>CM039718.1:53532980-54859117 GCA_022539455.1 Dendrobium nobile
AAACTAAAGGATCTGCCCATTCCTTACACGTTGGAGTAGAAGACTTATTAAAGATGCTCAATCTCCCTGATATCAACACCCTCCACTACGAGTTAAGGCATCTGAGTAGATATGTAGTTAAAGAATATCTGTTCAAGGTGGAATTATCTACTCAAGCAGGGAGATTACTGTTGACCTCATTTTTGTATGAGGTCACTTGGACCGATCCTGACCCTAAATCAATCTGATCTCCAAATCAATTCAAACTCTAGGATCCTCCTAGAACCCTGACCTTAGGATCCATTCTAGATCTTAGGATTCTTCTAGACTTCAGACCTTAAGATCTATTCTAGACCTTAAGACCCTTCTAGGAGTCAGACTTTAGGATCTACCTAGATCTAAATCAATCCAGCATTTAATCAATCAAATCCAAAACCCAATCCAAATCCAGAATTTGAAACCAAAATTCAAGGCTAATGGTCCAAATCCTAAAAGCCTTTTTCAGTAAATTTCAAACACTTCAAAACCCCCAATTTAGACTTAGGTTCCGAGGCGAGCTCGGTCTATAAGACATCAACTTTCGGGAGTTGAATCCCAAATTTCTAATAAAATTGACCACCCAAACTAAAAAATTTCTTTCAATCAAATACAAGCCTAACACTTAGGATAGATTGAGGTGTTTCTGAAGTAATTCAGAATCTCAAAACACCTCCTACTTTTCTTCCTTTGACTCCAAAAATAAGTGTTCAATCTTGAACCAATCCCTCTTGAAATTCCAATCCTCACCTCCTTTGATATCGAGCCTTTAAAATCTAAAAATAAAATTTACACCGCTATTTTAATCGAGAGTATTCGTAGGGAATTTCTGTTTTCTAAGATGTAATTAGCTACGAGGGCTTGCGCTCGTAGGAGATTTAGAAACTCAGACCTAATTTTCAAAAATTAATTTTTTAAAACCTTTGATTAATTATCTTTGGGAAAATTAAAATTAAATGATCGTTATCTCTACTTTAAAATGATCAATAGCGATTGATAGCTTCTTTCTTTGGAGAGATATATCAATTTCTATTGTGATTTTGATTATGAGATTAACAATCTCTTATCCAAATTATTATAGTCAAACAATCGATTGGCCTTCATTTTAATCTTTCGAGATCATATGTTGTCTCTCCTTGAGTCTGACTATGATAATCCGGATAAATTTAAAATTCTAAAATTCGAACCCATTAGGGAACGATATGATCGCCTCCCAAGGCGATATACCGTTCATAATGACGTGTTCAATTTTAAAATTCAAATTTTAATATTCCCAAAGAAAATTAACTCTTTTTCAGAACTAAATATATATTTTTTAATCAAAACAGAAATTGGCGACTCCACTGGGGAACTATCTCACTCTCCATCTTTAATAGCGGTATAAATTTTATTGTATCGGTAGTTTTGACTACCTTTCTCTCCGTTGGTCGCTCTACCCATTTCTCTCTTGGGTGAGTGTGGCCAACTCAATTAAGACATGTGAAAAGAGAGGTGAGTGTAGGAAACCTCCCTTTAGGTCGGGCTTGGACATTTTGCCTCCAACTTGGTTGGTAGAGCGAAAGAGTCAAGCCAAAATACTTCTGTATATGTTGTAAACTCGTGTGCGAACAAATATATAGCATGCTAAGTTTCACAATATATAGAAAATACTTCAACTTCAAAATCATAGATTTTAATCCTTTAAGCAAAATTCAATCACTTTCAAATCTCAATCAATCTATACATTCTATCATTACATATGAAATTATAACTCCTATAATTTGATATGTGTGATAGAATACAGACTTCGAGTTCAAATTTGATTCTAGAGTTTGAATCTTTTTGGCAAAGTCAAGCTTTGACATTTCACTCTCGAAAAGTTTGTCGAGGTGAAAGAGTTGGGTCGACTTTTAAAAATCTCCCCCTCTCCAAATTTTTGTTAACCTTTATGTTGAGCTCGAGTTCAATATATTGAGTTTCTAAATAAAGAGGGATGATGCCAGATTTTCAAGCTTTCAAATTCTTTCTAGGATCGTCTAACTTCAACCTTCGTTGCCATATGTTTTATACAATACCCTTTGTAGTTTAACATAAGCAACACAAATTCAAACCCTTGATCAAACTCGGATTTTGACATTTCACTCTAAGCTAGTCAGTGCAGTGAAAGAGTCAAGTCCAGGCTTCCTAATTTTCTCTTAATTTTTGTTAACCATTTTGTTGAAAATAAAAATCAACATTTTGAGTTTCAAAAGTAAAGGAAAATCTTTCAAACCTACTTCAACTGTCAGTGTTATGTGTTTTCTATAACATTTTGTTGCAGTTGAACACATGCAACACAATTCTAAAGTTCTTAAGTTAATTTTAGGCTTTGACATTTCATCCCAAGTCAATTGGTGAAATGAAAGAGTCAAGCCTGATTTTTGGATCTTTCATATTAATTTTGTAAACCTACATGACTGAGTGAAACTCAGTATATTGAGTCACAAAATTTGAAGGAGATCCACTCGAATTTAATCTCATATTTAAATTCAAACTCAATGTCAAGCCAAATTCAATCTCAAATTTGATTCAAATTCAAACCCAAACCTTGACATTTTGCCCTAAATCAATTGGTGTAGCAAAAGAGTCAAGATCAACTCGTCAATTTTATGGACCACCGTGTTTAGTGTAAACTGAACATGATTGAGTTATAAAATTTTGAATAAAATCAATCAAACTTAAAATTCAAATTCAATTTTAAATCACTAATTCAAATCACTTTCTTAATTCCAGGAAATCGAACACTCAAATGGCTGGGAAACTCATCTTCTCACTGAATGGAGATGTGCCCGTAGAAGAAATTATTAGTGGCAATTCAATTCAGTATGAAATGAAATTTCAAGACCTCAAGATTTCAGTTAATGGAGAAAGAATCTTAGATCTGTCCGCTCGTACTCAAGGGAATTTCCCCTTAGAAGAAGCTACTTTAGGGTCAGGAGCTGACTCCCCCATCTCTAAGATGGAGGTCGTTGTCGCCCCTGTATCCACTGTATCCTCTGGTCAGGAGGATAAAAAACAAAAATCAATAACGACAAATGAGCTACCATCTCAGTCTGAGATCGGGTCAAATTCTAGCACCCCTATCGTCGGTAGGAACAAGATGAAGAATTACCTTCGAAGAGCTAGAAAGAGGAACCTTAAGGCTAGAAAGACCATTGAGTTGGAAGCCTTAGAAAGGGCCGACTTCGAGGCCAATCGAGAGTTCGTTACTCCTTTTACGTACCCTCTCCTTGCACAAAGGAGGGAGGTTGTAGAGATGAGAGCGCGATCTTCAATCCACCTGCTTGATTACTACACAGAAAGACTCAAGCAAGAAAGAATTGAGCAATCACCAGTAATAGGTCATAGGCCCCCAACTGAGAGTTATGATCCGTCCACTCTATTAGAAGATGTTAAGGCGCGTTACTATACGTGTCCCACTACATCATCTGTAGAGAAGGAGGAGTAGAAATCACTTGGGGTGTCACTATCTTAACTACTAGTCTAGTAGTAATGAGAGGGGGAAATGATCTAAGATTGTATCAGATAGTGATATCGTCAAAATTTAAATTTCGATGTGGTCCTATCGTGATAAATCTTTTGATTACAGTAATGTCGTGCCTTCTAGGGATGCTGCAGATCCCATAACAGTCTCTTCCTCTAAATAGATTGTAGGTTGATAAGGGTCTTGCCACCTAGACTTGTAACATTTTTAAGGAAAACTTATCAATTTCTCAAGTGTACTAGATCCTGATTTTCAAGATAAATTGATTCACCTTTTTAATTGAAATTGACCTCTATCTTAAGTCTTAAGCAGGCGAGAGTTGTAGTTGACTCCATCAAATGTTTGAATACCCCTCCCTCCCACCGCTTTCGTGGGTTGATTTAACATTTGGATTAAAATCTACCTCAAACTTAAGTTGACTTAAGAAATAAAAATTTTATCAATCTTCTAGTAATCTTCTATCTTAATAGGAGATTCGAACATGTCTAAAATTTATTCAATGATTTTCAAAAGTCAAGCTAATACCCTTTTCAAAAGATTGGGTATGCTTTGAGGACTATTCTTTCTTGTACAAGAGAATAATTTTTCTTCTCTAATACTTGAGATATAATCCCAGCATTAAAAAAAGAGAACAATCATTTCGAGATTTAAAAGAAAGTGGAGCCTCTTCTCAAATTCAATTGAAATCAGAATATGCGCGAATGCGCTAAAAATCAAAAGATGCGCGAATGCACCAAAAATCAAGAATGCACGAAGTGCACCAAAAGTCAAAAGATACGCAAACTGCGTCACCAGAAAAAGAGAAAGAGAGTAAGATGGCTTCCTTCCTCTAAATCCTTAAATCTCAAAATATTCAATCAACTTTAAATACTTAGCTTTGAAAATCTTGAATCCAGATTCTTCACCATGCATGAATTATCTATCAGATAGAAGAAAACCGTGCAAGAGAATTGAAAAGATTAAATTTCTCTCTTTAACTTAAACTCTTTGAAGTTGATTTTAATTCAAAATTTATTTAAGGGAGACCCCAGTTCAGTTTCTACGAAACTTGGTCTGGGTCAACAAAACTTAAATCCTTAAACCTTTTCAAGGTTAGTTGGAGTCACTCAGCCTTCACTGTACTCCTAAATTTGTTCCCATATGTCGTTCTGATAGGGTCCAAATAGTTAGAGGAAATTTTCTAATAGAAAGATTGAACCTTCTACTCCTGAAAAGAATTCAAATCATGTCCTTGAGAAATGTGTGTAAGTCTTTGCACATAGGCATCTCTTCCTTTAAGGTCTTTTCAACAAAATTACACTCTACGCTGGGTCCAAGATCAGACCTACTAGAGGAGTATTTTGTAATGCTGGGAATTGCTGTTCGAAATCAATCCACGACTGAGCAGAGTGCCCGACTCCAATTTGAAGAGCTCGAGGCCTTACAAAGCTTTGTCTTTAAGGCTCAATAAAACTCAAAATCGTACAAAGGTTAACTGGTTGAAGCTCGTGATAAGATAGAGCAACTTTGAACCTTCCAAGGAGGAGACTTGGTCCAGGTTCTTTGGATGCATATCTTAGCCTACCGAGAGATCGATGGAAGAATTTGAACCAACACAAGACTGTCCTTTTGTCGTAGAGATGATCTTTAAGAAAATTTCAAACATTAACTGATTAACCCTGAAGGATGTCACCTAACATTTTCGAATGTCGGGGCGGCTCTTCAGGAAGTACCATGCCAAATGAGTGTCAAAACTAAATCAAATTTAAAACTGTTCAAACTTAAATTCACCCAAATCAAAATTCAATCAAATCAAATTCTCCAAATTCAAATTCAAAATTTTCCAAATTCAGATCTCTATCTAAAACCACAATTTCAATCAACCTTAAGTCATGTCAAATCCAATCGAAATCTAAAATTTAAAAATTATTCAAATTCAAAACCAAAATCACTCCTTTCTTTTCTCTAAGGTTAGGTGTGAGTCCTTGTGCTTCCTTTCCTTAGGATTAGATCTGCTAGTGGTGGAGCAAGCCCCTCGTGGCACCATCCTAGCATATAAAATCAAATTTCGGGTTAGATAGCTTTTGCCAAATCCTTAGAGATTTAGGCAGACTATCTCCTTGGCTAGTTCCCCTAGTTAGATGTGAGTCCCTGTGCTTTCTAGCTAGGTTAGTCATTGAATACCCAGTACAAACCCGATCCGTTAAGAGTAGGTGTTAGTCCCTGTGCTTCCTATCTCCTAGGATCTCGACTGACTAAAAGTGGAATCAAGCCTACTGGGCCCCACATAGTCTAGTTACTCTTTCTTTCTCTAAGGTTAGGTGTGAGTCCCTGTGCTTCCTTTTCTTAGGATTAGATCTGGTAGTGGTGGAGCAAGCCCCTCGTGGCACCATCCTAGCATATCAAATCAAATTTCGGGTTAGATAGCTTTTGCCGAATCCTTAGAGACTCTGGCAGACTATCTCCTTGGCTAGTTCCCCTAGTTAGATGTGAGTCCCTGTGCTTTCTAGCTAGGTTAGTCATTGAATACCCAGTACAAACCCAATCCGTTAGGAGTAGATGTGAGTCCTTGTGCTTTCTACCTCCTAGGATCTCGACTAACTAAAAGTAGAATTAAACCTACTGGGCCCCACATAGTTCAGTCACACTTTCTTTTCTTTAAGGTTAGGTATGAGTCCCTGTGCTTCCTTTCCTTAGGATTAGATCTGCTAGTGGTGGAGCAAGCCCCTCGTGGCACCATCCTAGCGCATAAAATTAAATTTCGGGTTAGATAGCTTTTGCCGAACCCTTAGTGATTCTGGCAGACTATCTCCTTGGCTAGTTCCCCTAGTTAGATGTGAGTCCCAGTGCTTTCTATCTAGGTTAGTCATTGAATACCCAATATGAGTCTGATCCGTTAGGAGTAGGTGTGAGTCCCTGTGCTTCCTATCTCCTAGGATCTCGACTAACTAGTAATGGATCTAAGCCTCTTGGGCCCCACTATAGTTCAGTCACCTTCTCTTCCTTAGGGTTTAGGTTTCCTCCTTCCCTTAGGATTAGATCTACTAGTGTTAGAGTGCGCCCCTCGTGGCACTACCCTAGTATCAAACCCAAATTCGATCCCCTGTAGTTAGGATTTCCTCCTTTCTATACGATCACTCAATCATCTAGGGTTAAGTCTTCCCTTTCCTTAGAACCAACATCAAATTCAATCCTCTAGGGTTAGATCTTTTCTTTCCTTAAAATCAAATCCAAATCCAATCTTCTAAGGTTAGGCTCTCTTTCCTTTAGAATCAAAACTTAAATCTGATCTTCTATAGTTAGGAATTCTTCCTTTCTATACAATCACCCAAACTTCCTTTTCCTATAGGGATAGACTTTCCTTCCTTTAGGACTAAATTCACTAGTGGTAGAGTACGCCCCTCGTGGCACTACCCTAGTATCAATTTAAATCTTGATTCCCTAGGGATGAAATTTTCATTCCCTTAGGATCAAAATTCCAAACTTGATATTTAATCTCGGTCAACGCCAATATGTGCAATAGAATTTTATTCTATTACACATATTGGGGGTCCATTTGTTGACCTCATTTTTGTATGAGGTCACTTGGACCGATCCTGACCCTAAATCAATCTGATCTCCAAATCAAATCAAACTCTAGGATCCTCCTAGAACCCTGACCTTAGGATCCATTCTAGATCTTAGGATTCTTCTAGACTTCAGACCTTAAGATCTATTCTAGACCTTAAGACCCTTCTAGGAGTCAGACTTTAGGATCTACCTAGATCATAAATCAATCCAGGCATTTAATCAATCAAATCCAAAACCCAATCCAAATCCAGAATTTGAAACCAAAATTCAAGGCTAATGGTCCAAATCCTAAAAACCTTTTTCAGTAAATTTTCAAACACTTCAAAACCCAATTTAGACTTAGGTTCCGAGGCGAGCTCGGGCTATAAGACCTCAACTTTCGGGAGTTGAATCCCAAATTTCTAATAAAATTGACCACCCAAACTAAAAAATTTCTTTCAATCAAATACAAGCCTAACACTTAGGATAGATTGAGGTGTTTCTGAAGTAATTCAGAATCTCAAAACACCTCCTACTTTTCTTCCTTTGACTCCAAAAATAAGTGTTCAATCTTGAACCAATCCCTCTTGAAATTCCAATCCTCACCTCCTTTGATATCGAGCCTTGAAAATCTAAAAATAAAATTTACACCGCTATTTTAATCGAGAGTATTCGTAGGGAAATTCTGTTTTCTAAGATGTAATTAACTACGAGGGCTTGCGCTCGTAGGAGATTTAGAAACCCAAACCTGATTTTCAAAAATTAATTTTTTAAAACCTTTGATTAATTATCTTTGGGAAAATCAAAATTAAATGATCGTTATCTCTACTTTAAAATGATCAATAGCGATTGATAGCTTCTTTCTTTGGAGAGATATATCAATTTCTATTGTGATTTTGATTATGAGATTAACGATCTCTTTTCCAAATTATTATAGTCAAACAATCGATTGGCCTTCATTTTGATCTTTCGAGATCATATGTTGTCTCTCCTTGAGTCTGACTATGATAATCCGGATAAATTTAAAATTCTAAAATTCGAACCCATTAGGAAACGATATGATCGCCTCCCAAGGCGATATACCGTTCATAATGACGTGTTCAATTTTAAAATTCAAATTTTAATATTCCCAAAGAAAATTAACTCTTTTTCAGAACTAAATATATATTTTTTAATCAAAACAATTACATGCATGTATGCTAAAGAAGTTTGTCAAAATCTTCGATACAGTTATCCAATAGTCAAAGGCTCCTCCTATACGATCAAGAAATGAGGGCGATCCACAGACATCAAAGAAGAAAAGAGTGAAGGAGATTTTAACTATTTCCAGTAAAAGTAATCATGTCTCTCCATCCAAGTCAAATATTCTTGAACATGTTCTGAAGCATCAATGTGTTGGCTGTCGACAGACTGAAGAGTTAGTGAGTTTGTAGTCTCTTTTTTGCTTTTTCTTTTGATGCTCTCATAAGAATATATCCCTTATGAAAAAAATTTATTGTTTCAGTTGGTGAAATATATAAACCTTAAAATTGAAATGACTAAGGTTTTAAATGATTGGAATAATGAGTTTGTGAATGTCAAGTACTTCCAGTGAGAGTATAAAAAGAAGTATGATAGTAAAATCAAGGAGATAAAGGCTTTGGAGGAGCAGCCAGCAGAGTGTAGGTCAGAATTGGCTAATATAAAAACCTCAACCTCTTTACAGAATCAGCAGATGGACATTCAGCATATTGAGTTGGTGGATGCATAGGCAGTAATCAACTAGTATGTTAAAGATCATCAGACCACTGAAGAGAAGATTGTAGCCTTTGAGAATGAGATCAAGAGACTCCATAGCTTGTTGTTTGAGAAGGAAGCAATGTCCAAGTCAGAACAATCACCTTCCAAAGTCATAGAAAAGTTCAAGAAGTATATTGCCTTCAAGATGATCATCTAGGATCAGATTCAGGAAACTCGTGATCACATATATGATGTGGAGGTCAAGGCCTTTGAATTGGAGTGTATGGAGGAAGGCTTCATTAGAGGTTTCTGAAGGGCGTGCGTCTAATGCAGTGCAAGACTGGATCGGAGATCGAAGGGTTGACACCTAGCCAGGCTTCTGGTGACCCTTCTTCTGATTCTGTTGGTGAAGAGATAGAGTGTGAGTTCATAAAGTCTTTTCCCTTGAGGAAGAGGATGATGATATTGAGATTTTGTAAGGTTATTTTGTTATTGATTGTGTCACTTTATATATTTTAGCGATGATTATATGTGTTTGTTGTTGATGTTTTCATATGATGTATGTGATGTTTGGTGATATATTAAGAAGTTGTGTATTTTTATTTCTTTTTCTCATATGCATATGAAATTTACTTAGTTTTATTTCAGTTTGGATGATGAGAAAATTTTTAGTGGATTCTCTTGACTTGAGTGAATGTGAGAGACATCCTCCTTGGATATTTTGACCTATTTGAGATTGTTAATCAAAGCATTTGCTTGATGATATTTAATATGTATGGAAGAGGTGAGATCAAATCCTCCTTGAATTGATCATCTAATAATTTAAAATTCAAGACATCCTCCTAAAAAATTTGACCTATCTGAGGTTATTAGTCGAAGTATTTGCTAGATGACATTAATCTTTATGGAAGATGTCAGATCAAATCCCCATGGGATTGATCATCCACTAACTGAGATATAATATAAATTGTGTATTTCTCGAATCATGGATAAATAGGCTAAAATTTTTTATGGGTTTTTATCTTTTACATGAGAAGATAATATCACAACAAAGTGAACATCATATTACTATATTATACAAAACAGTACAATAATTCCCTAATATAAATTAGGGATACACGGGCTTGAAAAGTTCTACCCCAATAAACACATAAGGGATGTATGAAATGTCAGCACAATAATACTTGAAGGATACACACAAGGATAACATAATCACCTGAGAGAATATAACACAAGACAAACAACACTATCGACATAGGAGAACATAACGCAAGATAAATAATACTATTAACACCTACTAATAATACTTGCAAAAATTGCTAACATTCCAAGTTTGAGAGAACATCTTTCCATTAACATCATTCAATTTGAAGGTATTAGGATTAACCATAGCTGTCATTAAATAAGGACCCTCCTAGAGGGGAGAGAGCTTGTTGCGCTGATGACCCTTTCCAACTGCTTGATGCTGCGCAGAACTAAATCCCCAATAAAGATAGATCGAGATTTCACCTTTCGATTGTAATGACGGGCAACCATTTGGTGGTATGCAGCGGTCTTGAGTGAGGCTATATCTCTTACTTTTGGGAGGAGATCTAATTTATTTCTAAGCTTCTCCTTGTTGTTACTAAAGTTGAAAGTCTAAACTCTATTGCTCGAGACTTTAATATCAACCGGTATGATTGCTTATATACCAAAGTAGAAATTATATGGGGTTTCTCTTCTATGAGTTCTGGCAGTAGTCTGATAAGTCAAGAGGATATTTGAGAGTTCTTCAGCCCATTGCCCCTATCCTTCCCTAGGCGTGTCTTCAATCCTCTCAGAATTATTCAATTTATAATATTTGTTTGCTCATTCACCTGAGGATGGGTTATAGCTATGTAGACTAATTGAATATGAAAATCCTTACAAAAAGATGTAAAGATCTTCCCAGTAAATTATGTCCCATTATTAGTGATGATATATGCCAAAATGACAGATTATTTTATTTTACAGGAACTATTGACATTTATTTTAGTAATCTTTGCTATAAGTTCTGCCTCCACCCACTTAATGAAGTAATTTACAGTCAGGATGATGAATTTTCTTTATCCAATTGCTATAGGGAATGGTACCATTATATCAATTCCCCACTGGGCGAAAAGGCCAATGGCTCTGAAGTAATGCAAGCTCCAAAGTGGGTGTATAGGTGAGATTGGAATGCAATTGGCAGTTTTCACACTTTTGAGTAAACTCAAGTGCATCATGTTTTATTATATGTCAATAGAATCTCTATCTCATGATCTATGCTAATGATTTTCCTCTCATATGTTCTTTACATACTCTTGAATGGACTTCTCAGAGTGTGTAATCGGCTTCTGAATGTGGGAGACATTTGAGGTATGGTCCAATGAAAGTGCGCTTGTACAACTCGCCACCAATAATAGTGAAATTTGATGCTTATCTCCAAAGTCGTGTTGCAGCCACAAGCTCTTCAGACAACACTCCATCCTATAAAAAGGATAAGATATGATCGATCCAAGAAGCCTCTCTTAGTTCATCGATTGGTTATATGACCCACGGACCTTGGATATTTAGAAAGTAGATCTCCTCGATATACTTTATCTTAAAAATATCTCTTGTCATTGATGTAGTAAGTTTAGAATGAGTATTGGCTCATGTATTTTGCTCTCGAAGAATGTGGATGATATAATGCTCTTTTATATGGGCTAAGAGAACTTTATGTTGTTGTAGTATTGGGCCCGTTGTGGGTTATGGATGTCAAACTCCCCATCCACCTGAGAGGCAATCAATTGTGAATTAGTATGAACCACCAAGTTATGTACCTCACTGCCAATTGTTAGCCTCAATTTGACAATAAGGGTATCATACTCTGCTGCGTTATTCGTGATAGAGAATTTAAGTCGGAGCCTGTACTCAAGAGTAACTTACTATAGAGAGATCAACATAATTCCTATTCCAATGCTAAAACTTTCATAATTTAAGTCATCGACTACATGGGTGTATTCTGCAAGTGCCAGAGATTTGATATCGGGTCTAAGCAAGCAATGGATGTCAAACTCTCCCAGTTCTACACACGACTTGATGAGACTGCCAGATGCTTCAGCCTTTTGTAGGATACTTCTCAACAGCAGATTTGTGTAAACTCCAATTATGTGAGCTTGAAAGTAAAGACGTAGTTTTATGGCATAATAAATAACACCAAAGCTATTTTATCCGTTAGGGGATAACATCCCTATATTTTAGATAATATCTTACTGACATAATAGATGGGATGTTGTACAATATTTTTTTCTCGTACCAAGATCGAACTAATAGTTTGGGTAAAAATAATCATATATAAATACAACTTTTCTTCCGGTGTTAGTTTAGAAAGTAGTGGCAGAGATGCCAAATACTTTCATAGCTATTCGAAGGCTTCTTGGCATTCATTAGTCAATTGAAATCCAAAGCTACGAGCACCTCTAAGTATTTTGAAGAAGGGCATATATTTGTCTTATGAATGAGCTAGGAAATTAAATAGCGCTGCAATCCTTCCATTTAGTCTCTAGATTTTTTTGATATTCTTTGGGGGCACCATATCCCTTAGTACCTTGATTTTTATTTTATTTTTTTATTTTCCTTGATTCCTTAATAGGTAACCATAACTCCTAAGAACTTTTCATAGGCAACTCCAAAGCACATTTTGCAGGGTTGAGTCTCATGTTATAGTGTCATAACAGATGGAAGCATTATTCTAAGTCAGATATATATAGAGATTTTTCAAGGCTCTTCATAAGTAGATCATCAACATATACTTCTATAGAGCGTCTAATAAGGTCCTTGAAAACCTTATTCATATGACGTTGATATGTGACTCGAACATTTTTTATCTTGAATGACATCACTAGATAGCAGTATAATACTTTATTTGTTTGAAAAGTTATTGCTTCTTCATCGGCAAGATCCATCTTTATTTAATTATAGCCAGAGTATGCATCCATAAAGCTCAACATTTGATATTCATAGGTGGTATCGACTAACTGGTTAATACGAGAAAACGAAAAGATGTCTTTTGGATAGCTTTATTGAGATCTATATAGTATACACAAATTCTCTAAGCTGTACTTGCCTTCCATATCATGACGACATTTGCCAATCAAGTGGGGTAATGTACTTCTTGTATCAATCAAACTTTTAAAAGCTTATCAAATTCCTGCTCGATTGCTTACTAACGATCTGGCAAAAAATTTTGTTTCTTTTGGATTACTGGCTTAAAAGTTTGGTTGACTTTGAGGGAGTGCGCGATCACTTCAGGGTTGATTCCAGACATATCTGACACACTCCATACAAAAAACATCCTAATTCTTTCATATAAAATCTATGTATTTTTTCTTCTCTTCTTCTGAGAGAAGGGATAAAATGTGCATGGTCCTTGAAGGGTGTTCTTCTGATATGGATATAGTAATGAGACCTTCTATAGGAGAAGCTCTCTGAGGGATATCCTCGCTCCGGAGATCAAAGTCCTCGATACTCAGGGTAATTGTTGGACATGATTTAACCTGCCTAAGATAGCAAGTTTGTGTTATTTATTGATCTTTGCGTACTATATTGACTCCTACTAAGGTAAGGAAATTCATCTTAAGGTGAGGGATGGAGATGACAATCCCAAATATCGACTGGAGTGGCCTTCCAAAGATAATATTATAAGTCGATTCTGATTTTACTATAGTGAACTGGATAGAGTGTGTAGCTTGTCAAAAAAATTCTCCAAGTATAAATAGAAGACTGATTATCCCTTCTGCTCGTATAGATCAAATGTCAAACCCATATAGTGGATCTGCAGCTTTTCTCTAGTGAGACCCATATTGAGAAAAGTAGAGTATAACAGGACATCCATGAAGCTTCCATTATCCATAAGAATTCTTTTGATATTGTAACACGGGTTACCTATCCCCAATTACAAGCGGATCTTGATGACGGTTTTTTACTCCCTCCAAATTAGAATCATCAAAAGTGATAGAATGATTGATACAGACCTTCTTTGGCATCGAGTTTTCATCTACAACAAAAAATACTTTATCATAGAATAAAGGGCCTCCTACGATGATCTCAATCTCACCAATTGTTATATGATTATTCAATAGTTGCCTCTGTTATTATTAATTTTGCCTCCCAGTGAGACAAGCTTCCTCTCGAATATGTGGATCTCAAATAAACCCCCGAAGATAACCTTGGCAGATAAGCCTTTTAATTTCATACTTGAGCAATTTACAGGCTTCGATAGTATGGCCATAACTATGATGAAAATGACAATATTGATCCTGATTTTTTTGTATTCGGCTTCAAAATATTCGACCATTTCACCGTATCTTGATCACGGATGGCCATTAACACATTTTCTAGAGATATGTTGAGTGGTGTATACTCCTTCTCTTGTTGAGATTCCCATCGTGGTAATGGAGGCATAGGAAGTAAATTATTCTTCCTTTGTTTCTTTTATTGTGAGTATGAATTATCCATCATATGTGCACCTTTGTGCTTTCAATTTATTTATTTCAAACTATTTGCAATGAGCATTATGGCTTCATCTGCAAAGATTTATGTCTTCACGTGATGGATCAAGTTAGCATATAAATAGATTATATCTCGCATGAGTGCCGAATAGAAGGGGTCAAGACGGAGGCCTCTAAGAAAGACTCATCTCAGCAATTCAGGATCTACTCATAGAATTTGTCGAGCCTCGATAGAAAATCATTGAAATACTCTTTCAGTGGTTCTCCTTCATTTTGGTTGACCTAGAAGAGGTGAGACAAATCTTAGTAATTGTTCAATTGACAATGAATTATTCTACAAACACTTAGGGCCAATTTGACGAATGTAGGAATCGTTCTCACTAGAAGTGAATAGAATCACGTTCGAGCTTGTCCTTTGAGGCTAGTAGGAAAAACTTAATAGAGGAGTATATCCGAGGCTCATTAGATATGCATAATGATTTTATAATAATTGATATGCTTATATGGGTCAGATGTCCCGTCGTAGGAATCAATACTCGACAGTTTGAATCTTGTCATAATGGGGTGTTGATGAATGATTTCAGTTAGGGTGATGACTCCTGGAAGTCCCATTGATGAAGAGGTTTTCTTACACCTCATTTTGGGAACTATTCTCAAACTAATCTTTGTAGTTTATGATGTATAGTGTTGCGAGGGAGCTCAACAATATGCGGTTGGGCTAAGTCTTCAAGGAGGTCTGGAGGAATGCAGGTTGTCGACTTGTGTGCGAAGGATGGGTAGAACTTACTATGTCAGCAAGTTTGTTGTTCTGATGTGATTGTAGATGCCTCCTTGGTGGAGGAAGAGAAATCTCTGCTTGAAGATGTTCAAGTTGAACATCTTCGGCCAGTGGTGGATCTCGAGGGAGAAGAACCTCCTCCCGTTACGCTAGCACCGGTTGTCGAGTCTCTCACAGGAGTTGAAGGATCTCATTCTGAGATTATTCCTTTTTTTTATTCGCTTCTAAGTAAAGTCCTGAGGTTCCTTCTCCATCATCGTTTTTCCCCCCAGGATAAAAAGAGGTAGATATTGGGCATCTATGATTCATAGACTGATTTCTAGATTGGTGGAAGTTGGAGCGGAAAGTTCCCAAGATAATATTGCTACGCCTGTTGGTCATTGAAGCAACACTTAAATTTGTGGGATATTGATTCTCACAGACGGCGCCAAACTATTATGGGCTAGAACATATGTGGTGATAGAGTTAAAAAAATTTTATCTCAACATTGTATGGTTATCTAGCACACAAATAGAAGATGAAAGAACACCATTATTTTTACGTGAAAATTCCTGTAAAGAGAAAATTCATGGGGCCACACCTAGTTGATAAAGATTCTACTAGTATTTGCTTGAGTTACAAATGGCTGACTCGTCCCTGAAATTGAGGACGATCATATTACTATCAAGTTGAAATTCAATTACAAAAATATATCAAAATTCTGGCGACGTTGTGTGATCAGGCAGAACTCCTGCGTCACTAGAAGGTCGGGCGGAACATTGGCATCCCTAGTTCGGGAGGAACTCCGGCGTCACTTGAAGGTCGGGCGGAACTCCGGCACCACTTGGAGCTCGGGGGGAACTCTGGCGGTGGTCGAGAATGAGTCTCTTTCTTCTCTTCTTCTTTCTCTTCTTCCTTCCCTTCTTTCCTCCTTGCTTAATTCTAGCGTCGGTCGGCTGCCGGTTGAAAGTCCGGTGGTGGTCGAGAAGGAGCTTCTTCCTTCTCCCCCTTTTCTTCCTTATCTTCTTCTCTTCTTGCTTGGGTCCCTTCTTAAGAGAAATGATGGGCTATTTATAATTTTCTGAGAGTGGCATGACTAGTAAATAGGAGGAAGATAATGGGCAAATTGGGAGTGGTTTGAATAGACGGTCAATGTTGAATCTCTTGATCGTGGATCGTTTATCAGACATTTAAAGGCTCTAATGATATAAGAATTCAACGATCTTGAGCTCGTTGGATTCATATCGTCGAGCCGCTCGATTCGACTATAAGCATGCCACATTTGAAAACTGTTTGGTAATTCAAATTATGGGTTGAACCTTCCAATTGTTCTTTGGGTCTTTGATTTGGACCAATATGAGCTCGGATTGGGTCGAATTTGGTGTCGTTGGGTTTGTATTTTCGAGACGTTTAGTTCGATTATAAGTTCACTGAAATCGGAGTTCAAATGATCTCCAATTTAATTTTTGAATTTTCCAACATGATTTTTACCTCGAACGTGCCCAATCAAATTAAATTTTCAATAATATATCAAAAATAATAACCAAATAGAACTATAACTACAACATGAGAAACAATGAAGTGAAACAACTATCCCAAACATTATCCTAAATAAAAAAAAATAGTAAGTCAACGTATTTTAAATATATTTCTTTATTTTATGCATAAAATGTTATATCAGCTCGTCATCATCTTAAAATTTTAAATTTATCTTGACTAAAGTTTTGATCAAATATCCTGACCCAATATCTTTTCATTAATATCAGATTCACTTGAACTCCACTTCTACAACTCTTTTCAAAAACAATATTCCCTATTCAAAGCCTATAAATTTATGCTCCAAGCTCCATCAACAATCCACCATCTCTCGCTCTCCCTCTCCCTCTCCCTCTCCCTCTCTTCTTTAATGGCCAAAAAGCTCATCATGAGATTCGTGACTTTCTTCCTCCTCGTTCTCTCCACAATAAAATCAGCTTCAATGCCTTCCTACAACATCACGGACTTCGGCGCAAAGCCCGACGGCCTGACCGATTCGGCCAAGCCGTTTCTCGCCGCTTGGTCCAAAGCCTGCTCCTCCACAAAACCAGCCTCCATATTCATCCCTTCCGGCGGCACCTTTTTCCTCAGCCGAGCGGAATTCTCCGGTCCTTGCAAGAGCGTCGGAATGCGAATATTTGCCTATGGAGCCACCGTCGTCGCTTCCTCCGACTACGGCAGCGCCGCCGCCACCTGGATTACTTTCCGGCAGGTCGAAGGCCTTTCCATTTACGGAGGGAAATTCGACGGCCGAGGAAAGCCTCTCTGGGCTTGTAAGATGGCCGGCGGAAACTGTCCCACCGGTGCACCGGTCAGTTTTAAAAATTTTATATTTATTTTATAGTATTTCAATATTTAAATTATTAAAAATATTAATATAATTTTTTTAAATAAAATATATATTTTTCTATAATATTTTAATAAAATGAATATTAAATTATTTAATAAAGAATTGTACTGTAACTAACTATCCACTACGTCCATTTTCATTTGGCCCACTATGCCACGTTTCATCCGAGAAATGCAGTCTATTAACATGGTATTTTTGTAATAAATATTTACATTTTGCGTATTTTTGTTTCAGGGGAGGCCTCCTTACCACGAAAAATTATTAGTTGCGGAGTGCGTCGCATAAGTACTGTGTACTTAGCGGTATCCAGCTAGTTACCTAATGCTTGTGCGGACGGTTCTGCCCGTCCGCACTCCGCACCTAATAATCTCTCCCTTATCACGTGCGAAATCATTTTTTTTAGGGTGAATAAAATAGGATTGAGAGGAGTATAACTTCAAAATAAAAATAAAAAAATAAATTCTTATAATTTTAGACAACTGATTTTTTTAGAGGGATAAAATAGTTAAAATAACTATTCTATTAAGGGATTGTTTGGTTGGAATATAAAGTGGTGTAAAATATTTCAAATATAGGGGCTTTAAAAATTTTTGTGATTGGTTGGAATACAATATAGTTATGTAATGTAAAGTAAAGTAAATGTAATGTAAATCATTTTAGTTTGTTTTTTAAGTAAATCAAACTCACCAAACTCTAAGCGATAACTATTTATACCACAAACAAATTTGTTTAATAGTCCCCCACCACCACTTCAACCCTGCCCATCGCCGCTACCCACCGCCACCAACCGCTACCGTCCGCTGCTAGCCACCATCGTCATCGGCCACTGCCACCACCCACAACCTTCGCCAACAATCGATTACCACAACCTTCGTCGTCGGCCACTGCCACCACCCACAGCCTTCGCCAACCATCACCATTGCCAACCATCGATGACCACAACCTTCGTCGTTGGCCACCACCACCATCACCACCTCCCATGTCAGCAGGCACCATTTTTTTACTTTATATTGCATTTATTACTTCAAACCAAACAAAATAAATCATTCACTTACATTTACTTTCAATTTATCGATCTAAATAGATATAAAATATTCCTCCTACATTACATTCGTGCATTTCTTTTTTAGCCAACCAACCAACCCCTAAGGAAAATTTTCTAGATAAGCTCTTTCTATATCCGCACGTGCCTTCTACTTATAAGTTTTTTCCATTATTCTAATTTATATTATATTTAAAAAAAATGTAAATTCGTTTTATCGAGATATTCCAATATAGTTTATGTTTTTTAAGCAAGCAAATATTACATAAGACTAAATAAAATATTGAAATGAATGAATATATTTAAACTTGAAAATTTTATGTATATATCACAAAATTTTAATATTTTTACATAGTTCACATTTAAATCTTCATATTTATTTATATAATATTTAAAGTTTTAAATTATATTAAAATATCAATAATACTAATTTAGTTAAGTAAAACATATGTTAATGTAAATTACTAAATTATTTAATATAATTTAGACATATAAATAATATAAAAAAAATTTCTTTCCTCCGCTTCTAATCTCATATATATCCTTCTCCAACATTCAGTCAATAACCATTATGGACTCCAAGCAAATCCTCCTCTCCGGCGTCACCTCCCTCAACAGCCAGCTCTTCCACTTCAACATCTACCGGAGCACCGCCGTCACCCTCCGCTCCATCACCATCTCCGCCGCCGGCGACAGTCCCAACACCGACGGCATCCACATCCAACTCTCCTCAGCCGTCGCCGTCTCCGGCGCCGTCATCCGTACCGGAGACGACTGCATCTCCCTCAAAGACGGCGACGCCGACGTCGACATCGAGCACGTGGAGTGTGGGCCCGGCCACGGCATCAGCGTCGGGAGCTTGGGGCGGGAACCACTGCAAGGTGGCGGCGTACGGAACGTGACGGTTAGGTCGATTACGTTCACCGGAACGCAAAACGGGGTGAGAATAAAGACGTGGGCGAAGGAGAATAATGGCGGGGTGGTGAAAGAGGTGAGATTTGAGGACGTGGTGATGAACGGTGTGAGTAATCCGATTATCGTTGACCAGAACTATTGCCCACAGAAGAAGGGTTGTCCTAAGCAGGTAATTAAGATTAATTAATATGTTTTAAATTTATTTAATTATTCAAACTTTTTTTCTTTATTATTATTATTATTATTATTATTATATTGATGATTTCATGGCAATTAAATTTATTTTTAGATTAATATAATAAATAATAATTAATCAATCGTAATTTATATTACAATAATCTTAACATCAAATAATCCAATGTGTATAAGACCTATTTTCATTAAATTTTTTTATATATTGATAAAAAGAAAATTTAAGTCATAATATTTTGATTAAATTTTAATTATAAATATCTAAAAATTTAGATTTTGAGGTAATTATAATACATAAAAAATTAAGCAATATTTATATTAAATATTCTTATAAACAAATACATTAATCATAAAACTAATTTTAATAAAAAAATTGATGAAAATATTCTGAATCAAAATTTATCCTATAATAAAATGTCTAAGGGAAATGCTTGGATTCGCAATTTAAAAAGAAAAAATTTTTATTAAAGCTTGATTTTGGATAGCTTTCGAACTGATTTTTAAATTAATTTTTTTACTAAAAAAATGTTTTAAGAAATAATAAAAAGGCTGTCACAAATGACGTTTAAAATTTATTTTAGTATAATTTTTTAATTAGAAATTTTTTTATTAAAATTTATTTTAAAAATAATCAAAAAGCTATCTTAGATTAAGGGTTTTTGTGGCGGCTTTCTTAATGTGTCTTAAAGCATATTTTTAGTAAAAAAAATTAAAATTTTTGTACTAGATAGCTACTTTAAGAAGCAGTAAGAAAGCAGCCCGACGGGGTGAGAATTAAAAAATTTTATACTAAAACTCCGTTTTAGAAAACAATAAAAAAGCCGTCCCAAACGAAGCCTTTGTTTAGAAAGGCTTTTTTACTACTTCTTAAAGTGATTTTATAGTATTAAAATTTTAATTTTTCAATTAGAAAGGCGATTTAATTAGTAGTAAGAAAGTCGTCTGAAATGAAGTCTAAGACTTCGTTTGGGACGACCTTTTTATTGCTTCTGAAAACAGAGTTTTAGTACAAAAATTAAATATTTTGTACTATAACTCCGTTTTAGAAAGCAATAAAAAAGCCGTCCCAAACGAACCCTAAGTCTTATATTTCATTTGACACGACTTTTTTATTGCTTCTTAAAATAATTATTTTATTAAAAACTAAACTTTTTATATTAAAAAGCTCTTAATTTGTTTCTTTTAATGTACAGAGCTCAGGGATAAAGATAAGCGGGGTGTCCTTCAAGAACATAATGGGAACATCAGCGACAAAGATAGCAGTGAAATTGGACTGCAGCGAAAGCAATCCATGCAGCGGAATCGGATTGGATAACATAGATCTGACCTATGGGCAGAAGAAAATGGCAGCGCAGTCATTCTGTAGGAATGCTAATGGAAGAAGCTCCGGCCTCGTTATTCCTCCCAGCTGCTTCTAGAAGCTTCTAGCAGCTTCTGTAACCAGCCATACTTTTTTTCGTTTTTGTTTTTGTGGGGAAATGCAACCAGCTATACTTGAAATAATAAGAATGTGCTATGAAATGTGTAATATTTGTGTAAAAAAATGCTGAGTTGTTGAAGGAGTTAATTTCTTATGTGGATTTATATAATGAATTATAAGGGAGTTGATTAGTTGATTTTGTTGATGGAACCTTAAGTGGAGGAAAGTTTAATTATTAGCGAGCTTGATTTGAGTTAAATATTACTTGTTAATATTGATTTGAGTAAAAAATTTGATGTTCTATGTGCCGATTTAGGTAATTCGTATGTACCAAGTAGATTCGTTATTGAAGAGTTTAAAATCGAGGTGCACACACTCAAAATGAGTCTCACCTTAATGAGCATTCACCAAAGGATGGTCAATTATAAGCATTTATTCGTCCAAATGAAGCTCGCATTTTATGAACTCACCCCGAGTTCGATCGAGGAGGCACATATTTTGAGTGATTTTAGTGAGAGAAATCACCTTAGCAAACCTTCATTCAAGCTAGCACTCGACTTTTGAGGACTCCACTCTTTCAATGATTCTCACTATTCAAGATTGTCCGCCCTACATAAATACGCACTCATACCCCAAATTACATGAGGCACATATGTATATAGCTCACAGTTATTGCACAATCAATAATGTTCAACCCTAACTCATGATAATGCTTGGTAGAAGATTCGTTGTTTGTCAAAAAAAAAAAAAGATTCGTTGTTTGTCCTAAGGGACTCACCACTTATCTGAGGCATTCACCCTAGCAAACATACCCGATATATTCATCATAGAAGACTCATTAAAGACAATTACCCCTAAAATAAAGCCTTGCCTTGAACACTCACCCCAGAGAACTCGCAACCTGCATGGCTACTTGTCAATGATATCTTGTCACACCCCAATATCAAGTTTGAAAGAATTGCCTATTTAATCACTTACATAATTAATCAAAGCTTATATGAATTCATCAATATAAATCATTATAGTGGAAACATCTAAAATTATATAAATCAAAATATTTCACAATGCATTCATCAACATTGACAATAAAATACAAAACAAAATCAAAAGAAAAATATGAGGATCTCTAACAACCTTGCTCCACCTGGTTCTGATCTCTTCCCTAACTTGAAATCATTAAAATTTATTTAATGAGCTAAAAAGTCCATCAATAACTTAAAATCACTAAAGCTTCCAACATAAAATTTGATGAATCAATATGCATGCTCAATTCAGTCCATCTAATTAATAGCATTCAATATCGTCAATGATCATATATCATTAATAAGGCTCAAAATGATCAATGGCAAAAAAATATGAAATATATCCAATGAGATTTATGAATCAATAACAAGAGCGAGAATATAAACATATCAATAATCAATAATTCCATGAAATATGATACAATCTGTCAATTCATAAATTAGTAAATGAATCATAACATATAAGTGTCAATATCAGCAATCTTATATATCTTATATATTATCAATCATATGTATCATGATCTATTTGTCAATGCCATCTATACACATTATAGTTATATCTATCAATGATGTCAATATGCACATGCTTCAGTGTATGATTCAACAAGGCAGGACATTTAGCTTTAATATATTATTTTCATCATCTTTTTAACCCCAACTATTTCTGAGTTGGTTATCAATTATATCCATTATAATTATCATTTATTTATAAATTAATTATCATTGCATGTGGCTTTTATTAAATCAATAAAGAGTCGTCATTCTCTATTCGTTATCTTATTCGATTATCAGTTATAAGCTACAATGAGGATAATACTACAAATCATCTTTAAAGAAGAGTCCATTAGCCATCCTCCTACATAGAGTATTATATTTTAAGAGGCAACTCACATTAATTTATAATATTGATACACTTAAAAAAAATCTAATATCACAAATGGCTTTAAATTTAATTTCCTTTTCTTTAAACGACTTAATTTAGAAATAAAAAATCAAATTTAGAGAAAAGAGGGGAGAGAGAAAATAAACTTTAGATTTAGAGATCATAGAATGATTTTTGTTAGTCTTCTCAGTTAGGAGATTTTCTCGTCTCATTGTAAGGAACCTTTAACCTATTTTTTATTTCAATAATTTTATATTTTTAGTATTTTTCAATCAAATTTGTATTTTTGTTATCGAAAAATAAGGATAATTTTGTATTGATAAAACTCTCAATGCGTAATTTTTTTTATACTATAGATATTGAGATTATGAATATTTTAGTGTTTATTTAATCCAACGAGCCCAAGATCGTCGAATTCTGACATCATTAAGGCCTCCAAATGTTAAATGAACGGTTCACGATCGAAGGGTTCAATATCGGCCGTCCATTCAAACCACTCCCTATTCGCCCCTGATCTCACACATATTTACGAGACATGCCACTCTATAAAAACTATAAATATAGCCCTCATTCTTCACAAAGGGGACTCAAGTGAAGAGAGAGAAGAAGAAGAGAAAGGGGAAAAGGTGAATCCTCTCCTCCTCGACCACCGTCGGAGCTCTTCCTGCCGCCTGAATACGCTGGAACTCTGCCGGATTTTCAGGAAACGATGGGATTCTGCGAAACTTTGTAAATTTGCTTTAAGTTGTAATCTGATCGTCCCGATTTGTGGGACGAATAAGTTTCTTGTAATTTACAAAAATACTAGTGTAATTTTTTAGCTGGGCAAGGTGTAATATCTCGTTCCCTTACTGTTCCTCTCTGAATTGGATTTCCCTCCCAGAATCGGCCAGGACGAAGTTGAGATCGTCCAGGCCGATCAGTGCATGGAAAACAGCTGATTTCTGGAGTGTTTTCTGGATGATTTCTGGACAGGATCGTCCGGGCCGATCGTGAGATCGTCCAGGACGATAGGTACTGTAGAAATTATCGGCCAGACAATAGCCCTGGGTGAGGTCCAGGACGATCAGGATTTGGTCTGATCGTCCCGGGACGATGTGAATATCGGCCTGGCCGATCAGTTCACTGATATAAGAAGATCAGCTCGTTTTGAGGAGAGAGAAAATCATTTTATAAAAACGAAAATATCTGAGGAGAGAGAAAGAGAAAAGGAAAAAGAGGAGAAAAGCTGGTTTTCGGAGACCGCGGAGCGCTTTTCGTCCGACGCTGCTGTTGGGAAAAGTGGAGATCTCGTGGTAAGGACTCCGAATCCTATTTCTGTTTTCAAAGATGTTGTGTTTTGACCGAGTTGTGATCTGTTTTGTGTTTTCGTAGTCGAACTTTTGACGTGATTTGATATTGACACAACTTCCACCGCACAACTTTTAGAGTGTTATAGATATGATTATTCTACACGATTTGACTGTATTCTATGAATTTTCTTCCGGTCGGAATTGATTCTACGTGATTTTAATCGAATAGAAAATTATCAGGATGTTTTCTGACTTGGTTTCTGTAGAATAAAAGTCTTGCATTGATGTTATAGATATTCTATTGTAATTTGGTAGAATTTGGAAATCGTGTCTTTTTGCAGGATTTTTGTGTAAATTTGACCGACTGCCGTTACGCTGCCCGATTTTCGTATGATTTCTGATTTGTCTGAGATTGATAGATTGAATCGATATGCCTATGATTATTGATATGATTGTATGGAATTGTATGATCTTGCATCGTATGGATTTCCTGATGTGCATTGATTTATTGATTTCCGATTGATGAATTGATTTGATGGATTTATCGAATTGATTTCTTATCGTACGGATTCATTGATTTCATTGATTGGTCATTGAGCATTGATACTATTGATTATTGATTATTGACATTGATATAGATACTGCATTGATAGCATGGACATGGACATCGTATGGATTCATTGTATTGCTGCCTAGATTTTATAGATTCACTGTTGCTATTGTTCTATACCGTATTGACTGTTTTATAGATTCCTTGTCTCGTATCGCTTTTCTCAATTGACTTCATTGATTAGATCGTACTGATTTGACCGTATTGATTTGATTGACGGATATTGATTGATTGCGTTGATTTATCGAATTGCCTGCCGCTGCATTGACTGGTTTTATTGACTATGGATTTCCACTGCATAGAATTGATGATCATTGATTCATTGATTTCCGCTGCATAGACTCATTGACCATTGACTGATTCAGATTGATAGATTGACATGCATATTGATAGCATCGCCGTGCTTTGATTTCAGTTGTAGGCTTTGGTGACCTGCTGGGCTATTGTAGCTCATTATATGTGGTTTAAAAATTTCAGGTCCGAGCAAGGCAACTGGAATGGAGTTCGATCAGAATGTCAGACGAATCCTTTCGCCACACGGATCTTGGGGTCGCCACACAAGGCCCCATGGTTTTTACCCTTTTTGGGTTTTCCACGTAAAAACTCTGGTGTTCGTTCTCTTTTCTGTTTGTGTGCTGAATCTCCGTACAATGCTTGGACTCGAATTTACAAACTCTACCGCCTCGTATTTTCTAGCACGCAACAGTTTGACGTCGTTTGTGGGAACATTATCCCACAACTTCAAGTATTGCTACAATGGTCAACATGCATACAGTCGCATCATTGGAGCTTCCCGATCCAACTCCGACCAATCTAGAAATATGTCTGCAAATTACAGACACCTGATATCTGCCTCTTTTCATCCTGGGGGGCAGAATGCTGCCGGAGAAGGGACCTCGGGACCTTCTTTAGAAGAGAGAATCTGCAAGATGAAAGAATCTCAAAATGAAATCCTTCAACTCCTGCGGGAAAATCGGCAACCAACATTGGCACAACGGGAGGAAATTCTTCTCCCTCAGGATCCACCATGGGTTGAAGATGTTCAATTCGAACATCTTCGAGCAGAAATTCATCTTCCTCCACCTATAAGACATCCTCAGTCACGACAGGATAATGAACTTGCCGATACAGCAAGTTCTACACATCCTCCGCCCTCAACTCGACGGCCTCACATTCTTCCGGATCTCTCAGAAGGCTCTG
Source organism: Dendrobium nobile (assembly GCA_022539455.1). Lineage (NCBI taxonomy): Eukaryota > Viridiplantae > Streptophyta > Magnoliopsida > Asparagales > Orchidaceae > Dendrobium > Dendrobium nobile. The sequence goes on from CM039718.1 coordinate 53,558,956, forward strand.
CTCAACCGCACATTGCTGAGCTCCCTCATAATGCTCTACGCCATGAACTGCGAAGATTTGTACGAGAAGAGTTCCCTCGAGGAAGTGTGAGGCGAGCTCTCCGACAAAGGAACTTCCTAGAGTCATCACCTCTAACTGAAGCAGTTCTTCAGCACCCTATTCCGGTAGTATTCAAAGAGCCAAACGTTGAGTCCTACGACGGGACGACTGACCCGTATGAGCATATCGACTACTATAGAACCATCATGCATATTCAACGAGACTCAGACGCGCTCCTCTGTCAGGTCTTTCCCGCCACCCTTAAAGGACAGGCCCGAACGTAGTTCTATTCGCTTCCACCTGGAACGATCCCCTCTTTTGTCAGATTGACCAAAGTATTCGTCGAACAATTTGTGGCCAATCAAAGAATTGCTAAGGATTTTTCCCATCTCTCCGGGATCCGCCAAAATGAGGGAGAATCGTTGAAGGAGTATTTTCAGCGGTTTTCCACCGAGGCTCGACATATTCCAGGAGTAGACCCTGAATTACTCCGAGGAGTTTTTCTTGGAGGTCTTCGTCCTGGCTTCTTCTATTCAGCACTCATGCGCGACACCGTTCATTCATATGCTGACCTGATCCATCGTGTGGAGATGCAAATTTTTGTAGATGAAGCTATAAATGCTCACAGGAAGTAATTTGAGCAAACCAACGGGAAGCGCAAAGGTGCACCTGGGATGGACAATTCATTTTCACAATAGAAAAAACAAAGAAAGAATGATCTACCTCCTAGGCCCCCATTACCACGATGGGAACCCCGACAGGAGAGGGAGTATACCCCACTCAACACATCTCGAGCGAATGTATTGATGGTCGTCCGAGATCAAGATACATTAAAATGGTCGAATCCTTTGAAGTTGAACATAAGAAATTCAAATCAGTACTGACACTTTCATCGTATTCGCGGTCACACTACCGAAGCCTGTAAGAAACTCAAGGATGAGATTGAAAGACTTATCCGTCAGGGCTACCTTTGACAATTTATTCAAGATTCATCTACCCGAGAGGAAGCTCGTCCCGCTGGGGGGAAAAATCAACAACAGAGACAACCATTGAATAATATTCAAGTGGTTGGAGAGATCGAATGATCACGCACTTCGTGCATTTGTATTAGCAATATTACTTATCTTGTTATTGCTTTTATGTTCAGTAGGGTGTCACTTTGATATCTCTAATGTCTTCTTCCAAGTTTAATATTATATTGTGCCCGTACGTAAATCTTATGTGTTGAGTACGTTGTAACTTATATTTCCCCAAGTCATACTAGGGAATTATTATACTATTTTACATAACACAGTAATATGATATTCACGTTGTGATATTATTTTCTCTTATGAGAGATAAAAAAATTTTCATACTCTTTCCCCGTGATTCGAGAAATATATAATCTATATTATATCTCAATCACCAGATGATCAATCCCAGGGGAATTTGATCTGACCTCATCCACACAGGTTAACGTCATCGAGCAAGGCTCTGACATACAACCTCGGATAGGTCTTACATCCTTGGTGGATTCTCTCGACCTCTTCCACACAGGTTAACGTTATCGAGCAGGGCTCTAACATACAACCTCAGATAGGTCTTACATCCTTGGTGGATTCTCTCGACCTCTTCCACACAGGTTAACGTCGTCGAGCAAAGGCTCCGACATACAACCTCGGATAGGTCCCACATTCTTGGTGGATTCTCTCGACCTCATCCACACAGGTTAACATCATCGAGCAGGGCTCTGACATACAACCTCGAATAGGTCTGACATCCTTGGTGGATTCTCTCGACCTCTTCCACACAGGTTGACGTCGTTGAGCAAAGGCTCCGACATACAACCTCGGATAGGTCTCACATTCTTGGTGGATTCTCTCGAGCCCTTTTACAAAGGTCAACATCACCGAATAATGTTCTAAGTGAACAATGCTCTCTCTATAAAGACTCCAAGAACGCAAGTGATTGATAAATCTATCACTTATACAAAGAGTTCAGCAGTCTAAAATTCCCTCACAAAAATATGGGGGGCAATATGTCAAAGCATGTCTTAAAGATGCAATCGCAATTCAGCTTGCTCTGAAAGACAAGATCTCAACTTCATATACAATATCATTGGAGTAATATTATAAGATTGTACATTAAGCAACAAGACAGATTACAATTTGGTCTTCATCAGACCTCAACTCAGTTAACACTATATGTCTGTCGCAAGAATGTCGGCATAACACACTACTCCGGCATAACACACTGCTCCGGGCCCCTTGAATCAGGGATATCTGATGTCGGCAAACTTCCGTATTGATGTTTATTATCTTTGCAAAATGCAACTAGACCATTGTTATCATCGGCTCTTTGCCTAATGTTCTTCGTCGGTCCTTTACTTCGAATAAGCCATCATCGTCTTCTCACTCGATTGCTACATGCAATGCACCCTCGAACTCTCTCCTTTAACTCTACACTCGGTCGTTGACTGTTAATGGGCTTCAACTCGATCGTCCATCGCCAGCGAACTTTCGCTCAAATGGCATAGAAATCCCATAACTCCTGCACGAGAGAAGGGGCGCTAAGTCGAGCAGGGAAAATTTTCCACTCGAAATTAGCGGAAGGCCTCAACCGTCAGAAAGCCAGAGGAGCGGAAGAAATCCCCTAACTTCTGCACGAGAGGAGCGGCGCCAAGTCGAGCAGGAAAAATTTCCCACTTGTAAATAACAGAGTCCTCAAATGTCAGAAAGCCAGAGGGGCGGAAGAAATCCCCTAACTTCTACACGAGAGGAGGGGCGCCAAGTCGAGCAGGGGAAATTTTCCACTCGCAAATAGCGGAAGCATGAACCGTCAGAAAGCTAGAGGGGCAAAAGAAATCCCCTAACTTCTGCATGAGAGGAGGGGCGCTAATTCGAGTAGGGGAAATTTCTCACTCGCAAATAGCGGAAGCCTCAACCGTCAGAAAGCCGTGGCGGGGAGAAGAAGAAAAATCCCCAAACTCTTGCACAAGAGGAGGGGCGCTAATTCGAGAATAAGAGGGGGTTGCTGTCATTTTCGAAATCACCAAATTTTTAAAATTTTTTGGATTTTTTTTGGATTTTTTTCGGAATTTTTGTGGCCGAAAATAGCAAAAAAAAAACACTTATTTTTGGCTAGTGGGGCCCACCTAAGGCGGTGCAGCCAAACGGCCAAGCGAAATGACACGACCAGCGCATCAATCCGCGGACACGACGCGTGGATTGCGGCTGACCGCATGTGGCAAGCAGCCGACCACCGCCGGCGGCGGCAGCAGTAGCGGCATTGCCGCGTAGATAGCCCAGGCTCGGGCAGGTCCGGCTCACGCGCAGGTTCAGCCCGGACTCGGGCACGGCGCGGCTCACGCGCGGGTTCAGCCCGGACTCGGGCACGGCGCGGCTCACGCGCGGGTTCAGCCCGGACTCGGGCACGACGCGGCTCACGTGCGAGTTCAGCACGGACTCGGGCACGGCGCGGCTCACGCACGGGTTCAGCTCAGGGGCGGGCGACCAGGCTCGGGATGCCGCGGCACGCGCGCGTGGCCACAGTTCCCGCGCCGCCGGTGGCGGAGGCGGCCGGCCGGTCCGGCTGCCTAGTCCATTTCGGGCCCATTTTTTGCCCCGACATGTCCAAATTCGACGTTTTTGGGGTCCCCGGGACCATTTTTCGACGTTCCAGACTCAATTTCGGTACTTTCTGAGCCGTTCGGAGCTCCTACAAGCAAGATCAATTTTGAGTCACTCGGAAAAAATTCTCTAAAAATTTATGACGCATATTTTCAGACTCCTGAAGCTATGACGTCCAAAAATAGGGGGGGTAACTGATGTATTCTCAAAAAATTATCTTGATCAAGCACGAATCTCGAGGCAAAATCTAACCGGAAACTTCAAAAATTAAAATCAAGAGCATTCGAACTCCGATTTCAGCGAGCTTATAGTCAAACTGAGCGTCTCGGAAATACAAAACCAAGGACACCAAATTCGACCCAATCTGAGCCCAAATGAGTCCGAATCAAGGACCTGAAGCGCTATTGGAAGGTTCAAACCCCAATTTGAGTTACCAAATGATCTCTGATTTTAACGAGCTTATACTCGAATCGAGCGGCTCGACGAGATGAATCTAACGAGCCCATGATAGCCGAATTCTGAATCACTAAGGCCTCCAAATGTCCAACAAACGGTGCACAATCGAAGGGTTCAATATCGGCTGTCCATTCAAACCACTCCCTATTCGCCCCTGATCTCACACCTATTTACGAGCCATGTCACTCCAGAAAAACTATAAATAGAGCTCTCATTCTTCACAAATGGGACTCAAGTGAAGAGAGAGAAGAAGAAGAGAAGAAGAAGAGAAAGGGGAAAAGAATCCTCTCCTCCTCGACCACCATCGGAGCTCTTCCCGCCGCCTGAATACGCCGGAACTCTGCCGGATTTTCGGGAAACAACGGGATTCTACAAAACTTTGTAAATTTGTTTTAAGTTGTAATCTGATCATCCCGATTTGCTGGACGAATAAGTTTCTTGTAATTTACAAAAACACTAGTGAAATTTTTTAGCTGGGCGAGGCCCCGTGGTTTTTTCCCTTTTTGGGTTTTCCATGTAAAAACTATGGTGTTCATTCTCTTTTCTATTTGTGTGCTGAATCTACGTACAACGCTCGGACGCAAATTTACAAACTCTACCGCCGCGTATTTTCTAGCACGCAACAAACCAGAATTTTTACTTGTTCGATGTGATATATATAAGCACATAATATATTGATTTGATGTTAATATATAATAATTGGATAATATGTGTACACTCTTATATGATTTTATTACATTGATATGATTTTGAAAGTCTTTTTCAATGATTTAGTTTTATTACTTTATATGATTTCTCTACTTATTGATAGTACTAACATTACTATTGCTATATATATTTGATGCTTTTATTGATTTATTATCTTTTGTACCGTACTATAATTTACTGCTACTATATGTGAGTTTTATTATTTTTGTATTGATTCAATGATCATATGAATGCTACTACTATTATTTGATCCATAATATGCATATTACTTCTTTATCATGTTTTGAATTCAATTGTAAGTTTTGGTGACCTCCTAAACTTTTTAGCTTATTTTATGTGTTTAAATATTTTCATGTTTAGGCAAAAGATGAGGTGTGTGAGATTGATCAGATTAGAAATTCTTATATATTTTTTCTTTTTATTTTAATTATTTTTTGTACTCAGGAAAACGTAATTATGATATGATTGTATAGATCTTGAGTATTGTATATGATTTATAGGAAATGAATACATTTGTATTTTAATGTTTTGAATTATAAATTTATTTTCGCTGTTTATACTAATAGACAATATAATATATTTTTAATTTTTGTATGTTAACAGATAAAAGAATAATTCTTCTTAATTAAATTTTGGGGCATCACAAAGCCAACCTTCATTGTTTTTATGAATATGTTTTAATGTATGAAATGAAAGATGAAATTATCAATTCTATAAAATGCAGGAAAATCTATATATTAATTTGTAGCTTTAGAAAATCATAACATTTATTTTACATGGTATAAATCGATAATATTATAATCAAAATGTCTATAAAATTCATATCCATCGTATACGAAAATTTACATGGTAAGAGTGCACTCAGGAGAAAATATATTTTTATTGATTTAGAAGAGATTAAAAGCAAGCTAAGTTTATTAACGGGTGCATCCCAACTTTCTCTGTTGTTTGGGAGCTTATGCTTTTAGTCAAAATGATTTGAATTTGAGGCTTCGCATATGCATGCATATAAGAATTTTTTTTAAGAAGCTTAAAATCTTTTTCTCACCCGAAAGCATAAGACAAATAAAAACAAATAAAATCATGCTCTATGAACTACTAATGGTAGCTATCAATGTCTTCGAAATTAATTATCTTCTGGTTATAAAAATCTTAAATTATTTAATATTATTAGTATTTTAAATATATTCTAAAAAATTAAGCATTCATTTCATTATATCTAATATATTCTAACAATATATTAAAAATAGTTATTTCGTCCTAAAATTTAACCAAGTCTTTTTTAGAATTACTTTTTAAAATAAATTTATCGAATTAAATTTTTTTTACTAGAAAACAAATTTAAAAAATAGTAAGAAAGCTATCCCAAAAAAGTCTAAAGTTTTATTTGAGATGACTTTTGATCATTATTTTTTTCCGCTGATTTTAAGAAATATTTATACTAAAAAATTACTAAAAACTAGGGGTGTCAATTCGGGTTAACGGGTCGAACCCAAAACTGACCCGGCACTGTTCGGGTCAACCCGAACCTAACCCGTTTTTAAAAACGGGTTAGGTTTTCGGACCTGAACCCGACCTCTGATTTGGGTCCAGGTCAACCCGACCTGACACGAATGACCCGAAGTTGACCTAAAATTGCTAGTTTTCGGGTCAAAAATCGGGTTAATATTCATTTTTTGGGTCAAAATTGGGTCAAAAACGGGTCAATCTCGGGTTTCCGAGTCAAATAGAAGTTTGTCCTGTCAATTTCGGTTAATTTTCGGGTTGCTAGGTCAACCCCAACCCGACCCATTTCAGGTCCGGGTTGACCCGAACCTGAATTTTTTCTGATCGGGTTGGAGTCGTATTTCGGGTCGTATCAAAAATTAACACCCCTACTGAAAACAGTCCCTAACAAAGCCTAAATCTTAATTTTATTATTATCAAATTTATAATAACTTATCTGGCAGCTAATTAATATATTTAGTTATCACTGAAGTTTAAAACTTTTCATTTCCACCAACCGGCTCTCCTATTTTGTTAACCACTGTCCTACACGGCTACACGGCCCAGCCGCTACTTTCTTTTGAAGCGGCGGCAATGGAGGCCGCCGCTAAGCTCGTCGGCGAGACGTTGTTGCTTGAAATCCCTGTGAAGGACCCATCCTTCGATCTAGCAAAAGCTGTTTGCAGCCATGGACTCTTCATGATGGCCCCAAATCACTGGGATCCAGCTTCCTGTACACTTCAACGTCCCCTTCGGCTTCCCTCCGGTGGCGTTAGGGTTCACATATCTCAACTTCGCCCTTCCAGTCCCATTGTTGTATCCGTTGCATGCTCCGTTTCTCTCTCTTTAGAAGACAAGGAAGCTCTTCTCGTGCGTTATTAGCCTTTGGCCTCGCTTCTCCGTTCTCTTCTGCGCACCTCTCTTCTAATCTTTGTGTATGTTGGATTTATTGAAGGATCAAGTGCGGAGAATGCTAAGAATATCGGATGAGGAGGATAGGATTATTCAGGAGTTTCACAGGATTCATGCAGATGCCAGAGAAAAGGGGTTGGGGAGGATTTTTCGATCTCCAACTTTGTTTGAGGATATGGTCAAGTGCATCCTTCTCTGTAACTGCCAGTGAGTTTATTCAGTTGTTCTCTTATTTCCATCTCCCTGGAACAAAGCCAACTTAATTTGCTTGTGCTTGGTATTCATTGCAATTAGAGGGTATGGAGCTATCTGAAGGGCATAAAGTTTTTGAATTCAGTTGTAGTGCCAGGCCTGATGGATGGAGTAAGCATTGTGTAATCTACATGGTTGAGGTTAAATTGATCGGGTCTGTTGAGTCAATCCTCATGAGGAGCTAACCATGTATTCAAAGGGATGGTTGGGTGGAAGTAGAAGTGGGAAGAAGGAGAGGAATGTTAGGAGGGTAGAACACTAGGGACCTTTTTGAGCACAATACACTAGTGGATTGATACCCATTAACCAAAAAGATCAAGCTGCTAAGGGAACACACACATGCACACACACACTAAATTCTCACCTCACTTTTCATTTAACTTCATTATTTAATTCCATGCGCATCTTAACAATCCTGACATCACATGATTATCTAAGAGTCTCTCCAACAGCTTGCACAGTCCCATAGGGCCAACTCAATAGCTCTGTTAATCTAGTAGTGTTAGCTAATCTTGTCCTAATCAGATTTAGACCTTGTTTTTAACTTGAATTTGGGTTAGCTAATTAGCTTTATGACCATAATTATGTTTGACCTTTTATGTCACGTCAATTAAGGTTTGAGTTTATCATGGATGGGAAAACAATATAATCTTTAGGAATTTCTGGAAGAAGTGAACAACCTTTGGAGCCTACAAGAAGGATTGAGAAATTTTGTTCTCTAGGAGATCAAGGGAAGCTTGTACCTTCAAGATTACATTAAAATTCAAACCAATTATATATGCTTGGCCATTCAACCACATGTATTGGGTTTATTTTGATGTTATCATATGTGAATTAGTTCATATTTAGGCAAGCGAATTGGATTTAAGAATGATTATATTTGATTAAGTTTTATCTCTATATATAGAACTCCTTCATGTATGTTTGATTCAATATTAATAAAATTATTCTTAATTTATTGAACTCTCTCTCTCAGTCTCTCTCAAATATTATGTTTGGATTTTCTTCTCATACCTTATTAGTCTCACATTTCCCCTCAACCGTTGCTCGGGCTAACTCCTAAATACTATTCAATGTCTTCTACCCTTGACATAGATCCCAATTCTTGTATCTCTCTTTATATATATTTTCAAATGTGCAAGGAGCTTCGACTCTTTCTTCTGCTGGCGAGAGGCAAGAAGGAAAGAAGAAAAACCCTAATTAGAACTTTCGGATTCACATGTGCCTGATATTGATCTCATCTTGCTCAACCTCTTATTTATGGTTTCTTGCATAAATCTTTATTAGGTTTCATAATAAAATCCTAATTCTTGATTCCTTCTAGAAATCTTAATTTTGCATTCTTGCATGAAGCTTTTCCATTGGAAACCCTAAATCCTTGCAAACCCTAAACTCATCATCATGGAGCTAAGAAATCCCAATTTATTGACTTTTGCCTAAACCCTAAAGGCCATCAAACGTCACATAAAGCCTTAGCATATAATCTTCATTCGGTTTTAAAAGTTCCCTCATCAAGCTATTTGTTCATTGATATCAGAGCCTATAGGTGTTAGAATTTCATTCCTAATTCTGAATATAGTGACAGCAAACTACTAGTTTCAACTCATAGTAACTCATTGTTGTTATGGTTTAGCATTGAGTACTGTGGAGAAAACATAGAAGATCCAACGTAGCCACATCACCATGAAACTCCTGCATCAGTTTTTAAGTTGTATATGAGAAGAGATTTAAGATGTTTAAAAAGGCTATGGGTAACATGTCCAATTAGTTAACAAACTAGATGTCCAACTTTTAAAATCAGTTAGCCATCAACTGGTCGAATTCATGGCCACACTTCAAATCTTTGCTACCTCAAGGTGACACCTCCAACATAGCCAGCATCAGTTAAAACTGCTCATGCAATTGCAAAGAGTTAACCAATTGATGGAGTGATTTAAAAAACTTATTTCAGAACTACTTGATGTGAAGAGACAGCAACAGCTCATAAACATGCCTTGTAGGAGGAGGAAAATAGATAAATTAAACATATTATTCTATTATAAATCCTTTCTTTTTGGCGCTTCTTGTCCTTAATGAGACAACACTTGAGCGATGATAGCTCCTTAGAGGATAATGGAGGATGCCTACATTTGCTACTCAAGAAGAGCGGTAACATGCCACATCAGGCTGGTCAAACCATTAGGACGGATGGAACACACTGTCAGGAAAAGGCAAACCATCACCATCTTCTTTGACTTTGGCCTAGTTTGATCACATTTTATTTGAAGAGCCTTTGATTGTCTAGAAGAAGAGAAAGTATAATAGGTCTAGGAATCAAGATTGAATTGGAAAGAGGAGGCTTCCTCCCTTTGAAATCTGATTTGCTTGAGCAAATAATATTAAAGTGGAGCTATGATCAAGGAGGCTCTCTAACACTTAGCTCAGTCTAGTTGCACTGACTTAATTGTGATTGCCCTAGTTTGCCCATTTTGACTCTATCTTGGTTTTAGCTATCTCAACACAATCAATATTTTTTTTTTAATTTTATAGAGAAAATAAGGAGGATCTACATATGATATTTATTGATTTAGAAAAAGCATATGATAAAGTTCCAAGAGAAGTGCTATGGAGAGTTCTTGAAAAGAAAGGAGTCAATAATGCTTATATTCAAATCATTAAAGATATGTATGCAGGAGCTATTACTTGTGTTCAAACACAAGGTGGATTGACCAAGTATTTCCCTATTTCGGTTGGGTTACGTCAAGGATCAGCCTTAAGCCCATATCTTTTTGCTTTAGTCATGGATGTTCTTACTAGACATTTGCAAGAGGATGTACCTTGGTGTATGCTTTTTGCTGATGATATTCTTCTTGTTGATAAGACTAGAGAGGGAGTTGAAGGTAAACTTGAATTATGGAGGTCAACCTTAGAGTCTAAAGGTTTTCGCTTGAGTAGATCTAAAACGGAATATATGGAGTGTAATTTTAGTGGTAATAGACCTAGTGAGGGGATTGTGACTTTGAGTGATCAAGTCATTAATAAGAGTACATGTTTTAGATATCTTGGATCTATTGTTCAGAGTGATGGTGAAATAGATGGGGATATTATCAGCAGAATTCAAGTTGGATGGTTGAAGTGGAGGAATGCATCGGGCTTGTTATGTGATAGAAATGTACCCCTCAAACTTAAGGGAAAATTCTATAAGATGGTAGTGAGGCCTGCAATGCTTTATGGTGCCGAATGTTGGCCATTAAAAGAGAAGCATAATACTAAGTTAAGTGTGGCAGAGATGAGGATGCTCAGGTGGATGAGTGGCTTTACCCTTAGAGATAAGATACGAAATGAGCATATACGTGAAAAGGTTGGAGTAGCTCCAGTAGAAGATAAGATTAGAGAGAGTCGCCTTAGATGGTTTGGTCACATAAAACGGCGGCCTTCCGATGACCTGGTTAGGAGAGTAGAGGTATTAGATTTGAATTATGTTAAGAAAGGTAGGGGTAGACCTAAAAAGACTTGGTTAGAAAATATTAGGAATGACCTTTCTTTATTAGATTTAAACGAGAATTTAACTTTTAATAGGACACAATGGAGAAAAAGGATTCATGTAGCCGACCCCACGTAGTGGGATAAAGGCTTGATGTTGTTGTTGTTATTTATTTTTTTAAACATCAATAGTCAAATTAGAATTCAATATAACAGTTCGTGTAAAAACACAATTAGGCTTAAATCCTATATCAACTCAAATTAGATTTGGACCTTTTGTCACACTAAATAGGGATTGACCTTATCATAGATGAAGAAATAATAAAAAATTTAAAAACTTATAGAACTTTCTAAAAGAACCTTATGCAGTCTTCATGATGGGCCATGGAACCTTCCAAAAGATCTTAGGAATTTTTTAGGAGATCAAAATGGTCTACCATCAATATTTCATCAAATTATAGCTAACTATATGCTTAAGCATCCATGGCACACCTTATTCTACTATTACTCAAATTTTCAGTAGCGTAACAAAACAACTGCAACAATAAAATTTGCATTCATTCCCAAGCAGTTGTATAGCATTTGATACAATAACCTATAACAATTTATATACTAAAGAACTGAAAATTCTAAAATTTTAAGAACTTATGGATTTTCCATAAGAATCTTACGCAATCTTCCAAAAGGCCAAGGAACCTTCCAATAAATCTTAGGAATTTCTTAGGAGATCAAAAGATTCTAACATCAACATTTCATCAAAATTTGAGCCAACCATGCATCCATGGTACACCTCATTCTTCTGTTACCAAAAATTTCAGCAACATTACAAAACGACAACAACAACAACATCAAACTTTTATCTCACTATATGGGATCGGCTACATTAATCCTTCTTCTCCATTGTATCCCATTAAGAGTCAAATTATCATTTAAGTATAATAAAAAACAGTCATTTTTAATATTTTCTAACAAGTCTTTAGTCTTTTTAGGTTTGGCAAATCTAATACATCTATTTGCCTAACCTGGTCATCAGAATGCCGACATTTTATGTGACCAAACCATCTAAGGTGACTCTCTAATCTTATCTACCACTGGAACTACTCCAACCTTTTCATGTATATGCTCGTTTCACATTCTGTACACTCATCCACCTGAGCATATCTCTGCAACACTTAACTTAATTTTATACTTCTCTTCTAATGGCTAATACTTTGTGCCATAAAGCATTGCAAGTCTCACCACCATCTTATAGAATTTTCCCTTAAGTTTGAGGTGTACTTTTTTATCACACAAAAGGCTCAATGCATTCCTCCACTTCAACCACCCAACTTGAATTCTACTAATGATATCCCCATCTATTTTATCATCACTCTGTACAATAGATTCAGATATCTAAAACATATACTCTTATTAATGACTCATTTGCTCATTGAGCTCAATTCATGAGCCCTTTATTGAGCCAGGCCAAAGCCAATTTGACTCAATTAAATATCTTAGTAATTTGCTATGCATAAGATGACTCGTTTGAGTTAAACTTTATGCACTAATTATCACTTGTCATGCTAGCAAGTTTTTGAAGATGAGTCGCTGAATCTTCTAGTCGTGCTTTTTTCCCTCCCTTGAATTTCTATTTTGTCACAATTTATGAGTTATTAAAATATTTAAACATCATGGAAGATAGTTTATCCTGAATTTCAGATGGCCAAGAACTTTGTCAATGGCAAGAGCACTATGTGAACTTCAGCTGCCGCTAAAACAATGCTGCAATTCTGAAGCTTTTAATCCAAAGACACCACAACCAAAGGAGAAAAAAAGAAAGACCACAAAGAGAAAGAAAGTAACAATAAAGTTAGAAACTAAGTTCATTGATGGAGCAGAGCTTCTGGAAACTGCTGGCTTAATGATCAATCATGTCACCCAACCCTTAGATTCGCAAGCTTGTAGCCCTTCTCAATCCTTCAATGATGATCTTAAATTTTCAGATGGTGTGTCTTGCCCTCATGAAGCAACTGGTGATTTCCCAACTCCTGAAGAACTGGCGACTCTCGATGCTGCATACCTAGCCAACCGCTGTAAACTCGGATATAGAGCAAAACGTATTGTGTCACTTGCCAGAAGTATTGTCAATGGCAATTTGCAGCCAAGGAAGCTTGAGGAACTATGTGAAGGATTCTCACTGTCAAGTTATGACTCAATCGACCAGCAATTATCTGCTCTTACTGGATTTGGACCTTTTACCCGTGCCAATGTGCTCATGTGTATGGGCTTTTACCATAGAGTTCCAGCTGACACAGAGACAGTTCGGCATATAAGACAGGTTTGCTTGTTCTAATTTTTCTCTATGATTAACAACAACAACAACATCAAGCCTTTGTCCCACTATGTGGGGTCGGCTACATGAATCCTTTTTCGCCATTGTGTCCAGTTAAAAGTCAAATTCTCATTTAAATCTAATAAAGAAATATAATTTCTAATATTTTCTAACTGTTAACGGCCATAGATAAAGAACAAGATTTGTAATAAGCACACCGTACGGCTGTATCCTTCTGTTGTAAAAATGTACGGTGCTCCCTTCTTAAACTCTATAAATACACATGTATACCCAGAAGACAAAGTAAGAAAATAACATTTCTAGCATTCACTTTCTCTATTTGGTATATGCATCTGTCTCCGTTTTCCCTGCTGCCTCATGGCATTTCAGGTTAACATGGTATCAGACTAGATCAATCCCGCTTCCCGATCCTTCTTCTCTTCCTCATCAATGGCAGAATCCTCTGTTCACACCTCTTCCATTGATTCAACACCCACATTTGCTGCGATCACCATACCCTCTCAGCTCAAATTCTTGATGAACAACATCAAGAACCTGGTTCCCAACTCTCTGACAGCAGAGAACTATCCGCTATGGCGCTCTCAGGTGGATAAGGTATTCACTGCCAGCGGATTCAAAGGCTTTCTCGACGGAACTTTTTCATGTCCTCCGCCTCAAGCTGCCGCAGCGAGATCTTCCGCATCGACCGCTCCACCCTCACCTGAACTCTGGACTCTCACTGATCAACACCTCGCCACTGCGCTCTACTCCGTAATCTCCCCCTCGATATTATCGTATGTTCTTGATCTCACTCACTGTCATGACATTTGGACAACACTCGCACACCGTCTTTAATCAACAACCCGATCAAGAATCATTCAGCTAAAGAACGAATTGCATCATCTATCCAAGGGAGACAAATCAATGACACAATATCTTCTGGACATCAAGTCGAAGGTCGACGCCATTCAAGCTACCGGACACACAATTGATCCGGAAGATGTGATCCTCTACACCTTGAACGGACTTCCATCCTCTTACTAGTCCTTCAAAATGGCGATTCGTTCGAACCTTCAACCCCTAGCTCTTGATGATCTCTATAGTCTACTTTGCAGCGAAGAACATATACTACTTCAAGAAGCCGCAAAAGACCTACAATCCCTGTAATTAACGGACAACTCAATCGCTCTTGCGGCCTCTCGTGGCCGAGGCAGAGGACGTCTCAACTCGTACCGAGGAAGCAGGGGTCGTCGCCAAACTCCTCAAACCGGTCGCGGAAACAACAACCCCCATCGCAATACCGTCTTCCAGATCTGCAATAAAATGGGGCATTCAGCCCTTCGGTGCTGGTACCGAATTGATCCAGCCTACTCCAACACCTCGACTAACTCAGCACTTTTCTCCGCACAAGACAACAATCGCCAAGCTGAATGATTTCTTGATAGTCAAGCTTCCTCCCACCTAACGGCTGATCAATCATAGTTCAGCTCCACCGAACCATACACGGGTTCCTATCAGGTAATTCTTGGGAATGGTCAACATCTTCCGATACAAAATACAGGTAAAGGACTTCTTCCCACTCCCACAGGTAATCTCCATCTCAACAAACTACATCATGTTCCAAACCTTTCATTTAATCTTCTTTCTGTTCATAAGCTAACATCCGATAACGATTGTATTGTTTCTTTTTCGTCTCACGGATATCAAATTAAGGATTCGAAGACTCGTCGCCTTCTACTTCAAGGGCCCTGCCATAATGGCCTATACACGGTTCCGTCCACTATTCACCCTCCGTCCATTGCTCTGCTCTTAGTAGAGATTGTTCCAGATCTTTGGCACAATCGTCTCGGCCATCCTGCTCATACCATTCTCCAACACCTAGCTTGATCTGATTATGCGATATGTACCTTTATACAAGATACTTGTAATTCTTGTTGCCTTGCCAAGAGCAGGCGATTATCTTTTACGCATTCTTTTTCTAATACTGATTCTATATTTCAAATTGTGCACTCTTATGCCTGGGGACCTTCCCCGACTGCTTCTATTCAAGGCTATAGATACTTCGTTTCTTTTATAGATGACTACTGAAAATACTGCTGGGTTTTTTCCTATGGCTCAAAAAATATGAAGTCACTAGCATATTTATCACCTTTCATAAATTCATAAAATGTCAATTCTCCAAACCAATTAAAATCATCCGCAAGATGGCGTTGGCGAATATGCGAACAACTCCTTCAATGCCTACTGCAAAAACTGGGGTATTCAACATCGATTCACTTGTCCACACACCCCAGCTCAAAACGGCGTTGCAGAATGCAAAAATCGTCACATTCTGGAAACTGTTCGTAGCCTCTTAATTCACTCCAACTATCCGTCCAAACTCTGGGTAGAAGCGCTGCATACGACCATCTATTTAATTAACCTCCTGCCAACACCCACACTTCACAATCATACACCCTTTCAATGACTATACCGGAAACCTCCATCTTATTCACACCTAAAAATTTTTGGATGTCTCTGCTACCTATGGCTTCGTTCATACGTCAAATCAAAACTATCTTCCCTCTTGCTACCTTGTGTGTTCATAGGTTATGCCTCTCAACAAAAAGGATATCGCTGCATGGACATCAACACAAATCGGGTTTATGTCTCTCGACATGTTGTATTTAACGAAAAACTATTTCCATTCAAGCAGACGAAGGTCGATGTCTTCACGCCATCAACTTCCAGTCACGCTTCTATTCCTCCTCTTCTGCTCGTACCATCATCATCTTTGACTCAAACGGTTCAACACATATCACCATCCAGCACAAGCTCAACCAACGTCACTCCCTCCAAATCACCAATTCCGAAATCTATTTCACATAATTCAGCCACTTCTGTTACTACACCTACCAAGACAGCTCCTCCCAAGCACCCTATGAAAACCCATTTCCAAACGGGAAGCCTGAAACCAACACGCATCTTTGATCTCACACACCACATCACTAAGCTTGATCCAACCTCTTATACTCAAGCTGTCAAGCAAATGCCATGTCTCAGGAGTTTCAGGCTCTCCAATCTCAAGCCACTTGGGAACTTGTTCCTCCGTCCCCAACTCAACACGTCATTGGATGCAAATGGACGTATAAAACCAAACGCAACTCGGACGGATCACTTGCTCGACATAAAGCTAGGCTCGTTGCATTAGGTTGCAATCAAGAATTTGGTCTTAAATACCAAGAAACATTTAGCTCGGTAGCCAAAATACCAGCTGTACGAATACTTCTAGTAATTGCCTTGCATTATAACTGGTTTTTACATCAACTAGACGTTTCAAATGCTTTTTTACATGGCTCACTCTCGGACACGGTGTACATGAAGCAACCCATCGGCTTCACTGACGAAAACTTTCCAACTCATGTGTGCAAGCTCAAAAAGGTCATTTATGGTCTTAAACAAGCATCAAGAAAATGGATCGAGACTCTAATCGGATTCCTTCATGGACTAGATTTCGTCACCAGTCACTCCGATCCGTCTCTCCTACTCTACCGGAAAAATGGTATCACTATATATTTTTTAATTTACGTCGATGATATTATCTTGACAGGCAACAACTCTCAATCTCTCAACACTCTACTAGATCGGCTACATCAAAGATTTAATATACGAAATTTAGGTACTGTGACTCATTTTCTTGGCATTTCAGCTGAAAGAACCAAAGTTGGACTCATCCTGCACCAATCACACTATGTGGAGCAGATTCTGGAACGGACAGGAATGTCAAACAACAAGCCTGTTTCAACACCGCTACAACCAAAACTTCTTCCCACACAGACTTTCCTGTCTTCGCCAATCCTTAGCTCTATCGGCAACTCGTTGGAGCCCTCCAATACCTCACTCTCACTCGTCCGGACATCACATTCGCCGTAAATAAAGTTTGTCAGTACATGCATACGCCGACCGTAGCCAACTTTGAACTACTAAAAAGAATCCTGAGATACCTTCGTGGCTCCCTATACTCAGGTCTTCCAATAACTTCCAATCAACTCACGCTCAGCACGTATACCGACTCCGATTGGGCCGGAGATCCACATGATAGGAAGTCGACAACGGGTTATTGCAATTTCTTGGGTTCCACTTTAATCTCCTGGTGTGAATACCATGCTATTGCAACAGCCACGATAGAAGTCATTTGGCTACGCCAGCTACTTCAAGAACTTGACATTAAGCAATCTCAACCCACAACTTTATTTTGCGACAACACCTCAGCTATTGCATTGGCGAACAACCCGGTCTATCATGCTCGCACCAAACACATAGAGATCGACTGTCATTTTATTAGAGACCACATAAAAAACAAATCTATACAAGTTCATCACATATCATCAAAATATCAATTAGCTGATCTATTTACAAAGTCTTTTTCTATATCACGCTTTAAATATCTTGCTAACAAACTCATGGTCACTTTCGATCCATCAGTTTGCGGGCGTATGTTAACGACTTTAGATAAAGAACAAGATTTGTAATAAGCACACCGTACGGCTATATCCTTCTGTTGTAAATACGTACGATGCTCCCTTCTTAAACTCTATAAATACACCTTTATACCCAGAAGACAAAGTAAGAAAATAACATTTCTAGCATTCACTTTCTCTGTTTGGTATCTGCATTTGTCTCCGTTTTCCCTGTTGCCTCACGGCATTCCAGGTTAACACTAACCAAGTCTTTTTAGGTCTATCTCTATCTTTCTTAACATAAGTCGAATCTAATACCTCAACTTTCCTAATCGGGTCATCGGAAGACCTCCGTTTAATGAGACCAAACCATCTAAGGCAACTCTCTCTAATCTTAACTTCCACTGGAGCTATTCCAACCTTTTCACGTATATGCTCATTTCATATCCTATCTCTAAGGGTCAAGCCACTCATCCACCTAAGCATCCTCATCTCTGCAACACTTAACTTAGTATTATGCTTCTCTTTTAATGGCCAACATTCAGCATCCTCATCTCCGTTTAATTTTTCTCTATGATTAGAAAAATTTTAATTAGAGCTGTCTCATAAAACATATATATAGTTCCATGGCAGAAATTGTGATATTGACTCTGCTCAGAAGGCTATAGAAGCTATCTACGGGAAGTATGCTCCATTCCAGTTCTTGGCATACTGGTATTCTATTTTAACCACAAGCTGTGATATTTTTCCCCATGGGTTTATCATTGCCTTATGATCTGATTTCCATTAGGATTGAGCTTTGGAAATTTTATGAACAGAGGTTTGGAACTTGGAGCAAGTTGCCAGCCTCGTATTATCCGCTAGTCACTGCAAGTAATATGAAGAGCAAGATTTATAAAAGATTGAGAGTGAAGAAGCTTGAGCTAGAAGAGCAATGAGAGCAAGTCAGCTTTGTCTGGTGAGTAATTGCCATTTCATGAGTTTTTTTTGGTGATATTTTTCTTGTAACGAAAATACTACTGTTAGTCAGATTTTGTAGGAAATACATATTGCTTGTGCTGGTATGTTAAAGCTGTGTTAAGTACTCTCAAATGAACTAAGGAAAAATACATTTTGTATTGTGTTAAGCGGACTTCCTATTGATTGTTTAAAACTCTACACTACTGTTTCTTAATATCTCGTTGCTTGGTCAATAACGCCTGATCAGAAGGAAGAGAAAACCAACACTATATATATATTTAGATGTCTCTAATCTCAAATGGAACATGCTTGCAACTTTTGGACTGCATCGCATTAGATTCATTTACGTTTGATACTGAAAGCATGAGAGCTTACTTGCTTAAAAGTACTAAATGTTGTATCATTTTGAAATGGTTTAAGATATTGACCATAGAAATCACTTTAATGATTTTCTTATAAGCATTCAGGCCAACACCTACAACATATCAACAAAATCAATACAACTACGAGTTATAAACCCATATTGCTATATTTTTTCAGAAAAAGTGATATAGGAAGATCAAGGAAGAAGCAGGATCAAGAAGAGCTAAACAGCTCTAAGAGAGAGCAAAACAGTAAACTGCTATATTCCAAAAATATTCATTCATATTATATCTATCTCCTACAACTTGTATTTATAAGAGCAAAAGAAAGTCCTAAAAAATTCTAGAAAAGAGGTACAAGAAATGATCTACCACTCCTAAGAATTGATTTAACTAATATGCTCCGCATCATTTTCCCGTTGTCTGAAGAAATCGCGTGCTAGAGGCGGACAACAAGTTTCTGTGGGGCGAGGCTCAGCTGTGCAATAGCGGAGGAGCTCGACGCCTGCTAGCTGATGTTGATCGGGAATAGAGGAGCTCGCAGGTTGCGAGCGGATTGAACGCCAAGTGCAGGATCATGGATCTGTTCGCGTGCTGTGCTAGAGTGGAGGGGAACCGTGCAGGTCTAACCGCGTTGGGGCTTTGGAGCTGGTCACACGTGAGAATGGAGGAGGTCGGAGATCTGGGAGTTGGAGACACGGGAGTGGGTGGAACGAGGTCAGCTGAATTAGGCGAAGTCATGGTCTTCTGTAAAACAGAAACAGAACAACGAACATATCACGTGTATGACTTGCGCGCATGGTCATGGATCGCGTGTAAAGATGGGTGCGTGAATACGGAGTACGTGGGCTCGGGCGTGGTTCAGAGCGGAAACGGACCGACAATATGATCGCCAATTGGTGGGGGGACTGTTTGTCAGTATGGTTGTCGACTGGTGCTGGCTGTGAACGTCGTTGACAACCTATCTTTATCCATGGTTTTCCCAAAGCTTCCAAACCCCGATCGATGTCAAGGGTTGTGATGGCTTTCTTCATCCTGGTCAGTAGCTCACGGCTCTGATCGACATCAAGAGCCAAAGTTGGCTCTAATACCAATTGATGTGAGGAGATCATTGAAGAAACACGAACAAACAAGAGCTAGACATCTCTGACATATCAAAACAGTAAAAATTTTGGAATTCCAAAATAATGTAAACTTTTTTTTTTTTTCATTTGATGAATTCTCCACTATAAGATTCACACTTGGACAATTAAACTAGCAAATATGTTTACATTTCAGTTCTACAATCCAAGTTTCCCGTCTTAAGTGAACACCACAATTTATAAATGTTTAGGTTCAACTTCTGCAACTTCGTTTCTCACACTAATGATTGCAATGCTCCATGCATTGAAATGAAATTTGATAGTATGGCTGTTGCAATCATAGGCGAGACAAATTAAATTACTTTTATTATATAAATGATTTTTTGTTGGAATAAACTGGTCGAAATTGTTGGAACCTCAACCTGTTATTTGAACAAATCAATGGACACTGTAGCACTGCTCTTTATGTTTATTGTTGATCTTGATCCTCTGCAAGAGAAAAAAAAAAGGAGAAATTGTTAACAATATTGATAGCAATGGGCGTCAATTCTCGGAGAAATTATTGCGTGTGGAATCCGATCACAACAATGTGTTCGGTCTGTAACAGTAGCCAATAAAAATAAAACGCGTGGCGTGCTTACGTGGAAAGTTAAGACCCGAAGAGTTTTTTGGCCCGCCCAGTATATACAATGAAAAAGGCGGAAAATTTTAACATTTTCCAAATTAGATATTTCGGCCATTCGCTCCATTTCTCCCGAGCTTCCAGCAAAAAACTCTCGCTGAATTCCTCCAGCAATCTCTTCTTCTCATCATGGACGTGGAAAAGGATTCACCTGCAAAGAGAAAGGTGCGAAAATTCTTACATTGACATAAAATGAACTACGGATATCTTTGGTATTCAACGCGTATTTGCTGAAGAAACCAAAAAATAAATTTAAATCATTCCTAGTAACTATAAAAGTTTAAATTTATCTCACCATTCTCGTTCTTTCTGCGTATTTTCTTTGTACCCAATGTGTATAATCTGCGTAAACTTCATTTACTTTCTGCGTATATGTTGAAGACAAAACCTAACTTCTTATAATAAGTACTTTTGATCTTTAAATCATAAAACTAAACTTCCAATAAACAAAAATGATTAATGTACCCTAAACCATAGATTTCTGATGATATTTTTCTCATCCTTTGCGTACATCGCGTATGGTATGCGTACTCAACGCGTATGGTATGCGTACACCACGCGTATGGTATGCGTACATAACGCGTATGGTATGCGTATAAAACGCGTATGGTATGCGTATTTTTTGTTGCGTTTTATATGCGTATTTATAATATGCTTCTCTAAATTAATTATAGTTTCTTATTCTACGCAGATTTACGTCCGTCCTATATCATATAGATGCTATGTTTCAACTTTCAGAACAATGTGTGATACATTTTCAGATATAATTCCTGTTGAAATTGAAGAAAAATTAAAGGAACTTAATATTTATCAATTTCTTCAATTTCCTGGATTTGAGCAAAACGCCCCACTTATCTACCAGCTGCTGACAATGTGGAACATTGAAAAGCAAAGCTTCATTATAGAGGGCCATGTTGTCCCTTTCACAGCTGATGAAGTGGCCCTCCTCACTGGACTACCAAATAGAGGTGAGGAGATTACTTGGATGACCTTGCCGACTTCAACAATCAGCTCAAAGGATATTAAGACTGAATTGTTTGAGTTGACTAGGGAAAGCTCCCCAGATACCATGTTGAAAACATTTATTATGTATTTGTGTTCTAATTTATTTTTCCAACAATCCAACTTTAAAGTTCCTAAGATGCTTAAGACAATAGCAAATAATGTTGATGATTTTTCATCAATTAACTGGGCATGGGCAATTTGGGAATGCCTAGTTACAGATTTTAATAATGTAGCTATGAAGATCTCAAAAAACAGGCCAGCGGGTTATGTCAATGGATTTGTGCCACTGCTTAATGTGAGTGCTAAAATAATTCTTATTAAAAATTTTAATTGACTGATTGTTTTGCTAAAACTAACTGAGAATATCTAAATTTTATGCAGGTTTGGTTTTTGGAACACACTTCCATTCATCTCCCAAAGTATCCTGAAAGAAGGCCCCGTTTCCTTCGATGGTCTGATGATATTGTATATAACACTGAGAAGACTGACAAATTATTTGTTAATTTAAAGAGAAGACAGGTATTTATTGTAAAAAGTTTTACATATTGCTTACATACTGCGTACAGTACGCGTATATTATGCGTACGGTATGCGTATATAATACGTATATATTGCGTATATAATACGTATATATTGCGTATATGATTGCGTTTAGATTGCGTATTTATTTGAGAATAATTTTTCACAGATTTTTGTTGACATCCAAGGAGTAACCCCTGAAGAATGTGATCTCTTGGGTGTAAAGAAATATCCATCAATCCCTCTTTCACCCATTCAAACTAACACACCTGAACATCATCTCCCCCCACAATCTCCTCTGCAGCCCAAATCCCCCTTGAAAACCCAACCCCAACCCCAACCCTTAGATGAACTTGAAAAGAAAATAATAGGGATTGTGCAGGAGTCCATTTTCTAACTCTTCCAGGAATTTGAAGGTTGAATGAGGAAGAATTTTGAACAAATTGTGAAGAGAGTTGATCTTATTGATGAGAAGCTCCAAAATTGCATTGTCCAAGGAATTATTAAGTCTGATCAGCAAGCTGCTCCCTCCTCCTCATCATTCATTCCCCATACTATTCCATCCCCCAACAATATTCGGATATCATCTGAACACACCAAGACCGACGCCCCAGAAAAAATGAATGATGTTGAGAAGACCCAGGCTGCTGAAAGGGTTAGCAAAAAGAATAAATTAGAGAGAAAATCAAGCCAAAAACAGAAGAAGAAGCTGAAAAGAGTACACCACATCCCTGAAGAAACTGCCCAAGAAGTAATTACCAAAGAAGTTCCCCCGCAAGTGATGGTTTTTAAAGAAGCTCCCCCCCCCCCCAAGAAGAACTTTTTAAAGAAGCTCCCCCCCAAGAAGAACAGTCCAAAGAAGCTCCCCCCCCCCAAGATGAACAGTCCAAAGAACCTCCCCCCCAAGATGAACAGTCCAAAGAACCTCCCCCCCAAGAAGAACAGTCCAAAGAACCTCCCCCACAAGAAGAACAGTCCAAAGAAGCCCCCCCCACAACAAGAACATTCGAAAGAAATTGTTCCATTCCAAAAAGTTCCCCATAAAGTTCCTCAAACTACAGAAATAATCAATGTTGACGATGTTGTAATAAAGGGATACCCTGCAAGTCCCACAGTTAATTACAAAGGCGTGGAAATGTTGAGTCCAGTGCAGGAAGTTTTTCTGAGGGAAAACATAAAGAAATATCTTGACACGTATGTTGTGCGTACTTATTGCGTATTTCGGTCTGTGTTTTCTATGCGTACCTTATGCGTATTTTTTGTTTAAATATTTCAGTAGCATGCGTGTATTTTCATCTGGGAACGTCATGATTTCAAGAGGCATGATCGACGAAATATTATCAGACAGTTACCTGGACAATGACCATATTGATGCTTTTGCCATTTTATTAAATGAGAAGTCTAAAATTTCATCAGATCAGTATGAAAAATATCTATACATCTCACCAATGTATTGGGTTAGTATACTAGTTTATTTTATATATAATTTTTTATTTGAACTATTTAATTCTTATATTTAAATGTTTGCAGCATTACAAGGAACAGGATGTAAAATCAGTGTTGTTCCTCGAGCACATAGACTACAATTCTGCTCAGTCAAGCAGTATTATAATTAATCCAATTATTCACGGAGAGCACTGGACCCTTCTAGTAGGTTACATAAAGCAGAAAAGGTGGGAATTTTACGACTCCATACCCAACCCTATGCATAGAAGTGTTGCTGTGAAGATAGTGAGTTTGATTCTAGCCTTGAATTGTTTACAAATTTCGTGATTATTTTTAAGTGACTTAATTCTATTCCATATATTGTTCAGATTGCAAGTTTAAATAAGGATTGCAAAAAAGCCTTCCGTCAAAATATCACTAAATGGAGTTTCAAGACAATGAGGAATGCGCAAACTCAGACCAACAATACAGATTGTGGTATGTTCGTTTGCAAATACATGGACAATATTGTTCGACTAAACAACTCCGGCTGGATGCAGAGCACGGATTGGCAAGAAAAAATGCCCAAATATAGAGCAGAATTTGCATACGGATTGCTTTGTGCTGCACTGAAATGAACTTTTATATTTTAAATTTATGTACATAACTGATATATTTTCCTTGTAATTAAAAAAGATTCTATGTGTTGAATATAATGTTTCTCACCATTGATCATTCATATAAATCGATTAAGAAATTTATACTCAGGAATTTAAAATACGCGATCCAGACGCATTACATACGCATACGGCAGTTCTTGGTTTTTTGATAAAAAAATCAAATTGATTAGGATTTAAATGATTCGATGCATTCTTTCGGTATGAAACATTCAAATACTCATTTTAGCATCGTTTTAAAATGATTTGTATGAATTTCCCACTGAGGCTTCATGGTTGTGTACACCCTTTGTGCTACACAAGTGATGGTTCTTGGGTGTGGGTGTAATGCTCCTATGGTGGAGCATTCATTAGAGTATGTGGAGTGGAGTCAAATTAATTCGAATGCAACTCCCTATCAATAAAACCAGCAAGGATCGGCTAATATAGGTTTTCCAACCTTTGATCGTTAATTTAAATCGATTAAGAATGTTTTCATTAAGGTTTTATGAATACGCAGAGTATACGCCTTGAGTACGCGATCCAGACGCATTACATACGCATACGGCAGTTCTTGGTTTTTTGATAAAAAATCAAATTGATTAGGATTTAAATGATTCGATGCATTCTTTCGGTATGAAACATTCAAATACTCATTTTAGCATCGTTTTAAAATGATTTGTATGAATTTCTCACTGAGGCTTCATGGTTGTGTACACCCTTTGTGCTACACAAGTGATGGTTCTTGGATGTGGGTGTAATGCTCCTATGGTGGAGCATTCATTAGAGTATGTGGAGTGGAGTCAAATTAATTCGAATGCAACTCCCTATCAATAAAACCAGCAAGGATCGGCTAATATAGGTTTTCCAACCTTTGATCGTTAATTTAAATCGATTAAGAATGTTTTCATTAAGGTTTTATGAATACGCAGAGTATACGCCTTGCGTACGCGATCCAGACGCATTCCATACGCATTCCATACGCAGGACATACGCGCTGTATACGCGGTACATACGCGCTGTATACGCGGGACATACGCAAATTAAATTTGACAGCTAAAACAAATCTTCTTACAAATAAATATCCATCAACAAATATTCTTACAAATTAATATCCATCATACAAATATTCTTACAAATAAATATCCATCATACAAATATTCTTATAACATAGATTTCTCTTTTTTAATGATATCCATCATCAACTTGAGGTATTTTGCTGATGGCTTTTTGGAACGTACACCTGTTATGTGTTCCTCAGTGAAGCATTTGTGTATGCTTGTGAAATTAGAATGCTTTGCTCGTTTTCCTGATGGTTGACTGGACGGTTCCCCGGCTATGAAATCGTCTGTCAAGCACTCAGGCATGCTGGTGAACTGCTGTACTGATGCCTGACTAGACGGGCATGCTTGTGATATGAAATCCTCCGTGAAGCATTCGGGCATTCTTGAGAAATTGTACTGCTTAGCTGGAGATGCCTGACTGGAATGTACAGCATTTATGAAGTCCTCAGTGAAGCATTCGGGTATGCTTGTGAAATTACACTGCTGATCTGATTGTTGCTTGGAGTGTACAGAATTTATGAAATCCTCACTTAAGCATTCGGGCATGCTTGAAGGAGTCTCAAATTTTTTTGTGTATTTCTTCATTGGTGCTTTCCCTATTAAAAAAATCAATAACAATATGTCAAAAAAGGCAATAAATAAAATTATTCAGAAAATAAAATATCATACTCTTTGTCTTTTTTTCCCAGTGGCTTTTCAGCCTAGCATTGGATATGCCTTTAGGCCTACGCTTTAGAGGGTCTTTCAGTTGTACACTGCCACCCTGTGTAGTCTTGTATGTCTTTCTCTTCCCAAAAACAACCAAATCGAGTTTTACAGATGTATCCTTCATCGCAGCCATTAGGAATTCTTCACCACTCTCATTCAGCTGCGCTCGTATGCTCATTTCATATGCAAACCTGCTTATATAATTTCTGAATATGAATCCACTACTAGCTTCAGAGCTATTCTGAGAATTTTCTTTCAAATTTAGACCAGCATATATATCTTGTCGAGCTCGTGCTGACCATCGCAACAGTAGGTACTTCTCGGGGATTTTCCCAATAGCCATTTGCCTCAAAACTATTATGCAGTGAGAACACAATAAACCCATAGTTTCAAACTTTCTGCAGGAGCATTGAATGTTACCATTTTGTGCATCAAAATCAATAACCCATGGTTTAGAGTGATCCTTGGTCTCGGTGTAATAGACAAAAAATTTAGAAGAATCACTAGACTCAAGCTCTACACTCATTACACCTACACATTGTAGAAATTCTTGTTCAAAAAATGAATATAGTTTCTTTGAATAAAATTGAGCAGCTTGCTTTAATATTGAGCAGTTTTTTATTACAGGTTCTATTTCGGAGTGGCTGCATCTATAATCCTCATCCTGTTCATTCCGGCGCCAATTCCTCATCAACTTCTCTAAACCCAAAAAGCAATCAGTTAAAGAACTTGTGGGCTTAGAAATGCCATGACACACATTATTAGTAGACTCGCTACGTTGTGTGGATAGAATGTCCATGCTAAAATAATCCTTATTGAAGGCAGTTGACCACTTATTCCTTATCCTATAAAGATCCTGCAACCAAACATGATCTTGGAGGTTCCCTTGTATGATTAATTCAGCCCATGCATTCTCAAACTCCTCCTCAGAGTCACATCTGCTCAAACACTTATTGAAGAGGCCTTTGACTTTGTTGTTGGTATTGTAGCACGATACTTTTGATGGAGCCTTTTTTCGGATATGCCATTGGCACAGTCTATGATGACTGTGAGGTAGTGCAACTTCTATGGCCCTAGCCATTGCCTGGTCTTGATCTGTATATATTGTTATTGGCTGTTTATCACCCATCATTCGAACAAAAGTTGTAAACACCCACGTAAATGATTCAATTGTCTCTTCGGACAAGAAGGCCACCCCAAGCAAAATGTTTTGCCAATGATTGTTAACCCCAACAAATGGTGCACATACCAAATTATACTTATTAAGCCTATAACTTGTATCAAAAATTACCACATCACCAAAGCAGTCATAATCTATCTTACCAATCGCATCAACCCAAAAAAAAATTAACAATCTATCAAATTCATCCTTCTGGACATCCCAAGATAACATGTTATCATTAAGTTGTCGTTCTTTAAATAACTCAATCAAAGTATTAGTGTCCCCAAGTTCAATCTTAGCTCTTTTTATTTTTTGAATAAAGTTGTACGCATCCCTCCTTGTGAATCCAATATTTTCAACACCTCCAACTTCATCAGCAAGGAAGGAAAATGCATCAATTGTTCTTATCCCAGCATCTGTCATTGCTTTAAGAACAGAAGCTTTTTCATCACACATATTCCTGCATGATCTAAGAAGATGCCGGTCTTCTGGCCTAGGCAAATCATGATTGTGATTTTCAATAAATTTTTTCACCTTCCAATATCCAGCTTCATCCACTGTAAACCTAACCATAGCTGGACAACCAGTTCGAGTATCTGATCTTCGATATTTCCTTTGGATATTAAGATCAGGCAACTTCTTGAAACCAGCTTTTGAACAAACAAAGTCCTTGCATTTTAAATTTCTGGAATTTGGCCAGTAACTGTGATGATCCTTACGAACACTAAAACCAAGATTATATCCATAAGAACGATAAGCCTCGTATGCTTCTTTCTCATTAACATAAACATCCTGAGAAATACGCAATAAGTGAATGATAAAATACGCAACCAATACGCAACATATACGCAAATGATAAGCAGCAATTAAGCAACACATACGCAATGTATACGCAATATACACGCAATATATACGCAAATATATACGCAATACATACGCAAATAATACGCAACAAACCTTGAAATAAGAAAATCGAACTACAAAATCCTTATTGTAGCCTAGATCAATAATGCTTTAGAAGAAGAGAACATCGAGTATTCTTTTTAAATCAATTACAATTTTACATTATGCACATTGTTGATAAAAAACCGCATCTTTGCTAAACACAATAAATGCACAACGAAAACTTGAAGGAGGCGAACTTTACCGAGATGCTGAACTTTTCGTCCAAACCCACTGGTTCTACGTGTTCTGCTTCATGTGCGTTTGTTTCCGGGACGTCGGCATTCTCAAGGTTATCGGCTTCCTCCGAGGAGACCTGCGAAAATATTGTCTGCTCATAAAAACCAACATCCTCCTCCAGATCAATCTCCATCTTCATCGGCATTTTCTCTGCGAAATTTTTGGCTTCTCTGCGAAAATTTTGGCTCTAAGCTTTATATATTGCGGTGATTCGCGCGCGCCTTAAATTCTGAAAAAAGAAGCGCCAACCTAAATCTCCCGGGTCGGGCTGGAAGACGGGTCGGGTTTACGAGGTTTACGCAAGTCAATTGACTGTTTAACCCTTTCCACGTAAGCAACCGAACACATCGTTGTGATCGGATTCCACACGCAATAATTTCTCCAATTCTCGAGGGCCCAATTAATACTATGTAAAAGTGGAGAAATTATTGTGTACGCAATCCGAGCGTGTTTGGATGCTGCGTACACAACGCTTATTTCATTGCGTATTTTTTGATATATAATTTTTTCATGTCAAATAAATATGAAATAAATAATACTCACTAAATACGCAAAAAATACGCAAAAAAAACTTAGAAAACATAAATTATCAAAAAATACGCAATGAAATAAGCAGTGTGTACGCAGCATCCGAACACAATTCTGCGTTCGGATTGCGTACACAATAATTTCTCGTAAAAGTGAGAGAATGAAAAAAATCGAAAGAAATAGGTATTGGCTATATACTATACTGTGGATAAAGAGTCGAATTGATAGAGAAAGCACCGTAAATATCTATTAGTAAGCTATCATTTGGTAAATACAGTTCAAAACTGCTTACTTATGTCATGATATGAAAAGTGAGAAATCAACTTATGTAATAGAGCCGATCTACTAAAGTATTGAGCAGACCTTAAATAGCTTTGCACTCGAATCCAAGCAGGAGACGAACACGACTAGCTTTGAGGTCCGAGACAATAGAACAACCAGATTGATCAACACAATCAAATTCCACACATATCAGCAGACTTCAAATTTAACCCTTTAAGGAAGAGAATTGAATTTGTTCTTAATAATATCAATGTAAGATTTTTGTAAGAATTTGAGACATGTATTCTTTTGAGCTCATGAAAATTTCTCTTTTCATATTTGATTTCTACCCGTAAAAAATAGTGTATCTTGTAACCAACCTTCCTTTTTCTTCTTCACTTACCCAATCAGCATCCACATAATCTGTTAGCATACTGAATACTTCTCAGATTTTATTTGAGATAATATTCTTACTGTATTTTAAAGTAGATTTTAAATACAAAATACTTATAATTAAAAAAAATGTATTAAAAATTTACTTTAGAAAGCAATAAGAAATTTATCCCAAAAGAATTCTCATCCAAGACTTGTTTCCTTCACATTATCACATATCTCATTATCTCTACATTGCTTGTATATGGATTTTTTAGTAATGGTAAATTATGTAGAGTTTCTGCTATGCTAGGCTCCTTCATAGCATTACCTTCAATAGTTTTAAATTTCTATTTTTAATCAATAGATGTTCGAGCTAGTGGTACAAAGAAGTTTAGGCTTGGTTTGGGACGACTTTCTTATTACTTCTTAAAGCAGTTTTTAGTATTTAAAATTTTTATACTAAAAAGCTACTTTTAGAAGCAGCAAGAAAGCCATCCCAAGCGAAGCCTTAGTTGAACGCTGATTCCAACTTAGGCTTTGTTTGAGACAAATTTATGTCACTATTTTTCTGCTGCTTTCAAGAAATTTTTATACTAAAAAATTATCATAGAAAACAGTAAGAAAAGTGTATCAAACGAATCCTTAAGCTTGAGCTTGACTAATTAATCAAGTTCAAGTTTATGCTCAAATGTAAGAGCGTGAGTCGGTTCATGAGCTAACTTATTTATTATGAAATAAGAAAAAGCTAATTAATGTAAAATGATGATGTAATTAAAAGAAAAAAAGAATTTATATGAGCAATAATAAGAAATCAATTTAGATAAGGAAGAAAAAAATATAAATATATATATTTTTTATAATTTTATATTTAAGCCCTTGAATTCTAATATATTTTTACATGTATATATTTATACTGGTATTTTTTAAACGACTTGACTCACGAGCTAATGAATCGAGTCGGAATTAACTCAAGCTTAACTCGTTAGCTCATTTCGCTTGACAATGAGCATAAACCCCAAATTCAATGCATATTGTTTCTGTAAATGATTAAAAATCTTATCCCAAAAAAGTACTTCAATTGTCCCAATGCTTTAATCTTACACCTTTTTTGCAACAAATGTTTTAAAGTTTTGTTTGGGATGGCTTTGTTGCTGCTTCTTAAAGCAGCTTTTTAGTTTAATAATTAAAATTTTTGTACTAAAAAGCTGCTTTAAAAAGCAATAAGAAAGCCGTCACAAACGAAGCCTAAATATCTCTATTCATTAGAATTTCCAAATTCAGATGTTATCATCAGAAATTGTTTTCTTGAAAGCTAGAAAGCCGAGTTCAAGAAACGTGCTTTAAACAATAAGCAGATTTATTAAGTTTTGTTTGGAATAGCTTTTGGCCGCTATTTATTTATTTATTTTTTGGCTGCTTTTAAGAAACTTTTATGTTAAAAAGTTGTTATAAGAAGTAATAAAAAACGGCCCCAAATGAAACATAATTATTTGAATCTAATAACAAATATCTAACTATTTGTTCCACAAAGATTTCTTCTTCATGGAATGTATTCCTGACGTCAAGTTAATACTATGGACAATCAAAAGGCAACAAAGGTTGGATCTAAAGGGTGATGTGCTACACCATTTGCTTACGACAGCTTTTTGTTGTTTTCTAAAATGATTTTTTTGTACAAAAAATTTTAATTCACGAAATTTTTGTACTAAAAAATTGTTTTAGAAAGTAGCAACAAAGTTGTCCTAAACGAAGCCTTAGTTTGGCACGGCTTTCTTACAGCTTTCTGAACCAATTTTTAGTACAAAATTTTTTAGTTTAATAAAATTTTGTATTAAAAATCCGTTTTAAAACAAAATAAAAAATCTGTTCCAAATGAAGCCTAAGCGACATCATTCTTTTGCAAGTCTAGTAACATAATTCTTTATGAAGGTGGTCAATCTCGAAGTGAAATTTTATGAACATTGTTAGGTATTTTCTCCCACTCCAACGCATAACATTCTATTCTTTGATTGAAAAATAAAAATAAGTGAAATTTGATTTATGAAAGACATCAAATACACATCACTTTTCCTTCAAGAAATACTTTCAATCTAAACTTTGACAAACCATTCACAAATATAACATAAAATCTTGAGTTTGATGATGATGCATCAATTTAAATGGTCTAATAATTTGTTTGCAACATATGCAAGGCTCATAATTAGTATTTTTTTATCAAAACTATTCAAAAGGATTAATATTGATATTTTTTTTTTAAATTTGTTTTTCAAAAGAATGTCAAAAACATCAATCGTATTTGCAGTTATAATCCCTAGTTTTTTAAAGTAATTGTCCCAAACGAAGCCCAAATGTGTGACTCCAACTCCTATAGTTATGATTCCACTTCCATTAGAATAAATCTATTCTTTAAATTTGGATAACTAACCATATAATTAGTAGCCCTAATCACAATCCTACGTTATTTTAGTTGGCTAAGAAATAGGTAATCTCATTACTTAATAAGAATAAAAACATTGCATTTCCGTAGCTGTCTCTCTCCCGATGCCTTTAGGGCATGGCCCTAGCCGCCTCTTACAGTCCGATCTTGCACCTGTAAGTGTTGATTTCCTCCGTATTGGGAAGCTCTCCCTAGTAGAGCTCCATCGTCTGCTTCAGGGAAGTTTTCTTCCTTCTCTAGTTCCTTTTCCATTTCTTGTATTGGTTGTTGTTGTCTTTTTCGGCTTTATGACGCCTCCCCGCTTTAAGGATCCTGATTTTTTGAATGGATATGCATCTCTTTCTTTAAGGATACTTTATATGGTGCATCTTCTACTTCCGTCTCCTTTCCCGATCTTAAATTTTCCTCCCACCGTGGTATGTCGGTCTTGTGGATTTCGGAAGCAGAAATCCTTTTCTCTTCCTGCTCCATTTGAATTCGCCCTAATCGGCAAATTCCTAGCCATAGGTCCTCTCTTGATGCTATTAGGAATTTTTTCTTCGACCTCAAACTGAATGGTGAATGTTTTGTCACTATCCTAAACCAATTGAATGTTTTGATTAAGCTCTTTAATGACATGTATTACTATAGGGTTTTTGCTCATATGTCAATTTTTTTTAGTGATTGTTATATGAAATTGGTTAAATGGACTCCCTCTTTGGACATTGAGGTTGAATCTTCTATCATCCCTATTTGAATTTCTTTTCATAATCTTTGGCCTCACCCTTTTGCTCTGCGTATTCTTCATGGTCTTGGCTCCATCTTTGGTAAACCCTTAAAGATTGATAGCGCGACTTCTTCTAGTTCGCGACCATCGGTTGCTCATGTTTTGGTGGAACTTGATGTTACCAAACAATTTCCTGATAAAATTTGGGTTGGCCCAGATACTGTAGGTTACGCGCAGTCTGTGATTTTGAAAGATTTTCCTGCTTATTGTGTGCATTGTGATTATTTGGGTCATTCGAAGGTGGAATGTCGGATTTTGCATCCTCATCTTAATTATTCTACTTCTGTTAGTCCTCCGCCTGTTGTTAAGGATAATATTGTGATGCCGGGGGGTGGGGAAGTCGTGGGTGTGCTTCCTGGTGCTGCAGATGTTTCATTTGATCCCGCGGTTGTGGCCCATGTTGGCCTTATTTGTGAGGATTCTGATGTGAATGAATTAGCTTTGGATTTGAGTATTGTTGTGTCTGTTGAGACCAAGGTTTTAGCGCTAAAGTTGGATTCTACTACTGTGTTGGCTTCGATTTCTCCCTTGAATGCTGAGGAGGATGTAGCACCTAATCTTATTGTTGTTGAGATTAATGAACCTAACAATTGCTTAACTAATATAGTAGCTTGTCCTAGTGAAATTCCTGATCCTATTGGCGATGTTAAGGAGGCTGATAATGCTCTATATGCTATTTCTAGGGATTGTCAGGGTGACTTACCTGCGGGTGGGAATTCATGCTCTATTCATGGTTCAGGGGGTGCTTGAATTTCGGATAGATTGGGTTATTCCGATGATGTGAGTTATGGGGAGGATATTGACGGTGTTGGGGGGCCTTTGGTTAATGTTCCTTTAGCTATTGTTTCCAATGCTAGAATGTTAGCTCACCTTGCTGGGGATAACGCAATGGGGCAATGTGATTGATCAAACCTTAATGATGGATTTTCTTCAGCGGGGGTGTAATTGGGTATTCCTGTGAAGTGTTGTTTTTGCTCCAGGATCGTCCAGGACGATCTGGGATCGTCCTGGGACGATCAGTGGAAGATTTGCTCCAGAATTTGCCCAGATTTGCTCCAGGTAATTTTCCTGTAGGTATCGGCCGGGCCGATAGGGACATCGTCCAGGCCGATCTGTACTGTTCAAAATATCGTCCTGAGAACAGCCCTAGGAACAGTCCAGGCCGATGGATTTTGGTCTGATCGTCCCAGAACGATCTTGCGATCGGCCGGGCCGATTTGTGTATGATAAAGCAGAAATCAGCTCATTTTGAAGAGAGAGAAAATTTATAAAAAAATAAAAATATCTTTGAGGAGAGAGAAAGTCGCGGATTTTTGGGGAAAAGCTGATTTTCGGGCGACGCGGAGCTGTTTTCATCCGACGAAACTGTTCGAGATATTGTTGTACGCAAGGTAAGGCACAATCCGCCTTTCTCAATTTTCAGAACCGTCGTGTTTGGCTGTATTTTCTGTCCGGAATTGATTTTTGTCGGTGTTTTTCGTCCGTATTTTTTGATTGGTTCAGTTTTTACCGCGTAACTTTCTGTATGTTGTTGACGTGTCGAGTGTGCACATTTTGGTTATTTTCTGAAGATTTTTGTCCGGGTATTTTTGATTCGACGGTGTTTTTCATCGACTAGATTTTTCTGTGTAGTCTAAAAATTGCTGAGCAGTAGAATAAATGTTCTGAAATATTGTTATCTATATTTTGTGCAAATTTGGTAATTTGTGATTTTCAGGAAAAAATTGTGTAAATTCCGTATACAGCCGTTGTGCTGCCCGATTTTTGTCTGATTTCTGAATTCGTCCGGATTTCTTCTGAAGTATCATGCTATCTGTATATGCTATAAAAAGGGAGTTATAAGGGGCCTGGATCCTAAGCGATTCAGTCAGTGTCTGGGAAATCTGAAATGAGCTCAATCTGAAATCTGATATCTGTTCTGTTCTGGATCCGATGAATTCTGTTCTGGTGCTATAAGCACATCTGTTTTGGTGCCGTGAGCACAAAGGGAGGCATAAGGGGCCAGAATTCGAGAGATTCTGTCAGTGTCTGGGAAGGGAGCATAAGGGGCCAGAATCCGTTGAGATTCTGTCAGTGTCAGGGAATCCGTTCTGTTATCTGTTATGTGCTAAATTAATATATATGATTTGATCTGAGCTGTATGACACGATTCTATTCTGTTCCGATATGATTTGAATCTAATTTCTGTACGATTCTGATTCCGTTAATATGATACGTCTGATCTGTTCTGTTTCTGATTTGATACGACTTCTGTTTCCGTACAGTTCTGTTTGATTTGATATCTGTTCAGTTCTGATCTGTCTGATTTGATATCTGTCTGATTCTGTTCTGATTTCTGTACGGATTTCTATCTGATGAGTTTGGTTTTGGATTCTGAGAGTTTTGATTGGAGGTTTGTTGCTTTGCTGAGCTGTTGAGCTCACCCTTATTTTCTGGTGGTTTTCAGGTTCTAGGAAAGGGAAGGAAGTACAGGAATAGATTTCAGAGTCTGATCAGTATAGGTATTGTTTTGTACTTTTGATTTTTGTACAGTCATGACTTTTCTGTTCTGTCTTTCTTTCTGTCTAAAAGCCATGTACTGTATTTGTAGATGATTGTTTTGAGGAAAAGAAATATAGATGTTTTGTTCCGCTGCATTTGATGTTTCATAGTAGCTCTGTGTGTGTTTGTGGTTGAGTTGAAATATTTGGAAGATTCAGTTCCGAAACAAATTCCAAAGCCAGATCCTGGTCAGTCAGTTCGTTTCGTTCCGGTCGCGACCCGGTGCGAGCGGGATCCGTCACGGTCGGGTCGGGTCGTGACAATTTTAGTGGTATCAGAGCATTGGTTTTGGAATTTGGTTGGATTGTAAGACAGAGCTATAGGAAGTGATCTATAGCGAGTCGGTCTGGGGTAGTTTTGGTTTGTTTGGCTTTTTATTGTGTTATTTTTGTGATAGTTTTCCGGATTTTTTTGGATTTTCTGTATGGATCAGCCAGACCCAGACATGACAGACAGGCAGAGTGTCAGTCAGGCAGCACCAGTGGGGAGTACAGCCCCAGTGGCCGGTGCTGATACACTTTCTCAGTTTGCTACGCTTGTTGCTCAGATGATGAGCGAGACTCAGAGCAGAGCTTCTACTGTCAGATCTGATGATATTGATAGACATTTGCAGTTATTTTTGATGTTGAAACCTCCGAGATTTGAGGGCGCTGTTGAGCCCAGAGCAGCTGAGGAGATTGGAGAAAACCTTCGACGAAATGCAGTGTCCGTCAGACAGGAAGGTTCCATTAGCTGTTTTTTTGTTGGATGGAGAGGCTGAACATTGGTGGGAAGGCCAGCAAGCAGCCAGATTTTAGGGTAGATTGAACTCTTTGATTACTTGGGAAGAGTTCATTGAGGTGTTCCGAGACTGGTTTGTTCCCCCTTCTGCACGACAGCAGATGTAGGAGAGTTTTCTGAGGCTTGTTCAGGGGAGCAAGACGGTGATGCAGTACGAGGCTGAGTTTACTGCATTAGCCAGGTATGCTCCGCAGCTGGTTAGTACTTCTGTTGAGAGGTGCTACAGATTTCTAAGGGGATTACGAGATAGTCTGAGGCAGCCCCTGGTACCTTTTCACATTTCCGATTTCTCTGAGCTTGTGGAGCGAGCTCGTCTGATTGAGAACGACATGATGGCTACTCAGCAGCGGTGGACTGCAAGTAGGAAGAGATTTGGAGGCGAGGCTTCAGGCAGTGGTTCCTCTGGGAAAAGGAGATTTGTAGCTGGTTCTGGATCTGGTGAATCCAGGAGGAGTGGAGGATCGTCTGGTACTGCTACCAGTACAACGAGTTCTGGATCTGTGAGTGGGGCACCTATGTGCCAGAGTTAAGGACGGCGACACCTTGGCCTGTGCTACAGAATGGCTGGTCTGTGCTTCCGATGTGGTCAGCCAGGACATCGGATTGCAGAGTGTCCACAGACTGGATTTGATTGGCGTTCTGAGTTTCGATCAGAGGGCTTTGTCAGACCTGCCAGTTCAGCAGCAGGAAGACCGATGACTGTTCCTCCACGCCCTAAGGGATCTTCTGGTAGAGGTGGTAGTTCTAGTTCTGTACCACGGAGACCACCTACTGTTAGTGAGAGGCTCCATCTCCCGAGTAGTTCTGTTACTTCAGCTCCAGTTCCAGTTCAGCCACGAGTTTACAACCTGAGTCAGCAGGAGGCTCGTGATGCTCCAGATGTTGTGACAGGTACGATTTACATTTCTGATCAGCCCTGTCATATTTTGTTTGACTCTGGAGCTAGTCACTCTTTTCTATCTGAGCGCTGTTTTGAGCTTTTGCGTTTGGATTCAGTTTTGTTGCCGGTTTCTCTTTCTGTGATTTTGCCAGCTGGAAGTAATTTGATTGCCCGCAAGTTTTATTTTTGTGAGATTGACATTGCTGGCAAGAAGTGGAAATCAAGTCTGATTTTGTTGCCGATTTCTTCGTATGATGTGATTCTGGGCATGGATTGGCTGAGTCTGTATGAGGCTCAGATTGATTGTCTGAAGAAG
Source organism: Dendrobium nobile (assembly GCA_022539455.1). Classification (NCBI taxonomy): domain Eukaryota; kingdom Viridiplantae; phylum Streptophyta; class Magnoliopsida; order Asparagales; family Orchidaceae; genus Dendrobium; species Dendrobium nobile. The sequence continues at coordinate 53,596,319 of CM039718.1, forward strand.
CAAGTGAGTTTGCTTATGGCTGGAGAGCGATGGGTATTTCATGGATTACGAGGTGTTCTCTCCAGTCTGATTTCTGTGTTGGAGGTGAGCAGAATGTGGAAGAAGGGATGTCCAGTCTTTTTGGCTTCGGTGCGGGATCTGAACCTGGAGGTTGGTTCTGTTTCTGAGATCCCAGTGGTACGGGAGTTTGTTGATGTTTTTCCTGAGGAGTTGGTTGGTTTACCTCCGGATAGAGATGTGGAGTTCTCTATCGATATTTTTCCGGGTACCGCTCCGATATCAAAAGCTCCGTACAGGATGGCACCGAAGGAACTTTATGAGTTGAAAGTTCAGCTTCTGGAGTTGGTTGACAGAGGTTTTATCCGTCCTAGTGTTTCGCCCTGGGGAGCACCTGTTTTGTTTGTGAAGAAGAAGGACGGGACACTTCGTATGTGTGTGGATTACAGAGATTTGAATAAAGTCACGATCAAGAACAAGTATCCTTTGCCTCGGATTGACGACTTGTTTGATCAGCTTTCTGGTTCTTCAGTATTTTCGAAGATTGACTTGCAATCCAGATACTATCAGGTGAAGGTGAAGGAAGCTGATGTGGTAAAGACAGCTTTCAGTACTCGGTACGGCACTACGAGATCTTGGTTATGCCTTTTGGGGTAACCAATGCGCCTGCGATTTTCATGGATCTGATGAACCGAGTGTTTAGGGAGTATTTGGATCAGTTTGTGATCGTCTTCATCGATGATATTCTGGTATATTCTGCTTCTGAAGATGATCATGCCAGACACTTGAGGATTGTATTGGAGACTTTGAAACGGCATCAGCTGTATGCCAAGTTCTCCAAGTGTGAATTCTGGCTGAAGAGCATCTCTTTTCTGGGGCATGTGGTGAGCGGAGAAGGCATTTCTGTTGATCCCCAGAAGATTCAGGCGGTTGCTGATTGGCCAAGGCCGACTACGGTATTTGAGGTACGTAGTTTCTTTGGCATGACCGAATATTACAGGAAATTTGTGAAGTGATTTTCACAGATTTCGACGCCTCTGACGAGACTGACTCAGAAGTCAGTAGCTTTTGTTTGGACACCGGAGTGTGAAGCTAGTTTTCAGAGATTGAAGGATTGTCTGACTTCAGCTCCAGTGTTAGCACTTCCGTCAGGTACGGAAGGTTTTCAGGTGTTCAGTGATGCTTCACTGAAAGGTTTGGGTTGTGTGCTGATGCAGAATGGAAGGGTAATTGCTTATGCCTCTAGACAGTTGAAACCACATGAGAAGAATTACCCGACACATGATTTGGAGTTAGCTGCTGTTGTTTTTGCTTTGAAGATTTGGCGTCATTATCTGTATGGCGTCAGATGTGAGATTTTTACTGATCATAAGAGCCTGAAGTACATTTTTACTCAGAAGGATCTGAATTTAAGATAGAGAAGATGGCTCGAGTTGATTAAGGATTATGATCTGACCATTCAGTATCAGCCTGATAAGGCTAATGTGGTAGTCGACGCTCTGAGCAGGAAGTCTTCTGGACTATCAGGTTTGCAGCTTACTCTTGATGATTTCCTGATTCGAGATATGGAGCGCTTGCAGTTGGAGGTGATTTCCTCTAGTGATTTGGATTTGGCTCAGATGAACATTCAGTCTTCTTTGGAAGCAAGAATTCAGGAAGCCCAGAAGTCAGATTCTGACTATTCGAAGTTGATTGCTCAGATTGGATCTGGTAAGACTCCTGAACTTCGAATTTTTAATTCTGGTGCTATTTTCTGCAAGAACAGGTTGTGGGTACCTGTGTTTGGGGATTTGAGGCGGGAGATTCTGTACGAATCTCATCATTCAGGCTACACTGTTCTTCCAGGCAGTAGTAAGATGTATGCTGATATGAAACTTTCATTCTGGTGGCCTGAAATGAAGAAGGATGTGGCAGAGTTTGTGTCGAGATGCGAGGCCTATCAGTTGGTGAAGGCAGAGCATCAGCGACCAGGTGGACTGTTGCAGTCGTTGCCTATCCCTGAGTGGAAGTGGGAGGAGGTAACGATGGACTTTGCGATGGGTTTTTCTCGATCTAGACAAGGGCACGATGCCATTTGGGTGGTTGTAGATCGACTGACGAAGTCCGCCCATTTTCTTTCGATCAGACAGACCGATCTTGTGGATCGTTTGTCACAGATATATGTGAAGGAGATAGTCAGATTGCACGGTGTGCCTCGAGTGATAGTTTCTGATCGAGACGGACGGTTTACTTCCAGACTTTGGAAGGGTATTCAGCAAGGCTTAGGGACGAAACTGCATTTCAGTACAGCCTTTCATCCTCAGACAGATGGACAGTCTGAGAGGACCATTCAGGTGTTGGAAGATCTGTTAAGGCTTTGTGTTTTGAACTTTGGCGGAAGCTGGGAAGATCATATCCCGTTGATTGAGTTTGCTTATAACAACAGTTTTCAGTCCAGTATTGGCATGGCACCGTACGAGGCTCTGTATGGCAGGAAGTGCCGTACTCCTTTGACTCTGACTGAAGTCGGAGATAGACAGGAGCTGGGTGCCACTTTCTTTGAAGAAATTGTTAAGAAGATCAGCTTGATAAAAAAAAGATTGAAAGCGGCTCAGGATCGACAGCAGAAATATTATAATCAGAAGCACAGGTTTGTTGAGTTTCAAGTTGGTGACTTTGTGTATGTCAAAGTCAGCCCGATAAAGGGTGTGAGCAGATTTGGTCAGGTGAGTAAGCTTAGTCCAAGGTATGTTGGACCTTTTGAAATCTTGGAAAGGATTGGAAAATCTGCTTACCGACTGTTGCTTTCTGATTCGATGCCTGACGTGCATAACGTGTTTCACGTATCCACTCTGAGGAAGTGGGTATCCGACTCTGGGAAGAAGCTGTCAGTTGACGAGGTTGAGATTCAGGAGAATCTGGCGTACAAGGAAGAGCCAGAGTTCATTTTGGCGTACGACGTCCGTAAGTTAAAAAGTAAACAAATTCCGATGGTTAAAGTCCAGTGGAAGCACCGGACTGCACGGGAAGCGACTTGGGAGAAGGAGTCTGACATGAGACAGTCGTACCCGTACTTGTTCTAACTGAGTTTGGATTGGATAATGTCGAGGACGATATTTTTTCGATGTTGGGGAGATTGTGAAGTGCTGTTTTTGCTTCAGGATCGTCCAGGACGATCTGGGATCGTCCTGGGACGATCAGTGGAAGATTTGCTCCAGAATTTGCCCAGATTTGCTCCAGGTAATTTTCCTGTAGGTATCGGCCGGGCCGATAGGGACATCGTCCAGGCCGATCTGTACTGTTCAAAATATCATCCTGAGAACAGTCCTGGGAACAGTCCAGGCCGATGGATTTTGGTCTGATCGTCCCAGGACGATCTTGCGATCGGCCGGGCCGATCTGTGTATGATAAAGTAGAAATCAGCTCATTTTGAAGAGAGAGAAAATTTATAAAAAAATAAAAATATCTTTGAGGAGAGAGAAAGTTACGGATTTTTGGGAAAAAGCTGATTTTCGGGCGACGCGGAGCTGTTTTTGTCCGACGAAACTGTTCGAGATATTGCTGTACGCAAGGTAAGGCACAATCCGCCTTTCTCAATTTTCAGAACCATCGTGTTTGGCGGTATTTTCTGTCCGGAATTGATTTTTGTCGGTGTTTTTCGTCCGTATTTTTCGATTGGTTCAATTTTTACCGCGTAACTTTCTGTATGTTGTTGACGTGCCGAGTGTGCACATTTTGGTTATTTTCTGAAGATTTTTGTCCGGGTATTTTTGATTCGACGGTGTTTTTTGTCGACTGGATTTTTCTGTGTAGTCTAAAAATTGCTTAACAGTAGAATAAATATTCTGAAATGTTGTTATCTATATTCTGTGCAAATTTGGTAATTTGTGATTTTCAGGAAAAAATTGTGTAAATTCCGTATACAGTCGTTGTGTTGCCCGATTTTTGTCTGATTTCTGAATTCGTCCGAATTTCTTCTGAAATATCATGCTATCTGTATATGCTATAAAAAGGGAGTTATAAGGGGCCTGGATCCTAAGCGATTCAGTCAGTGTCTGAGAAATCTGAAATGAGCTCAATCTGAAATCTGATATCTGTTCTGTTCCGGATCCGATGAATTCTGTTCTGGTGCTATAAGCACATCTGTTTTGGTGCCGTGAGCACAAAGGGAGGCATAAGGGGCCAGAATCCGAGAGATTTTGTCAGTGTCTGGGAAGGGAGGCATAAGGGGCCAGAATCCGTTGAAATTCTGTCAGTGTCAGGGAATCCGTTCTGTTATTTGTTATGTGCTAAATTAATATATATAATTTGATCTGAGCTGTATGACACGATTCTGTTCTGTTCCGATATGATTTGAATCTGATTTCTATACGATTCTGATTTCGTTAATGTGATACGTCTGATCTGTTCTATTTCTGATTTGATACGACTTCTATTTCCATACAGTTCTGTTTGATTTGATATCTGTTCAGTTCTGATCTGTCTGATTTGATATCTGTCTGATTCTGTTCTGATTTCTAGACGGATTTCTGTCTGATGAGTTTGGTTTTGGATTCTGAGAGTTTTGATTGGAGGTTTGTTGCTTTGCTGACGTGTTGATCTCACCCTTGTTTTCTGGTGGTTTTCAGGTTCTGGGAAAGGGAAGGAAGTCCAGAAATAGATTTCAGAGTCTGATCAGTATAGGTATTGTTTTGTACTTTTGATTTTTGTACAGTCATGACTTTTCTGTTCTGTCTTTCTTTCTGTCTAAAAGCCATGTACTGTATTTGTAGATGATTGTTTTGAGGAAAAGAAATATAGATGTATTGTTCCGCTGCATTTGATGTTTCATAGTAGCTCTGTGTGTGTTTGTGGTTGAGTTGAAATATTTGGAAGATTCAGTTCCGAAACAAATTCCAAAGCCAGATCCTGGTCAGTCAGTTCGTTTCGTTCCGGTAGCGACCCGGTGCGAGCGGGATCCGTCCCGGTCGGGTCGGGTCGTGACAATTCCAAGTTGAATTTAGTGAGAATGTTGTCTTTAGCGTTATTGAATGCCCATGTTTTTTTCGTTGGGGAGGTTGATTAAATATTTGTTGTGAATTTTTACATATATTAGAGGATTCTTATAAGGGAAAATTTTAAGAATAAGCATGATTAGAAATTATATTAACAATTTAAACATGTTTAAAAAAATTTAAATATAGGCAAAATTGCTTGTTTAAACGGCGACTTATGCTGACTATGATTGTAGCCGTTATGCTGAGTTGGGAAAGAAATACTTATATTAATAAGTCGCCCGAATAACAGACGACTTATAAGTCGCCCGTTAAACGGGCGACTTAGCCTATAATTAAAAAAATAATAATAAAAAAAATTCTACAAGTTAACAGATTTTAATGTTAATTAATATGAGTCAATAAATGAGATTCATTTTATGGATAATAAAACAAAAAAAAAACGAACATTCTTCCTATTGAAGGTTTTCCTGTTTTATAGTCCTTCTTGAAGCACAAATCAATTTTTTTTTATTCTAAAGAAATATTAAGAATCATATTTTTAAGTAACTTGCAACAATTATTTAATGAGTGTTTCATTATAAATACAAGAAAAATTTGTAAATTGGCTCAGGTACTAGGCAGGTTAAAAAAGACTTTTTAAAAAAATGCTAATAATTTAAATGATCCATAACATAAGCATACTGAAATTAAATAATCCATAACATAAGCATACTGAAATACATCAATGTCAAATTCCTGATCCCATTGTTGTGTTGTCCTACAAGTCTCAGTGTAGTCATTATTTGCCACATTGTATCCGTACTGTCGACTGATGTAGAACAGTAATCTTGGATAATATTTCTAATCTCCTCATTATCAACTGCATCTCCATCATTAACCACTGGTAATAGATCAGCACCATCATCATCAGAGCACTGCTCACTAGAGCCACAACTCATAGTCTCATAATCGTAATGATATGAAGGGACTGGTTGTGTAGACGCTAATGGAGGTTCATGCGTCTGTTGGTTCTCAGTTTCACTACATTGAAAATATTATTTATCATTTATTTATCAATAATACAAATTTTTACAGATCTATTTGTGAAACATGATATAGGAAACTCACTAATGAAGGGCTTCCTCTATTGCTTCTACCCTTGAAGGACTAGTAACCACATCAACCCTTTCAACTTGGGTTGAAGTTGAATATCTTTGTGAATTTGGAGGCTCAATGTTATCTTCACTTACATTTTTTTCTTCGACATCAACATACATGATGAGAAATTCTGTTTCAGCCTGACATAATAAAACTTCACAAACATCGTCATCTTCAACATGTGAAGCGACAAACTCGTTTCCCACAGGCCCTCGACAGACTAAGTTCACAGAAAACTTTGTAAGATCATACTTAAGTGCTCTAAGTATTCTTAACTTAAGCTGCTCTAAGTTTATATTTCTTGGCACATGTAAGGGACGATTTCTACCCCCAGAATAACTTGGTGCAAATTTGTCATCAACTTGTAACTCGCCTCCATACAGGAGCATGAAAGTTGCACCACGTCCACTCATTATTCAGCTCGTACGTGCCACTAAAAAAAGGAACAAATAACAAATTCTTAATATAGGTTTATTTTAATTTATATTATCTCTAAATCATAATATTAACACGAGAATATCATAATGAAAAACTACATTAATTCAATTATGACATCAACATATTTAAATGAATAGTATTTTATGAAAAAATTTAATACCAATAATTTACTTCTACTTATCTCTTCTATTTGTTTGTCCACATGCCTAAATATATATTTTTCAAAAATATAAACTCATGGATAATATTAATAAATCAATAATATGCAACTTTTCAACACAAATTCATAACACAAATATAATTTTTATATATTGACTTTAAAAAATATTTGTCGCATGCTTGCTACATGACTTCAATTCCCATGTCACCAAAAAAATTAGATTTGTGCTAAGATAGGACAGTTGTCGCATAAGCATAAGCTATTTAAATCTATCTTAACGGATTGATACCTCCATACATACACTAATCTTTAATATAAGGAAAGTAGGGCTTCCTACTCTTATGTTTGCTTGTCCACATGCCTAAATACTTATCTCTCGAACCAACTAACATACTGTTGACCTCGATTTTGCCCAAACCCTTGGTCAAAGGGTTGACTTGGTCAAATTGACCGAGTCAAACCCCAAGACCCTCTCCAATAGGCTCATGGGGTCGAGTCGAGTGTGTTGGACCCTAACTTGGACCCTGGGTCAACCCGGTTGACCAAGTCAACCAGGTTTGACCATTTAACCCCTGTAGGCCTTAAATCAAATTTTAAATCATTCAAACCCTTTCGTGGCTTAATCCCTCATGCTCCTTGGCCTAATTGACTGATTTGACCAAGTCAAAATGTGGACTTGGTCAAATCAAGCCTTTATTAGGTTGAAATAACCTATTAAAGCCCAATTAGAGCCCATTCATTGCTCCAATCAATGCCAATTGAATCCCCTTCGTTTTGAAACTCCAAATCCCGCCCAAATCACTTGATCTAGCCTAGTGATGGACGGTGGATCGAATCGTGGCTGTTGAGATTCAATTCAAGCCTTTAAATAGTGATTTTAGGGTTCCAATTTAGGGATCTTGCAATTTATTCCCCCTAAGCCCGAGATTTTTCGGGGAGAGCTTGAGAGAACTCCCCTCTACACTCTCCAAGTAGATCCCGACGACCTAGAGCCGACGCCGGCGATCCTCCGGCGACCCGAAGGTCTAAACGTCCAAAGCTTCGATCCAGTCAATCCGGAGCTTGTTTGACCGAGGACTCAAGAGGGGAAACGTACGAGGACAGTCTACAAGCTCAACCGTGTCAAAGATTCGAAGATCGGACGGTAAAATCTCTCGAAATCCCTTAGGATAGATTGAGCACTTAGATCTAAATAGTTTTCTTTATACTTCGAATTTTATAAAACTAATAGTCCCCCATGATTTCTGTTCATGTCTAGGTTCTAGGTTTAAAATTTTATAAAAATCCATCGAGCGGATTGAGAGAACGAAGCGTTTTTCGTTTTAGGGTTTCGGTCCGAAGGGATCAAGCCCTCTGAGCGATCTGGACCGTTGATCTCGCCGATCAACGGTCCAGATGAGTCGTTTCCGCGGTCGTGATTGACCGCGTGCTTCCAGCCGCGGTTCGGCGCGCCACGTGGCGCGATCTGGTCCGCCCATCCAGACCGCGCGGATCCAACGGTCGGCGCGAGCCGCCGACGTGTTTAAGTGACGCCACGTCACTTGACCGCCGCCGCCTCCGAATCCGCGGGATCCAGTCCGCGGTCGACACCTGTCCCGCCGCCTTTAATCATCAGCCGATGATTGCGGTGACAGCGCAATCATCGGCAATGATTGCCCGGACCGCGGGAGCCACTCCGGTAGCGCCACGTGTCGCCGGCCGATTATTTTAATATAAAATTTATTTTAAAAGCTATTTAAACTTCAAAAATTCGTAGAAAATTCATTTTTCGTCCGATTTTTGCGTGCAATACCTCGTTTTGATCGTATTTTCATTCTCCACACTATAAAATTTTTTTTATATAAAAATAATATATATATTCTTAATTATTTACAAAACAGTAAAGTGTACTATTTAAAAATACTATTTTGATTAGTTTATTATTAGATTATAAAATTATTATTTTTAATTATAATATTTCCAATTATGTCATGATTAAGATGTTCTTTACTGTTTTGTACCCTTTTTATCATTATTTTTACTATTATTATATTTATTTAAATATAGAAATGTATTTTCAATAATTAAATATTATTCTAATTACTTTAATTAGTTAAATTAGTGAAAATATTACTAATAATTAAAATGTTGCTATATTTTAAATTACTTTGAGTCTCATAACTATTAAAGTATTATCTTATACTATTTTTAATAATTATTATTATTTTTAAATATTATTTATTTTTAAGTTATTTTTAAACTATTTATTGCATTCAATCTTTCAAAAATCATAACTTCTTTGTTTTTGATCCGCTGTCGACGCACAACGTCTTGTTTTGAACGTATTTAGATTCTGCATTTTATAGAATTGGTTTTATTTGAAATTTTTTGGTCTGTGCACAGTTATTTTCAAAACAGTCAGTTGCATTATTTTAAATTATTTAATTATTGCCTTTGAACTTTGAAATTGCATAAATTTGTCGTTTTAAATCCGCTGTCGATGCACAGCATCTTGTTTTGTATGTACTCTGAATTCTGCATATTTTGAAACTATTTTCAGGTGAAAATTTTGTCTGTATTTTCTGTTATTTCAAAAACAGCAAAAGTACACTATTTTAAAATATTATTTTATTGTATTTGCACTTGTAAAATTCGTATCCTCATCATTTTAAATCGGATTTTGACGTATAACCCCTCGTTCTTTTCAGAAAAGCGAGCTTTATGTTTTGAAACCATTTCCAGCCACTGATTTTGGCTGTTTTGGCAGATTTCTATTTTTGGGGCATTATTTGATTATTTAATTATTATTTACTTATTAATATAATATTTATTTTCAAGATACAAACTATTTTCAAATCGTATTGAAGTCTCGATTGAGTGATCAGTGGGTCTCCTTATATCTATGTATTATGAATTGACTTACTTTTAAATTATTCTATTTTTCAAAATATATATTTATATTTATAAGTACTTTTAAACTATTTTAAAACTACTTATACATAAATCCTAATTTTGGGAGACTCGCTACTTCGTGAAATTTTAGACATGGGTTCTAGATATGAAGAGCTATCATGGGGAAAAGGATTAGTGGGTGATTGAGTTCCAATCATTCACTAATTCCTTCATTAGATGTCTTTCCTTTTATTTTTCGTAGATTGCATGTGTAGGTCGCACCACGAGCACTTAGTTTAGGTTCTCCTAGATCTAAGGACATTGTGTGTTTATTTCATTTTTGTACTCCCATGCATTTATTACCTTGAGGGTTAGTTAAAACATCACTTTAAACCTTGATAACGTAGTGACACCTTAAGGACAACAATTAAGGACTCGTCTAGCGAACTTAAAAGTTTTCTAGGAGCTAGGATAGATCCCGGATTGACATGAAAACCTCAACACTTTAACTTAGTGACATCATAAACACTATATAATTTTCTGGAAATTTTTAGGAGCTTTTAGAGCCCTTAATTAACCAACCCTAATTAATCTGCTAATTAAGACCCCGAGACCTTCCGAAAAATACAATAAATATATTTTAGGTCAGAAAATTACCCACCATACCTTGAATTGTTTAGAATCTAACCCTTGACTTTAGATAAATAGGGCTCCTCAGTTTGACTCTAGGTTGACCCATAATTTGACCATAGGTGGAAATTACCTTTTTGCCCCTAATAAATTATTAAGAATTATTAAAAATCCCAAATTTTCTCCAAACACTTGGATCACTTTCTCAGGTCATCCCTGACTTTTGGGAGTGATTCCAATCAGTTTGGAGCTCATTTGGATCAAAACAGTAAAATTGGCCCTTCCCCAGTTAATTTAGAAACTCCCTTATATACCCCGATTTTAGAAAACTCATAACTAATTGTAGAAAATTCCAAATTAGGCAAACTCACTTGCATTAGACTCCAATTAGGATCTAGTATTTACTAAAAATATTAGGTGTTCAGAAACTCACCTAAATTAGAAAGTCAACTTTTTGGTCAATCCCAGTTTATTTAGGGTCCGAAACTTAGAAAATTCATAACTTTACCTAGAAAACTCCGATTTCAGTGTACTACCTGGCTAACTACTCGTATTAAGGTCTAGTATTTTCCTAAGGTGATGGAAATCCCAGACTTAGCCTTTTTCCCATAGTGACCTTTTGGACCCTTAGCTTAGTTCAGAGGAGGACCTAGAACTTTCTAAAATTGGCTAATATCACTTAAACTTTAAATGTCAGTATCCTAAGCTCTTGAAACTGAACAACAAACTGAAATAATTAAAATGGACCTAATTCACTAATATTTGAATTTCAACTAAAATATCCTTTTCAGACTCTCAACAAATATGAACTATAGATAATTTTAACTAACTACCCTGCTTAAGATCTATCCAAACCACACTAGCCTTACACACACATAGAATTGTTTGCTAGGGCACCACTGCTAGATTTAGGTTAGGCCGCTGTGTTTTATTTTTCTGCTGGGTGCCGGAGTTTTCCGTGGTTTTCATTGCATGCTGTCTGAAAATTGAATTGCTGTGTTTGCTTACTTTTTCTGTACTCTGTGATGTGATAAGCGCTAGATTTACCCCTAGGTTAGGAACGCCATATATATATATATACTGTTCTTCCGTGCAGGTGGCCATGCTCGATGCTAATAAAATGGGGGAGCATTATTATGATTTCTAATAATGTTTTATGCAGGTGCTTGCTCAGCTCCCCCTAAATAAAAATGAGGGCTAAAATTAATAATTATAACTGCACAGATGGAGCTGCTTAGCCCTCAAAATTAAGAGCATGGCTTGGCACAGGGTCAATGGTGTTAGCATTTTATTTCCATATAAACTGCTTGGGATGATTTTTACTAGGATAACCTTGCAGGGATTCTTAGATTTACTGTTTTCAATTAATGTAATTTATCTGTAATAATTGTTAAGAGTTGTGAAAGCAACTTTTGAGTTGGGATATTCTTATCCAGCTCGGATTCTAAAAGAAGAAGGCATCCCTAAGGGGAGAGTCTTCTTCCATTTGGAAGATCGAGCTGGATGGCTTTAGATATCCAAAGAGAAAAGGCAATACCCCCATACTGGGGAAATTGTCTCTTCGTTTGGATGTTCAAGCCACGACGGATCCAAGGAGTCCAAGGAGGAGAGATCCAAGGAGTCCAAGGAGGAGAGATCCAAGAAGTCCAAGGAGAAGATATCCAGAAGACTAAAGATTTGAAGACCCAATATCCCACTCAAAGTTGTTGGCGTCTGTCATAGGCTTAGAAATCCGGGTTGTTGGCAGTGGTGCCCGGCCACTTTACTTTATGCATATCTGGGGTGTAATAAGGGCAATTTGCCTATGGCCATTTAGTTGATTAATTTTGGATTTATATTGATGTGTTTACCTGATTGCGCAGTAGAATTACCTACTTTTTCTAGGTTTCTTTCTTGCATGCCCGTTTTGTTTTCGCCTGGATTTCTGTTAGGCTCTTTAAGGACTATAAAATTTTTCTACTCGCAACTGACCCTTAAAATTTTAAGTTTTAAATAACATAGAAACTTAACGAACCTAGGGAACTGCCGGAACCGTCCGGGGTCGCATGCATATTACTGCATTTCTTCTTTCCTTGCTATAAGACATCTCCCTGCCTGCGGGTGGAGTCCGGATAATCTGGCCTATGAGGATGAAGTGCCGGACCTAGGGAGACTCAGTTTTTTCAAAAATTTATTTTTTATAAGCCTGTTTTTAAAGATCTATAGCATTCATGAGCTGACAATTCAACTAGCATGCATTGCATTAGTAACCAACTAATTAAAATTTAATTGCATTAGCTAGGAGCATCCAACCCACATAAGTCTAGGACCACTTAGGAAATCCTCTAGATGTCGGTCCTATTTCCAATAACTGTACTACCTACCCATCTTTCATAATTGACTGGACAACATGGTTTTGAATCGATTAGGTGGTTAGCTGGCTCCCCCATCCAGGCTGGGTTAAGTCCAGATCTTGGCATTGCACTAGTTAGGACACGGGCCTTAGTGTTACTCGTCGAACACTATGCCTAACCTAGATCTAGGATTCGAGGCTACTACATTCGGTCTCGTAGTATGCCTTAAATAGTAGGTAGGTCCCTTCTTCTCAGGGATCCTAAATCCTACTTATCTGCGTCACAGGATGACGCCACCTCCATCTTTCTCTCACGCATGTGATAGATTGCTTGACTTTCTTTCTCCAGTTTCACTCTAGTACCCTAGAGCCTCCGAATGCTGGTATGGACCACGCACGTTTGATTCAGCCATTTGGGACATTTTCTTCCTTTTTGAGTAGGATTTCCTAGTCTACCCCTTCGTGCCGATCCCACTTTAAGAGAGGATAATGTATGATCCTTAATCGAGAGTTTTCTCAGGCTCCGGCCTGGGATGTAATTAACCACGGGGGCTTGCGCCCGTGGGAAACTTGATCCCACATCTACTAAACCCCATTCGATCTCTCATATCGGATGGGGGAAACCCGTGATTTGGTTATGTATATTACTACCCATCGAGGTGTGTTGGCGACAGCCTCTATCCCCAATGGTCAGTCGTATGCACGATCCAATCTGCCCTTCCAATCGACCCGTTCGCGCGGTGCTCTTTCGGAGGTCCACACATACATATAACTTCGACATAATTAAAAATTATTACAACGAATATATAAAATTTAAATGCAATTTTTAAAAATTTACCTCATTCCAAACATGTTAAATTAACCAAAAACTTTAGTTGAATATACACTAACTTCAAATTATAATGAGCATTACTTAATAACCAAGTATGAAAAATTCAAAAAAATTTGTTATCCAACCTTCATCTTCTCTATCCCAAAATAACCCAAAAAACACATATATTTACCGCACAAATTGTCACTAACTCATGGAAGATATTTAATGGTGAGAATATTAACACTATTAAGGATATTTGGATCCTTGATAAGAGTATAGAAAAATGGCCTACGTTAGTGTCTATTTTAGAAGAAAATCAATGCTGTTTGAAGTATTTTATAAATGATGGTGGCTGGAACATCCAGAGATTGCAAGAAGCCTTCGGTAAAGAGTTAGTTGATTTGATTTCTTTGGTCCCTTTAAATGTTGGAGCTCTTGAAGATGAAGTGGAAGTCTTATATAAGTGTTCTGGGAAATCACTAGTAGCAATGATATCTGACCACAGCAATTTATATGAGGACGAGGATGCTAACTGGAGATGGCTAAAATTGTTGAAATTGAGACCAAGAGTTTACATCTTTTGGTGGAGATTGTTACACAAGGCAATTCCCACTAACAATTTCTTGATGTATAGAAGGATTATCAATCACAATGGTTGTACAAGAGGATGTCATGCTGTGGAAGACGCCAGACACTTAGCTGCTACTTGTTTTTTTATGATTAACATCATCAACACCTTAAAAAGCTGGGGTTATGATATCCCTATCTTCATTAATCTGGAGAATTGTCTAAATTGGCTTTCTAATATCTCCAGTATCAATCCTTTCATGGCCAACTTGTATTGTTCTGCAGTCTTTTTCTCTTGGAAGAGCAGAGGTAAACTGGTACATGGGACGGCGGAAGACAGCCTATCAGCTATTGCAGCTAATTCAATCAGTTTTGCTTCTTCATCCTTCAATCATGATCTGATTTCGATAAACTGGGCTTCTAATCGGCAATCGCTGTTTCAAAATACTTGGAAACCCCCTCCAACCGAATGGATCAAATTCAATGTGGATGCTTCTCTTGAGAGCAATTATGCTGCAGGAATCGCTGGAGTAATTAGAGATAGCAAAGGTAGATTTTTATTTGCCTTTGGATTCAAAAGTATACATTGGGATATCTCGGCTCTTGAAATGAAGGCTTTGATGGCTTTAAAGAAGATAACTCAAGAATGGATGTATGAGGCTAAAGGAATCATTATAGAAGGAGACAACTATAATGTTATGAAGCACATCCAAGATATTTTTAAGAATGGTCCAACTGTAAGTAATAATCCCGATTTACTTGATTTTTTCTTTCTTAGGAACTTCAATCAAGTAATTTTTCAATTTGTGAATAAAAGATGTAATAAGTTAGCCGATTGTTGTGCTAATCATGCTAGGTTGGGCGATTTTATTTGGAATAACTTGATTATCAATAATGTTCCTCCCTTGTTCTTCAAATTGTTGGAGGAATGTGATAATCTTAACTTTGTTTAGAACTTTTTATCCTTTAATAATAAAAAGAAAATTGTCACTTACTCACAGATCTATATATAATTTAACCCTAAATCACAGATCTACAAAATATTTAAAACATTCAAAGCCTAAATGCAGAAATCTATACTTATCGCAAACAAATCTTCAAATACACTCCACAAACAAAGAGATTTACAAAAAAAAAAAAAGAGAAACAGTTTGTAAAGCATAAATCTTTACTTCTCTAAACAAAATACACAATAATCAACCTATATTTAACTTATTTAACATAAAATGCATAAAAAAAAGCCTTACCTTACCTTATATGGCGATGAACGGACGGAGCAGCGACCAGCGAAAAATGCCGAAGAGGGAGAGGAACGGATCGGGAAAGGAAAAGCAGATAATTTAATTAAGTATAAGTCGCCCTTTTAACGGGCGACTTAGACTAAAGTCTTTTAATTGCCACATCATCTGCCACGTCGTCCTTTGGATTGCACCTAAGTCGCCTTTCAAACGAGCGACTTTGCCTATTTTTAAATTCTTCCAGTGCCATGCTTAATCTTATAGTTAAATTGTTAATTATGCTTAGTTCGAAAATTTGCCAACTTTCAATGAGCATTAATAGGCTCATCAACGATTAATTGAGCTTGTACTTTTTTTTGGGATATTTAGGTCACTTAAGACAAACTCATACACACATCGCATATACAAGGCTCGAACCCAAGTTCTCTTAGTTGATAGTCTAAGCTCCTAACCAACAAATCAAGATGAGCTGTGTGAGCTTCTACTTATAAATAAGATCAACATTGGATTGGACTCTTGTTTTAATGGTAAGTAGAAAATTATAAGTCAGAGATCTCCAAGAAACGATTTATAGTTTTGATGGGTTTGCCTAATCGATACATTCACAACGATAATAAATTCATTGAAATTAGAGTTCAAATGGTCCAAAATATAATTCTAGAAAATTTTAATTCAAAAATTACCTCAAAATTCATGCTGATTAAGAAATTTTTTTTAACAACGTATCATTGGACTTTAGTTATATTTTAAATTATCTTAAATTAAACGTAATAACTTAGTAATTAACTAAAACTACAATTATTTAATGAGTTTATTAAGTATCCTCTATATTATAATTATTATTTAATACAAATAAGTACAAAAATCTTAGTTAAATTATAGTTAATCGATAATATGTATCCTATTTACATAATTAAAAAAAAAATTTATGTATGATATAATATACCATTGAAAATTGGGAGAAAGTGTAGACAAAAAAAAGAGCAATACATATCTCTCCTCCCGGCGGAGGCTCGTAAATCCCAACCTTCTCTTTGTCAAATCTCTCTCTCTCTCTCTCTCTCTCTCTCTCTCTCTCTCTCCCATTTTTTCTAAAATTGGCTCTCTCTCTCCTCCACGGTAACGGACGGTAGTAATTTGATAACCTAGATCCGCCCCAATCCGGCGAGATCCCCGATCTACTCCATGGCCTGCATCAAGAGCGCCCCTCGATCGGCCCTCGCCGCCTTCGCTCCCGATGCGCCGTACCTCGCTGCTGGTACGATGGCGGGCGCCGTCGATCTGTCGTTTAGCTCGTCGGCGAACCTTGAGATATTCAAGCTCGATTTCCAGTCGGACAGCCAGGAGCTTCCTGTGGTCGGTGCTTGCCCTAGCAGCGACCGTTTTAACCGCCTCTCATGGGGGAAACCGAAATCTGTCTCGGGCGAGTATTCTCTCGGCCTCATTGCCGGAGGCCTTGGCGATGGCACGATTAGCCTGTGGAATCCAGTGAAGCTAATTGGGTATCGGCTATTTTAAATTTTCGACTTATTAGATTCTCGTGAATTGTTTTGGAACTGTGGCTCATGGATCTTTCAAATATCTCCCCCCTTTTGGATTTTATAGATTGAGTTGGAAAATATTTCTTTTTGATGCAGTTCGGAGGGGAGTGATGACGCTTTTGTTGCACGGCTTGAGAAGCACACTGGGCCGGTACTCATTGTTTGCTTCGTAATGATAGCGATGTTGAGTTTATTTTATTTGTTGCGTGTATCTACCTTATTTTTTTTGGCAATTTTTGATCTTGATTGCAGGTTCGTGGGTTGGAATTCAATCCTCATGAGCCGAAGCTGCTTGCTTCTGGGGCTGATGAAGGGGAGCTCTGTATTTGGGATCTAGAGAATCCAACAGAACCAAAGCTTTTTCCATCTTTGAAGGTATGCTAGGAAATTTTAAGTTATGCAAACAATTTATTTATTACTCTTGAGGGCATCTTTAGTATGCTGCTTGGAGAATGCTTGAGCCATTTTTACTTTTTTCCACGTAACTATGGATACAAAGGTAGAGTGTAAAGGGAATGTTTGCTTCGGACAAAGTTGCTTTGGTAATGTTGCATTTGTGACTTAACGCTACTTTATGGATTATCTTACTAAGAAATCATTCTTGTTGTGTGGACGTGTTGATTCTTAAAGTTGGAGGGTTTATTGTAAAACTTAAAGAATTCTTGACTGTAATTTCTCCATGCATTGATCCTTTGTTGGTTGCTTGCTGTTGGGAGGAGAGATTGGCTTTCATTTTTTTATATCTGAGGTTCTAATAATGGAAACAGTCTATCTACTAAGTAGGGGCAATGTGGATGCTACATTTATAGGAGGTGATGCTTTGGGTTTGGATTTGGTTTTTGCTAATGCACAATGAATCATTATTTTAGATCTACTACCCATACCCACCCACACTCATAACAAGCTTTATTGGGTTTGGTGGGGTGGATGTTGATGTGAACATAAATTTTGAAAATTTTATTTTATGATGGATATTGGAGTTATTTTACATCTTCTAGATTTCATTATATTTTAAAGTTTATTCTAGTCATCAGGGATATGTATGCAGAAGATGTTACTTGTGTTCAAACACAAAGTGGTTTGACCAAGTATTTTCTTATTTCAGTTGGATTACATCAAGGACCAGCCTTTCGTATCTTTTTGATTTAGTCATGGATGTTCTTACTAGACATTTGCAAGAGGATGTATCATGGTGTATGCTTTTTGCCGATGATAATCTTCTTGTTGATATGACTAGAGAGGGAGTTGAAGGTAAACTGGAATTATGGAGGCCAACCTTAGAGTCTAAAGGTTTTCATTTGAGTAGATCTAAATCGAATACATGGAGTGTAATTTTATTAGTAATAGATCTAGCGGGGTTTGTGACTTTGAGCGATCAAGTCATTAATAAGAGTACACATTTTAGATATTTTGGGTCTATTGTTTAGAGTGATGGTGAAATAGATGGGGATATTATTAGTAGAATTCAAGTTGGATGATTGAAGTGGAGGAATGCATTGGACTTGTTGTGTGATAAAAAAGTACTAGTCATACTTTAGGGAAAATTCTATAAGATGGTGGTGAGACCTGTAATGCTTTATGACACATAATGTTGGCCATTAAAAAGAAGCATAATATTAAGTTAAGTGTTACATAGATGAGGATGCTTAGGTGGATGAATGGCTTTACTCTTAAAGACATGATACAAAACGAGCATATACGTGAAAAGGTTGGAGTAGTTCCAGTGGCATATAGGATTAGAGTGAGGCGCCTTAGATGGCTTGGTCACATAAAATGGAAGCCTTCCGATGATCCTGTTAGGAGAGTAGATGTATTAGATTTGGCCTATGTTAAGAAAGGGAGAGGTAGACCTAAAAAGGCTTGGTTAGAAAATATTAGAAATGACATTTCTTTATTAGATTTAGATGAGAATTTGACTCTTAACAGGACACAATAGAGAAAAAGGATTCATGTAGCTGACTCACAGAGTGGGATAAAGGTTTGATGTTGTTGTTGTCGTCGTCGTCTTGACATTGTCTTCAAATTTGTTATCAATTTGGTTTTATTTGTTCGCAGTTCGTTAGCAATTTGTTAGAAGTTTGCTAGTTTGTTAGCAATCTGTCATTTCTTCTATGTATGGATAGGAGAGTTTTGAGTTGTTTATAGCATTTTATTCTAAGAATAAAGTTCTTATTGTGGATGTCTAGATTTTTTTTTTTCTTTTTTTTTTGGATTTTTTTTCTCTAAACTAATGTATGACATGAATAATTTTGAGGAAAGCTATCTCTTTTTGCATATACATGGGGCTTGCATATCTTGCTACTTTCCATTGTCTCTATTTCTTTTATATATATATAAGCTTATTTTAAAGGTTTTTCCCTGCATCAAAATAATATCAAAGCCGCAATTTCAATATTTCCTCCTCCCACTCCACTCATCAGAACAAGCCACAATCATATATTGGCATATGCAACAATTCGACTTCAAAAATGCTAACATTTGGATGAAGAAAGATTAGGATCATTTAATTTAAATACATTTAGCCAAGCAGCGTCTTAATGATCCCGCCAGCTATCTAAACCACAGAAAGATTAGGATCATTTACCTATATGTAAGATAAAATTCTATCTAAACCACAGCTAAGAATGTTATATACTTTATTTGATTAATCTATTCTTATATATGCAATCATTACCCCTTGGAATTTGTTGAATATGCATTCTTTTCAAAATAAACTGTCATATACCAAAAGTAAAAAATTATAAAGGTAACAGTGGTAATCCCTACCCCATCATGCTGTCTTCCCCACAATTTCATGATAATAAATAACACTTGCAAAGCAGCTTGGCTATTTCCGTGAGGGTGGCAACTTTTCCGTAACAAATCATCAAACTTCATAGCTTTAACTCTATCTTGTCGCAATTGATTTAATTACTGACCATGAGTTAAATTTTCAGCAATCATGGTTGCATGTATTTTGTTTGTGCTAGGTATTATATCAGCTTTGTAAATTTCATTTTTCATATCCACATGATACTAACCCATTAGTGGTGGCCACCCATTTTTATATATAGTTTATATTTTTGCTGACTAAATTCTTTATTTTTTAAATGGAATCTGATTGATTATCGTTTGGAAACTCTAATTTTTCATGTTAACTAGGTTTCTTAATTCAATCTTTTGTTTTGCCCAGAATATTGGCTCTGGAGCCCAAACCGAAATATCTTTTGTGTCTTGGAATGTGAAGTTTCAACCTATATTAGCATCAACTTCCTACAATGGGATAACTGGTGAGTTTTTGAACTTTGGTCTTTCTTAGTCTCTATGTTTATATACCCTTTTCTAGGACTAAGGTGATTCTGTAGCATTCATTTTGTCGGATACTGTTCATCTTTATATTTTTTTTAAATTGCAGTTGTCTGGGATTTGAGACAGCAAAAGCCAGTGACAAGGCAAGTATCTGCAACATTTGATGTTAGTGATTGTGGCTTGTTCTGTATTTTCTATTGAAGTCGTAACTGGTACTTTTATCAGCTGATTACCATGTTGGGTTTTTACAGTTTTTCAGATTCCACTCGAAGAAGGTGCTCCGTTCTGCAATGGAATCCTGAAGTTTCTACACAACTTATTATTGCATCCGATGATGATAGCTCACCAGCTCTCAGAGTAATGCCTGCAATATTTATGCATAGCAATATTCTTTTATCATTGCTAATACGTGCAATGCATTCCTTCTGTATGATTATCTCTGCAGGTTTGGGATGTTAGGAAAACAATATATCCAGTCAGAGAGTTTGTGGGGCATACAAAAGGTTAACTTATTTACTATTACTTGCTTGTTGGTTCTTGTTTGCTTACCGTCAACTGGTGTTAAATGTTCATTATATGATTTCATCTGCATAGCTGCTTCTTTCTTTGACAATTCATGGAAGGCCCATCTTGCATGGCATATATTTACTCCCAAGAAGTTTGGTTGCTATTTTTTTGCTGTCTGATTTTCTTTGTGTTTTGTTCCATATTATCTTGAATTCTTCTTTTATTCTGTTGCTCATTTTTTTTTAGAGTTGAGACCGGCTATCTCTTTTCATATTATTTATTTCTTTTCAGCTCCTTTTTGTTGATAATGAACCTTCTGGATATGATTGAGACATTACTTCTGCCAGTTTCTACAAGTTTTGTTCTGATAACAATATTTTTAGTTGTTTTCTGAAGTAGGCCGTTTCTATCAGTATTTTTTTGCATACTGCAAATATTAGCTAATATTCGTCAAAATATACAAGAAAGAAGCACAGACATCAAGTTGTTTTCAAAGATAGATGCAAGTGAATCATCTGTTTTGAAAACATTTTTGAGTAATGATGAGTTGCAGAAATATGGAGAGAAATCTGTCTTCGTGTGAACAAAGCATCTGTCCTTAACTTCAGCAATTATTCAGTTGCGCTATTGAACATGATCTGATACATTTAACAACCATTATGTGCTTTGATATCTGACTTAGAGTTGTATAATGCCATCTATTATTGAATTATACTTTCCTTGTTTCTTGTTTTGTGAGTCATAATTTCTTTTGTACTTTTTTTTGAGTTCTACTTTCTTTAAAGCCTGATCCTGCGATCTCTTACATTCCATTTTTAGTACTTTTTATCACAGCACTTTGTTTGACATTATGATTAAGGATTCGTTTTGGACGGCTTTTTTACTGCTACTTAAAACAACTTTCTAGTACAAAAGTTGAAATTTTTGTACTTGAAATTGCTTTAAGAAGCAGCAAAAAAGCCATCCCAAACGATGCCTAAGTTAAACCCACTGTTTTGGTCTTTTGGTCATCATACTGTGATCACCAGGAGTTTTTGTCTAATTAAGTCTGAAAGATAGTTAACTTTGGTTACTAATTTTTTTTAATAATTTTTTCCTCCAAGCAGGGGTGATTGCTATGTCATGGTGTCCATATGAGAGCTCATTATTATTGACATGTGCCAAAGACAATCGTACTATTTGCTGGGATACAAATACAGGGGAGGTATGTGACAATCTTTAAGATTTCACTTCATATGCCATTTGAGAAGCTTTTGCCTCAATAGCTTCTTTTCAACATCAGTCTCGTTTACATTTATGTATTTATCAGTTCTTCATCTACCTCGTCTAACTTTGTAGATGCAATGTGAGTTGCCAGCTAGTACCAATTGGAATTTCGACATTCATTGGTACCCTAAGATTCCAGGTGTCATATCAGCATCTTCTTTTGATGTAAAGCTTGGGATATATAATATTGAGGTGCATCCACCATGCTCTTTCTCTTTTTCTTGAGTTGTTTGTCAATTATTGCCTCCTCTTTTTCTTGAGTTGTTTGTCAATTATTGCCTCCGAAGAGTTATACCTGAACTGGTATTTTTATTGTTATAACCCTTGTTTGGCTGAAGTCTGCTTATTTCCTAAAAAATATGTAGACTATGTTGCACCGATACAGTTACGGCGACACGGATACGACACGATACAGATACGGGACACTTCAATTCTTAAAAATACAGAATACGGGTACGGCGCGGACTCGGCATTATAATTTATAAACCATATATAAAAATTAAGAAAACAATCAAAGCATAATATTTGAAATTATAAAAATAATAAAAGTAACATAATTTGTAGCCTTGTAGCTTATAATATCAAAATAAAAGTAAACATTAAATGTCTAGCACAACAACAAAAGCATAAACATAAATTGTCTAGCACACGAAGTTTCAACTATTCAAGAAGGAATGATATGATTAGCTTCTTCAGTGGTTTGCCTTTGAACTTCTATATCATCTTTAATAAATATCATAGCTTCTAATTCAGGCTCATCAAGTGAAAGATTAGCAATTTTCAATATTCCCATATCATCAAAAGACTCAAATTCATCTCGGAAATGAGGGAACATCGCTCGCAGCCGCGGAAGTAAATATAACGGGTCTTTTTTTTTTTCGGTTTTTTTTGTTTTTCAACGAACATGCGTGTCCCTTTGAAATTAAATAGTATTTTAATTGGATACGGCTTTCAGCAAAGCTGTATCCGACATGTATCAGTGTCGTATCGGAGGCGTATCTGTGTATCAGATACAACACGTCTTCATAAATAGGTGTATCGGTGCAACATAGTATGTAGATGACTGAGTTTAAATATTTTTACTCTGATTATCCTGTTATATTTGTTACATGAGTTTTCCTTTTTTTAAGTCAACTGATCCACTTTCATTGTTAATTATGGCTGTTTTCCATTTTTTTATTAACTAGTCATGAAAGTTTTCAGAATTTTGAAAAAAATACTTGTATTAGCATCTTAGGGACTGTACTTTTATCATCTGCAAGCTATTCTATATGGCATGGAGTTATTGCCCGTGAGCTTGCTCCTGCCGGCATTTGGATAAAATATACACGACATGCATATGAACTTGTTGCATTTCCATCACCGCAGAGCGAACTTGTTTTGCAAATATGCCAAAGTGGGTCAAGATCAATGTAAAATAGTCATGTTTCTATTGCTAAATTCGGTTTAAGTGTTTCGGTCACCATAGAGTGAACTGTTTTGCAACTATGCCAGTGGGGAAATCTTTAGTAATATTCTCAAGAACAAAAATTCAAAAGATTCAATGTGATCTTTTTTTGTTCGTGTAACTACAATTTATATATTTCCCCCACATTTTGGTCTTTTAGCATGCTTGACGTGTGTTCCGGCTTCCAAACATATGAGTTATTTCAACAGTAAATGATAAAAAGTTGTTTAATATGTTGTTCTGATGGCACTCTAAGACTTTAAGGGGCACAAATCTTGGTTGCAGTTATTTGTTGTTCATTTAAAATCTTGAACCCGATGAGATAAACTAGTATTGGTGCTCAAAATAAAAATGCTGTCTTGGATTGTAGTAATATTAGCATTAAAAATGTCGCAAGCACAAATAAATTGGACACTCTCCTCTTGACACTTCTACCTTTTTATTCTTCAATAAAATTAGCTTGGCAAACTAGTCTTTCAAATACTTCTGTTGTAGTACATAGAAGGGGATGGGTAAGATGAGTGGAAGTAGCGAAGTACAGGGTGAGCCACTTGAAAAAGGAAGACTTTAAGGGGCACAAATCTTGGTTGCAGTTATTTGTTGTTCATTTAAAATCTTGAACCCGATGAGATAAACTAGTATTGGTGCTCAAAATAAAAATGCTGTCTTGGATTGTAGTAATATTAGCATTAAAAATGTCGCAAGCACAAATAAATTGGACACTCCTCTTGACACTTCTAACTTTTTATTCTTCAATAAAATTTGCTTGGCAAACTAGTCTTTCAAATACTTCTGTTGTAACATAGAAGGGGATGGGTAAGATGAGTGGAAGTAGCGAAGTACAGGTGAGCCACTTGAAAAAGGAAGATAATGATGTTGACCTCAATGCCCCTTAATACATACTCTGCAATGCGCATGATCAAATGCAACAACAAAGACGAACAACTACGGACAACGGATGCGACGTCGTATGAAACCCTCCTTTGCAATGAAATTACTCAAACATTTCCCAGTTTGTGAAACAAGCCATGTCAATGCGTCTTCAACATCGAAATTATCAAGGATGAACCCCCAAGGTCAATTCGATTGAACGTGACAAAAATTGTGAACGATGAATGTGATGTTACCACAAAACCATTACTTGGCTCATGAATGAGGCTGCGTTGACACATCAAATGTCGAAGATACTTGGTATTAACATTCATGTTGTCCCGTCAAACGCACGAATGCAATACATAATTTGTCCACTTGTGAGGTGATGACATGCAAATCAAGATGCGTTAGAAATGAGGAATTGCGTGAAGAGTCTATTCGTACATTTATTTTGTTTTTTATCTAATTATGTTTGATTAAAACAAATGTAACCAAAATACAACCATGTCAAATCCTTGAATTCACACTCGAAATTTCACTCATAATCCTGCAATGTCATCTTTCCATCGCATTCTTCTGTCCTTAAAAAAAAATCCTCGACTCCCATTGCTTTCTCTGTTGCCAAAAAACAATCACTACCCCCTTCATATCTCCCATTAGCATGCTACTGGTCCCTTTGTTTCCCTTCAACCTCAATTTGATTCTGTCTCTCAATCTTTTCTTCACACAAGAAGCTCTCCCTCTCATCGTTCTCTACTAGTTCCCATTACCATGTGTTTTCTGTTGGAGGGCATTAGGGTTGTTTTACTTTTCTACCTTTTTTTTTCATTTCTGTGGATTTTTTTGGGGTTTTGACTTACGTGTGCTTGGGTTGGGATATTGCTAAGGTCAAAGAGGATATAATTTCTAGCTTGTGTTCATTGCACACTTAAGTAAGTTGTATCTCATCCATAACTTCAGCCTTACCTTAAAGGATTTAGGCGGACTGGATGGACCTTATAGAACTGAATGATATATGGTGCAATCTTTTATTTTTCTCATTTCCTCTTTTTCCTCTTTTATTCCAGCCATTCATGTTTTTCTCAGTACTTTTCCCTGTTGATTGGCTTCTTGAAATATATGCCCCTGTATCCGTGTATTTGCATGTTTTGATGCAGTTAAGTTTAACTTCATATGAATGTGTGGAGTGCTAGTATTGTGTGTCCTTAAGTGAGCGTATATTATGTTTGATGGTAAAGTGTGCACCGAGAGTTGTTTGGAGGAGATAAATGAAGATTACCCTTTTTTAGTAGGACTACTTACTATTTGGTTACTTTCTGTATATGTAATTTGGACTCATCAACTGTAAATGCAATTATATATGTACTTCGGAGCAATTATAGCTTAAAAATGTAGTTTTTCTTCTTATCTTTGGTTTTTTTTTGTGAAATGTCATTAATTAAAATTTAGTTTTTCTCCAATATATTCCAGGCTTGCAACAAGTTGGGTCTTAGTGCTGATGACTTTGTTGCTCCAGGTAAACATATTTAATTCCTTTTAAATTATCTTATACTTCTCTTCCCCAGGGAGCTTGTTATGAATGCAAACTTTAACATGCGTATGTTATTGCTGCACTTGACATGGTGGTGATACCTATTTGGAAAACTTGATGAAGCTTTACTTGATTTTTTCTGAGTTTAAAAGTTTGATTTGGCAGTTCAGCATATTTGATTCTTTGCTTCTCATCCATTCTCAATTTGAATCAATAATCTAGGAATGATGTGGTATGGAACTTGAGGTTATCATAGTTTTGAGTATTACTCAAGATTATAGGAATCATGGTAGAGAAGGGCGTTGAACTTTTAAAATGAGTTTTGATTTTCATTGAATGAAAATCAGCTATATAGAACTGAGGATCTTTGATTGACCTATGTATTTTTTTGGATAAGTGCATCATACAGCTTAGCTTATTTATGCTGTAATGCCAGATTTTTTATGTGCTGTGTGATACGAACTCGGCAGGGATGAATCTGATAGGAAACACTTGTAGATCTCAAGTATTTCCTATCAATCTTCGTAAAACATCGAGAAACTCTTCCAAACTCCAATGAAAATAAGGGAAAACAGTAGATTTTATTGCAAGAAATCAACTAACGGAAGAAAACAATAAGATACAAGTGATACTCTATTCGAGAGGAGGATCGATCTCTCCCAATCTCTAGTCGAATCTAGAGCCCAAAACCTACACCTAAGAGATTCCAAAATCAGCCAAATTTCATGATCCCTAACCCTAGGAAAGCAATCTATTTAATGCATACAAATCAAAAGGAAATCCCTAAACAGTCGATATATTGAAATTTCCCTCTTAATTCTCCCAAAAATCTTTCCTATTCGGCTCCCGCAAAGCTTGCGGCCTCCGTGGCACATGCAAGAGGCGGAGAAATCACACCACTGTCCGTGCGAACCGGTCCCTATTGGGCCGGCTAGACCGGTCTAACAGAATCTAAAATATGAAGAGGGTGCAAAATGAAAGGCTTTAATATATGTTCTAGGGTTCATCATTTATTTAAACAGTTTCCCGAAATGATAAAATTTTGACTCAAACTTTAGAAGATTGATGTAGACAAAGGGGGGGTCAACTCATGGCAAAAATAATTAGATTTTTGGCTTCCCTTGAGTCTACTAGCTCAATCAAAATTGAGCTGAAATTTTAGTTCATTTATGAGCTGGTTTTTAGTTCAGTTATTGAACTAAGAGTTAGCTCATTATTAGCTATGATTTTAGCTCATAGTTATCTTATATTAAATGTTCTTTTTATGCTTTTTATGTTTGTAATCATGTTTGTCTCTTGGAATTTCAAACCGGCCTTTGGAATTCCAAGATTTACTTTTCCCATGAGGTGGCTCCTTGGCTTCCTCCATGGCCTAGTATTTTGTGCATTTGCCCCCTTGGATTCCGGCCGACTGCTGGTTTTCCCGTGCTTGGGCTGTTTCCCGTGATCGTGCCCCTTTGTTCCGTGCGGCTTCCTCATCTCCCGTGGCTGCCTCTTCGGTTCCTTGGCTTGGGTGTGTTTTTTCGTGCAAGACATTTGGGATTAATGCTTGTAATGTTTAGGTTCTTGTGATAATTAATGTTAGTGTCCCTTTGTATTCCCTTTCATACCTATATATATGAGGGGTTATGTAATGTTTAAAAAAAGTGAATGAAATGTTATTTTTGGAAAAGCTATAACCTGCGGGTTTGCTTAGGAAATCTTGCGGGCTCTTTCCACCATTCTTTCTCATCCCCTCCGAAAATCCTGCGGGCTCTTTCCAACCTTTCTTTCTCGGGCTTCTAATCTCTTTCGTCTCTTCGCAAGTGCCACTCCACCTGTATCCTTCTTCTCTAAGTGAAGCAACTTTAGGGTGTCGTCAATTTTCGATTCGAGTTTGTTAGATCGTCGTTTGTAGTCTTTTGATTTCTAGATTTTACATTTTATTTGAAATGTAAGAGTTTGTTCTTCCTTTTCTCGCCTTTTGTCATTTTCGTCGGTAGAAGTCCAGTCGCTTAGTCTTTGTTTTTTTTTTGTGGGCAAAGGGTATAGGCACCCCTATATTTTTTGCCCGCATCATTTGGTATCAGAGCAAGTTAGGAAGTCCTAGGTTGTAGTTGTCAAATTTTATTTTAGTTTGTCAAGTTTTGTTTTGTCGAGTCAAATCTTGTTGTGAGTCTTGTAAGTCTTGTCGTAAGTCTTATTGTGAGTCTTATAATTTTTTAGTCTTTTTTGAGTCTGTCAAAAAATGAAAAAAGACAGAAGAACGCAAGTTAGATAAAATTGAAAAATCTATGGATAGGTGGATTCCATCAAAGTCAACAAATCCTTTGGAGTATGAATTATTCAAACTTCAATCATGGATGCACATACGTACATAAAGGTACTTAAAAAAAAAAAGCAGCGTTTACAAGATAAATTTCTGAAAGAACGAGATGAGATCATGCAGAAGTATGAAGACCTGATTAATGATCTGGATGCTCCGTCTTCTCCTCTTCGGAAGACAACAACAACCAACTCATCATGAGCTGAGTTTGCAAGAAGGGGAGTCTGATGTAGACAAAGGGGGGTCAACTCATGTAAAAAATAATTAGATTTTTGGCTTCCCTTGAGTCTACTAGCTCAATCAAAATTGAGCTGAAATTTTAGCTCATTTGTGAGCTGGTCTTTAATTCACTTATTGAACTAAGGGTTAGCTCATTATTAGCTATGATTTTAGCTCATAGTTATCTTATATTAAATGTTCTTTTTATGCTTTTTATGTTTGTAATCATGTTTGTCTCTTGGAATTCCAAACCGGCCTTTGGAATACCAAGATTTACTTTTCCCATGAGGTGGCTCCTTGGCCTCCTCCATGGCCTTTAGTATTTTGTGCATTTTCCCCCTTGGATTCCGGCCGGCTGCTGGTTTTCCCGTGCCTGGGCTCTTTCCCGTGACCGTGCCCCTTGTTTCCGTGCAGCTTCCTCGTCTCTTGTGGCTGCCTCTTCGGTTCCTTGGCTTGGGTGTGTTTTTTCGTGCAAGGCATTTGGGATTAATGCTTGTGATGTTTAGGTTCTTGTGATAATTAATGTTAGTGTCCCTTTGTATTCCCTTTCATACCTATATATATGAGGGGTTATGTAATGTTTTAAAAAAAGTGAATGAAATGTTATTTTTGGAAAAGCTATAACCTGCGGGTTTGCTTAGGAAATCCTACGGGCTCTTTCCACCCTTCTTTCTCATCCCCTCCGAAAATCCTGCGGGCTCTTTCCAACCTTTCTTCTCGGGCTTCTAACCTCTTTCGTCTCTCCGCAAGTGCCACTCCACCTGTTTCCTTCTTCTCTAAGTGAAGCAACTTTAGGGTGTCGTCAATTTTCGATTCGAGTTTGTTAGATCGTCGTTTGTAGTCTTTTGATTTCTAGTTTTTACATTTTATTTGAAATGTAAGAGTTTGTTTTTCCTTTTCTCGTCTTTAGTCATTATCGTCGGTAGAAGTCCAGTCGCTTAGTCTTTGTTTTTTTTTGTGGGCGAAGGGTATAGGCACCCCTATATTTTTGTCCGCATCAAAGATGCTAGATCTTATGCAATGTATTCCATGCTTGCTAGCTTAAATGTGATCTCCAATACATTGCTGACACCATATGATGCAGGACCACTTAGATGAGATGCTTATGGATTCATTTAGGCATTGCACAACTCTTAGATTAGAATAATTTTAGAATAAACTTACTAGCAATTCTCAACGAAGATTCAAAACAAATAAGGAGATACTTTGTTTAGGCGAAATCACATGCTGAGTTTTGAAGCTTTCAAAGTAAATAAGAAAATCAAACAACACAAACTAGTAGGCTTCAAATTAATCCCTAATCTAACAACGAGAATTAGGATGCATAGAAAGTATGCTCAGTTCCTATGATTACTAAGTTTTGAGCAAGAACAGTGGAAGAGTCCTCCGTGACTGTAATCAAACCAACGAGAATTTAGATTTAAAGAAATAAGTGGCAGGGGAAAGAGAAACCTTTGCTAGGGAGACGTGGAGATCCTCCACTCGAGGCCTTCAAAGTGTTCGTCAATGGCTTCCGTCAATGCAAATAGGATGCGCTTGCGCTCCACGTAGTCTTCGACGGTGTGGTCAATCTCCGGATTCACGTCGAAGAAGGTGGATCATAGGATGTCAGTGAAGCCGTCGTCGTCCCACGTGATGCTGTATTCAGTTTCGGGATCCGCCATTCATGGGTGCTCAGTGGTTAAAACTCCTCGCACTTGGTGATGCTCTAGAGAATAATCGAAGTGAAGAAGTTTCTCTGATAATTTTGTTGGTGAGAGAGCCCAAAACCCAAACCTGAAATAAGTTTCAGGTTTCTGTGAAAGAGGAGTTTGGAGAAAACAAAGAAAAAAAGAACAAGACAAGGGGCAAGAGGGAGTTCGGCCAGCAGCAGAGAGGCTTGGACAATTCCTTCCAAAGTGAATTGCTACAATTGTGGAGAAATTTCCAATGGCCAGCAATAATGGGAAGGGAGGCGGCGTGATATTGAGGAGTTAGGAAGTTTTATTATTTCCTAAACCAAGGCTGTAATTTAGGAATAGATTTAGGAAATATGGCTTAGGTAAATTTCGGCCAGGGAGTTGGAATTAGAAATATTCCAATGAGTAAGGAAAACGAAATAGGAAAGAAATCCCAATCCCAACTCAATGGAAGGAGGCCGGCAGTATGGGTATCCAATGGGGCAATTAATGAGAGCAATTACAGCTTCCTAATTTGGGTTTTAGATTTAGGAAAGATTTAATTCAAATCCTCTTGAATTTAAAATTCAAAATTCAAAATTAGATCTAAATCAAATACTTTACTAAAATAGAAGAGCTAATTTAGGAAATATTTTGAATTCAAATTTGAATGAATTTGAATCTCAAATTAATTCCAATTGATCCCAACCGAAATTAGGAAACAAAATAAAAGAAGCAAAGGGGTGGGGCCGACGGCTAAAGGGGCTAAGGCCGGCGGCCAAGTGGAGTCGGGTGGAGGTGGCCGGCAGCTATGGGGAGGATTTTAATGGAGCTTGATGTGTGGATGAAGTTTGGAAATTTGGTGGAATTGGATGTGACGAAGACGAATGAGAGAAGGTGGCGAGGAGGACAAAAATACAAAGAGAAAACTAGGAACCCGGTCGTATCTAAGGTTGGTGGGTAATACGCAAGCTTCCCTCTCCTAGGGACCTCTCTCCATCAAACACTCAAACTCTCACAAGAGCTCATGCAAGAAGACAATTGCTAGAAAATTTTTCTTAATCATTCATTAACTCAAAACAAAGGAAATGAGGCTATAAATAGCCGGGTACAAAGACTCAAGAAAATAAAAGACCAACTTGCCCTTTGGGTTTACATGCGACCATTCCCATGAAAGGGGTACAAAGGGAAATAATAACGACACCTAAGCAAATAAGAAAATGCATAAATAAAATAAAATACAATCATGACTCAGAAATACAAGGACTCGATCGTGGCCGTAGATCGGCGGCCACGTCTCTGATAAACCTTCCACGCTGATCTGATGTCCCCATCACCATACTAGAACAATATATACCTTTGTTCCTGAAACTCAGTATTTATTAACTTATGCTGGTGTGTTTGCATATCTTACCCTGAAGTTTATCGACATAACATGGGTTGTTAGTGCATCCTTTTCCAAATTTGCAAGTCAAGTACTCGGATGGTCCCTTTTTTTTTGTTTTTTTGTGATGCCAACAATTTTTATCATCGTGTTGATATTGCACTAATTTTTAATGTCAGTATAATTGTTTTTGTTTTCTCAGTACGCTTGAGAGCTCCAAAATGGTTGAAACGTCCAGCTGGAGTGTCTTTTGGTTTTGGAGGCAACCTTGTAACATTTTATCCTGGTCAAGCAGCTTCTGGTGCTTCATCATGTGTTTCTGAGGTTAGGCAATGTAGTAACGTTTTCTCTGTCATTGTCTCTAGGATTGACTTTATTTCATCTGCAGGTTCATGTGCATAATTTGGTTACTGAAGACAGTTTGGTGCACCGCTCAGCTGAATTTGAAGCTGCAATTCAAAGCGGCGAAAGGGATTCTTTGCGGGTTTTATGTGAGAAAAAATCTCAGGATTCTTTGTATGTCATCTTTCCAAAGCAACATATATTTTCTATTTGAATTGTTCAATTCTCGCTGAACTTTGAGCATGTATCTTGATTTTTGTGGATAGGTCTGACGATGAAAAGGAAATATGGGCTTTTTTGAAAGTTATGTTTGAGGAGGATGGGACAGCTAGGACAAAGTTGCTCACTCATCTTGGTTTCAGAGTTCCTAATGTTGAATCGCAGGTTACATCTGATGAGCTAGGCAAGGAGTTGACTAACGCTCTTAATTTTGATGAGAATATGAAGAAAGGATCACTTTTTGAAGGAGATGTTGCTTCATTCCCCATCGACAATGGGGACGATTTCTTTAATAATCTACAATCTTCTGATGATAAGGAGTTAATTGAAGAAAATGAGCTTCATGAAGAACAAGCACCAAAAGAAACAGAAGCAACTTCTGATGATTCTGATCCAGCCACTGATGAGGCTATTCAACGTGCTCTAGTAGTGGGAGATTATAAGGAAGCAGTTCAGCTTTGCCTCTCAGCAAACAGATTGGCTGATGCATTGGTCATTGCACATGTCGGGGGTCCTGCTTTGTGGGAGGCTACACGGGATAAGTATCTTCAAAATAGTCTCTCGCCCTATTTGAAGGTCTCTGTATTTACTTCAAATATTAGTTTCAATTTTTAACATTGATTGGCTGTTATCTTTTTTTGAATTACAAATCTTTCAGCAGTTTGAACTTCATTTCTTTTCATGTTCAGATTGTTGCTGCAATGGCGACTAATGATCTGATGGCACTTGTTAGTACTAGGCCACTTAACTCATGGAAAGAAACTCTTGCGCTTCTATGCACGGTGAGTTTTACAAGTTTTACAGAATATTTATCCATTCCTTGATGGTTGCAGGCTGTAGCATAAGGGTATTGGGTGGTAGTTTAAAATTGTTCATTGCCATCATCATCATCATCTCATTAGCTTTATCCCAACTAGTTGGTTTCAGTATTATGAATCCTAATTTTTAATCACCACTTGAGGGCTGCCTAACGATTCTGACATACTAAATTCATGGTCAATTTACCTGAACAATTGATGGCATATTTTTTATCAAACTTGTATTTTCTTTTTAATTCATGCAATATATATATTTTTAGTTAACAATAAGGGCGCTCTTGCTATGGAGTGCATGCTTCCATTTGTAATTTTGTTATTATGCTGTCTTAACAGTTTGCACAGAAGGAAGAATGGACTATCCTCTGTGATACTCTTGGTTCTCGACTATTAACAGTGGGAAATACACTTGCTGCTACTCTATGTTATATCTGTGCTGGAAATATTGATAAGATAGTGGAAATTTGGTCACGCAGTCTATTGAATGAGCAAGATGGTAGGAGTTATGTTGATCTTCTTCAGGTAATGTGTCGTAGGAATTTCATGTTTACCCTGTTTTCACATGATTAGATCATTGACTGAAATCATACTTTTATAGGATTTAATGGAAAAGACCATTGTTCTTGCCCTAGCATCTGGACAAAAGCGGCTTAATAAATCTTTATCAAAATTGGTTGAGAACTATGCCGAACTTCTTGCCAATCAAGGGCTTCTTTCAACAGCTTTGGAATATCTAAAACTCCTGGGTTCAGAAGATTCTTCGCATGAGCTTGCTATCCTTCAAAATCGTATTACACTCTGCATGGAAGGTAAAATGCATTGGCTGATCAAATTCTTATAACAAGCATTTTATTTTTTTTACCCCCTTAAAACTGTCGTGTATTAAATTTTTGGTATTTTGTTTTTGTAATTGTTTATCATGGACAAGGTAAATAATCCTAATTTGATTTTTCTTGTCATGCCTCATGCAGACCTTCTAACGAATCAACACAGGACTCAACCAAGGAAATCATACCATTCATCTTACTTTCATATTTTATAAAATATTCATAAAACATTCATAAAAGGCATCACTGCATCTACTGAAGTGGAAATTGTCCAAAATTTTTATTTATAATTTATATTGTTAAATTCAAAGAATTGGAGAGGGAAAAAGCTTAATTTTATTGCACAAACATGTCCCTATTTATAGATCTATATATCTTAATAAAGAAACAAATAATTACAAAATCATGTATAATTGCCCTAATATAATCATTCCAAAATCATATATGAAAGGAGATCGGCGTGATCTAGATGTGCCTCCTACAGTTTTCCATCCTAACCGTGGGATCAAGTGCTAAGGGACGGCTAGGATTTAATACTCATCCTCAAGCTAGGGAATACATATCTGTCATTCTCAGCCTGGTAATTAGTCCCAGGAAGGTAAATTTATCAAGTCCCTTGGTAAGAATGTTTGCAAGCTGATCTTTTGATGAAACATGAGACATGATAAATATATATAAAACCATTGTTTAATTTCTTATTTATGAAATATCTGTCAGCTTCTATGTACTTAGTCTTGTCATGTTGAATTGGATTGTGAACTATACTAATTGTTGATTTGTTGTCACAGTGTAACTTTATGGGTCTTTCCCACTTGATCCTTGGGATTTCTAGAATCATCTTGATCCATTGTATCTCACATATTCTCAAGGCCATAACTCTGTATTATTCTTCTGCACTAGACCTTGCCACCACATACCATTTTTCTTGCTCCTTCATGTAACCAGGTTTCCTTCAAGGAATGTGTAATATCCTAAGATAGATTATCTATCTACTGGTGATCTTGCATAATCTACATTAGTATATGCTTCTGGGGTTATTTCATAGTCTCCTCTGAGGAGAATTCATTTAACGTAGTGCAATATTCTATCTATAGTTTGCATGCGAATTTGTTTTGGATTTTACATGAACTAGCTGACCATGCTTACAACAAATGCTTCATCTGGTATCATGTGAGAAAGGTAGATCAATTTTTCCAAAAGTATATGGTAAGCTCCCTTATCTATGTTTTGGCCCTCTTTAATTTTCCCTAATTTGAGATTTGGTTCTATTGGTGTTGATACCGATTTACAAGCTATTTTACTTTTTTTTAAAGAAGATCATTAATGTATTTTGGTTATGAAATGAAGATTCCTCTGCTAGAGCGGGCCACTTCAATTCTAAGGGAATATTTTAATCAATCAAGTTCATTGATCTCAAATTCCTTAGCAAAATATTTCCTCAGAATCGTTTTATAGTTTTTAGCATTCTCAGTCAAGATGATATCATCCACAAATTAATAAAACTGTGACTTCCCCTGAGTTTGAGTGCTTTAATAATAATATATGGTCTCCTTGGCTCTACCGATAATCATGAGTAGAATGGCTTTTGAGATTCTTCCAAACCAAGCTCTAGGTGATTGTTTTAGCTCATATAGAACCCTTTTTAACTTACACACTTTGTCTCCTTTAGATTTTTCTTTGAATCATGGTGGAATCTCCATAAATATTTCTTTCTCCAAGTCCCCATGTAGGAATGCATTTTTTGACATCAAATTATTCCAGATGCCAGTTATAATTAGCTGCTAGTGAGAGCAGGATCCTCACAATTTTCATATTGGCCATAGGTGCAAAAGTTTCCTAATAGTCAATGCGTACGTTTGAGTGTACCCTTTCGCTACTAATTTTGCCTTATACCTTTCCAGTGTACCATCAACTTTGTATTTCATAGAGAACACCCATTTGCAGCTAGTTTTTTTTTCTATTGGTAGGTCAGTGATTTCCCAGATATTGTTCTTCTCCATAGCCTGTATATCATCTTTCATGACAATTTTTTAATTTTCATCAGATAAAATTTCAGAAACATTATTAGGAATATGAATATTATTTAGTATAACCAAAAAAATTGTGTGTGAATGTGATAAGTTATGGAAGGATACAAAGTTGGTTATGGGGTACAAGCAAGATTTTTTTTGGTGAATTTATGTTTACCTCAGTTACAGGAGACAATTCAAATTCTTGGATCTGTTCTGGAACATAATTTGGATTTGTATGTCTGGAATATATTTTTCCAAACCTTATGTTATCCATAATAGCTTTGTCCTCAATTTCTCTGGCTTTGATTTCGGTTTAGGTAGATTGGTTTGAGGTGGAGCTGGAAGGCCAAGTTCACTTTCTTCATCTTCCTCAGTTACAGTCTCCCCCTAAAGATGACATTTGGTAAAATAGGGGGTTTGTTTGTCAAAAGTAATGTCAACATATACAAGAGTTTTTTTGGTGAAGGGGTGACAACACTTAACCTCTATGAATAGATGAATATCTGGTTCTAATTTTTCTCTATTTTGGTTGTGCATGTAAACATGGCAGTGCACCCAAAGATTCCGAGTGTAAGGTTATTATGGGTTCAGGATTTAGGGTAAAAAGAGGATAGAATATACATTGATATTTTTAGTTCCAAGGTTGTTGAATGTAGTCAGTTTATGAGATATGTGGAAGTTAGAAGGGCTTCCCCCTAGTATGATTTGAGTACATTATGGTGGAATATAAGTGAACGGGTGGAGGCTAGAATATGATAATTTTTTCTTTATGCATCCCATTTTGTTGTAGGGTGTGAATGCATGAAGACTCATGAATGAGACCTTTTTGAAAGTAGGAGGATAATGTTTGGTTAAAGTAATTTTA
This sequence comes from Dendrobium nobile, assembly GCA_022539455.1. Taxonomy (NCBI): domain Eukaryota; kingdom Viridiplantae; phylum Streptophyta; class Magnoliopsida; order Asparagales; family Orchidaceae; genus Dendrobium; species Dendrobium nobile. The sequence goes on from CM039718.1 coordinate 53,632,578, forward strand.
AGCATTCTCAAAACGAATTTTTTTTATTTTTATCCCAAATTGATTATGGATCATGATGTGAAAAATGGGGAGGACTGTGAAAACATCGAATTTGTTTTTTAGGAGAATGATCCAAGTGACTTGAGTGTAGTCATCAATGAAAGATACAAAACCATCAAGCTCCTGAGATGTTAGGAATTTTTGTGTTTCTCCAGATATCACTATGAATAAGGTATAATAGAGTATCACATCTCTCTTTTTTGTTTGAAAAAAAAAGAACTTGAGCTAACTCAGGTTTCACAATGAAAAGATTCATTTTCTAAGATATAAAAAAGTTTTGGATACATTTTTTTAAGATATTAAAAGATGGATGTTCTAATCTAAAATGATGAACCTAAATAGTAGAATTTTTTATTAAATAGGGATAATATATAATAGGTATTATTGATAATATTGGATTTGTTCAGCTCTTCTAGGTTGTACAGTCCATTTCTCTCCTTAGCTAGTCCAATCTTTTTTCCCAATCCCTTGTCCTTAAATAAGTATCAAGTGGGGTTAAATAGGACATGACACTTATGGTCACTAGTAAGTTTCTGTATGGAGATTAGGTTTGTGGATAATTGAGGTACATGGAGCACGTTTTTGAGAGTGAGGGAGGGAGATAAGGGTATGTCACCTTGGTCTGCTATTGTGATAAGAGAACTATTAACAATGATGATTTTCTTATCACTCGGGCAAGGAGTGTAGTTGATGAAGTGGATAGTGGAGCGTGTCATGTGATCTTTGGCTCCAGGGTTAATGATTCATAAACCTTTCAAATGATTTCTAGAGGCATTTAATCCAATGAATATAGGAAACTTACCTGAAAGTGTAAGAGAAGAAGATGCACGTGGTTTTTTAAGGGATACCAAGAGTTATTTTAGCTTAACAATATCTTCTGTCTTAAGCTCTCTGAAGCTGAACTGCATTTTTGGGGTGGGCTGACTTATCTTAGTGTTGGCTTGTGATGTTTGTTCTTTTGTCCACTTCTTTTGATTCCACTCATTTCTTGGGGGCTTTCCATGTATCTTTTAGCACGTCCTCTTTGTGTGTCTTAATTTCTTGCAATAGCTGCACCAAAGGGATTCTTTGTCTTTAGATTTTGTGGAATCCTTACTTTTTTCTTCCATGACGCCTCTTTGGTTGTCACCATTACTAAACTTTTAACAACCTTTGGCTCCAGCATTACCCCTCTTAGGCTTTCCTCAGCATGAATGAGAGAAATGGTCTCATTTAATGAATGTGTCTCCACTTTGCCAAATATTTGAATTCTAACCTCATCAAACTCGGCATTATCCTACATGAAAGTCATAAACTCTATATTTCTCAATAAAGTTTTGATAATAACATCTTCTGGACACTTGGCCTCTATGCATATGTAGTGATCAAGTTCTTGCCGCAAGCTTTGAAGGAGAGTGACATATTTTGTTACAATCTTGCTTCCTTATTTTGTGCTTCCCATCTTGACCTTAATTTCAAAGATTTAGGCTGTATCCCAATCTTTGAGAAGGTTTTCCTAGTGGCATACCATAAGTCCTTTAGATAGGAGCTAATTTTTAGAATCATAGAATTCTATAACCATGACATAATCATGGAGTCCGCTTCATCTCTTGCCCAAAAATTAGGAGTTTAGTCATACTCCAAGGAGTTGATTCATCTTTCCTTTCACAAATTCGGACCATTTTAAATAGTTCTTCCCATTTAAGCGATAAGAATGTTACATATTTTGGATATCTCCTCTTCCTTGATGCACCATATAATCCTCAATTTGGTCAATGCTCTGGGAGAAATTAACTTCAGACATTGCGATGTCAAAGGAGAGCAATGAAGGCTATCTGTAAGAACAATGAAGTCTGCTTGGAACTGTACCTTTCGAATTCTGGAAATGACAATGATGACTGATTCTTGTTAAGTAAATAAGGAACTATAACAGCTTCTGTTTGATTTGGTTTAGTTGCACGAACAGGTTTTCACGGTAGGCCCAATCCACCCCACTCTGGGTCATACACACACAAGTGGATTGGCGATGCTCCTATTTTGCTTGGTTCAGACGCATGAACAGGTTTTAATGGAAGGCCCGATCTTTTAGCTGCATGCTTCGTAGTTTTTGGTCTCACACTTGCGAGAGTGGTTCTTGCTTGACTCCTCCAGAAGACATGCACAAGATGTTCGTCTCTCTCTCGATCGTCTCCTACAGACGATCCAATACGCACGAGACATTCGTCCCTCTTGATTGATTCCTCTAGACGACACTCAGGAGATATTCGTTTCTTTCGTTCGGCTTCTTCAAGCGATACGCATGAGTTGTTCTTCTCTCTTGATCGAACACAGAGGCCATGAGATGAAGCACTCTCCATTCTCTTGGTTCTCTAGGTCAGACGTATGTAAGAAAGAAAAACAAACCAAAGGGATTATGGTTTTGTTACCATGTTAAATTCAGAGAATTAGAGAAGACTTAATTTTATTGCATAAACCTATCCCTATTTATAGATCTATACAATATATTTTAATAAATAAACAAATAATTACAGAATCATGTATAATTTCCCTAATATAATCCTTTCTAAACCAACCACCTAAATATGGAAGGAGATCAGCGTGATTCAGGTGAGCCTCCCACGGATCCCCATCTTAGCCGTGTGATTAAGTGCCAAGGGACGGCTGGGATTTAACATATATCTATAGAGCATCTAACAAATTCCAAAAACATAAATATGATAATCACTCTACTAATCTCAAATAAACACTTCTTTTACATTGTACATACTAAAACATAAAACATAAAATGAACCTGATTTTACTTAACCTAAATTTTGTCTGTCCTTTTCTGTTAAAGTAGCTAACATAAAAGTATGATGAGCTATGTGGCTTGAGAAGATATGCAGCTCTAATACAAGATTCAGATGTATAAAACAATAACTAACACATATGAGTGATGATTGTGCATAATTATGAACCATGCCTATTTTATATTTAAAACATCAACCCTTTTTTTCTTAAGCTATTTATAAAACTACGTAACAAAAATATGCTCATAGAAATCTAAATAACAGAATGCCTATCACGATGATATAAATAACATGATATCATTCCAGTTAACTTAAACAATTAATTTTGGATTTATCACATTGTTTCATTTGCTTGCTTATTTTTTCCTTTTAGAATCCATGTTATCTCTAGCATAAGAATGTGTCATGTCTAGATACCTAGATCTAGACCATCATCATGACATAAAGATAGCCCTTCGGCTTCTTCATATTGTTATGTAAAGCCTAAGTGAAATCTGCAATTGAACTATATTAAGGTCGCATTACCCCACCCGCGCATGTATCATAAACATATCATAATATATAGAAATGCCCGCTCATCATCTAACATGACATTCTCAGGCTTAGCAGATTTTGATCACTGTATTTACTTTATTGTTACATCTATCTTATATAAATTTATACTAAACAAATAATATTTTTTAATGTATGAAAGGAAGACTGTACAAATCACATGTTTTTCATTTAAAAATGTATCATTTAATAGAACTTGTAAATTTTCAAAACCTACATATCAATACTAGATTATATTAAAGAATATATAGAATTGCTAATGAATAATACATTTAATTGGTTCAAGTGCAATTGTACATGTAAGAGACCAAGTTACTTACTTTTTGAATTAGAAAAGCTGCATATCTTATATTCTCAATGAGTTGCCTCCACGTTTCGAACACCTCACAACCTTTTACGAGTAATATCACCAACACCAACCCAAATTCCGTAATTTGACAATTCATTCAAATTTTTCCTCACACAAATAAAGATAGTAAGTTATTTCCAAAATAACATAGATTACAATTTCCTCTCTTCATATATAGTTTGAATCCTTAAAATTCCCTTCCTTTTCTGCTAAGGAATACCTAAATAACAATTGAATATATTTAAATGAGAAACTTTGCACAAAACAAATATATAAACAAAATGCCAAATTCCCCCTATCTTTTTCTCTCATTCCTCTTCTACCCTCTTAGTTTACCCCCTTCCCCTTCTTTCCTCTATTCTTCCCTTCTTCTTCAATTTTTCTCTATCCAATTCCGATTCCTACACCAATCGGCCAGCACCTACGATGCTCACCCTAGGACATACCCGAAGTCCTACACGCTAAAACACTCCAACCCAAGAGCTAATAGGGAATGAATTAGTTTCAATTGGAAAGAATTAGGGATTAAATGGCATAAATTTCAAATTTTTCTCAATTGCCCTTCCAATCAACCAATGCATGCCGTGATAAGTGGCGTGGCCTGTTTTAACCCTGCCACAATGAATTGAATAAAATAATTGTACTCTTAATTAAAAAGTTTAGGAAAATAATTCAATTCAAAACTAATTTCATTACTTCCATATTCTTGCAAATTAACATATACTTCTTTATATCAAATTGATCCATTTTACGAGTAAAACACAATGGCATACTTTTGATGATTTTCCTTAAAGTTGCTATTTTAGAGTACAATTGAACAAGGCAATTTTTTTTTTTGTATTTTTTATTTTTATTTATTTTTTTTTTTAACATTTTACCTTAGGACAATTTGGGTATTACATTGCTTGATTTAGGATGTCCAAATTACTTGAATTTATATTAATTTTTGGATATCATTATCAATTGCTATAGTCCTATCTTTGTGCTATCCACTTATACTTGTATTATGTTTTTCTCTTGTAAAACACCATATGGATCTGTCCTATTATGTTCATTGTTGTTCCTAATATAGCCGTGACTATTAATAGTAGTCCTCATCATTTTTAATTCCTTTGCAGAGAAGGGAGTGGCTAAGAGCTTACCTTTTGAAGAAAACCTGCATCAAAATGATGCCATCTATAATACCGTTGGATCTATTGCTGACACTGTTAATGGCTCACAACATTACTACCAGGTCTGCATTTTGAAATTGAAAATTGACTGTTAATTGGGGCTTTACTGTTGATGTATTTATGCCAATCCCCGTGTCTCATGGTAGGATAACGCACAACTACAACAGCAGCAGCAGCCTACATCTAGCGTTCAATATGCTGATGGGTATCAGCAGAATTTGGGCTCATACGGAGGTTACCAACCTGCACAAATTGCACAATCAGGGCAGCAATACCTAGGATACACTAATCCAGTTCAATTCCAGCCGACTCAGTCACCTCAGATGTTCATCCCATCACAGACTCACCAGGTTCCACAGGTAAGGAATCTTCCCTGCTGGTGCTTATATATGATTATATCATAATGTTCGTCGAACTCCTTAAATGAATCCTGCCAAATTCATAGTTTTCATTAGTATAACAGTAGCTTCTCTATTGACCTAGCTATTATAAACATTGAGGATAATTAGGTTAGGTAACTTGGCATAGAAGCTGTTAAGCTTCATTCAATCAGTATTGTTGAATGCCCTTGACCGAGCAACAACTTTTAAATAATCATCTAAAGCAAAGCTAATTAATTGTCTGATCAGCTTTGGCTTTTTTTTATCCAGGTTTAAAAATGAGTAAAAGCTCAAAATAGTTCCTCGACTATCAATAAATGTCCAATTTAGTCCTAGAGTTTCACATTGCCCCATTTTAGCCTCGCGGCTATTAGAAGTTGAGCTAATTATGTCCAGAGTCTAAAATAAGAGTTAAAGTTAACTCCAAAGTTAAATATGAAGGGTATTTTAGATATTATAAGTAGATATGAAATTATATTCAGTGACAATATTGGAATATTCCATCTAACAAATAAAATTAAACACAATTAAAGAGCAAAATGCAAATGTATTTCTTACATGAAGTATTGGAATCTGTTGTATAGTATTGGAAAATCTCAATTCTAGATGCAAAATATGCTACATTTTCTCACCATCAAACTTGTTCTTCAAACTAATAAAAAATAACTAAATAAATTTTCATTCAAAATTGCGAGAGCTTGGTAAACATGAAGTTACGAGTAGATTGCCTTGTCTTAAAGCATGTTAAACTTTCAAAATCGATAATTGTTCAAGCAATCACTGATAAATACAACAGCATTAACAAGCTAGGAATGGACCATTTTGATCATCATTTATGCTAAGGAATGCTTGCTTATTCACCATTTGTTCATGAATTGCCCTTCAAACTCGCAATGGATCAAGCAAAGAAGTTAAATATCTCCAATCAAAAGAGGCTATTTTCAGCAGAAAGAAATGAACTATTCCACGAATGATTCTGGATTGCATGGTACTTTATTTCAGTCGAATAAGCATTTAGTATAGCCAAATATATAGTCTAGCATGGATCCAGTCAGTGTTGATGCTTATATGAACTTGTTATCAACCTAATCAACAAATAAAATCAGACCGCTCATATCACAGCATGTAGTGCATATAACATTTTAACAAGTTTATTCACTTACCAACTTAAATAAAAAGCGCAAAGTTAACTAATAGATTAGCTTTTTAACACTATTAGTTGGAAAATAACTTCTTTAAAATTGTTATAAATATTATAATAAAAAAGTATTTAGAAGGAAACAACTTTTAAGTTATTATAACTATTTTTTTTAAGAATTTGAACTATCACAATCCACAAATCATAACACAAATTTCTGAATGACAACAAAACAAAGTTAATAGAAGCATGAAAGCGATTTGGAGAACAAAGCAGTGAAGCAGATCATTAGTCAAAATGGAAATTATATCAACATTTACATTGCACAACGTATGAAAGAGTAATCAGAAATGACAAATACCAAATACACTCATTTACATTGCACAGTAAAAAGACCCGCCTCGTCAAATTCCGACTATCAATTAAGTAATCTTGCTGTTTAAAGCAAAACAAAAGAAAAAAAAGCAAACAAATGGAAGAGAATGGCCACAATAAAGAAGCCTCATTGAGTTTCATTCGCTAAGTTTTTACATCTCCTTGGGTTTGGGAATCACACAATCTAGGGTTTCGATTTCACATGCACAAAATTACCTCCGCCATCCCACAAAATGCATAAATATATCATTAAGCTTGCTTAACCTTAAATGACACAAGCATCCCAAAAGCAAGGATTTCCCCTTCAAAAATCACATGTCAGAAATCATAGCACTTGCTGAATCATGTCACGAGCTTTAGGAAATTCAAAACATCTCAAAAATTTATATGGAAACTCAAATTAGCAAGCTATTAGCCCATCATCTCAAAAATGAAAAAATTTACCAGTCGATATATATTGTCGAAGGCTGAAGCCTAAAGGGGACTACCAAACTAGGAGAGGAGAAAATGAGACATGGAGTCATCGTCGTCTAACCTCCTGCGTCTCCGAGCTTGGGGCTTAAGTTGTTGAGGGTTTGAGGCTACAAGCCTGCAACTCAAAGAATGGAGATGGGAACAGAGGCATGAAGTGAAACAGGCAAGCACAGAATAAGACACGCTTCAATGCTCCTGACCCAAACCCTAATCTTATTAATCGAATGATTATAGCTCATTTTTTGGGTTAGCGGGTTGGCCGAAACCAAACCCGAAATTATAAACAGGTCAGATACTTGAACCTGAACCTGACCCATATGCTAAATAGATCTACTTGAACCAGGAATTTTCTGGTTGGGTCCGAGTTAGATTTTTGGGTCATGTCATATTTTGCCACCTCTAATAGTCAAGAATAGGGGTTGGGCTCGGGATGAGGAATAGGGAATAATGAATAGGGATTAGGTTAATATGTTAGATTTAGGAGTTGAGATATCGAATTTGAAACGAACGACTTAAAAAAATATTTTACTGATTTTTTAACATCAGAGTTGGTTTGCTGGTCGAGCAATTCAATTGCCGGTTCAAACCGATCTCTTCCCATTTTAAGCAAATTCAGCTATGTTAAACGCCCAATTTGGCCGGCCAGCCGGTTCCTGGCTCAACAGATTGGATAGACGGGTCCGGTCCAATTTTTAAAATCTTGGGATAAATGTTTGTTATTGTATTGGCTATGACATCTTCTAATTGTGCATCAGCCTATGCAAAAAATAAACTTCCTTACTAGTGATCTTGATTTTGTTTTAATTAAGCTATTCCTTATCTTTTTTTTAGTTTCTATTTTTTGAAATGTTCCGCTCCAAGATTGATGTACAAAATGTATGCCTGCTACTGGTGCATTTAGAAAGTTAGAATTAGACCTGAAAAATTTAGAAAGTATTAAAAATGACATTTCTTATTAGATTTAAATTAGAATTTGACTCTTAATAGGACGCAATGGAGAAGAATGATTCATATAGTTGACTCGTGGAGTAAAGGCTTGATATTATTATTGTTGTAATCTTTTTTGTTTCCAAGTAACGAATGAAATTGACGAACTTCTAATTTGTAATTTCTTTGTTGCTTAATTTTTTTTATTTGTAAACTAACATACTAATCTTAGCTTGTCAATTTTTTTTTTTAATTCCTTTCAGCAAAGTTTTGGACAATCTCCTGCACCTGCTCAGCCTGCTTCGAAGCCATTTGTTCCTGCAAACCCACCTGCCCTTAGGAATGCTGAACAATACCAGCAGCCACCTACTCTGGGCTCTCAATTGTATCTGGTTTGTATAGTTACTATAGTAAGTAGCGTAGATATTGTTATTTATTAGTGCAGTAATTTGATTTCTTTTCATGATCATTTTTAGGGAGTTCCTAATCAGAATTATCAACCTGGACCATCTGTACCACCTGCAATTGGTTCACTGCAGCCAGGATCCGTTGCTGGCCATAGGTTTCCTCAGCCTGGAACATCTCCAGCACCTAGGGCATTCATGCCAGTTACTAGTTCTAATTTTGGCCAGAATACTGGTCTAAGTCCCATTCAACCCTCTAGTCCAACGCAGCAAGTGCAACAATCAGTTGTGGCTCCTCCAGCCCCTCCTCCTACAGTGCAAACTGTTGATACTACGAATGTCCCTGGTAACCACTGGTGCATTCACTTGCATTTTTTACATACTGGATTTCACCAGGCTGAAGTTATATTTGTGATCTTAAGAAACAAAACTTTACTCTGCTCTATGGTTGACAGTTGTGTTAGCAAGCACAAAATACAGCCTTTCATAGTCTAGCAGTTAAATCCCAAAATGATCCACTCATATTCATATGTAGTTAGTTTAGTCAAATTGTATCATTTTTCTTCAATTTAGTCTCTTGATTATACAAAATTAATTCCAATTGATCCTTCAGGAATTAAATTGAGATCAATTTTATATAATTTAGGTATTAGATTAATTTTGTATACTCTAGGGGTTAAATTATAGAAATATGACACTTCAGAATTAAATTGACCACATGCATAGCCTTGGGGGATTGTTTTGGAATTTAATTTTAACTTAATATTATAACTGTGAAATATGTCACTGTTTGGAGAGATAATGGCATCTGCTAGCATGATCCATGATGTGGGGCTCACCATATGAGGAATATTCCTCTCACAATGACGGATACTATTTTGGAATTTAATCTAAACGTAATATTATATTGTGAAACATATCACTATTTGGAAGGGGACAATAGCATCTACAAGCAGGATTCATGATGTGGGGCACACTATTTGATGAATTCCTCCAACAACCATGACCAGCCCCCTCCCAAAACTTACTTCTTGTTCTTACTAAGATTGAAAATTGTGTTAGCAAACACAAAATACAGCCTTCCATAGTCTAGGAGTTAAATCCCAAAATGGTTCACTCCTATTCGTATGTAGCCAGTTTAGTCCAATTGTATCACATTTCTCTAAATAGCCCCTTGATTATATAAAACTAATCCCAAATGGTCCTTTAGGAATTAAATTGAGATCAAATTTGTATAATAGAGGCATTAAATTAGGATTAATTTTGTATAATCTAGCTATTAAATTGTAGGAATGTGATACTTTAGAATTAAATTGATCACATGCGTAGCGGTGGGGGACTATTTTGGAATATAATTTTAACTTAATTTCATAAATGTTGGAGTAGTTCCAATGGAATATAAGATTAGAGAGAGTCGCCTTAGATGGTTTGGTCACATTAAACGGAGGCCTTTCGATGACCCGTTAGGAAAGTTGAGGTATTAGATTTGACTTATGTTAAGAAAGATAGAGATAGACCTAAAAAGACTTGGTTAGAAAATATTAGAAATGATATTTCTTTATTAGATTTAAATGAGAATTTGACTTTTAACAGGACACAATGGCAAAAAAGGATTCATTTAGCCGACCCCATGTAGTGGGACAAATGTTTGATGTTGTTGTTGTTGTCATAAATGTTGGCCCTTTGATGACCGAATTAGGAGTTTAGATTTATTAGATATGACCTATGGTAAGAGAAATAGAGATAGATCTAAAAATATATTTTTTAGAAAGTATCAGAATTGACATTTGTTTATTAGATTTAAATGAGAATTTGACTCTTAGTAGAACACAATGGAGAAAAATGATTCATGTAGCCGACACCATGTAGTGGGATAAATGTTTGATGTTGTTGTTGTTAATATTATGACTGTGAAACATGTCACTATTTGGAGGGACAATGACATCTGCTAGCAGGATCCATGATGTGCGACACACTATTTGAGAAATATTCCTCCAAGCCTCTCTGTCATTGGATGCGAAGTTTTGTTGTCATTCAAGATCAGTTGGAATGAGAATGTATTATGTAAATTTTATAATATATTTTCTTTATAACTATGTTCATGACCATGATTTCTCTTGATCGGCGCATGGCTTTTGGATTAGTGCCATCTGTCACATGATTTGTGGCAGTGTTCAGCTTGAAACTTAAAAGTGAATTATTGTAGTTAGTATGGGAAACTGAGTAGTTATCTATAAATTCAAGCAAATAACAATGTGGGCGATAATTTTTTTCAGCCTATTCGTTTTTCTATCTTTGTTGGACATCTATTTTGCATATGTTAATCGTTTCCTTTTTGAGATAACTTCCGGGTTTATGTTTATAAGGAAGTGATTGCATGAAGTTTTTTATGCATTATATGACAAAGTCTACTCTCTGTTTTCTGTTGTTCTGTACTTGAACAGCCGAGCTAAGGCCAGTCATTGGGACCTTGACTAGACTATACAATGAGACGTCAGAAGCGCTAGGTGGTCAGCGTGCAAATCCAGCTAGAAAAAGGGAAATTGAGGACAATTCAAGGAAAATTGGGGTTCTTTTTGCAAAACTTAACAGCGGGGATATATCTCCAAATGCCTCATCCAAGCTTCGTCAACTTTGTCAGGCCTTGGACGCTGGGGACTTCGCTAGTGCTTTGCATATCCAGGTACAGATGGTTAATTTTGAATCACGATTGCAAAATTCTTTGTAAATAAAATTATTCTTGTTCAGTTAACCATGACTCCTTTGATTGTTTTAGCTGTTGAATTAACCATGAACGTGAAAGTGCACCCTGCGCTGATACTTGAACATCTAAATACCGTTCAGCTTGCATTTTATTAGCCTTGACCTTAGTATTTGTTATGGAACTTTTTCTATTAGCCTTTCCGATCTTTAATTTCTTGATTAAACACATAGTTCTTTACTGAATAGGACTGATGATTTTGCCCACTTACAGAACAAAAAAAATAATATAATGAAATATATTATAAATTAATAAAAAGTGAAGAAAAATTTATTTTTTGAAAGAAATGCATAAATATAGTTTTTAGGATTATATGAGAGTTATTGAGATTTAGAAAGTTATGAGAGATTTTGGAGTAATTTGGTTAATAAATTTTTTTAATAGAAATTTGAAAACTAAAAGGATTACAAATAGTTTTAGATGAAGTATTTTGGTACAAATATTTAAAAACAAAGGAGTTGCTCAAGATTGTGCTAATTATAAAGAAATTGAATTTGTGAATCATGTATTGAAGTTATGGGAGAAAATAATGAAACACGCGCTGTAAAAAATCACACAAGTTGTGGAGAACCAATCCATTTGGCTTCTTATTAGAAAAATCTGCTATGAAAGTGATTTTTGTTATTAAGTTAATTAAGGAAAACATATAAGGGGCAAATAAAGAATTATCATAAGTTTTTTGTTGATCTTTATAATGTTTATGATTGAGTATTAAAAAAATAATTTTCATGTGCATAAAAGGTTGAAATGTGTGGTAAAGATATGAAGATGTATTAAAAATATGTATGATTGAGCATTACATTGTGTTAGAAACAATTATAAAGTAACCAAAGAGTTTTCAATTATAATAATTTTTCTTTAGGGATAAGAATTTAGTTGTTGGCCATTAAAAGAGAAGCATAATACTAAGTTAAGTGTTGCAGAGATGAGGATACTCAGGTGGATGAGTGACTCTACTCTTAGAGATAGGATATGAAATGAACATATACGTGAAAAGGTTGGAGTAGCGCCAGTGGAAGATAAAATTAGAGAGAATCGCCTTGGATGGTTTGGTCACATAAAACAACGGCCTTCTGATGACCCGGTTAGGAAAATAGAAGTATTAGATTTGACTTATGTTAAGAAAGGTAGAGGTAGACCTAAAAAGATTTGGTTAGAAAATATTAGAAATGATATTTCTTTATTAGATTTAAATGAGAATTTGACTTTTAACATGACACAATGGAGAAAAAAGATTAATGTTGCCAACCCCACATAGTGGGACAAAGGCTTGATGTTGTTGTTGTTGTTGTTGGATAAGAATTTAGTCCATATTTTCTTTAGTGGATAAGAATTATAATAATTTTTCTTTAGAGGATATGGATATTCAAAATTGGTGCCTCAATATATGCATTTGTCATATGATATCATTCTAATTTGTGAGAAACTTATTAAAATAAGTAAAAAGATAGAATTATGGTTTATAAGATAGATGACTTTGATTTAATCGAATAAAGATTGAGTATATAATATTTAATTTTATGTGTATATTAAGAATTATCAGTCAACTTTATTAGAAGCTAAGATGACACAGGTATGAGATGTTCAAGTATTTTGAATTTTTATACAAAAGAATAGAGATATAGAGGAGTATAAATGATGTAAAATGATGTAAATCCAGGATTTGTATTTAGAAGTTTAACAAAAGATTATCCAAGTATGATAATTGCAAATTAAATCTTGTTCCCAATTCAAACTTTTCGGAAATCTCAATTGTTAACTACGACTAGGCAAGCACTTACACCTAAATTAGCAAGGCCGAGAAAAATAACAACTTTCATAAACGTAAAGCAAATTAAACGAACAACAAGAATCCCAAGGTTAACAAAGCGATTGTCTCACATTGAGGCCGCTCTCATTTACCTACTCCTAGGCTTGTTGGGAGAAGAAGAACCACACGATGGATGAGATCACTCCTAGGGCGACGGCGCCGTAGATCCGTAGGGAGGAAGAGGTCGGCGCGGGTTGTGGAGGTGTTGCAAAGCGACGTCCTTTGACGATCCAAGTGTACACTGAAAAATGATCGTCGACGGTCTCTATCAAGGTGGGTACGATCCGGGCCAAATATTTCTCAACAGTGTCGTCGAAGTCGAATCCGACGTCAAAGAAAGGGGATCGGAGGATGTCTACTCGTCCTTGATCGTCGTATTCAAACCCGAAGTTCCATTCGGGAACGTCCATGCATCCTTGGAGGAGTGAGAAGGTGGTCGCCGCGAATACGTCTCCAAGGAGGAGAGGAGGGGCGGCGGGTAGGAGCAATGGGAGGAGGAGGCCGGCGGATGTATGGGGGTGGAGGAGGGAGGAGTGCAGTAATTAACTCCAAAAACTGAAAGAAAATTCAGCTTTAGAGAATTTTAGGAGGGAAGGGTTAGGGATTTGAAATTCCAATTAATGTAATCAATGCATTAATTGTAAATTTCAATTATGGAGAGATTATAGGGAGAAAATTGAAATTCTTTTCAGTTTTAAGAGAAATGGAGGGAAGGTTTTAATCCTAATTTGAATTTCAAATAGGATTAAAGGGGGTTAATTGAGCATTAATGTGATTTCCCTATAGGGGGGGCCGGCGGCATACTTGAGGAGGGAGGGAAAATTGTGGAGAGGAGGAGGTTTAATGCTAGATTTGATGACGTGGCAAAACTATTGAAACTCCAAATTAAATCGAATTGAAATATTTTTACTCTTGAATAATTTCCAAATTTGGATTTCCAAATTAGGAAACAATTCAAATTTTGAAATTTCAAATTTCAAACTTGAGGTTGGGGAAAATAAGGGGTGATGCGCACGGGAGGAGGAGCGTCGGCGTGGTGGTGGGCGGCGGGGTGGAGCTCGGCCGGCGGTGGGGAAAGCCCTAGGGGCCGGCGGCAAGAGCAAGGCCAAGGGGAATTTGGAAGGGCTCTCGAGGGGAAGAAGATTGTGTAAACAAAATGAATAATAAACTAAAAGATAACTAGAGAACTCACTAAGAGATCTCAAGGGGAAGCACTCACCAAGAGAACCTCATGCACTCACAAAGAGAACAAGCTATGGAAACTTTTCATTCATTCAATAATAATGCAATACAATGATACAAGCCTTTATATATAGGCTTACAGGAAAATAAAAGCATAAAGTCACAAATGCCCTTGGGCTACAATAAGTGAAACATCCCTCATAGGGGTACAAACGGAAACATGAAATAACTAATAAAAGAAAAGAACTAAGCATCATAGATAAAGGCTCTGAATCAGGGCCGTCGATCGTCGTCCCCGGCGATGGTACACATGGCAAAATCTGATGCCCTCATCAATAAAATACAGAAGTACTTGGCTTTATGTTGTAGAGAATATCTGGGAGACTTTTAGATAATTCTTATTAAATTACAATCAGGCTGGCAATGTTATATGGATCGATCATTAGCAATAGAAACTAGTTGTTATTTAAGTTGAGCATAATAGAAATGAAAATGATAATATATATATTCATTTTCTGGTAAGTCATTTGACATATTTTTTGGGCAAAAAAATGCATCACTTCTTCAACATGGTAAATACGATGATTTTTCCAAACTTCTTTGTAGGCTCTATTGCTATGATATCGAGAATTGAAATCTCCTCGTCTAAAAAATTTGACTTGTACAGTTTTCTGTTTACTGCAGAACTTTTCATTGTTTGCTATGTACTGATGATTCCTAGAATGTAGAATGTAGTCACAATTTTCTCTTTTTCAGAATTGACTAACCGCAATCTTTGTTGGGAATCAACTTACACTTAAAATTAATTTAGTTCTTATCAGTTCATCAATTGTGATCTGTCACTCTTGATGAATTATTCTGTGCGGACGCCGAACGCCGTCCAGAGTTCAATAAAAATACGACACGTCACCCCCTTCTCGGTACCGCGGCTCGGTACTTCTCTGTACTAGATGACATGGCTGCACCTGATTTGCCTCTGGATGGTAAGTTGTGTCCGATGTCCGCACAGAATAATCTCTCGTCACTCTTATATTTACAATTTCATACTGATTAAACCTGTTAAACAACCAAATGAGAAACTGATGACCGAGCTTTTCTACGGAAAAATATTGGCTCAGAATATGGTGATCAAATTTTTGCTGAGGATGGGCCTCAAACCATTGGATTTTCTTTTAAACGAGTGTAGTATAAATTATGATTTATCTTTTATGTATCTTACTCATCTCAAAATAAATCTATTCATTCTAATAAAATAGTTGACGTGAAAAGGCTGGAGTAGCTCCAATGGAAGATAAGATTAGAGAGAGTCGCCTTAGATGGTTTGGTCACATTAAACGGAGGCTCTCTGATGACCCGGTTAGGAAAGTAGAGGTATTAGATTTGACTTATGTTAAGAAATGTAGGGTAGACCTAAAAAGACTTGATCTTTCTTTATTAGATTTAAATGAGAATTTGACTTTTAACATGACTCAATAGCGAAAAAAAGATTCATGTAGCTGACCCCACGTAGTGGGACAAAGACTTGATGATGATGTTGTTGTTGTTTTCTAATAAAATAGTTGATTAGGGTGCCTGATTCTTGACCCAAAAACTTCTCCTTTCTAATCTCACAGGTTCTATTAACTACAAGCGACTGGGATGAATGCAATTTCTGGCTTGCAGCTCTGAAACGAATGATCAAGACAAGGCAGAATGCTAGAATGTAAATCAGAAGGAGGGAATCCATTGGTAGGGGCTGGCCCATGTACACAACATACCATTTATTATAAAATCATAAACTTTTCTGCTTAATTTTATTATCAATTTTGTTTGTTTGTTTGTTAGCTCATTGTGTTTAGGCCAGTTCATAAGAAGTCAACCATGCCATAGAACAGTAGAGTCGAAGATTCTTTGTCACAAAGTCCCCTATTTTAGGGTTTCTATTTGTTTTTGTCAAAGGTTTTGTTTAGATTTGCCTCTGTGAATTTTAAGCTTTGCAGCCAATGGTTTGGTATTTGATGTTTGAGCTTCTGTCACAGCAAATTATGAGCTACTATAATTATTTTTTTACTTCATATCCACAGTTTTATTTATTCTTGCTTCAGTTACAATATGCAAATCTTTTCTAAGGTTTTGTTTGGGGTAGTTTTCTTACTGCTTTCTAAAGCAGTTTTACGGTACTAAAACTTCAAATTTAAATATTTTTTATATTAAAAAATTATTTTATAAAGCAGTAAGAAAGTTTTCCTAAATGCAGCCTAAGTTCTAATATTTTCACAAACATGATATGAAGTAGTTGGAAAATTACTGTTTCATATGGATCTCACATGCACACAGCAAGTGCACCTGCATGTGTTGAAACCATAAATATTAGAAGAAAAAATTTGAAATAAATGTTCTTGTTGCATCATTTCACCATTTCATAATGTATGGATGGCTAAAATGATGGAAAGTGCTCAAGTTTCACTCCCATGAACTAAAATCATGTTCCAATCTCAGCTTAGGCTTTGTTTGGGATGGTTTCTTTATTGGTTTTTAAAATGGAGTTTTAATTAAAAAATTAAAAACTTTGTTCTAAAATTTTATTTTAAGAAGTAATAAAAAACCGTCACAAAAAAGCCTTAGTGGCAGCTGACTTATTATCACCACCATCATCATTTTAAGCCTTTTTTTATTATTTAAGGTTCTGTTTGGGATAGTTTTTTTGTATTTTTTTATTTTTTGTTATTTTCAAGAAATTTTTTAATTAAAAAATTGATTCCGTAAAAAAATTATTCAAAACAAGAATTGGGATAAATTTTTTATTGTTTTATAAAATAGTTTTTTAATATAAAAAATTTTTAGTCAAAGAAATTTTTGAACTAAAAAATTTAAAGAATAGTAAGAAATCTATCCTAAATGAAGTGCAAGGGTTTTTATTTACAAATTCTCAGTTCAGTATCAATTTGTTATTACTGAGGTGTTAAATTTGTTCTCTTACAATCATTTATAACAAATTTAGTTCATGTTGTTTTAGTCATTTGTAGTTATTTAATCGTTATGAAAAAAATTAAATTTCAACAGAAATAGTTTTGAAATCAAGAGTTCTCATCACACAATTGTGACAATTTTTTCTTTATCCACCTCTTTGATAGTATTGTAAATAAATGAAAGAGAATAAAGGATGGAACATCATACTAGAAATTCTTTATTAAAATTTCTTTTTATATTAGGCTTCATTTGGGATGACTTTCCTCTTGCTTTTTAAAATAGATTTTTAGTACAAAATTTTTTTGAATTTGAATTTTTTGTAGTAGAAAATCATTTTAGAAAGCAATACAAAAGTTGTCCCAAACAACGCCTTAATCCTTACCATCAATATGTCTTTACATAGATTTATATTTTTGTTGATACATGTCTCCATTCATTAAAAATTGGATCATGAATGCACATTTTAATGTAAAAATTAGTGAAGACAAGCCATTTTTCATACCAAGAAGAAATCAAAAGAGTAAGATTAGTAAATATTTGATAAATTTGTTAAATATTAAAACTATTCTCATTTACATTAATTTTGTTATAATCAAACTGAAAGTAATAACCATAACTCTTGAAGAAGATGCATAAATTAGTTCATAGATGTTTCAGATCCTGTTGGTCTTGGCTAGAAGAATAATGGTGCCAGAGGTCACTGCAGGAATGAAGATCTCATCAGGTATGGATGCAGTGGGACCTGGAATTATCCTCTTGGCAAGTAAGCCAACAACTGGAACACCAAATATGTAGAGAAAAATGTCTTTTGCTCCTTTTCCAATTTGAAAATATTCTATTTTGATTACATTTTGGATGACCTGCTTCAGTTCCTGATTGTCCAGAGGGAAGCTCTTGTTGGCAAATGCACCTCTTTTGTCCAGAACTGCCTGCAAGTAAGAGGAAGTGGTGTTGTGAGTTCTAGTTATTCTATAGAGAGAGTGATAGATGTTGGAGAAGTGAAATGCTTGTGTTGTATAGCTTGTTAAGGTTTATGGATGATACAGACATATAAATTGGCATAAGAAGCGGTAAGAAAATCGTCCCAAATGAAGTCTAAGTCTTTGTCATAATAAGATGGTAAATAAGGGTTATCCTAAAACCATAAATATTGAAATATATCTTGAATATCCTATAACTTATGAACTCTAGCAACCTCATTGCCTCGTCATTGACAGCTAGACAATACGCATTATCAATGATCATTGAGTCACTTGCCCCTTTCTCTAATTAGTATGGCTAGATGGTCTCTATTAATACTATTTGTTGACACTTGACATAAACACTCTCTATCAAGAAAAAATATTATGTGCACACCCCAGACAGCGTCTGGAGACCAGCCAGAACGCACCACGTCACTCTTTTGCTCGGTATCGGTGCTCGGTACCGCACGGTACCGGGTGACGTGGCGCGTTCTGGTTGGTCTCTGGACCGTCTGGTGTTCTTACAGAATAATTTCTCCTCTATCAATACCTCAATTTAAAAGTTATATCCATGCCATCTTTGAGATTGATCTCAATTATTGATTCTTTGTATTTGATCAACAATACTCTTTCTTTCATGGATCAGTTGTGCTTTTCTTGTGGCACTCACAACCTATGGATAACAAAAACTTCAAATACCTTATATATGTTGCTATTGTTTTCAAATTCAAGTTAACTTCTTCCATGCAACATTAAGGAAAGAAAGAATTGCCATATATATTATCACACATCCTAATAATTTATAGCCTAAATATGAACTAGTTATTATTGAAATATTTTGTTATTGTTTTAGTGTTTTACATTATTATTCTCTTCTCTTTTCATTATATAGACATATATATGATTATACTATAGGAGATTTTAGAAAAAAAAGTCATCATTTACATTCTTTCTTTCCTTCTAATGCTTATAAATGAGAAGAGTTCTTCTTGCATGAGAGAGAGGGAGGGAGAGAGGAGAGAGAGACTGTGTATGAGAACAGATCATTTTAGAAGAAAATATTCTAAAGCTTTATTCAATTTGCTTAAACTTTTCAGAAAACCCACGTCTTTATTTATAACACTATCAAGCACGTAAGATAGACCAAAGAAAAATAATAACTAAAATTGAACAAATCCTAATAGTTTACTTATACAAGTTACATCATTGCATTTCTTACTAACCTCATTTTGAAAATAATCTTAGTATATTAATTGAACAACCACAAGTTTCATTCTATAATCTATGTATGCATCATGTTATGTTCCATAATTCATCGATGTTAGAAGTGTACATATTTCTTCAAAATCACATCATTTTTTTGTCTATTAGAAGTGTCATATACTATATGTTGATCCATAGCTGATGGATCATGCATGATATTACTTCAAGTATTTATCACTACCACTAGCTAGAGTAGATGATTTTGTAGCAAGGGAAATTGATGTGGACATAAATGTTAAACTTTTATTTTGTCATAAATATTTAAGTTATTACATCCTTTAGATATTACTATTTTGTATAGAAAACTTTGGCCAATATCATTAAATTTTTTAGCAATTTATAAATAGTTTGATAGCACTTTATCAGTAGCTTATTAAAATATTTGTGTTTTTCATCTATAAATATCAAAATTATGACTCTTGTAAGACAATTTATTAAAAAAATTTTGAATTCTTATTGTGAATGTGAAGATTCTTCTTCTCAATTTTCTCTTCTTCCATGATTTTGATCATTAATGGATGTTCTAACAGATCTTGTCACTTACCTTTGTGACATTTTTTTCAAGGTAAATTAAAAAATCAAAAGGAAGTGAGGATCAAAGTGGGTCGAAATCGAGCATGATTTAGCTGTAGTCAAGCTCATTTTTAACCTAAAAAGCTTGAGGCTATCGACGAGCGTCAATTACTAGTATATTTTTTGCCTAGCTATATATTATAAATTATTTGACGTACGATCGAACCCGATACACTTATCTGCCTTAACAAGTGCCTTTAAGCAGAGAAATTATTTTGTGCGGATGTCAGACACAGCTCTATATCCGAATGTCGCGGTACCAAGCAGTACCAAGCTGCGGTACAGTAAAATGATGATCTGATGCATTTGTGGTGGTCTTTAGATGGTGTTCGATGTCCGCACATAATAATTTCTCGAGCAAGTGATTATTGTAACATATATGGTCTTTTTGCAAATAAATAGAAAGAATAAGAAGAAGAAGAAGACACACAAAGGAAAATCAACCATAAGAAAAACAAGTATATATATTCAAAAATCACTCACATCAACTTCTTTTTTTAAGATTTTTTTTAGTAGGTAACTTGAATTGCATAGCCCCTTTCTTTCACTTAGTAGCCTGAGAACAAAGAGTAGCACAAAACAAAAGAAACTGATCACATAACTTTGCCTTCTTGTCTTGGTCTACTAACTATGACAATGATAATTAAGATTTTGTTTGAGACAATTTTTTACCTGAAGTATATACGAATAACATGGGTTGTTAGTGCATCCTTTTTCAAATTTGCAAGTCAAGTACTCGGATGGTCCCTTTTTTTTTGTTTTTTTGTGATGCAACAATTTTTATCATCGTGTTGTAATTGCACTAATTTTTAATGTCAGTATAATTGTTTTTGTTTTCTCAGTACGCTTGAGAGCTCAAAATGGTTGAAACGTCCAGCTGGAGTGTCTTGGTTGTTTGGAGGCAACCTTGTAACATTTTATCCTGGTCAAGCAGCTTCTGGTGCTTCATCATGTGTTTCTGAGGTTAGGCAAGATAGTAACGTTTTCTCTGTCATTGTCTCTAGGATTGACTTTATTTCATCTGCAGGTTCATGTGCATAATTTGGTTACTGAAGACAGTTTGGTGCACCGCTCAGGCTGAATTTGAAGCTGCAATTCAAAGCGGCGGAAAGGGATTCTTTGGCGGGTTTTATGTGAGAAAAAATCTCAGGATTCTTTGTATGTCATATTTCCAAAGCAACATATATTTTCTATTTGAATGTGTCAATTCTCGCTGAACTTTGAGCATGTATCTTGATTTTGTGATAGGTCTGACGATGAAAGGAAAATATGGGCTTTTTTGAAGTTATGTTTGAGGAGGATGGGACAGCTAGGACAAAAGTTGCTCACTTCATCTTGTTTCAGGTTCCTAATGTTGAATCGCAGGTACATCTGATGAGCTAGGCAGGAGTTGACTAACGCTCTTAATATTTGATGAGAATATGAAGAAAGGATCACTTTTTGAAGGAGATGTTGCTTCATTCCCCATCGACAATGGGGACGATTTCTTTAATAATCTACAATCTTCTGATGATATGAGTTAATTGAAGAAATGAGCTTCATGAAGAACAAGCACCAAAAGAAACAGAAGCAACTTCTGATGATTCTGATCCAGCCACTGATGAGGCTATTCAACGTGCCCTAGTAGTGGGAGATTATAAGGAAGCAGTTCAGCTTTGCCTCTCAGCAAACAGATTGGTGATGCATTGGTCATTGCACATGTCGGGGTCCTGCTTTGTGGGAGGCTACACGGGATAAGTATCTTCAAAATAGTCTCTCGCCCTATTTGAAGGTCTCTGTATTTACTTCAAATATTAGTTTCAATTTTAACATTGATTGGCTGTTATCTTTTTTTGAATTACAAATCTTTCAGCAGTTTGAACTTCATTTCTTTTCATGTTCAGATTGTTGCCTGCAATGGCGACTAATGATCTGATGGCACTTGTTAGTACTAGGCCACTTAATCATGGAAAGAAACTCTTGCGCTTCTATGCACGGTGGAGTTTTACAAGTTTACAGAATATTTATCCATTCCTTGATGGTTGAGGCTGTAGCATAAGGGTATTGGGTGGTAGTTTAAAATTGTTCATGCCATCATCATCATCATCTCATTAGCTTTATCCCAACTAGTTGGTTTCAGTATATGATATCCTAATTTTTAATCACCACTTGAGGGCTGCCTAACGATTCTGACATACTAATTCATGGTCAATTTACCTGAACAATTGATGGCATATTTTTTATCAAACTTGTATTTTTTTTTAATTCATGCAATATATATATTTTTAGTTAACAATAAGGGCGCTCTTGCTATGGAGTGCATGCTTCCATTTGTAATTTTGTTATTATGCTGTCTTAACAGTTTTGCACAGAAGGAAGAATGGACTATCCTCTGTGATACTCTTGGTTCTCGACTATTAACAGTGGGAATAACACTTGCTGCTACTCTGTTATATCTGTGCTGGAAAATATTGATAAGATAGTGGAAATTTGTCACGCAGTCTATTGAATGAGCAAGATGGTAGGAGTTATGTTGATCTCTTCAGGTAATGTGTCGTAGGAATTTCATGTTTACCTGTTTTCACATGATTAGATCATGACTGAAATCATACTTTTATAGGATTTAATGGAAAAGACCATTGTTCTTGCCTAGCATCTGGACAAAAGCGGCTTAATAAATCTTTATCAAAATTGTTGAGAACTATGCCGAACTTACTTGCCAAACAAGGCTTCTTTCAACAGCTTTGGAATATCTAAAACTCCTGGGTTCAGAAGATTCTTCGCATGAGCTTGCTATCCTTCAAAATCGTATTACACTCTGCATGGAAGGTAAAATGCATTGGCTGATCAAATTCTTATAAACAAGCATTTTTTTTTTTACCCCTTAAAACTGTCGTGTATTAAATTTTTGGTATTTTGTTTTTGTAATTGTTTATCATGGACAAGGTTAAATAATCTAATTTGATTTTTCTTGTCATGCTCATGCAGACCTTCTAACGAATCAACACAGGACTCACCAAGGAAATCATACCATTCATCTTACTTTTCATATTTATAAAAATATTATAAACATTCATAAAAGGCATCACTGCATTCTACTGAAGTGGAAAATTGTCCAAAATTTTTAATTTTATTTTTTTTTAATTTTATGTTAAATTCAAAGAATTGGAGAGGGAAAAAGCTTAATTTATTGCACAAACATGTCCCTATTTATAGATCTATATATCTTAATAAAGAAACAAATAATTACAAAATCATGTATAATTGCCCTAATATAATCATTCCAAAATCATATATGAAAGGAGATCGGCGTGATCTAGATGATGCCTCCTACAGTTTTCCATCCTAACCGTGGGATCAAGTGCTAAGGGACGGCTAGGATTTAATACTCATCCTCAAGCTAGGGAATACATATCTGTCATTCCAGCCTGTAATTAGTCCCAGGAAGGTAAATTTATCAAGTCCCTTGGTAAGAATGTTTGCAAGCTGATCTTTGATGAAACATGAGACATGATAAATAATTATAAAACCATTGTTTTAATTTTCTTATTTATGAAAATATCTGTCAGCTTCTATGTACTTAGTCTTGTCATGTTGAATGGATTGTGAACTTACTCATTGTTGATTTGTTGTCACAGTGTAACTTTATGGGCTTTCCCACTTGATCCTTGGGATTTCTAGAATCATCTTGATCATTGTATCTCACATTTAACTCAAGGCTAACTCTGTATTATTCTTCTGCACTAGACTTGCCACCACATAACCATTTTTCTTGCTACCTTCATGTAACCGGTTTCCTTCAAGGAATGTGAATATCCTAAGATAGATTATCTATCTACTGGTGATCTTGCATAATCTACATTAGTATATGCTTCTGGGGTTATTCATAGTCTCCTCTGAGGAGAATTCATTTGAACGTAGATGCAATATTTCTATCTATGAGTTGCATGCGAATTTGTTTTGGATTTTACATGAACTAGTGACCATGCTTACAACAAATGCTTCATCTAGTTATCATGTGAGAAAGGTAGATCAATTTTCCAAAGTATATGGTAAGCTCCCTTATCTATGTTTTGGCCCTCTTTAATTTTCCTAATTTGAGGATTTGGTTCTATTGTGTGTGTTTACCGATTTACAAGCTATTTTACTGTTTTTTTAAAGAAGATCAGTGATGTATTTTGGTTTGAAATGATGATCCTCTGCTAGAGCGGCCACTTCAATTCACTATGGGATATTTAATCAATCAGTTCATTGTCTCAAATCCTTAGCTAAATATTTCCTCAGAATCGTTTTATATTTTTAGCATTCTCAGTCAAGATGATATCATCCACAAATTAAATAAAACTGTGACTTTCCCTGAGTTTGAGTGCTTTAATAATAATATATGGTCTCCTTGGCTCTACCGATATCATGAGTAGAATGGCTTTTGAGATTCTTCCAAACCAAGCTCTAGGTGATGGTTTTAGCTCATATAGAACCCTTTTAACTTACACACTTTTGTCTCCTTTAGATTTTTTCTTTAATCATGGTGGAATCTCCATAAATATTCTTTCTCCAAGTCCCCAGTTAGGAATGCATTTTTTGACATCAAATTATTCCAGATGCCAGTTATAATTAGCTGCTAGTGAGAGCAGGATCCTCACAATTTTCATATTGGCCATAGGTGCAAAAGTTTCCTAATAGTCAATGGTACGTTTGAGTGTACCCTTTCGCTACTAATTTTGCCTTATACCTTTCCAGTGTACCATCAACTTTGATTTCATAGAGAACACCCATTTGCAGCTAGTTTTTTTTTCTATTGGTGGTCAGTGATTTCCAGATATTGTTCTTCTCATAGCCTGTATAATCATCTTTCATGACAATTTTTTTAATTTTCATCAGATAAAGATTTCAGAAACATTATTAGGAATAAGAATTTATTTATTTATAACCAAAAAAATTGTGTGTGAATGTGATAAGTTGGAAAGGATACAAAGTTGGTTATGGGGTACAAGCAAATTTTTTTTGGTGAATTTATGTTTACTCAGTTACAGGAGACAATTCAAATTCTTGGACTTGTTCTGGAACATAATTTGGATTTGTTGTCTGGATATATTTTTCCAAACACTTATGTTATCCATAATAGCTTTGTCCTCAATTTCTCTGGCTTTGATTATCGCGTTTAGGTAGATTGGTTTGAGTGGAGCTGGAGGGCCAAGTTCACTTTCTCATCTTCCTCAGTTACGTCTCCCCCTAAAAGATGACATTTGGTAAAATAGGGGGTTTGGTTTGTCAAAGTATTGTCAACATATACAAGAGTTTTTTTTGGTGAAGGGTGACAACACTTAACCTCTATGAATAGATGAATATCTGGTTCTAATTTTTCTCTATTTGGTGGTGCATGTAAAATGGCACTGCACCCAAAGATACGAGTGTAAGGTATTATGGTTCAGTTTAGGGTAAAAAGAGGATAGAATATACATTGATATTTTACGTTCCAAGGTTGTTGAATGTAGTCAGTTTATGATATGTGGAAGTTAGAAGGGCTTCCCCCTAGTATGATTTGAGTACATTATGGTGGAATATATGTAACAGGGATCGGAGGCTAGAATATGATAATTTTTTCTTTATGCATCCCATTTTGTTGTAGGTGTGAATGCATAAGACTCATGAATGAGACCTTTTGAAAGTAGGAGGATAATGTTTGTTAAAGTAATTTTAAGCATTCTCAAAACGATATTTTTTATTTTTATCCCAAATTGATTATGGATCATGATGTGAAAAATGGGGAGGACTGTTGAAACACTCGAATTTGTTTTTTAGGAAATGATCCAAGTGACTTGAGTGTAGTCATCAATGAAAGATACAAAACCATCAAGCTCCTGAGATGTGGAAATTTTTGTTGTTTTCTCCGATATCACTATGAATAGGTATAATAGAGTATCACATCTCTCTTTTTTGTTTGAAAAAAAAAAGAACTTGAGCTAACTCAGGTTATCACAATGAAAAGATTCATTTTCTAAGATATAAAAAAGTTTTGGATACTTTTTTTAAGATATAAAAGATGGATGTCCTAATCTAAAATGATGAACCTAATAGTAGAATTTTTTATTAAATAGGGATAATATATAATAGGTATATTGATAATATTGGATTTGTTCAGCTCTTCTAGTTGTACAGTCCATTTCTCTCTAGTAACTAGTCCAATCTTTTTCCCATCCCTTGTCCTTAAATAAGATAACAAGTGGGTTAAATAGGACATGACACTATTATGGTCACTAGTTAAGTTTTCTGTAAGGAGATTAGGTTTGTGGATAATTGAGGTACATGGAGCACGTTTTTGAGAGTGAGGAGGGAGATAAGGGTATGTCACCTTGGTCTGCTATTGTGATAAGAACTATTAACAATGATGATGTTTCTTATCACTCGGGCAGGAGTGTAGTTGATGAAGTGGATTGTGGAGCGTGTCATGTGTTCTTGGCTCCAGGGTTAATGATTCATAACCTTTCAAATGATTTCTAGAGGCATTTAATCAATGAATATAGGAAACTTACCTGAAGTGTAAGAGAAGAAGATGCACGTGGTTTTTAAGGGATACCAAGAGTTATTTTAGCTTAACAATATCTTCTGTCTTAAGCTCTCTGAAGCTGAACTGCATTTTTGGGGTGGGCTGACTTATCTTAGGTTGGCTTGTGATGTTTGTTCTTTGTCCACTTCTTTTGTATTCCACTCATTTCTTGGGGGCTTTCCATGTATCTTTTAGCACGTTCCTCTTTGTGTGTCTTAATTTCTTGCAATAGCTGCACCAAAGGATTCTTTGTCTTTAGATTTTGTGGAATCCTACTTTTTTCTTCCATGACGCCCTCTTTGGTTGTCACATTACTAAACTTTTAACAACCTTTGCTCCAGCATTACCCCTCTTAGGCTTTCCTCAGCATGAATGAGAAGAAATGGTCTCATTTAATGAATGTGTCTCCACTTTTGCCAAATATTTGAATTCTAACCTCATCAAACTCGGCATTATCCTACTGAAAGTCATAAACTCTATATTTCTCAATAAAGTTTTGATAATAACATCTTCTGGACACTTGGCCTCTATGCATATGTAGTGATCATAGTTCTTGCCGCAAGCTTTGAAGGAGAGTGACATATTTTGTTTGTTACAATCTTGCTTCCTTATTTTGTGCTTCCCATCTTGGACCTTAATTTCAAAGATTTGGCTGTATCCAATCTTTGAGAAGGTTTTCCTAGTGGCATACCATAAGTCTTTAGATAGGAGCTATTTATTAGAATCATAGAATTCTATAAACCATGACATAATCATGGAGTCCGCTTCATCTCTTGCCCAAAAATTAGGAGTTTAGTCATTACTCCAAGGAGTTGATTATCTTTCCTTTCACAAATTTCGCGACCATTTTAAATAGTTCTTCCATTTAAGCGTAAGAATGTTACATTTTGGATATTCTCCTCTTCCTGATGCACCATTATAATCCTCAATTTGGTCAATGCTCTGGGAGAAATTAACTTCAGACATTGCGATGTCAAAGGAGAGCAATGAAGGCTATCTGTAAGAACAATGAAGTCTGCTTGGAACTGTTAACCTTTCGAATTCTGGAAATGACAATGATGACTGATTCTTGTTAAGTAAATAAGGAACTATACACAGCTTCGTTTGATTTGGTTTAGTTGCACGAACAGGTTTCACGGTAGGCCCAATCCACACCACCTCTGGGTCATACACACACAAGTGGTTGGCGTTGCTCCTATTTTGCTTGGTTCAGACGCATGAACAGGTTTTATGGAAGGCCCGATCTTTTAGCTGCATGCTTCGTAGTTTGTGGTCTCAACACTTGCGAGGTGGTCTTGCTTTACTCCTCCAGAAGACATGCCAAGATGTTCGTCTCTCTCTCTCGATCGTCTCCTACAGACGATCCAATACGCACGAGACATTCGTCCCTCTTGATTGATTCCTCTAGACGACACTCAGAGATAATTCGTTTTCTTTCGTTCGGCTCTTCAAGCGATACCATGGAGTTGTTCTTCTCTCTGATCGAACACAGAGGCCATGAGATGAAGCACTCTCCATTCTCTTGGTTCTCTAGGTAGACGTATGTAAGAAAGAAAAACAAACCAAAGGATTATGGTTTTGTTACCATGTTAAATTCAAGAATAGAGAAGACTTATTTTTATTGCATAAACCTATCCCTATTTATAGATCTATACAATAATATTTTAATAAATAAACAAATAATTACAGAATCATGTATAATTTCCCTAATATAATCCTTTCTAAACCAACCACCTAAATATGGAAGGAGATCAGCGTGATTCAGGTGAGCTCCCACGGATCCCCATCTTAGCCGTGTGATTAAGTGCCAAGGGACGGCTGATGGGATTTAACATATATCTATAGAGCATCTAACAAATTCCAAAAAAATAAATATGATAATCACTCTACTATCTCTAAATAAACACTTCTTTACATGTTACATACTAAAACATAAAACATAAAATGACCTGATTTTACTACAACCTAAATTTTGTCTGTCCTTTTCTGTTAAAGTAGCTAACTAAAAGTATGATGAGCTATGTGGCTTGAGAAGATATGCAGCTCTAATACAAGATTCAGATGTATAAAACAATAACTAACACATATGAGTGATGATTGTGTCATAATTATGAACCATGCCTATTTTATATTTAAAACATCAACCCTTTTTTTCTTAAGCTATTATAAAACTACGTAACAAAAAAATGCTCATAGAAATCTAAATAACAGAATGCCTATCACATGATTATAAATAACATTATATCATTCCAGTTAACTTAAACAATTAATTTTGGGATTTATCACATTGTTTCATTTGCTTGCTTATTTTTTTCCTTTTAGAATCCATGTTATCTCTAGCATAAGAATGTGTCTTGTCTAGATACCTAGATCTAGACCATCATCATGACATAAAGATAGCCCTTCGCTTCTTCATATGTTATGTAAAGCCTAAGTGAAATCTGCAATTGAACTATATTAAGGTCGCATTACCCACCCGCGCATGTATCATAAACAAATCATAATATATAGAAATGCGCTCTATCATCTAACATGACATTCTCAGGCTTAGCAGATTTTGATCACTGTATTTACTTTATTGTTACATCTATCTTATATTATTTATACTAAACAAATAATATTTTTAATGTATGAAAGGAAGACTGTACAAATCACATGTTTTTCATTTAAAATGTATCATTTAATAGAACTTTGTAAATTTCAAACCTACAATATCAATACTAGTGATATTAAAGAATATATAGACTTGCTAATGAATAATACATTTAATTGGTTCAAGTGCAAATGTACATGTAAGAGAAAGATTCTTACTTTTTGAATTAGAAAAGCTGCATATCTTATATTCTCAATGAGTTGCCTCCACGTTTCGAACACCTCCAACCCTATTACGAGTAATATCACCAAACCAACCCAAATTCCGTAATTTGACAATTCATTCAAATTTTCCTCACACAAATAAAGATAGTAAGTTATTTCCAAAATACATAGATTACAATTTCCTCTCTTCATATATAGATTTTGAATCCTTAAATTCCTTCCTTTTCTGCTAAGGAATACCTAAATAACAATTGAAATATTTAATTGAGAAACTTTGCACAAAAACAAATATATAACAAAATGCCAAATTCCCCTATCTTTTTCTCTCATTCCACTTCTCCCTCTTAGTTTACCCCCTTCCCCTTCTTTCCTCTATTCTTCCCTTCTTCTTCAATTTTTCTCTATCCAATTCCGATTCTACACCAATCGCCAGCACCTACGATCTCACCCTAGGACATAACCCGAAGTCCTACACGCTAAAACACTCCAACCCAAGAGCTAATAGGGAATGAAGTTAGTTTCAATTGAAAGAATTAGGGATTAAATGGCATCAAATTTCAAATTTTTCTCAATTGCCCTTCCAATCAACCAATGCATGCCGTGATAAGTGGCGTGGCCTGTTTTAACCCTGCCACAATGAATTGAATAAAATAATTGTACTCTTAATTAAAAAGTTTAGGAATTAATTCAATTCAAAAACTAAATTTCATTACTTCCATTTCTTGCAATTAACATATACTTCTTTATATCAAATTGATCCATTTACGAGTAAAAAACAATGGCATACTTTGAAGATTTTCCCTTAAAGTTGCTATTTTAGAGTACATTGAACAAGGCAATTTTTTTTTGTATTTTTTATTTTTATTTATGTTTTTTTTTAACATTTTACCTTAGGACAATTTGGGTATTACATTGCTTGATTTAGGATGTCCAAATTACTTGAATTTATATTAATTTTTGGATATCATTATCAATTGCTATAGTCCTATCATTGTGCTATCCACTATACTTGTATTATGTTTTTCTCTTGTAAAAACACCATATGGATCTGTCCTATTATGTTCATTGTTGTTCCTAATATAGCCGTGACTATATATAGTATCCTCATCATTTTTAATTCCTTTGCAGAGAAGGGAGTGCTATAGAGCTTACCTTTTGAAGAAAACCTGCATCAAAATGATGCCATCTATAATACCGTTGGATCTATTGCTGACACTGTTAATGGCTCACAACATTACTACCATGTCTGCATTTTGAAATTGAAAATTGACTGTTAATTGGGGCTTTACTGTTGATGTATTTATGCCAATCCCGTGTCTCATGGTAGGATAACGCACAACTACAACAGCAGCAGCAGCCACATCTTACGTCAATATGCTGATGGGTATCAGCAGTATTTGGGCTCATACGGAGTTACCAACCTGCACAAATTGCACAATCAGGGCAGCAATACCTAGGATACACTAATCCAGTTCAATTCCAGCCGACTCAGTCACCTCAGATGTTCATCCATCACAGACTCACCAGTGTTCCACAGGTAAGGAATCTTCCCTGCTGGTGCTTATATATGATTATATCATTAATGTTTCGTCGAACTCCTTAAATGAATCCTGCCAAATTCATAGTTTTATTAGTATAACAGTAGCTTCTCTATTGACCTAGCTATATTATAAACATTGAGGATAATTAGGTTAGGTAACTTGGCATAGAAGCTGTTAAGCTTCATTCACTCAGTATTGTTGAATGCCCTTGACCGAGCAACAACTTTTAAATAATCATCTAAAGCAAAGCTAATTAAATTGTCCTGATCAGCTTTGGCTTTTTTTATCCAGGTTTAAAATGAGTAAAAGCTCAAAATAGTTCCTCGACTATCAATAATGTCCAATTTAGTCCTAGAGTTTCACATTGCCCCATTTATAGCCTCGCGGCTATTAGAAGTTGAGCTAATTATGTCCAGAGTCTAAAAATAAGAGTTAAAGTTAACTCCAACGTTAAATATGAAGGTATTTTAGATATTATAGTGTATATGAAATTATATTCAGTGACAATATTGGAATATTCCATCTAAACAAATAAAATTAACACACATTAAAGAGCAAAATGCAAATGTATTTCTTACATGAAGTTTTGGAATTGTTGTTATAGTATTGGAAAATCTCATTCTAATGCAAAATATGCTACATTTTCTCACCATCAAACTTGTTCTTCAAACTAATAAAAAATAACTAAATAAATTTTCATTCAAAATTGTCGAGAGCTTGGTAAACATGAAGTTACGATAGATGCCTTCTTAAAGGCTGTTAACTTTCTCAAAATCGATAATTGTTCAAGCAAGCACTGATAAATACAACAGCATTAACAAGCATAGGAATGGACCATTTTGATCATCTTTATGCTAAGGAATGCTTGCTTTCACCATTTGTTCATGAATTGCCCTTCAAACTCGCAATGGATCAAGCAAAGAAGTTAAATATCTCCTAATCAAAAGAGCTATTTCAGCAGAAAAGAAATGAACTATTCCACGAATGATTCTGGATTGCATGGTCTTTATTTCAGTACGAATAAGCATTTAGTATAGCCAATATATAGTCTAGCATGGATTCCAGTCTGTGTTGTATGCTTATAATGAACTTGTATACACCTAATCAACAAATAAAATCAGACCGCTCTATATCACCGCAGCATGTAGTGCATATAACATTTTAACAAGTTTTATTCACTTACCAACTTAAATAAAAAGCGCAAAGTTAACTAATAGATTAGCTTTTAAACACTATTGATTGGAAAATAACTTCTTTAAAATGTTATAAATATTATAATAAAAGTATTTAGAAGGAAACAACTTTTAAGTTATTATAACTATTTTTTTAAGAAATTTGAACTATCACAATCCGACAAATCATAACACAAAATTTCTGAATGCTAACAAAACAAAGTTAATAGAAGCATGAAAGCGTTTGGAGAACAAGCAGTGAAGCAGATCATTAGTCAAAATGGAAATTATATCACACATTTACATGCACAACGTATGAAGAGTAATCAGAAATGACAAATACCAAATACACTCATTTACATTGCACAGTAAAAAGACCCGCCTCGTCAAATTCCGACTATCAATTAAGTAATCTTGCTGTTTTAAAGCAAAACAAAAGAAAAAAAAGCAAAAAATGGAAGAGAATGGCCACAATAAAGAAGCCTCATTGAGTTTCATTCGCTAAGTTTTTACATCTCCTTGGGTTTGGGAATCACACAATCTAGGTTTCGATTTCACATGCACAAAATTACTCTCCCGCCATCCCACAAAATGCATAAATATATCATTAAGCTTGCTTACCTTAAATGACACAAGCATCCCAAAAGCAAGGATTCCCCTTCAAAAATCACATGTCAGAAATCATAGCACTTGCTGAATCATGTCACGAGCTTAGGAAATTCAAAACATCTCAAAAATTTATAGGAAACTCAATTGCAAGCTATTAGTCCTTCATCTCAAAAAGAAAAATTTACCAGTCGATATATATTGTCGAAGATGAAGCTACGGGGACTACCAAACTAGGAGAGGAGGAAAATGAGACATGGAGTCATCGTCGTCTAACCCCTGCGTCTCCGAGCTTGGGGCTTAAGTTGTTGAGGTTTGAGGCTACAAGCCTGCAACTCAAAGAATGGAGATGGGAACAGAGGCTGAATGAACAGGAAGCCAGAATAAGACACGCTTCAATGCTCCTGACCCAAACCCTAATCTTATTAATCGAAGATTAAGCTCATTTTTTGGTTAGCGGGTTGGCCGAAACCAAACCGAAATTATAAACAGGTCAGATACTTGAACCTGAACCTGACCCATAGCTAAATAGATCTACTTGAACCAGGAATTTTCTTGGTTGGGTCCGAGTTAGATTTTTGGTCATGTCTATTTTGCCACTCTAATAAGTCAAGAATAGGGGTTGGGGCGGATGAGGATGGGAATAATAGAATAGGGATTAGGTTATATGTTAGATTTAGGAGTTGGATATCGATTTGAAACGAACGACTTAAAAAAATATTTTACTGATTTTTTTAACATCAGAGTTGGTTTGCTGGTCGAGCAATTCAATGCCGGTTCAAAACCGATCTCTTCCCATTTTAAGCAAATTCAGCTATGTTAAACGCCCAATTTGGCCGGCCAGCGCGGTTCCTGGCTCAACAGATTGGATAGACGGTCCGGTCCAATTTTTAAACAATCTTGGGATAAATGTTGTTATGTATTGGCTATGACTTCTATAATTGTGCATCAGCCTATGCAAAAAATAAACTTCCTTACTATTGATTTGATTTTGGTTTTAATTAAGCTATTCCTTATCTTTTTTTTAGTTTCTATTTTTGTAAATGTATCCGCTCCAAGATTGATGTACAAAATGTATGCCTGCTACTATGTGCATTTAGAAAGTTAGAATTAGACCTGAAAAATTTAGAAAGTATTAAAAATGACATTTCTTATTAGATTTAAATTAGAATTTGACTCTTAATTGGACGCAATGGAGAAAGAAGGATCTATATAGTTGACTCGTGGAGTAAAGGCTTGATATTATTATTGTTGTATCATTTTTGTTTCCAAGTAACGAATGAAATTGACGAACTTCTAATTTGTAATTTCTTTGTTGCTTAATTTTTTTTATTTGTAAACTAACATACTAATTTAGCTTGTCAATTTTTTTTTTTAATTTCCTTTCAGCAAAGTTTTGGACAATCTCCTGCACCTGCTCAGCCTGCTTCGAAGCCATTTGTTCCTGCAAACCCACCTGCCCTTAGGAATGCTGAACAATCCGAGCCACCTACTCTGGGCTCTCAATTGTATCTGGTTTGTATAGTTACTATAGTAAGTAGCGTAGATATTGTTATTTATTAGTGCAGTAATTTGATTTCTTTTCATGATCATTTTAGGGATAGTTCCTAATCAAATTATCAACCTGGACCATCTTTACCACCTGCAATTGGTTCACTGCAGCCAGGATCCGTTGCTGGCCATAGTTTCCTCAGCCTGGAACATCTCCAGCACCTAGGGCATTCATGCCAGTTACTAGTTCTAATTTTGGCCAGAATACTGGTCTAAGTCCATTCAACCCTCTAGTCCAACGCAGCAGTGAACCATCAGTGTGGGCTCCTCCACCCCTCCTCCTACAGTGCAAACTGTTGTTACTACGAATGTCCCTGGTAACCACTGGTGATTCACTTGCATTTTTTACATACTGGATTTCACCAGCTGAAGTTATATTTGTGATCTTAAGAAACAAAACTTTACTCTGCTCTATGGTTGACAGTTGTGTTAGCAAGCACAAAATACAGCCTTTCATAGTCTAGCAGTAAATCCCAAAATGATCCACTCATATTCATATGTATTAGTTTAGTCAAATTGTATCATTTTTCTTCAATTTAGTCTCTTGATTATACAAAATTAATTCCAATTGATCCTTCAGGAATTAAATGAGATCAATTTTATATAATTTAGGTATTAGATTAATTTTGTATACTCTAGGGGTTAAATTAGAAATATGACACTTCAGAATTAAATTGACCACATGCATAGCCTTGGGGGATTGTTTTGGAATTTAATTTTAACTTAATATTATAACTGTGAAATATGTCACTGTTTGGAGATAATGGCAATCTGCTAGCATGATCCATGATGTGGGGCTCACATATAGGAATATTCTCTCACAATGACGGATACTATTTTGGAATTTAATCTAAACGTAATATTATTATGTGAAACATATCACTATTTGGAAGGGACAATAGCATCTACAAGCAGGATTATGATGTGGGGCACCCTATTTGATGAATTCCTCCAACAACCATGACCAGCCCCTCCCAAAACTTACTTCTTGTTCTTACTAAGATGAAAATTGTGTTAGCAAACACAAAATACAGCCTTCCATAGTCTAGGAGTTAAATCCCAAAATGGTTCATCCTATTCTATGTAGCCAGTTTAGTCCAATAGTATCACATTTCTCTAAATAGCCCCTTGATTAAATAAAAAACTAATCCCAAGGGTCCTTAGAATTAATTGAGATCAAATTTGTATAATAGAGCATTAAATTAGGATTAATTTTGTATAATCTAGCTATTAATTGTAGAATGTGATACTTAGAAATTAAATTGATCACATGCGTAGCGGTGGGGGACTATTTTGAATATAATTTTAACTTAATTTCATAAATGTTGGAGTAGTTCCAATGGAATATAAGATTAGAAGAGAGTCGCCTTAGATGGTTTGGTCACATTAAACGGAGGCCTTTCGATGACCTGTTAGGAAAGTTGAGGTATTATGGATTTGACTTATGTTAAGAAAGATAGAGATAGACCTAAAAAGACTGGTTAGAAAATATTAGAAATGATATTTCTTTATTAGATTTATGAGAATTTGACTTTTAACAGGAACAAGGCAAAAAAGATTCATTAGCCGACCCATGTAGTGGGACAAATGTTTGATGTTGTTGATGTTGTCATAAATGTTGGCCCTTTGATGACCGAATTAGGAGTTTAGATTTATTAGATGATACTGGTAAGAGAAATAGAGATAGATCTAAAATATATTTTTTAGAAAGTATCAGAATTGACATTTGTTTATTAGATTTAAATAGAATTTGACTCTTAGTTAGAACACAATGGAGAAAAATGATTATGAGCCGACACCATGTAGTGGGATAAATGTTTGATGTTGTTGTTGTTAATATTATGACTGTGAAACATTTCACTATTTGGAGGGACAATGACATCTGCTAGCAGGATCCATGATGTGCGACACACTATTTGAGAAATATTCCTCCAAGCCTCTCTGTCATTGGATGCGAAGTTTTGTTGTCATTCAAGATCAGTTGGAATGAGAATGTATTATGTAAATTTTATAATATATTTTCTTTATAAACTATGTTCATGACCATGATTTCTCTTGATCGGCGCATGGCTTATGGTATTAGTGCCATCTGTCACATGTTTGTGCAGTGTTCAGCTTGAAACTTAAAAGTGAATTATTGTAGTTGTAAGGGAAACTGAGTAGTTATCTATAAATTCAAGCAAAAACAATGTGGGCGATAATTTTTTTCAGGCCTAATTCGTTTTTTCTATCTTGTTGGACATCTATTTTGCATATGTATTAATCGTTTCCTTTTTTGAGATAACTTCCGGTTTATGTTTTATAAGGAAGTGATTGCATGAAGTTTTTTATGCATTATATGACAAAGTCTACTCTCTGTTTCTGTTGTTCTGTACTTGAACAGCCGAGCTAAGGCCATCATTGGGACCTTGACTAGACTATACAATGAGACGTCAGAAGCGCTAAGGTGGTCAGCGTGCAAATCCAGCTAGAAAAAGAGGAAATTGAGGACAATTCAGGAAAATTGGGGTTCTTTTTGCAAAACTTAACAGCGGGGATTTATCTCCAAATGCCTCATCCAAGCTTCGTCAACTTTGTCAGGCCTTGGACGCTGGGGACTTCGCTAGTGCTTTGCATACCAGGTACAGATGGTTAATTTTGAATCACGATTGCAAAATTCTTTGTAAATAAATTATTCTTGTTCAGTTAACCATGACTCCTTTGATTGTTTTAGCTGTTGAATTAACCATGAACGTGAAAGTGCACCTGCGCTGATACTTGAACATCTAAATACCGTTCAGCTTGCATTTTTATTAGCCTTGACCTTAGTATTTGTTATGGAACTTTTTCTATTAGCCTTTCCGATCTTAATTTCTTGATTAAACACATAGTTTCTGTTACTGAATAGGACTGATGATTTTGCCCACTTACAGAACAAAAAAAAATAATATAATGAAATTATTATAAATAATATAAAGTGAAGAAAAATTTATTTTTTGAAAGAAATGCATAAATATAAGTTTTTAGGATTATATGAGAGTTATTGAGATTTAGAAAGTTATGAGAGTATTGGAGTAATTTGGTTTAATAAATTTTTTTAATAGAAATTTGAAAACTAAAAGGATTACAATAGTTTTTAGATGAAGTATTTGGTACAAATATTTAAAAACAAAGGAGTTGCTCAGATTGTGCTAATTATAAAGAAATTGAATTTGTGAATCATGTATTGAAGTTATGGGAGAAAATAATGAAACAGCGCTGTAAAAAATCACACAAGTTGTGGAGAACCAATCTCCATTTGGCTTCTTATTAGAAAAATTGCCTATGAAAGTGATTTTTGTTATTAAGTTAATTAAGGAAAACATATAAGGGGCAAATAAAGAATTATCATAAGTTTTTTGTTGACTTTATAATGTTTATGATTGAGTATTTAAAAAAATAATTTCATGTGCATAAAAGGTTGAAAATGTGTGGTAAAGATATGAAGATGTATTAAAAATATGTATGATTGAGATTACATTGTGTTAGAAACAATTATAAAGTAACCAAAGAGTTTTCAATTATAATAATTTTTCTTTAGAGATAAGATTATTTGTTGGCCATTAAAAGAGAAGCTAATACTAAGTTAAGTGTTGGCGAGAATGAGGATACTCAGGTGGATGAGTGACTCTACTCTTAGAGATAGGATATGAAATGAACATATACGTGAAAAGGTTGAGTAGCGCCAGTGGAAGATAAAATTAGAGAGAATCGCCTTGGATGGTTTGGTCACATAAAACAACGGCCCTTCTGATGACCCGGTTGGAAAATAGAAGTATTAGATTTGACTTATGTTAAGAAAGGTAGGTAGACCTAAAAAGATTGGTTAGAAAATATTAGAAAGATATTTATTTATTAGATTTAAAGACGAATTTGACTTTTACATGACACAATGGAGAAAAAAGATTAATGTTGCCAACCCCACATAGTGGGACAAAGGCTTGATGTGTTGTTGTTGTTGTTGTTGGATAAGAATTAGTCCATATTTTCTTTAGTGGATAAGAATTATAATAATTTTTCTTTAGAGGATATGGATATTCAAAATTGTGCCTACAATATATGCATTTGTCATATGATATCATCTAATTTGTGAGAAACTTATTAAAATAAGTAAAAAGATAGAATTATGGTTTATAAGATAGATGACTTTGATTAATCGAATAAAGATTGAGTATATACTATTTAATTTTTGTGTTATATTAAGATTTATCAGTCAACTTTATTAGAAGCTAAGATGACACAGGTATGAGATGTTCAAGTATTTTGAATTTTTATACAAAGAATAGAGATATAGAGGGTATAAATGATGTAAAATGATGTAAATCCAGGATTGTATTTAGAAGTTTAACAAAAGATTATCCGTATGATAATGCAAATTAATCTTGTTCCAATTCAACTTTTCGAAATCTCAAATTGTTAACTACGACTAGGCAAGCACTTACACCTAAATTAGCAGGGCCGAGAAAAATACAACTTTCATAAACGTAAAGCAAATTAAACGAACAACAAGAATCCCAAGGTTAACAAAGCGATTGTCTCACTATGAGGCCGCTCTCATTTACCTACTCCTAGCTTGTTGGGAGAAGAAGAACCACACGATGATGAGATCACACCTAGGCGACGGCGCCGTAGACCGTAGGAGGAAGAGTCGGCGCGGGTTGTGGAGGTGTTGCAAAGCGACGTCCTTGACGATCCAAGTGTACACTGAAAATGATCGTCGACGGTCTCTATCAAGGTGGGTACGATCCGGGCCAAATATTTCTCAACGTGTCGTCGAAGTCGAACGACGTCAAAGAAAGGGATCGGAGGATGTCTACTCGTCCTTGATCGTCGTATCAAACCCGAAGTTCCATTCGGGAACGTCCATGCATCCTTGGAGGAGTGAGAAGTGGTCGCCGCTGGAATACGTCTCCAAGGAGGAGGGAGGGGCGGCGCGGTGTTGGAGCAATGGGAGGAGGAGGCCGGCGGATGTATGGGGGTGGAGGTAGGGAGGAGTGCAGTAATTAACTCCAAAAACTGAAAGGAAAATTCAGCTTTAGAGAATTTTAGGAGGGAAGGGTTAGGGATTTGAAATCCAATAATGTAATCAATGCACATTAATTGTAAATTTCAATTATGGAGAGATTATAGGGAGAAAATTGAAATTCTCTTTTCAGTTTTAAGAGAAATGGAGGGAAGGTTTTAATCCTAATTTGAATTTCAAATAGGATTAAAGGGGGTTAATTGAGCATTAATGTTGATTTCCCTATAGGGGGGGCGGGCGGGCATACTTGAGGGAGGGAAAATTGTGGAGAGGAGGAGGTTTAATGCTAGAATGTGATGACGTGGCAAAACTATTGAAACTCCAAATTAAATCGAATTGAAATATTTTACTCTTGAATAATTTCCAAATTGGATTTCCAAATTAGGAACAATTCAAATTTTGAAATTCAAATTTCAAACTTGAGGTTGGGGAAAATAAGGGTGATGCGCACGGGAGGAGGAGCGTGCGCGTGGTGGGTGGCGGCTGGGGTGGAGCTCGGCCGGCGGTGGGGAAAGCCCCTAGGGGACGGCGGCAGAGCAAGGCCAAGGGGAATTTGGAAGGGCTCTCGAGGGGAGGATAAGATTGTGTAAAAAAAATGAATAATAAACTAAAAAGATAACTAGAGAAAATCAGTAAGAGATCTCAAGGGAAGCACTCACCAAGAGAACTCAATGCACTCACAAGAGAACAAGCTATGGAAAACTTTTCATTCATTCATCATAATGCAATACAAAGATACAAGCCTTATATATAGGCTTACAGTAAATAAAAGCATAAAGTCACAAATTGCCCTTGGGCTACAATAAGTGAAACATCCCTAATAGGGGTACAAACGGAAACATGAAATAACTAATAAAAGAAAGAACTAAGCATCATAGATAAAGGCTCTGAATCAGGGCCGTCGATCGTCGTCCCCGCGATGGTACACATGGCAAATCTGATGCCCTCATCAA
This sequence comes from Dendrobium nobile, assembly GCA_022539455.1. Lineage (NCBI taxonomy): Eukaryota > Viridiplantae > Streptophyta > Magnoliopsida > Asparagales > Orchidaceae > Dendrobium > Dendrobium nobile. The sequence continues at coordinate 53,672,863 of CM039718.1, forward strand.
TAAAATACAGAAGTACTTGGCTTTATGTTGTAGAGAATATCTGGGAGACTTTTAGATTTCTTATTAAATTACAAATCAGGCTGGCAATGTTTATGGATCCGATCATTACAATAGAAAACTATTGTTATTAAGTTGAGCATCATAGAAAGAAAATGAATAATATATATATTCATTTTCTGGTAAGTCATTTGACATATTTTTTGGGCAAAAATGCATCACTTCTTCACATGGTAAATACGATGATTTTTCCAAACTTCTTTGTAGGCTCTATTGCTATGATATCGAGAATTGAAATCTCCTCGTCTAAAAAATTTGACTTGTACAGTTTTCTGTTTACTGCAGACTTTTCATTGTTTGCTATGTATGATGATTCCTAGAATGTAGAATGTATCACAATTCTCTTTTTCAGAATTGACTAACCGCAATCTTTGTTGGGAATCACTTACACTTAAAATTAATTTAGTTCTTATCAGTTCATCAATTGTGATATGTCACTCTGATGAATTATTCTGTGCGGACGCCGAACGACGTACCAGAGTTCAATAAAAATACGACACGTCACCCCCTTCTCGGTACGCGCGCTCGGTTACTTCTCTGTACTAGTGACATGGCTGCACCTGATTTGCCTCTGGAGGTAAGTTGTGTCGCCTGTCCGCACAGATAATCTCTCGTCACTCTTATAATACAATTTCATACTGATTAACTGTTAAACCAACCAAATGAGAAATGATGACCGAGCTTTTCTACGGAAAAATATTGGCTCAGAATATGGTGATCAAATTTTTGCTGAGGATGGGCCTCAAACCATTGGATTTTCTTTTAAACGAGTGTAGATAAAATTATGATTTATCTTTTATGTATCTTACTCATCTCAAAATAAATCTATTCATTCTAATAAAATAGTTGACGTGAAAAGGCTGGAGTAGCTCCAATGGAAGATAAGATTAGAGAGAGTCGCCTTAGATGGTTTGGTCACATTAACGGAGGCTCTCTGATGACCCGGTTAGGAAAGTAGAGGTATTAGATTTGACTATATAAGAAATGTATAGGGTAGACCTAAAAAGACTTGATCTTTCTTTATTAGATTTAAATGAGAATTTGACTTTTAACATGACATCAATAGCGAAAAAAAGATTCATGTCAGCTGACCCCACGTAGTGGGACAAAGACTTGATGTGATGATGTTGTTGTTTTCTAATAAAAATAGTTGATTAGGGTGCCTGATTTCTTGACCCAAAAACTTCTCCTTTCTAATCTCACAGGTTCTATTAAACTACAAGCGACTGGGATGAATGCAATTTCTGGCTTGCAGCTCTGAAACGAATGATCAAGCCAAGGCAGAATGCTAGAATGTAAATCAGAAGGAGGAACCATTGGTAGGGGCTGGCCCATGTACACAACATACCATTTATTATAAAATCATAAATTTAGTTGCTTAATTTTGTTATCAATTTGTTTGTTTGTTTTGTTAGCTCATTGTGTTTGGCAGTTCATAAGAAGTCAACCATTGCCATAGAAACGTAGAGTCGAAGATTCTTTGTCACAAAGTCCCTATTTTAGGTTTTATTTGTTTTTGTCAAAGGTTTTGTTTAGATTTGCCTCTGTAATTGTAAGCTTTGCAGCCAATGGTTTGGTATTTGATGTTTGAGCTTCTGTCACAGAAATTATGAGCTACTATAATTATTTTTTTACTTCATATCCACAGTTTTATTTATTCTTGCTTCAGTTACAATATGCAAATCTTTTCTAAGGTTTTGTTTGGGGTAGTTTTCTTACTGCTTTTCTAAAGCAGTTTTAACGGTACTAAAACTTCAAATTTAAATATTATTTTATTTAAATTATTTTATAAGCAGTAAGAAAGTTTCCTAATGACAGCCTAAGTTCTAATATTTTTCACAAACATGATATGAAGTAGTTGGAAAATTACTGTTTCATATGGTCTCACATGCACACAGCACAGTGCACCTGCATGTGTTGAAACCATAAATATTAGAAGAAAAAATTTGAAATAAATGTTCTTGTTGCATCATTTCACCATTTCATAGTATGGATGGCTAAAATGATGGAAAGTGCTCAATTTCCCTCCCATGAACTAAAATCATGTTCCAATCTCAGCTTAGGCTTTGTTTGGGATGGTTTCTTTATTGGTTTTTAAAATGGAGTTTTAATTAAAAATTAAAACTTTGTTCTAAAATTTATTTTAAGAAGTAATAAAAAAAACCTCACAAAAAAGCCTTAGTGGCAGACTTATTATCACCCACCATCATCATTTTAAGCCTTTTTTTATTATTTAAGGTTCTGTTTGGGATAGTTTTTTTGTATTTTTTTATTTTTGTTATTTTCAAGAAATTTTTTAATTAAAAAATTGATTCCGTAAAAAAATTATTCAAAACAAGAATGGATAAATTTTTTATTGTTTTATAAAATAGTTTTTTAGATATAAAAAATTTTTAGTCAAAGAATTTTGAAACCTAAAAAATTTAAAGAATAGTAAGAAATCTATCCTAAATGAAGTGCAAGGTTTTTATTTACAAATTCTCAGTTCAGTATCAATTTGTTATTATGAGGTGTTAAATTTGTTCTCTTACAATCATTATAACAAATTTAGTTCATGTTGTTTTAGTCATTTGTAGTAGTTATTTACGTTATGAAAAAAATTAAATTTCAACAGAAATAGTTTTGAAATCAAGAGTTCTCATCACACAATTGTGACAATTTTTCTTCTATCCACCTCTTAGATTAGTTGATTATAAATAAATGAAAGAGAATAAAGGATGGAACATCATACTAGAAATTCTTTTTTAAAATTTCTTTTTATTAATAGGCTTCATTTGTGGATGACTTCCTCTTGCCATTTTTAAAATAGATTTTTAGTACAAAAATTTTTTTGAATTTGAATTTTTGTAGTAGAAAATCATTTAGATATAGAAGAGATCAACAAAGTGTGTGCTCTCCAAACAACGCCTTAAATCCTTACCATCCAATATGTCTTTACATAGATATTATATTTTTGTTGATACATGTCTCCATTCATTAAAATTGGATCATGAATGCACATTTTAATGTAAAAAATTAGTGAGACAAGCCATTTTTCATACCAAGAAGAAATCAAAAGAGTAAGATTAGTAAATATTTGATAATTTGTTAAATATTAAAAACTATTCTCATTTAATAATTTTGTTATAATCAAACTGAAAGTAATAACATAACTCTTGAAGAAGATGCATAAATTAGTTCATAGATGTTTCAGATCCTGTTGGTCTTGGCTAGAAGAAAATGGTGCCAGAGGTCACTGCAGGATGAAGTTCTCATCAGGTATGGATGCAGTGGGACCTGGAATTATCCTCTTGGCAAGAAGCCAACAACTGAACACCAAATATGTAGAGAAAAGTCTTTTGCTCCTTTTCCAATTGAAAAAATTCTATTTTGATTACTTTTGGATGACCTGCTTCGTTCCAGATTGTCCAGAGGGAAGCTCTTGTTGGAAATTGCACCTCTTTTGTCCAGAACTGCCTGCAAGGAAAGAGGAAGTGGTGTTGTGAGTTCTAGTTATTCTTAGGTTTATGTAATGTTTTAAAAAAAGTGAATGAAATGTTATTTTTGGAAAAGCTATAACCTGCGGGTTTGCTTAGGAAATCCTACGGGCTCTTTCCACCCTTCTTTCTCATCCCCTCCGAAAATCCTGCGGGCTCTTTCCAACCTTTCTTCTCGGGCTTCTAACCTCTTTCGTCTCTCCGCAAGTGCCACTCCACCTGTTCCTTCTTCTCTAAGTGAAGCAACTTTAGGGTGTCGTCAATTTTCGATTCGAGTTTGTTAGATCGTCGTTTGTAGTCTTTTGATTTCTAGTTTTTACATTTTATTTGAAATGTAAGAGTTTGTTTTTCCTTTTCTCGTCTTTAGTCATTATCGTCGGTAGAAGTCCAGTCGCTTAGTCTTTGTTTTTTTTTGTGGGCGAAGGGTATAGGCACCCCTATTTTTTGTCCGCATCAAAGATGCTAGATCTTATGCAATGTATTCCATGCTTGCTAGCTTAAATGTGATCTCCAATACATTGCTGACACCATATGATGCAGGACCACTTAGATGAGATGCTTATGGATTCATTTAGGCATTGCACAACTCTTAGATTAGAATAATTTTAGAATAAACTTACTAGCAATTCTCAACGAAGATTCAAAACAAATAAGGAGATACTTTGTTTAGGCGAAATCACATGCTGAGTTTTGAAGCTTTCAAAGTAAATAAGAAAATCAAACAACACAAACTAGTAGGCTTCAAATTAATCCCTAATCTAACAACGAGAATTAGGATGCATAGAAAGTATGCTCAGTTCCTATGATTACTAAGTTTTGAGCAAGAACAGTGGAAGAGTCCTCCGTGACTGTAATCAAACCAACGAGAATTTAGATTTAAAGAAATAAGTGGCAGGGGAAAGAGAAACCTTTGCTAGGGAGACGTGGAGATCCTCCACTCGAGGCCTTCAAAGTGTTCGTCAATGGCTTCCGTCAATGCAAATAGGATGCGCTCCACGTAGTCTTCGACGGTGTGGTCAATCTCCGGATTCACGTCGAAGAAGGTGGATCATAGGATGTCAGTGAAGCCGTCGTCGTCCCACGTGATGCTGTATTCAGTTTCGGGATCCGCCATTCATGGGTGCTCAGTGGTTAAAACTCCTCGCACTTGGTGATGCTCTAGAGAATAATCGAAGTGAAGAAGTTTCTCTGATAATTTTGTTGGTGAGAGAGCCCAAAACCCAAACCTGAAATAAGTTTCAGGTTTCTGTGAAAGAGGAGTTTGGAGAAAAACAAAGAAAAAAGAACAAGACAAGGGGCAAGAGGGAGTTCGGCCAGCAGCAGAGAGGCTTGGACAATTCCTTCCAAAGTGAATTGCTACAATTGTGGAGAAATTTCCAATGGCCAGCAATAATGGGAAGGGAGGCGGCGTGATATTGAGGAGTTAGGAAGTTTTATTATTTCCTAAACCAAGGCTGTAATTTAGGAATAGATTTAGGAAATATGGCTTAGGTAAATTTCGGCCAGGGAGTTGGAATTAGAAATATTCCAATGAGTAAGGAAAACGAAATAGGAAAGAAATCCCAATCCCAACTCAATGGAAGGAGGCCGGCAGTATGGGTATCCAATGGGGCAATTAATGAGAGCAATTACAGCTTCCTAATTTGGGTTTTAGATTTAGGAAAGATTTAATTCAAATCCTCTTGAATTTAAAATTCAAAATTCAAAATTAGATCTAAATCAAATACTTTACTAAAATAGAAGAGCTAATTTAGGAAATATTTTGAATTCAAATTTGAATGAATTTGAATCTCAAATTAATTCCAATTGATCCCAACCGAAATTAGGAAACAAAATAAAAGAAGCAAAGGGGTGGGGCCGACGGCTAAAGGGGCTAAGGCCGGCGGCCAAGTGGAGTCGGGTGGAGGTGGCGGCAGCTATGGGGAGGATTTTAATGGAGCTTGATGTGTGGATGAAGTTTGGAAATTTGGTGGAATTGGATGTGACGAAGACGAATGAGAGAAGGTGGCGAGGAGGACAAAAATACAAAGAGAAAACTAGGAACCCGGTCGTATCTAAGGTTGGTGGGTAATACGCAAGCTTCCCTCTCCTAGGGACCTCTCTCCATCAAACACTCAAACTCTCACAAGAGCTCATGCAAGAAGACAATTGCTAGAAAAATTTTCTTAATCATTCATTAACTCAAAACAAAGGAAATGAGGCTATAAATAGCCGGGTACAAAGACTCAAGAAAATAAAAGACCAACTTGCCCTTTGGGTTTACATGCGACCATTCCCATGAAAGGGGTACAAAGGGAAATAATAACGACACCTAAGCAAATAAGAAAATGCATAAATAAAATAAAATACAATCATGACTCAGAAATACAAGGACTCGATCGTGGCCGTAGATCGGCGGCACGTCTCTGATAAACCTTCCACGCTGATCTGATGTCCCCATCACCATACTAGAACAATATATACCTTTGTTCCTGAAACTCAGTATTTATTAACTTATGCTGGTGTGTTTGCATATCTTACCCTGAAGTTTATCGACATAACATGGGTTGTTAGTGCATCCTTTTCCAAATTTGCAAGTCAAGTACTCGGATGGTCCCTTTTTTTTTTGTTTTTTTGTGATGCCAACAATTTTTATCATCGTGTTGATATTGCACTAATTTTTAATGTCAGTATAATTGTTTTTGTTTTCTCAGTACGCTTGAGAGCTCCAAAATGGTTGAAACGTCCAGCTGGAGTGTCTTTTGGTTTTGGAGGCAACCTTGTAACATTTTATCCTGGTCAAGCAGCTTCTGGTGCTTCATCATGTGTTTCTGAGGTTAGGCAATGTAGTAACGTTTTCTCTGTCATTGTCTCTAGGATTGACTTTATTTCATCTGCAGGTTCATGTGCATAATTTGGTTACTGAAGACAGTTTGGTGCACCGCTCAGCTGAATTTGAAGCTGCAATTCAAAGCGGCGAAAGGGATTCTTTGCGGGTTTTATGTGAGAAAAAATCTCAGGATTCTTTGTATGTCATCTTTCCAAAGCAACATATATTTTCTATTTGAATTGTTCAATTCTCGCTGAACTTTGAGCATGTATCTTGATTTTTGTGGATAGGTCTGACGATGAAAAGGAAATATGGGCTTTTTTGAAAGTTATGTTTGAGGAGGATGGGACAGCTAGGACAAAGTTGCTCACTCATCTTGGTTTCAGAGTTCCTAATGTTGAATCGCAGGTTACATCTGATGAGCTAGGCAAGGAGTTGACTAACGCTCTTAATTTTGATGAGAATATGAAGAAAGGATCACTTTTTGAAGGAGATGTTGCTTCATTCCCCATCGACAATGGGGACGATTTCTTTAATAATCTACAATCTTCTGATGATAAGGAGTTAATTGAAGAAAATGAGCTTCATGAAGAACAAGCACCAAAAGAAACAGAAGCAACTTCTGATGATTCTGATCCAGCCACTGATGAGGCTATTCAACGTGCTCTAGTAGTGGGAGATTATAAGGAAGCAGTTCAGCTTTGCCTCTCAGCAAACAGATTGGCTGATGCATTGGTCATTGCACATGTCGGGGTCCTGCTTTGTGGGAGGCTACACGGGATAAGTATCTTCAAAATAGTCTCTCGCCCTATTTGAAGGTCTCTGTATTTACTTCAAATATTAGTTTCAATTTTTAACATTGATTGGCTGTTATCTTTTTTTGAATTACAAATCTTTCAGCAGTTTGAACTTCATTTCTTTTCATGTTCAGATTGTTGCTGCAATGGCGACTAATGATCTGATGGCACTTGTTAGTACTAGGCCACTTAACTCATGGAAAGAAACTCTTGCGCTTCTATGCACGGTGAGTTTTACAAGTTTTACAGAATATTTATCCATTCCTTGATGGTTGCAGGCTGTAGCATAAGGGTATTGGGTGGTAGTTTAAAATTGTTCATTGCCATCATCATCATCATCTCATTAGCTTTATCCCAACTAGTTGGTTTCAGTATTATGAATCCTAATTTTTAATCACCACTTGAGGGCTGCCTAACGATTCTGACATACTAAATTCATGGTCAATTTACCTGAACAATTGATGGCATATTTTTTATCAAACTTGTATTTTCTTTTTAATTCATGCAATATATATATTTTTAGTTAACAATAAGGGCGCTCTTGCTATGGAGTGCATGCTTCCATTTGTAATTTTGTTATTATGCTGTCTTAACAGTTTGCACAGAAGGAAGAATGGACTATCCTCTGTGATACTCTTGGTTCTCGACTATTAACAGTGGGAAATACACTTGCTGCTACTCTATGTTATATCTGTGCTGGAAATATTGATAAGATAGTGGAAATTTGGTCACGCAGTCTATTGAATGAGCAAGATGGTAGGAGTTATGTTGATCTTCTTCAGGTAATGTGTCGTAGGAATTTCATGTTTACCCTGTTTTCACATGATTAGATCATTGACTGAAATCATACTTTTATAGGATTTAATGGAAAAGACCATTGTTCTTGCCCTAGCATCTGGACAAAAGCGGCTTAATAAATCTTTATCAAAATTGGTTGAGAACTATGCCGAACTTCTTGCCAATCAAGGGCTTCTTTCAACAGCTTTGGAATATCTAAAACTCCTGGGTTCAGAAGATTCTTCGCATGAGCTTGCTATCCTTCAAAATCGTATTACACTCTGCATGGAAGGTAAAATGCATTGGCTGATCAAATTCTTATAACAAGCATTTTATTTTTTTTACCCCCTTAAAACTGTCGTGTATTAAATTTTTGGTATTTTGTTTTTGTAATTGTTTATCATGGACAAGGTAAATAATCCTAATTTGATTTTTCTTGTCATGCCTCATGCAGACCTTCTAACGAATCAACACAGGACTCAACCAAGGAAATCATACCATTCATCTTACTTTCATATTTATAAAATATTCATAAAACATTCATAAAAGGCATCACTGCATCTACTGAAGTGGAAATTGTCCAAAATTTTTATTTATAATTTATATTGTTAAATTCAAAGAATTGGAGAGGGAAAAAGCTTAATTTTATTGCACAAACATGTCCCTATTTATAGATCTATATATCTTAATAAAGAAACAAATAATTACAAAATCATGTATAATTGCCCTAATATAATCATTCCAAAATCATATATGAAAGGAGATCGGCGTGATCTAGATGTGCCTCCTACAGTTTTCCATCCTAACCGTGGGATCAAGTGCTAAGGGACGGCTAGGATTTAATACTCATCCTCAAGCTAGGGAATACATATCTGTCATTCTCAGCCTGGTAATTAGTCCCAGGAAGGTAAATTTATCAAGTCCCTTGGTAAGAATGTTTGCAAGCTGATCTTTTGATGAAACATGAGACATGATAAATATATATAAAACCATTGTTTAATTTCTTATTTATGAAATATCTGTCAGCTTCTATGTACTTAGTCTTGTCATGTTGAATTGGATTGTGAACTATACTAATTGTTGATTTGTTGTCACAGTGTAACTTTATGGGTCTTTCCCACTTGATCCTTGGGATTTCTAGAATCATCTTGATCCATTGTATCTCACATATTCTCAAGGCCATAACTCTGTATTATTCTTCTGCACTAGACCTTGCCACCACATACCATTTTTCTTGCTCCTTCATGTAACCAGGTTTCCTTCAAGGAATGTGTAATATCCTAAGATAGATTATCTATCTACTGGTGATCTTGCATAATCTACATTAGTATATGCTTCTGGGGTTATTTCATAGTCTCCTCTGAGGAGAATTCATTTAACGTAGTGCAATATTCTATCTATAGTTTGCATGCGAATTTGTTTTGGATTTTACATGAACTAGCTGACCATGCTTACAACAAATGCTTCATCTGGTATCATGTGAGAAAGGTAGATCAATTTTTCCAAAAGTATATGGTAAGCTCCCTTATCTATGTTTTGGCCCTCTTTAATTTTCCCTAATTTGAGATTTGGTTCTATTGGTGTTGATACCGATTTACAAGCTATTTTACTTTTTTTTAAAGAAGATCATTAATGTATTTTGGTTATGAAATGAAGATTCCTCTGCTAGAGCGGGCCACTTCAATTCTAAGGGAATATTTTAATCAATCAAGTTCATTGATCTCAAATTCCTTAGCAAAATATTTCCTCAGAATCGTTTTATAGTTTTTAGCATTCTCAGTCAAGATGATATCATCCACAAATTAATAAAACTGTGACTTCCCCTGAGTTTGAGTGCTTTAATAATAATATATGGTCTCCTTGGCTCTACCGATAATCATGAGTAGAATGGCTTTTGAGATTCTTCCAAACCAAGCTCTAGGTGATTGTTTTAGCTCATATAGAACCCTTTTTAACTTACACACTTTGTCTCCTTTAGATTTTTCTTTGAATCATGGTGGAATCTCCATAAATATTTCTTTCTCCAAGTCCCCATGTAGGAATGCATTTTTTGACATCAAATTATTCCAGATGCCAGTTATAATTAGCTGCTAGTGAGAGCAGGATCCTCACAATTTTCATATTGGCCATAGGTGCAAAAGTTTCCTAATAGTCAATGCGTACGTTTGAGTGTACCCTTTCGCTACTAATTTTGCCTTATACCTTTCCAGTGTACCATCAACTTTGTATTTCATAGAGAACACCCATTTGCAGCTAGTTTTTTTTTCTATTGGTAGGTCAGTGATTTCCCAGATATTGTTCTTCTCCATAGCCTGTATATCATCTTTCATGACAATTTTTTAATTTTCATCAGATAAAATTTCAGAAACATTATTAGGAATATGAATATTATTTAGTATAACCAAAAAAATTGTGTGTGAATGTGATAAGTTATGGAAGGATACAAAGTTGGTTATGGGGTACAAGCAAGATTTTTTTTGGTGAATTTATGTTTACCTCAGTTACAGGAGACAATTCAAATTCTTGGATCTGTTCTGGAACATAATTTGGATTTGTATGTCTGGAATATATTTTTCCAAACCTTATGTTATCCATAATAGCTTTGTCCTCAATTTCTCTGGCTTTGATTTCGGTTTAGGTAGATTGGTTTGAGGTGGAGCTGGAAGGCCAAGTTCACTTTCTTCATCTTCCTCAGTTACAGTCTCCCCCTAAAGATGACATTTGGTAAAATAGGGGGTTTGTTTGTCAAAAGTAATGTCAACATATACAAGAGTTTTTTTGGTGAAGGGGTGACAACACTTAACCTCTATGAATAGATGAATATCTGGTTCTAATTTTTCTCTATTTTGGTTGTGCATGTAAACATGGCAGTGCACCCAAAGATTCCGAGTGTAAGGTTATTATGGGTTCAGGATTTAGGGTAAAAAGAGGATAGAATATACATTGATATTTTTAGTTCCAAGGTTGTTGAATGTAGTCAGTTTATGAGATATGTGGAAGTTAGAAGGGCTTCCCCCTAGTATGATTTGAGTACATTATGGTGGAATATAAGTGAACGGGTGGAGGCTAGAATATGATAATTTTTTCTTTATGCATCCCATTTTGTTGTAGGGTGTGAATGCATGAAGACTCATGAATGAGACCTTTTTGAAAGTAGGAGGATAATGTTTGGTTAAAGTAATTTTAAGCATTCTCAAAACGAATTTTTTTTATTTTTATCCCAAATTGATTATGGATCATGATGTGAAAAATGGGGAGGACTGTGAAAACATCGAATTTGTTTTTTAGGAGAATGATCCAAGTGACTTGAGTGTAGTCATCAATGAAAGATACAAAACCATCAAGCTCCTGAGATGTTAGGAATTTTTGTGTTTCTCCAGATATCACTATGAATAAGGTATAATAGAGTATCACATCTCTCTTTTTTGTTTGAAAAAAAAAGAACTTGAGCTAACTCAGGTTTCACAATGAAAAGATTCATTTTCTAAGATATAAAAAAGTTTTGGATACATTTTTTTAAGATATTAAAAGATGGATGTTCTAATCTAAAATGATGAACCTAAATAGTAGAATTTTTTATTAAATAGGGATAATATATAATAGGTATTATTGATAATATTGGATTTGTTCAGCTCTTCTAGGTTGTACAGTCCATTTCTCTCCTTAGCTAGTCCAATCTTTTTTCCCAATCCCTTGTCCTTAAATAAGTATCAAGTGGGGTTAAATAGGACATGACACTTATGGTCACTAGTAAGTTTTTGTATGGAGATTAGGTTTGTGGATAATTGAGGTACATGGAGCACGTTTTTGAGAGTGAGGGAGGGAGATAAGGGTATGTCACCTTGGTCTGCTAATTTGATAAGAGAACTATTAACAATGATGATTTTCTTATCACTCGGGCAAGGAGTGTAGTTGATGAAGTGGATAGTGGAGCGTGTCATGTGATCTTTGGCTCCAGGGTTAATGATTCATAAACCTTTCAAATGATTTCTAGAGGCATTTAATCCAATGAATATAGGAAACTTACCTGAAAGTGTAAGAGAAGAAGATGCACGTGGTTTTTTAAGGGATACCAAGAGTTATTTTAGCTTAACAATATCTTCTGTCTTAAGCTCTCTGAAGCTGAACTGCATTTTTGGGGTGGGCTGACTTATCTTAGTGTTGGCTTGTGATGTTTGTTCTTTTGTCCACTTCTTTTGATTCCACTCATTTCTTGGGGGCTTTCCATGTATCTTTTAGCACGTCCTCTTTGTGTGTCTTAATTTCTTGCAATAGCTGCACCAAAGGGATTCTTTGTCTTTAGATTTTGTGGAATCCTTACTTTTTTCTTCCATGACGCCTCTTTGGTTGTCACCATTACTAAACTTTTAACAACCTTTGGCTCCAGCATTACCCCTCTTAGGCTTTCCTCAGCATGAATGAGAGAAATGGTCTCATTTAATGAATGTGTCTCCACTTTGCCAAATATTTGAATTCTAACCTCATCAAACTCGGCATTATCCTACATGAAAGTCATAAACTCTATATTTCTCAATAAAGTTTTGATAATAACATCTTCTGGACACTTGGCCTCTATGCATATGTAGTGATCAAGTTCTTGCCGCAAGCTTTGAAGGAGAGTGACATATTTTGTTACAATCTTGCTTCCTTATTTTGTGCTTCCCATCTTGACCTTAATTTCAAAGATTTAGGCTGTATCCCAATCTTTGAGAAGGTTTTCCTAGTGGCATACCATAAGTCCTTTAGATAGGAGCTAATTTTTAGAATCATAGAATTCTATAACCATGACATAATCATGGAGTCCGCTTCATCTCTTGCCCAAAAATTAGGAGTTTAGTCATACTCCAAGGAGTTGATTCATCTTTCCTTTCACAAATTCGGACCATTTTAAATAGTTCTTCCCATTTAAGCGATAAGAATGTTACATATTTTGGATATCTCCTCTTCCTTGATGCACCATATAATCCTCAATTTGGTCAATGCTCTGGGAGAAATTAACTTCAGACATTGCGATGTCAAAGGAGAGCAATGAAGGCTATCTGTAAGAACAATGAAGTCTGCTTGGAACTGTACCTTTCGAATTCTGGAAATGACAATGATGACTGATTCTTGTTAAGTAAATAAGGAACTATAACAGCTTCTGTTTGATTTGGTTTAGTTGCACGAACAGGTTTCCACGGTAGGCCCAATCCACCCCACTCTGGGTCATACACACACAAGTGGATTGGCGATGCTCCTATTTTGCTTGGTTCAGACGCATGAACAGGTTTTAATGGAAGGCCCGATCTTTTAGCTGCATGCTTCGTAGTTTTTGGTCTCACACTTGCGAGAGTGGTTCTTGCTTGACTCCTCCAGAAGACATGCACAAGATGTTCGTCTCTCTCTCGATCGTCTCCTACAGACGATCCAATACGCACGAGACATTCGTCCCTCTTGATTGATTCCTCTAGACGACACTCAGGAGATATTCGTTTCTTTCGTTCGGCTTCTTCAAGCGATACGCATGAGTTGTTCTTCTCTCTTGATCGAACACAGAGGCCATGAGATGAAGCACTCTCCATTCTCTTGGTTCTCTAGGTCAGACGTATGTAAGAAAGAAAAACAAACCAAAGGGATTATGGTTTTGTTACCATGTTAAATTCAGAGAATTAGAGAAGACTTAATTTTATTGCATAAACCTATCCCTATTTATAGATCTATACAATATATTTTAATAAATAAACAAATAATTACAGAATCATGTATAATTTCCCTAATATAATCCTTTCTAAACCAACCACCTAAATATGGAAGGAGATCAGCGTGATTCAGGTGAGCCTCCCACGGATCCCCATCTTAGCCGTGTGATTAAGTGCCAAGGGACGGCTGGGATTTAACATATATCTATAGAGCATCTAACAAATTCCAAAAACATAAATATGATAATCACTCTACTAATCTCAAATAAACACTTCTTTTACATTGTACATACTAAAACATAAAACATAAAATGAACCTGATTTTACTTAACCTAAATTTTGTCTGTCCTTTTCTGTTAAAGTAGCTAACATAAAAGTATGATGAGCTATGTGGCTTGAGAAGATATGCAGCTCTAATACAAGATTCAGATGTATAAAACAATAACTAACACATATGAGTGATGATTGTGCATAATTATGAACCATGCCTATTTTATATTTAAAACATCAACCCTTTTTTTCTTAAGCTATTTATAAAACTACGTAACAAAAATATGCTCATAGAAATCTAAATAACAGAATGCCTATCACGATGATATAAATAACATGATATCATTCCAGTTAACTTAAACATTTAATTTTGGATTTATCACATTGTTTCATTTGCTTGCTTATTTTTTCCTTTTAGAATCCATGTTATCTCTAGCATAAGAATGTGTCATGTCTAGATACCTAGATCTAGACCATCATCATGACATAAAGATAGCCCTTCGGCTTCTTCATATTGTTATGTAAAGCCTAAGTGAAATCTGCAATTGAACTATATTAAGGTCGCATTACCCCACCCGCGCATGTATCATAAACATATCATAATATATAGAAATGCCCGCTCATCATCTAACATGACATTCTCAGGCTTAGCAGATTTTGATCACTGTATTTACTTTATTGTTACATCTATCTTATATAAATTTATACTAAACAAATAATATTTTTTAATGTATGAAAGGAAGACTGTACAAATCACATGTTTTTCATTTAAAAATGTATCATTTAATAGAACTTGTAAATTTTCAAAACCTACATATCAATACTAGATTATATTAAAGAATATATAGAATTGCTAATGAATAATACATTTAATTGGTTCAAGTGCAATTGTACATGTAAGAGACTAAGTTACTTACTTTTTGAATTAGAAAAGCTGCATATCTTATATTCTCAATGAGTTGCCTCCACGTTTCGAACACCTCGCAACCTTTTACGAGTAATATCACCAACACCAACCCAAATTCCGTAATTTGACAATTCATTCAAATTTTTCCTCACACAAATAAAGATAGTAAGTTATTTCCAAAATAACATAGATTACAATTTCCTCTCTTCATATATAGTTTGAATCCTTAAAATTCCCTTCCTTTTCTGCTAAGGAATACCTAAATAACAATTGAATATATTTAAATGAGAAACTTTGCACAAAACAAATATATAAACAAAATGCCAAATTCCCCTTATCTTTTTCTCTCATTCCTCTTCTACCCTCTTAGTTTACCCCCTTCCCCTTCTTTCCTCTATTCTTCCCTTCTTCTTCAATTTTTCTCTATCCAATTCCGATTCCTACACCAATCGGCCAGCACCTACGATGCTCACCCTAGGACATACCCGAAGTCCTACACGCTAAAACACTCCAACCCAAGAGCTAATAGGGAATGAATTAGTTTCAATTGGAAAGAATTAGGGATTAAATGGCATAAATTTCAAATTTTTCTCAATTGCCCTTCCAATCAACCAATGCATGCCGTGATAAGTGGCGTGGCCTGTTTTAACCCTGCCACAATGAATTGAATAAAATAATTGTACTCTTAATTAAAAAGTTTAGGAAAATAATTCAATTCAAAACTAATTTCATTACTTCCATATTCTTGCAAATTAACATATACTTCTTTATATGAAATTGATCCATTTTACGAGTAAAACACAATGGCATACTTTTGATGATTTTCCTTAAAGTTGCTATTTTAGAGTACAATTGAACAAGGCAATTTTTTTTTTTTGTATTTTTTATTTTTATTTATTTATTTTTTTTTAACATTTTACCTTAGGACAATTTGGGTATTACATTGCTTGATTTAGGATGTCCAAATTACTTGAATTTATATTAATTTTTGGATATCATTATCAATTGCTATAGTCCTATCTTTGTGCTATCCACTTATACTTGTATTATGTTTTTCTCTTGTAAAACACCATATGGATCTGTCCTATTATGTTCATTGTTGTTCCTAATATAGCCGTGACTATTAATAGTAGTCCTCATCATTTTTAATTCCTTTGCAGAGAAGGGAGTGGCTAAGAGCTTACCTTTTGAAGAAAACCTGCATCAAAATGATGCCATCTATAATACCGTTGGATCTATTGCTGACACTGTTAATGGCTCACAACATTACTACCAGGTCTGCATTTTGAAATTGAAAATTGACTGTTAATTGGGGCTTTACTGTTGATGTATTTATGCCAATCCCCGTGTCTCATGGTAGGATAACGCACAACTACAACAGCAGCAGCAGCCTACATCTAGCGTTCAATATGCTGATGGGTATCAGCAGAATTTGGGCTCATACGGAGGTTACCAACCTGCACAAATTGCACAATCAGGGCAGCAATACCTAGGATACACTAATCCAGTTCAATTCCAGCCGACTCAGTCACCTCAGATGTTCATCCCATCACAGACTCACCAGGTTCCACAGGTAAGGAATCTTCCCTGCTGGTGCTTATATATGATTATATCATAATGTTCGTCGAACTCCTTAAATGAATCCTGCCAAATTCATAGTTTTCATTAGTATAACAGTAGCTTCTCTATTGACCTAGCTATTATAAACATTGAGGATAATTAGGTTAGGTAACTTGGCATAGAAGCTGTTAAGCTTCATTCAATCAGTATTGTTGAATGCCCTTGACCGAGCAACAACTTTTAAATAATCATCTAAAGCAAAGCTAATTAATTGTCTGATCAGCTTTGGCTTTTTTTTATCCAGGTTTAAAAATGAGTAAAAGCTCAAAATAGTTCCTCGACTATCAATAAATGTCCAATTTAGTCCTAGAGTTTCACATTGCCCCATTTTAGCCTCGCGGCTATTAGAAGTTGAGCTAATTATGTCCAGAGTCTAAAATAAGAGTTAAAGTTAACTCCAAAGTTAAATATGAAGGGTATTTTAGATATTATAAGTGGATATGAAATTATATTCAGTGACAATATTGGAATATTCCATCTAACAAATAAAATTAAACACAATTAAAGAGCAAAATGCAAATGTATTTCTTACATGAAGTATTGGAATCTGTTGTATAGTATTGGAAAATCTCAATTCTAGATGCAAAATATGCTACATTTTCTCACCATCAAACTTGTTCTTCAAACTAATAAAAAATAACTAAATAAATTTTCATTCAAAATTGCGAGAGCTTGGTAAACATGAAGTTACGAGTAGATTGCCTTGTCTTAAAGCATGTTAAACTTTCAAAATCGATAATTGTTCAAGCAATCACTGATAAATACAACAGCATTAACAAGCTAGGAATGGACCATTTTGATCATCATTTATGCTAAGGAATGCTTGCTTATTCACCATTTGTTCATGAATTGCCCTTCAAACTCGCAATGGATCAAGCAAAGAAGTTAAATATCTCCAATCAAAAGAGGCTATTTTCAGCAGAAAGAAATGAACTATTCCACGAATGATTCTGGATTGCATGGTACTTTATTTCAGTCGAATAAGCATTTAGTATAGCCAAATATATAGTCTAGCATGGATCCAGTCAGTGTTGATGCTTATATGAACTTGTTATCAACCTAATCAACAAATAAAATCAGACCGCTCATATCACAGCATGTAGTGCATATAACATTTTAACAAGTTTATTCACTTACCAACTTAAATAAAAAGCGCAAAGTTAACTAATAGATTAGCTTTTTAACACTATTAGTTGGAAAATAACTTCTTTAAAATTGTTATAAATATTATAATAAAAAAGTATTTAGAAGGAAACAACTTTTAAGTTATTATAACTATTTTTTTTAAGAATTTGAACTATCACAATCCACAAATCATAACACAAATTTCTGAATGACAACAAAACAAAGTTAATAGAAGCATGAAAGCGATTTGGAGAACAAAGCAGTGAAGCAGATCATTAGTCAAAATGGAAATTATATCAACATTTACATTGCACAACGTATGAAAGAGTAATCAGAAATGACAAATACCAAATACACTCATTTACATTGCACAGTAAAAAGACCCGCCTCGTCAAATTCCGACTATCAATTAAGTAATCTTGCTGTTTAAAGCAAAACAAAAGAAAAAAAAGCAAACAAATGGAAGAGAATGGCCACAATAAAGAAGCCTCATTGAGTTTCATTCGCTAAGTTTTTACATCTCCTTGGGTTTGGGAATCACACAATCTAGGGTTTCGATTTCACATGCACAAAATTACCTCCGCCATCCCACAAAATGCATAAATATATCATTAAGCTTGCTTAACCTTAAATGACACAAGCATCCCAAAAGCAAGGATTTCCCCTTCAAAAATCACATGTCAGAAATCATAACACTTGCTGAATCATGTCACGAGCTTTAGGAAATTCAAAACATCTCAAAAATTTATATGGAAACTCAAATTAGCAAGCTATTAGCCCATCATCTCAAAAATGGAAAAATTTACCAGTCGATATATATTGTCGAAGGCTGAAGCCTAAAGGGGACTACCAAACTAGGAGAGGAGAAAATGAGACATGGAGTCATCGTCGTCTAACCTCCTGCGTCTCCGAGCTTGGGGCTTAAGTTGTTGAGGGTTTGAGGCTACAAGCCTGCAACTCAAAGAATGGAGATGGGAACAGAGGCATGAAGTGAAACAGGCAAGCACAGAATAAGACACGCTTCAATGCTCCTGACCCAAACCCTAATCTTATTAATCGAATGATTATAGCTCATTTTTTGGGTTAGCGGGTTGGCCGAAACCAAACCCGAAATTATAAACAGGTCAGATACTTGAACCTGAACCTGACCCATATGCTAAATAGATCTACTTGAACCAGGAATTTTCTGGTTGGGTCCGAGTTAGATTTTTGGGTCATGTCATATTTTGCCACCTCTAATAGTCAAGAATAGGGGTTGGGCTCGGGATGAGGAATAGGGAATAATAAATAGGGATTAGGTTAATATGTTAGATTTAGGAGTTGAGATATCGAATTTGAAACGAACGACTTAAAAAAATATTTTACTGATTTTTTAACATCAGAGTTGGTTTGCTGGTCGAGCAATTCAATTGCCGGTTCAAACCGATCTCTTCCCATTTTAAGCAAATTCAGCTATGTTAAACGCCCAATTTGGCCGGCCAGCCGGTTCCTGGCTCAACAGATTGGATAGACGGGTCCGGTCCAATTTTTAAAATCTTGGGATAAATGTTTGTTATTGTATTGGCTATGACATCTTCTAATTGTGCATCAGCCTATGCAAAAAATAAACTTCCTTACTAGTGATCTTGATTTTGTTTTAATTAAGCTATTCCTTATCTTTTTTTTAGTTTCTATTTTTTGAAATGTTCCGCTCCAAGATTGATGTACAAAATGTATGCCTGCTACTGGTGCATTTAGAAAGTTAGAATTAGACCTGAAAAATTTAGAAAGTATTAAAAATGACATTTCTTATTAGATTTAAATTAGAATTTGACTCTTAATAGGACGCAATGGAGAAGAATGATTCATATAGTTGACTCGTGGAGTAAAGGCTTGATATTATTATTGTTGTAATCATTTTTGTTTCCAAGTAACGAATGAAATTGACGAACTTCTAATTTGTAATTTCTTTGTTGCTTAATTTTTTTTATTTGTAAACTAACATACTAATCTTAGCTTGTCAATTTTTTTTTTTAATTCCTTTCAGCAAAGTTTTGGACAATCTCCTGCACCTGCTCAGCCTGCTTCGAAGCCATTTGTTCCTGCAAACCCACCTGCCCTTAGGAATGCTGAACAATACCAGCAGCCACCTACTCTGGGCTCTCAATTGTATCTGGTTTGTATAGTTACTATAGTAAGTAGCGTAGATATTGTTATTTATTAGTGCAGTAATTTGATTTCTTTTCATGATCATTTTTAGGGAGTTCCTAATCAGAATTATCAACCTGGACCATCTGTACCACCTGCAATTGGTTCACTGCAGCCAGGATCCGTTGCTGGCCATAGGTTTCCTCAGCCTGGAACATCTCCAGCACCTAGGGCATTCATGCCAGTTACTAGTTCTAATTTTGGCCAGAATACTGGTCTAAGTCCCATTCAACCCTCTAGTCCAACGCAGCAAGTGCAACAATCAGTTGTGGCTCCTCCAGCCCCTCCTCCTACAGTGCAAACTGTTGATACTACGAATGTCCCTGGTAACCACTGGTGCATTCACTTGCATTTTTTACATACTGGATTTCACCAGGCTGAAGTTATATTTGTGATCTTAAGAAACAAAACTTTACTCTGCTCTATGGTTGACAGTTGTGTTAGCAAGCACAAAATACAGCCTTTCATAGTCTAGCAGTTAAATCCCAAAATGATCCACTCATATTCGTATGTAGTTAGTTTAGTCAGATTGTATCATTTTTCTTCAATTTAGTCTCTTGATTATACAAAATTAATTCCAATTGATCCTTCAGGAATTAAATTGAGATCAATTTTATATAATTTAGGTATTAGATTAATTTTGTATACTCTAGGGGTTAAATTACAGAAATATGACACTTCAGAATTAAATTGACCACATGCATAGCCTTGGGGGATTGTTTTGGAATTTAATTTTAACTTAATATTATAACTGTGAAATATGTCACTGTTTGGAGATATAATGGCATCTGCTAGCATGATCCATGATGTGGGGCTCACCATATGAGGAATATTCCTTTCACAATGACGGATACTATTTTGGAATTTAATCTAAACGTAATATTATATTGTGAAACATATCACTATTTGGAAGGGGACAATAGCATCTACAAGCAGGATTCATGATGTGGGGCACACTATTTGATGAATTCCTCCAACAACCATGACCAGCCCCCTCCCAAAACTTACTTCTTGTTCTTACTAAGATTGAAAATTGTGTTAGCAAACACAAAATACAGCCTTCCATAGTCTAGGAGTTAAATCCCAAAATGGTTCACTCCTATTCGTATGTAGCCAGTTTAGTCCAATTGTATCACATTTCTCTAAATAGCCCCTTGATTATATAAAACTAATCCCAAATGGTCCTTTAGGAATTAAATTGAGATCAAATTTGTATAATAGAGGCATTAAATTAGGATTAATTTTGTATAATCTAGCTATTAAATTGTAGGAATGTGATACTTTAGAATTAAATTGATCACATGCGTAGCGGTGGGGGACTATTTTGGAATATAATTTTAACTTAATTTCATAAATGTTGGAGTAGTTCCAATGGAATATAAGATTAGAGAGAGTCGCCTTAGATGGTTTGGTCACATTAAACGGAGGCCTTTCGATGACCTGTTAGGAAAGTTGAGGTATTAGATTTGACTTATGTTAAGAAAGATAGAGATAGACCTAAAAAGACTTGGTTAGAAAATATTAGAAATGATATTTCTTTATTAGATTTAAATGAGAATTTGACTTTTAACAGGACACAATGGCAAAAAAGGATTCATTTAGCCGACCCCATGTAGTGGGACAAATGTTTGATGTTGTTGTTGTTGTCATAAATGTTGGCCCTTTGATGACCGAATTAGGAGTTTAGATTTATTAGATATGACCTATGGTAAGAGAAATAGAGATAGATCTAAAAATATATTTTTTAGAAAGTATCAGAATTGACATTTGTTTATTAGATTTAAATGAGAATTTGACTCTTAGTAGAACACAATGGAGAAAAATGATTCATGTAGCCGACACCATGTAGTGGGATAAATGTTTGATGTTGTTGTTGTTAATATTATGACTGTGAAACATGTCACTATTTGGAGGGACAATGACATCTGCTAGCAGGATCCATGATGTGCGACACACTATTTGAGAAATATTCCTCCAAGCCTCTCTGTCATTGGATGCGAAGTTTTGTTGTCATTCAAGATCAGTTGGAATGAGAATGTATTATGTAAATTTTATAATATATTTTCTTTATAACTATGTTCATGACCATGATTTCTCTTGATCGGCGCATGGCTTTTGGATTAGTGCCATCTGTCACATGATTTGTGGCAGTGTTCAGCTTGAAACTTAAAAGTGAATTATTGTAGTTAGTATGGGAAACTGAGTAGTTATCTATAAATTCAAGCAAATAACAATGTGGGCGATAATTTTTTTCAGCCTATTCGTTTTTCTATCTTTGTTGGACATCTATTTTGCATATGTTAATCGTTTCCTTTTTGAGATAACTTCCGGGTTTATGTTTATAAGGAAGTGATTGCATGAAGTTTTTTATGCATTATATGACAAAGTCTACTCTCTGTTTTCTGTTGTTCTGTACTTGAACAGCCGAGCTAAGGCCAGTCATTGGGACCTTGACTAGACTATACAATGAGACGTCAGAAGCGCTAGGTGGTCAGCGTGCAAATCCAGCTAGAAAAAGGGAAATTGAGGACAATTCAAGGAAAATTGGGGTTCTTTTTGCAAAACTTAACAGCGGGGATATATCTCCAAATGCCTCATCCAAGCTTCGTCAACTTTGTCAGGCCTTGGACGCTGGGGACTTCGCTAGTGCTTTGCATATCCAGGTACAGATGGTTAATTTTGAATCACGATTGCAAAATTCTTTGTAAATAAAATTATTCTTGTTCAGTTAACCATGACTCCTTTGATTGTTTTAGCTGTTGAATTAACCATGAACGTGAAAGTGCACCCTGCGCTGATACTTGAACATCTAAATACCGTTCAGCTTGCATTTTATTAGCCTTGACCTTAGTATTTGTTATGGAACTTTTTCTATTAGCCTTTCCGATCTTTAATTTCTTGATTAAACACATAGTTCTTTACTGAATAGGACTGATGATTTTGCCCACTTACAGAACAAAAAAAATAATATAATGAAATATATTATAAATTAATAAAAAGTGAAGAAAAATTTATTTTTTGAAAGAAATGCATAAATATAGTTTTTAGGATTATATGAGAGTTATTGAGATTTAGAAAGTTATGAGAGATTTTGGAGTAATTTGGTTAATAAATTTTTTTAATAGAAATTTGAAAACTAAAAGGATTACAAATAGTTTTAGATGAAGTATTTTGGTACAAATATTTAAAAACAAAGGAGTTGCTCAAGATTGTGCTAATTATAAAGAAATTGAATTTGTGAATCATGTATTGAAGTTATGGGAGAAAATAATGAAACACGCGCTGTAAAAAATCACACAAGTTGTGGAGAACCAATCCATTTGGCTTCTTATTAGAAAAATCTGCTATGAAAGTGATTTTTGTTAATAAGTTAATTAAGGAAAACATATAAGGGGCAAATAAAGAATTATCATAAGTTTTTTGTTGATCTTTATAATGTTTATGATTGAGTATTAAAAAAATAATTTTCATGTGCATAAAAGGTTGAAATGTGTGGTAAAGATATGAAGATGTATTAAAAATATGTATGATTGAGCATTACATTGTGTTAGAAACAATTATAAAGTAACCAAAGAGTTTTCAATTATAATAATTTTTCTTTAGGAGATAAGAATTTAGTTGTTGGCCATTAAAAGAGAAGCATAATACTAAGTTAAGTGTTGCAGAGATGAGGATACTCAGGTGGATGAGTGACTCTACTCTTAGAGATAGGATATGAAATGAACATATACGTGAAAAGGTTGGAGTAGCGCCAGTGGAAGATAAAATTAGAGAGAATCGCCTTGGATGGTTTGGTCACATAAAACAACGGCCTTCTGATGACCCGGTTAGGAAAATAGAAGTATTAGATTTGACTTATGTTAAGAAAGGTAGAGGTAGACCTAAAAAGATTTGGTTAGAAAATATTAGAAATGATATTTCTTTATTAGATTTAAATGAGAATTTGACTTTTAACATGACACAATGGAGAAAAAAGATTAATGTTGCCAACCCCACATAGTGGGACAAAGGCTTGATGTTGTTGTTGTTGTTGTTGGATAAGAATTTAGTCCATATTTTCTTTAGTGGATAAGAATTATAATAATTTTTCTTTAGAGGATATGGATATTCAAAATTGGTGCCTCAATATATGCATTTGTCATATGATATCATTCTAATTTGTGAGAAACTTATTAAAATAAGTAAAAAGATAGAATTATGGTTTATAAGATAGATGACTTTGATTTAATCGAATAAAGATTGAGTATATAATATTTAATTTTATGTGTATATTAAGAATTATCAGTCAACTTTATTAGAAGCTAAGATGACACAGGTATGAGATGTTCAAGTATTTTGAATTTTTATACAAAAGAATAGAGATATAGAGGAGTATAAATGATGTAAAATGATGTAAATCCAGGATTTGTATTTAGAAGTTTAACAAAAGATTATCCAAGTATGATAATTGCAAATTAAATCTTGTTCCCAATTCAAACTTTTCGGAAATCTCAATTGTTAACTACGACTAGGCAAGCACTTACACCTAAATTAGCAAGGCCGAGAAAAATAACAACTTTCATAAACGTAAAGCAAATTAAACGAACAACAAGAATCCCAAGGTTAACAAAGCGATTGTCTCACCTTGAGGCCGCTCTCATTTACCTACTCCTAGGCTTGTTGGGAGAAGAAGAACCACACGATGGATGAGATCACTCCTAGGGCGACGGCGCCGTAGATCCGTAGGGAGGAAGAGGTCGGCGCGGGTTGTGGAGGTGTTGCAAAGCGACGTCCTTTGACGATCCAAGTGTACACTGAAAAATGATCGTCGACGGTCTCTATCAAGGTGGGTACGATCCGGGCCAAATATTTCTCAACGGTGTCGTCGAAGTCGAATCCGACGTCAAAGAAAGGGGATCGGAGGATGTCTACTCGTCCTTGATCGTCGTATTCAAACCCGAAGTTCCATTCGGGAACGTCCATGCATCCTTGGAGGAGTGAGAAGGTGGTCGCCGCGAATACGTCTCCAAGGAGGAGAGGAGGGGCGGCGGGTAGGAGCAATGGGAGGAGGAGGCCGGCGGATGTATGGGGGTGGAGGAGGGAGGAGTGCAGTAATTAACTCCAAAAACTGAAAGAAAATTCAGCTTTAGAGAATTTTAGGAGGGAAGGGTTAGGGATTTGAAATTCCAATTAATGTAATCAATGCATTAATTGTAAATTTCAATTATGGAGAGATTATAGGGAGAAAATTGAAATTCTTTTCAGTTTTAAGAGAAATGGAGGGAAGGTTTTAATCCTAATTTGAATTTCAAATAGGATTAAAGGGGGTTAATTGAGCATTAATGTGATTTCCCTATAGGGGGGGCCGGCGGCATGCTTGAGGAGGGAGGGAAAATTGTGGAGAGGAGGAGGAGGTTTAATGCTAGATTTGATGACGTGGCAAAACTATTGAAACTCCAAATTAAATCGAATTGAAATATTTTTACTCTTGAATAATTTCCAAATTTGGATTTCCAAATTAGGAAACAATTCAAATTTTGAAATTTCAAATTTCAAACTTGAGGTTGGGGAAAATAAGGGGTGATGCGCACGGGAGGAGGAGCGTCGGCGTGGTGGTGGGCGGCGGGGTGGAGCTCGGCCGGCGGTGGGGAAAGCCCTAGGGGCCGGCGGCAAGAGCAAGGCCAAGGGGAATTTGGAAGGGCTCTCGAGGGGAAGAAGATTGTGTAAACAAAATGAATAATAAACTAAAAGATAACTAGAGAACTCACTAAGAGATCTCAAGGGGAAGCACTCACCAAGAGAACCTCATGCACTCACAAAGAGAACAAGCTATGGAAACTTTTCATTCATTCAATAATAATGCAATACAATGATACAAGCCTTTATATATAGGCTTACAGGAAAATAAAAGCATAAAGTCACAAATGCCCTTGGGCTACAATAAGTGAAACATCCCTCATAGGGGTACAAACGGAAACATGAAATAACTAATAAAAGAAAAGAACTAAGCATCATAGATAAAGGCTCTGAATCAGGGCCGTCGATCGTCGTCCCCGGCGATGGCACACATGGCGAAATCTGATGCCCTCATCAATAAAATACAGAAGTACTTGGCTTTATGTTGTAGAGAATATCTGGGAGACTTTTAGATAATTCTTATTAAATTACAATCAGGCTGGCAATGTTATATGGATCGATCATTAGCAATAGAAAATAGTTGTTATTTAAGTTGAGCATAATAGAAATGAAAATGATAATATATATATTCATTTTCTGGTAAGTCATTTGACATATTTTTTGGGCAAAAAAATGCATCACTTCTTCAACATGGTAAATACGATGATTTTTCCAAACTTCTTTGTAGGCTCTATTGCTATGATATCGAGAATTGAAATCTCCTCGTCTAAAAAATTTGACTTGTACAGTTTTCTGTTTACTGCAGAACTTTTCATTGTTTGCTATGTACTGATGATTCCTAGAATGTAGAATGTAGTCACAATTTTCTCTTTTTCAGAATTGACTAACCGCAATCTTTGTTGGGAATCAACTTACACTTAAAATTAATTTAGTTCTTATCAGTTCATCAATTGTGATCTGTCACTCTTGATGAATTATTCTGTGCGGACGCCGAACGCCGTCCAGAGTTCAATGAAAATACGACACGTCACCCCCTTCTCGGTACCGCGGCTCGGTACTTCTCTGTACTAGATGACATGGCTGCACCTGATTTGCCTCTGGACGGTAAGTTGTGTCCGATGTCCGCACAGAATAATCTCTCGTCACTCTTATATTTACAATTTCATACTGATTAAACCTGTTAAACAACCAAATGAGAAACTGATGACCGAGCTTTTCTACGGAAAAATATTGGCTCAGAATATGGTGATCAAATTTTTGCTGAGGATGGGCCTCAAACCATTGGATTTTCTTTTAAACGAGTGTAGTATAAATTATGATTTATCTTTTATGTATCTTACTCATCTCAAAATAAATCTATTCATTCTAATAAAATAGTTGACGTGAAAAGGCTGGAGTAGCTCCAATGGAAGATAAGATTAGAGAGAGTCGCCTTAGATGGTTTGGTCACATTAAACGGAGGCTCTCTGATGACCCGGTTAGGAAAGTAGAGGTATTAGATTTGACTTATATTAAGAAATGTAGGGTAGACCTAAAAAGACTTGATCTTTCTTTATTAGATTTAAATGAGAATTTGACTTTTAACATGACTCAATAGTGAAAAAAAGATTCATGTAGCTGACCCCACGTAGTGGGACAAAGACTTGATGATGATGTTGTTGTTGTTTTCTAATAAAATAGTTGATTAGGGTGCCTGATTCTTGACCCAAAAACTTCTCCTTTCTAATCTCACAGGTTCTATTAACTACAAGCGACTGGGATGAATGCAATTTCTGGCTTGCAGCTCTGAAACGAATGATCAAGACAAGGCAGAATGCTAGAATGTAAATCAGGAGGGGATCCATTGGTAGGGGCTGGCCCATGTACACAACATACCATTTATTATAAAATCATAAACTTTTCTGCTTAATTTTATTATCAATTTTGTTTGTTTGTTTGTTAGCTCATTGTGTTTAGGCCAGTTCATAAGAAGTCAACCATGCCATAGAACAGTAGAGTCGAAGATTCTTTGTCACAAAGTCCCCTATTTTAGGGTTTCTATTTGTTTTTGTCAAAGGTTTTGTTTAGATTTGCCTCTGTGAATTTTAAGCTTTGCAGCCAATGGTTTGGTATTTGATGTTTGAGCTTCTGTCACAGCAAATTATGAGCTACTATAATTATTTTTTTACTTCATATCCACAGTTTTATTTATTCTTGCTTCAGTTACAATATGCAAATCTTTTCTAAGGTTTTGTTTGGGGTAGTTTTCTTACTGCTTTTTAAAGCAGTTTTACGGTACTAAAACTTCAAATTTAAATATTTTTTATATTAAAAAATTATTTTATAAAGCAGTAAGAAAGTTTTCCTAAATGCAGCCTAAGTTCTAATATTTTCACAAACATGATATGAAGTAGTTGGAAAATTACTGTGTTTCATATGGATCTCACATGCACACAGCAAGTGCACCTGCATGTGTTGAAACCATAAATATTAGAAGAAAAAATTTGAAATAAATGTTCTTGTTGCATCATTTCACCATTTCATAATGTATGGATGGCTAAAATGATGGAAAGTGCTCAAGTTTCACTCCCATGAACTAAAATCATGTTCCAATCTCAGCTTAGGCTTTGTTTGGGACGGCTTTTTTATTGTTTTTTAAAATGGAGTTTTAATTAAAAAATTAAAAACTTTGTTCTAAAATTTTATTTTAAGAAGTAATAAAAAACCGTCACAAAAGAAGCCTTAGTGGCGGCTGACTTATTATCACCACCATCATCATTTTAAGCCTTTTTTTATTATTTAAGGTTCTGTTTGGGATAGTTTTTTTGTTTTTTTTTATTTTTTGTTATTTTCAAGAAATTTTTTAATTAAAAAATTGATTCCGTAAAAAAATTATTCAAAACAAGAATTGGGATAAATTTTTTATTGTTTTATAAAATAGTTTTTTAATATAAAAAATTTTTAGTCAAAGAAATTTTTGAACTAAAAAATTTAAAGAATAGTAAGAAATCTATCCTAAATGAAGTGCAAGGGTTTTTATTTACAAATTCTCAGTTCAGTATCAATTTGTTATTACTGAGGTGTTAAATTTGTTCTCTTACAAATCATTTATAACAAATTTAGTTCATGTTGTTTTAGTCATTTGTAGTTATTTAATCGTTATGAAAAAAATTAAATTTCAACAGAAATAGTTTTGAAATCAAGAGTTACTCATCACACAATTGTGACAATTTTTTCTTCATCCACCTCTTTGATAGTATTGTAAATAAATGAAAGAGAATAAAGGATGGAACATCATACTAGAAATTCTTTATTAAAATTTCTTTTTATATTAGGCTTCATTTGGGATGACTTTCCTCTTGCTTTTTAAAATAGATTTTTAGTACAAAATTTTTTTGAATTTGAATTTTTTGTAGTAGAAAATCATTTTAGAAAGCAATACAAAAGTTGTCCCAAACAACGCCTTAATCCTTACCATCAATATGTCTTTACATAGATTTATATTTTTGTTGATACATGTCTCCATTCATTAAAAATTGGATCATGAATGCACATTTTAATGTAAAAATTAGTGAAGACAAACCATTTTTCATACCAAGAAGAAATCAAAAGAGTAAGATTAGTAAATATTTGATAAATTTGTTAAATATTAAAACTATTCTCATTTACATTAATTTTGTTATAATCAAACTGAAAGTAATAACCATAACTCTTGAAGAAGATGCATAAATTAGTTCATAGATGTTTCAGATCCTGTTGGTCTTGGCTAGAAGAATAATGGTGCCAGAGGTCACTGCAGGAATGAAGATCTCATCAGGTATGGATGCAGTGGGACCT
This sequence comes from Dendrobium nobile, assembly GCA_022539455.1. Classification (NCBI taxonomy): domain Eukaryota; kingdom Viridiplantae; phylum Streptophyta; class Magnoliopsida; order Asparagales; family Orchidaceae; genus Dendrobium; species Dendrobium nobile. Next base: position 53,701,998 of record CM039718.1, read on the forward strand.
GGAATTATCCTCTTGGCAAGCAAGCCAACAACTGGAACACCAAATATGTAGAGAAATATGTCTTTTGCACCTTTTCCAATCTGAAAATATTCTATTTTGATTACATTTTGGATGACCTGCTTCAGTTCCTGATTGTCCAGAGGGAAGCTCTTGTTGGCAAATGCACCTCTTTTGTCCAGAACTGCCTGCAAGGAAGAGGAAGTGGTGTTGTGAGTTCTAGTTATTCTATAGAGAGAGTGATAGATGTTGGAGAAGTGAAATGCTTGTGTTGTATAGCTTGTTAAGGTTTATGGATGATACAGACATATAAATTGGCATAAGAAGCGGTAAGAAAATCGTCCCAAATGAAGTCTAAGTCTTTGTCATAATAAGATGGTAAATAAGGGTTATCCTAAAACCATAAATATTGAAATATATCTTGAATATCCTATAACTTATGAACTCTAGCAACCTCATTGCCTCGTCATTGACAGCTAGACAATACACATTATCAATGATCATTGAGTCACTTGCCCCTTTCTCTAATTAGTATGGCTAGATGGTCTCTATTAATACTATTTGTTGACACTTGACATAAACACTCTCTATCAAGAAAAAATATTATGTGCACACCCCAGACAGCGTCTGGAGACTAGCCAGAACGCACCACGTCACTCTTTTGCTCGGTACCGCACGGTACCGGGTGACGTGGCGCGTTCTGGTTGGTCTCTGGACCGTCTGGTATTCTTACAGAATAATTTCTCCTCTATCAATACCTCAATTTAAAAGTTATATCCATGCCATCTTTGAGATTGATCTCAATTATTGATTCTTTGTATTTGATCAACAATACTCTTTCTTTCATGGATCAGTTGTGCTTTTCTTGTGGCACTCACAACCTATGGATAACAAAAACTTCAAATACCTTATCTATGTTTCTATTGTTTTCAAATTCAAGTTAACTTCTTCCATGCAACATTAAGGAAAGAAAGAATTGCCATATATATTATCACACATCCTAATAATTTATAGCCTAAATATGAACTAGTTATTATTGAAATATTTTGTTATTGTTTTAGTGTTTTACATTATTATTCTCTTCTCTTTTCATTATATAGACATATATATGATTATACTATAGGAGATTTTAGAAAAAAAAGTCATCATTTACATTCTTTCTTTCCTTCTAATGCTTATAAATGAGAAGAGTTCTTCTTGCATGAGAGAGAGGGAGGGAGAGAGGAGAGAGAGACTGTGTATGAGAACAGATCATTTTAGAAGAAAATATTCTAAAGCTTTATCCAATTTGCTTAAACTTTTCAGAAAACCCACGTCTTTATTTATAACACTATCAAGCACGTAAGATAGACCAAAGAAAAATAATAACTAAAATTGAACAAATCCTAATAGTTTACTTATACAAGTTACATCATTGCATTTCTTACTAACCTCATTTTGAAAATAATCTTAGTATATTAATTGAACAACCACAAGTTTCATTCTATAATCTATGTATGCATCATGTTATGTTCCATAATTCATCGATGTTAGAAGTGTACATATTTCTTCAAAATCACATCATTTTTTTGTCTATTAGAAGTGTCATATACTATATGTTGATCCATAGCTGATGGATCATGCATGATATTACTTCAAGTATTTATCACTACCACTAGCTAGAGTAGATGATTTTGTAGCAAGGGAAATTGATGTGGACATAAATGTTAAACTTTTATTTTGTCATAAATATTTAAGTTATTACATCCTTTAGATATTACTATTTTGTATAGAAAACTTTGGCCAATATCATTAAATTTTTTAGCAATTTATCAATAGTTTGATAGCACTTTATCAGTAGCTTATTAAAATATTTGTGTTTTTCATCTATAAATATCAAAATTATGACTCTTGTAAGACAATTTATTAAAAAAAATTTTGAATTCTTATTGTGAATGTGAAGATTCTTCTTCTCAATTTTCTCTTCTTCCATGATTTTGATCATTAATGGATGTTCTAACAGATCTTGTCACTTACCTTTGTGACATTTTTTTCAAGGTAAATTAAAAAATCAAAAGGAAGTGAGGATCAAAGTGGGTCGAAATCGAGCATGATTTAGCTGTAGTCAAGCTCATTTTTAACCTAAAAAGCTTGAGGCTATCGACGAGCGTCAATTACTAGTATATTTTTTTGCCTAGCTATATATTATAAATTATTTGACGTACGTTCGAACCCGATACACTTATCTGCCTTAACAAGTGCCTTTAAGCAGAGAAATTATTTTGTGCGGATGTCAGACACAGCTCTATATCCGAATGTCGCGGTACCAAGCAGTACCAAGCTGCGGTACAGTAAAATGATGATCTGATGCATTTGTGGTGGTCTTTAGATGGTGTTCGATGTCCGCACATAATAATTTCTCGAGCAAGTGATTATTGTAACATATATGGTCTTTTTGCAAATAAATAGAAAGAATAAGAAGAAGAAGAAGACACACAAAGGAAAATCAACCATAAGAAAAACAAGTATATATATTCAAAAATCACTCACATCAACTTCTTTTTTAAGATTTTTTTTAGTAGGTAACTTGAATTGCATAGCCCCTTTCTTTTCACTTAGTAGCCTGAGAACAAAGAGTAGCACAAAACAAAAGAAACTGATCACATAACTTTGCCTTCTTGTCTTGGTCTACTAACTATGACAATGATAATTAAGATTTTGTTTGAGACAATTTTTTAATGCTTTCAAAAGCAGCTTTCTAGTACAAAAAATTCTAATTTAAGAAATTTTTATACTAAAAATTGCTTTAGAAAGCAGTAAGAAAGCCATCCCAAATGAAACTTAATATTAGATTTTGAGCATCTAATAAGTCATAATAATATAGAGAACTTACTCCACAATTTCATAAATTACATGGCAGAAATCATCCATAGTTTCTATGGTGCTCTCAAGACTAGTAAACTTCTCATCCAATACATCTTGAATTAGCCTTTTTATGTCAAGTTGTTCCTTTTGCAGCAGGTCTTCCTCTCCAGGCTCTAAGCAAGACTATGATAAGTTAGTGAATACTTTGAAATAATATTTTTATGCTATGATATTCACTGAAAAGATGTGTTAAATGCATAGAAACTCATTTAAACTTAGCTTATTTAGGAAATTTTGCATAAAATTCGACAATAAGAGTGTCAATAAATGATATAACCCGCCAATCTAATTTGAATCTAATCTAAAAAATTCGGGTTCAGATTGACCCGTTTAATAAAACAGTGAGATGCATTAGCTAAACAAAGTTATGATTCCTGTCTGAAAAAACAAAGCAGTTAGAAAGTTTTCCCAAACAAACCCTTTGTCTAAATCTTGTATAAAATTGGATAAAAAACTACTAGATCTTAGTATTGATTATCATAGCTCTACATAAAAGTTTAGATATGCTAATCTTACATTAATAAAGTTTGAAGTGAAATTCATAGCTTTTTTAATGCAAAGAGTTTAACCATTGAATCTAAAAATAAATAAATCATTTTATTTTATTTATATTTTAATATTAAATTAAAAAAATATTTGATATTCTAAATAAGCAATGTTTTATTTTTATTATAATAACAACAAACAGTGATGGATTCATGATGATGGTAACGATTGGTCGACAATAATGAGCGGTGTTCAAGATGACTTAAATAGATAAAATAGAGCAACTAAAAAACATTATAAAAGCCATTTTGAGTATTTTAAAAAAATATAAATTGAATATATTTTTTAAAACTATATAAAAATAAAAATAAAAAGCATTCCCAAATGGCATCTACAATATAATTGAAATGAGGAGAAAATTTCATTACTTAGCTTCCTCAAACCTTGCCCCATTTGTTCCTTTGCTAGTTGGCCAGACAAGGAAGGAGTAGAGAGAGAGAGAGAGAGGAAGAGGCTTATTTATACAAGGAGAAAGTGGTGATCAGTATTCCTTTTGTGTGAATGAAAGAAGGCATTGCTCTTTCCAGGAGCTTGGATTAGCTGAAGAAGCAAAAGCTTTGATTCCAGCTTCAAGTTCAAGCTTTGCACAGTTTTTGAAGAATTAGGCATTATTATATATATGTATATATTTTTTAATTTGAACTACTAATTAATTAACTTTCTTTAGAATGGTGAGAAATTTTTGCACACTACATTATCTGAAAAATAATTGTGTCTACATATAATTTTTATTATTTGGAAAAGAAATTAAATTTTAATATAATATAAATTACTGATGTATAATATTAATTTAAAAATAAATTTAATAGTTTTAAAGTCCATTTGATATAAATTACATAAGAATATTTTAAAATAATCTTCTTTCATTTTTAAAAAAATGTGCTGTTTATTGTTTTTTTTTAATAAAATAAAAAATTCAAATATTTTAATAAACAAAATATATTATTAGTGTAGCGATTACCTTAGGAGTTTATGTGGGGGATAAATTAATGATTGTTATAATTTTCTTGAAGAGCTTTTTTACTAACAATAAAAATAAAGCATTAGAAGTAAATTAAAAATATATTAATATATATTCTAGTGTGAATGTGCTGACATTCATTAAGAAAAAGCAAGTTTTTTTATTGGATTTATATCCCACATTTAGAGAGGCAAATATTTTATTATTATTGCGCGCTAAAATATATGCTCGTTAGCGTTATAATAACACGTCTTAGCGTTGTAAGAATATCCAACTCACATACAGAGAACACGAGATTTTTTACGTGGAAAATCATAAAAAGGGAAAATCCATGAGGCATGACCCAGTTGAAAATGATTATACTAGAATTCGAGTAGATTATAACAGACTAACTCATCCTTGAGGGCGATCAGATTTCAAATGCCAATGATATGGTTGAAATCTAGTGACAAATGGGGATAAAGGTCAGGCGTCACTTGGTGGTCCTTTGGAAGTCCGATGTTACTTGGAAATTCGTGCGTCGGGTAGTGATCTGGCATAGCTCCGGGCGTCAGGTGGTGGTCCAATGGAACTCCAGGCATTAGGTGGTGGTATAGCAGAGCTCAGGGCATCAGGTGGTGGTTTGGCGAAACTCCAGGCGTCAGGTGGTGGTTCGGTGAAACTCTAGGTGTCAGGTGGTGGTCCGACGGAGCTCAGGGCCTTAGGTCGTGGTCTGGTGAAGCTCAAGGCCTTAAGTGGTGGTACATCAGGACTCCATGTGTCAAGTGGTGGTCCAGCAGAATTCTAGGAGTTAGGTGCTAGTCCGGTGGAGCTAAGGGCCTCAAGTGGTGTTCCAGCGGAACTCAAGGCCTCAAGTGGTGGTCCAGCGAAGCTCAGGGCCTCAAGTGGTGGTCTGGGGGAGCTCAGGGCCTCAAGTGGTGGTCCGACTAAACTCCAGGTGTCATGTGGTGGTCCGACAGAACTCCAGGCATCAGGTGGTGATCCGGCATAACTCCAGGCATTAGGTGGTGGTCCGGTGGAACTCCAGGTGGTGTTTGAGTAGGCAAAAGAGAATTTCAATCTCTCTCTTTTCTCCTTAGGCTTAGAGTCCCCCTTTTCAAGAGGAAGGAGGGGTCTATTTATAGATTTCCTAGAGTGGCATGGCATGTAATAGGAAGAGGGTCAAGGGAAAATGAGGAGTGGTTTGGATGGATGGCCGATGTTGAATTCCTTGATCATGGATCGTTCTCTATATATTTGAAGGTCTTAATGATATCAGAATTCTATGATCTTAGACTCATTGGATTCATCTTATCGAGCGGCTTGATTTGACTATAAGCATGTCACGTTTGGAATTTTTTGCTAATCCAAATTATGGTTTGAAACCTCCAATAGCGCTTAGGGCCCTTGATTTGGACCCATTTGGGCTCAGATTTAGTCGAATTTGGTGTTGTTGGGTTCGTATTTTCGAGATGTTCAGTTCGACTGTAAGTTACTGAAATCAGAGTTCGGATGGTCCTAATTTTACTTTTGGAAGTTTCCAACTTGATTTTCCTCGAGATTCGTGCCCAATCAAGATAATTTTTTGAGGATGTATAAAAAATTTATAAAGTTATAAAATAATATAAATATAAAAAATTTATATTATATATTATTTCATAAGACTTTATTAAATATAAATTGAAAGTCCATGGTCCCAATATATATCTTGATCAATGAAATGGCCGGCGGTGGCAACCATCGGTAGGCCGGTGGCTACGGCCTGCGGCTAGTGAAAGTGGTCGTCGATGGTGGGCAATGGTGGTGGCGGATGGAGGTGAGGGCAGGGTTGTGGCAAAGGTGTCCAGGCCGAGCAGTGGCAGCCAACGACGAAGGAGGGTGTGGGGTAGTGGCCGATGGTGGTGGCGGTCAAGCAAGCTTGCGGTGTAAATAATTTTCACTCAAAATCAGAGGAGTTTTGTTAACACTCAAGGTTAAATACTTCACTTTATTGCAATCCGGGATATCGAGATTGTGATTTTGATGATAATAAATATTATTGATTGTCTTTATTTCTCCAAGTATTCATTGTGCATATTTATGTTTGTGTGTTCTAACATTTCAGGTACATCATACACTATGCAATGGAAGATTCATATCTCAAGTCTGGGTAGAATAGGATAATTTTTTGCAAGAGTCTGTATTTTTTTTTTTTTTATATTTCTTGAGTCAAAGTCATGTAAATATGTATACTCACTTGGTGACCGTACACACACACGAGGGAGTGAAAAAATGAATTTAAAATTTTTGACTAATTTTAACGTACGAACTCGATCGTATTGTACAATCATTTATTTAAAAGAGTGATTAAAAAGGCTAATTGAGTGATTAATATTTTTGAATTAATTATACTGTATGGACCATATTATACAAGACGACCATTTTAACTCAAAAATCCTAGCTGCCAATTAGATTTAGGTAAGTATTTTAATATTTAAATTTTGAATAGATCTTACTATACGAACCAAGTTGTATTGTATGATATTTAAAATTTTACCTAAATTAAGCTTTGTGATTAATCAATAAATCTAGGTTTAATAGATATAGAAGATCGTATAATATGATGTAGATCGTATTGGATGATTTAATAGATGAAGAACGGGCATGCCAGGGATCATCTTGGATGAAATTTTAATTTTTGAACTAATGGTACAATACAGTGTAGATCTTCTAGATGATTGGTAGAGACGATTTTCAATCATCCCGAAGTTTGTCCTATATGATCTTAAGATAAATGAACTAATTGTGTCGTACGATCCATTGATTGTATTGTACGATCGGTATGTAAAGTTTGAAAAGATCATACTATGATTGTTTAAGACGTACTAGATGAAATAGGTTTTTGACCTAATGTACTGTATGAACCAATATCGTACTGTATGATAAAAAATGGCAAAATAAAAAATTTAGGATTTTTTTAATGCCCTTATTAAAGCTCTCTCATTCGTCTTTGAAAAAGGCTTTGGATGTTGAGAGATTTTTGTGAGAGTGCTTGAGAGGTCTTGAAGTTTGAATAGGGAGAAGGAGAAGTTGAGTGAGAGGGAGAAGTAGTGTAAGAGGATTCACATGGTTGCTCCAAGTAAGTTTCTACCTTAGTTCCTTCAAGTGTCTTTGTTGTTCTTTGGGTTGTTTCAGGGAGAAAGTCTTCAAGGCCGAACATCATTGGGTTCTCTGCCTCACCAAGAGGGTGAGGATTCCAGGTTCTTTGCCTCACCAAGAGGATGGAAAGGCTTCTGGTTCTCAAATGCATCGTGGAAGGGTGGAAGTGATTTTGTAAGGGCTTCTCCGTCTTACTGTGGGAGCTAAAGGAGAGTCACTAAAGATTTAGCACAATACCCGAAGAGGATAACTCTGGAGAGTGGACATATATCTGATATCATTTGTAATAACACAAACTCTCAATCGTCAAGATATTATCCTCTTTGGCCTAATGACCTCACTGTTTTATCTATTTGGTGTAACTTTCTAGGAAATCACCCATGTTAGAAATGATAGGATATGAGCACACTTAATTTTGAAATTTTAAATAAACTACCAATCACTGCATCAAAAAAGCACCTCAAATTTTAAAAGTTTAGCCTTATTTTCTTCTATGAATGTTCTGATAGGCAACACCTCATGGCTTCAACTTTCTTAAGCTTAACATTAAAGTTTTGTTTGATACAATTATATTGGTGTTATGCTATATTAAATAAACTTTATTTTGCTCTTATGCATAAACATGAAGTAAAAAGACATGACTGCCCTTTGGTTAAGTGGAAGATAGTGAAGTGAAGAAGCCATGGCCATAGACAATGGGATGACGCCTAATTTCCACACAAAATGGTGAATTATAACCCCCAATCCATTATTATTTCTCCCATTGCCTTCCCACTGCTTCTCACTTCAAGACATAACTTACATTAGCAAATTTCTTATATGATAGGGAAAGGATTATTTATAATTCTTTTTTAAGACTCTGTTGGAGTTTTATTACTGCTCTCTTCTCTATTCATTTATATTTTTTTATCGGACGATGATAAAGTGATAAATAAGGGTGTTAACATCATATCCGACGAAAAATTTGGACCCATATTCAACCTAAAAAAATTAAATTTGAGCCAATGGTTTAGATCTTCTTAAGCGAAACGAAAAAAAAAATCGGTTTGGATTCGAAAAAATGTAATTGTATTAAATTTATTTTGGGCAATTTTAATTTTAAATTGGCTAGAATTTAGATGATTATTGGATGAGTCTTAAATTTCTAATATAATTATTAGATTTTATGGTTAAAATATTGTAATACAATTCAACTAATTTAGAGGTGGGCCGGGTTGGGTTTGACATAGATCATCACAAATGTGCACAAAATCATTTGCATTCTTGTTTTTCTTATGAAAATACTAAGACAACTTTTTTGAAAAAAACTTGGAATATCTTTGGCTAATTTTGGCTATAAAAGATGAGATATTTATCATTTTGTTGTAAGTAAGATAACTTTTTATATTTTACATGGTTGTAATTTTTTTCTTATAAAAATACCTATTGTTAAATGTTGTAAGCGTAGAGAGAGAGATCACCTTAAATTCAAACAATGATAAGTATTTTTTTTGGACATTTAGGTCAATTAAGGCAGACTCACGCACACATCGCATACAGAAGACTCGAACTCATGCCAGGACCTCTTGATTGATAGCCTAAGCTCCCAACCAACAGATAAAGTTGAGCTGTGTACAAGGACAAGTACTAGATAAGTTAAATATATTAGGTAATGGACATGATTGTTTATGCAAAAAAAAAAGTAGGAACTAATCTAATTGAAATTGCTTGCACTAGTACTACATATGAGTTACAAAGGGACGCCATTCTTCGAACTATGAGAAAGCATTGATAAAAAAACAATAAAAGAAGCAAAAGGCAAAAGGATGGTTAGAGAAGCCATTGAAAATGGTTGGTGAAATGATATGAATCACTATAAATTAGGCATCAATATTATATTATTATCTTCTTCCTATCCTAATTTCTCATCTTTCTATAGAGAGATTTTATATGTAAATCGAACTCCTAAATGAATATATTTTTTACTTTTACTAATCTACGTAATCATGCTTATATCTCATTCACATTTATTATCATTTATGAAAAATTCTATGATTCATAAGAAAATTAGCCGGCAACACCACAACATGATTGAGCACCACCACTATGATGCTTGTGGTGAAGAGATGTCCAAAGACATATAGGTGGCCCACAGGCTCGTGGATAGAGTTGCAATGATAGATTGACCCCGTCATCTCCATCTAGTGCAACATTGTTGTGCAAGAGGGAAACAACTCGGCTCCCTAATCATCCTGATTGCTTTAAGATTCATACCTTAAGTAAAATAAAATTTTGTATTAAACTCCAAATCTATACCAAAGATACTTTAAATTCAAACATTTAATGCCACAAAGAGGGCAAATTATTAGGTGCGGACACCGGACAGATAGAATCATTCGGATTTCTTTCTGTCTACAGTCAAAGCGTAGCTACTACGGTAACTACGTTTTTATTGAAACAGAGAGAAATCCAGATGTATCTCTCTATCAGATGACTGGACCTAATAATTTTACCACAAAGAGAACCCAAAAAGTTGAATACTTTCTCATGAAACCACAAAAGCCATATTCCAAAACCATGATAACCCCAATTGGCAAACCTTCTCCACCTCTCCTTTTTCCCCCATCACAAGTTCAAATAACCCCACTCTCCACTTTCCCCCCTCCAATTACAAAACCAATACCTACAATAATATCTCCCACCCAATCATGGAAACCAAGCCGCTTCTTAATAACCCGAACAACCCGCCGGTCGCCGGCGGCCGCCGCGACGAGTGGAGCGAAGGGGCCGTGGCCTGCCTCCTCGACGCCTACGAGTCCAAATGGGAGCTACGCAGCCGGGCCAAGCTTAAGGGCCGGGACTGGGATGACGTGGCCCGTCGAGTTTCGGGCCGGGCTGGCGGGGCCCGGTCCGCTAAAACGCCGTCGCAGTGTAAGAATAAGATTGAGTCCATGAAGAAGCGATACCGGTCGGAGTCGGCCGCCACGGTAGCCGGAGGAAGAGGAGGAGGGTTTTCGCGGTGGCCGTTCTTTGGCCGGATTCAGAGGCTGATAACTTGGAAGAATGATAGTGGTAGTGTTTTTATGCTTGAGGCATCGCCGGCAGCGGCGGCGGCGGTTCCGATTGGTGGCACTCCAGCGATGAACGGCGGCGTCGGAGCGGGTAAGGTGAGTTTTGATTTATGAGTTGTCTATTAACTAAGTAAACAACAAAATATATAGCTGACTTGAGCCGATGCTTGCTTTAGTTGTTTTCATGACTTTATTTTGTTGCAGTAACTGAATTCATCATTGAAATAAAAATTTAAATGATAGAACTATAAGTGTACACACTTACACTCTAATAAATTCATTGTTAAGATGGATTTTTTTTTTAATTTCATGCTCATAATTTGTATGGGAGAAATGTTTTAAAATGGACCAAATTATAAAAAGGAGCTGGTTTAATACATAAATACTCAGATGAATCCTAATTTAAAAAAAAATTAAAAAAGAGCGAAACCGGATTATTGAGAACTAGTTTCTTAATAAACCGGGTTCTTTACAAAATTCAGATTTCTATAAGAAACCGGATTTATGTCATCCGGTTTCTTAAGAAACCGTTTTTCCAAAACTCCGGTTTCCCCTCAAATTCCATAAATTCCTCCCCAAATTCCTTAAATTGCTCCAGTGATTTGCTCCTACGATTCCAAGTATTTTTCGGTTTCTAATGCTCCTACGCTCCTTTTTAAATTTTTTCGTTAATATGATCCTTCTGCATATTAGCGTATTAAACGAGCTCCTTTTTTATAATTTTGCAAAAGGTGTTTAGAAATATAGCTGAAATCTATGATATCTTTTAAAATTTGCTTTTACTTTAGAAAAATCAAAATATGATATTATTTCTAATTTAGTAAAAATATAAGTTTTCTGTTTTAACTAGTTATTTTTAGCGAGTAAAACATACTTTTTTCTATTTTACAAGACAAAATTATGATTTTTTAATGGTCTGTTTTGCAAAATTAAATATTTTATCAAAGAAGAGAGAGAGAGAGTTATATTGTAACCAAGAAGAAACTTCTTATATTCTGAATTAGATTTAATTAAATATTTTTATGCTTAGCTTCTGGCCACATAGATGTTATAAAAGTATGAAATCATATAACCAAAATGGGACCTCAACCTAAATCTCTATGGAGTTATTCCTTTCAATAATACTATTTTGACAATTAACATACTATATATGAAAACTTGGGAACTGTGAATGGGGATTTCTACCCCACTTCTAGATGTGGAAGAGAGCAAGAGGAGAAGAATGGTCATTTGGATTTCAAAAGGAGATGAGAAACCAGTTGATATTCAACTTCATATTGTTGTTTGAGTAGCTTGTAATGATTAAATGTTTACAGAATTATAATTAGGTTTCTCTTTTTTGTTATTGTTTAGTTGTAGCTTGTTCTAAAATGAAAGTGTCAAATAAAATTTAATGTTTTTTTGCTTTTATTAATTTGGTCTTACCTTCCCCTTATGTTGATTTAGTGTAGATCGTCTCTCATGAGTGTCCAACTACATTATTTTGGAAGAAATAATATATCTTGGAGATAATGAGGAATTTTTATGTAGTGCTAGGAGTTTCTAAGTTCTTGGTGAATAGAGGAACAAGACTGAAAGATAAAAGCTATCACTCCTTAAAGGAAGCTAAGTAATGCTGTATAAAAAATGACACATAGGTGTATGATCCAAACCAATCATTTGTAATCGAGTGATGACTGTTTGAACACTAAAATGGTCTAGAGGTTTGAGCTAGTTGACTAGCTATTAGACTGGTTCAAGAGGGACTATCTCTGCTTCTATCGGGGGCAGAACGCTACTCCTCACAAATATAACCTGCCTCTCTACATGGGGTCCAACTTGTGTCAATTAGGAAGGTTTTTAGTTGGTTTAGGAGGAAAAATTCAAAGAAGTGGTTTTTTAGAGAATTCCTTTATGATTGTATGCTTTAATTAGGATATTTTGCTAGGGTTAGGTTGACTTATCTTTTACTGAAATTTGGAGTCTTCTTAAGTTTTAATTGGGCTCTAGCGGCGTCTAGAGATTGGCTATATCCTCCTCTCCAATTGAGGATCAATTGTATCTTGTTGTTTTCTCCCACTATTATCAATTAAAAGAGTTTCTATTTAGTTATTTCACCATCTACTCTTAATTTTTGCTTTTGTAAACTGCTGAATTTCAAATTCAGCCAAGGTTCTTTCTTTTTCCTACATGTGTTTCCTATCACTAGCCTTGAAGGTATCCAAGCTAACACAATGCAAAAGATGAATTCAAATGGATTGAGGGATGATGAACTTTGAGAGAAAAGATCAATAATTTATCCTCTATCTACAATACTTGTTAATCAATTGTAAGGTTAATTGGGTGCTTCACATTAATGAAGTTCTATTGGTATAAGTTTGTTATCGTTAGTATTTGGAAGACGCTGGGGCCATGGTATCTTGTTTCTACTCATAGGAGGCTACTCCAAAAGGAATCATTGTATTGAATACAATGGATTATATGAGTGGCCTTCAGATATAAACAGACTGGTCCAAGAGGGACCGGTCCAGTCGGCCCACTTATTACAGCAGGCTTGCGCCTGCTGTTGCCGCCGGCCTCAAATCCCCTATTGGGGTGGGGTCCACTTCCTAAAGGATTTTGAAGAAGGGTTGTTTAGTCCTTTTGAATTATTTTGTTATTTTCTTTAAGTAGAAGTTTGTATGAGGGTCAGAACATCTTTTTTGTGGCTGATTTATGTTTTGGTGCTTGGCATTCTTGGGCTCTAGCGGCGTCTAGAGAATTGGGAGAGAGATCATTCTCTCAAATAGAGGATCAATTGTATCTTGGTATTTTCCTATTCCTATCATCCAATAATATAGGGCTGTCAAAACCGGGTCACGGGTCGGGTTCGGGTCTAACCCAAAATTGACCTGACACTGTTCAACCCGACCCATTTTTGCAAACGGGTCAGTTTTTTTTTTTGAACCCGAACCCGACCCGCTTAGGGTCCGGGTCAACCCGAACCAGACCTGATTCGGGTATATTTTATTAATTTTTTTTATTTAATTCAATTTATTTAAATCTAAATCAAATTAAGGTAAAATTTACTTCAATTAATTTAAAATAAATCAAGATTAATTTAATTTGGGCAATAATGTTTATAATTTTTTGAAATATCATTTACTTATTTCATAAAAATCCATTAAAACCCTCCTAAATTAATTAAAAATGGGTCAAACCGAGTTGATTTTGGGTTTTCGGGTCAACCCGAACCCAACCCGGTTTTACAAACGGGTCGAAATCCCTAACCCGAACCCTACTCAGTTCGGGTTCGGGTTGACCCGAAACCCGAAATTTTCGGGTTGGGTTCGGGTCGGGTCAAATATTGACACCCCTACTATAATACAAAAATATCTACTATTTTCAGGTTTTTCTTAGAGTTTGGTAGAGTTTTCTCACAGATTTCCCTAGATTGATACATAATGTTTGAAATCTATAAGCGTTTCCTATCAAATTGGTATCAGAGCGGCGTTTGGGTTGTATTTTGGGGCTGTTTTGGCAAATTCCTGTAGTAGTTTTTTTCAATTCGAATGAGTACTTTTGTTGTTTTTGGGGACGAACTCTTGATTTTTTAGGCAAACAAAGATCCGGGTAACGATGGTGGCCAAGAGGTGGATGCTTTGGAAGAACGTCTTGAGGGGGAGATGAATCAAATCAAAGATTTAGTGGATTATAGAATTTCCTACATGGAAGAACAATTCTTGAATCTACTGGACATAATGAAGAAAATGATGGATCTCCACAACCAAACGGCGACATCTAAGGCGAGGGGCTGGAACGGAAAAATATGAATTCTGAAATTCGTAGGGATGAAAATGAGGTGGAGATCGTAGAGGGAGAAGAACTCAAAGTGATTTGGGTGAAGTGTATCTTGAGGACAACAAGCCCTGCAACATTATTAGACATGGAGATTTTGATATCTGAATGTCAGATGGGTCAATTTGGAGACTAAAGAAGAGTTTAGTTTCTGTGACTCAGCTTGTAAATTCAGGCTATGTGCCATCATTCATAGAAGATACGTGGAAGATGACAAAAGGGGCTATGATTATAGCTCATTGAAGTATTGAAGGCACCCAATATATTATCAATAGAAGAATAGATTCTATTGGAGTAGAAGATTCAGATGTTGATGGAGGACTTTTGCATCAAAGGTCTAGCCATATAAGTAAGAAATGTATGCATTCACTTCTTACTTGAGGAAAGCTTCATGGTTTAAAATCTATAGATTTAGATTTTTTTTAAAGACTGTTTATATGACAAGCAATATATGGTGAGTTTTTCAAATATTGGTTCAAAAGTCAAGTCAAAGAAGTTGGAGTTAGTGCATACTGATGTATGAGGTCCTGCTTTTGTTGCTTCTATAAGAGGATCTTTATATTTTGTTACTTATTAATGATCACAGTGGAAATATATGGGTGTACTTCTTAAAAGACAAGTCAGATGTATTTGATGCTTTTAAGAAGTGGAAGGCTAGCTTGAGATAAGTTTAAAGCTCAAGTGTCTCAGATTAGATAATGGTGACGAGTATCGTGACAAGAAGTTCAAGGTGTATTGTGCTTTGATGTATACTATGATCTGCATAAGATCTGATATAGCATATGCAGTGGGAGTAGTCAGCAGATTTATAAGTAACCTAGCCAAACTTCATTAGAAGGTGGTTAAGTGAATTCTCAGGTACTTAAGAGGGTGAATTAACAAAGCTCTTTGCTTTGGTGGTGCAGAGATTGATCTACATGGATATGTAGATTATGATCTTGGTAGAGATCTTGATGGCAGGAGAAGAACAACAGGTTATATTTCCACTTTGGAAAAGGCTGCAGTCAGTTAGATTTTCAAGTTATAGAAGATTGTTGTGCTCTCAACCACAGAAGCGGAGTACATTGCTGTCACTGAGGCTAGCAAGGAGATGATTTGGTTGTAAAGTTTCTAAACAGAACTTGCAAAGGGCAAAGGGCAAAGGAATGAGGAGCTATATAGTGACAACATGACTGTTATACATCTAGCCAAGAATGCTGCATTCCATGCCAGGACGAAGCACATCCAACTTCAGTATCATTTCATCAGGTCGCTTATGGAAGATAGTCAGTTATGTTTGGAGAAGATACACATGACCGAGAATCCTGCAGATATGCTGACGAAGACGATGACAGTTAATAAACTGAAGTTGTGCAGTTGTGTAGCTTCAGTTAGTCTTCATGGAGGATCAGAGGAGGGGTGAGCCACACTACAGGCACTATGATTAGTGTTATAGATCGGGAGAATGATTGATTACAATCAGTTTTCAAGTGGGAGATTATTATGTATGGAATATGATTTTGTTAATCAATCGGGTTATTCTGTTGCCTCGAACCTCAAGTTTGTCGTTCTTGCTAGGGGTGCGGGGGTTTATCCCTTGCTTGGGTTCGGGTGCAAAGCACATGAAATTTTTTTTTTTCATATAACGCCCGACGCTGTGTACCCGAACGCCCCGACGTTATGTACCTGATTGCCCCGGTGGTGTGTTCTCAAGCACCCCAGCGCTGAACGACAGATAGCGGAGCACCGCAATCGTCTAAATACAACACCGCAGAAGATCAAGACAGAGGTTCAAGCGCCGCAACGCTATGAGACGAATTGGACGGTTTTCTTTCTCATTTTATGAAGGATTGTGTCCCTTGGGATTATTTACTTGGCTTTCTCTTGTATTTTTTGTTAGGTTAAACATTGAGAACGGTGCATGTGAGAAGAGAAGCAATTAGGAGAGAGAGCAAGAGATCTATAATTATTTCTCCCCATTTTCATAGTGGATTTCTTGGTGTAGTGTAACTCCGTGTTTTTTTTTCCTATTTTGACTTTTTTTCCATGTTAAATCCTGGTGTTCTTTACTTTCAGTTTCTTTTACCTTTTCTGCTTATTTCATCATTTTTGTGTTTACTCCTCATCCCCAACATGTTGTTCATGAGGCGAGGCGTAAGCCTCAAGGCATTTTAAAGCATAAACCTTAAAATTCAAAAATTGTGTAAAGTAAAAATAAAAGTTAAAAGTGATTTTTATATAATATCGAAATAATATGTTAAAGAGACAAGAAATAATTAAGGCCTACACTTCATATTCTCAGTAATGATTCATCCAACTTGAGTCTATAAATCATATAATTCAACCACATTTAATCGTTTCATAATTCATTTGGGAAAGCAAATTAGTAGATTTTTTGGTAGGAAAGAAATTCTTTTGCTAAGATTTTACTTTTCTTCTTTCTAAGTTTCACATATTATGCATATAATCTTCAATAAGTAGTGAAAAACTCCCTTATTGTGAACACAAGAAAGAGAGATATTACAGAGAGCATTGTTTTAAATTATGCAATATAAGATTCGCCTTGAGGCCCGCCTCAGTACAATTCTGATGAATAACATCTTGAGGCTTACGCTTCGACTTTTTTTTATGAGGCTAGCGCCTCAATTTGACTAAGCGCATCCCACCTCATTGGCTTGAGGTGTACGCCTCACCCTATTTATATATATATATATATATAATTAATTAAAACTTACATAAATCCTAAACAAATCACACATTCATGCCAATCCAAGCCACATCAGCTTCCTCTTAATTGCTTCAACCTCCAACCTACCGCATACATCGCAATCACCATCGTGATTGCCGTCAGGGATCACTTGAAAGCCACACACAACCGTCCCCCCCCCCCCCCCCCCCCCCCCCCTCAAAACACCAAAAGCCCTATTCCTTTTGCGTTGAGCAAAGGTCTTTTATAGCCTCAAGCCCCATAACTATTTGCTATTGGTGCAATTAAGTCAAGTCAACTTGTGAGTTGATGGCGGCTTACTTCGATAATAATATTGTAAGTCGAGCTCGATGAGTTAACAAGTCAAATTTATGTCAACCCTAATTAAACTTGTTAGCTCAAGAGTCAACTCCTTAAAAAAAATAATCTATATAACAATTTATGAAAATTTAAGGATTGAATAACACAATTATTATTAACATTTAAAATTTATATTTCTCTTTCTTATCTCAATTGATTTTTTATTATTTATCTTATAATATATCTTTTTTTTTCAATTAATTAGAAAAACTACTTGAATTTGACTCATCTTTTTCTATTATAATAAATGAGTCGTCTCGTAGGTTTATTTAAACTCGTGAAATTGAGCTTAATCTCGAGCCTGAACTTTATTAATTAGTCCAGCTTAAACTCAGCTCTACTCACTTAAACTCATAGTTATTGTTGACAATAGGGAGGAGGTTGAGCGTTGGGCAAATATGATATGTTAAAGACCATGTGCATGCGGCAATGACTTCCAAATATACCCTCTTTTACTTCTAGCTACTATCGAGTATCGACAAAAACATATCGACTTATCAAGAGCATAATAAGTAGGCCTTGTGAATTTGATAATTCTAGAAGAATCATAATTTGAGTTGAGAAGAAGACTTGTGAAGGCTTGCGTGAAGTTGCTAAAAGATTTTTTAGTTGAAATAAGCATTTAGCATTTCAACTCCAAGCCGGAAGTACCCAATGACAAAGAAATTATGTCCACCAAAAAAATGTTCTTGATGAATTGTAAGGAGCTATAATGATTGAGAAAGGGAGACATTATGTGAGTGATTGAGTGAGAGAGAGTGTGTGTGTGAGTGTGAGTATATATATATTTAAAAA
Source organism: Dendrobium nobile (assembly GCA_022539455.1). Taxonomy (NCBI): domain Eukaryota; kingdom Viridiplantae; phylum Streptophyta; class Magnoliopsida; order Asparagales; family Orchidaceae; genus Dendrobium; species Dendrobium nobile. The sequence continues at coordinate 53,720,230 of CM039718.1, forward strand.
ATTTTAGTCATATATCACTATAAAAATATGAATTTATTGATTTATCATTATAATTTTTAAAATAGTTATTGCTTCACTCTCCTTTTACCTTGCAAGAAAAAGAAAAATAAAACACTCGTTCATTTTTGGACTATTTCTGCTAACACTGAATAATCAGGATGATATCTTTATAAGAATGTCATTTATGTAACTTATTATTACTAAGATACACCAACAAATTTTGAAAAATTCCAACTCTTTGCAGGAACCTTTAGAAGACAAAGGAGAGAACAAAGAACATAGCCAAGCACAGATAGATGCAGAGCCAAGCAAGCCAACTAATGATGCCTACAAAGAGAGAGAAGACAAAGAGGAGAAAAAGGAGAAGAAGAAGAAGAAGAAGAAGAGAAGGATGCAGGAAAGAGAGGAGGAAGGAGATGACTTTGACGTCATTGAAAGCATCCAGAGTCTTGCAGAGACTGCGCTCAAGGTAGAGCAATTGAGAATGGAAGCCATGAGAGATGTGGAGAAAATATGGGCTCAAGCTGAAGCCAAGAAGGGAGAGCTTGATTTGAAACGAACTGAGATTACAGCCAAAACCCAGTTAAAAATTGCAAGGCTCTTTTGCAAGAGTACTGGCTGATGTAAGTTACATTCAAATGTGATATCTTGTTCTTTTGCCTCCTGCCCAAATATGAAAATATGGAGCTCCGACATGTTACATAATCATCAACAAATCCATCAGTTTGGCTTTTGAGGCACATTTAAGTTTCATTGGGGACGGCTTTCTCACTGCTTCTTAAAGCGATTTTATAGTACAAAAATTAAAATTTTAGTATTAAAAAACTGTTTTAAGAATCAATAAGAAAGTCATCCCAAACGAAGCCTTAATTTCTTGTAAACAGAATTCATATATTAAAAAAAACAATTAAATTTGCTGGCTCGTACCATTTGTCATTTGTTTGGATGTAAAAAATCAACAAGAATTTTATTGAGAGAACTTGGCTCAGAATATCCTGAGCTGAATAAGGAATCCCCAAGTAGAAATGAGAGGAAATGCTGCAGGTTACATAAGAAAAGCTTTCATGGTCCCTATTAAGCTTCTATTGCAGTTCAAGCAGCGCAAAACAGGTATGATGTAGGTTTCATTTGGGACGACTTTCTTTAAAGTAGTTTTTTAGTACAAATTTATTTTAAACTAAAAAATTTTTGTACTAAAAAGCTGCTTTAGAAAGCAATAAAAAATTTATCCCAAACAAAATATAATTTTAAGACTTTTAAAGTGTAAAGGAAGTGGTTTTCCATTATATTTTTGTATATCTTGATGATGAACTTTAAAACGCCATACCTTCAGGCTTTAAGATTTTTTGATCTGACTTGCAACTGGTGTGAAGTATGATGATGCAATGATTGTTGTGTTTGCATTGCCTTTTGTTGCTTGCATAAAATGTTCTATCTTAGCTTAGTTCAGCAATGTTCAAACACTTTAGAAGTTAAGAAATCATGAGGCATTTAGTTGTGGAATAACAGAATTATTCTTAGCATATGTTTAGCTTCAGTTAGGTTGAGAAATTTGGCTTGATTGGATTTGTATATACTCAGTTGCAAACTAGGGTTTATTGGATCCAATTGTGTCCTATTGGGGAAAAATTATTTTCGACGGCATCCGGAGACCAATCAGAATGCACCAGGTCACTTTTTTCCTCGCTACCGGTGCTTGGTACCACTGTGCACCGGGTGACATGGCGCATTCTGGTTAGTCTCCAGACCGTCCGGTGTCCCCAGAGAATAATTTCTCCCTATTAGGTCTAGGTTTAAATAGGTTCAAGGGGACTTGAGGGTTCCAATTGGCCATTGGGCATCATTCTTGGCTTATGGTAGCTTAATGTTGGATAATTACCATCAAGCCTAAGCAAATGGTTCCCTTATTGGATTGGTATGGATTTAACCTAGCCTAGGTTGAGGACAAAATGGGTGCCTTGAAGGGCTTATGGCTAATTCTGGGATTCAAATTAGTCAAAGTCTAGGGTATGTATATGCATGTCTAACTCTTTGTTATGCAAAATGGTAAGAGTAGTGTTCAACCAAGCGGGATTTGGTTCACTGAGAATTTATTTGGGACAATTTTTGTACTGATTTTTAAAGCAAATTTTTAGCATAAAAATTATTTGAATAAAAAATTTTTGTAGTTGAAAGCCACTTTACAATGACATAAGAAATCTGTCCCAAACAAAGCCTAAAGCTAGAATTTCGCCTAATGTAGCTAAGAAATGCTTAAATTCACTAAGTGGTCATGTGGTTTGAAAGATTTTGGTGTAAAATATTTCAAATGTATGGGGTTTAGAAATGTTAGCTTTCAATTTGATAAATTTTAAATTCAAAATAAATTTTTTGAGGATTTTGAAACTCGCTCCTTAGTTCATTTTGATGTAATTCAAAATTGGATGACCAATTTCGAAATACATAGCAAACTGTGGCTTCTGTCACCTGCTTCCATTACCAGATGTCGTCGATCACCATTGCCTCATGCGCTAACTATCAGTATCTCCCATCACCCCGACGCTAACATTGTTGGCTACTATTATTGAGCTTTACACCAAATTCATTTAACTTTAAATCAAACATAAAAAATAATATCCTATATTTATTTTACACTCAATAAAATATTTCTAAAATATTTTAAATACACTATATCTATTTTATACTGTAAATGTTTTAATTTGTATTTCTTTTTTACCAAATCAAATGGCTCCTATGACAAGAGACAATATGAGGCTAAGTCTTATCAAAGCTTATTCTAAAAATGACATAAACAATTCTAATATTAAATATGACCTGATCTCTTGTAAATAAGTGATTTAGGGGTTTTAAAAGTATTTGTTCATTTTATTTTAATAAAAAAATTATCTTAATAAATTCCATGTCCAAACCAAAAATTTTTATAAGGATTTTTTCATATGAATGATAAAATATTGTTTAATATGCTTTGAATGTTATTTTGTTTGGATAAATCATTGATCTTAACGTTTTGAGAAATTTCTTTCGTCTACTTCCTCTTGACCGCCGGCGCTCCTTTTCTACGAATAACGGTCACAATTATGATCCAGCTAATTACAGGTTAATGTCGTGCAGTGGACATGTGAGAGCTCAAAAATGCCATTTTTTTGTTGGCACAATTCCTACTGTATACGGGGGCGAAGTCTCCGTTCCTGCCCAATAAAATACCATCACGAGCGCCATGTTGCCCTTCGCAAAGTCCACGACTTTGATTCGTGATTTTCTTCTCGACCGGCCCCCTCTGTCTACCTCTCTGCTCCTTTTGTTCACCGGCGGCTCTCTCCGATCAAGCCAAGCTAAGCCGGCCGAGAAGGCTTCCGCCTCTTCTTCTTTTCCGATTTCATTCGATGATATTCAAGTTGCGCTGTCTTTTTCCAGCTTTGGGTTCTCTCTTCCTCTCCTAAAGACGTAAAGATGGAAGCATTATAGATTCTAAGAGCACTTCTCCACGTCTTTCGACTGTTTCCTGTTTTTCTTTTGGTGCCCATCTTGATCCCGTTTTGCTGAAGCTTGTTCTTCTAACCTTGGATCGGCCATTTTAAAAAAGACTTGATTTTGAGCGCTTTCTTCTGCGTATTTAATTATTCTTCAATGATAATATTATTATTATTATTTTGAAATCGATTGGAAAGTCTCAACTTTCAGATGCGCTATTGTGATAATCAAGCATAAACAATGCTATTGTGACGCGTGCGGCTAGGGTTTAGGGGATTGCTGGAAGATTTTGATTTTAAGCTTTGGAAAAGTGTTTCTATGATGGGGAAGGCGTCACCTTTTCTCCTCGTCTTCGTGGGATTTGGGTTCTTTATTGCCTCCTACAATTTCTTTACAATGGTAATTCAGAACCAGAAAAGCGTTTCTACTAATCAGTTGATAGATCACTCAGCTCTTTCACTTCTAGCTGATCCTGTTGTGGCGATGCCAAATCATTTAAAGAAGGCGAGAGGGTCGAAGAGGCTATTTCATGTTGCTCTCACTGCGACTGATGCGCCTTATAGTAAATGGCAGTGCAGGATAATGTACTACTGGTTCAAGAAAGTGAAGAATATGGAGGGTTCAGAGATGGCTGGATTCACAAGAGTTCTACATTCAGGGAAGCCTGATAATTTGATGGATGAGATCCCTACCTTTGTTGTAGATCCTCTTCCAGCTGGAATGGATAGGGTAAGGAATCTTAATATGTTGGTTTTTTTTGTTTTATTGAGCTTCTTATCCTTGTTTGTGTTTGTTGTGTTTTATGACTTTTATCACAGAATACTATTTCTGAGCTTGAAACATTTAGGGGCTATTTGGCTACAAGTAGGATTTAGTAAATCCTGCAAATTTAAATTATAGCAAATCTCGAGAGGGTCGAAGAGGCTATTTCATGTTGCTCTTGAAAAGCTCTAAAAGAACTGAATATGGACCGAACATTAACCAAACATGAACACTCATTAATTTAAACAAACAAATATGAATACAAACAATAAAGCTCGAATCAAATACGAATCAAACTTGAACAAGATGATAATAAATGAACTCAAACATGAACACACATACTCGGCTCGGCTCGGTTCATTTGCAGCCCTAGTGTTGGGATACAACAAATCATTGATTTTATTAATTATGGAATTGAAATGAGATTTTTTGAGAAAGTAGGATTTAAAATTCCTAAAATTTTGTTTGGCAGGATTTAAGCTAAAACTTGTTTAAATCCGGTCTAAAGTAGGATACCAAATGGTACATCATTTTGTTTTCTGCTTAAGGATCGAAGTCTAGTGATTGCACTAAGTAATAGTATGGTGTCAGAGCAAGATGAAGGTGGCAGCTAGGGGAGAAGGAGGAGAGGGAGTCGGTGGAGAAGATAAATCATGAGCCTGGATGCTTCCTGCGGCTGATGGGTAATACTTTGCCCTCACCTAGGGACTTCAAACCACAAGTCCAGACGCTTCCTGTGATTGGTGGGTAGTACGTTGCACTCATCTAGGGACTTCAACTCTCATAAGAACTCTCAAAGCTCTTAAAAACAAAGTGCAGAATTTTCTCTTAATGACCATTCATCCCTCAAAAAGAAGAAGAGGGGGCTATAAATAGCCAAAATACAATAATAAAATAAATGACAAAAGTGCCCCTTGTGGTTACATAAGCCTACTCCCTCAAATGAGGGTAAAAACAGAAAAATGCATGAATAAATCAAAATTCAAATAATAACTCAAAATAAAGTGGTACAATCATGGCCGTCGATCTTCGGCTCATCTTCTGATAAACTTAAATGGTCGGATGTCCTCATCACATATTATCTTAGCTATGCTCCCTATTATCCTTTTCTGTGGGTGTTTCAAGGGAAAGATATAATCAATTGGATGCCGTCATTCATTGCTAAATTTCAAGCTATCTCATTTCATTGTCTTTTGATCTTTCTGGCAGGGCTATGTTGTATTGAATCGACCATGGGCATTTGTTCAATGGCTGGAAAAAGCAAAAATTGAGGAAGAGTGAGAATGAATTATCTTAACCTGTTTAACATGACACCTTTTTATGTATCCATTATTTTTTTTTCTGAATTTATATGCTTTATGAAAATTTGCAGCTACATACTAATGGCAGAACCAGACCACATATTTGTGAATCCTTTACCAAACTTATCTCGTGGAGATTACCCAGCTGCATTCCCGTTCTTCTATATTAAACCATCTGAAAATGAGATATTACTAAGGAAGTTCTATCCCGAGGACAAAGGACCTGTGACAAATATTGATCCCATCGGCAATTCTCCAGTTATTATAAAGAAGGTAGATAATAAGTGCTGGCAGATTTTGGCTTCGTTTGGGACTATTTTTTTATTGCTTCTTAAAGCAGCATCTTAGTAAAAAATTAAAATTTTTGGACTAAAAAACTTCATTAAGAAGCAGAAAGAAAGCTGTCCTAAACGAAGCCTTAGTGATGATATGTAGTTCATACGTTTTGAATTGCTTACTGAAATTCATAAACTTGTTTTTCATTTTCAATTTGGTTTTCAACGACTTAGGTGGTTGAAAATGCTTACTATAAAAACTAGGAAATCATTTTATCTTCTCCAATCCATTGATGCTATAGCAATTTTTTTGTTGAACCTCTTCAGTCTCAACTGGAAAGAATTGCTCCTACTTGGATGAATGTCTCCCTTAAAATGAAAGAAGATCCTGAGGCAGATAAAGTTTTCGGATGGGTTCTTGAAATGTGTGTGCATCATATTCAATATATTTGTGTATTTTTAGCAATTGGTTGGGACAGTGATGATTGAGCTTATTTTTCTGTTTTCTATTGGCAACAATAGGTATGCTTATGCTGTTGCCAGTGCTTTTCATGGAGTGCAACATATTCTACATAAAGATTTTATGATACAAGTATCACCTTTCATTTTCAATCTTTATTTTCTTTTACCTGAATTTCTTTCTTCTATTTATGTTAATATTTTTTGAGTTAGTTATTGAATTTCTATTTAAGATATATTGTAATGTTTGGTTTCAGCCTCCTTGGGATTTGAAGGTGGGGAAGTCATTCATCATTCATTACACGTATGGTTGTGACTACTCTTTAAAGGTTATTTTTTCTTATTTACATGCAAGTATTATTCTATTGGCACATGTTCATCATATAATATATTAAATTTTTTTCCTTTCTTGCAATTGTATTTGATATTTTTTACTTTGAAGGGTGAACTGACTTATGGAAAGATTGGGGAATGGCGCTTTGACAAGAGATCGCACATTCGAGGTCCACCGCCAAGAAACATTTCATTACCTCCGCCCGGAGTTCCCGAAAGTGTGGTATGTCCTTTATTACTAATTCAGTATTTGGACTCATGTCGTCATCATCATCATTAGGCCATTGCCAATTATTGAATAATCATTTTCCATTTGTTCCTATTGAGTATGAGAAAATGATCAAAATGGTCCCTCAACTCTTTGTGAGGATTAATTATTCTGTACGGATGCCGAACGCCTTTCGGAGACCAACTAGAATGTGTAACGTCACCCCTTGCTCGGTACCGTGGCTTGGTATTGCTGATGTGGCGCATTTTGGTTGGCTTCCGGATGGCATTTTGCGTCCGGTCTCCGAACATAATAATTATTCCTTTGTGAGGGACCAAAATGAACTTAGCAAAGCCTTATGATTTGATGAACTGACGAGTAATTCCTTTTAAAGCTGGCATTTGTGGGGCTGCACTGATCTCATGACTCTCAAATTTGTAAATTTGCATGAATTGAGACTGCAATACGTTTCCAGAAATAATTTAACATTTTCATTATCATTTGTTTATGTAATTAATTGGTTTTGATCATTACGTGATAACTTCATTGCTTGCGACAACCATCTATTTTTTCTTAGAACTTTTTAAACCTTATTGTTATTTGGGTGCCCAAATAGCTGTTTCCAGTGATGAGGTGATGAGCTTCTAGTTCTGCTTTCATCATGCAGGTTAGGCTAGTGAAAATGGTGAATGAAGCTACTGCAAATATTCCTGGCTGGGAAGAAGGTAGAAAACTAAAATGAGAAAGCAAAGGAGTACTAAATTCTAATTTCAGTGGCCAGTATAAAATCTTAGATTTAGGCTTCGTTTGGGATGGCTTTCTTCTTGCTTTTTAAAATAGTTTTCTAGTAAAAAAATTTTTGAATTTAAAATTTTTGTACTAGAAAACTGTTTTAAAAAGCAGTCCCAAATGAAATTGTATACTAGAAACTGTTTCATAATTACTTATCAATTAACTAAAAAAAAACTAGAAACTGTTTCATATAAGATTGATTATCTATAAAAACCTTCATTGCATTTCCCATTTTGATAATATTATAGATTTGTTGCAGAATTATCCTTTTAAGTGTCTTTTGTATAGCTGGGAAATGCTATTGATATTAGTGGAACTTATGTTGTTCAGGCTTTTGATCAAAGTGCTAGTTTTTGAAACTTGAATTGCTGTAACTTCGATTTAGTTGAGAATGATTTCATAAGAAAGTTTGGAATATATAGCTTTTTGATGCAGGGATTGGCTAAAAAATGCATTTGGAACTCGTATATTTGATGTACTGAGATGATCTTTTGGAAATTTTGAATGTTGGTAGTATTGATTTTGTTAAATTCTGAGAATTGGAGTGGGAAAAATTCTTAATTTCATAAAATTATTCATATTTATAGATCTATACAATATATCTTAAAAAGAAACAAATAAATACGAAATTATGCAAAATTGCTATGTTGGCCCCATAATATAATTTGGAAGAATTATTATTTTTCTTTTAACATATGAAAACTAGAGTTATTTAATATTATCTATCAGAAATAAATAATAAAAATAATTTTAGAAAGTAAAATAGTTATATTTATTTAAAAAAAAAATTATATACACTACTCATAATCTATATAATAATATTATCATTGTTTTATCTTGAGTATAAAAGAATAATTAAAACAAAATGAAACAAAACTCGAGGAATCCCAATTTGATCAATCTCGCACACCTGATCCTATGCCATGACCTGAAAATATTTAAGCAAATATAATGAGCTAAAAAGTTTAACAAGTCACTAAAATATACAATTAAACACAAGGTAAATGAGCAATATGCTTGTCGATCAATAGTTAAATCATAATAGTATCATTTCCATGATTATATGGTAGTGCAGTGAAGAAATTTGTAAACTAGTATAGATGTCAAATCACTAAATTAATCGTTATATCAATATTACAATCAATATAAAAATTGTATAAAGCATCAAATCAAAATATCGGTAAAGAATATAAAAATCATGTTAATGTTGTTAAATCATATAAAAATAATTGTATCTGTGTATCACATGCTCAAAAATATCATATCAGTGTCTAATGAACATGCTCAATATATCTCACATGACCAGCATGTCAATAATAGTAGAACAGTAGTAACATCAACATCATGGGTGGTAGTAACATTAAAGCAGTATAATGGTAGTGATTCAGTAGCATGAATTCTAATAATCATATTAAACAAGTAAATATTCTGGTTACATCGATGTTTTTCTAGTATCAGTGTTAGTATCAGTAGCACATTTAGGGCTGCAAGTGAATCAAACGTTTGACGAGCTACTTGTTGCTCGGTTCAATTAAAGCTCGTTTGTGATCATTTAACTAACTAAACAAATAAACTTGAACAATATTTTAAATACTTGATCCTTAAATAAATAAGCTTGAACACTAATGTGTTTGGTTCATTTATGTTTACCAATAACATCATTTGAAGCTCGTGAATAAGCTCGACATTAAACTCGATAAAAGCTCGATTCATATTCGATTTAGAGCTCATGAATAAACTCGATAAAAAATTGATTAATATTTAATTGTAAATTTGATAAATATATATAATATAAATATTTTAAATTTATTATAACATAATGAATTTGTTCATGAACAAGAGACATTTTACATTTATCCATGTTTGGTAGATTATTTGCTTAAGATGTTCATGAGCAAATTTAAGGTTTGTTTGTTCAATATATTGTTTGCTAAATATATTCAAGAACATACTTTTTTAATGTTTATTTGTTACTAAACGAATCAAACATGAACCAAACATAAACACCAATAAATTAAATGAATCAAACATGAACACAAACAATAAAGCTCAAATCAAACATGAACCGAACTTGAACAAGGTAATAGTAAACGAACTCAAACATGAACACTCACATACTCAGCTCGACTCAGTTTGTTTACAGCTATAAGCACATTGGCTCAGTGAATAGAGTCGTCACTCTTTGCCGGTCAGCACAGTAGTCATTCCCTTATAACTTCTAATAAATGTATCACATGAATCAATAAAGAATAACACCCAACCATATATTTTAAAGAAAAATCTGTTGGCTCACCATAATATAAAGGTAAATTAGTCTCCAGCCAAAGTCAGTGAATAACCATATTTACTTGTTTTTCCCCATACACATTATTTTAATAGTATTATAGCGACCATCTATTGCTCAACCATATATCTACATTCCTTTTCACTGCATTACAGTAAATAAAATATAATTAGACTTAATTTAGAAAGTGCCAAAATGACCAAATAGTAGGCAAGTGAATCAAACGTTTGACGAGCTACTTGTTGCTCGGTTCAATTAAAGCTCGTTTGTGATCATTTAACTAACTAAACAAACAAACTTGAACAACATTTTAAATACTTGATCCTTAAATAAATAAGCTTGAACACTAATGTGTTTGGTTCATTTATGTTCACCAATAACATCATTTGAAGCTCGTGAATAAGCTCGACATTAAACTCGATAAATGCTCGATTCATATTCGATTTAGAGCTCATGAATAAACTCGATAAAAAATTGATTAATATTTAATTGTAAATTTGATAAATATATATAATATAAATATTTTAAATTTATTATAACATAATGAATTTGTTCATGAACAAGAGACATTTTACATTTATCCATGTTTGGTAGATTATTTGCTTAAGATGTTCATGAGCAAATTTAAGGTTTGTTTGTTCAATATATTGTTTGCTAAATATATTCACGAACATACTTTTTTAATGTTTATTTGTTACTAAACGAATCGAACATGAACCAAACATAAACACCAATAAATTAAATGAATCAAACATGAACACAAATAATAAAGCTCAAATCAAACATAAACCAAACTTGAACAAGGTAATAATAAACGAACTCAAACATGAACACTCACATACTCAGCTCGACTCGGTTTGTTTACAGCTATAAGCACATTGGCTCAGTGAATAGAGTCGTCACTTTTTGCCGGTCAGCACAGTAGTCATTCCCTTATAACTTCTAATAAGTGTATCACATGAATCAATAAAGAATAACACCCAACCATATATTTTAAAGAAAAATCTGTTGGCTCACCATAATATAAAGGTAAATTAGTCTCCAGCCAAAGTCAGTGAATAACCATATTTACTTGTTTTTCCCCACACATTATTTTCATAGTATTATAGCGACCATCTATTACTCAACCATATATCTACATTCCTTTTCAATGCATTACAGTAAATAAAATATAATTAGACTTAATTTAGAAAGTGCCAAAATGATCAAATAGTAGGCAATAGAAAACTCTATTGAGAATATATATATATATATATATATACACTCAAAATATTTATAATATTACGTTCTATAATATATAAAAGGTACATGGTGAAAGTTTTATCAATATAAAATTATTTTAATTTTTTGATAATAAAAATACAAATGCGATCGGAAAAATATGAAAAACACAACATTATTGAAATCAGAAATATGATAATGGTTTTCTACAACGAGATGAATTTTTCAATAGGCTCGACTAACGAAAATCACTTTGCAACCTCCAAATCCTTAATTTTTTTCTCTCTCCTCACTTTCTCTCTAAATTTCCCTAAACTAAGCTTTGTTAGCCGAAATAAGAAAAGGGAAATAGCATTTAATTAATAAAGTTAAGTAATGCATTAAGATATTTGTTAATAAAATAATAATATAATATTAATATAATTATATAATTTAATCAATTTTCAGTATAAAATTCTTATAAATATTTTTGAGACTTTAAAAAGTATGAAAAATATTTATAAAATAACACATTTCATTTAGAAGATTTTGGTGAAATCAGTTTGTAAAACGGACATCTAATGATCCTAAAATTCTCACTCGTACTGATATGTGTTAATTTCTTAAGGATTTTCACCATTGTCAAAAAAATTATGAAAAAATTAGTGTAATTAAATCACTACAATATATATGTTATGATGAAGATAGTTTGTGATTTAAACTAATATGAACTCTTGAAAAATATTATTTGGCAAAGTTAAATTACGGTCTAGTACAATTGCCATAATATAATCCTTCCTAAATCAGCCACCCGAATATGAAAGGAGATTGACATGATCTAGGTGAGCCTCCCACAGATCCCCATCATGGTCGTCAAATCAAGGGTCAAGGAGATCTGCATGATCTAGGTGAGCCTCCCCAGCTCAAATACCCACATTAGGTCTACACAAGGACATGGTCATTCAATTGCTTCCTCTATTGAGGAAAAAGGAGATTCATACCATATAATTTTAGTATTTGTTTGATAAATTTTGATAAAAGGGGTTGAAATGCCCTTCCTAAAATATATAAATGTCGTATTTACATCCATTCTAGATACATTTTAATCAAGAAAATTCTTCTACTATCTCAACAAAAACAACCATGACATCTACCTTATGTTTCTTCACTTTTGGCATTTATCATCACTCATTGTTTAACACGTACATGTCACTGATTTACTATCATTGTATATCATTAAATGCCATATAATGCATGCCTTCAATAACCTAACTTCTATCAACCATCATAATTCATCATCTAATTGTCTCGCATAATTGAAACACATTGTTCATCATCACTCAACTCTCAATATCAACCATCATTCACCATCTATCATCCAATGCCTGTTATTGACATATGTATATTCATCCATACTTCTTCTCCGCATCCTTGACCACGAAATCTCTTCTCCTAGTAAGAGAATATTTGTATTGAAATTTTTATTGCTCATCATTTAGTGTCTATCATCGTCCTATGCTCATCGCTCATCATTATTTGATGTTTCAATATTCTTTAATGCTTGTCACCCTATTCCCACCATTAAGCGATGCCCGCCACCTATTGTCAGCTTAGCCATCTCAAATACCCCTACAATCACCACAACAAATATTCATTGAATTAAAGTCTTGCATATTATAGCTATACATTTTCATATTACAAGAAATGTAAGACCTTTGTAATTCCAAACTTAACCTAATGGACTCATTTCAATCGGGGTTGATCTCATAGTTTTTCTCCTTGTTAGATTTCCACATAAAAATTTTATATCTTATGTACATTATCTATAACTAATTTATTTATGGTATCTTCATATAATATTAATATGATAAACCTTTCTATTATTATGAATATTTTAGCACATAATATTTTAATAAATCATTAGAAAATTATCTCACATTTTACTAATTAATTAAGCACATTTTAAATTTTTACAATAAGTCTGCAAAATCAAAAAATAAGAAACCATTTATGTTATTTTTATATTATCATGGGCTTACTTGATCCACTATCACAATAACAAAAGAAAGATATATTATATAAAATAATACATAATAGAAATATGAGATTTTTTTCTCAAATAATATAAGATTTTATCCTTTATATTTTAATAAATATCTTTTATTTGTAAGTTCAATTATATTTTCTACAAATTTTATGTAAAAGTTAGAATGCATTAATTAATTCCCAAAAAAAAAAAGAATGCATTAATTTATTAATTAAAATTAAATTAGCTTCACATTTATTAAAAAACATTATATACATATTATAAAATTTTTATTTATTTATATGCCTAACATCTAAAATTTTATATTAATTGATATGTTATTTTAAAATCTAAATTTATATTAATATAGATGCATGAAAATATATATTTTGTTTTAAATGAATTAATATTAATATTTTTTAAAATATGATTTAAATATTTAAATATTATATAAATAAATATACAATTTTATTTAATAGATATATAAGTATATATATTGAGGTTGGGTTATCTGTTCCAGTGTTCCACTCCACTGCTCGTTCCTCACAAAATGCCGATAGCAATGGCGGACGCAAGTTCTATCTCTTGGCACCCACTCTCCTCTGCTTCAGTTCTCCTCAGCGGTGTAAGATTAGGGTTTGTTCTCTTTCCGATGTTCTTTGAACCTTTTGATGCTTGTTGAAATATCGCAAATTGTCCTCGTATAAAAAGGTCAGAAATCGAAAGGTCTCGCACACTGCGTTTGCCGTGAGAAATGGGGGAATAAGCGCTCCGTCCTTTACTGTTTTAGCCTCTAGAGATGGGAAGAATTTGCCAGAGATGGATCTGAGATTTCCCCGAGACTACTCCGAGCTTATCGAGCAGGTGTTCTTCAATGGCCGTTAAAGATGCATATCCTAGTACTTTTATGCTAGTTTGAAATTTCCATTTGTTAGATGCAGAGGACTCAAAGCTTATTTTTTGTTTCGAGCGGATAGTTTATCTTTTTGTCCCAGTTATATATCTTCTTCCTTAAATCATTTATAACAGAAGTCTACTCTTTCGAATGTTGGGGACTATGAATTATGAAAGTTTTTGTTTTCCTCATACATTCAAGCTTAACTTGAAGCAAAAGTTACAGTGCAGCTAATTAGGAGATTGGCCTGAAAAATCTGTGCATTGCAGGGGTCGAATAGACTATATCTTATAGGGGCTGTTTGTAACAGGATTTGAGCAGGATTTAACCTAAAGCATGGCAAACAGCCAAAATGACAACTTTTAATCCTGTAGAATCTTAAATCCTGTTTCCTCTTTGTTTTCCTTAAATATCGCATTTACTAAATCCGGGAATTAGGCGAAACGCGGGAGGGAGAGATTGACGTGGTTAGAGAGAGAAGTTAGGGAGGCGGAAAGAACAAGATGATCTAGGGTTTCAGTTGTGCTCCTTGATAATCGCCGGCGGTGATGAATCCAGACGCGGTGGCCCTTGCGTTCGTGGAACACTACCAATGTATAATTTTATAAGAATTTGATTGGTAATTTATAATTTCAATTAATATACTGTTTTATCAATTATACTTTTGTTAATTAAATTATAATTAGCTGAGATTAATATCCTTATTTATCATTAATTAATAATTTATAAAAATAATTTAGTATAATAATTTCTATTCAATCAAATTAAATCACAAATAATAATATTTTACTTAAATTAATATGATTTTAGTTTATTCCCATTAATTATTAAGATTAATTTACATTCAATTATTCTAATTTTTTTTTAGTTAATATATACTATTAAATATGAAACCCTCATTTTTCTCCCTAGAATCCCGTCCCCTGCACGTGGTTTTCATTAGACTTGTTGCAGTGGCGGTAAAGTATGAAAAACTTCACGCCTTAGCTTTGCATGAGTATCTAGCACACAAATAGAGAAAAAATAAACAACATAATTTTTACGTGGAAAACCTTGAAGGAAAAAACCATGGGGCTACGTTCAATCTGAATAGATTACAAGTGACTGATTCATCCTTGAAATTGAGGACAATCAGATTATACAAGTCAACCGTCAGGTTGAAAAATAGTGACAAACATAAATTCGGTGATGTTCCATGGTTGGGGGGAAATCCTACGTTAATTGGCGGCCGGGCGAAAGTTTGGTGTTAGTACGACAACGGACAGAAGTCCGACGATGGGAGGAAGTACGGTGATGGGCATACGTCTGGCGATGAGCGGTGGTCTGGAGGAAGTCCGATGACGGGCAAAAATACGACGATGGATGGAAGTACGGCGTCGGGCAGAAGTCTGGCGACTAGTAGAAGTCCGATGATAAGCAGAAAGCTGACAATGGACGGAAGTCTAGCGATGGATGGAAGTCCGGCGACGAGTGTTGGTCCGACAGAAGTCCGACTGGTGGGCGGAAGTCAAGTGATGGGCAGAAATCCAACGATGGGCGGAAGTTCGGCAATGGGCGTTGGTCCAGCGGCGTCCAGTTGTCCGGCGGAAGTCCCGACAGTGGTCGAGGAGGAGCTTGGTGGCGAGAGAGATCTCATATTTCTCTTCCTTCTTACTCTCATTCTCTCTTCTTTTTTTCCTCCCTCATTTGTGAAAAATGGGAGTTCTATTTATAGTTTTTGAGGATTGTCCTGATTAGTTAATAGTGAGAAGATCAAGGGTATGTTGAGAGTGTTTCGGGTGAATGACTAATATTGATTCCCTTGATCATGGACTATTTATCAAGGATGTGAGTGTCTTAATGATGTTAGAATTCAATGATCTTGGGCTCGTTGGATTCGTCTCGTCGAGCCGCTCGATTTGACTATATGCATGTCACGTTATGAAACCATTTGGTCATCCAATTTATAGTTTGAACTTTTTAAATGTGTTTCAAGTCTTCGATTTGCACTCATTTGGGCTGGGATTGAGTCGAATTTGGTGTTGTTGAGTTCGTCTTTTCGAGACGCTCAGTTTAACTTTAAGTTTGCTGAAATCAAAATTTGGATGGTCTTAGATTTAATTTTGGAAGTTTCCAACTTGCTAAAATCAGACCACCGGCTGCCGCCAAACCACCGCCCGTCGCCGGACTTCCGTCGAACTTTTGCCTGACGCTAAACTTTCGCTCACCAGCCGGACTTCCGCTGGACCAACTTCCATCGCTAGACTTCCGTCCATTGATGGATTTCCTCCCATCGTCGGATTTATGTCCGTTGTCAGACTTCCGCCTGACCACCGCCCATTGTCGGAATTCCCGTTGAACTTTTGCCTGACGTCGGACTTTTACCCATCGTCAGATTTCTGCCCGTCGTCGGACTTCCTCCGGACCACCGCCCATCGCCAGACTTCCGTTGGACTTTTGCCCGATGTCGGACTTACACTCGTCACCAAACTTTCGTCGGACTTCCGCCCATCATCATACTTCCTCCTATCGTCGGAGTTCTATCTATCGTCAGATTGATGCCAGACTTTCGCTGGCCGCCAATTGACGTAGGATTTCCGCCCAACCATCAAAGATCACTGGATTTCCGTTTGTCACTAGTTTTACCACTCGACGGTTGACTTGTATAATCCGATTGTTCTCAATTTCAAGGACGAACTAGTCAATTGTAATCTATTCAGACACTACTTGAATCATTTCAACTGGGTGTGGCCCTGTGATTTTTTCCTTCAGGATTTTTCACGTAAAAATTCTGGTGTTTATTTTTTCTCTGTTTGTGTACTGAATACTCGTACAATGCTAAGACGTGAACTTTTTTGTACTTGACAGCTGCAAATACTCTAGCCCGCAACAAGACTTATATCAGGAAACTGGTTAGCTGATTTTGTGTGTTTTATTGATTACAGGCAAAGGTTGCAACTGAGTTTGCTTTGAAAGACAACAAGCAGTTGCTGGTGAGTTAGATTCAGTAAAGCTAGCAAGTCAACATTTTGCAATTTATAATTATTTCATTTCGTTAATGTCAAGTGCTAATGCTATACTTGCCTTTTGCAGGAAATTGAGTTTCCCACTTCTGGTCTTGGATCAGTACCAGGTGATTAGTGATTTTATATGCTTCATTATGTGAAACAAAATACCAAATGTTAGCTAAATTATATTCTGCATGCAGGTGATGGAGAGGGAGGAATAGAAATGACAGAGAGTATGCAACTGATTCGGGAATTTGTTGACCGCTTTGTAGCTCCAGAAAAATCTACACGAACTAGAATTGTTTAAGTTTTCCTCCTCTGATTCAAAATTATGAACAGTACATCATCATCATTATTATTATTATTCCAGCTATTTGATGTCAGTATTGTGAATCCTCATTTTTTATCATTCCTGCTGAGTGTTTTATGAGGTGGTAAAATTTATCTTTTATAAATCATTTTGAACAATTTCTCTACATGTAACCTTAGGTCTCCCCCTTCTCCTTCCTAATCTTAAGATATTGATTTTATCTATTTGTCTAATATGGCACTTTTTATCTTTTGATGTGCATGTCTAAATCATTTAAGTTTATTTTAAATTACTTTATTTTCAATAAATACTGCTCCAACTACTACTATAATATACTGTCAGAGCTAAACCTCTCTCTCTCTCTCTCTCTCTCTCTCTCTCTCTCTCTCTCTCTCTCTCTCTCTCTCTCTCTCTCTCTCTCCTCTCTCTCTCCAGTTCTGCTTCCTCTCCTTTTTTCCTCTCTGTAATGTTTCTCTACTATAGAAAGTTATTCCCAGATTATTTCTCTTTTTTGGCCACTTCTGTCTTGACCCCATTGCAAGCATGGCAGAATCTTGAGTTATTATGAGGCTGTTAACGAGGAACCTGATTTGGTTCCAACAAAATTCTCTAGCATGCTTGCATTTTCCTATACGCCTTGAATTAGTCAACCACAATTGATATAGTACTGGATGGCCATAAATTTTTAGCTCCTCACCTTCATATGAGTGTAACATATACATAGAACAGTAAAATGTTCAAGCATAATATTGGATTATAAATAGATTCAACATTAAACCAGAATATTAAAAATAATAATAATAATAATAATAATAATAATAATAATAATAATAATAATAATAACATTAAACCAGAATATTTATCAAGAAATGGTTCTGCATTTAATATTGACTTCAAAGTATGCTAGTAATGCTATTTATAATTTTGGCGATGTGTATTTAAGTAAAATTTGTTTTAGGGACATTGAGAAACCAAAGCTTTTCTGTTATTTTCTATTGCAAGCATATTCTCTGCTACGTTTGTAGTGAAACTTTCTAGGCTGTGTTCATGGAAAATGGCATTTAAAACAATGCCTTATGATATCAAGAAAGGCATCTTTAATTTTTCTGATTTAATTTGTAGTTGCATTGGTAAGATACCTTAGTTAAGTGTTGCAGAGATGAGGATGCTTAGGTGGATGAGTTGCTTTACCCTTAGAGATAGGATACGAAGTGAGCATATACATGAAAAGGTTGGAGTAGCTCTAGTGGAAGATAAAATTAGAGAGAGTCGCCTTAGATTGTTTGGTCACAGTAAACGGAGGCTTTCCGATGACCCGGTTAGTAAAGTTGAGGTATTAGATTTGACTTATGTTAAGAAAGGTAGAGGTAGACCTAAAAAGACTTGATTAGAAAATATTAAAAATGATCTTTCTTTATTAGATTTAAATGAAAATTTGAATTGTAACATGACACAATGGCGAAAAAGGATTCATGTAGCCGACCCCACGTAGTGGGACAAAGGCTTGATGTTGTTGTAGTAGTGTTAAGGTGCCTTAGATCAATTTTTTATGCTATTATTTGGAAATATACAGTTTTTTCCAGAGGCAAATGAAGTAGATTTTGCAAGAAGAACATTCTTTGAAGCAACTTCATTTAAGCTGGACTACTTGACCAAACCATCATTATTTCAAGATTTTGGTTTTGTGTCAAGAGTTAAAATGTCTGATCGTGTCAAGCCAGAGGATGAATTGTTCTTGGTTGCTTACCCATACTTTAACGTTAATGGTACCTTCTTAAACTTCCTCCAACTACATGCTTACCTCTTCGCATTTACCTGAATTGAACTTCATATCCCTTGCAGAAATGCTTGTCGTTGAAGAGCTATATGAAGAAGCAGTCATGAACACCACAAGAAAGCTAATAATTTTTAATGGCGAGCTTGACAGAATAAGAAGTGGATGTATCCTCCCCCATTCTGTACTCTTTCCACCTTTTTTCTTAGATGCATTGACATTGGCATTTAGGGAAACGGTATCTTAGAAATTTACTTATTCATTTTTTATTAATGAACATTGAGTTTTCTTGTAACCTTGGATTGGAAAGATCATTGTAAGGCTCTCTACTGTCAAAAACCTTATGTTAGTCGTTTTATGCATCTAGTCCATACTCAGTGTGATATGGAACTAAGGAGGTCTATTTCAATGTAGAGTCAGGCTTCATTAGGGATCAAAGTGGGGATGCTGAAGATGCTAGATTTTTTGAAGGAATGAATGGGAAGATAGGGTAAAGAGAGCGAACCAGGAAAAAGGAACTTTCAACGGCTTGGCTGAAATAATCATCCATTTGAAAATCTTCATTTGGTGGCCATGTATTAACAATATCTATTGAGATTTGTGCATTGTAAGCGTTCATCAATAAGTCTTAATGGAATAGTGCCTCTTGAGATTGAAGAAAGCAAGATTTTTTCGAATGGCATGTAGATTGGTAGGTCATAGGATATCTCTTAGGTTTAGGTTTCCTTTGGGCTCTAGCGGCGTCTAGAGAATCGGGAGAGATCAATCCTCCATTCGAAATGAGGATCACTCGTATCTTTTTTTTTTTTCCGTTAGTTGATTTTTCTCAATAAAGTGGGCTATTTTTCTTTGATTTTTTCTCTACTTGTTGAGTATCCTCGCTGATTTTGTCAAGATTGTTAGGTTTCACTTGAGATCTTCAGTGTTTCTTATCATGATGTCACTTGTAGCTTGCGCAGCTTGTGAGTGAGATAAACCTACTCTCAATAAGTACTATAGGTTTTTTCAAAGCTTCTAAGGCTTCGTTTGGGATGGTTTTCGTACTGCTTCTTAAAACAACTTTTTAATACAAAAATTAAAATTTTTGTACTGAAAATTCACTTTAAGAAGCTATAAAAAAGTCGTCTCAAACGAAGCCTAAATTTGAATTATGGAACCCCTGAAAGACCCAGGCAAAGAGTAATCCTCTAAAAGTACTCTTGGTTCTAAAAAAAAATTGCTATTGGCCATATTTTGCTTTGTATTTCTTGTTTATGAAAGTATTGATGGAATTAATACATTTTCTATTATTCAGATCTGTTTTACAGAGAGTTGTTTTGGTACTGCCAAAGAGCTTTTGATATTTGTTACCTGTTTTTTCTCCAGAATTTAGTTCCAGATTCTTCCTTGATTTGCTAAGATTATCCTCCATTCTTCTATCCCAAACTAGCTTCACTCACCAAGACCTTCCTTCCCAAGCTAGAGACAGTTTATTACATTCACAATTTCAAAGGGCGGAATGGAGGAACTCTGTTCAGGTTCTACAATTATCTCTCATCTTTTTTCTTGTTACAAACAAACAAAAAGAGCTAAATTATAGATCTTTATGGTTTTTTTTTTTTTTTTAAATTTCGAAAGCTTAAAGAAGAAGGCTAGTCACTTCACTCTACTTCCAATTTTACAAAAAAAAAAAAAAAAAATCTTGGTTCTTTAGTAATGATTGTCGTTACAAGTATTTGAATATGTTTGCTGTTGCCGACTTGCGATTCAAGGCTTGTTTGGGATGGCTTTCTTACTGCTGCTAAGTATTTTTTTACTATACGAAAAAACCGCTTTAAGAAGCATAAGAAAGTTGTCCCAAACGAAAACTTATTGCTTCTTAAAGCAGCTTTTTAGTTCAAAAATTAAAAAAATTGAACTAAAAAACTGTTTTAAGAAGCATAAGAAAGCCGTCCCAAATGAAGACTTAGGTTTTATGCTTTCTTATTGCTTCTTAAAGCAGTTTTTTACTAGAAAGCTGTTTTATGAAACAAACAGAAAAAATTCGTCCCAATCGAAGCCTTTGATTACCCAAATTTGCATGAATTAATTATGCAGTAGCATTAAACTATTCTGAACTATATCATTTTCAGGTCTTATCCGGGTGCATGGCAGGTACTGAGAAAACTGGGCGACACATTTATATGCTTGCATCAGCAGGAAGAAATGCCTTCCCTGAAAGAAGTTGCTCTTGAGATTCTTCCATCAGCTTAAACAAAAGTTTATGGTTTTTATTAGTTAAAAAGATCCAATTTTTTTGTATGAGTTTTGAATGTTATTTTATTTACAAAATAATTATCTTCTCATTTTAATATTTATGTCTTATGATTTTGATAAAATAATTATTCAGCTCCCTTCAAATAATTATTCATGAAAATAGTTTCCTGCCGATCCCATTACTATGTTGTCAGCTGCTTGATCTGGTCCATTCGTACAGACAATGATTAGTGCATTAGCTGATGGAGCAATCAATCTTTCTTCATTGGCGGCAATATGGGTTAGGGGAGGAGTCAAGCCTCAAGTCAAATCGACTCGTGAGCTTATCGAGTTTCAAGTTCGAGCTTATCAAGTTTCAAACTCGAGCTTGAGCAGAATTTTGAGCTTATTGGATTATCGAGCTCGAATTTGATCCTATGGAAGCACGATTCAATTACTCGACAAGCGACTCGAAGTGCGGGCTCGGACTTAGTGTCACGAGTTGAGTTCGAGCTCGTCTTTTGAGTTCAACTTAAGTTCAAGCTTAGAATTTGGCTTGCGAGTTAACCTCGAGTTAGACGTGACTTAAGCTCGACTTAATTCGACTCGTTTGCACCCCTACTCTAGGTGATGATTTCTAGATATTCAAAAACCCCACAGTAATTGAATTTAATCAGTGAATCATTCTCTTTTGATGATCTTCTAAATAATAATATAAGGGTAATGATGTAGCTATATCTTGGATGCTAGAATTAACACTAGTTTATGGAGATGAGCTTAAGATAGAATCTAATTTTAGGGGTTTCTTTTGGTCATTATATAAAATATTTTGCAAAGCCATTCTTATTTTATTTTATAATTTTTTTTTTTGTTGCTTATAAGAAATTTGTATATAAAAAAAATTTAGAAAGCAGTAAAATATCCCAAATGACTTCTTTGTCATTTGTAAGGTTTTGTTTGGAATAATTTTATTATTGTTTTTTAAATAAGCTTTATAGTATAAAAATTCTTAATTCAAAATTTTATTTTGCTAGAAAATAATTTTAAAAAGTAGTAAGAAAGTTGTCTCAAATGAAATGTAAATTGGAGTAAGTGCTTTAGATAATTTGATATGAAATCTAGTTAATTTAATTTTCAAATAATGCTACTTTTTATTAAATTTTATTTTTTAGTATAATAATTTAGTTGGGATGATATTTTTGTCATAATTATATTATAACATTTTAAATTAAAAAAATTAAAGTAAAAATATTTAGATCTTAAAATCAAGGAATATTTATAAAAATCTAAATTTTCATAAGAATATAAATAAAAATTTGAAATTTGCAATGAATCAATAGATATTTTAATGAATTTATTGTTCATAAATTTTCTATATATATATATATATATATATATATATATATATATATATATCATATTTAAAATATCACAATTTAGGCATTGAGATATTCACAAGCAAAACTCTTGCCAAAATGCAAAATGACATAATGATGTGCCAAATAATTTTGAGAAAAGCATGAACATGAAAAAAAATCATTTAATGAAAAAAATAAAGAAGAAAAAACTCATCAAACATTGGTTAAAATTTATTAATAATTTTAAAATTGTAAAAAGAAAATTAATGTAAATAGAGCAAAATTTTGGTGAAAATAACTAGGAAAATGTCCCTCTCCATAAATAGATAAATAGATTCGACTTTTATACAGTTGGAGGTTGAGATGAAACCCCAAGAAAAATGTCAAAAAATAGAATCTAGAACTCTATTTATTATTATTTAATGTTCATCATTATCACAAAGGCCAACACATATCATCGTTAGAAACATATTCATGTCATCATCATCATCAATGTTTGCAACAAAGGCAATGATCACATGACTTGCAACCCCGATGCACAATTTCTCCATCAAAGCCAATACTCACTAGCACTAACAGACGTACATTTGACATTGCCAACACAATCGATGGCCTTTCTCAATAGGAAAACTAGTGTATGTCATTGGCACTTATGTTGATCCATTCCATAATAAATAATATCTACATATGCTATCACAAATAACATTGACATCTATCTTCACCCTATGATTGATGCCAGTCATCACTAACAAGTCGTACATCCATCATCTTCCATCATATAGAAGCACATTATATCTAATAAGATTAATACCTAACATCAACATCAATGCTGACATCTACAGTTATTCAACAATGCACACACCAAATGTTAACACTAACATCAAGACCCATCATTACCAACAAAAGATAGATACCTATCATAAATGTCAAATCGACATTTGTTCTCTTTGCTAAGGCCAATGGCTGTCGTTTCTATCGTTAGTCGCTCATTCTATCAAGAAAACAATCAGACAGATCACCGATAATCTCTTGATAATATCTTCAACATATTAAGGCTCATCTTACTTCTACCATAAAAGTAATCTTTTATAATTCATGTTTATTGAATTAGATCCAAGAGCTCTTCAATCTTGGAAAAGGGCATCCTTTTTAACTTAAATTGCCCAAATTCCTCACATGATTAACTTATTTATTTATTTGGAAAGTAAAACTTTGTTGAAGATTTCAAGCTCACTAATTAAGGGCACACTAATTTGTTGAAAGTCAATTAGTCCCTTGATTGTGTAAGCAACCACTCATAAGAAACGTGCAAGTTATCGCTATCTGAAAGGGACTGCTTTTCAAAGTGCTTCTCCAAACGCAACATTCTTTAGTAGCAATATTCTAAGAAAACATCTTTATGCAGATTATTCTCTTAATGACAAAGTAATCTTAGATTAGCAAAATAATTAAAAAAATATAATAATGATAATTCAAATCCTATATGAATAAGAATTATGTCTCTATATCATGACATAAATTATATTAGAATAAATTTAAAAATTATTTGATTTTCTTTGAGAGTAATGCAATATATATAAATCATTCATTTATATATATATATAACACTAATTTCAAAGCAAATCAAATAATTTTTAAGCTCATATTGATTGTTCTTATCTAATCCATTAACTTGAATTATCGCATTTAAGGATTATTTGAGACAACTTTATTACTATTTTAATTTTCAAATCACAATCACGATTTCTATTTAATTACTATATCCAGTAAATTTAGGAGCTAAAAAACGGCTTTTTTAATAGTTTTGACAAAAGCTAATTTCCTCACAATAATTTTACAAACAACTTTATAAAAAGCTAGAGCCACCTCAAACAAGCCCATAGAGGAATTAATTGCAAAATTGTACTAAAGATACATAGAAAATTTTTTATATGAAGATGAGCATATTTTTATAACATGTAATTCACTTCAATGCAATGAAATTATCAAATATTCATAATATTTTTTTCTTTTATGATTATATTTGTAAATATTTAATTATTTAATTTGAGAAAACTAAAGAATTATTGAATCAAAATCATTATTGCACCTCAAAATATTTGTTTGAATTTTCCATTAGAATGAACATGGAAATAAAATCTAGCTTGTTGAGATAGTAAACTCCTCGTCAAATCGGCTAACTATTAGAAACAATAATAATTTATGCTTGGTAGAATATTCACAATAATAAAAAATAATAATTTAATATTATAAAAATCTTTCATTACACAAATAAGAAAAATTGAGAGTACCACATAGTAGGCAACATTTTTTTACCTGAAAAAACTCGGAAAATAAATTCAGAAGATTTGAAATGGCTAAAATGATTCGACTAATATGAGTCATATGTAAAAGACGACATTCTCCTTAGATAAGGCATTGATATAATGAATCAAATATTAATTGAAAGATGACTTTCATGGTGAAAGTGGAGGTTTCATGGTCACATTGGAGCCTTGAGGTATTAGAGCTAATATCAGAAGCTTATTTATGGCTCACTTCATTATTCTCTTAAAATAAATGGAGAACAAAGAGGCATCCATCAAACTTAGTGTCAAATTCAAACTTGATTGCTTGGTTAAGAAGAAATTAAAAGAGAGAGAGAAGAGAAAGGAGAGAGAGATTTTTGCATCATATTTGTTAGTCATTCGTGTTACAAATTTTGTTCAATTCATTATAAGTAACTAATTTTTTACTTTTGCTTCCAAAAATTTTGATTTCAACGAATTTTCTCTCTTAAATCTGCCAAAAAATACATTATCTCTAAATTCCAAATATTTTTATTGTTTAAATTTAGATATGTTATATATTTGATCATTCCGAATGATTTTGATATAATTTTATAACATTTTAAATAAAGTACTAAATGATATTAAATTTATAATATTATAACTGCATAAGATACCCTACTCATTCACATGAACAATTAATTAAGAGTCATAAGGAGCTGATGATCGAGAGTTATAAGTAGTCGGGGCAACTGATTTATGTGATTCAATGTGAGTTATAAAAGTACATTAATTATTAATTTTGAGTTATAAGGAGTGACTAATTGAGATTCATAAGTAAAGGAACAATATACTCTTAAAATACACTCATTAAATCTTAACACTAATACTATTTACTGCCATTAACATTACTTAACATTATTCATCATGATACTAATATTATTACTTACATTAATATTAATGATTGTTATTGATATTATAATTGATAATGTGATGTATTGAGATATGATGAACATTGGAAAGATAAGTTCATACAGATAATCAATATATACATTAATGCATATATCTTTTTATATAATTTATAACATATTATTCTCTTTTATCTTGCATTAATTTTAATTACTTAATGAACTATGTGCTCATTAAATAGTTTTAAATATTTTAAAAAAAGCTTTAAGATCAAATGATATGAGGCTGACAAAAAAATATTTGACTATCAAACATGAAGAAATGAATCTCTCTCCCCCCCTTCTGACAAGCACCGTAGAAGTTTCAACCAAATATTTTATCAAAAGTTAGAGATCAATAAATCCTCATCAATATAATAGATCTAAAAAATACTTGATTACGATCAATCCTTCCCTTCATAGTGGTATTACTACTAGAACTTCCAGCCATATGTTCTCTTGCTCCTACAATCTTTGGTGAAGACCTCCCACAAAATAGGCTATATAACCTCACAACAAAAGACCACTATTATACTAAAATCCCTACTACTTCTCACCTTCTTACAAATTTCCTTGTAAAAATCCTTACAGGCACTTAAAAAGGCTTAACCTGCAATATAAAAATGCAAGGAACCACTACAGAATCACAATGTTTCAGAAGAACCATAAAGGACATCAGAGTTCATTTATTAGGCTGGACCATCAGCTTAAATCGCCTATGTTCAGTACTTTTGAAGTAAATCAGATGCAGTACAAAACATAAAAAAAGTGTATTTACTCTTCACTTTTCAACAATAAAAAAGCCAAGCAACTAACTATATGAGGATTCAAGCTTAGTTTGGGAAGCAGCCACCTCCTTTCTTCTTGAAATTATTTAAAAATATATATATATATTATAAGGGTGATAAATAAAAAGAAATTATAAACTTATATGTTAAACTAAAATATACTTACTTTAGTACTGAGGAGAGTGAAGGCTTGCTTCTTGACTGAGCTAATCAACTGAGCTAAACAATATTATTTTATAATAACGTTGTAAACCATCTTCCTTCTTCTTTCATTAAGATCTTGCTCCAATTCTCAAATTCATTAATTCTAAGATTCCATTGCCACAGCTAATATTTGTATTAACCTTCTCCCTTAAGAAAACAATAGCCTGAAGCTTGTAAAATTTCATGAACTTGGTTCAGACTCTTGAAAGTTTAACGGAATAGTACAGTTTCTGGCAGCTAAATGAAGAGTATGAAATGAAAAAATCATAGCTTCTAAGAGAAGATTATGGTTTATTTTGGGACAGCTTTCTTGCTGCTTCTTAACATAGTTTTTAATACAAATATTAAAAATTTTGAAGTAAAAAACTGCTTTAAGAAGCAGTAAAAAATCTGTTCCAAACGAAGCTTACATCTTCTCAGACAAGAAGAATTCAAAAAATGGGGCATAGGGGATGCATCTGTTACTATCAGTGTCAGTACAAAGAAGAAATCCATCAAAATTAATGAAGTCAACAACAAACAGAAACCTGTAGCTGAGACTGCAGATCTTTCTAACACACCGAAAACTACGTAACGCAACAAATTCAACTTGCCAAACAATTTATTTGTCATAAACAAACAACTAAATGGTAACAATCTGCATCATATAACTACAAAATATTATAAGACAAAATATAATAAAAAAGACCAACTTCTCAGTTTTGTTGCCATATTCATTAAGGAACCTGCTGCTTTATGATTTAAGAAACTAATGAAAACAAAGCAAACTGTAAGCAGGTGGTTTCATATAAAATTCATATTTCAAGAAAGAATGAAGAAGAATGATTCAGGGCAGGTAGGATATATTTTAATCTGTAACTCCACTCCGTATAGCAAAAATTACACAGATTTGATTCATTATATCCTAAATATTTAGAATAATCTTCCTTACAGCGAAGAAAATAAATTTACTTTAATAGCATTAAATTTAATTTAAATTTTAAATCAAATAGGCTAAATTAACCAAAAATAATAATGCTAGAAGTGAAAAAGAAGCATCCATAAAGACCAACTTCAACTTCAGAGACCAATTTATGAAGAAAAGAATTATTAAGGAACAAAATGTAGAGTTCTTAAAAATGTGAACCAACCAACATGAAATATGATAAATAACTAAGAGACCAAAGTGACATTTAGCCATAGCTTAAGGACTACTTATCTGAATAATAGATATTTTCCTCCAACAAATTTCTATAGAACGACATATTTGTAAACTTGCATGCAATGGTGATGATGTTGTTAAAAAAGAGGATAGGATTTAACAACAAGACATGAAGATTTTGATTAAAATTAATTAATAATGAAAAGCCCCGCGTAGTGCGACAAAGGCTTGATGTTCTTATTGTCGTTGTAATAATGAAAAGCATATATATGAAAAGGCATACTCAGCAAATCCTCTTAACAATAGAAAGTTGTTTTATGTAGTATTCATCTTGATCCTTTTGAAGAAAAATATATGCTTCGTTTGGGGCAGCTTTCTTGCTGCTTCTTAAAACAGCTTTCTAGTACAAAAAGTTTAATTTTTATTCTGAAAAGTTATTTTAATAAGCAATAAAAAAGCTGTACTAAACAAGGCCTTACATTTTACAAGACAATGTCACGCAAAACTAACCCATACTTGAAATTATCAAAAAAACCACAGCCATTTTTGCCAGAATTATTACCAATATTTTTATTTTAAAGAGTAGATAATTTTCCATAAAATATAACGGTTTCTATAGCCAAACATTCAAGGAAAAAAATTACTTAGTGACAAGACTAAATTGTCCCAATGTGACCTACCAATCAAGAAAGGACTCTTAAAAGGAAGTATACACAACGAAATCATGATAAGAGGAGCCCATGAGACAGTAAAAAATAAATACACCTCTAATCAGAGAACAGTCTGCATGAGAAATAGCTTCATCAGAAAAGGGCACGAGCACATGCAAACAGTACATGATAGCATCAGCTCAACTAAAGCACAGTATCTCCAATAATAGAATTGCAACATGACAGGAAGAAAACTAATGGCCACCCAAACATCAATAAAAGAACTGTATAACAAAACATCATTAGATGCTATGGTATAATATACTTCGCTGCATTGCTAAAAGCTCAAGAGCTAGCTTAAGCTCCTATGGTTTCTGATGAAAATAAATAAAAAAAGAAAAATGGAGTAGAGGTAAAAAAGTTGATGGTGATGATTATAAAAGATTGAAGAAAGATAACATAAAATTTGAATTATCTAATCAGCCAAACGGTCATGGAAGTTAACAGGCAATGGAGGAGGTGATAAGGGAGGGTATGAAACTGAGAAGTTGGGAAAAGAATACCATAAAACAGATTAGAGACTCCAGGATTAAAGATAAGTTGGCATTTTGACAATGATTTTTGTCATGTTGAATAAAAGACGGAACATTGTCCAAACTTCATGGCCTATATGGGGATTCATGTCAAATGCATTAGATTAAGGCTTCGTTTAGGACGGCTTTCATACTGCTTCTTAAAGCAGCTTTTTAGTAAAAAAATAAAAAACTTTGTACTAGAAAGCTATTTTAAAAAGCAGTAAGAAAGCGACCTGAGAGTGGGTTGGTTCAATCAATCAAGCTGGTCTTTCAGCCAATGCCCAAGTCCAATACCAACCAATAGCTACTGTGGGAGATGACAGAATAGGATGTTTAAGATGCCTTCAACAAGTTGGTTGAGAATCTTAAATGCATAAGGGAGAGAATCAGAGCCAAAGTAACATCATCAAAGAGAACATAATTAATCTTATTCCAACTATTTTTAGCTATTTAATTCATGTTCAATTCCATATAATGTGCTAACTCCATTTAGAAAATCTTCATCATAATCAAAGAGATTCCATTCCACCACATAAGCTAATTTTGACTACCAAAACTCTCATTTTAAGGTAATTAAACAATAATATTCTTCCTAGCAAGATAATCCATTCTTTACACTAAATATGTAACAAATCGACGAAAAAAATCCAACAGCAATACTAATCAATTTCAGGCGGCATTTCCATTGGAACTTAATGCTGTCAGAATTTAGCTGGTGTTAGACCTAAAAGGAATTCTGACAAAAAAACTGCTGATAATTCAAAATTTTAGCAGAATTAAGACAAATTTAACTATTCTCAGCAGTTTTTGTCAGGTAGAAACCAAAATAAATATCCCAGCATGGCACAAACCCTCATTTCTGCAATATCCTCCATCAGTTTGTGTAGCGACGAGATAAAAATACATGAAAAGATATGATGGGAAAATTAGGGTTTAGGGTTTAGTGTAAGAGAAAAGTAATTTGTGAGAGGAACAAGAGAGTGAAATATTTAAGGTTTCACTCAAAGTTTAGGATGTAGAAGATGATGTAGAGAGCCAAGCTTTGTAATTGGAATTCTTACACCCATTATCCTGGTCATCTAGGGGATGAGCTATAAGAAATGGAGTGATACTGATTAGTTATTGACTAAAGATCTGTAAGCTTATATATATATCTATGAAGATGCATACATGAATTAATGTCATAGTCCAACAACAAATGAATGAACGATAAGCCATAGCAGAGGAAGAGAGAGATGGAAATGAAGAGTAATGAACGAGATGAGAGGTTAGAAAAATGAAAAACAAACATACAATCTTTTACAATAACTTTGATATTTGTTGAAAGTAAATTTTACTTTTAATGTTTATTTGTGTTGTTTTTCATTGTGTACATGTTGTTCCACCATAAATGATAGCTTGATGGATATGGTGTAGTAAAATATTGAATCTCTTGGGAAATGCAACATAAAAATAAAATAGGTACTTAAGAATCTTTCACAAGATGATTGAGTTGATAACAAAAAATATATTGGCAGATGCCATAAAAAATATGCCAGAATGATTTTTGGTTGCTAGAAAACACTACAATGAGGTTTAAAGCGGTGAATGAATTTCACAAAAATCAGTCAAAAATAAGATTTCAAGTGAAAAAAAATAATCAATTTCAATGATTTTTTTAAAATGATTATCTTCTTGTCATTGTTTAAAATTACACAATAAGAGGCTCCACTTAAAGCCTGTCTCAGTACAATTTTTAAAAAAAATGTCATGAGGCTTAAGACTTGATGGGATGTAACCCCACTTCAAGGTGGTTATTGCACAATTTGAAGCTTTTGCATACTTCGTTAGAGGCAAAAGCCTAAAATATTAAAATTTAGATGATTTGAAAATTGTAATACAAATTTAATATATAAAATAAATCCTATTTTGTTATTTCTCAGCACCTAAACCTAAAACAAATAGAATCGAAAATCAAAATTGCAAGCACCTCATCAACTGTTAGCCGCACTCTACATTCGCACCCGATATCGCTTGCACTCACAGTCATAACTAAATAAAAGGGTAAAAACAACAACTCATTCTAATGAAAATTGGAATGAGAACTCTCTAATGATCAGAGCATGACAGGCTTTTGAATTTGTAAATTATAATGTTAGTCACTTAGACAACTTTTTTATATTGATCTAGGTTTCAGGTAAATTTATTGTTATGTTCCTACTTTAACTCGTTATGAACTTACTTTGATGTTAATATATAACTTATTACTTCATATTTTTTAATAATGTAATGATAAATAGTGCAATTTCAATCATAGCTTCCTATTGAGTAAGCTCAATTATGCTTGTGAATCTCTTTCCTTTCAAATATGATTTAATATTCAGCTCATTGCACTCTTTTTCACAAAATATGATTATGTCTTCTTCTAACACAAATCTCTCTCCCCCTCTCTCTATAAATATAGGGTTCTTTTAATCATGTCTTAAGCATACTCTTTGAATTCATCATCACTCATCCACATTATCCTGCCATCTTCTACATCCAAATCTCAAGTCATCCTAGATTCAAGCATCAAAACATTACCTGCACTTTATTAGTATTAATTATATATCATGATAATGCATACATTAAGGGGAAAAAAACTAAAAATTAATCAATTTAACAACAATTAACTTGATAACAAACTATTGTTTAACTTTATGTTTCCTTCCCTAATGTTTGAATTTCTTAAAATTTTATAGAATTTAATATGTAAAAAATAAAGAAATATTCATTACCAAAAAAATAAACAATATGAGGCTTTCCCAATTGCAAACTAAACTTTTTACCTCTGTGGCTCTTTAATATAACCCCTTTGAGCGCAAAGAGTTTGTCACCACACACATTAATTTGTACTATATGATATTTTTCACAATCTTGTAAGAGAAAATACTTACAAAAACATACATTGCTTAATCAGCTTGACAAAAGAAAAATTTTCACTACATTTGTAATATAAATATTTTATAAGGTTCATCATAATATTTATTTCATCTACCTTGAAATTTTTCTACTAAAAGCACTAATATAATATTTTTTTTTAACATTTTATATTATTGGTACTTGAACTATTTAATTATCTTATAGCCTTTATTTTGTTATATAATTTTAGAAGCAATATTATATGTTTATCATTTAAAAAGTCATAGCTCCACCATTGCTAATGGTGTTCTTTCCCAATTTAATTTTTTTCCATTACTTCAATTTAATATTGGGGCATCTTCTACCCATAATTGCACATGAACAATCACAAATTTTTATTTTGGATTATCATAACTACCAAATTTGTCAATCTAACCATTCCTCTAATAACTTAATTTGTAAATGGATTTGACACTGAAGGGACATGTGGTAAGTGACCTAAACCTAAATAAATACACATTTCGTGCAACAAAAGTTCCACTTTGCATGTAATTATCATATCAAATGCAGCCAATAAATAGGTAACATCAATACAATTCCAAAAAATCAAATTAGATACTAAATTTCTACTTTTAAATTAGTTCAAAGGTATTCTTTTATTTCCACATCACCTATAAAAAATAAGAACTACATTCCAGCTTAGAATTATACTTTAAGAAGGGCTTTCCTTTCCATAAAAAAATGGATAGAATGAATAATGCAATGATTCTTTTAAAATTAAAATAGGAGACGAAAAAATAATCAAGAAAAAATTTGTTAATTTCATAATTTAAAACTAAGCAATCCCCAATTAGTATAATTAAACAAAACTACCCTACTTAAATACAATTATATTAAGTTTGGATCTTAATTCAATGTTCATTTATGTGAATT
This sequence comes from Dendrobium nobile, assembly GCA_022539455.1. Taxonomy (NCBI): domain Eukaryota; kingdom Viridiplantae; phylum Streptophyta; class Magnoliopsida; order Asparagales; family Orchidaceae; genus Dendrobium; species Dendrobium nobile. The sequence goes on from CM039718.1 coordinate 53,753,264, forward strand.
AGTATATTGTTTGTGAGCCGCTCCCCGTTTTGAGTATTACCGGGTTACCTATGAGGATTATTACGTTTAGTAGTTTCTCTGTTAAGCCTGCTGCTCTCATTCAGGCTATGAATTTATATGTTTGGGACAATACCTATATGAGATTTTTCTTTCTTTATCTGCTTGGTCCTTTGCTTGTGTTTTGTGGTAATTTAGTGACCTTCAAACATACCGTGAACAAACACTCTTTTTACTTTTCCAATTGGTTAAATATATACTACTTACAATTTTGCTGCCTTATTAACCTTTTGCTGTTATGGAGTGTTTCTTACATGCAGAGATACTCGCCAGAATTTTGGCCTTACAAATTTTGCAAAGAATTCACGAATTCTACTTTTCAGAGCTATTTGAGGTTTGCTTATTCTTTTTGCAGGAAGACTGTGCTGAGCGATATTATTCTGCTCTTCCTTTTTTGGGTGTTGTCCACTTGCAGCCTTAGAATGTGCACAAGTTTTTTTGTAATTCATAGTAAAAGGAACCACCGACTCTTAGGTTTTATTTTGTTTTCTCTTATATTTCTTTTGAGGATTAGCGAGGTGGAGGTTCCTTCTAAGGACCTTGTAACCTCTTTTTTTGATATTAACGCGTAGGCCCCTCTGAGGGTTTTAACCAAAAAAAAAAATCAACTAAATCCCTTGTAACTAATTTATCTAATCAATGACTAATCAATCCCCAAGATTCAAGCATGAACTAGACTTATTAAACCATATTTATGGCATAACCAATGTTTAAAATTGCGTATTCGAGTATTGAGGCATTTTTCATTCGTGAGGCGAGGCGTAAGCCTCTGATAGGAAATACTTGAGTTCAAGTATTGTCTAACCAAATCTGAAGTAAAACGAGAAGAAAACTGCTGTTTTCAGCAGAGGACAGCAGCCAAACACAAGAAAACAGCGAGAAATTAAGAGAAAACTCAAGAAGAAACTTGGATTCCACTAGATAATGAATAAAAAAAGCAAAGATACAAGTGATCCTCAATTCGAGAGGAGGATTGATCTCTCCCAAATCTCTAGACACCGCTAGAGCCCAAAGAAACCTAAATCTAAGAGATCTCAAATTTCAGCCCAAATTCAAGATACTCAAACCCTAGCAAAATCAACTATTTAATGTAAACAAATCAAAAGGAATTCCCTAAACAGTCCCTAAGTTCAAATTTCCCTCTCAAAACGCTCAAAAAAACTTCCTAAACGGCTTTACGGGGGCTGGTCAGGCCGCTCGTTCTCCTCCAGAGGCAGATTCTCCGCCTGTTCGCGATTTTCGCCCGTGAACCGGTCCAGCCTAGACCAGCTTGACCGGTCCAGTGGACCGGTCTAACAATACTCCCCTCCCAAAGATCCACCTTGTCCGCAAGGTGGAAAGACGACACCCTCCATTCCTTCTTCATCACAAATAGTAAGAACTTGAAGAGTTCGGTCCTTACACCTGTGCCCCGGCGTATACCTCTCGTCACATCTGAAACAAAGCCCTTTTGCCCTCTTCTCCTGTAATTCTGTCTCAGTGAGCTTCTTGAAGTTATCCTCACTCCCTCTTCCTACTGGCTTCTCCCTGGTGATCTCATTATTGTTGACTGATGCAGGCCCCTTTGGTGCTAAAAGAGTAGTCGTAGTCTTGTAAGAGCCTCCTGAGCTGCTGCTCCTGGCTCCCTTCTCCAGATTATTCTGATTTTCTACCAGCTGTGCCAACTTCATTGCCTCCTCCAAATCACTAGGCATAAGAACTTTAACTGCCGCTCGGATCTCTGCCTTCAACCCCTTCATGAAGTTCCCCTCCAATACGCTATCTGATAATAGCTCCACCCTACTAGCCAGGTGCTCGAACCGCTCACGGTAGTCTGCTATTGATCCCTCCTGCATCAGAGCAAAGAATTGCTCATAGAAATCTCCTCCCCGATTGGTTTGGAAACGTTCTATTATGCAGTTTTTGAATTCCCTCCAGTTCCTGATAGGCTCTCTCCTGTCACGCCACTGATACCATGACAAAGCCTTTCCTTCTAAACACAATCCTACCGCCGTCGGCTTCTCATCCTCTGTCAACCCATTGACCGCAAAGTAACGCTCCACCTTGTAGATCCATCCATGGCCGTCTTCCCCCTCGAAAACGGGCATCTTCAATTTCCTCACCTTGGGATCTCCCCGGTATTCTCCATAGCCTCCCATTCCCCTCAGAGGAGGCGTTCCCCAATTGTCCTGATCGTCCCTCCGACGAATATACTCTAACCCCTCTTCATACTCACCTCTCCTCCCTTCAACATCATCACCTCGACGCTGAATACCTTCAAATTCAGCACCTCGACGATGACGTTCCTCCCTTCTTCCTTCAAAAACCCCCCTCGTCGCTGAATTCTTTCGAATTCAGCACCTCGACGATGAGATCCCTCTCTCCTCCCACCAAAATCAGCCCCCCTTCTGTCATATCCCATACTCATCTATTCCCTCGAAAAGGGCTCTAGCGGAGGCATGTCGTTCTCTTCCTCTAGGATCTCCACCTTCGAATTTCTCCTCCCCCGCATGGGGTTCGGATTTCCTCCCATGCCATGGCCGTCGACGATCTCTCTTACTTTCGATGTCGCCGGATTGGTTTTCATCTCAAGTAGTTTCTTCAACATTTCCTCCATTGCGGTGAACTTCCCCTCCAACCTTTCATTGTTGGAGGAGATTTGATTTTGAAGGTTGAAGAATCTTTCCTCCAAATCGGCTTTCAATTGGCCGACTTCGTCTTCCAAGACGTCAACCTTCTTTCCGACCATCGTTCTTCTCAAGATTCACGAAGATCTTTTTCTGAAAAAGAAACTCTCGCTGAAATTTCAGGATTTCAGCCGCCAACGGTCCCAAAAACGATGCTCTGATACCAATTTGATAGGAAATATTTGAGTTCAAGTATTGCCTAGCCAAATCTGAAGTAAAACGAGAAGAAAACTGCTGTTTTTAGCAGAGGACTGCAGCCAAACACAGGAAAACAGCGAGAAAACTGAGAGAAAACTCAAGAAGAAACTTGGATTCCACTAGATAATGAATAAAAATAGCAAAGATACAAGTGATCCTCAATTCTAGAGGATCGATCTCTCCCAAATCTCTAGACGCCGCTAGAGCCCAAAGAAACCTAATCTAAGAGATCTCAAATTTCAGCCCAAATTCAAGATACTCATACCCTAGCAAAATCAACTATTTAATGCAAACAAATCAAAAGGAATTCCCTAAACAGTCCCTAAGTTCAAATTTCCCTCTCAAAACGCTCAAAAAAACTTCTTAAACGGCTCTACGGGGGCTGGTCGGGCCGCTCGTTCTCCGCCAGAGGCGGATTCTCCGCCTGTTCGCGATTTTCACCCGTGAACCGGTCCCGCCTAGACCGGCTGGACCGGTCCAGTGGACCAGTCTAACAATAGACGCCGCTAGAGCCCAAAGAAACCTAAATCTAAGAAATCTCAAATTTCAGCCCAAATTCAAGATACTCAAACCCTAGCAAAATCAACTATTTAATGCAAACAAATCAAAAGGAATTCCCTAAACAGTCCCTAAGTTCAAATTTCCCTCTCAAAACGCTCAAAAAAACTTCCTAAACAGCTCTACGGGGGCTGGTCGGGCCGCTCGTTCTCCGCCAGAGGTGGATTCTCCGCCTAATTGCGATTTTCGCCCGTGAACCAGTCCCGCCTGGACCGGCTGGACCGATCTAACAGCCTCAAGGCGTTTTGAGGTGTAAGCCTCAAAATCAAAAGATTGCGTAAACATAAAATGATAATTTTTTAATATACTAATGAGTGAATAATATAAAATATAAAAAAACATAACATATGAAGTGAAATCAAAATATCACAATAATAAGACAACATGATATATAGTTCAACTAAAAATTCTATCTTTCCCAAATCTCAATATTCTTTTCATTAAAATATAATTTCAATTTCCAAAAATAAATAACAATGACATATCACATAAGAACTCACAAGTCATCAGCACTGTCATCACTAAGGGGTTCTTCATTTGAATCATCATTATGATGAATTGCTCTCTCCCCTTCCTCCTTTCCTATAGAGTCCAATGTCGGGCATTTACTTCAAGATTTATGTAAGTTTTAATATATATATATAGCGAGAGGCGTAAGCCTCATGCCAGTGAGGCGAGGCAGGCCTCAACCAAGTTGAGGAATTTTAAACCATGGGCATAACTAAACACAAGATTAAAATAACAAGCTCAAACTCAATAATTAGTTAGTTAAATTAATAAATTAATTAAATTTAAGTAGAATCATTACAATAATTAATTCATGCAACATCATTATGTTAACCTTATCCAAATATTTCAGGTTGATTTAATAAATCTTTATGCTTCATTACAATTTGTTGTTACATTAACATCTAACTTTACAATAAACAATTAAAGTTAGTAAAGGGGATAATTATATTTCGAACAAATTTGTGCAAACAACTTGTAGTCTTGTAGACATGTTAATTTTAGTATTCAACTTATTCTTGCTAACAATACCACAAAAATTTAGGCTTCGTTAGGGACGACTTTTTATTGCTTCTTAAAATAAAGTTTTAGTACAAAAATTTTAATTTTTTACCTAAACTATGTTTTAAAAAACAATAAAAAATCGTCTCAAACAAAGCATTAATTTATCCATGGCATTAGCACGTCGTCAAACCATTGCAAATAAAATTGTTTACATTGGACCTAGCACAAAAACCTAACTTAGATCCGCCACAAAGCTCTGACGTTTGAGTCAACCCGTGTAGGGTAAAGTCAACTTAAGTGACTTAAAAAAAAGTAAGCACACCAAATGTTTTGATTTCAGATGTAGCTCAAAAAAACAATTTAACAAATTAATTTTTTATATAACTTTTCAAGAAAACCCTTTAGATTATAATTTTTGTCAGCATTTTCATGTAAACATGTACAAATTTGATAAATATATAAATATACTCATTTTGGATCAGGTTGAAACTAAACCGTTAAACTTGAAAATATTTTTTATATTAGTCAATTTTGTTCAAGATGCGTTTAAGTTTTAAACAAGGTCGGGTTTAGATTTAATAAATTTATGTTGGATTATTTGGAGTCAAGCCCAAACTCAACCCGTAACTTGAATTAAAACTCTTATTAATAAGTTTGTCCAATAATAATTTATTTTTTTTAACATATATAACACTTCAAACTCTATTGATAAAAGTTATAACATGCGCAAATCATTAAAACTCTTAAATTTTCAACAACTGACTTTGCTACGACAACCTTTTATTGCTCAACACTTATATTCATATAGCATAATAAATTAAGATATATTTTAATAAAATTTAATTATCTACAAGATATTGTATTATCACATATTCATTAACACCTATATTATTCCATAATTAATATAATTAATTTTTATGTCAATTAACTTTGCAAGGTTACCATATATTCTTCATTGACATATGCTTTTGCAAGAACATAAAAACCTTCTAAATGGTAAGTTGATTGCTTTGCACAATTTCTCATATTGCATAGCAAGATAAAAGTACAGCAAAGCGATCATTATTCATCATTTATAATCCCACAATAAAAAATGAACCCCCACCAAAATTATTCCTTAAATCTCATCAGAGTCACTTTAATTGTTGTATTAAATACGCAAGTATTCACAATGCACTATAAAGATGTCATTAGCTAATAAATCACTCCGCCCCGACAAAAACAAGTATCTAACAATTAGGTTGGTTGCAAGTACACCTGACAATTGCATCAAATAGATCACTAATCCAATTTGTTAGGTTCTATGCAACCAAGAGCTTTGAGTCTAACTAAACAACTTGAGTTGAAAAGAATAAGGGAAAGAATCCCCACATACTTCAATAACTTTAAGACCCATAGTAAATTCTAAAAAATTTGAAATATTAAAATCAAATATAATTGTTAATTACCCATAAATGACGAAGCAATTATATTCAATGATTGAGTTATAGAGGGGATAAAAGATGGCTCTTCCCCCCTTAGATTTAAGAAAAAGCTCGATATAAATATTAAAGCTTCACCCTTAAATCATCCTACAAATATGTAAATTATACAAGGTTTGCACACCTAAATTTGAGTTGAATTATGTGGCGCCCACTCATTTAAATTTTTAATCCCTACACTCATTATATAGAAGCCCAATACAAACATTAAAGGTACAAACATTAAGGTACGACAATGAAAAGAACAAAAATTTAAAAATCAAAGATATCAAAAGGTAGTCTTATAATAGTGTTCCATCGTGTACTACATGCCCCTTTTTAATCTTGAAGACCTAAGAAGATTAATACAAACCACCGAAAGCTTAGATATATTATAAGAAATGCAATATCTCAATAACTTATTATTCTCTTTATTATTATTATTATTATTTTATCATGATGCATTCATCTATGTAACTCCCCAATCAAAATAGGATAATTCTAACCCTCCTAGTAATTATCTTTCAAAGATTTCAATTAAATGTACAAGTCAAGAATATATCAATAAGAAAGGTTGAAGCAACCAAACAAGAAAATTAAAATATAAAAGTTGAGTTAACCTCCAGACTATGAAAACTTGAACTAATAAACAAATCTATGAATTAATATCATAATTAATATTATACGAAATATTAACTAAATTAGATTCATTTAGCAACCAATATACCACTTATAAATGTTTCATTAGAATAAACATTTTACTTCTATATAAAGTCAAGCACAGTAAAAACATTTATTAAGACATTGAAAGAATATATGTCCCTAAGATAACGTCAAGCACAAGCCAAAAGGTGCTTGAGATGCCCATAGCATAAGTAAATGCAAAAATGATTCAGTAGATTTGATGATAGCAAATATATATATATATAAGAAAGATAAATATATAATATATAAATTATATCAGTAATAAATAAAACCATAGCTTCTGATCTTTTTACCAAACGGTCTTAACATTTAATGTCTCTCAAATTATGAAAAGTTGCAAAATTTCAAATAAACTGTTTATAAATTGTCTGAGGTTTTGAAGCTATATGCAATATACATTTGAATATATTTTTGCTTGCATGCACCAAAAAAAATTATAAACAAACAAATTTCCACCATTGTTGCGTGACGGTAAAATTAAAAAGAAAAACATTTGAACACATTAATCTCTTGCATATCAACGCATATATCAAAGTTCCAAACTATGCAAACCATGCATATCATAAAGCAAAACAAAACAATATATAAAATCAAAGTCTATAGGCTCCATTCATTTTGCCTATTTCAAGCGCACTAAGTGAATTACATATCCCAAGTTCAGATTCATATCATCATAATAGACCCAATTGGAATTATAATAATATAAAAAAACAATGAAAAAAAAGAAAATAAAATAGGCACAGCGCGTCATAAGAAGAGAGCTCGAAGTAAAAAGACCTTGTAGCTACTCTAAAAACAATCACTATAGCAAGAGGGGAAAAAAGATCACAAAAAAAAATTAAAAACACATAAATGATGACATTAAAGAAATTGATAAAAATTAGTAACTAGATTTATCATATAATGATCATCAATAGTCTCAATCCAACTATTTTAGCCACATATCGCAAGCTCGAATATCAACAAGGTTGTGTGTGAGGAGAAATTATTATGTGCGGACACCGGACAGTCCGGAGACCAACCAAAATTTGCCACGTCACCCAGTACCGAGCGAGCAAAAAATTGACGTGTCGCGTTCTGGTTGGTCTCCGGACGCCATCCGGGGTCCGAAAAGAATAATTTTTCATGTGTAAGATAGCATGCTTGAGCTCCCTAAAAAAAGGGGGAAAAAAGCTACAATAATACAGCATGCTCATAATATCCACATCAACTTGCAAACCATCATAATCCTTCCAAAAGCAAGGTATCCATAAACAGACCATCCCAACAACAAAAATAAGGCAACACAATCTTTTGAACTGCAAAACTCCTTAAAATGGATGGGAATTAAAACTAAGCAAAAACAAGAAAGGAAATAAACAAAAACAGTAAAAAGCATAGCTAAAAACAGTAATAATGTCAAAGCAAGAGATGATCCACCATTCCATTTATAAACTACAATGCAAGCATAATAATGCTCAAGAAATAAAGCTGGCAACAATAATTCCAACTGAATTAAATAAGAAAGAACGCTTATCTACCACATGTACTCCTTACTCTTTTGCTACATAAAAGGGTCAATGGAAACAAGTTCCAATGTCATGTCATGTTGTACAGCGCAGACAAGACCTAAGGTTGAAAAGATACACAAAGATAACTCTTACAGCAACATTCAAAAGAGGCTGCCCATCAGTCAAAAAGAAAATGGCCTATATCACATGGAGAAGGAAGCGTAGAATGGAAGTACTGCCGGGGTGGATGTTAAGCTTTGCCATCAGCTTAATATTCTATTAATTTATAGCAAATTATGCTTTAAATTCTTCTCTATTAGTTTTAGTTTGGAGACAAAAACTCTCAACCACCATTCGATTAGCTAAAAAATTATTAAAAAAATACTTCCGTGAAAGAACAGTGCAGAGTTCTGAAATGCACCTCACATCCTACCATTCATCCTAGATATGAAAATCGAAGAATCAATATAGAAAAGTACAGCTTTCAGAACAGCAAGATCTATGAAGAGGGTAGTTATATCGAAAAGATAAGCTTGAAGTAGTACGACAAGAAAAAAAATTATGCAGCGGCAGCAAAAGCAAAGTCATTTATCAATATACAACAATATCGAGACGAAAAGTTAAAATCTTGCGTTGGTCACTTCGCATTTAATAGCAGATCGTAAATGGCAGGAGATAATAGAGTAGTTTTTAGACGGAGAAGAAATTGGCTTTAAAAAATGGTGTGGGAGAAAAAAAAAATAAGCACGGCGATCCAGGAAGACTGCTTATCGGTATACAGCAATATTGAGACGCAAAGTAGCGATCTTGCGTTCTCCACTTTGGAAAAAGAGAGCAGTTTTATCGACTGAAATAATGGTAGCAGGAAGCGGTAGCTAAAAGAAGTCATTTAATTATCAGTATACAACAACAACAACGACAACAATAATAATAATATAAAAAAGTTTGGATTGTCCGCCTTGCATTTCAGAAGGTAATACAGCAGATAAATAGTAAGCCGAAGAAGGAGAATGTAGAGCAGTGAGAAGAGAGAAAAGTATTCTTGATGAAGCTAAAGCTCAGTTTATTGTATTACCATAAGTTGCACCGCCGAGCATTACCCCGGCGCCGCCACCATAGACATCGGAGGGAAGCATAGGGGAGGACGATGACGCGCCGCCGCTCCGACCAGCACCGAGATGAAGCTCCGATATGTTGGGAACAGCGTTATTGTTATTCCCGCCGGTCATGGGAGAAGTTTCGGTGAGTTCACCGCGCCCGTCGTCGACACCTTGGTCATACAGAAAGCCCTTGAATACATGCCCGCCAATGTTCACAACCGCTTGGTAAGCGTACTCGTCTTCTCCGTCGTCAACGGATGTTACTCTCACGCACTTGAACACTGCCGGAGCTCGTACGTGGCCTGGGAGATTCTCGCGGAAGCTGGCTTCTGCGAAAAATTCCAAATTTGGTTACGTGGGGATAACAGAGGGAGGAATAAAGAAAGGGGAGGGGTGAAAGGTCTTACCTTGGTGGCTAGAGCTGGTATCGAAGCTGCGAGGTGGGGTGTTGGAAGTGGAAGTGTGGGAAGTGGTGGTGGTTTGGGAGGAGATAAGGCGGGGTTTTTTGGGGGCGGATGTGGAGGTAGAAGATCCGGCGAAGGCGGCGGCGGTGGCAGTGCCGGTGATCTGGCGTTCACGGCGGCGAGCTGCGGGGACCCACGTGCTTTTTATGTGCGTGGAGCAGTCAAAGCCGCGGCTTTTACAGCACGTTCTGCATCGCCTGTGTGTGCAATCCTTTTTGGCTTGGTTGCCGCAGTCCTGGCAGGTGGAGGAGCCGCTGGCGACTGAGAGGATGCCGGAGGAATTAGGGTTAGGGTTTTGGTTGTGTGGGGGTTGGGCCAGACAGGGAGCGGCGGCGAGGAGAGGGATGATAGGGTGCTCGCCGGAGCAAAGCATAGATTCGTTATGTGACGGCGGCACCGCTGGAGCAACGACGAAGACATCTCGTAGGCCGACCATGCCCATGTCAGCAATTCCATAGTTGAGTTGGTGGCGGCCAGAGCCAGAAGAGCTCGGCGCCCAAAATCCGGCGGCGGCCGCAGCGCCGCCGCCGGCATTAAATCCTAGCGAGAGATCGTCGGCTCTGGCCGTGGAGGAGGAAGCAACCCAATCCGCAAATGCTCCGGTGTCGGAAGGAAATCGCCTTCCAGAAGCCACTACGACTTCTTATATACTCACTCTTCTCTCACTCAAAACCTATAATTGTCTGTCAATGACTACAGCTCTGTAGATGAAAATGCAGAAAAAAAGAGGTTTCTGGTCGGGAAAAAAAGATTTTTTTTAAGCGGGTGAAAGTCGGTGAGAGAGGTGGAGAGGAGTGGGGACTCTGAAATTCTTTCTGATTGTTGTTTTTTCGATCCCTTGCGACCTGTTTTTTCCTTAAGTTGGTTTCTTTCTATTTCTCCCACTAACTTTGGCGCTCTCTCTCTCTCTACTGGTCTTCCAAGCAGTTTTTTCTTTCTTTTTTCTGCTGTCACTGCGCCCGCTGCTTCTACTGCCGCTAGCTGCTGCTGCGGTTTCTGCTTCTTCTGCTACCTGCCAGGTCCCTTCTGCTGTTGTTAAAAGCAAAAGCTCTGAACCTCTCAACACCAAGGTGAACCTAGCCTCTCTCTCTCTCTCCCCCCTCGAAGCTCCTCGCTTATTCGATCTCTCGAATGGCCTTCACTGGCATCTTATCCCTTTCTCTCTCTACCTCTATCTCTGTCTGCTGTCTCACTCTCTTCCCCTGCTTTACTGGTGGTGGGCTTTCTATTATTCTTCCCCGCGGTCACGTGATGGATTGGTAAAGGCGAGAATGCGCAAATGGTTAAATGGGATGGAAGGCTTGTTCAGCTCAGAAGAAAGGGAGTTTCATGGCGACACGTGTAAGGCAAAGCTCGAACCTTTTTATGGCTCCGGGGGTGTTCGGGTTGTGACTTCTCAGCAGAGGATTTATGTGGAAGGCAACGTTCGTTTATTGGGCCCGTGATGGCAAAACCAATGTAGACGTGCAGGATCAATAAAATATATTTTAGAATATGATAAGATTTTTTTAAAATTATTTAGGAGCTCTTATATTTAATGTCAAATAATTTTAATTTTTAAATTTATATATTTATTGAAAGCCTAAAAATAAAGAGGAACATAGCAAATATTCTAAATCCAAGTTTTATATGAAAACCCAATATATAAGGGTGGTGTGGCAATCGAGTGATAATAGTTGGACCACCGTCGGCATCGAAGACCGGGAAAAGCACTGAGAGTTCCATAGATCTCTAAGATCTCTGCGAACTCGAGTCTTCTCCTTCGTATAAAGAATGCATGATTAGAAAAATGTGAGCTCTCTCACTTTCATGTTTTTGAAGATGTAGAAGTTCACTACTTTCTATAAAGGAGGAAATTTGAATATAAAATTGTAAGTAATTGATTGGTTTCTTGTAGTTATGACCAATATGGGGGTAGAAATAGTGGATGCTTGATATGATAGATTGATGATGTTAATCAGATAATGATGAATGAAGTGTTATGCTTTAGAATCTAATATGTAAGAATTATTATTTCATCTTATACAAGTAGAGCTACCTAAATTTTTTTATCTAAATAAATACTAGCGAAAATAAAACTATTAATCAAAACATCAATATATACATATATATTAATTTTTTTGAAAATCATATACATTATTAAGTATATATTCAATCATATCAAAATTACTCTGTCATGAGTATAAAAGAATGGCTAAAATAACAAGAGCCTAAATGTGAAGGATCATAATCAATCTTACACCCATGCTCCCTTGCAATGACCTGAAATTATTTAACCACATATAATAAGCTCAAGAGCCCATAAAATAATAAAATCTTATAATTGAACTCAAAACATGATAAAGAAGTAGTAAGCATGTCATTAGTTAATTCATAATAGTAGTAATTATATGGTCATGAATTGATGCATAAACAGTAAAACACAAATATAGTAGCAGTAATATTTGTAGCCAATAAAACAATAAGGTACATAAACTAATAAAGCAGTGTGGTGGGAAAATCGATAAACTAGTACGGATGTAAAATTTATAAATAAGTTGTCGTATCAGTACTATTAATCAATAAAGAAATCGTATTAAGTGATAAAACCAAAATATCAATAAAGACTATCATAATCATATCAATACAGTAAAACCCTATAATGAAATACATATACTATCTAGTTATTTTATATCAATATCGAATCAATATCTTAATCACTTGCTCAGTATATCACGTGCTCAATATGCCACATGTTAAGTATCATTATTGTCAATACGTAATAATATCAAATAGTATCGATGTCTGTATCGGTAATATAGTAAAAGTGTAATGTCGTCAATAAAATCAGTGACGATAACACTAAAGTAATGCAGTAACAATAAATCTTCACTGTGATAGTAAATCGGTAAATAGTAACAGTAAGGCAATAAAATCATACAATAATAGTAATAATGAATTAATAACATGGATTTCGACTGTCACATTAAACAAGTAAAAACTCCTAGTTTAAGCGATATTTTTTTTCAAAACTATTAGTCCATATCAGTAACCCTTTGGCTCAGTAAATAGAGTCGTCACTATTTACCCATAGACACTATAATAACTTCTTAAAACTTTCAATCACTGACATATGAATCAGTAAATGATAACCACAAACCATAGTATATAAAGGAAAGCTAGTCAGCCCACCATTCTTTATAGGTCAATCAGTCTCTAGCCAACGTCAATGAAACTAGCTTTTACTTATCCTTACATATATATATATTATTATCACAATATTATAACGGTAATATCACCCAACTGTTACTCAATTGCATGCCCATTGTCACTCTCAATGCTTGTAATACTAGTATGCTTAAATAAAAATATTCAAACTTATATGGCATTTGTAAATCATGCAAAATTCAATAATTTCTATTTTACCCATTAAAATTCATAAATGTTAAAATAAAAAATGCTCATATTGACGACATCTATCACATTCCAAAAATTATATGGTGAAAATTTACTAAAAATATAGATATCACAACCTCTTAAAAAATTGATCAAATTAAAATTTATAAAGCACAAAATATACAAAATCATTAAAATAAAAATTAAGATAATGATTCCTCATAACGAGATTGTTGACCTCATTTTTGTATGAGGTCTTCAATAAGATCCTAAACCCAATCCAGACTCAAATCAATTCAAACCCAATCCAGACTCAAATCAATTCAAACCCAATCAAATCCAGACCCAAATCCAAGGCCCTAAGGCTTGGTCCTAAAGGCCTTTTCCAGCAAATCTTTGAACATTCCAAAATCCAGTCAAATGGACTCTGATTCAAGCTCTGTCATTTTCATATTGATGGGGCATGTCTCTAGAGCCAACCCTCTAAATTTGAACCCATTCTAAGACCTCTAACCCCAGAAACTAAATTAAATTCCAAAGGCTGTAAAACCTTTAAATATTTACAGCCCATGCCACTGGACCTGTCACTTTGAAGATTCTGATCTTAGAGACCTCTCCAAAGCCTGCAATGACTTCCAGATCATCAACCCTGACTCACTGATCAATAAACTGCATTTTTCTGGACTCATTTCAACCCTCAGTGGACCTGAGGCCAAAATGACCAAAATACCCTTAAGAGGGCTCAAATAGTGATTTCAAATCAAATGACCTCCAAATCGAATACAACCACTTGCAGCAAGTTCCAAATGTCCAACTGAATCTATTAAGCCCATTCCCAGCCCCTGAGTCAACCTGGTTGACCAAGTCAACAGGGTTGACCCAAAAGGGCCCTTAAGGGTTCAAATAGTGATTTTGACCAGATTGACCTCTCCAGACCCTGGGACCACATTCAATAGACTCAGAATCATGTTCTGAACCTGTTGAACCCATTTCCAGCCTCTGAACCCAACTGGTTGACCAAGTCAACCAGTTTTGGCCTAAGGCTCATTAAGGGCCCATTAACCCCTATTGGTCTTAACTGCCTTTTGAAATCCCAAAACCACCCTCATTAGACTCTAAACATCTACTCAAGCATGACCAGCCCAGACTCATGCCTTGGGTCAACCTGTTTGACCCAACTAGTCAATCTTCACTTAATGGCCCATTAAGGGTCCAATGACCTTCAACCTATTAAGCCCTATCTAGCCCAATCTTTACCTGTCCAGCCATTGGAAGGGACCCCACAATCTGGTTTAGTGCCAACTCAGCAATTTCTAACTCCCTTGATTGGTCAAAGGGTCAAAGTGAGCCTAAACAAGCTTGGTTGGTCAACCCGACCAAATCAGCCCCTCTAAACTAAACTCAGATCAGTCCAGCCCTTCAATCTAACTCCAGAACCTTCCCTGAACCTAACCCAACCTAACCCGAGCCTTGGCCTGCTTCCTAGCCTGCTCAAAAGCCCAATTAGACTCCCACGGTCACCATGGTCAATCTGACCAAGGAAGCCCAATTCAGCCCAGCCCAGGCCCTTCCAGCCTTTGGGTTCGACTCCAGAACCTTCCCTGTAGCTGGCTCAACCTCCTCCAGCAGCTGGTGTAGCCCCTAGACCCGAGCTACCCATCCAGTGGTCCCCTCCATGTGAAAGGGACTTGGAGTCATTTTCACCTGAGCAGCCACTCCCTCTGCTCTTCTAACGGCCAGAGACAGATGGCAACCATCCAAGCCTTCTCTCTGATACATCTCAGCCACTCCTTTTGGCTCTAAACGAATGAGTAGGGTAAAGGCACGGGAGAGCCATCTTGCATTGGAATCACTCCCCAGAGCTTTTTGATATTTCGTTTTTCTTCCCAGAGCTCCCAGAAATCGTCCCTAGCTTCTTCCCGGCGTTTGGAAGCTACCAGAAGCGAGATCAAAGGTGAACCGAGAGAGACATTCATCCTAGTCATCCCAATTCCCTGTAGAAGCTTTCTCCGAGCTCGGGGTCTTCAAGGATTCAATACGTGGTCAATCTACAAATTCAACCGTGACAAAATCAACTCAAACCATCAACTCTAGCTTGGTAAAATCTAAACTCTAGGTTTTATTTAGTTTTTCATATAGATCTTCTAGGAAATGATCTTGAGCTCTAAAAATTGCTCCCCATTTTTCTTGTCGTCATCTGTCACCCAAATTTCAGTTATAATACCATTTAATTAACCATATAAGAAGTTTGAGGTAAAACCTAAAACTAGGGTTTCTGCTGATCGAGTGAAGAAGACGAAATCAGGACTGTTGATTTCGCCTGTTCGATTTCAATGGCCAAGATCGTCTCACTCTTTACGCTAGGCGCGGTCTTCTGGGCCTACGGGATTGAACGTTTCATTCTGCTTGATCTCGTCCGTCCATGCTAAACCACGGGATTAAATCGTGACCGACCGATCCTTCAGTTGAAATCAAACCACGGGATTTAATCCCGTCCATTGGATCGGAACTGTGGAATCGAACGGCCACTTTGCTGTGCTGACTCATTTAAGTGAGAGGGGTCCACTTGACCGCCGCCTTCCACCTGGTCCAGTAGCTTTCCGCCGCGTGTAAATCCCAGGTTTAGGGTTTATTTTATTTTAATTATATTTAATAACAGAACTTGTAAAAATCATAGAAAATAAAATACTAAGCCAAATTTTTCCCACAACCACTCGTTTTTCTCGGAATTAAATTTCTTATTTTCTAAAAATAAAATCAGAGCTTAGTTTTCACTATTTTAAAACTTATATTTTAAACACTAAAATTTTCCTTAATTTCTTTAAAATTATATTTTATTTAAATATTCAATAAATCAAACATTAAATGGCATGATACCTGAGATTCAGCATGTGTTGTCTCTGATTTTTGGGGAGAATTCCAGAGCTCGATTTAAACCTTAAATGAATTTTCAAATATTTAATTAATTGCTTGGATTAAATATTTAAAATTTCATTTACAAATCATTCTATCATTCTATCATTGCATTTAGAGTTCTATGGAGTTAGTGTGAAGTCTCCCTTCCACTAACAATAGGTCTAGATGTTGATCATGTATAGTTTAATTAAAAATTACCTTTAAAATTATGCTTAATCTAGTTTAAATATGCTAAGGAACTATACTTGATCATCACATCAAACTAGGTTGATTCTTGATTTGGAGATATTGATGTGTATATCCATACATGTATATTTCCCAAAATCATATCATCTTAATGTCTCTATCCCTTTATAGTAAATTGTTCAAGTTATAAGTCATCAAATGACCTATAATTACAATAATTCACTATTCTCATTTCATAGAACATTAGGAGCACCTTTATTATTCATGTGTTGTATTGATGTGATTGTAACTTAGTATTTCAAAGGGTTAGAGAACATTGATTTATTACCTATAACCTAGTGACACTAAGGATAATAATTAAGGACTTGGTCTTAGTAAATCTAGAAAGATTTAGGAAGAACTACACATATGTCTCTTTTGGGATTGAACATGAACATAGAAAACTAGTGTCATATACTCTTTTAATCAAATGTATCCTGATTTGACATTAATTGATCTCAAAACAACTAGTAGATTAAGGATTCTCTCCTTTCCTTGATTTCAATAAATTCAAATAAATCAAATAAAAATCTCCCAAATTCTAAATCAACCTCAAATCACTGTAATCAATTCAACATTATAAATTCAATGTTTAAAACCCAAATTTCCAACTCAAATCTCACTAATCCTTAAATCAACCCTTAATTAGCCCAAACTTCCAGAAAATATAATAAATTCATTTTAAATCCAAAAAATATAAATAATACCTCTAACTGACCAGAATTGAGTCATTAACCAATGAAAAATAAAACCAAAATTATCTGATAGCAATTTAAAGCTTAATTTAATTTTAAGTGAAATTCAATGTTTAAATCATTTAATTAATTAATAATAATTAAAAATTCCAATAAATCCCCAAACACTTGGAAATCCCCCCTTAGGTCATTCCTGACCTTTGGAGCTGATTTCAAGAAGTTTGGAATCCATTTGGAACAAAATCCATAAAAGGGGTCTTAATTAAACAATTTCCAAAAAATCCATTAAATAACCCAAACTTTGAAAATTCGTAACTAATTCAAGAAAAAACCAAATTGACCAAACTCAATTGCATTCAACTCATAATAAGGCCTAATATTTATTAAAAATATAAAAATTCCAGAAAACCTTTAAATTCAAAAAGTCAACAAAATGGTCAATTGTAGGTCAAAACTAGTTCAAAACTTCAAACCTTCATAACTAAATCCAGAAAAATCCAATTTCAGCAAGCTTACCTTCTAACTGATCGTCATAAGGTCTAATATTTTAATAAAATATTAACCTTCCAGAATTTAACCTTAAATAAAAATCCAACTTTTGACCCCTTAATTAATTGATTAAAATATTCCAATAGTTCCTAAAAATTCAAGAATTGCTCTAAAACTCTAAAAATGATTCACCAACTTTTAAAATCAGTAATCCAACACATTTCTAATAAAATTCATTAACTTTCATTTCCTAACTAACTTAAGCTACTTAACTATACCGGGTACCACTGGGTAACCCAGGCCTACGAGGCTATTAGCTTAGCCCCAAGGAAGGTGAAATAAACTTCACGGCCTCGGTGTGAAACAAAGGTGGAATCCAACCAATATTAAAAATCAAATCTCTTTAAATCAAATCTCAAGTCATTAATAATTCAATAAACCTTTAATTCTTAAGATTTCTGAATTCTATTAATTAAAATCCATTAATTATTTAATTAAATTCTAAATTCCTTTAATCTAAATTAGTTTGATAATTTGATTGGGTAAGTTTTCTCTTAATCAATCAGATTTGATAATCAATTTAGATTAAACGAATTCGGGTCTTCTATGCCTAAAGTTGGATTCCTTTTGGAGGATTTTGGGCATTTTGATTTCAAAAGACCCCTAAAACATTTAAATAACAAAAGATCTCATATGGATTGTGCACAACTCCTTTTAGGAAGGCACTAATCCATTTGGATTTGGAGATCTCCGAACAAAAATAATAAACTACCGACCTTATACAATGTGTTAGATTCCTTCGGGAGGGCACGTTGTATTACATTTGTAAGGTCCCTTTCTCTCTCCTTAATAAATTTTAAGGGCTATCAGAATAAATACCTATCTTCTGTTTAAGACGGGTATTTATTCTGGAAGTCCTAGGACTTATAAATTGATGATTTCCTGCACTTAGGGAATTATCAATCTATAAATTCTTTATAACTAAATTAAATAACTCCAACATTTAAAATTGGAATAATTCTTAATAAATCTAAATATACTTTATTTAAACTTTAACCAAATTCATTTGACCTATAATAAATCAATCCTAATAATACATGCAATTTGAACAAATAAACCCATTAGGATTTACCCAAGCCACACAGCTTTCTTCACACACTTAGATGCTTGCTAGGACAACCAACTTTAGCCTAGGCTAGGCCGGTGGTTTGTTGTGATTTGTTTGCGGGTGTCTTGCCTAGAGGGCACCTATGTGTGATTGCTTACTTTTCTGTACTGCATAAACATAGCATATCTACTTTTTCTGTCTGTACACCAGAGAGCGGAGTGAATAAAGTGAGGGCCGCTGTACTTACTTTTCTGTCTTTACTTTCCTGCATTTATAACTGTACACTACGCACTCATAACATGCATCATTATATACAACTGCTTTACTTCCTGTCTTCTATATTACTGCTGCAGTAGAATGTTCTTAGGATCTGATGTACTGCTTTCATTTTCTAGAATTGTTGTATATAGATTGAGTCTGTACAGCGTCTGGAGTCTGTAAAAGAATTAAAGATAATTGCTTATAAATATACAAGTGGGGCTCCAAAAAGTAATGTCCTTTCCCTAAAAGGACGTTCCTTTTTGGAATTCCATAGAAGATCCGGAGCCCGAAGACCATAAGCAGTTATATTTAATTCTATTTTCTCATAGGCTTAGAACCCAGGTTTGTTGTCGGTGGGGCCTGGCCACCATTACTTTACTACAAATTCTGGGGTGTAACCAATGAAATTTATATAAATAAAATCAGCTTTTTTATATACAATTGCTTCATACATCATTCGCATACGAGTAGATTTTTTTGGTTTTTGTAAGCATATCTCTCTGCATTTATTTTAGATTCTTTAATAAACTCCTTGATTCCTAGGATAGAGCTACCTTAACTCTTGCATCATCGGCGAATTGTTGTGATTAGGATTGTTAGCTGGCAGCCCACTCTAGGCAGGTGGTAAGTCCAGATCGTATACACCTTTCTCTGCACATTTCTTCTTCTAAATCAAATTCTAAATCTTTCTAAAGTCAAATAACAACTCTATAATCTAAAGCCTGATCGTGAAAATGTAACTGCCCAAATATTTAATTAAATATATATATAATTTTGGAAACTATTTAGTCTTCATTTAAATCGAGAGTGTTCTCTTAGGAGATGTAATTAACTACAGGGGCTTGCCCCTGTAGGGAGTCTAGATCCCAGAATAATCTAAACCCTACTTAAGTTCTTTTCTGAGGTAGGGGAAAGATCTGTGTGCGTAGATTTAGTCTTATTCATGTTTAGGAGTTATTTCCACAATTAATAATAGACAGACAGTCAATTTGTTTTAACGAACAAATTGAATGTATTCTATATTTAATTGTAAAAATAAAGTTATAATTCATTAATCTAATCAGGTCGATTAGAGAATGTACTCGTCATCCCTTCAGGATGATTTGACTATTCTCTATACTACACCTGATTAGGAGAATGAATTGCACGGCTTCTCCCTTTAAAATCAATAGGAGGATATTAGTCTGTCCTTCGGGGCAGTATAATATCCGACTATGTAGATCTAATCGGGAGAAATATATCCTAAATATAAATAAAGCGAATCGTGTGAGAAGATAAAATTCCTATTTTCAAATAGAAAACACTGCTATATGTATATTTTTGTCCAGGTTCATTTCTTACAATCAAGAAATAGATAGATATTTGATCTACTTTCATAAGTAAATCAAATATCATCTGTGTGCTTGATTTTAGGGATGAATCAACAATTTGCTAATCTAATTAGGTAAGTAGGGAACATACTGATCATCCCTTTGGGTGATTTGTATACTCGCTACGTCATACCTGATTAGGAAAGCGAATTGTCTACTCTCTTTCTTTAGAATCAACAGAAGGATACCAGTCTGTCCCTCGAGGCGGTCTGACATCCGACTGTACGGATTCAATTGAAAGAGAATATTCAAGAATATAAATAAAGCAAACTATTTTTCGTAAATAAAATAAAATATATTTTATTTTAAAATTATTTTAAAAAAATCTCTCTCCCCTTCTCTTTCTCTATTTAAATAATATAGACTTATTATACAATATAAATTTTATATATTCTATTAAATTAATTATTCACATAAAAGAATTATATTTAAATAAAAACTAATAATTAAAATAAAGTTTCAGATAGATTTAATTTTCTCACAGAGATGAATAAAATTTCCTACAATGTGGACTGACGAAAATAGTTCTACAACCTCCAAATCCTAACTTCTTTTTTCCCTCTCGTCAATTTTCTCACTATCACGTAGATGGGTTCATCTTTTTAAGACTTTTAGCTTGACTTTAAGTTTGTTTAAATAAGAGTTCGACTATAAGTTTATTTAATTATGAATTCAATTTAACACAGTGAATCTAGATTCATATAAGATCAAGCTAATTTTCTTAAGAAATTTCAAAGATTAGTGATAGGTAATTTGAAGTTTAAAGTTTTGAATATTTTATAAGTAAATGTTATGATTTAGATGTTAGATATGTAAATACATAAAAATTTTATTGTATCCATGAAATTCCCATAATAAAGAAAAAGAATTGATGTAGCCAACACCACCTAATGGGATAAATTTTTTATGTTGTTGTTGTTGTATGAAATTCTCATAATTATTTATTCAATAACAATGTAATTAAAAATAAAAGATTGACTAATAATTGAGTTTAAAAGGAAAATTATAAAATATATTGATCACTTAATAATTGGTATATCATCAAAAAATTATCTTAATCGGGCATGAATCTTGAGAAAAAATTAAGTTGGAAACTTCAAAATTCAATTTGGAGGTCATCTGTACTTTGATTTCAATAAACTTATAGTTCAACTGAACATCTCGGAAATTGGGACCCAACGACACCAAATTCGACCCAATCTGAGCTCAAATGAGTCCAAGTCAAGGACCCGAAGCGTATTTGAAAGGTTCAATCCATAATTTGGATTACCAATTGGTTTTTAAACGTGACATGCTTATATTCAAACCGAGCAGCTCGACCAGACGAATCCAACGAGTCTAAGATCGTTGAATTCTGATATCATTAAGACATTCAAATTCCCAATGAATGGTTTATGATTAAGGGAATCAACATCGGTAATCCATGCAGACCAGTCTCAATTCACCCATGATATTCTTCCTACTTACTGGCAATGCCACTCCCATAAAACTATAATAGACCCCTCATTTTTTATAGATAGGGACCCTCAAGGGGGGTTGGGTTAAGAAGGAGGCCCAAGCAAGAAGAGAAGAAAGAAAACTCTCTAGTCACCAGACTCTTCCTCAGCCACAGCTGGACTTTCACCCAGCAACCTACCGACGCCGAAGTTCTGCTTGAATGTCATCTGAAGCCGGAGTTCTTCCTAGTCGCTGACTGACGTTGCACTTCAACCCAACATCAGACCTTCGCTCGTCGCTGAATTTCTATCGAACGCCGGACTTCTACCCGAGGACGGACCACCACTCATCACTGGATTTCTACCCAATGTCGGACATCTGCTCATCACCAAATTTCTACCCAACGCTGGACCTCCGCTCGTCACGTGATTTATACCTGACGCCAGATTTCTACTCGACGCCAGATTTCTACCCGACGTCGAACCTCTTCTCGTCGTCTATCTTTTATCCAACGTCGGACTTCTATATGACACCGAACTTCTATCTATCAATAGACTTCTACCCAATCAAACTTCGGCCTATCGTCGAAATTTTGTCGGACTTCTACTCGACGCCAAACTTATGCTCGTCTCCGAACATTCATCGGACTTTTATCAGATGCTAATCTTATGTCCATCGTTGGACTTCTACCTAACATCGTCCTTCTAACCTATGTCATCAAATAATGATCTTTATGGCCTCCGTCGCCCGTCAACTACAGTCTTTCCGACTTACATTGCCCACCGACTATAGTCATTCCAACCTCTATCGTCAGACAATGGTCTTTATGACCTCCGTCTACTTCGACCACAGTCCTTCTAACTTACGTTGCTCATCGACTACAATCCTTTCAACATCCATCGTCAGACAACTGTCTTTATGACCTTCGTTCTATCACCGACTACGATCCTTCCGACTTACGTAGCCCACGGACTACAATCCTTCCAACTTACGTCGCCCATGGACTACAATCCTTCCGACCTCCATCGTCCACCGACTATAGCCCTTCCGATCAAGCGAACACATCAACAATGATTCTTCCAATTTCCACCATGTAATACACTTTATATGATGTATATTTATTACATAAAGTCATGGTCTTCCTTCCAATGAAGGTCCCCATTTCTAATCAATTGCAAATATTAAGTGAATTCATTCCAACTGGGCAAGATCCCGTGTTTTTTTCCCTATTCAGAGTTTTCCATGTAAAAATTTTGGTATCTCTTATGAACGATGCACCATCTCTTTTTATCTGATTGTATATAAGATCTTTGTACAACGCTAAGACGCTAAATTTTATATTTTTCTACCGCCGCAAAGATTCCAAGATGCAACAATAATAATAAGAACTAAGATTTATTTCTAATAAATATTAAGAGTAAACAAAGTAGGAAATTATATCAGAAAATATTTTATAGTTTAAATAAAAATTAGCTTAGATATGCCTATCTTATTTTTATTTTGAAACAAATAAATAAATAAATAAAAATTTAATTTAAAAGGGAAGATTTAGATTATTTTCTCAATGAAAATTTGAGATTCTCCCCCTTAATGAAATGTTAAATCTTAAACTAAATCCTCTTAAGCAATTATTATATATGTGTAAATAATGGCTTCCAAATTAGATCTCAATGATCTTGTGCAGCTTTTTTTATCTTTGGATTTGGGTGTGTGTATATATATGTATTTATATATGTATGTATGTATTTATATATGTATGTATGTATTTATATATGTATGTATGTACATATATTGAACCTATACATGATAGTGAGACCCTATTAAGTATTGAATATTTAAGAAGATTAATTTTATGTATCATGTGACTTATGTTAAGAAAGATAGAAATATACCTAAAAAGACTAGGTTAGAAAATATTAGAAATGATATTTTTTATTAAATTTAAATGAGAATTTGACTTTTAACGGGACACAATTAATTGAGAAAAAAAAATATGTAGCCAACCCCACGTAGTAGGATGAAGGCTTGATGATGTTATTATATTGTTGTATGTAAATCTCCCTAAAATTTCATTAAAAATTATTAATAATCATCAAATTATGCTAGAATTTTGTAATTAAGATTAATCATATAAAATATCATTATAACTTGAATCAAATTAGATAATCATCTTCATTTCATTTTCAAACTATAATACCATAATATCATACAATAAAAATCAATTCAAATGAACTATCGAAATCGACAATATTTTTTAAATCACTTGAAATCAAAATTTAAAACTATACCGCTTGTCTATGTAAATTTGACTTGCAAGTATATCTAGTTTAAAATAAAATAAATATAGTATTTTTTAAATTTCTAATGTCTGACTGAAATAAAAGCAAATATGAAGTAAAATAGCAGTGCATTTAGATTTTTCTTTATTAGTTCATTTTCAATGTATTTGTAATTCAATTAACTTCCAAGTAGGGGTGTCAATTTCGGGTAACAGGTCGGGTTCGGGTCGAACCCGGAATTGACCCGGGTTCAAACGAGTCGACCCTAACCCGACCCGGGTAGACAAACGGGTTGGAAATTCGAACCGGACCTGACTTAGCAGGTTGGCGGGTTAACCCGACCCGACCCGGTTTTGGGTTCTGCCGGCGCCGAAACTTCGAAAGGGCGGCGGGCGGACGGCGGGCGAGGGGACGGACGTGACATGCTAGGGCGGGGGCAGCAGCACGGGGTAGCGGGCGCGAGTGGGGGCAGCGGGTGCGGTCGTGCGGCCGCGCGGGGTAGCGGGCACGGGCGCGAGGGGCAACAGTGCAGCGTTCAGCGTACGGGAATCCAAATTTTTTAAATTAAACGGGTTTTCGAGTTGACCCGGCAACCCGCCGGGTCAACCCGAACCCAACCCGTTTTTTCAAACGGGTCGAATACGGGAACCCGAACCCGACCCGTTTTGAAATCGGGTCGGGTCCAACCCGGACTCTTAGGGTCGGGTCCGGGTCGGATTTTCGTGTCTTGTCAAATATTGACACCCCTACTTCCAAGCACATTGGTTTTGTGAAGCACCAACATCCACCTTCTGCCGCATGCCACCACATTCCATCGCTTCCCATTTTCGTATATCGCCTACCATTGACAGATAGTCATCTGACTGTTGGCACCGATAGATTATATATTGAATGAATTTTATTTCAAATCAAGAACAAAATATTAATATTATACTTTTGTGCAATAACCTACTAAATATCTCAAAAATATTTTTAATACCTTATATTTCTTTTACTTTGTATTTTTAAATAAAATTACAACCTACTTCCAAGCACATTGGTTTTGTGAAGCACCAACATCCACCTTCTGCCGCATGCCACCACATTCCATCGCTTCCCATTTTCGTATATCGCCTACCATTGACAGATATTCATCTGACTGTTGGCACCGATAGATTATATATTGAATGAATTTTATTTCAAATCAAGAACAAAATATTAATATTATACTTTTGTGCAATAACCTATTAAATATCTCAAAAATATTTTTAATACCTTATATTTCTTTTACTTTGTATTTTTAAAAGCAAAATAAACATTCATATCCTATAATTGGCCTAATTTGTTTCTTATAGGATTTTAACAAAATTTTAGAATAATTTGAATATTTGTACCAGATAATTATATTATTTGATTCTAATATAATTATATGACTATATACATTTTTTTAATATATTATTTTTAAAATATTTATAGCATTAAATTAATATTTGTTTCATGGTCCATCACTGTTCTTTGGCTTATCTGATTTCAAAGCAATGATTATACAAATGTGAATTTAGTGAGGCGGTATTTATGTAATTTAAAATTATAGATTTGAATGAAAAGCATGAAAAATGATTTTTATGAGGGGACAATTAAAAAAAGGCAGGTCCCTCCACGCCGTACAGGCGCATGATAATGAGCGTCACTATCTCCATAAATTTAGCTGGCTGGAATTGGTGAATAATGTTATTAAAAAAATAATTTAGATTTTGTTTTTATATATGAATCAAATAAAAATTTTAAAAATTATTATCTTATTTATTTGAGAAAATTTTTAATATTTCTCAATGAAAATTAATATATCTAAAAATTTATATTAATAAAAATTAATTTCATGTAATATAGAAATAAAACATAAAATAAAAATCATGTGTGATATAGTAATTTAAATATTATACTTAATTTTTAATTCTTCCAATTTAAGCTATTTTTTAATTATTTGAAATAGTTCATTTTTTTAAAAAAAATTGTGTAGGGATAATAGCTTAATTGTTTATATCAAAATAGATTTAGGCTTCGTTTGGGACAGCTTACTCGTTGCTTTCTAAAATAATTTTTTAATACAAAAAATTTAATTTAAGAAAATTCTTAACTTAAAAGTTGTCTTATAATACTTTAAGAAAAGCCGTCATAAACGAAGCCTTAAAAATCAATAATTTTGATCTTAAATTAGTTCTTATATACAACATGATGAACTGCATTAATCTCAACATAAATAAGAGTCATCATCATCTAACAACCCCTAGTCTAACCAAAAGTGTGATGCTCTTTATCTCTATAATTGAGTGCAGTATTTATTGATGTGAAATAAAAAAAAATAAAATTTGCACATAAAAAAATTATCTATTTTCTGTTCATAAGATTTTTTTAGATATATGTAATACCTTATCAAAAAAATCATATGATCTAACATGAATCGCAGGATATCATTTAGAATGAAAACTTTTATGATTAAATTCTAAATCATATGAACTCCGATTTCAGCTAATTTACAGTCGAATTACAGTCTTGATGAGACAAGTCCATTAGGTTACCATCCCAGTTGAAATCAACATAAAGAAAATTATTGGGTCGAGGAGTGTTTAATGAGTCTAATCTATTATAATGATCAACTACGGTTAGGCCATCTAGATCTAATGGTTTAAACCTATTACAAGAAGTTTGATTGAGTGATTGGATCATTTAATTGAAGATCAATATATGATCTTAGGATATCTAGGGTATGTTGGAATGTCCAATGCTGCTTTGATCATGGGTCAAACTAGAGTTGCAAAAATGATCATACAACATGATATGAAATTCTAAGAATAGTTTGAGCGTCTCAGGCTACATCAAATATATCGTTTGAACTTTTATCGACGTCACTCATACGTCTCATGCTGTAACATTTTATATAAGATCGAAGCTACAAAATTATCATTTTATACAAAAATGTTCCTACATCAAATCGTTTGAACTTCTATCGCTGCCGCACACAACCCCAACATTGCAACATTTTGCCGCATCACAACATTTGTTAAGTCACAAGAACCTCCGCATCAGATGCCCACCATCATCGTAGCCACTGCCGACAATACCATTATGAATTTGTTCATCTATGACTTATCGGTACCTTCTCTAATGACCAAAAAAGACATTTAATTTCTTATAATTGTTATTTACTATTAGTCTTTGCTCAATTATGTTAGCCTTCATGATTTTCTCCAAACTCCTCATAAAAAAAAAAAAAAAATCAAACTCTTCACCCTAAACCCTATACCCTAAACTTTTATTAAATCATATGGTGGTCCCCATAGGGATGGGAGAGGAGACCTCCTTAGATAGTAGTTGGGAGAGCCAATAATTGTGTTGATTTTTAACTTTTAACCAATAATATAATGGAATCTTTTCTGATGCTACAATGTTTAATGTATAGCTTCTATTTTAGTAGGCCTATGTATTCTTATTTTAGTTTGCATGTAGCTTCTGATCCTTGAAATGTAGATTTGGTTGCTTCCATTTCATTGCTTTTAGTAGGTTGTTGTATTTAATAAGGTCCCCCTAAGGAATTGAAGTGTGGGGAGATAGATTATTGGGGCCATTATGTTTGGTGGAAGGATTCATAGCATTGGGTATTTAGTTTTTTTTTTTTTTTTGTTATATTCTATCATAGTATTATTATATGAAGATGATAGCATAGCACATGAAACTAGAGCTGTCAAAAACGGGTCACGGGTCGGGTTCGGTTCCAACCCGAAATTGACCCAACACTATTCAACCCGACCCGTTTTTGCAAACGGGTCGGTTTTCCGAACCCGACCCGCTTCGGGTCCGGGTCAACCCGAACCCGACCCGCTTCGGGTATATTTTATTAAATTTTTTTATTTAATTCAATTTATTTAAATCTAAATTAAATTAAGGTAAGATTTACTTTAATTAATTTAAAATAAATCAAGATTAATTTAATTTGGGCAACAATGTTTATAATTTTTTAAAATATCATTTATTTATTTCAAAAAAATCCTTTAAAATCCTATTAAATTAATTAAAAACGGGTCAATTTCGGGTTTCCGGGTCAACCCGAACCCGACCCAGTTTTACAAACGGGTTGAAATCTCTAACCCGAACCCGACCCGGTTCGGGTTCGGGTTGACCCAAACCCGAAATTTTCGGGTCGGGTTTTCGGGTCGGGTCAAATGTTGACAGCTCTACATGAAACCATGAGATATTCTCTTACATAGTTTTCTATAATAAAAAATAAAATAAAATAAAATTAAAATATGCATAAAGTTGCAAATATGATGTTTATTTGGTAATTAAAGTACTTTTTTTAATAAATTAATATTGATTTATTGCATTTATTTAAATTAAAATTCAATTATTTCATAAATATTTCATTAATGTTTAAGTAAATTTTAATTGGAATAATATTTTAATATTGTTCTATAGGTTATGTTCATTGGGAGAGAATTAAGCATTTTAATCTTGAATGATGATTCATACACAATTAGAGAAAAATTTTAAGAAGAAAGAAAGCTTAATTTTTTATTTGAAAAAAAAAAATTATAATTGGAGAATATTTTAGTAATGCAAAAGTGGTTTTACATATATACCCTACCATTATTATATATTTGCATATCTGGTATTTAAGCTTTAATAATCAGTTAGAAGTTCCATGTTACAACAAAATAATAAATATTGATTTGTTGATGTAGATGGCAACAAAGGCTGATGAGAGAGAATCTTCCTAGAAAATGATGGATGAGAAGATCTAGAATTTTTTGATGACTAAAATTGACTATGTTATTCTTTCTCCTAGATGGAGCAATATGAACTAAATAACATAAAATTTGTAGTGAAGTGATGATCTAGGAACATTTAAATTACCAATTTGCACTTTCTATGGTGATATGAATTTTGAAATTCTTTACAATCCTAATGTTTAAAGTGTCTAAAATTAGGACAATTGTGGTGTATTTATTAATTTTTAGACTGTATTATATTCTTTATTCGATATTATGCCATTATTCTTCTTATTTTTTTATAAGAAAATTATATATTAACTCAGGTATTCTCTTGACTAATGTGGATCGGTTAATTGAGCTTAAACCAAGATGAAGAACCATCATATTGTGGTCTTTATCAATGATGTATTTAATCAATTAAACAAATATACTATTTTATAGATCTTGATGGTAAAAGTTCAAGAGATAGCAAATCACAAATTTAACAATCACATTAATAGAAATAATTTTGAAAAAAAAATTATAGATGAATTTTAGGGTTATCAAATAAATCAAGATATTAATTAAAAATTTCAGCCTAATTTGAGTAGTGCATTAGAAAATTTAAAAGGTTATTTGGTAGCATAATTTAGTCAGGCTTTAATTTGGATTTATCTTAAATAATGTATGAAATAATTTTTGGGAGTTTTAATTTTGTCGCCTTCTCAAGTCATGTCATAGCCCTATTTTTCATTTTTCCATCATTTGCTAAATCATGTTAGTTAGCTAGAAGATTTAATAAGCTCTAGCGGGGAGAGCTTATTTTGTCTTCTTTTTCATCCTCTCATGACCCTCCTTTATCACAAAATATAAATATTTATTTCTCCTATTAACATCGTATACTTCCACAATCATGCCCTCATTTCTGTGATCCATTACCTCCTATCTTAACATTTTGCATGCTCTGTCTGATCGTAACTATCAAGGCATTGCACTGTACATATTGCATTAGAAGATTGCAAGTTATTTATTTTTAGTTTGAAGGTCATCCTCCTTCTATATCCTAAATCCTAAATCTTGAAATTACTAGCAAAATGGATAATAAGAAATTTACAGCATTTAACGACTACCATAAATGATAAATAAAGACAATGACCAAGATAAAATTGATTTCAATTAAAAAAAAACAAATTTTCATAATAGAATGACTTGGGAAACTCTCCATCATTAGCAAAGTTCTTACACTTCAAACTATATAGATTCTCTGTTATGTATTTGTTCCTAGATTTAGGAATGCTTTAATTTAGGTTTATTGTATGGCATAGTGTAGCCATTTGTGTTGCTTTGTATAGCCTTAGAAGTCTATATAAAGAGGTCTTTAGGTTGTAATAGTCAAGCCAAGAGAAATAAGAAGTTCTGTGATTTTGGGCTCACTCCTCCCCTCTCCTCTCTCCCTCCTCCTCTCTCAAGATCCAGTGGAAGTGCTTCTTCCACAAGGAAAGGATCTCACATCTAGTATTAGAGCCTGTCGGTGGACTCTTTTGGCGGAGGAGATCGACGGGGTTATTCTTTGGCTGTTCTTTAAGAACTGTGTTTATCTTTTGATTTTTGTAAATCTAGGACCAATGTGGAGATTGTTATGTATTTGTTCCTAGATTTAGGAATGCTTAATTTAGGTTTATTGTATGGCATAGTGTAGCCATTTGTGATGCTTTGTATAGCCTTAGGAGTCTATATAAAGAGGTCTTTAGGTTGTAATAGCCAAGCCAAGAGAAATAAAAAGTTATGTGATTTTTGGCTCACTCCTCCCCTCTCCTCTCTCCTTCCTCCTCCTCTCTCAAGATCCAGTGGAAGTGCTTCTACCACAAGGAAAGGATCTCACATCTGGTATTAGAGCCTGTCGGTGGACTCTTTTGGCGGAGGAGATCGACGGGGTTGTTCTTTGGCTGTTCTTTAAGAACTGTGTTTATCTTTTGATTTTTGTAAATCTAGGACCAAGGTGGAGATTGTTATGTATTTGTTCCTAGATTTAGGAATGCTTAATTTAGGTTTATTGTATGGCATAGTGTAGCCATTTGTGATGCTTTGTATAGCCTTAGGAGTCTATATAAAGAGGTCTTTAGGTTGTAATAGCCAAGCCAAGAGAAATAAGAAGTTATGTGATTTTTGGCTCACTCCTCCCCTCTCCTCTCTCCTTCCTCCTCCTCTCTCAAGATCCAGTGGAAGTGCTTCTACCACAAGGAAAGGATCTCACATTCTCAATAACCCTCATCGCATTAATCATCACATAAGAGAAAAGCATGAACTAAAAGCTCATAAAAGCCTTAGTCCTCCTTATTAATGGCACAATCATCTTAAACTAAAGATACAAGAACATGAAAAGGAGAAAAAAAAATCAAGAGCTCACAAATATGTTCAGAGAAGTCTACCGCCTTGGAGTGCCCTTTTTATGAAGAATTTCAAAATCCTCAATAGTATTGTGGTCATATTTGTGACCTATATTGTTGCTTTAAATGTCAAATTGAAAGGGAAAGAAAAAAGTTTCTTGTAAATATTATCAAAATGTATCCCCTATTTATAAGAAAATCTAGTAGTGCTCATCCTTGATTAGTCAAAGCCATAGTAGTTTGACAATCATTTGAACCTCCTCAAAAGAACTTCTCACAAAATGTGATATTAAGAGTAGGATCACTCTTGGAATTCAAACAATTCACCAAAACTTAGACATTGAAGATTTCTATCGAAAATCATTAGCATTAGGCTAATCACTACAGGAAAACCAGTCAGTACCGGCGGACTAAATCCGCCGGAACAGACAGAAAATCCGACGGAATTATAAGTTTCCGGTAAGTTTCTGTCGAATCTTCCGCCGGTAAGTACCGGCATACTAAATGTCGCAAGTTCGCCGTAAACAACCAACGGTTTTGTTTGCGGCGCAAAGTCGTCGCCGATAATAAGCGGCGGAATTGGTGCCAGAATGTGCGCCGGTAGTTGCCGACGGAACGAAGGCGTCGATACGCTCGATACAATTCGTTGTATCGTTTTTTCCGGCGAAGCTCCGGCATAAAATCCGTCGGAAACCTGTAGCATTGACAAAAAAAAAATTGCCTTCCCAGCCAACAATCAAATTTCCACACCTGCAAACCTATACAAATATCAATTCCACAACATTTCAATAGTAACATTTCAACAGATCAACATTTTATAACAAATTCACAACAGTTTATAACATTAAAAGAAACTGTTCAATAGTAATAATCAACATAAAACATCACATTAAAAGAAATTGTTCAATAACACATGTTCACAGAAATAAACAAGTTCGGTTTTGTGCATCCGTATTCGGTAACTCTTTTGTATTTTGTTCAGTTTGTATTCCAGTTGCATCATGAACTAATTTCTCAAGATTTGGTCGGATGTTTTCAGCCTCAGCGACATTACTACTTGTAGAAGGACCGCATTGATAATCAAATTGTGGCTCATACTCACCATGAGAAGTCTAATACCAATACCGTGGCATGAATCCTCTGCGATACAGATCAAAAGTTACATCATCTGGTTCTAGGTGCACTAGATTTTTGTGTTTAGAACATGAACATCGAAACTTTCCTTCTGATATAAAGCTGGGCAGCTGTTTCGCTTGCTGAATGAAAAAGTTCATCCCATTTGATGAATTCATCTGTTAATGTCTTCCGACCTTGAGATAATCGGTTATACATCCAACTTCTTTGATTTTTAATATCCATAACCTATATATAAGAGAAAAAAGTAATGAATTTATATATATAGATCTAAAAAGACATTAATAAATGTTCATATGACCAAACCATCTAAGGCGACTTTCTCTAATCTTATCTTCCACTGGAGCTACTCCAACCTTTTCACGTATATGCTCATTTTGCATCCTATCTCTAAGGGTCAAGCCACTCATCCACCTAAGCATCCTCATCTCTGCCACATTTAACTTAGTATTATGCTTCTTTTTTAGTGGCCAACATTCGACTTCAACCATCCAACTTGAATTCTTTTGATAATATCCACATCTATTTCACCATCACTCTGAATAATAGATCCAAGATATTTAAAACGTGTTACTCTTATTAATGACTTGATCGCTCAAAGTCACAATCCCCTCACTAGGTCTATTACTACCAAAATTGCACTTCATATAATTCGTTTTAGATCTACTCAATCGAAAAACTTTAGTCTCTAATGTTGATCTCCATAATCCAAGTTTACCTTCAACTCCCTCTCTAATTATAACAACAAGAAGAAAATCATCAATAAAAAGCATGCACCAAGGTACATCCTCTAGCAAATGTCTAGTGAGAACATCCATGACTAAAGCAAAAAGATATGGACTTAAGGCTGATCCAATATGTAATCCAACCGAAATAGGAAAAAAAAAACGAAAAAAATACCTTCCGTCGGCGAAGAATGACCCTCGGCGGCGCGCGAGCAGGAAAGAGAGGAAAGGATGCTCGGCGAAGTCCGGTGATCGTCGACGGCGAATTCCGGTGACCTTCGGCGACGTCAATCCACGGCGAGCGACAGACGGCGACGGGCGAAACAGGCGAGGTGAGAGAACGGAAGGAAATGAATGAGCGGCCAGAGGGGCTCGGTGTCGAAAAATAGGGCTTTCACCGGCGGACGTTCTGGCGGAGTAAACGCCGGTAACATTGTCGACGCAATTGGCGCCGAAAATAAGTCGTTGAGTTTAAATACGCCGGCGCAATCTCCATCGGTAATGTGCGCCGGTATATTTCCGCCGTAATGTGCGACGGAACTGGTTCAGAGCTCGTTTTGCCGACGCATAGGGACGCCGGAAGGTTTCCGTCGTATTTTACGCCGGTAAATGCGTCTTAAGGTTTCCGTCGCAATATTTTAGAATATTTCGCCGTTACCTGCACCGTTCGTACCGGCGCAAAATTTTCCGCCGAAAAATCCGATGGTAATCGCGTGTTTTCCCGTAGTGGATTCAATTAGTTATTTTGCTAAAAAAAATTTTGTCTAGTTCTATGTGAGTGACTAAGCACTTACAATTACCTTAAGATCTTTGTTCAATTATAAGTTTCCGGGCTTTACCAAAGAGTTTACTCATGATAAACTTGATCCAAATATTTTCATATTCCATTAAAGATATTTTTTTCTTCTCTACTTTAACAAAAGTCACAAAAGAAGTTTCCTTGGCCATTCCTTTCTCTGCAAAGGCTTCATGAAATCACCACACATTTGAGCTAAATGACTGAGGCTTCGTGATAATTACTGGCATTGTATTCTCATTGCCGTTTTATGTAAAATATTGATCATTTCGCTATTTTTTTGTGATAATCACTTTGTTTCTTCTATGACTTTCTCTTCTTCATATTGCTTCTAATATTATACAACATGTGCTTAGACAAATTTTGGTGAAGCACCCGAAACTTCTTTTGTTAGGTTCTTTTTGAAAAATATTGTGTTCCTTTTCATACTTAAGAGCTTTGAAAATAATAGAGATGAAGAGAGAGAGAGAGAGAGATGTAATGGCGTGTGGAAGGAGAAAGAAGAAAATGTTGCTGGCTTAATGATTTGTGTGAGCAAAGACAACCAAAGGCAGGTTCTGATTATTGAATTCTTATATGTCTGCTCTCATAATTGGTTGGTAAGGACGCCCTAATCTTTATCTTTCACTGTTTCAATTATTCTCAAAAATAAGGACGCCCTAATCTTTATCTTTCACTGTTTCAAAAAGATCAGACTTATTTAAACTAATTAGTTTTAGCTGAATACTTAAAGGAAAAAAAAAGATTATGTTTTTCTCACCATAATCTAAAATAGTTGATATATTAATATGCAAAGATCCCAATTAATCTATTTGACAATCAAAGGCAAGATATTGTGTAGTTGGGTTGAGCAGAAATCACCATTGTTTCGAGCCCAGGGGCGAAACCAATCTTAATTTTCAGGGTGGGGCAAATTTATAAGTAGTTGTCGAGGGTGGCGCCCCCTGACGGGATTCGATCTGCCCGGTCAGTGGAAACACGTAAAAGAAAATTGGCAAATTAAAAATGTTACAAAGACATCCTTAACAAGTAGCAAAGCAAAGGAGACCGAGTAAAGTTGCAAATGCAACACAAGGTGAATATTCAAAGCATTGAAAAGCTAAGCTCAAGGCATCCCTTATATGCTCTCACAATTTTATTTTTTTTGGAAACAAGTTAAATTTTGTTTGGGAAATTTTTTTTATTATTTTATAAAATAATTTTTTAGTATAAAAGTTTCGATTTCAAAAAATATTTATACTAAAAAATTAATTTAGAAAACAGTTTGAAAGCTGACCCAAATGAAATGAATTTTGACAAGCCAAACTCAAAGCTAATTTTTTTCTTGGATGCGATGAAACATAATGTAATACATTTCAAACACCAGTCCTCGCTCTAAATAGACTGAGAGCAAAAATCAAAATATCACAATGTATAATACTTTAACTCTTTTCCCTCCCTATCTTGCGAAAGAAACAATGATAAAAGACTATCTTTGGAATAATTTAATTACTATTTTTCAAAATAATTTTTTAGTATAAAAATTCTAATTTTATAAGTTTTTATAAAAAAAAATGTTTAAAAAAATAGCAAAAAATATCCAAAATAAAATCAAAGTCGATTCACTTAACAAAAATGATAACTCGGAATTAAGTTTATCACTATCAAAGAAGAAGAGCCATTTGAAAAATAGATGCTAAAAAATTGTTAAGCTTACTTTGGGATAACTTTCTTATTGTTTTCTAAAATAATTTTTTAGTATAAAAATTTTAATTTCAAAAAATATTTATACTAAAAAATTGATTTAAAAAACAATAAAAAAGCTAATCCAAATGGAGCCTTAGGCTTCGTTTGGGACGGCTTTTTTATTGCTTTCTAAAACGGAGTTTTAGTACAAATTTTTTTATTTTTGTACTAAAACTCTGTTTTAGAAAGCAATAAAAAAGCCGTCCCAAACGAAGCCTTAATCTCTACCAACTACGTACGAGTCTTAGAGCTTCCATCTATGAATTTTGACAAGCCAAATGAATCTTCGCTCTCAAAGCTAATTTTTTTCTTGGATGTGATGAAACATATTGTAATAAGTTTCAAACACCCGTCGTCACTCTGAATAGAGTGAGAGCCCTAATCAACAGGTCACAATGTATAATACTTTAACTCTTTTCCCTCCCTATCTTGCAAAAGAAACAATGATAAACAGCTTTGTTTGGGATGACTTTCTAACTGCTTTTTAAAACGATTTTTTAAGAAATTTTAATAATAAAATCTGTTTTAAAAAGTAGCAAAAAAGCGATCCCAAATGAAACCAAAGTCGATTCACATAATAAAAATGATAACTCTGAGTTAAGTTTATCACTAATAAAGAAGAAGAGCCATTTGAAAAATAGATGCTAATTATTTTCTCATGCATCATTATAGTAATTACAAACAATATAAAAATAATGCATATTTTTCAAAGTCTAAATTTTAAAAACTCGATTTAATAGAATAAATATTTTATTTTACATAATAAAAATAATATAAAAACTATAAATTACATCAAAATATTCTACTCTCATATATGTCACTATAATTAAATAGAATTTTCAGAATTACAAAATGAATCTAAATACTTTATTTATATTATCATCGCATAAAAGAATGACTATTTATTTATTTATTTTCAACAAAAAAAAAAAGTGGCTCAAAAGTGTGAACGATAAATTATTAAATACGCTCCCCGAAAATAGAAAGCGGCGCTTTGGGCTTCTCAAAGCTTCTCCTCGAGCCCTTCAAAGCCCACTTAAATAAAATAATTAAAAAAATAAATAAATAAATTCAGAGTTAGAGAGAGAAAGTGAGAATGATGTGGGGCCCACCTGCCACTGCTGCGATAGGAAAAGTCTTCTGTTATAATAGTAGAGAGAGAAAGGCATGCGGCGATTTCGTATCCTTTGCTGCCCTCTGACACGACCATACCCTTGCGATGATGCATGAACCAGATAAATGATTATTATTTAACAAAATATTAAAATAATCTAAATTATATAAAAATATTAAAAATTTTATTTTCATCACTCAAAATTTAAAAAAAATTAAAATTGATGATTATTTTAAGATTTTATGAAAATATTATTTTAATTATTTTCTCTTAAAAAAATTATTATTTTTTAATTATTTGAGATTTATAATTATTTTAATTAGTTAATTATTATTTTATATATAAATGGGAAAAATAATTATTGGATGTTTGACTATGATGATAAAAAGATAAGCAGAACAGGATAAGATGGGGGTGTCTTGTTGGGTGAAAAATTTATTTAAAATTTTAATTTTACTTTATATAATTTCTTTTGAGTTAGAATACCTATTTATTTTTTATCATTTCTTTTTAATTTTTTTTCTTAAAGTTCTTTCATTTTTTATATTTATAATTTTAAAATATATTAAATATTAGTGAAAGAATTTATTGTCCAGTGACAAGAGAGATTATTCTGTATAATATTTGAATCTTTGCATTAGGGCAGCAAACGAATTGAGCCGAGCCGAGTATATGAGGGTTCATGTTTGTTCGAGCTTTAGTGTTTGTGTTCATGTTTTGTTCATTTAAATTAAGGAGTGTTCATGTTCGGTTCATGTTCAGTTCATGTTCGTTCGTTTAGTGTTTATCGAGCTTGTTCGCGAACATATTTAACGAATTTTTTAACTATCAAATAAACACGTTCATGAATATATCTATGAACAAACACGTTTATAATAAAAGCAATTGTCTATGTAACAAAGGTAATTATTATTTATATTTACTAATTCTATAGTCAAATATTAATTATTTCTATCGAGCTTATTCACGAGTTCAAAATCGAATACGAATCGAGCTTTTATCGAGCTTAATGTCGAGCTTGTTCACAAACTTCAAATGATGTTGTTCACGAACATAAATGAGCCGAACACATTAGTGTTCAAGTTTGTTTATTTAAGAATCGAGTATTTAAAATATTGTTCAAGTTTGTTTGTTTAGTTAATTAAACGATCGCAAACGAGCTTTAATTGAACTGAACAACGAGTGCCTCGTCGAACGTTTGATTCGCTTGCAGCCCGACTTTGCATCATGTCATCCAATATACTATATATTAAATAACATGACACATCAGACGCATCAGTATACTGAACATAATAGTTTTTCATATAGTTATGGGCAAAGTTAGTTTTTTTTTTAATTATGAATCAAGTTTGAATAAATTTAATAATTATTAATTTTATTTTCAAATGATTGTGATAGAAAAAATAATACAAAATTAGTGTTCTAATCTTCGAATAAATTTGATAAATCTACAACTTTTATCTTGAATTAAAATTTCTTAATTTCCTCTTATTAAAATTTACATGTAACATATTTTCTATTTAAAATTTATATTTCGATTGAAATTATTATTTATTTGAGTATAAACTATACTTTCAATATATTTTATTAAAGTTTAGTCAGGATGTACATCAAAATAAATAATTAAATGTGATGAATAATTTAAATAAAAGGCTATAATTTTGCCTTTAATTTTTAATAACTTTTTAATTAAAAAAGAGATCACAAATTTAAAATTTCAATATTTCAAATACACAATAATTTCATCATCATATATGACTACAAATCAATCAATACATATAATAATTTATCTGTGACTCATTTAATTTACTAATTGAATACTAATCAATACTTTCATAAATACTCAGTTGATCGATGGACATATTTGTATAGCTTGTTGTTCGATTTATTTATGATCATGCACAATAACATTTAAAGTTCAAAAGCAAGCTCATAACATAGCTTGATTAAGGCTTCGTTTGATATTCTAATTTCTTTTTCTCATTTTTATATTTTTTTTCTTTATATAAAAGTAATTTTTAAAGCTAAAATGATTTATCTTTAAGGATTTAAAGAATTCAAATAAAAAATTAAAATATATTTTAAGGAATTCAATCTAATTTTTTTTAATTAATTGTGTTTTATAGTTTTTAATTAGTTATGTTGCGTCTTGGAGTATTCGCGACAGTAGAGAAATATGAAGTTTAACGTCTTAACGTTGTACGAAGATCCAACACGCACACAAATAAGAGAGAGGGTGTGACATTCATAAGAGACACTAGAGTTTTTAGGTGGAAACCCTTGAAAAGGGGGAAAAACTACGGGCATGTCCGAATTTGAATGAATCCACTAGTATTTGCAGTCGATTACAAATGAGGCCATTTTTAGGGAGAAGGCCTTGACTTGATGTCACAAATGTACATCATATAGAGCACATTACATGGTGGGAGTTACAATAATCATCAACATAGACATGTTTGTTTGGTTGGCAGGATCATAGTCAATAGGATTTATGTCGGAAAGACAATAGTAGGCAGGAGACTGGGGTCAGAAAGATCATTGTCTAGCGACGTAGGTCGGAAGGACCGTATTAGGCAATATAGGTTGGAAGGACCATAGTCGGTAGGAGAAAAGGGACCAAAAGATCGTAGTTGGAGGGAGATCGGGGTCAGAAAGACCATTGTAGTAGTGCAGTACTCCGACAGAACTCTGGGCATCAGATGGTGGTCTGATAGAATTTTATACCTCAGGTGATGGTCCAGTAGGAGTCCGGGGTGTCAAGTGGTGGTTCGGTAGAAGTCCGGGTCTTAGGTGATGGTTCGGGAGAAGTCCGAGCCTTATGTGGTGGTCCGGCAGAAAGTCCGGGGCTCAGGTGATGGTCCTACAGAAGTTGGGGTCTCAGGTGATGGTGTGACATAAGTCTAGGCCTCAGGTGGTTGTCCGGCAGAAGTCCAGGCCTTATATGGTGGTCCGGCAAAAGTCCGAGACTCAGGTGGTGGTCCGGTAGAAGTATGGGTCTTAGGTGGTGGCCCGACAACAGTTCGGTGGAGCTCTATGCCTCAAGTGGTGGTCCGACGGAGCTCAGGGCCTCAGGTGGTGGTTCAGCGGAGCTCAGACCCTCAAGAGGTGGACCGGCAGAGCAACAACGTCAGGCAGTGGTCCGGCAGAGCTCAGGGCCTCAAATGGTGATCTGATGTACCTTTGGGCCTCAAGTGGTGATCCGGCAGAACTCTGTGTGGTGGTCGAGGAGGAGCGAGGAGGCAAGAGAGATATCTGATATCTCTCTTTCTCTCTTGCTTCGAGCCCCCCTTTCAAGAGGGAGGAGGGGCCTATTTATAGATTTTCTAGAGTGGCATGACCCGTAAATAGGTGGGAGATCAAGGGCATATGGGAAGTGGCTTGGATGGACGACTGATGTTGAATTCCTTGATTGTGGACCGTTTGATGGTCATTGAATGTCTTAGTGATGTCAGAATTCAATGATCTTGAGCTCGTTGGATTCATCCCGTCAAGCCGCTTGATTGGACTATAAGCACATCATGTTTGGAAATCATTTGGTAATCCAAATTGTGGTTTGAACCCTCCAACAGTGCTTTAGACACTTGATTTGGACCCATTTGGGCTCAGATTGAGTGGAATTTTATGTCGTTGGGTTTATATTTCCGAGACGTTCAGTTCGACTATAAGTTTGCTAAAATCGGAGTTCATATGGTTCAAATTTTAATTTCAGAAGTTTCTAACTTTATTTTGCCTCGAGATTCGTGCCCCGATCAAGATTATTTTTTGAAGACGTTCATATAAATTATTATTATTTTAATAGAATACATTTAATAAAATTTAATAGTTTCTTTTCTTTTCTTCGATTTAATAATAGAGAGAGAGAGAGAGAGAGAGAGAGAGGGTTTGAAAAACAACAATAAGGAAGGAAATTAGTTTAGGTTTCCTTTTCAGTATGGGCCGAGGTCCGTGAGGCTTCCTGGATACGTATGTAAGCAGGCCCATTTGTAGTATGGATTATGTATTGGTGAAAATCTATATTCTGTTATAGGAGAAAATTTTGGTTGAGATAACATTTTCAAAATTTAAATTTATTTTAAGGTGAAATAATTTATGAATAATGAATAAATTAGCATAATAAACTCATTTTAAAATTAATTTTAAATTTTGAATAATGTTATCTTTATTTTTTATTTTTTACTATTTTATATTAATGTGAATATATTATTTATATTGAATAATACAACAACAATAACGTCAAACTTTTATCCAATTACATGGGATCAGCTACATGAATCAATTTTCTCTATTGCTTTTTATTAAGAATCAAATTATCAAAGGACAACAAAAAAATAAAAAATAAAAATAATAAAAAAAATTATCAAAGGACATTTTCAATACTTCTTAATCAAATCTTTTTAGGTGTACATCCATCATTCTTAATATAAGTCAGATCTAATACATCTACTCTCCTAACAGAGTCATCAGAAGGCCGGCACATTATGTGATCAAGGTGAATCTCCCTAATCTTATCTTCCAATGAAGTTATTTTCATGTATATACACATTTCACATAAACCCTAAACCCTAAAACCTAAATTCTATCACTACTAAGTAAAACTCACTCATCCACCTCAGCATCCTCAATATGTGCAACAATTAACTTTAAAAAAAATATTAATCATAAATGTTATATGTAATCATCACGTAACTCCAGAAAGACCAACTTGTTTCCTTGTTAAATCTGACTGTTTATTTATGTTCATCCTGGTTAATGCTATTTGTAGGAAATTACTGAACTAAATGACAAATCAGTTCCTGATTGAATCGAATAGTTCAGTGAATAATAATAATAATAATAATAATAATAATAATAAAAATAAAATAATATATTACTATGAAATTCTTTGTGAAGTATTAAAAAAAAACTTCTCATAAAAGGAAGCATTTCTTGAATGTATTCATCCTTATAAGTTGGCTAATAAACAAACTTTATAAAATTCTTGACAATTAATATAGATAAATATTAACTTCATAAAAGTCAACTTGGTAGTTGAGAGGTGAGACCATGAGATTCTCTACCAATGTTTTCTCCCAAGATGCCTTAGCTAACATTGTCAAACATATCATAAAACTTCACAAATGATTCCTTCATAGGCAACAATTTTAATGTTTGTTACTCACTAGAAAATTATTGGGATAAATGTTTGTTAGAAGCAATTAAAATGTTTGATATTTTAGAATATCTTGATGAAATACCTTTAGTCCTGTCAATTGCAACATATTTCACATTATTGAAATATTTTTTGTTAAAAGCGGTTAAAACCACTACACAAGAAATTAGAAGTAGTTTAAATGTTTGATATTTTAGAATCTCTTGATGAATCACTTTCAGTTTTAACCAGAATCACTTGATGAAGAACTTTCAGTCTTAAACATTGCAACATATTTAGCGTTATAGCAATTGCAAGTATTTTTTCTTGACATTTATAACTGATAAAAAATATTCTGAAGTGAAATATTTTTGTAGCGACATATCAACTAATTTTGAATTATTACGTATTTGTTTATGGTGATTATAACCGTTGGTAATATATAAAATGCCTATGAGAAAGTTTGGAATTGAGAAGATACAATTTATTGCAACGTGCAATCGAACACTTTCCTGCAAGACTTCCAATATGTTGACTCTCAGATATGCTTGCTAATGTGTTGATTTAAAAAGATAGACCAGGTATATTATTTAGCTCAACTCTTGTGACACAATTTTATTTTTGACACATTGATCCCTCTATCATAAACAATTGAATAGTCAGTTAATCTAGTGAATGTTGAATGTATATCTATCTCTTGTTTCATGATTACTAGTTCAACAAGAGCCTTATATATTGGGATTTGTGAAGAGTAGTACCTTAAAATGCTCATAACTAATTGGATC
Organism: Dendrobium nobile; assembly: GCA_022539455.1. Lineage (NCBI taxonomy): Eukaryota > Viridiplantae > Streptophyta > Magnoliopsida > Asparagales > Orchidaceae > Dendrobium > Dendrobium nobile. The sequence goes on from CM039718.1 coordinate 53,795,649, forward strand.
CTAAAATACCAGTAGGTACCAGAGGAGACAACTTTGTTCGTGTATAATGAAAATTAATAAAAACTTCCTTAATTCTTATTAAACCCATAATTGTTATAATGCGATTAATTAAATTACAAAATTTCTATGAACAAAAAGATGAAAAAAATAATGAAATGAACACCAATTTCTTATAATTGCCAAATTGCTCTTTAACCCCCTTCATCCCTCACTTTTACTACGCTGATTTGGCATTAAAAATGGTCCATTTTTAAAGCTCCACCTACCATAACTTAGGACTTACACTTAACTTTTTCAGTTTAGGATTCACCAAATGCCTTTTATGTGTTGTCATCTATAGCATAAAAAATATTTCCACCCCGACATTTCTAAAATCTAATCAAGCTTTTAAAATTCATTTGCTTTTGATTCCTTTCAAAGTTTTCTTATTTTATTTATTATTTGGTGATATATTTGAGATATAGAAAACATCTTTATTATTCCTTAACCCCACCATTAGATGTGGTCTCCAATAGAAAAAGCACCAAACATAGTGGACAAAGTTGCCATCTTTAGATGATAGGATATGTTTTACTATTTTAGACCCAAAGAATTAGGGATTTTGCTATGCAAAAATGGCAACCAATGAGGAGGAATTGAATGGAACAATTGCATGGCTATTTTTTAGTTCAAGCTTTACATTAAAATTATTTTATTATACCTATTCATTGATAATATATCTATCATATTTTTATGACATTAATAAAAGAATCAAAATAAAAAGAAAGAAGACTATAGCAACAATTTGTATATTAATGTATGCCGCTATATATGTTGGTGAGACATATTTGTTATAAGATGTATAACAATATCAAATAAGTATACAAAGAATTTATTTTGAACGAGTGTCATTGTTGGATTCAAATTTGTTCATAGTCAACAGTAGTAACTAAAAAAATGAGAAAAAATACATAAAATAATCTAGATTGGATGTATTACAAAATTTGAACAAATAATCAAATGTATGAGACCCACCTTTATAATTATGGAAAAATATAGAAAAATACCGCATTAAAGAAATACAAGTAAATTATATAATAATGCTTAACAAGTATTTGTTATAAAATGAATGAACTTAACCTATGGCCAATACATATATAAAGAGTATATTTTAATTTCCTAGAAGGGGCCGAGTTCATATCAAGTCGACTGCTAACTTCACTAATGCTCTTCAAGTATTGCCGAACATATTTGATACTCGACAAATAGCCTTGACAAGTTTGGGGAGCTTTCCTCTAATCATCCTCAGGGCTACATTTGCTTTCATGTAGTTACTTTGTCCGACTCAAACTCGATAGCAAGTTCATCATATTATATGCTAACTTCTTGACTTGAAATCGGCCCATTGAGATGAGCCAACTTGACTTGAATTTGATTTATTTTGATCAATAATCGTAGTCCAACTTGACCTAGATGAATACGAATGTGCAATCACCTCTAAAAAAAAAAGTGTTAAATTATAGTTAGAGGTGTTGTTGTTTGTTTTTTAATTATGCCAACTAACAAAAAAAGCATTACTATTCAGTCAAATTAATTGAATTCTCATCTATTGCTAGAATGCTCACACAAATGCACATCCCAAGGTATAATGTCAACATCATGTTGAATATTTTTCTAAAAAGACTTCCATTTTGTTCCTCAAGATCTAAGGATCACTTAAAATTTTTGTTATTTCTTCAATAGATAGAATATAAAATGTCAAAAGCATCATGGAATAGCTAGCATTACAAATATAAACTAATTATTGTAAGAATAAATTAAAATAATTTTTTTTATCATACATGATGAGCTTCATAAGCTGATTCAATGGTCAAATTATCATCATCAAGGATCATGGATTCATGTATTAGAACAAAAAATGCTTCACAATTCATAGATCAAAAAAATTTTTAGAGGAAAGATTCATTTGAAACGGCTTTCTTATTACTTTTTAAAACAGTTTTTTCGTATGAAAAGTAAAATTTGTCCTAGAAATTTGTTTTAAGACGCAGTAAGAAAGCCATTCCAAGCGAAACCTTAATCTAAAAGTTCAATAAGCAAAATTAAAATCAGAGTATTGTGGAGCCAAATGATTATATTCTCATGAAAAATTTGACATCAAACTGTCAGTAGCTTGAGAACTGTGACAATGATGCACGTTGCTGTTCAGTGATTTGTTCCATGTCTATTTCATAGCAGACAAAGTCACCAACACCAACTGTTATTTGATAAATTGGCTATCCAACAACTGCCTAGACCCCACCTTCCTCCTCTTCATCATTTTTGATTCTCCATTGTTTCCTCTCTTTATACAGCTAATTTAGTATTTACTATTCTGAAACAACAAACGAGAAAAAAACTTCAGCTGAATTCATGAGGCTATGACTTCATTTGGGACGACTTTCTTACTGCTTCATAAAGCATCTTTTTAGTACAAAAATAACAAAATTTATACTAGAAAGCTGCTTTATGAAGCAGTAAGAAAGCCGTCCCAAACGAAGCCTAAGACTGTAAACACGTAAGCAATTTTGTTATAATTGTGCTTTTATGCTCATGTAGCAACTAATATGTTCATGATGTTATGAAAGGAGCTGAAACAGACTAAGTTGTATTCATAGTTACAGAAGAAGAGACACTGGTGACTGTAAATGAAAGAATGAGTCTCCTGTACAAGTTTATTTCTCCATTTGTCCACAAAACTTCAGTGTTCTTTCTGAGGTAATGAGGATAAGAAACAAAACTAACTACAAAAAGAATGGTTATGTTGCAGAAGTTTACCCTGTGGTGTATAATTTACCAACACTAGCTGGCTTGCTTGCTCACTGTACTCAATGAAACATATATCAGTAAGAGTAAATATGCAACTTATCATTTATGCACATATTTCATGTTGAATCACTAGCTGAGCAGTTACTTCAAGCCACGAGCAAGGTGCTCCGATCGCCGCTCTCTAAGCTCTGATCACTGCTCGTGGTGATAATTTACAGACGGTGGAGCGGCTGAGAGGCAAAAGGCAAGCTGAGCAGCTCAGTTGATGATGGTTCTGAATCTTTGTCACTTCAGTTCAGGCCTTGTTTGGTTCGCCGTAAGTTTTTCGTTTCCGATTTCAATCGACGAAAAAGTTCCTATTTTACTGTTTGTTTACGTGACTTTTTCAAAACACCTTTTGCTACACCTCCGAAAATGAAGAAAAAAAAATTGGCTTCTCCGTTTAAGAACGAAAAAAACGTGAGCGGGGGAGGGGGACCAAACAAAGCCTCAGACATGAACAGATTGCAGAAGCGCTTGCCACTGATGTTATATGTTTATATGTACACAAATGCTTCATGTGTCTTCTATGAAAGCTCTGAATATGAAATCTCTGAAACGTTTTGCATATTGCTTGGGATCGACGGCTGATATTGAGGTTGGATCAAGATGAATGGACTTGTAAGCGTGCTCTAGTTTCTTACTTATATCGTAGTCCTGAAGTATGTCAATTATACCAAAGAACAATATAACATCATAGCACTGGCCGGTCGGTTCTCCGATCAACTGTGTTTCATAGTCGTTCCTCATCGTCAGCTCAACTCTTGCTTGCTGATTGACACCTAATCTGATAGATCGAAATATACAGTTTAATCAGATCTATATTGTGTCAAAGAAGAAACTTTTCAGTTCTGACTGTTGCAGGATTAAAAGATTGCCATGTAAATGAGATCAAAGGAAAGGAAGATGAAATTTTTAAGTAAATTTTCTCAAAATTTAGCATGCTGATGACAAATCTTCTGATAGGTTAGTTATAAGAATGTTACCGCTCTGGAACACCAAGGTTGGAGTCTAATATGGAAGGACTTCGACATCCCATGTCGATTGCTGCATCTCTGAAATGAACGCCAACCAGTAGACTGTAATCCATGATCCTCTCCTGTTCTAGGAATTCACAATCCCTCTCTATTTGCCTGTACATGTAAAAGATAAATAGATTCAGAAAAAAAGCATTCTTTATCAAAATAAAAATTTCTTGATGATGACCGTGTTGGGAAGAGAAGTACGAAACTAAACAAACAAGAAAAGAAAATAGTGAACATAAACACTAGTATTTAACATGAAAAAATTTGAAACCAGAAAGAAACCACGGTGTCACACCACATCAAGAAATTCACCATGAAAATTATGAAAAATTGTAATTCTCTTCTCACACACTCTTCGTTCTACACATCGAATAGACAAAGAAACACTTTTTAAAACAGCAAAAGACGCAACCCTTCAACTTAGAATAAGAAAAAGAGAGAAGAAAAAATGTTCAGCCTGACTTGTAGTGCCTGGATTTGGAGGGCCGCAGTGCTTCGCTCTCTATTTCCAGGCCAAGTTTGGAGTACTGCTGCCTTCCAACAAACAACGCTGCGGCACTTGTACGGAAAATATATATATATATATATATATATATATATATATATATATGTGTGTGTGTGTGTGTTGCAGCGCAACATATAGCCCCGAACCCAAAACAGTGGGAGCATTGCCCCCCTTAACCCCCCGACGAGCTCGACAACAATATGCAAGTCAGAGACAACATTACAACATAATTGACCAACACAAACAGATTCCACACAAAACTACCAGATTGATTCATCATGGTGACAAGCGCATGTAATGCTCACCTCCTGAATTCACGTGACCATGATTTTTGCAATCTGAATATGAAATTTAAATCGAGGTCCTTTAATGTCGTGGTACCATCAATCTCAGATTCAGGTTTATCAGTTATGCGACCGTGGGAAGATCCTTTAAGATCAAAACGCCTGTGAATGGCGTATTCAGAGCAGAATAGATTACCAATGATGACAAACCTCACCTGATTCATTCAAACATAAGAAAGCCAAAAAAAAAAAGAATCACAGTAGAACTCCATGCCATTAAAACTGCATGATGAATCGTTATCAACTCATTCTAACCTTCTTCTGCGCAGCACCGGTCAATTTCACACAATGCAGACCAAAAATTTTTGTCACTAGAGTATCCTCGAATGATCGGACATGGTTGTAGTAGGCTGGAAGCATTCGAATGAGCACCTGTACCATGGAAGAAGACATGGATCAATTGATAAGCTAGCAGAGAGAAAAAGAGAGCCCTTTGAACTGCTTAGAAAAATGCATTATATTGCAGAGAAAACTCACTTTAGCTTCAGATTTCTTGATGGTCTTAATCATGTAACGATCATCGTTTGTCAGATAAAAGAAGCTTCCGCTCTTTCCTGGGGATGAAAGCTCTCGAAGAGCATCGTTTCCGCAGATTGAAATCATATAATCAGCTGCATCAACCTTGAAAAGTTTTCTCAGTGTTCTGTACATTCAAATTCAGAGTTTATGAAGAAGATCTAACCATAATGAAGGAGTACATTGAAGATCAGCAATGGCTAGAAGGAATCTGAAGGACTGACCTGAAAACCAACGGGCAGTAATCCTTCCATCTGAAATCACAAGACTGGTGTGGAGGTGTATGCTTTGTGCCTTCAGGAGGGAACTTTGTCCATACTTTCTCTTTGGGATCAAAGGCCGAAGATTTCAAATCAAGCGTTGTTGGTTGTCCTGGTTGTCTTCCTACGGCATGTCTGTGCCATTCCAGCAGAGAATGGAAGGAATTAAGCTAAGATCAGAAGAACACAGAAGAATCATGCATTTCATCACAAAAAATCAGAGCTTGAACTAGAAAAGCATCTACTTTTGATAGAAATGAATAGCTAGAATATGCTAAAAACAATTTGACACACTTGCTGGCCTTTTAACCATTCTATTGAAGATGTCAATGTGAAAGGAATGATTCCCTACTCATACAAGTTGAACACTTCAAACAAAAATAGCTACTTGCTATAAATGTGACAAAAATACAACAATGACAAGAATTCCAAGAAGCCAATGAGAATTTAATTTCTTTGAGATGTTTTTGCCTAATCTACCAACTTAAAAGAAGAAGAATAATTCAACCTCCAAAACTTCAAAACAAAATCAACAGTGAATCAAAACCAATTCATTCAATCCCTTTACATCCTTCTCTTTATCCATCATAAAAAAAAGGAACATCTCATTCACAAAAACCAGAGAACAAAAGCTATACTTTTTCTTAATTTTCTCCCAATTTCAAACCAAAACCAAATGTAAAAACGCAATCTTTACAACGACATAATATAAAACATCGCCTACCGTATTCCAAGCTGCAGATTAAGCATGAGCTCATAATTCTTATGCCACTTCGATATTGTCACCCCCTGTTTCCTCGCCGGCTTCGGCGACAACGTCACCGGCAATTGATTCTTCGATGATGATGATGAAGATGACCTCCTTCCCTCGCCTCCCCCCTCCTCTCCACCCTCATCTGAGTCCCATATCTTCCCATTGCCATTAATCCCAATCACAGTATGCTTCCTCCCGTTCGCCCTTTTCTGCCGTTCTGCTGCCGCTGAATCCGCAGAAACCCGACGCCACGCCGGCGGCGGAAGCTTCCCGTCGGAGAAGTTGAGCAATTTCTGCGATGGAAGAATAGATACGGTTTCGGAAGGGGAGATCTTGCATTCTCTTAACGCGGTTAAAAAGAACTCCTTTGGGTTGCGCTGAGATGAAGCAGCCGCAGTCAGTGAAGGATAATATAAACCTTCCTGCTCTTCCTCCGAATCCTTATTCCACAATCCAATGTAAAGGCTGCCGTCCGCCCACCGGAACCTACCCGAGCCGACGGGTCGACTATCTTCCCATCCGCCGTCGAACCTGTTTCCGCCGGCCCAAGTAAACGAACCTTTTCCATTAATAACTCCGTCTTGCCATTGCCCTGAATACTCGTTCCCGTTTGTCCAAATATACCGGCCGTGGCCGTCGGGCAAACCAGAACGCCATTCCCCGTCATAGTAATCGCCATTGGAGTAAGATTTGGTCCCATATCCATGGCGATGGTTCATCGACCAATCTCCCTTATAAGTATCTCCAAGTGAACCTGTGTAAGTGCCATAACCATCCATGAACCCGGCTTTGAACTCGCCTTCATAAGTCGAACCAGAAGGCCAAGAGAACTTGCCTTGACCAGTCGTGACGCCTCGTTGCCACTCGCCTTCGTACATACATCCGTCGGTCCAGAGATACTTACCGATGCCATGAGGGATTCCGGCGGAGGACCACTGGCCGGTGTAAAAATCGCCGTTTGGGAGCAGACGCTCGGCGTAGTAGAGGTCGCCAATGAGGTCGGAAGAAGAGGAGGAGGAGGATTCGGGGGTGTTGGTGGAGGTGGAGGTGGAGGTGGTGTTGGGGTCAGAGGATTCGTCGTCGTCAGGGGCGACGGACATAGGGGAGAAGAGGAAGCCGCGGCGGCGGCGGCCGAATTGCTGCTGGTTTAAGAATTGGGCTCGCCGGACTGTCGAATCCCACGCCTTTACGCGCTGGTTGTTGCTATCCTTGTACATTATTTGGTTAGATTTCGGCGTCGGATTCTTCTTCAGGTTTGTTATTCGCCATTAATGAAGGTTGGGGGAATGGAAAGGTGCGATTTTTTTGTGGTGATTGTCTGTTTGTTTGTTTTGGCTTTTTGATTGAAGAATCATAGGAAAGAGATGGGATTTGAGATGTTCCCGGGCTTCCCTGTGAAAAGTTCTGTTCTTCTTCTCGCTTAATTTTTCTTCTTTTAGAAGAAAAGTAATTTATTTTTATCTTCTCTTTTGCCGGAATTAGCGAGCTGGAGAGAGGGGGAGTTAGTTTCCGTTGGCGGGCCGAATTTAGCGGTCCGAACCGTGTAAGAGATAACGGGCCCGACACTTGGCGGGTTAGAACCGACTGCCGTCCGATTTCTTAGCTTTGGGAATTATTTTGGGTCTTTTTGGTTGGCTGACAAACGAGGTTTGAAATGTCTGAAAATTTTGGATGATTCAAAATAAATAGACGCCATTTTTTATCTTATTTGAAGAAGAATGAATGCATATAAATATTCAAATATGATGGTGGCCGGCGGACGATGGTCGAGCGGCAGTGACAGGTCAACGGTGGATGGCGAGGCAATCAGAAGCAATTTTTGGTGGGTCGCAAGTTAGCCAGTAGGGGAGGCAGTGACTAGAGGCCACTGATGCTGGCAATGGTGGATGGCAGCTTGTGGCGAGGTGTCAGCGATGGCCACGGCTGGTGGCAGCAGTCGACGATAATAATAGAATTTACAATGTATTTGAAAATCATTCAAATCCATCGAATTTCAAATATGTCAAAATTAAATTAGATGATGCATTCAAAATTCCTAAAAATTTTATCTTATATTTTGTTTTACTTCAAACCATGTATCAATAGCAATTTTAATTCAAAGCAAATAGATTTTGTGCAATTAATATTTTTTAAAAATAATTAAGAACCTTTGAATAATATTTATAATTTTTTATTTTCAGCAATATCATTATGACTCAATATTTTTTGACTTTTATAAATACAAAAATTGGATAATACATTATATTAAATTTAAAAATATCTAATTTTAAATTCTTTCAATAATTAAATTATTAAAAAAAAAGAGTTTGCACATTTATTTCAATCACAAAAAATTTTCTATTTTGGTCCAAACGTTGTCGAGTGCCATAAGAATGTAATGAATAATTGGTGAATGATTCTTTTCTATGATAAGATATTTTAAAGGATTTGTTTTCTTCTTTCTCTTTTTGATATTTGTTATGTTGGTATTATTTGTTTTTTTTTTATTTTTTGTTTTTTTTTTTTAATTTTTCTTCAAGTTAGGGAAAATTTGACTTTTTATTTGAGCAAGATCAAGATGTTTAATGGTCTGATAGTGGCATGGAGATATTATTGTTAATTCTAAATTATATTTTTTAAAAAATAATTTATTTGTATTTGATAAGTTATAAAAAAATTTCTTGATAGATCATAAATCTAGATGTTTATTTGAATTAGAAACTTTTTGAAATTAAATTTAATACAATTTGATATTTGATTTAAGAAGACTTATAATTAAGATGAATCTAACGATATCAAAAGTGATCCAATCAGAGCATGGATGAAACCTAGATTGAGCGAAGTGTAATTAAAAATTTAGGATATTAATTAGATGAACAAATGATTTTTAGATTTTGCATGCTTGTAGTCAAATCAAGTGTCTCAATGAGACGAATCAAAGGAGTCCGAGAATGCCTAATTCTAGAAATATTAAGACACTTAGGCTTCGTTTTGGACGGCTTTCTTATTACTTCATAAAGCAACTTTCCAGTACAAAAAATTTAATTTTGTACTAAAAACATGATTTAAAAAACAATATAAAAACGGTTACAAAAGAACCCTTAAATGCTGAAAGAGCACGCTCTATCAAAGGAAGCAATATATAACATCTAATATTGTTTCTGATTTTCTCCATATTTACAGGGAAGGTCTGTTTCAAAATCTATAAATAGGTCCCCACCACTCCTTACATGACACCATCGCTAAGACACCATTAGATCGCCGCCATCAGACCACCACTTGACCATCGTTGTTAGACTGACGCTATCAAAACAATGCCCGACCTCTATTGTCAAACCAACTCCCAACCGCCTCTATTGAGCTATTGCTCGGCTGCCACCACTAGACCACTATCGCCCTACTATCCTCTGAAAACTGCCACCCCACTACATCTCGTTGATATGTATCTTTTGATTACAGTCATTCAACCGCCATTGCTTAATTGTAGTCTTTTAATCATCATTGCCCCACTACAGTTTTCTAACCACCATCACCTAACTTGATCCTCCAATCATATATTGTCGCCCGACTATATTCGTCCGACCTCCATCGCCTAACTATGGTCTTACGGTCACCCTTGCTTGACTAAAGTTCTCTGACCTCTATTGCCCAACTATGATCCCTTGCGCATAGTTTCTTACTATAATCTTCCAACCTTTGACGCCTAGCCACATCGAAGCCCGTTGACTTCATTACCTACACCAATGCACACAATCACTTATAAGATCGATACATGCCATCAACTCCAACTCTGACTTCCAACATCAATACTAGGATTTAAGTTGAATTTTTCAATCTCTACTATCCCCTAATTAAAATAGTACAATTAAATATATGACAAATGATCTCTTGAAGACAACTCCTATGCCATAGGCTTTACTAAATCCACTATAGAACTCATTCTATAAAGGTTATGTTTATTATATTGTATCAATATCTTTCTCAATCACGAGAAAGGTGTTATTTGTAATCGATGACAAACATTGGTTAAATCATTTTAGTTAGGTCAAGCCTCGTGATTTTTTTTCCTTTTGGGCATTTCATATAAAAATGTTGTTGTACGTCTCTTGCAACACCTCTTTTATCCAAGTGTGTAATGAATTTTCATTTGTTGTACGTCTCTTGCAACACCTCTTTTATCCAAGTGTGTAATGAATTTTCATACAAATGCTAAGAAAATAAATTCTCTAACTCTATCGCTATAAATATTATGGCACACACAATAATATTATATTGATATTGTTACATGAGCTTTTATAGGGGTTGAGATAGTGCTATCTATTCACAAACATCATGAGTGTCATTGTCAATATACCACATGTAGGATTGGGATGCAATCATTCAAAATATAAAAACTTGAAGAGTACATTTAAATATTTCAAAGTGATTTAAGTATTATTAGGAATTGGAAACATTCCTCTATTCGACATTTGAGTCTTCCATATTATCATTTTTATTGCATAAGTGCCTTTATAGAAGATGAATTGTGCTTCTAAGATGTTGTGGGAGAAATCAATTTCAGAGAAAAATAATTAAGAAATAGATGATTTTATTTATCAAAATTCCTAATAAATAGATAAAAATCATCAAAAAAAATTTTGAAACCCGTTGATAAAAGCCCCACAAGAAGCACCTTCAAATGACAAGAAAAAAAATACTAATAACCTTCTAGTGGACAACCCATCGACATAATATGCCATACAAACCGTGAAAAATAATCTGTTATAAAAATCAAGCAGTCTGAAGCAACTAAAATTTAGAGCAACCTAACTACTAGTAAGCCACCCACCGATAATGTTATACAAAGGGGGTTAATGACCTTGAGTAGTTGGGAATTTATGCATCTAAAAAAGGTTAAAGTAAATTATTTTAGGACTATGACATGAAGTACACTTAGAAGGCATTTACCAACATTATGATGTTCATTCAAGCACAAGGAATTTCTCTCCTATCCTCACTAAATATTTCATGGATATCACCCATGGAGAAACTATTAATTGAAAGAGGAAACTCTCGAGTGAACTAGAGGGTTTCCATAGAGTCTATGAAAAGGAAGGACATAACTCTAAGGAGATATTAGATTATGGTTACATTCTAAAGAGGAGGTGGACCACTTTTTATGATGATATAATTTGTTTTCCATCCCTCATAAAAGATGGTTAGGTTTGTGTGGATGGTCGATATGACTTTCTTTTTCATGCTTACCCTTGAGACTATGACACTTGCCATCGCTAGGGGCATATGGGATAAGTAGGTCAAGGTTCTCGCTTATCCAAGATAAAGAAGCTTTTATGACAAGTATATAAGAAACTACATGAGGTTAATACAAAGGCCAATTAAGACATACCAAGGGCCACTATGGAAATGTTGGTCCTTGTCTTCATAAGGGTGGTTGTGGAGAATAGGGCTAACCTTCTATTTATAGAGATGAAGAAGAAGCTAAGGGACATAAATCTCCTCAAGAAAAATATTGATAAGGTGGTGGTGATGAGTTATGACATGTGCCATTATTAAGAGATGGTGTATAAGACTTAGATGGAGTTCTATTTAATCAATGAAAGAGTAGGTGATGTACATGGGTGCATTTTCTTTGTAAGCACCTTGTTGGACCAACTTGAAAACAAGCTTAGTGATGTGGATTGTTAGTTATGCCAGTGACTCTCGAGGTGTGAAATTATTTCAATAAAACCAGGGCATAGAATTAGAGCACAATACTTTGAATTCTTCAGCACCGACTGATTCAATGATGTTAGTGATAATGTTAAATTCTATGATTGATAACTATGTTTTGATAAGTAGTTATTATCCAGCACCATATCATCTTGAACCCTACCCTACTACAATACCCTTATTGAGTTGTATCTTGAGAGCACTTATAGTTATTTAAATAACGACTTCAGCTTGAGCCAAAAATCTTAAGTAGTTATGTTCTCCATAACACCAAAAAAGATCTCATATGCCTACCACAAATGAACTTTTTTCATTATTATTTTACCTATCAATATCTTTTCTTTTTTACTCAACATTATAGGTATCTTTGAATGTTCTATGAGAGCATTTACAAGACCTTTTTTTACAAAGTCTACATGCTCTAATGATGGGGCTTTCCATATCAAGCATGTGTGGCTGTCTTTTAGAAGTAAAACGCCTTTTGATAAGATCTTCTCTAACATTTGGCACAAGAGCATCCCTAAAACTATTTCTGTCTTTATGTGGAGAATCCTTCATAATCTGATTCCTACCGAAGATAATCTTATTAAAAAAGGTTTTTCCTTTGCCTCTAAATGCCAATGCTTCTTCCATTCGGAAACCATGCATTATATTTTCAATTTGGGTCCTGTGGCTGTTAAGACGTGGGTATTCTTTGATGATCTTTTTCATTTGAATATTTTTAATGCTCATTTGTCTCTAAAGGCTTTTCTGAAGGCTTGGTTTGTTGAGGGCAAAGGCAACATTCATAATATTATCCCTACCCTTATTTTGTGGATTATTTGGCTAGAGAGAAACAATTTTGTGTTTAATGGGGTTAAGATGAATCACCTTAATATTATTCATAGGGTGAAAGATAAAGTGTTAGCGTTAGTGGCTATTAATTTGATCTATGTGAAGAACTTTCTGAATTATTCTCAGCTTGCTTCTTACTTTGGTTTGTATAAGTCCGATAATCCTACTGTTTGTATGGCTATATCCTGGATTAAGCCTATGGCCAATAATTTTAAGCTTAATGTTCATGGTTGTATGGTTGATAAGGCTGTTGGCTGTGGTGACTTAATCAGAGATTCTAATGGTAAGTTGGTGCTGGCCTTTGCGGGTCCTATTATTAATGACAATGTGGAGTATGTTATGTGTATGGCTATTCTTTATGGCTTACAATTGTGCATTCCGCTTAATGTTACTACCTTGATTATTGAGGTCAATTCGGGTGTTAACATCTCCTATTTACAATTTATGGAGGATAGGTGTTGTAACCCGAGCATCTTTTATATTGTTAGGGATATTAAAAAGCTGCTTATCTTCATGAATTCGTCCTTTACTATGATTGCCAAGGCTGCGAATGCTGGGGCTGTTTAGTTTTCTCACCTCTCTTGTTGGGGCTGTTGTCTATTGTTCTAGGTATCATGGTATTTCTGCTGGGTGGTGGTGTGCTGGTTGCCAGGATTCTTTTGTGTGGTTTTGGCCTCCTTGGCTTAGGTCATTTTTCCTTTGATCTCTGTTATTGCTGTTTTGCCTTTCAGGTTATGCTAAACACTGATGCTCTTCTTGGCTTCTATGGTGGTCTGTGTTTCCATTGCTTTTATTTAGTTTCCAATGCTTTCAACTGCATGGTGGTCAATCTCACTAAGTACCCCTTACTCAGCTCCTTTCCTGGATTATCTGAGAAATTTTGCTCTAAGGCTGTTATTACTATTTGCTTATGGACTTATTTTTACATTATTCTCTGTGATACTAATACTATTTCTACTTGTAGATTTTCCTCTTTTGTCTCTAATTTTTTGCAGAGGATACAGGTCCTCAACAGTTTTGGCAGAAAGACTGGGCGTAATGATTATTTATTTGTCTTTCTTTTTTGGATGCTGGTCTTTAGCATATTTAGCATGTTATTAGGGTCCTTGTATTTTTTTGATAGTGGAAACTATTGGCTCGTTGATTTTCTTTTCTTTTATTTTGTAGCTCGTATGAGCAGTAGTGAGCTGACGGTTTCCCTTAAGGACTATGTAACCCGGTTTTTTAATTAACGCGTAGGCCCCGCCATGGGTTTTTTCAAAAAAAAAAAAAAAAAATAGCCCAATAATCTTATTACATAGAATTACCTCATAAGAAAAAAAAAATTCCTTCCTCTTGCATCAAGTCTTCAAAAACCCTAGACATAGAATATATATATAAGGAACATGTGAGATCTCCAAAATCAAGTTGCTTCAAATAGTGGAACACATTGATCAATGAGGTTGTCATGATTTTGCACATTCAATTAGACCTGTCAATATTGGACCCGACCCAATAATTTCGGGTTTGGGTTGACCTGAAGCCGAAGCGGGTCGTGTTCGGGTCCGAAAAATTGACCCGTTTGCAAAACCTGGTCTGGTTGACCCGGAAATCCAGGAATGACCCGGAAAACGGCCCTGCCCACTATGACCAGTCCTGCCCGAATCTGCCCGCCTACCCAGCAGCCCCGCGTATCCCTCTTACCCCGGCTGCCCCACCTACCCAACGACCCAACCTACCAGGGATGCCCGCTTGACCCGCTTGCCCCACAGCACGCATGGCGTCGCATCGTTCGCGTCACGTTGCTCAGTTTGCTCGCGCCGCGTCGCATCGCTGCCTCGCCGGCACCGTCGTCGCTGCACGTTGTCACTACCACAGCTGTCGTACAACCTGCGCAGTCCGTTGCGTGTGGGAGCTCCAAAAAATCAAACCAAAGCGGGTCGGGTCGGGTTGACCCAAACCCGAATAGTGCCGGGTCAGTTCCGGGTTCGACCCGAGCCCGACCCGTGACCCGGAATTGACACCCCTACATTCAATTTCCATGAAAACAAAGACATGTGATCACATGAAAGCAAAACTCAGAAGTTTAGAAGAAATCTCAAGAAGATCTTATTTCAAAATTGGCAGAAGGCTTGATAAAAGGGAATTAGGGTAAACATATGTGATCTTATAACATTTACATATATATATATATATATATATATACACTATAGTATTTCATTTGTTTAAATCATCAATTTATGATCAAAGACTTTTAATTTTTTGCTAATTCAATCCTTTGATTTCAACTTAGGAGTTGTGATGTTGATAGTCTATAATTTCCTATTTTTATTGATTCACTATCATAAATTTGAGCTATAGTTATTTTAAAGAAAAATAAATAATATAATATTTATTGTTTATCAAAAAACTTAAATTTTTTTAATAAAAATAACATATTTAATTTGGCTACCATTACCTTATTTACATACATTTTTTTAAAAATTTTGACATATGAATGTGTGGATAAAAATTTTAATCATATTTTCTAAAACATTAAATAGTTATAAATAAAAATATGACTAAAATACTTTTACTTACATTTTACAAAAAAATACAATTTTTTTAAATATATAATTTCTTCAAAAAAGTACTACAATTCAATATTTTAATAATACAAAATATCATATGAACAAAATCATATTTTTTTCTTATTCAAGATGCATGCTAATATAAAAGGTAATTGTGAAAAAAATTATATTTATTTTATTAGTTAAGTCATTAAATGTGCAATAAATAAATAAATATTTTTAATTTGAGGCTTTCATAATGGAAATGAAAAATTTGTAAAATCTGATTAGTTTAATAAATATTGAGGATTCATGCATATGCCATTGCATGAATAGGTTAAAGACATCATCATGTGTTGAAGCCTGTTATGTACTTATCAATCATAGAGGATAATGGAATAAAATCAACTTTGTATTCCACCATTATTGCAAGTGGACCATTTATTAAAATAAAAAAATAAAACTAAAGACCATTTAATTTTTTTAATTAGCTTTTAATAGTGATTAATGTTGGGATGAGGAGAAGTAAACACCACAATGATGAAAAAAGAAAGAAATTAAAAGAATCAACAAGTAAAGTACATCAGGATTTAACGTGAAAAAACCTAAATTAGAGAAAAAACTACGGAACCACACCACATCAAGAATCTCACTATGAAAATTGGGAGAAATAGTACATATCTGTCTTCTCTCTCTTATTGTTTCTCTTTTCACTTACACCATTCTCTATGTCCAACACCACATAAATACAAGAGAAAGCCAATTAAAAAACCCCAAGCGATGCAATCCTTAAAAAAAATGAGGAAAAAAAAACCGTCCAGCTTGTTTCACAGCGCTGCGGTACTTGAAAACCTCTATCTTGATCCCCTACGACGTCATATCTAGACCGCTGCATTGCTCCGCTTTCTGTAATTCAGTGTTTGGGTGCTTAAGAACATTTACAACGTCGAGGTGCTCATGTACATAGCATCGGGGCGCTCGGGTACGAAACACCGAGGCATTGTACAAAAAAAAAATTCCCTGATGCAAAGTACCCGAACCCAAGCAAGGGGTAAATGCACCAGCCCCAACAAGCACGCTAACTTGAGTTCCGAGGCAACATAACTACCCTATTGATCGACACAATAAGATTCTACACATAAAAATTAATTATTTTAATATTATTTAATTTGGGTTTGTTTTAGTTGCATTAAGAAAGTACTTAATTTGTCTTCATTAGAGCATATCATAAGCATTCTTTGATTAATTGCTTTCTTAACTTGATATAGGGGTGTAGGTGAGCCGAGCCAGCTTGCTAGTAGGCCCAAACATGTATCATTAATGAGCTCACGAATCAAGCTAATAGTTCGATCTCGAGCCTATACTTTAGCTTATACATTATACGAGCTCAAGCTTATAGCTTTGCTTCTCATAACTTATAAGCCTGTCCAGCCACTCGGTTAGCTTAACATAAATTTAAAATTAATTTAAATTAGTATTATTTAATATATTTTATCATTTTTAAATTATTTCTATATACTTCCATTATTTTATTTGTTTCTTAATAGTAAAATTCTTTAAAAAAAAAATTAAAACTAAGAATTTGAGCTCAACAATCGAATCAGGCCCGAGTTTTTCAAATAAGTTCGAGCCTTTTTTTAAAATGAGCCAAGCTCGAGCTAGATAAACTAGCTCGAGTTCGAGCACAACAAGAATTAAATAAGCTCAATTTGGTTAGATATCCGACTAGTTTACACCCCTAACTTGATAATTTTAATTACAAAAAGATATAAATATCACTAATTGTAAATAAATTTTAAAAAAAAACCTGATCTTATGATAAAACATTTTTATTAACTAAAGTATTTTCAAATAAATAAATATATTTAATTATTTGCTGTATATGAGCATTGATCTGGACCACTTTAATTTTTATCTAGCAAAAAAAAAAATTCTGATTGATTTATTATTTTGAATATGGGAAATTAAAAAGTTTAAATTGAACAGTTACAGTCATTTATGAAATTAATTATCAAATTCATAATTTTTTTCATAAAAATACTTTTTCTTTTGTTAGAAAATAAATTACTAAAAACTTTATATTTTTCTAAAAAAATGCTTTATAAGTAATTAGGTAGATATAAAATTAAATAAATAATTGAGCACATGATCTCAGCTTTATATATTATTATAATTATGTAATTATGCCATTTTAAGGATCTTAATTTGTCTTCAAATGCTACATTGAATAAGCCCCCATTTGTTAATGATATTCTAACCAATAATTAAAAATATAATTAAGAGCACAGTACTTATTAGGGTTAATGGAGATAAAAAATTACATATTATTTTTTTCTTAATGACATAATTAAATGCAATTTTTAGCTGTTGAGTAGGATTAAAGGCTACTTTGCATGGGGATTGTCAATCATATAATATTCATTAGTATTAGATAGTACATTGATCTTTCCAATCAAGATTTTAAAATGTTTTTTTTTTATTTCATCAAAAATTTCATTAAATGTTTTAAAATTTTTAGGTCTCTAATCCAAATTAGAAATATCACAACAATTAGAAGAAGTATATAATATTTTTATGTAGAATTTTCTATTATAATTAAGGCTTTGTTTGTGACAACTTTTTTATAGCTTCTTAAAGCAGATTTTTAGTATAAAAATTAAAATTTTTGTACTAAAAAGATGTTTTAAGAAGTAGTAAGAAAGCCGCCCCAAGCTTAGTTTGGGATAGCTTTCTCACTATTTTCTAAAGCAGTTTTCTTCATTATGCTTTGACACTGAAAAGCAAATATCTACCTTTTTATGTGGAATATATTACCTAATATAAATGAATACCTAACTTTTAAATATCTCACTCTTTGAAATATTTTATAAAATAAAAATTTTATACATATTGATACATCATAAAAAATCATCTTAATCAAGTACTAATCTCAAGACATATTTGAATTGAAAAATTTTAATCTTAAATATTAAATATTACAATTTCAAATATACCCTGACGAGAAAATAACAATTTTCGAGGAGCTTCAAAGAGTAACCATTCTCCATATATTTTACGCGTTAAATTCACTACAAAATTAGATACCCCACATACGCCATATATGCAAACAAACCATATAAAAATATTACGCACAAATTTCATATACAATATATAATCAGTCATAATCTACCAAATGACATGTAAAATTGTTAACCATAATTAGCAAAGGCTACAAGGCCTTCAACTTGGCTTAATTAGTTAAAGCATGGTTCAACATCAAAGCAATAAACACCATAATTGCCCTCTAATCACAATTAAAACTGTTGACAATAACCTCTTCTCATGCAAATGAATAATTATGGAAAAATTGTAAATCCAAAACTTAGGCTTCGCTTGGGACAACTTTTTTACTGCTTTATAAAACAATTTTTTACTACAAAAGTTCCTTAAAAGTAACAAAAAAAACAGTGGCAAAAAATTGTTCTAAACGAAGCCTTAAAAAATACAAACGAATGTAATAAACCAAGTCAACTTTTATGAAATTGAAAACCCTATTAGACATATATATTAAGTATTCTTTAATGCCATTTTATAGACTTAATTCACCTGCAAGCAAGACTATGGAGACCACCATTTTCATTTGTCTCCTTATTCTTACAAAAGACAAATAGCTTAGCCAATCCTTCATAATAGAGTGATAAATGCTCTATCAAATAGTGGGGTCTAGCTTATTAATTCCTTCCCCATTTGCCACCCTTTAGGCTCCATGCTTTAGCTATGAATATTGCCTAAAGCTAGCTTGGCAATGCCTCATTCCTAGGAATTGTTCTCTATATAATGTAATAAAACAAAAGCTAGTCATATGATCATATAGGTAGGGGGTGTAAATTAGTAGAGTTGTTAGGAGCTTAAGTATTGCTTTGACTCTATTTGTTAAGCAAACGTGCAAAACAAAATTTATTCGTATTCAACTCGTTAATTTATCGAGCTGAATTTGAGTTGTCAACGAATAAATATTATTAAATTTGTATGTCTTTGTGTACATGTATGTATATCCCTATGCATATATAACCAAATTTCTATCGAGCCTAACATAATCAGACTAGGACCAATTCAAAATCTTATGGTTGAAGCCAAATGTTCAATCATATTAGGCTAAGATAAGCTACATGTCTCACAAATTTTCTTAGATTATCTCCATGTCTCTTAATATTTATAATCTGTCTAGTGACTTTCATTTATTTTATTCAATTTATCTTAAAAAGAGTTCTCTTATATAGCATTGACCTAATTGAGTATTTTATGTAAGCACTCCTCAAAGTATTGGGCATTTACTTTGAACAAATATGTATGTGACTTTTTTTAACTTAGAAATGATATCTTATCAATTAGATCATGAAAAATAAAATTTTAAAATAAATCTTCCAAAATAAAATATAAGTGATAACTTTTCTTTTTGTTTCAAGATAATGACAAATGGACCATTATGCTTTTCATGTAAGCACTTGTTAAATAACATAACTATTTTATTAAAATAATTTTTTAAGTTTAAGGAGAGACAACATTTCTCCTTTATTATTAACTTATTTTCCTTCATGATGTTGGTATGAACTTTCAATGTCTACAAGTACTAACAACAGGTACCAAATAATCTAACCAAAGCTCTAAATTAACAGTCAGCGGATTATGAATGAAATGTGCAAGGAAAGGCCTCATTAGATTTATATGATATCTGCATACTTCATTTGTGTTAAGAGTTTTACGCTGCGATTGAATATCAATTATTTCAATAATGAGGAAGTCAAAGTAAATATCATCGTATTGGGAACTGTGTTGAGCCTCTTCGCCCAACCTATCTGCCCTAAAAGTAAATTCCAATAATCAGCACTAATAATATCATCAAGAGAGTCACGCATAAGCATCTATCTCATTCGTTAGATTTTATTCTCACTATATTAGGGGATGACAGGTACTTTCGTTCTGGATTCGAAGACCTATATAAAAAAAAATGAAAGATTACATTAGATAATCATATATATATATATATATATATATATATATATATATATATATATATATATATATATAATATATATATATATAAGACACAAATATGATACAATAAAAAAGGCCATTTAATATAAGAAAATTTGGTGAATTTTTTATAGGATAGCTAGAAGAGCAATTGAGAAGATGGGAAGGGATGGCCAAAAGCATCAAAGGGGCCCACCATGGTTGATATGGTGGGTTTTGATGTGTTAATTGTTTAAGTTGGAAGAGGGGCACAACATACAACAAACACTCACCTTATTTTGTAGCTTGAATAGGGAGCAAATGTCCCCACAATGTCCTTTTTGTTTCCATACAATGTAGATATGCAATTAAACTCCTTCATAAACTTCAAATTAATATATATGTTTTTATTTTTTATTTTGAATGTGTTACAATTATCAAATGTGTAAATTTTAAAATTTAAGGAAAAAATTAAGTGCATAACTTTATTTAGTCTTGTGGAGATTAGTGTTAAAAATATAATTTATTAAAATTTAAGAAATTAAATGCATTTTGATATGGGCTAAGGAGCAAAGCTCTCTATAGTGCGATCACATTTCTATTCACATAATGATATGTTATTAATTATAAAATATATCAATAATTTATGCTTATTTTTTAACCTATTTTAATTCGCTCACTTTAAATCATTAATTAAAAAAAAAAGAACATGGTTTTCAAATAATCTTTAATCATCATCAATTTTGCAATTTTACACTAATTAATTGAAAATTTACAAAAAAAAAAATTTATAGAATTTATATTTTTATTGCTAATATAAGCTGATAATCATTTATATCATCTAAATATGAGCCTTTTTGCATAGAAAAATGAATGGGCGATGTAGTATGTCCCCCATGGGAGAGACCTATGCTTATCTTTTCATTTAATGACAATTTTTTTTTTATATTGAAAAATGCTTATCTTGTGGGGCAAACAAAGGTTTTAATATTCAATTCAAATGTTGTAATCATCATTAAATTTTTAATTGTTTGGTACTTTTTTTAGTTTCAATGGTTATATAATTAGTTTTATTATGAAATAGTGTGTTTAAATAATTATTATAGCAAAATTAAGTATTTACATGATTGATGTGTGGTCTAGATTTTTCAATGATTTTTTGCATATCATTTTAGCATTAGCATAGTTTCTTTGATTATGTTTGTTATGTGGTAAACAATTTATCGCGATAGAGTATTTAATGTATTAGTGTTGTAAGACCAAGTCTGTTATATAAATTATAAAGGCGAGAAATCCACTTTTTTCATAATTTTGGTCAAATTCTTCAATTACTGTCCATGGAGCACATGCACAGAGGCTTGAAGAATCTATTGGGCAACAAAAATGCCATAAGGTTGCTCAAGATGAATTTCGTTATTTAGTCGATCAATCAATCGGAGTACGTCTTATCAAGAACTTGAATGAAGGATGTTGGTACGTACTTCACTTGATGTATCCCTGTTGGGCCAACACATACCTTAAGAGTTCTTTTTGAAAAAAGAAGACGAACAATACATTGATATTCATTTAGCTTTAATGAGTATGAATATGAAAACCAGAATATTGTTAAGGTAAGAGAAAGATTAGGTGGAGGGTTAGGGTGGACTTGTAAAAGTGTTAGCTAGTTATCTATAGTGAAAATAGCGAGTTAGGAAGAGGATGGGGGGAGAATCTAACCAAGAGGAGATTCATAATGAAAATGATAAACCAGAGCGCGAAAGATCAAAACAAAAACAAAAAAGTGAAAACCTAACATGGTTGCCAATTAAGAATAATTGTCTGATTCTCATTGTAGGGACTATAGAAGTTGTGCCCAAATAGGTACATTTGCAGACTAATAATGTAGTTGGATGTTAGTTGTCAAGTGATGGTGGTGATGATAATTATTGATAACGACCATCAACGGTGATTATCGAGAAATGTAATAGAGATTTTTAGCCTTCTAAACTCTCAAACACCCTTCTATAGCCTTTTTTAGAGTAATACTTTGTTAAACTTGGTCAAAATCTAATAAACTCTATCGAATCACCTATATTGATCCACCTTAAACATAAATCTTTTATTTAATATTTCATTTTCTTATTGATCTCATAATTGAATGATATTAAATTCGTTAGATTTTGTCTCATCAAACTGCTCGATTTGATTATAAGCACACAAGATTTGACGATAATTTGATCATTTAATTAATGCCCTAAAGTTTCCAAATATACTTCAAGTGCTCGACGGGAGTTTCTTTCGACTCATATATGATCACTTTTGGTGTCGTTGAATTCGTCTTATTTACATATATAGTTCAACTATAAATTTATTAGAATCGAGGTTAGATAGTTTTGTGTTCAATTTAAAAATTTCTAATCAGAATATCACCTCAAGATTCATATAGATAAATATTTCACAAATAAATATTAAAATTTAGATTTCAGATATGAAAATAAATAAGAAGTTTGAGAAATATATATAATATTTCAACTAATATTATTTAAAAAAAATTATCTAATTAGATTTCACATTACAATACATAAAATTCAATGAAATCTCTAATGAAAATTTTAGTAATATTTTATTTTCAATCTGATCTGAAATTTTGCTGAAGCAAAAGAAAATTCACTCAAAACTATTGAAATTATCTGAAATAAAAAATATTAATAAATTTAGAAATGATGGGGCAAATCGAGACCAAATTAAATTACAAAATGATCAATAGATTATCAAGCACAAGAAGTGATGAAGATCGTACGGTCAGTCTTAAGCTACTGAATTTCTTTAAAAATAATTTCACGTAAGAAAAATATAATTAAAATTTTGTTAATAATTTTAATTCTTTATTAAATAAAATAACCACCAAATTTCTATATTTTCAAATTTTGTAGCGTCCTCCATTGAAGACTCAAATAATTTGTACCCTTATTCCTCCTTGTTGCTCATTTGGTTCCTTGAGTTTAGAAAATAAAAAATAAAAAATTAATTTTCACTTATTTTAAATGTAAAAAACAAAATCATTATTTTATTAAATTTAAAGTAATATTAATATCCAATTCTATATACCTAAAAAATTTAATACATTTTATCATTTTTCAAAATATTATTTTTTTTAATTTCAAGCAACACTACATGATAAACGGTGATTTCTGACGAACATTCTGTCAAGAAAAGCCTCACAAATTTCCATCATCAAATCAGCTGAAATTTTTGCCGCTAATTCTGACGGCTTATGATCCGTCGAAAATAATCATTTTTTCTTCTAGTGCAATCAATTGATAATTTTGATTGATTTAGGACATTTTTATAGCTAATATCTTTTATTTTAATCTTTCACTTATTATTTTGTTCCCTCTTGTTCGAATAAAAAAAATATTATGTCGTTTTTTAGATTTATTTATTTGAGATACAAATAAAAATATTTGATAACTGCGTGTAGACTTTTTATGCTAAAGAAAATTTGTGAGAATAGTGCAAATTCCAGAATATTAGAACACCTAATTATCTATATCATTTTAAAAATATGCTAAGTTTTTTGACATTTTCAAATACCTACATATTCAACTATGATTACTTAATCCTACAATCAAATTCATCTTTATCATAATTAATCTCATCTTAAGATTTGCTCAAAGCATTTTAAAACAAAACATGTGGGGTATATAATCAAATTATTAAACTCAACCATTTCCTTAAAACATCATTATTTTTTCTTAATTATTGGATTATAGTCTTACCCTAGTCAATTGACAATGTCATTCTTTGCAAAGATTGAAATCATTTGTACAACCTTACATGAGAGACTCAAACTTCGTTTGGAATCACTTTCTTACTACTTTCTAAAGCAATTTTTTTGTAAAAAAATCTTTTAAACTAAAAAATTGTATACTAAAAAGCTGCTTTAGAAAGCAGCAAGAAAGTCATTCCAAACGAAAAATAAATAAATTAAAATCAATAACAATGTTTACTCTTTTTTATGGAATTTTGGGATGCATTAAGGGGAATGTATATTGTCACTTAGGCTTCTTTGTATGTTTTATTACAAATATTCTATTCACATATTTTGTCATCATTAGTGTTTTGAAATTGATGCTTTTAACCAATGTGGCCTTTTGAAATGGTTCCACTTCGGGGAATTTGACATTGTCACGATTGCCCCCAACTCGTTCATTTTCCTGTTTCAAAGTTCTGAGGCGCGTGATGCCGTCCTCTCGGGTGGGCCTTGGATTGTTGGTGGCAACATCATTGGCATGGACAAATGGTCGCCATCGGCTTCCCCAAATTCTTTGCATGGGCTCCACTCCCCAATATGGATTAGACTCCCCCAATTGCCTCTTATGTATTGGGACATAAACAACATCACACGCATTGCTAACATGCTTGGATACCCGTTGTGGATGGACACACTATCACTTGGGGACGTTCATCGTTTGCCCGCATCTGTGTTAGGATTGACCTATCACAACAATTACTACCAGGTGTGTGGATTAATGGCATCCATGGACGTTTTTGTCAAAGAGTGGAATATGAAGGACTGACAAACTTTTGCTTTGATTGCGGCTACATTGGTCACGCTAAGGGGAGGAGCACCTCTAGGACCTCTAACCAAGGTCCGTCCCCCACCCCTACCCAAGCAGCCCGTCAAGCTGCAGCTCACCCCAAGGACCACCCCGTGAACACCCACCCTTCCAGCCCGAGGACTCAAGCTCAAGACAACTCCCCTGGCCATGGGGAACCTGAAGACAAATCTTATGGTACGTGGAATCTGGTTACCCGCAAGCGAAAAGGCAAGACTAAGCAAGCCGTAGTGCACCAGCCGACGGAACCAGTGCAGCAGGCCGAAACCTGTCACCCAGCTCAAGCTTCCTGGGACCAACTCAAGCGCATGGAGGACATTTACAAGAGGATTATCAACCCAAATAAACACCAAGCTAAGGACAATCAAGTTGTTTTCATTGCTGAATGGGCAGCCCAAGACCCTTCCTCCTTGACAGTTAATCTCACCAAGAGACAACATAAAGCGTCCAAGGCTTTCATGGAGAAGCAGCTTCTACAATTGGGACCGATAGCTACTCTGCCCCGCAAGAGGCGAAAGAACTTACAAGATGACACCGGCGGGGACTTTGTCCCCTTTGAGGAGCAATGATGCCTTACCCTTTTCCATGTCTTAGGGTGAAGGTAGTGCTTATACAGCTTCTGGAGCAATGGGATATCTCTTGCCTTCGGGCATTGTTACTCACCCTTATAGGTATCTCCCCCCTCTGGAGTTGTTCCTAGAGCATTACTAGATCTCCTAAGGCATGCAAATTGGGTAGGGTCTCCTTGTGAATCAAAGGGGCTTCTCCTTGTTTTTGTTGCTTTCTTTTTGTCTTGTCATACTTGTATGGTTAGCTTCATAGGATTAGATCTTCCCACTTTTGTTTTTTGTCTTGGGAAGGCAGATAATTTTTCCATACTTGCTATATACTTTTACTTCTTTTAATCAATGCAAATGCAACTTTCAAAGAAAGTTATGAAATGCATTATGCTAAGTGTTTTAGGTTATGTATCTGTGGGATTTTTTATTACATTTCATAGAAAATTGTACAAGGCTTCATTGGGGATGACTTTTTTCTTGCTTTTTAAAACGATTTTCTAATACACAAATTTCTTAAATTTGAATTTTTTGTACTAGAAAATTATTTTTAAAAAACAAAACGAAAACTAGCCCAAACAAAGCCTAAATGTGTTTGAAAATGCTTGAAATAATTTATGAAGAATGAGTTTTATGCTTTAGAGAAGACTTAAGATGAATGAATAAAAAATGAGGATGACCTATGACAAATATTATAAATTAATCATTATTAAATTGTTTCTAAATTCATAAGTATATAATCATTAGTGTATTAGTACAAGATGTTCACAATATGTAATAGCTCCAAGGATGGCAATAGTGGTGGAACCAATGAGTGGCTAAGTAAATCATTGCTCCATATTTAGGACAATATTAGATTTTTAGCACAATCCGCTCGCTCTCCACCATCAAAGTGGGGAGAGATAGCGAGTCAGATTTAGCAAAATAAAGCAATTAACAAAAATTAGGTTTCTTTTGAGACAATTTCTTACAATTTTATAAAACATCTTTTTAGTACAAAAATTTTTAGTTCAAGAAAATTGTCTCAAACAAAATCTTACTTATTTCTTTTTCAACAAGTGGATTCCATAAAAAACTTCACATAATCAATCTTGATTCTAAACAATTATAAAATAGAATAAGAAAAGCTAATGATCATCAAGAGCAATGAGCCATAATCCAGCTCGATTTTGCTTGGTTTGGTGAGCTATGACTCAGTTGTTATGAATATTTCCCTGTTTTGTTGTGGTGATGGAATTGGATTTGGCCAATGATGAAGCAGATTCACTGTGCGCCCCTCTGAAGGCCATGGCTTGGATCGCAACCTTGGTGCTTATTTCAGATTATTTGGACTATCATTTTAGAGGACCTGATGTGCTTGGAACCTCTGTTATTACCTTCTTTACCTCCTTGGATGGCCCAAGTCTGGCAACCAGGTGACGGTCTAAGTCCAGTTGCTGCTTCTGGGGATATCATTTTCGTTATTTTGTTCAAGTTGTTTTGGCCCTGACGCTTATTGATTTTTTCTTTACCTGTATTTATCTTCTCTGTGGCCATTTCTTTGGGCTTCTACTATAACGCTCCTTTTATCTAATGGAAATTTCTTTTGCCAAAAAAAAAAAACTAGAACTTTGCATAGATGGATGAACATCTTACACCTAAAAAAAAAGAATGATTATTGCAATTTAAATGGACTTATAATCTCTAGTATGATAGGATCATAGGAGAATTCATGAAATGTATGACATTATAGATAGAAATATGATAGAAGAATAATAAGAGTTTCATCTAATTGTTTCAAAAGCAAGAACAAATCACAAAGATAAAAGATAATAAGCCCCAATAGATAATTCTTGTAATAGCAAATTAATGCCTGAGATCAAAGTGTGCATATTTTCCAAAAATAATAATATCAGGAATCAAATTATCCAAAATAGTTAGCATCTAAATAATCAAAATTCTGAATGAAAAAGACTAATGACTAACCTCCATTTTTGAACATCTTGGAAAGTAGCCATCCAATGATGAACTGCAAGAACCACTTTCAATGGCTGATAGCAGGTCCCCTCCCAATTCAAACACTGTAGGATGCCACATCATAGCTAAGGTTAGTCAACAGAACAGCACATCCACATGAAATATTATATGAAGGCTACGATGTAATTGCCATCTTATTATTCCTTTAAAAGCAAGTTACCGAAATGTTAAAAGACAAGTTGAAACAAAATATGCATGACAGTGTGTAACGTCTTGGGAATGCAATTGACTTCCATATGCAACATATTTATGCCAGCAAAACTTGCAGAAAATGTATTGACTTCTGATGCAATTTAATTGAACTTCAGGTAAACTGGGCAATTTAGGCTTCTTTTGAGATGGCTTTCTTCTTTCTTCTTAAAGCGGTTTTTTAGTACAAAAATTAAAAAAATTGTACTATAAAGCAGCTTTAAGAAGCCGAAAGAAAGTCGTCCCAAAAGAAGCCTTAATTAATGCTTCGATAGAGATAGCTTTTAACCGCTGCTTTTTGACCGTTTTCAACAAAATTTTTAACTAAAAAGTTGATGGTGAAAGCAATAAGAAAGCTGTCCCAAATGAAACCTACATTTGTTATGAATGCAAGGTAATTTCAATTGTTTGTTAAAGCAATTACTGCAGCGCACTTGAAATAAGAAGAAGATCAAGCAGTCAACTTATCAAAAAAAATAAAAACATCTATCAGTAAGTCAAACAATAAACGGAAATATAAATATGTTTGAAGCACTCATATTATGCTTCAGTTCACAGGTCTAATAATTCGAATAAAATGGATCCTTTCCACAAAATAAGATCCAGGGGGTTGCACAAGAGACAAAACCAAAGATAGGGAGAAGCCTTCAAACATAGTAAAATTGCTGTCAAAATGATATCGAAAATATCAGTTTTGTGACTGGAAGTAAAGTAATGCAGAAACAGTTTTTTAGTCAATAGCTTTCCTGACATGCAATTCAGTCAAAAAAGAGGCCCATGTAATAAATGTTGTATGCAACCACAGCAAAAAAAGGTATTCAATGAGCTTACAAACAGAAACGCACTTAGAAACGCAGATCAAATCAGAAGAGTTAAGGACTTCGAAAATACTGATAAGAAAGACAAGAATTGACAGCAGAAAACATGAAGCATAACCCAATGATGTAATTATCCTTTCGTTCATGGGCCAAAAAGTGAAGCTAAGGCTTTGTTTAGGACGACTTTTTTATTGCTTCTTAAAGCAGCTTTCTAGTATAAAAATTTTAATTATTGATCAAGAAAGCTGCTTTAAGAAGCAGCAGAGCGCCATCCCAAACGAAGCCTAAATGAATTACTTTTACTGCATTCCTTCTGCATAATTATAGGCTAATAAATATAATAGCGCACGCACACATGCAGAACTCAAAGCAGATAAATTCAACTGCAATGCTAGCTCTTGAAGAAATATAACAACAAATGTACCAGCAATGAAAATGAAGAAAATGCCAAAGAGTCAAGCCAGAATAAAACAAGCAATTCTGTCACACTGATGATACAGCTGTTGGCATTTTCAGTAATAACTGGATGTCCAGCATATCCCATGAATTCTCTTACTAGAACTAGTGCAACATTGCAGAAATTATCATAATCAACATTCAAACATTTGCACAAGACACTAAGCCTTCGTTTGAGATGGCTTTCTTCTTGATTCTTAAAGCAGCTTTTTAATATTAAAATTAAAACTTTTTAACTAGAAAGCTGTTTTAAAAAGCAGTAAGAAAGTCATCCCAAGGCTTCATTTGAGGTATAGTACTCCGAGTAGATTATCAAACAAGGTCAATATACTGTACAGCAGGTCCAACTAATAGGTCATGGCCAAATTACAAAGCCAGCTGAGAAGGTATCCAGTTAATCTTCATATGGAAGATTACTTTAGGCCTAGCCTCTGAAGATGTTGTTGGTGTTTAGTAACAGCAGCCTTATCTTCAGCTTCTCTCTTCAGGGCTCTTTTCGCTCGCCTCCCAGTTGGTGGCGCATTACTAGCAACTTCTTTCATCTTTGGCTGGCGAGATGGACCAGCTGCAGAGTCCTCCGATGACCGCCGATTCACTGGCCTTGCCTCCTTTCTCCCATCCCTTATAAAACCATTGTCTCCCCATCTCCTATTGCCAATTCGAATTCTTCTTGATGAACCTCTGGCAAAATAAGTTTCGTCTTCTTCATCATCTTCTTCATTTTGAATATGCTCTGCATAATAGTAATAAGAAAGATCCTCCTCTTCATATGCATCTTCGTGAGCTTCTATCGCAAGGGGAATAAACCAAGAGGCTCTAAGAAGAAGGCAGACACTTTCCTCAAACATGTAATCATGGATACTGTATGAGGAAAAGGTCAGTGGTTGCTATTGAACAAATAATTAATTTTAAGAAAAGAAGTAACAGGTAATACCAGCCATCAAGAGAACGATGGACGGTCAAGGAATCAAATGGATTCTTGCACTGAGGGCATGAAGGATTTTTCTTGTATGTTGCCCATCTTAGGATACATGTTAAACTGCTCAACAAAAAGTATGAAAATTAAAATGCCATAAATAAAACTAATGTTATTTGCACTTTGTGCTAGTAAGCATTAGCCAAGTGCAGAAAATCAGAGACCACCAACATCTAACGATCCCAAAATAGGTATCCATCAAAACCGATAAGTGAAATCAAACAGAACCAAGTTCACAAAAAACTACTTTTTTATTAGGAAACTGACAAGATACCAGTAAGCACGTATTTAAAATCATCAAATTGCTATTTTTCAAAAGGAATGTATCAACCGTTATATGTCTAGCACTCAATGACATGATACAAACCTAGAGTAAGATGATGCGACAGGGCGAAAAAGACCAGATCATCTACATTGAAAAGTAGAAAATGGATCACAAAAGTCATTACTGTAAATCCTATTCAATAATCCAAATGTCAATCTACAACTGTTGCTAAAAAGCAATAACAAACAGCTAAGCTTAAAAATTTTTAAGGGTGAGTTTGTTTGAGAAGGTGAATTAATAATATTTACATGCTTGATGATTTTTTTTCCTACTGTTTTTTTTCTTAAACTATTTGTCCAAAAAGTCAGTAATATCCAAATTGTAGGAATGCAACAGTCCAGATTTCCAATCACAATGTAAATCCAGTTCGTTTCATCTTTATTTCAACACTAATGAGTATATCTATATTGCAAGAGAAGCACATCCAGGAAACATAAATTCTTTATTAATAAACAAGATTTCCGTTTATGATCCATCAACAACAAAATTTTAAGTCCACACAATCATAGTGCATCCTATATAGAATGAAAAATAATCTAATTCTAACATTAATCGTCAACAACTTTCAGCACAAGAAAAAAAATTTCATTTCAAATGTGGAATTTTTTTTTTTTGAGGAGATGAATCAATCAGGCTTAATGATATCTTTTTTATTGTTTTCATTGAACTATTTATTCAAAAAATCAATTATATCCAAACTGTAGGAATGAAACAGCCCCGATTTGCAATACAATATAACTCCAGTTCACTTTATCTTTGTTCCAACATTAATGAGTATATCTATATTTCAAGAGAAGCACGATCAGAAAAGTTAATTTTTTTTTATTAATCAAACTATTTTCAAGATTCTCCTTTAAGATCCATTACCAAAAAATTCTTCAAGTCCACGCAATCATAGTGCATCCTATATAGAAAGTAAAAAATTATCTAATTCTAACATTAATCTAAAAGCTGATATCTTATAGAAGACTCGTTAAAAACAAAATATTCACAACCATTCTAAAAAAAAAAAAACTTCATGTCGAATGTCTGAATAATTGCATGCTTATTTCTTTAAGATCTTGTGTACAAGGTTGCATAAGGCATGTTTCCTGATTTCAAATGTAAGTGGAAAATATAGCAGGAAATTGAACAAGTACATGCAAGACTAAAAAATGGGAAACTAATTAATTACAATAATTATGCATTTATTCATTTGCATGCCCGTCAAGATAGAACTTTAGTCTGAAAGTCCAATATTGATGCTTAATGTAGAGGAGCGAGTGCACCAAAGTGATTTAATAAGTGCACCAGCTAATTAAATTCAAATGACACATAGGACTCAGAAAGAGGCGCCATTTTGAGCTTGCTCCCAAATAAAATGATAATAGTCAAAGGCCCGCATGTTTCATCCATAAGTGAAAAACAGGATTCACACTGAGATGAGTAGTATCCATGTTATCACAACAGATCATCGAAGACTGAGGAAAATAGATGCCAAGTTCGATAAGTAGGAAGCAAACCCAATGAAGCTCAATATCTATGGTGTAAAAAACAGTAATATTCAGACTTGGTGGAGGAGTGGGCTATAATACTTTAAAACTCCAAGAGATGAGGTTTTGACAAAGATACATAATATGAGCACTATAGAAGTGAAGTCATCTTTCTTACATGCCCAATTGACATCAGAAAATGTAGAAAGTTAAAGTGCGGAGTCGCATATGTAAGATGGTCTATTTTGATGGAACTTGGGGGTTAAACCATGAACACATTCTTAGAGAGATGGCCTTGGAAAAAGACATTAATGACAACAAGTTGACTAAGAAATCACCTTGATAGTAGTTCCAAGAACCGATCATACTATAATAGGCTTGGCAATTGAAGCTATCATGATAACCAAATTTTGAACTAATCAATAGAGCCATCAAAGTTACGTTGATGTAAGAAAATTCACTTGGACCCAACAAAATTTTGAGAAAAGGCAATGAACAACTTCTTGTGTTCCACTTTGAACAAGCACATTGTACTCTTCCGACATGGCTCAACACCATTTATAATCATTGAGTGCTTGGGTTATAGTAGTGAGTTTAAGGTTAGGTGATTAGTTTAGTTTTGCAAAAGTGAGTTGAATAGGTTTGTGAATGTTTTTTTTATTATTATTGGCTAAAATGAGCATTGGGTGAGTGTTATCGTGATGAGAGGGAGTAACTAGGAGGTGAGATTTATCGTGATGGGAGGGATAATTTAGGTGTTGTGGTTGCAGAAGGGGATCTTGGGCTTGTTGTGTAAGGGAGGTTATGAGAATTGGTTTGTTTTGTTTGTAGTGATTACACACAATGGCATTACAGAGGGGTTCTTTGTGGATGATGCATACGAAGAGAGGACACCACGGGAGATTATCTTTTCAAAGATGTTATGAGAAGAAGAATAGTGCAATCTTGAAACCAGGTCTCCAAATCTTACAGAGACCAACTTGCCATCAATATTTTGTGGACTTAAAATCAGCACAATTTAGAATGAAGTTTAAGATAATAAAACTCAATATTCTGTGGCTCTTAAAGAAAGTACTTTTTTACTCTCCTTACTGTCTTGCACCATCAAAACTTGCAGCAGGCCAAAAATCCAGGAAAATTTTTTTTTTTTTGAAACCCTAAAATGAAAAGCAAAAGACAAACCAGTAAGCGTGCTCGCAACCTTTTACAAGAGCCGTCTCCTGGATCAATATCTTCTCCAAACAAATAGCGCAAACCACATGACCTTCAACAAACCCACCTGAATCCGTCAACCCTGTATCCTCCCGTTCCCCCACGACCTACCGAAACAAACCAACAAAGGGCACACACATCAGAAACAATCAGATCCACACCAAAAATTTCCAAATCCCAAAACAATATATAAACAAGAAGAAAGATCTCGAACCACAGATCGCAGGAAGAACAGTTACCAGCTTCCCAAAGTCGGCGCTGAGATCACTTCCCATCTTCGCTTCCATGGGTGACGCTTGGATAGGACAGGACGGGAAGATCGGAAGCGGCGGGGCGGACAAAGAGGAGGGGAAGGAAGCTAAAGCCTACACCAGAGTAGAGAGACGGCGAGGGGCGGCGACGGTAGAGTTGAGAAGAGAGAAGATACGCGATACGCGGTAGATTAGATGATAAGACGTCCTGCTTGCGATGGAAAATGAGATTTCAAATTTTAATGGGCCTAAAGGGGTTTCACATGTATGTGGGTTTCAACTTTAATGGGCTGTTCAAATAGGCCTTGTTGGGCTTTAGCTTTGAAAGTTGTGATATGTTGAAGAGATATTTCAAGGAAAAAAACCTTATTTGTTTGTGCTAAAAATTTCATTATTTATGAAATTAGCATTTAATCATCTCTAATGGCTTAATGAGGCATTTTTCTTTCTAGTTTGTAATAGTTTTTAAATTTAATGCTATATGCATCTCTTCAAAAAAAATAAATAAATAATGGCATAATGAGAATATAAAATGAGAGAAGTGAAAAGAGAGGTCAAATTTAGAGAGAGAAAAATTTAATCATATTGGTTGTTACAAGAGAAATAAAAAATAGAGTTTTCATATTGTACATAATTATATAAGAGTTTTTCATTTAGATTTAGCCTTTCTAATTCCTTCGCTTGACTTAACCACAACATAATTCAATCATGTTTGATTTGAAGTAAAAGGGGTGTAGAGAATTCTAAATGTAAAAGCTTTAAAAATATTGAGATTTAGTCTGAAATAAAAGAAATGTAGAGTGGCATTATGAAGTATTTAAAATGCAACATGCTTCAATTATGATGTATTTTAAAATGGTTTAAAATCGTTAGATCTGGTCCATTTAAAAATACACTTTAAATTATGGGTTATTGTAACCAAAAAATCGCAATCACCATTGCCTCTGTCATCATAGCCCATCTTCGGTCCACCACTGGCCACCACTACAACCACAATCAACCAATATTGCTATGTTGCCCGCTTGCCACCGCCACCTCTTACCTACACTCGTCAAAAAAAAACCCGCTACTCGCCAACTTCAACTGGCAACTAGCAACCACCATCTTTATGTTTTACTTTGTACTCTACTTAAGCCAAACAAAAAAAGTAATCACCTACAATTATTTTACACTTATTCAAGCAATTTCAAATATGTCAATTCATTATATTTAGGGCAGTACACAAGTCGAGCTAAGCTCGAGTCAACCCTTGATTAAGCTTAAGCATGATTAATTAATCGAGTTTGAGCTTAGCTCGAGCTTTATTTTACAAGTTTGAGCCAGTATATTTATTTTCAAAGATAGAAAATGATTATGATTCAAAAGATAAGTAAAATAAAATGATAAAACAATGAGAAATTAGAATAAAAATAATAAATAATCACTTAATATAAAAAAGTAAGATATAATTTTTATATATTTTTAATAATTTTGTACTTAAAATCCTGAATGCTAATATTATTTAAGTTCATTTATATTAATATTTTTTAAACAAGATTGTTTGCGAGCTAACGTGTCGAGTCAGGGTTAATCAAGTTTGGTTTGTTAGCTCATCAAGCATGGCTTATAAGCCATTTATCGAATCGAGTCCAAGCCGGCTTGACTCGCTTGCACCCCTAATAGTATTCCTTATACACCACATTCCATTTTACTGTGTATTTTATTTTCAATAATTTAAATGACCCCTATATCAGAATATATTGATGCAATCTATATCAAACTAATACGACAATATGTTCAATATTATTCAATAAATGCTCAAAATTATAAGATACTTAAACTTTTTATTAAGATAAAATTAATCTATGATAATGAAATTGTGAGATATAACTATTTCATTGAGTTTGAAAATTTCTTTAATATATATATATTTTTATTTGAATAAAGAGAGATGCATGTGATGATGACAATAGCTAGGTGTCACGATCAATTTTTAGGTGAGAAATGAAAGCTATGGGTGGAGATTTTGGAGGAATCAAAAGGTTTTTATCAATGAAAAATATATATTTGCAATATTTTTTTTTTATGGACATTTAGGTTTCGTTTGGGACGGAGTTTTTACTATTTCTTAAAGCAGCTTTTTAGTACAAAAATTAAAATTTTTATACTAGAAATCTGCTTTAAGAAGCGGTACGAAAGCCGTCCCAAACAAAGTCGTAGGCCAATTAAGGCAGACTCACACACATATCGCATACACATGCAAGACTCGAATCCGAAACCTCTTAGTTGGTAGACTAAGATCTCAACCAACAGACCAAAAAGAACAATGTCATTTAGTAATATTTTGCAGATACAAATCCCTATCAAATTAATGAACTCAAAGATTTGCTTTGACAATTATTGAGATTCTTTGAGATCAATGTGTTTTTTTAAGTCTTTAATTTCGTGGCCTAAAACATAATCGCGTGTTGATCATTTGCTAATTGTGATGAAGAATTTTGTCACTAAATACAAATAATGCATGCATCTATTGCAGTCATAGTTGAAGTGGATGTTTTTAGAAGAGACAATGACCTATTTAAAGACCCTTTATTTTCTTAAAGAATTCAAAATCTTTAAAATAATTGTTTTAATATAAAAATAAACTTAGGTTTCATTTGGGACGGCTTAAAATTTTTGTACTAAAACTCTATTTTAAGAAGCAATAAAAAGGCTGTCGCAAATGAAGGCTTTGTTTGGGACGGCTTTTTTATTGCTTTTTAAAACGGAGTTTTAGTATAAATTTTTTTATTTTTGTACTAAAACTCTGTTTTAGAAAGCAATAAAAAAGCCGTCCCAAACGAAGCCGAAGTCTTAGATTAATTACTTTCTAAAACAACTTTTTGCTAAAAAAAATTTTTAAACTAAAAGATTATGTACTAGAAAGTTGTTTAAGAAAGCAGTCCCAGATGAAGCCTAATAGGCTTCATTTGGGACTATTTTTTTATTGTTTTATAAAGTTGCTATCAAGAAAGTAATTTTTTAAAACTGTTATAGAAAGTAGCTTTCTAATACTTTTTTTTTAACAACAAAAAAGTAGCGACAAAATAGAAATTGTGATTTCAATCTGAAAGATAAAGCAATAAGAAAGCTGTGCCAAATGAAATCATAATGTAGGTGTGAATTATAATTAATTAAAATAATTATTTATAATTGTCATATCTTATTATTGTACGGCTTATATTTATTGCATGTTATATTTAATCTAGAAGAGTCTACTAAGTTGAAGCACAAAAATAATAAATTTCTAGCATCATAATTGACACGTTCATGTTTATGAATACATAATAAGACACGAGACCTTCAAAAGCTACACAAAGGGCTATATCAAAATAAGATATGGAATAAGGAGAGTGAAATCCAAAATTTTAATTCATTTTATAAGAATTTTCTAGAAAAAATGTTATTCTTTTGAGAATAGGATCTCATTTAAGAGGAGGTGTTTAAATCACTAAATATTATATTTATATACAAATGCATTATATACCCCATGAGGCTTAGTTGGGTTGGTGTGCGAGCATGGTTGGAAACCCCCCAACTCATGTTCGATTCTCCTCTTATGAGCGTGATATCTTCTATGGGGAGGAAATAACTGTAGATCCTGCACTTGTGGGGCTGGCTGCTGGCAGGCTCGCCAAGAGAATAGTTACGCTGTCAAACGCCTCCTATGAGGGTGGTAGCTGATAGTATGGGTGTCAATTTTTGACACAACCCGAACCCGACCCGAAAAAATCCGGGTTATGGTCAACACGGACTTGAAACGGGTCGGGTTCGGGTTCAACAAATCAACCCGTTTTAAAAATCGGGATGGATTCGAGTTGACCCAGTAACCCGAAATTGACACGAAAACTTCTATTTGACCCGGAAACCCGAGATTGACCCGTTTTTTACCCGAAAAGTAGCAATTTTATGTCAACTTCGGGTCATTCGTGTCGGGTCGTGTTCAGGTTTGAAAACCTGACCCGTTTTTAAAAAATAGTCGGGTTCGGGTTGACCCAAATAGTGCCGAGTCAATTCCATGTTCAACCCGAACCGTTTGACCCGAATTGACACCACTAGCTGATAGATACCCCGATCTTTATATAGCTAGCCCTATAAGCTTTATCTCTACCCAACCAACCTCACCCTCTCTCTACAACATTCAAACTCTATTTCTCCTCTCCTTATAATTAATTTAGAAAAGCAAAACTATTAAGAAGAGGAGAGGCAATCAAGGCAAGTGAAGAAGAAAAAAAAAGTTAAGAATTGATATATCACCAAAAAATTATCTTAATCAGACACGAATCTCATAGCAAAATTAAGCGGTAAGCTTCCGAAATTAAATTTGGGATCATCTGAACTCCAATTACATCAAACTTATAGTCAGACTGAATGTCTTGAGAATATGAGCCCAACGACACCAAGTTCGACTCAATCCGAGCCCGAATGGGTCCAAATCAAGGGTCAGAAACACTGTTGAAGGTTTCAAACCATAATTCGAATTACCAAACAGATTCCAAACTCAACATGCTTATAGTCAAATCGAGCGGCTCGACGAGACGAATCCAACGAGCCCAAGATCACTGAATTCCGATATCATTAAGGCTTACAAATGACCATTAAACGGTCTATGATCAAGGGGACCAATATCGGCCGTCCATTCAAACACTCCCATTTTAACCTTGATCCTCCACATATTTACAAGCCATGCCACTCTCAAAAACCTATAAATAGCCCCCACTCTTCTCATGAGAGGGGAGGAAGAAGAAGGAAAGGAAGGGAGGAGTTTGGGAGCTCTCTTTTCATCGACCACCGCCAGAGTTCTGGCCGACCACCACCGGAGTTCTTGCCCACCACCGTTGAAGTTCATGCCGACCACCACCAGAGTTGTTCCCGACCACCACAGGAGTTCCTCCCGACCACCGCCAGAATTCTTCCCTGCCATCGACGGACTTCTGTTAGTCCGTCTACCACCGCCGGACTTCCACCAATTTGTCGGCTATCGCCGAACTTCCGCCCGAAAGCCAATCGTCGCCGGACTTCCACAAGTTCGTCGACCGTCGCCGGACTTCCTCCCAACCGTTGATCACCGACGGACTTTTGCCAGTCCGTCTACCACCGCCAAACTTCCACCGGAGTTCTTCCCGACAACCGACGGATTTCTGCCAATCCGTCAAACACTGCCAGACTTCCACCAGTGCGGCGACCGCCACAACATCCGTCCATCTGCCGACCATCGCCGGACTTCTGCCAGATCGCCGACAATCGCCGGACTTATGCCCGTCCGTCGACCATTGCTGGAATTCTTCTCGACCGCAGCCAGAGTTCTTTTCGGCCACCGCCGGACATCCGCCAATTCGCTAAACACCATAGGACTCCCTCCAATCTGCCAACTACAGTCCTCCCAACCATTGTCATTCAATTACGGTCATCCCGACCTCCGTCGCATGCTAATTATAATCTTTCGAACCTCCGTCGCCCGCCTACTACGGTCCCTACTACGGTCCTCCCGACCTTCGTCGCCTGATCCTTTTGACCTCCATCATCTGCCGACAAATGGTCCTTCCGACCCCCGTCACCCGTCAACTACGATCCTCTAGACCTCTGTTGGCATACAATGGTCCTTCTGACTTATGTTGCTCGCCGACTACGATCCTCCTGACTTTCATCGCCCGCCAACTAAGGTCCTCCCGATCTTCGTCGCCAGTCGACTGCGATCCTTCTGACCTCCGTCGTCTACCAACAACGGTCCTTCCGACATCCGTCGCTCACCGACTATGATTCTGCTGCCCCAAATATGTCAACAATAATTCTTCCAACTCCCACATGTAATATAATATGTATGATGTATATTTGCCACATCAAGCCAAGACCTTCCTCTTAAGGAAAGGCCTCATTTGTAATGGACTGCAAACACTAATGGATTCATTCAAACTGGGCCAGGCCCCGTGGTTTTTACCCTTTTCAGGGGTTTCCACGTAAAAACTCTGGTGTCTCTTATAAACATTACACCCTCTCATTTTTCTGCTTGTGTTCTGGATCTTTGTTCAAAGCTATGACATTACATTTTATATTTCTCTACCGCCGCGAATTTTCCAGGACGCAACAAGAATAATCTTCAATGATTAAGAAGACTTGCTTATGGGCTAATTAAACTCTAATTTTCACAAATTTCATTCATTACATCTCATCAATGCACATTTCTTTACAATCATACCAATTCTCTCAATAATTCCTTTTTGGCCCCACCCTGCAAAAAGAAAATCATAATTTACAATCTACTCCTATATTAAAACTTCACCATCATTCTTATAATATAATAAATGATTACATATTATTTAATCTTAAAAAGTTTTAAATTATAAAAATTAAAGTAAGACACAAACTTTTGCAAATAAACCCTACAATCCCTCAAGCATATAGTCTAGAATTCTAGAGAAAGTCACCAATAATTATCCCTTTAAACTCAAATCAACATCATTAATGATGATTTGATAAATGAAAAATATCAAAATAAATTGCAATTAATCAACTCTAAATTAACTATCTTTTTAACTAAAAAGGAGATATACATTACATAATTGGTGTATTAGTATTCTATTCCATTTTGTATTGTTCTATGAATATTTATGAGGAGTTGATAAATCAAATATAATACTTAAAAATATTAAGCAAGCTCATATTGAGTTAGTATTGCATGCATGAGTAATTGGCTTTACATGCATTTATTAAATTTATTATTATTATTATTATTTTATTTCTTTTGATATTTTTAGCATTTTTGTTTGGTTCGATATTATTAAAATAACAATATTATCTATCAAATATAAGATATTTAATTTATCTTTATTTTTATTATCACTAAGATACATAATATTATTAAGATAATAATATTATTTATCAAATATAAAATATTTAATGCGTCTTTTTATTATTTAAATATTATAACATTATTTTTGAATAATTAAGTGTATGATATTTATGTGCTTATTGTTAAATAAGTCAACATTTAAATATCAACCAAATATTAATCATTAAATAGCTATATTCTATAAATATCTTTAATTAAATAATGAATATATATTAATAATAATATATTATATATTAGTCATCGAAGAATCAAACCTTGTGCTAAAAGAAAATAGAGAAGTGCTAACATCTTCTTTCACAAAATGCAATTTGATAAAACTTTTTATTATGCTCCTAAAAAAATTATAAAATAAGATCTTGGGATTCACCTGTCGCAAGCCAACACAATAGGACATGCCTCATTAGTTCCCTCTTGCACATAATGGAAGTTATTTTTCATTAACTCTTAAATGCTTAAATGAAAAACTATTTTAACATTGAATTGCTTCCAGAGTATCAATCCTTTTATATTGAGCTCCAACAATATTTATAATTCTTGAGGTAATCTCAAATAAATACTTCATTTGCCTATGATTCTTTACTACAACCGCCAAGAATAGTTGGAGTTGATGAGCAAAATAATGAATATAGAATGTCTGAATATTACCATTTAGTATAAGTGCTTTTAAACCATTAAACTCCTCTCATACATTAGATGCTCTATCATAATCTTGACCACATATTATGTATACATTTAACTAAAGTCTTGCAAGAAGAACTTTAAAAGGTTCCTTCAGTGCTACTGCATTTGTTGAAGAAATAAGACTAATAATTATGAACATCTCAATTAATTTGCCCAACTTGTCTGCATGTCTCACCAAAACAACTTTTTTTTTTGTGGACACATCACGGGACTCATCAATTAGAATTGTAAAGTATGAATCACTAATATCATTTATGATTAAAGCCAAGATCTCAACATCTATAGAACTACAAATCCTTTTTGTACTTTTGATGAAGTTAATTTTAACTTAGCATTTACATTTTCAAATGTTACTTTCTTACTTCTTCGATATGATTTGCAAGGAATTAAAATAATTTTATATAACTCCTTTGATTATCTTAGTTAGATGATTCATCATGCCCATGAAATGATAGCCCTTAACGGATAATAAATCAAACACTGTCAACACCTGTAGTCAAATATTTCATATCGTTGTTTAAAGGAAATGATGATTTTTTTGTTGATAAGGTCCCTTCAATAAATAAGCTCTGCAAACTTTATTCCTCATTAACATCATAACTCCAAATTGATAGTAGAAGGCTAGGGTCAGCAGGGAGATTATTAATATCAATCTCGACACATTCTTTCATCTTCAAAAATTGTTCCATTTGTAAAAAAGTCAGATGATTATCTAGTACAAAAAAAATCATCTCATTTGCTGTTATATAACTTGCATGTGATATAAATTTTTCCTAAATCATATCTGCACTTTACTATTTAATATGAATCCTGAAATTACAAGCTAACAAGTAGACCCAATTTAATTCAGATTTGAATTCACGAGCTATTTATCGAGCCAAGCTCAAGTCTCCTCACAAGTCAACTTGAGTCACTTAAACCGCTAACTTTATTATCATAAAATGATCAATAAATCAAATATGAAAGACCCATGTAATAATCTAAGAATTTCTACCTAGTGTCAATAAAAGAGTGCTTCCAAAATTTGCTAGATTCTTTTATGAAAGACATACATATAAAGAAAGTTATTATTATAACACAATGAAGTTGAAATCATTTCTATATGATTTCAAAAGTATTGTAAAAATGATTTTTTTCCAAATTAAAAAGGAAGAATAATTGGTTACCTCTTTTTTTTACTCACATAGGTAAAATTCTTTTGATTGATTGTCTCCTCAATTAAGAGGAACTATCGCTCCGAAGCACGAATTGAGAGTTACCAACCGTTCTGAGCACCAACCAAGTTAAACAACAGCGGATAAAATGGCAGAAATTTTTTAAAATTCTTAACAAAAGCTGATTTATTTGCAAAACTTAGCACCTGGTGGGTGTAGTCATTGAATTCCCAAAAGGACAACCACCGCTGAAGTCATCTCGCCCCACTTCAAAGACAATGCGCGCGCGCGGGACCCCTTAGTTCCTCTTTGGTGGATCTGACACGTCCATCTCTTGCAAGCTGCAGTGGGCAGAGCATTTCAGTCATCCATCATCCAACCACCCACACCACCATCCCCGCTGCCATTCCTGAAAGCAACAAATTTGAAGAAACTGACGCCATAGATTTTAGTCGTCGAAGAAGAAAGAAATTTCTTTTTTCTCGCAATAACTTACGTATCTAAAGATTCTGTATTTCCGACAATCTCCCTCGCCGCTTGCGAAGAATTCTTCATCACCAAGGTGGTCGGACTGAAGCAGGAAGAAGGAAGACGGTATCTTTTCATTTTTCAACATAACTCTTGTAAAAATTGCAGCTTTTTATTTAATTGGACTCTTTCTGCTTTCAGGATGGAGCCTTTCAAGAGCGGCTTAGTGCCCCAAGGCTTCTGCTTCGAGCGAGGGACCGACGGCGGTGGCGGCGCCACGGCCGGCGCGCTCGATATATTTATCCACCACGCGCGCAACATTCATAACATCTGCATCTACGCAAACCAAGACGTATATGCCAAGTTCTCCCTCACCTGCAATCCCGACGACGCGATCTCCACCCGGATCGTCGCCGGCGGCGGCAAGAACCCGCAGTTTAATGAGCGGCTTCAGCTCCAGGTCAAGCTCAGCAATCCCGCCGCTGCAGTGCTGAAGTGTGAGATCTGGATGCTGAGCCGCGCACGCAACTTTCTCGAAGACCAGCTCCTCGGCTTCGCGCTCGTCCCTCTCTCCGCCGTCGCGGAAGCTGCCGGCGGCCGGTTGACACAGGACTTCTCTCTTTCTTCCACCGACCTCTTCCACTCCCCTGCCGGCACTGTCCAGCTCTCCCTCTCCTTTGACGACAAGCCGTATGCGGAATCCAGCATCAGCAATTCTTCTTCCATAAGCTCGGAGTTTGTCATTCTTGATCCAGCGAGGATTGAGTTTCCTGAAATCAATGTGGATAAGGAGAATCAGCAGATGGTTTCTGAGTATTTCTCGATGAGTTCCAATGTTCCTTTTGTTCAGCTTGGAGGATCATCGGACTCCATGGAGGATTGTGAAATGACTGTGAATTCAAGCGAGTCTCCGGGTGGAAGCAGTGTTCAGAATTCTGGTATTTTCAGTACTTCAACTGTCACAAGCATCGGTGATGATAGGCAAGTTATAAACACAGTGAGCGGCTCTGGTTCTAAAGGGGCTTCTCCTGATACTCCCACTTCCAAATCTGGGAAGGGGAGTACCAAGGGCTTAGCCAAGGAAGATGAAGATGGTGGCAGCGGTGGTGGCGGCGGCGGCGACGGCGACGGCGGTGGTGGCGAAGATGGAGAATTGGGTTCTGTCTTCAAGTATCCTCTAGGGAATATCAATATAGAGCCTGAGCAAAGTGCAATGCAACAGCAAATAGTGGACATGTATATGAAGAGCATGCAGCAATTTACAGAGTCTTTAGCC
Source organism: Dendrobium nobile (assembly GCA_022539455.1). Classification (NCBI taxonomy): domain Eukaryota; kingdom Viridiplantae; phylum Streptophyta; class Magnoliopsida; order Asparagales; family Orchidaceae; genus Dendrobium; species Dendrobium nobile. The sequence continues at coordinate 53,839,238 of CM039718.1, forward strand.
AAGATGAAGCTTCCAATGGATTTTGATAAACCAAAATCGGAGGATGATGAGGATTTTATCCAGAGCCAGAAAGGAAACAAGAATTTGGATTCAAATAAGAAGGATGGATCCAGAGTTTTCTATGGTAGCAGAGCATTTTTCTGAGCAGTGAAACTAATGTTTCTCATTAGCAGGGATTAGTAACACTTAGCTAGGCTTAGTTTGGGACGGTTTTTTTACTGCTTCTTAAAGCAGCTTGAATTAACAAATTGTTTTAAGAAGCATAAGAAAGCTGTTCCAAATGGAGCCTAATTTGATTTAATCTCAGAAAAAATGCACGCAGAAAAGTTATCATAACTCTTGATGCTTTTTGATCATTCATAAGTTTGTCTTCTGAAGTGCTATGAATTAATTTATTTGTTAGATAGAATAGTAGAGAAGAAAGCTCGGTGCTTTGAAGATCTTTCTTTGGGTAGGTCTTACTGCTTATTTTATTGTGATGATTTATTGAGAGTAGTTTGTTGTTTGGTAAAGCATCACATCCATCCCCTTGCTGGTTTTAGACGGAAAGGATATGTAATTCTTCAGTAATTCCATTGTCAGAATATATATAATATAGTTGGAACTGTCTTCTAAGTCAAACATGTGATTTTCATTCTTTGAAAAATGAATATGTTATGATGTAATCAAAACATGACATGCAGAAATGACCATTATATGCACAAAATCTGCTGCAACAATTTCCTTTGACTGAGGATTAACACTTTTTTTCTTCAAGAACTTCATGATTTGGGGAATCAAAGTTTAATCCTTTGGATATCAATGGGATGAAACACCAGGAAGAAAAGATTGCAATTTGGGAAGTAAACTATTAGGGCATCTCCAACCGAAAATCCTATTTTTCACTCCAATGCGTGCTTCTGCAAAGGTAACCGTCTTTCTCCTCTTTCGCACATTTCTTTGGCAAATTCGATTGAGACAGAAAAATCGCGTAGGCGAACAGTGCAACGTCAATATTGGCATCGCACTGTTCACCCTCGACCAATTAGCAATTTTTTTGCCGTTCAAATGGAGCAAATCAACTATGTCTTGCAGTCGTTTAAAGTTCAGCTGGAAACGCCCTTAGCTCTGTATCTGGTACTAAACTTGATGTAAATATGAAGAAGAAAAAAAAAAAAAGAAATACAAATAAATCAAATTGCAGCTTCTAAATAGATTCTATACAGGCAAACGAAGCACATTATCGACATACACATGTACTAAAATATGACACCAATTATATTTTTTTTATGAAACCTTCTTGGTATTTTTCTCTCTCGCTGCTTGGAACTGTAATGGGTGTTAATTCTAAACATGTCTTCTGAAGTTTGAAGACATGTTCAGTAGATTAGAATTACCAATCTACAGATATCTTTTTTTTTTGTTTTTTTTTCAATGTGAATCTCCTGCTTTCATTTTATTGGAAGAAATTGCAATCTTTAGTATGCAGCTCTATACTACAACAACAACAACAACAAGCTTTTATCCTACTACATGGGGTCGGCAACATGAATCCTTTCTCTATTGTGTCATGTTAAAAGTCAAATTCTCGTTTAAATCTAATAAATAAAGGTCATGTCTAATATTTTCTAACTAAGTCTTTTTAGTTCTACCTCTACCCTTCCTAACATAAGTCAAATCTAATACATCTACTTTTCTAACCGTGTCATCGGAAGGCTGCCATTTTATGTGACCAAACCATCTAAAACGACTCTCTCTAATCTAATCTTCCACTGGCGCTACTCCAAACTTTTCATATGTATACTCATTTCGTATCCTATCTCTAAGGATAAAGCCACTTAACCACCTGAGCATCCTCATCTCTGCAACACTTAACTTAGTATTCTGCTTCTCTTTAAATGGCCAACAAGCATTGCAGGTCTCACCACCATCTTATAGAATTTTCCCTTTATATTGAGCTGTCTAATTTTATCTTCAATATAATTTTCTTATAGCTAATGGAATCGGACATTGTCTCTAATTTCTCCCCTCCCCAACCCCCAATACCCATTATTGTCACTTTTTACCCACTTCTGCTTGCGTAACAGAAGCCTATAAGATATACTTTCAAAGATTCGCTTCAATAACAAGGGGTTAGTGGGGTTGTGTCATACGCCAATGTCAAGGCTTATCAGAATAACAGGTATTCTGATATCAATCTAACTCAAAATAATTGCCAGAAAGTCAGTTGAAGCCTAGCTGGATGAATAAGAAAATTAGAGGAAAAAAAGTCCATAATCACATCTGATCTTCTGTATACACTACTGTCTACAAGACAATTCCAAACAATCAAACAAAAAAGAATTGATAGGTTGCACTCAAATTAAGATAATAGTTTGTATTTCAGACAATTTGTGGACCAGAAAAACACACAATTTCGTCAAAATGTGATTATTGTCTCTTCTTTTGAAGTACTTTGGTGTTGACAGCGCCACACAATCCTTATCCAGCTGTTTCTATGGCTGTCAACAAGCTAAACGACTCAAATGCAAACATGGATGTCTATTGATCATGTAGCAAATACTGTAACACTGTACATAAGATTTAAACATTCTTCTTTCTACAGCACATTCTCCTATCTTTCTTAAAGCTCCACTAAATTGAGCTGTGTTAGACTTCATTTGGACGAATTTTTTACTATTTTTTAAAGCGATTTTTTATTAAAAAATAATAATTGTACTAGAAAGCCGCTTTAAGAAGCATCTTAGAAAAAAAATACGTATAAAAATGAATACGATAAATGCACAAAGTAATAGAAATGAGATAAAACTCATAAGATGATAATAAGATTTGTGTGGTTCATCCAAAGTTTCTAGCCTAAATCCAGCAAGAGTAAGGAACCGTTTTACTATCATGATATTTATAAGCATTTAATTTTTTTTAGATCAGTAGTTTCAAACATAACTTTAAGGATTGGTTCTTAGCTTTCATGAAACCAAAAAGCCCCTATTTTCGTAGGCTTCTGTTGGGATGATTTTTTTTTTTTATACTTCTTAAAGCAGTTTTTTAGTATAAATTTTAAGTTTCATTTGAGATGATTTTTTTACTTCTTAAAGTAAAATTTTTTGTATAGTAAAATTATTTTAAGAAGTAGTAAAAAAATTATCCCAAAGTAAACCTTAATTTTTATACTAAAAATAACTTTAAGAAACAGTAAGAATGCCGTTTCAAATAAAGACTTAGGTTTCGTTTGGGATGGCTTTCTTATTACTTCTAAAAGCAACTCTTTAGTATAAAAATTTTCCCTTTTGTACTAAAAAGTCGCTTTCGAAAGCAGCAAAAAAGCTATCCCAAACGAAATCTCAAGGGGATTGGGATCCACAATAATACCTCTTGATTTACACGCTATGCTAACTATTCATATTTTCTTAAGAATGATGAGCATACATAAATTTAATGTAAGCTATATTTAATTTCAGAATTTTGATACTAACTTCCAAGATTTTTATGAATTAAGCTAGTTGACACCAACTAATAATTCCCAACTCTGAAAGTTGAAAGAGACTCACATAAGACAAAAAATTACTTATTACAGTGTACTTCTCTTTTACAATAAGGATTTAAGCTAAAAGTTAATTATAGAAGAAATGATTAGGAAGCTTATCCATTAAACCTAGCCAACTATGCATTACTTATTTCTTTCTCGCACTCCTGGTTTAAGACTTCAAAAAACTCTGACTATAATATTATGAATGCTAATAACGAGAATTAAGATAATAAATAGTAAGTAATACTAATAATTTAATTTCCTTTTTCAAATATTTTGATATAATTTTAATTTATAACATGATATAGAATCGAATTAATATCTCTATTTCATTCTTAGGAATATTTTACAAATTATAATTTTACTCCAAAAATTCATTTCAAAAGATTGTTTTATAAACAATGATTAAAAAAACATGATATATTATCAAAATTAAACTGAACTAAGAAATTCGGAGAAAAAAGCTGCCAGAATATTCAGATCAATATTAGGCTTCATTTTAAAAAAAAAATTTTCTAAATCAATTTTTTAGCATAAAATTTTTTTATTCAAACATTAGGATGAGTCTCTCAGACATTGTATTAATTTCAAGATAAATATAATGTATGAATAATCAATTTATATTATATTAAACTTATGATAAAATAAATTAAAATTATTCTGAACAAAATATAAGTCAAAATAAACCAACTCAAATTGTTTCCAAAAAGTTGGTGCCAAAACTTTATAACATCCTAAATTTTGAAATCTTTTTCCACACACGATCAACTTATTTCGAATAAGGCAAAGCCTAAATGCACTCTCATGATAGCAATTTGAATTTGAGTGTTAAAGCATAAATTTGATATAGGTGAATTTTTACTTCTACATTCTTTAACAACTAAGTTAGTTGCCTGCGATAAACTGTGATGTCCTATAATCTAATTTGGAAGAATTATTCTTTTATCTTTTAATATATAACAATTAGAGCTACATAGTTTCTATTATCAATATAAATACTTGCAAAAATAAAACTATCGATTAAAACATTAATATATACATTTATATTCATTTTCTCAAAAATCATGTATACTATTTATGATCTATACAATCATATTACAATTACTCTGTCATTAGTACAATAGAATAACTAAAATAACAATAATATGAACTTAAATGACCCTAGTCAATCTCCCACTCTTTCTCTCTTGTCATGATTTAAAATTATTTAATCACATATAATGAGCTAAAGAGCCCAACAAATAAACAAATCCTACAACTGAACACAAAGTACGGCAAAAGAGCAATATACATGTTAGTAGTCAAATTATAACAGTAGCATTAATATGATCATGAATCAATACAAAAATAGTAAAACGTACATGCAGTAGTAGTAAAGTCTGTAACCAGTAAAACAATGCAATATAGAAACCAATAAAGCAGTACAATGTAAAAGTCAGAAAATCAGTACGGATGTCGAATCACTAAAATAGTCATCGTATTAATACTATCAATTAGTTGAGAAATTATATAAAGCAGGAAAATCAAAACATCGATAAAAATTGTTGAAACTCATATCAATGTAATAAAATCGTATTAGAGTGTATACATATTATCCATATATTCTATATCAATATCAAATTAGTATATTATTTACTCAGTATTGATGCAGGACTACAATGCTTAAATGAATGCGATAAGAACATACACTATTTCTTGATAAAACAATTATGATGAGAATTATTAACAGTTTAAACGAAAAAATATAATGCATGAGGGGTAGCTACGCTTAGGCCAAGTCGCATGCCAAACATTTGGATTATCAAAACAAGTTAGAAATTCAACAACATGCGAAGTAAATAGCTTTCAACAAAATCTCTAATCTAACAATAAGATAGTACATAAAAAGCACGCTCAATCCTACGTTTACTAAGCTTAGGCAGAATGCGATGCATGATTCCTCGCAACTAGGTCATCACCTACAAGATTAGTGGAGTAGGAAGATAATTGAAAAGGGAAAAAAGTTTACCTTTGTCGAAGCCTGGAAACAAGTAGTTGAAATGTTGAAGATGTTCGTTGTAACTTCCCTTGAAGGTTCAACTAGAGAGAAAGAAGTTTCTCTTAAGAGATGAAGTGTTGAATATGCTAGTTGGTACTTCCCTTGAAGGCTCCTATTGAAGGAGAGAAGCTTATCTTGAAAACTCCCGAGGGAAAAAGGGGAAGAAGTGGTCAGCCATGAGAGGGAGAGAATTGGGGAATTTAGGTTCAAATTTTGGGAGATTTAAGTGGAGGGAAATTCATTCAAACAACTTCTGATTTGATCCCTTTGATTAAAATAATCAAGGAAGGGAAGGGAGAGAGGGGTCGGCGGCAAGGGAGAGAGGGAAGAGTTTTAATTTAATTCAAAAATGAGAGATTCACCTTTGGTAAGAAATTAAATAGGAGGGAGGGGAAAATTCAGCCAAAGAGAGTGGAGGGAATTAGGAATTTTTTCCAAGAGGGGAGTTAGTGGATTTGGAAACAATTCCCATGGAGTCAATAGGGGGGCAGACGACTTCAAAGGCTGGGAGGGAATTGGGGAGGAGTTATTTGGGTTGCTATTTTGGGGATTTAGAGATTAGACAAGTTTTAATTAAATCTCAATTAATTTGAAATTCAAATAGGATTTAATTTATGAACTTTCCAAAAATAGATTTCTTAAATTAGGAAAGAATTTCAAATACAAATAATTTTGAATTTTGAATTTAAACCTTCCTAAATTAATTGTGGTTGCAAATGAAAAGTATTCACAAGAGAGATGAATTTGTGGAGGGAAGATGGGGAGGTGGGAGGGGCTGGTGGCTAGGTTGGAGGTTTATGGGGATTTTGGTGGAAGGGTGGTGGTGTGATGAAACCGGCGGTTAGGTGGGAATATTATGTGGCCGACAACTAGATGAAAAGGAGAAAAGGAAAATTTGATAAAGAAGAAGAACCACGAACCCGACTATCTCCAAGGTTAGTGGGTGATTCAAATTCCCTCTCCAAGGGACCTCGCTCCAATCTCTCTCAAGCTCTCATAAGAACTCAAACATGGGAAAATTTTTTATCATTCAACCATTAAATCTTAGAAGAGAAACATAAGTGTTATAAATAGCCTCGTACAAAATGACTCAAAATAAAAAGACAACAATGCCCTTAGGGCTTACATACAACCTCTCTTAAGTAAGGAATAAAAACGAGAAAACACATACAGCATAAATAATAAAAAGCAAATAAAATAATAAAAGATAAATACATGAAATGACTCAAAAATACATCAACTCGATCGTGGCCGTAGATCGACGACCACATCTCTGATAGACTTTCCACGCTCTGATGTCCCCATCAAGTATATTACATGCTTAATATCAATACACTGAATCAATAGTATCAAATAATATCGGTGTCTATATCGGTAACTGTAACAACCCAATGACAAGAGCAATAACATAATGCAATAATAATAAATCCATACAGTAATAATAAATTCGTACAATAATATGAATAATACCTCAATAGCATTCATTTCAGTAGTCATACTAAACAAGAAAGAACTTCTGACTTAACCGGTGCTTTTCTAGTATCGTATCAATATCCATAAACTGTTGACTCAGTAAATAGAATCGTCACTCTTTACCTATCGGCACAATAATCTACTTATAACTCTCAATCAGTATCCTGTGAATCAATAGAGGATAACACTAAACTACAGTATTTAAAGAAAAGTTTGTAGGCCCACTATCTTGTGCAAGTCAACTAGTCTCCAGCAAACATCAGTAAATAATCAATTTTTATTTTTTTTAAAATAATATTATCACAATACTATAACAATAATAACAATCAGCTATTACTCAATCATATACCTACATTAATTTCGAATGCAATATAGTACATAAAGCATAATTGAACTTAATTTAGAAAGTGTCAAAATGTCCTAATAGTAGACAACAGAAAATCCTATTGAGCACAAGTTCATATTTTTCAAAAATTAACCAAATTACTAGAGATCGTATATAACAATATTCTGAAACTTTAATTGAACTAAAGCATTATTTTTAAATGTCAAAATAAATTTCTGACTTTTTAAAAATTGTTACTATTTCAAAATCACTTAGCAAAAAATCTCAAATAAATACTCAACATAATCTCAATCTTATAACAAATAAAAAGTTATGCGGTGAAAATTTTACCAATATAAAATTATGCTTATTTTTCGGTAACAAAAATAAAAATTTGATAAATTTTTTTTAAAAACATCAAATTATTGAAATAAAAAATAGGATACTGATTTTTTGAAATCAGAAATAGGATGATGATTCATTACAATGAGACAAACAAACCTCAAAACATAATCAACTGACAAAAATTACTCTACGGCCTCCAAATCATAGATTTTCTTTTCCTACCCTCTCATTTTGCTTTAATTTTTCGTTTTAGTGTTATTAAATCACTACAATATCTATGTTATGACAAAGACATTTTGTGATTTGTACTTATTTTTTTTTTTTTAAAGGAAATATATTAATAACACAAAAATAAAGGTTACATCAGCATAAAAAGAAAATCTAGCAGATAAAAAAACAACAGAGAGAATTAGAAACTAAAAGCGAGCTCAGACCAAAGACAAAGCTATCAGCGTCCAGTGAGACCCGAACGGAACCTCCAGAAAGCAAATACCACCAGCAAAGAAGAACCATGACTTGAACCCCAAGCACATCATAACCTAAAGCCTCACGTAGCAGCAGAACAAACAGTAACTCCGCCAAATCCCGAGAAGAAGCAGCAAGAATCAACAAACAAACGAAACGAGAAATCATCTCCTGCGTCGACCTTTCCCCCAAAATTTTCCGCGAGAGCCAACCTTTGAATTACGCACAAGAGTAACATCATTGTCGGACTCAACAGACTGCGAATCCGACTCCACATCCGACGAATCAACCAAACAATTATTCTGATTCCTACTATCCAAACCAGAAGAATTACCCACACAATTGGCCATCACTTGGAAATCAACCACGCTCACAGGGACCACAACTAAACTGTTGGTAATCAAATTAACTTCCTCTCTTCCCTTCTCAATTTCAGCCGGCACCACCGCAACAGGCAAAACACTATCAGAACCACCATCTGCATCTTTTGAACCTTGAACACCCCCATTAGAATTCACAACACCCATAACTGGCGAGCCATCAGAAAACACCACATTCATTGCATCAAAAGCCACCTCCGGCACCACCACCGGAGAACCATGAACACTAACATCAGTTACAACCGGAGGTACAAACGGAGCTGCATCGGGGGATAAGACAGAACAGTTATCAACACGATTACTAGGCACATCATTCACAGCATTAACCACATCAACCACATTCAAAACGGATGGGTTAGAAGTGACCAAAGACTCCAAAATCTCCGAATTTCCGCACACAGGCAACGTCCGATCCCCAAGATCGGGAAGATCGCTCGCAACCTGCGCCACATCAACAGGCTTCACCACATTCTCGCGAGATTTATTCACAATCAAAGAAGCAGAAAAGTTATCACAATCCCCCTTGAAATGACCAAGCCGTTTACACACAACACAATAAGCAGGCACCTCCTCGAAGCAAACTCGTTGAACATACCCAAAGTTCTCCGAACCAAGCCAAATTTTATCAGGAAGGTCCTTAGTAATGTCAATCTCCACCAGGACCCTTGCCAGAGAAGGTCTAGATCCGACAGATGTAGAATTATCAACTTTTAAAGGACGGCCAAACATCGAAGCCAAAGCATGAAGGATACGAGGGGCAAAAAGGTGTGGTCGCAGACTGGGAAAGGCAACCCAAATAGGAATAACCGGAGACTCAACCCCGACATCAAGATCTGGCGACCATTTAGTAAGTTTCAAATAGCAGTTATTAACCATATAAGATCTATGGCTGAACACTCTACTATAATCCAAATCATTAGAAAGCTTAATAAGAATATGAGATTGATCCAGAACAGTTACAGAGAATTCAGCATTTAGTTTCAAGCTGAAAAAAAATTTTCGGATAGCATCTATTGAAGGGCGCCGCGTAGGAAAGAAACCAACCAGAGCAAATTGAAAAGGAACAGACAGAGCTAAAATTTCTTCCTCCGATATCCATAACGAGGGTAAACCACGACAAAAACCCTTTCTTAACTCAGGAAAATCAACTGAACTCGAAGAACCAGATAAAGCTTCCACAAAAGAGCGCGATTTAAAGGACCCATCCAAGAAACCGGGATCACAAACACGACTAACCACCATAATGAAAGTAAAAGGCAGCGAAATGAGAGGGCAAACTTCCCTGAACAGCAACCAGAAGAAAGGCCCAGGCGGCGGCAGACCAAGCGGCGACGAAAACCAGCCGTCGCGAGAGAACAGGCGGCGTCTCGCGAAGACCAGCCGTCGCGAGCTGCGAACCGTCGCGGACGAGCAGCCCAAGCAGGAACGGCGACTCCCAGCCTTCGCGGGCGAGAAGCCCCAGCAGTCTGCGAAGCCCAGCCGTCGCCGGCCTGAAGCCCTAGCGGGAGCGGCGAGCAGCGCAAAAAAGATCGATTGCCTTGTGATTTGTACTTATAATAACTCTTGAAACAATTTATTTCATTGAATTATTACATAGGCTAAGTACTTGGACTCAACAGGTATAGTTTACAACTTCCGAACTACAACAGGCCATAGAATCAACCATGGAAGTCCAAGTCAATAATTCCACAGAATATATGACAGTGCAAATTATATTGCTTCAAGAACAATAACGTAACTACAGAGAATGTATCAAATTATGCTTTTCAGAACAAAAGAAGAGACGCCTGAACTCTAAAATAGCAGCTCTTCAGGAAAACCCCCAGCCAGCAATTAATCGGAAACTGGCGTGGACCACTTATTATATCGACATCATCCAGCCATTGATGGGTTAATCAACTAGAAACTGCCTCTGGACACACAAAATCAACTCAATAGAGAGCATCCCTTTCCATTAAGCACAAATCATTTATTAACTTGATATTTTTGATAAAATATGCTGATCTCCATATCAACCATCGTATATATGTTTCTAAAATCCTGATCATAAATTTAATTCACCATGATATGATTGAGCATTACGACCACATTCAAAGTATAATATATACTTTGATAAAATTTATTAGAGAGACTTTTAGTTATGCACAAAATCTCAAAATAGTGATTGTGGTCCGATGGCACTTGTTGGAAAGTGGTGGTCCAACGACGATGATAGCTTAGGAACAACAATTTAGTAAATGTTTACGAATCTACAAACCTTTGAGCTCTCTCCTCTCCCTACAATCTACATTAAGGTCCCCTTTTATGAAGGGAATGGAGGTCTATGTAAAAGTGTTATTTTGATAAATATTGCCAAAATCTCAAACACTCCATCGAACAATATATATCAATTCCTTTAATCTAGACCTTACTTTCAACATTTAAGTACACTAATGATGTTGAAATTAAACAATCTTAGGTCCGTTGGATGTTTATCCTCAAGACATTCGATTTTACTACAAGGTTACAATATGTAAAGACATTTGATCATTCAATTAATTTCATAAAACTTTCAACTATGCTTTAAACATTTAATTTGGACTTATTTGGAGTCAGAGTAATCACTTTTGAAGTTGATGGATTCACCTTTTCGAGTCATTCAATTCAACCATAAATTTGCTAGAAGCAAAGTTTGGCTGACCCCAAATGCAATTCCAAAAGTTTTTTAAGCATCGAGATTTGTATTTTATCAAGTGGATTTTCTAATGAATTATCAAGTTATATAATGTTGTTTTGCTCTATAAAGATAAACCCTTCAACAGTTCGTACTGAATGAAGGCTATCTATCTAAAAAGATCGGGTACATGTAATTTATTTACAATGCCAATATTCAGCAATACATATGATAAAATTATGATTGATTAAGAACCACACTATTCAATCCAAATAATACAAGGAAAAAGTTTCAGCTAAGGTTTCAATTTTCTCCCAATGATCGGGTATCGTAAAATATTTGGTTACAGGAAATATAAAGCAAGCCTTGCAATATACGCTATAATATGCACACAACAAACCAACAACATAATTTTCAGCCCCTTCAAATAACTACAGTAAAAGGGAAATAAGAAACGAAAAAATATTACATTTATTTTTGGCAATGCTTTTAATTACACATTCATGACATACTTTTAAGCATTTTAACTTTATCCATACAAATAGAATAAATTCAGGTTATTTGTTAGCAGAAGTTTTAGGTTTCGTTTAGGACGGCTTTTTTACTGCTTCCTAAAGCAGCTTTTTAGTTCAAAATTTTAAAATTTTGTATTAAAAAGCTGCTTTAAGGAGTAAGAAAGCCACCCCAAACGAAATCTTAGTCTTCTTTAAATAGCAGGTTGGAAACTGTTGCAAGAGACATTAAGAAGGCATTGAAGTTACCATGGCTCAGTGCTATTCCAAAAATTTTCATGAAATGTTTGCTTGCTCCACCCTTTCTCAGCTAGTATGAGATTGACACGAGCTTCCAGCTTCTTGACAGCGTCTTCCTCAAATTCATCCCTTATATATGGCGCTGACATCTGCTCGGCAGTTCAAAACATCAGTATTTATAGTTCATGAAAATTCCATTAAGGCTAAATTGCTCCTCATTCATGTTAATTAACAGTTACCCGTGCGCTTTGATACAGTTTTAGATACTCCGAGCAGTCTTCATAGTGGCCACAATGGTACAGGAGGACTGCATAATCCCTTAGTTCTTCGAGCTCGGTTCCAAGTATGATCAGGCGCTCACAAGCTGTCAAAAGTAATTTAAGAGAATAATGATATTTTGTCTCCGTAGACCAGCAAAAAATATATGATTTCACATTTCTCTTACTATATGAGTTCATTCCACGCCAATAAACTATGTTTGCACATGAGGCTATAGATTTACTCTCACATCATATTGTTGAAAAATAGGTTGATGTTAAAGTTTTTCCAGTTGGAAATGGAATTGACAAACGATCTATCAAGCCCAAATTCAATCCCCTTTTGATTCACAATTCCTAATGGAAACATATCAAACTACACTAGAAGGTAGAGATGCAGAAACCAAAATATAAAAGCTTATAACTTGTGCACCATAATAATCGAACCACCAAATGACATCAAACCTGTTATTATCAAAATAGGTGGGGCTGTAATCCAAACTTAGATTAGAGTTATTGAACATAAGAGATTGGTGAATCCAAACAATTCAAGAGGATGAGACTAATTAGATGCTTAGAGACCAGAAAATTTGGACTTTTATTAAGATAGGCATTGCATTGCTTTAATTACTAATGTCTACTTACCCATAATCGTATTTGGGATCAAACTCAGCAATAGTGCGCCTTTAAATGATGGCTTTCTTCATAGAGGAGAGAAAAATCCCATTCATGCCTTGTTAGGCTCCTAAGTCGTGTTGCTTTTGGCATGCACCATTGGAAATTTCAAGAGGATTGCTTTTCAGCTCAGATAAGAAGTTGATCTGATCACCAATCTTACATGGGTATTGCTCTCTTCATTGTCTAAGGCGTGTGCAGATGATGAAAGTGTGTTCCTAGTGCAGTTAGCATCATCCACTGTTGCACGTAAGACATGTGTCCCTCTTGCACATAATGGAAGCTTTTTTTCATTAAGGTTCCATGTGTCCTCTGCCATTCCTTGTATTGCCTAACTTTTGGCGAAGTAGGCTGAGCATTTTGAGTTTGCACAAAAAGATCGGTTAGGTCGTGGAGCCATTTTAAGTTTCTACAACTAGCCACTTGGATGTGTATTTGGGATTTGTACACGACTAATTATTTTTAGTTTTCTTGCCCAGGTGCAACTTCTACAATGACCAGTTGGTTGCTTTACAGTTGAGCAATATAATTCTTGAGTCAATCACAATCTCTAAGCTGAATGGGTCCATTGACCCATCTTTCTTGACTTGTGTTCAATACACAACTAAATCTCACTTCTTATACCCAAACAAATTTGATCCGTCTAGTCATGCAAGTAGTAGTCAGTAGTCACTGTTGATTTGGGTCAAGTTGCCCATCCGTCAAGTCATGAAAGTAGTAGTAAGTAGTCACCATTGATTTGGGTCTTGCCCATCCATCGAGTCATGCAAGTAGTAGCCATTAATCACCATTGATTTGGGTCAAGTTGCCCAGGAAGAGACTCGTTGTTAGGATCGATCATTCATGAGGATTTCTAGGAGGGAGCCTTCCCCTACTACAAGTCACTGAAAAATGGACAAGAGTTTAGTTGGAAGTAATTGATTATGGTTAGTTGCTTACTAATATCTAACCAGCAGAAGTTGGCCATTTTTGTCCAACTAGTGGTACTCAAAGAAAAAGTGCAAGCCTAGTGCTCAACAGCGATGCTCATCAGGGGAGTGATATGCAAGAAGAGTTCATCCTTTAGTAAAGCTTAGGTTTGGCCATATAATCAGCCACACTTAAGCTTGATTGGAGTTGATCCTTTGTGTGCCTTCACCCATAATGTTAGTAACATCATACTCCAAGCATGGAATATTTTCTCGTGCTAACACATGTATGGGCTCTCCAATCATCTATGGGGAAGGGGCAATTTTGTCTCTTTCATAACTTCTCCTCATTACACTCGTCTTCCTCTTTTGAGAAGTGAGAAATTAGTTTATTGAGATAAAATTTTTTGGTTATGCTTCTTGATCTACATCAACAAGGGGAAGACACCTTTTGAGTAGGTGTGGAATCCTTAAGAAAGAAGAAGGAGAGGAAGAGAGACTAGAAAGTGAGAAACCATAAATTATTTCATTCAATATTCTTGTCTTACAATAAGTGAGGTATTTATAATGTTTGGATAGACCAAGTTTACAATATAGACCAGATTTATAATATATAACTGGTTTACCTAACCAAACTTAAAATATAATATATAAAGAAAGTAGTGCTTATTATATATGTTTAGACTATTTACTTTGTACTTTATTTTTCCAAAGATATATTGTTGATGTATGATAATGTCCTATCAAAATTTCCTTTATCATTGAATTGATGGATCGCATGCATTTATGAACAGAGCATAAAATTTTATTATCATTTCGGTCCACTAGGATGGTACAACCTACACCTTTATTTTTTCCTCATCGCATGAGACTCTTTCAAAGCCCAGATGCACATGTTCTAGTGTTTAAGTATTTTATAAGATTAATTTGATAAGTTTGTGCAGCAAAACCAACTTAAACCAATATACTTATATTTCAATCACTAATTTTAACTTAATCATTCCTCAACCCATTACAAGTTTGTGTTATTATATGTTTAAGATTAAATGAATTAATAATAAGGTCTTCTAGTTATATTTGAGTATCATATTCTTCATCTTGTGCTTAAGATTGATTGTTAATATTATAGCTTATCATATCTTCTGTAATTATTGACCTACACTACAATTATCATGTGTGATATAACTTGTAGGGATATATAAAACTATAAATATGTGTTTTCTAATTAGTGAGTGCATTATATTTAGATTGTGGTTTTTATCACTTAGATGCTCATTTGTATTAGTCTATAAAAATTAGTAATATCTTAGTTTGTATAAGTGTACATTAAATTATGTATTTTATTTATTAGTATTATTTTTAGCTTTTGCACAAAGCTTCTGTTAATATATTACTTTTGTTCTATGCGATTACTTATATAGCTTCCACATAATGTTTGATTGTGTGAGATTGGATTGGTTGAATTTTGTACGAAAATTCTAAAGTGTAAAATTTGTACCTACAATTCACCCTCCTTTTTGTTGTGTCTTAAACTAGCATCCCCATAAAATTATGACAATTCAAATAAAGACAAATAAGGGCATTATATACCAATACATAAATTATAACACTACATAAAAAATGTCTAAATGATTGAGCTCAAACACAAAAATGGTCTGACTTAACAAAAAGATTCTTCTCAGTTTGATTCAGTTACTTCTCTTGCTGCCCTGAAGGTGTGATCCTTCATTATCGCTAAATACATATGCAAGGCATAAAAACATGTTGTCTAAATCTATAATACTCAGAACAACTAAAGAAGAAAAACATTCACTTACCTGCCAATGCACGTCTCATATCTCCAAAACGAGCATTGGTCCATACTCCACGCCCCAGCCTATGTTGAGCGGCCTTGGCGGATGCCATCTCAAGCCCTCCATATGACTTGGAATTACTCTCTCCAGAAATGATAGGTGCAAACGCATGGTTTGCAGCATATGCTGCTCTTAAAAATAAACTACTTGGATGGCCATACTGGAATGGCCAGAAAGCATCCTTCAAATTTCTTAAGATCTACATAAAAATACGAATCAGCAAATAACAACACATGCTCAGTGAGCTGCACATAAAATCATTGCACAACTCTGTAAACACCAGAACAGGGATGTTGAATGACAAAAGTACAAAACAAAATTAGAAATTATCCAAGCATACAAAGTATTGTTGAGCTAATTATTTCCCTGATGCAAACTCTAACCATATTCCATACCCCATCAAAGATATGCCTCAGCTTTGCAATCTTACTTGGAAGAAGCTGTTAAACGTAAATATCATTTGATGCAACACATTAAAGCATTTAATCCTGATAAACCATCAAATTCTTGCTCAATCTATCTTATCTACCAGCATACTTTTCATATTGTTTGGTACATAAACACTGCAATATGATCTCTTGTGTCAATAGATTTCGTTCATCTTGACTTTATAATTCTACTCATATTGTTTGGCCTTTCATTGTAAACAGATGATAACAATAAAACTTATTAACAGATGAGGAGGAAATCAATCTTGTTACGCATGCAGATGGCTATAAAAGTGTGGCAATGATTTTAGCTTCGGTTTGAAGATCAATTGAAAATCGGATCAGCTTTTGGCTTGAATTGAGCTCAGGTCAAAGTTAACAAGCTATGCGTCTTGATCAAATCAAAATGTATATCCATGTATCTTTGAATGCACATGGACATAAATATGCGAATTGAAGTTAATTGTTATACTTGGCTCAAAACAAAATTGAATTGAGCCATCCTATAAACAGATTTGGCTTAGCTTGAGATGAGATTGATAGCAACCCTATCTTAAGTTATTACTACTTCTTCATACAAATAGCTTCTCCATAGAGAACCAATGAATGAACAATGACAAGGAATCAAGGTAACAGTATAGCGTAAGTCCATATTAACCATAGTTTTAGCAAGGCAAAATAGTTATACTGGCTGGCAGGTGGTCCAGGCCTCAAGTTGGATCAGGTTAGCAATTGGAGCGCATGTGTGTCTGACCAGGGAAAGCCAAGCTTGGCTCTCTGGGATTTGACTAATTTGGACAAACCAGGAAAACATGTTCAGCTCTGAGAAATGCCTATGTAAAAAAAGAGTTGAAAGTTGGCTGTAATCAAAAGAGCTGCCAGAAACAAGCCTCCATCACTGCTCCAGTGACTGCTTTTTAAGCATGTACATCTATGTCACACACCTATGATATATACATATTACCTTAGCATCATTTTGGTTTTGGGATGCTAACTTATCAAATTTAATAAGGGTCCTTTCAAAAAACTGTGCAGGAATAAAACAGATGGAAATATTTGACTAAATTAGAAATATGCAACTGCCATTTTAAGGTGTGAAATCTATTTTTATTTCATCTCACTATACCAAATATTCATACAAATCCTAATTTATTTATCTATAATTTGAGATTCAATGTTCCTTGAATTAAAATCAATTACATACCTAAGTTAGTTATTTATTATACATCTTCATGTCTTCACACCATCTTTCTAAATTTAGTATTTTATAATTGTCCAGATATTGATCATTACAAGAAGATCTGATGACCCAGTCCTTCAATCGGGTGGATGTACAGGCTAAAGTTTGGAATTATAATTTGTTCTTATCGATTGGGAAAATCTAAAACATATACTACAAAGCTCTTTCTATAATCTGGTTTAAAAAAAATATACTATTTTCTTATAGATTATGAAGCTATCCTACAATGATACACATTACAGTAGCTGTGTGGAGGATTTATAGTGGATTTGACAAAATAAATTCCAAATATAATTTCTACAACAACTGTAGAACTATTTAAGAGTCTATACATAGTTTCCATACACAACAAGTAACAAATGCGACACCAAAAAATCTCTAATAACTATTTTAAGAGAGTCATTCCCGACGAGAACTAGTATGAAGGTTGATAAATCAACCAAGTGGCATATCAAGTCCGAATAGCTTAGTTCTAAAAAGACGGAGTGATTACCAGGACAAATGTCTAAACAAAGAGAAGCTCCTAGAAAGCTTTTTGGGGGGGGGGGGGATGCGCACGCAAAAATGCACAAAATCTCACATTGAAAAAAGAGGAAGGATTATTGAGGTATATACCTGTAGACCATACATGCAATTTGACTTTTTTAGCAGAAAGTGTTTTTTTTTTTTTTTTTTTTTTTTTTTTTTTTTTTTTTTTTTGAGAACTCCACAACTAAGCATGCTCATGTTTTAGGACTCAAAGGTAATTGACTTTCTAGGAAGTTGCATCCAAAAGGATAAAACTATTAAGTGTAGTTTGGTATGGACAAGCTAGGTCAAAATGGATAAAACCTCAAAGTATGTTGGCTAGGTCATTACAATTGATATTAGAGCTAGGCCACTGCTAAAATATTTGGTTCAAGTATGAGCAAAGCTGAAGGTGGTGGCCTATGATATCACAACTCAAAAGAGGGCAAGAAATGATGAGCAGAGCCCTGAACAAGAATCAGCTCCTGTCAGACTTTTAGCAGAAAGGTGTAGGAACAAACAAATCCACATTAAAAATGGAAGAGAAGTTATTGGGCAATACAATAATTGGACCAAATATTCAAGGTGGATTTGGTGTGGCAGTCAAATTTGCTCTAGTAATAACAATCATAGGATGAAAGACTGCCCACAAAGCTGCACCCAAAAATATAAAACCGTGAGATTTAGCAATGTATGGGTCAACTAATTATAAACCAAGTATCTAATACTATCATCATATGTTGATTTTCTTCACAATGAGGTTTTATGATACTGGTAGAAAGTTATGATTAAAACTAGTTGCCTAAATTCTGCATTGTTTCTCAGTGTATGAACAGAGATACATGTATAAGTACAGACTAGCATCCAATGTCCAAATTTGAGTGCCTCCAAGTTCATCATGAATTTAGTTTGAAGAGGATTGTTAAAATAGCTTTTTCTTTTTTTAAATCTTACCTCCACTAATAACGACTTCGATGTCAAAATATGTGGTTGATCTGAGAATTTACTTTTCTGCCTCTGGTAACCACTAGGAAGACTAAAAAAATCACTAGGGTAGTAAATCTCTGCATCGAAGTCGAGAAAGCCACACACTCGTAGTGTTTTCAACATTTCAGAGTAAATAAGTGATAGCATGACAGCGGACCCCGACCTACAGGTCAAAACCTGCAGCATTTGGTTAATTTTAAATGTAGTGAGTGACAATTCCCTTCAAAATGTTAATAAGATATACATACTAAATAAGATATGATGGTAAGAATTTACAGAATGAAGATACAACGCTCTTGCATCAGACATCATCTCTGTCCTGCAAAAGCCCTGGCCAAACAAAATAGCAAAGCACTTGAGGAAGGTCCCAGAGGTGGGACAAATGAAAGAGAAACATAGAAGAAGAATGAGAAAACAAGCTTTAAGGTTTTAAACAAAGAAAAAGTAAATATAGGTTAAAAATTGGATGTTTAAATGAGTGCAGAATCTCCAGGATTTTGAACAAAAATTTTGCAATATAATGATCCTCAATCTGGGAATAACATTAGTCCTATTATCGTTTTACCTATGACGCGTTTATAGGGACATGGGCTATAAAAATTTGAAAAAAAATATAGGATGAGCGAGCGCGAGATTCCTCAGTGAAACAAGCTCAGTACCCACGCATTGTAAACTAAGCATGTTTCTTAACAGTTAAAATTAAAAACATAGCCATTTCAGTACAACTGTACTCTATCATATGACCTTTGTACAATTTGGTTATCCAAAACCAAATTGAAGAAGCGAGCGCAATGCCTACAACAGACACAATGAACATAACAATACCACAAGACGAGCAGACGACGATTACCTTGTGCACATAGAAGAATCTATCTAGGTTTCCAAGAAAAACCTCAGGCGGAGCCTCCGATGGAGGCAAGTAGAGGGAGCAAAACTCCATCGACAGATCATCGAGCCTCTCAACAAAGGCCTCGACGGGGAGCGGAACCGACGAATGAGATACGAGCGAATCGTCCTCGGCCGCGATGTGCAGCGCCGTGCGCGCCAGATCCGCCCCTCGACTGATCGTAATGCTAGTCTCCGCATCGATTTTGGTGAGCCGCCCTACTTGCTGCCGAAACTCTTCCCTCGCCGATCGCGCGTGCCTCGTATTGATCCCTGCCGACTCGAGCGAATCGTGTAGGATGAGCCGGAGGCTGTTTTGACTGGCGGCAGCGACCAGCTCCGGCGAGTCGGAGGCGGAGTTGAGGCAGAAGAAAGGGGAGGCGAGGGGCTTTTGGAACCTTTTGGAGATGGAGAGCTTGGGAGTGAGGTAAGAGGCCCATGGTGTGCGGAGGCAGCTCATTATGGCGGGGAAGAGAAACAGGGAACAGTGAAGAGCCTTGTGGTAGACGGTGGCTGTTTGCCTGTTCATATATATAGAACCCAAAAAAAATCCTATGATTCCGTCCATATTCCGTAGGTTAACGGCAAAAAAATTAAATTAAATTAATTGAGAATTTTGATTTCACATACTCTTAGATATATTTTATTTTTTAAAATATATTTAACAATTTATTTTGGACAAAAATATCATTATTTTTAAATAAATAAAATTATAGCCTATTGTAAGAATTATGATAATGATCTCTAATAATATTTTTTGGTTATTTTTTAGGACTCAAAATATTCTTTAGATATTAAATCTTGAAATCATTAGTCATTTCTTGCCTGTAAATTATAGTATTAGAGTTTTTTTTTTCAACCACATTTTCTATTAGAATAGTCATTAAAATGTTCGAATGATCTTAATAATCTTTGAATAATTGATATTTTCAAAAAATCTTCGTAGTGTCTTACATAGAGCTAAGGATTATAGAGAAAACAACTGCAAATTGAGGCTAATGACCTTACAGCTGAAGCGGAGGCTATCTCCCTTTGTTCACTTCTTTGAAGCTACAAAAACATAATTCTCAAGTGCCCTCATCCAACAATTGTTATTGAGCATAATTATAATGATGAGAATGATCAATACTCTATTGTATTTAGCATTGGAGGGAAGAATACGACCTACTGGATTATAGAGCTTATTGTCATGATCGGGTTAATTTTTGAAAGATTTCTCAACTCGTGACTAGTTCAAGTGGAAGGCTATCAGAGGACTACTACAAGTGTTTAGGCTATCAGAGGGCTACTATACGGCATTAGAGAGCTATTTGTCCCATTTACTCTCTCTCTCTCTCTCTATCTCAACCTATCATAATTAGAATTATACAAATGAAATCAAGCACTCCTATTAGAGATGAGAGAGCAAGGAAGCATCGAAAATATAATTAGCTACAAGTCAATTCATAATATCCTAGGAAAAGATGAAGCTCTCCTTATCATTATTCATGAGTGAAGAAGTTCCCAAATAAGATTGGAGAATAGTTAAATAAGATTATAAGATAAATTGGATGCTTTAATCAACTTTATGTTAAGTTTTATAATGAATCATAATAGGAGAGGAGGGATGAGAAAGAGGAGCAATAGGAAGAAAGCGAGAAGGGATTTGCCAGTGACCCAACCTTTGATGTGGAACATGCGAAGGGTGTGGAGCAAGGATTTGAAGAGGAGGTCGAAGGGATAAGGGGCCAATCCCTTGATCAAGGACCATTTGATGGACATTTGAATGGCTTAGAGAGGTCGGAATTTGGTGATCTTGGACTCGTTGGATTCTTCTCGTCGAGCCGCTCGATTCATTGTAAGCACATTATGTTTGGAAGCCGTTTGGTAATCCAATTTGTGGTTCAAACCTGCCAACATCGCTTCTAACCCTTGATTTGTACTCATTTGGGCTCAAATTGGGTTGAATTTGATGTCATTGGATTCGTATTTTCGAGACGTTCAATTTGACTATAAGTTTGTTGAAATTAAAGTTTGGATGATCCCAACTTTAATTTCAGAAGTTTCCAACTTAATTTTGCCTCGAGATTCATGCCCGATCAAGATAAATTTTTGAGGTTGCATCATATATATATATATACACACACACACACACAATAGTTTAATTATAGTGTGATTATACCTCTTACAAGAATCTTCTTTATTGATCCTCTTCTTTATGAACAACTATTACGTCCTCCGACCGGACGTAGAGGAACGTCCAGTCGAAGGCAAAATCCCGCCAAAAAACGAGTTGTACCGAGCAAATACCAAACAATATCAAACAATAACGAGGAATACCATCATTTGAAGACCCAATACCGAGTTATACCGAGCTATATCGAGCAATACCGAGTTATACTAAAGTTGTACCGAGTTTTCCTAGAAAAAACTCGGTATAACTCGGTATTGGTCTTCAGAGAGCGGTATTCCTTGTTATTATCAAATAATACCTAGTTGTACCGAGCAAATACCGAGTTTTTTGGCAAGATTTTGTCTCCAACCGGACGTTCCTCTACGTCCTTACACCGGACGTAATAAAAGTTTCTTCTTTATTGAACTATAGTGTCATAATTGTTGTGATTATACTATCTTACAAGAATTTTATTTGATCCTGGTATCCCATTGTGAATGATTATGCTATTGTGATTGGTAATTATTAAATTACCACAAATTATTTATCTTATTAAAATCTTATTCGATCATGCAAATAAATTATTTTATAAATTTTATTAAACATGTCTTATTTAAATCATATTTGAATAATATCTTATATGAATGTGTTTGATTAATACTTAATCGAACCCATATTCGACCCTTCATCAATCACGTCAAAATTTATTTAGTGGTTGAATAAATTTTGATTATTTTATACAAATTTTGAATAATATCTTATTTTTCTTTAAGATAAGTTACTAGTTCATCTAGAATTAAATATAATAAGTTTGTCCAAGTTCATAAATTTATTTTTTTATATTTTATTATAATTGATACATGGTCAAAAAATTATCTTGATCGGGCACGAATCTCGATGCAGAATCAAGTTGGAAACTTCAATAATTAATTCGGAGACCATCTGAACTCCGATTTCAGCAAACTTACAGTCGAACTGAGCGTCTCGGAAATACGAACTCAACAACACCAAGTTCGACCCAATCTGAGCCCAAATGGCTCCAAATCATGGACCCGAAGCGCTGTTGGAAGGTTCAAACCACAATTTGAGTTACCAAACGGTCTCCGATTTTGACAAGCTTATACTCAAATCGAACGGCTCGACGAGACGAATCCAACGAGCCCGAGATCACCGAATTCCGACATCAATAAGGCATTTAAATTTCTAACTAAAGGTGCATGATCGTAGGATTCAATATCGACCGTCTATTTGACCACTCCCTATTTGCCCCTGATCTCACACCTATTTACAAGCCATGCCACTCCAGAAAATCAATAAATAGAGCTTTCATTTCTCATGAGAGGGGGATCCAGGTATTCGCCCCTGATCTTACACCTATTTACAAGCCATGCCACTCCAGAAAAACTATAAATAGAGCCCTCATTTCTCATGAGAGGGGGATCCAGGCAAGAAGAGAATAGAAGGAGGAAGCTCCTCCTCGACCGCCGTCGAAATCTCGCCGGACCACCGCAGGAGCTCGATGGACCACCGTCGGAATCTCGCCGGACCACCACAGGAGCTCGCCGGACCACCACCTGAATCTCGCCGGACCACCGCTGGAGCCTCGCCGGACCGCCGCCGGAGCTTCGTTGCACCACCACCTCTAGGCCCGACGTTCAAGCCCGACGTTCTGCTTAAGGCCCGACGTTCTACTGAAGGCCCGACGCTCTGTTCAAGGCCCAACGTTCTGCTCAAGGCCTGACATTCACCAGGGGCCCTCACCTTCACATGAGGCTCGGACTTCTGCTAGGCCACTACCTGACGCCTAGAGTTCTACCAGAGTACCGCCCTACAACAACGGTCTTTCTGACCCCGGTCTCCTGCCGACTACGATCCTTTCGACCTCCGTCGCCTACTACGGTCCGTCCGACCTCCATCAACAGACAACGGTCTTTCTGACTCCGGTCTCCTGCCGACTACGATCCTTTCGACTTTCGTCGCCTATTATCGTCCGTCCGACCTCCATCAACAAGCAACGGTCTTTCTGACCCCGGTCTCCTGTCAACTACGGTCCTTCCGACCAAACAAACATGAATATGTAACTCCTACCATGTAATACAATCTATATGATGTATAGTTGCTACATCAATATAAGGCCTTCTCCAAAGGAAGGGCCTCATTTGTAATCGACTGCAAACACTAGTAGATTCATTCAAACTGGGCCAGGCCCCATGATTTTTTCCCCTTTTCAGGGGTTTTCCACGTAAAAACTCTGGTGTCTCTTATGAATGCTACACCCTCTCACTTATCTGCTTGTGTGCTGGATCTTCATACAATGCTAAGACGTTAAACCATATATTTCTCTACCGCCGCGGATATTTCAGGACGCAACAATAATAAAATTTTAATGATAATATTTTCAAAATACCTAATTTTAAATTTTCATGAAAATAAGACATTTAAGTTAACTATACTACTTTTTTTTTTCAACGAGTTTCCATTAAATTTTTATTTTTTAAGTTTATTAGTTTTATTTAATTTATTTATATGCTCTCTCAAAAATAAAAATAAAAAACATTGGAATCCATAATAATAGGAACCACTTTTATTCATTGAGATGACTTATTTAGTATCATTGAAAAAGGCTATTAATTGTAGTTTGTTTGTTCACATTTATTTCAAATATAATGAAGGAAATTATTCCAAATAATAGCCATATAATATGAAATTATTTTAATGCATTGGAATGTTGATTAATTTAAATCATGAAGAGAAATTCATGAGCTATGCAATCAGCTTTGTATTCTATATAATTATTTGAAAAAAGAAATATGATTTATTTTTGTTAGATGTTTAAATTTTTATTTATTGTTGGAAAATAAAAAATATTTTGTGGAGGTATTAATTTAATGCATGTAAGATTACATACAATTTTAGTCCTATTAAATGATATATAATTCATAAAAAACTAAAAACTATTTTTTATGGAAGGATAATATTTTCTTAGAAAGAAGGGAAAAAACTAATTTATTGAAGAAGTGATAGAATTAGGGGGTGTAAACAAGTTGACTTGAGCTCGATTCACGACATTCTCGAGATCAGCTTGTAGGTTAAAAAATCAGCTCGACCTTGAGTCGAGCGCGAACAATGAACTCTAACTCGAAGGCTTGAGAGCTCGACTCAAGCTCGATGGGAGCTCACGCAAGATGTCGAGCGAAGTCACTTCATGAGCCCAAGAGAAGGATTGACGAGCTTAACGACAAGACAAATAACAAATTTTCACTTAGGAGAAGTAATGGTGTGAAGATAAAATTAGGACTTGTTTTTACCTTGGAGAAAAACTCCATTGGAGAACAACTAAAATTTTCTTTTTTTGGATGTATTAACTATTAATTACATAAAAAATGCAATCCTCTCAGATTTTTGAATATTTTTAAATTCATATAACTTAAAAAAAAAAAAATTTTGAGTTTACTCCTAAATATCATAAATTAATAAATAGCAGCTTTTATGCCCCAAAATTTCTACCTAATTTTGCGAGCTCGCAAGCCGACAAGCAAAGTCTCAACAAACTAGAACATGAGCTTGAGCTCGAGCCTAAGCTCGTGGCTCGATAAACTCGACTCACAAGATCACTAACAAACTGAGTTCGAGCTTGCTCACGAGTTGGCTCGGCTAACTTACAAGTTACACTCCTAGATAGAACCCAACTTGAAAAAAAAAAACATAATACATGCAAACAAAATTCCGTAATATAATAGCCTAACTTAGAGAATGCCTTCTAATTCATCAAATTTTCATTAAGAAAGCATCTTTTTTACCATTCTTATATGATCTAAAACATTAGCTGTTGAGAGGACTTCAAAAATATTGTTTCTAAAAGGTGAAATTATTTTGTGCGGATACGAACGCCTTCCGGAGGTGAAAGACGTGACACATTCTGATTTGCCTAAAGACGGTTCAGCTTCCACACAGAATAATTTATCTTCTAAAAGAGTAATGTTATATCATTTTAATACATTATTATTTTTTATTTATAAGTAAAGAATATAATATTTCCTTTTTTATTAAATAGCAAATAATAAAAGCCACATTCTTGTTCTTTTTATTGGTCTTAAAGCACAATCATGGACTTTGAAAGGTTTGAAGCCCTCAGATCTTACTACTTTTGCAAGATATGAGAGGATCTATTTATTTCTTAGAGGCTAAAGTCCCAATGCTATCCCTATTTAATAAGAAAAAAATTATTTCTTTATGAACTTTTTAGGTACCTTTAATTTATTTTATTTTATTTTTACATGAAGTAAAATTATCAATGGGCCCCCAAAGATTTCCATATATGCCCCTAGTGCATGTGTTTGTAATTTTATCAAATAATGATATGGGCATTTTAAATTATTTATTTAACAAAATTTTATTTAGGCTTCGTTTGGGACAGCTTTCTTCTTGCTTCTTAAAGCGGCTTTCTAGTATAAAAATTAAAAAGTTTGTATTAAAAAGCCGCTTTAAGAAGCAGTAAGAAAGCCGTCCCAAACGAAGCCTTAATGTGATT
The DNA here is from genome assembly GCA_022539455.1 of Dendrobium nobile. Taxonomy (NCBI): domain Eukaryota; kingdom Viridiplantae; phylum Streptophyta; class Magnoliopsida; order Asparagales; family Orchidaceae; genus Dendrobium; species Dendrobium nobile. Next base: position 53,865,597 of record CM039718.1, read on the forward strand.
TTTATTTGATTGTGGCACGTGCAATAATATGAGCTTGATAATAAAAATAATAATATCAATGATAATTTTATAAATGATTAAAATTTGAGGGTTATATGAGTAATTTTTCTTTTAAAAAATAATTAACTCAAGTTGTCTACTTTTTTCTACATAATCTTTATGAGATAATATGATGTAAGCAAATCTATCTTTTGTGAAGATTGGGAGCTCCTTCAAATTCCTTTCTAGTTAAGATATATAAGATTGGTGGATCAATATTACTTAATTAGGGCAGCTAACAAATATGATTTACTAATAAATTTTTTGGTATAGGGTCATTTTTGCAATATTGCAATTGTTTATAAAATTAATTGTGAATTTATTCTAAAAAATATATTTTTAAATTATTATGAATATTATAATTTTCTCTCTTCATAGAAAATCAAATATTTTTTATACCATGTTTTAAAATATCTAATTGTGAAAAACTCTTTATTTAACTAATAATATTAAAATTGTCATTTATTTTCCAAACATGCACTTAAATAGTTATTTAAATGGTTAAAATTTCAATTGATCAAAACCAGGAGTGTAAATTAGTTAAGCCAACTCGTGAGCTCATTCAACCTTGACTCGATAAATAGCTCACGAGCCTAGCTCGACAAGCTAACCAGTTAAACTTGAGCTAACATAGACTGATCTCATCAACTTACAAGCCGATTTGTTTAAAAAATAATATAATAAAATATATTTAAAATATAATAGCATTTAAGCTCAAACATGAAACTATTAAAAATATTCAAAAATTACATCTCATTTTCTTATAAAATGATTATTTATTATTTATAATTCTATTACAATAATTATTTAAATTATAATTATTTTCTTTATTTTGTTATAAACAAGTCAGCTCTAACTCATAGAATTAAGCTCAAAATTGAGCCTGAACTCAATTAATTAATAAGTTTAAGCTCAAGCTAGAACTTACTCGAACTCAGATCGAGCTGTTTACACTCTTGATCAAAAAGTAGATTTTGACTTCAAATAACAAAGAAGCAAAAGGAATCAATAATGCAAAATATATTAAAGACATCCAGTTCCTTCTCCTACATCAAACTTACAACAAATTTAGCACAAAAATAGATTAAAATCTCCTAATCACATCAAAATTGAATGAAGCAAATGTAAGTTTGTAGATTTCCCTGTTACAAACAACCAAAAAAACAGTAAAATAATCAAGAAAGAAATCAATGGAAGGCGACTGATCATAAAAGATGGAAATTTCAATGCTCTCAGATTTATTGTGGGACCAATACAGAAATTCTCAAATATCACAACCCTGTCAAGTTCTGTCATTGTTACTTGAGAATCTGGACCTCTTCTTTTTAGTAGAAATTCCCTTATCCATTTATTGATGCAGGAAGAAAGCCCCTCATCCATTGATTTTCTTTTGATGATGTTGCTATTGCTGAGATCATTTTTGCTGTTGATAATCTGCTTTTGCTCTTTGGATTTCCATTTTAGTATGTGAGGTTTGAGCCTGTTCATGTCTGAAAGCTTTACTGGTTTTAGTAAGAATTCCTCAGCTCCTTCTTCTAAGCATCTATGATCATTACCCATCATGAGAAGGAAAAGAAAATGGATTCAGAGAATATTTAGAATGGAAAGGAGAGTCAAGTGATGAGTAACATCATTTCATTTCATCACATAAAGGCAGAATAAAATCTGATAAAGATCATAGAAAAGACATGACTTTTCCTTTATTCCTATTCTCAGATCTGATACAGCTCACAGCCAAGTTTCTATATGCTTTTGAACACTAAAGAGGTAGGGTAGTTTAAACTTCAAAGTTCAAGCAAATAAGTAGGTGAAATTAGTGAAAGTTCAAGCATATATTGTTTTTGAAGACTAAATAGGGAGAAATTATTACGTGCAGAGTCCGGATGTAGCTCGCATCCGGACTTCAATCAGATTGCGACATGTCGCCTATATATAGGCCACATGGCACAATTTGATTGGATTCTAAATATATCCGGAATTTGTATGTAATAATTTCTCCAGGTCATTTCTCCAAGTTTATGGGCTTGAGTCACATATTTTACCATTTATTGTTCACTATTAAAAGTAAAAACTGAAGAAATTACTTAGATGGAGAAAGATGCAAAAATGTGCACTCAATTAATTAGGGGTTTGTGCATAACTGTATATAGATGTGACATGTCAGCTCCTGATTTGATGGGTCACCATCCACACATTCATTGTCCACGTATTAATTTCTTAATAAGTAGAAGCATATATCATGTAATCTGTGACTAGGATCTCACCTCGAAGGAAAAATAATGAAAAAAAAAAAAAACGAGCAATAAGCAATTAATAGCTTTGTGGCAATTTATTTGTAGATTAGATCAACTCGTATAAAGATTAGAGTCTAATAAACTTAAAATTTTAGAGTAAGGAAATCTTTGCTCAAACACGGCTCATTTAGCATGCATAAAATTTTGGATCCGTTTGGGGTGGTTATAACTTTTTATAAAAATGATTGTAAAGCTATTGTACGAAAAGCAGTTCTTTTAAAGTGTCTGTAGAAAGCAATTTCTTAGCACAAAACTTTATTAAAAGCTGTGAAAAAGTAATGATCAAACAAAAATTGTGATTGCGATATGAAAAGTGAAACAATAAGAAACTGTTACGAATGAAGCATTATAACAATAAGAAAGCAGTCCCAAAAGAAGCCTTAAACTTCATTTTTTTTTACCATTTTGCAAGTACACCTTCTCTAAGACTTGATGAGCATATGAATTGATTTATGAAGGAGTAAGGCAAATCTTTGGTATAACATATTCAGTATATGCATAAGATTTAGGCTTCATTTTTTCACCATTTTGAAAGTGCATCTTCTTCTCTATAACTTCAAGAGCATATGAACTGATTTATAAAAATAGCTCTTATTTTGTGTGAACTATGAACATATTATTTCAAACAACATAGCATAATCAACATAATTGCAGCAAGCTAAGCATTAGTGTTTGATATTAGGGATGATGTTAATACTCACCATATGAATAATCCTAACCAAAGGGCAAGTAGAAGAGGATTAAGCCATCATTAGATTTATCTTAACTACTTTGGGCAGACAAGCTAAATAGTTTAGCTAATTCAGAGAGCTAAATAAAGTAATTTACAGCTACATATTTAATCCTTACCAAATCAAAAACTAGTCTGAAACCAGATAGAAACTGTAATATCAAAATCTGCTCCAGTATCGTCCAGGACGATCTGGGATCGTCCTGGGACGATCAGTGGAAATTCAGTTCCAGATTTTGCCCAGTTTTGCTCCAGGTGATTTTCTGCATGCATCGTCCAGGCCGATTGGAGACATCGGCCAGGCCGATTGGCACTGTAGAAAATATCGTCCATGCAATAGCCCTGAAGGGAGACCAGGCCGATCCTTTTGGTCAGATCGTCCCGGGACGATGCTGCGATCGGCCAGGCCGATCTGTGTATTATAAGGCTGATTTCAGTCGTTTTGAAGAGAGAGAAAAATCAGAAAATTAAAAATAAATATCTGAGGAGAGAGAAAGTCGTGGGATTTTGGAGAAAAGTGGATTTTCGGACGACGCGGAGCCGTTTTCGATCGAAGTGACTGTTGAGGAATTTGCTGTGCTCGAAGTAAGGCACATTCTACCTTTCTCAATTTTCAGTTCCGTCGTGTTTGGCGGTATATTCTGTCCGGGTTTTGTTTCCGTTAGCGAATTTTGTCCGTATCTTTTGATCGGTTCAGTTTTTACCGCGTAACTTTCTGTATATTGTTGACGTGCCGAGTGTGCACATTTTGGTTATTTTCTGAAGATTTTCGTCCGGGTATTTTTGATTCGACTGTGTTTTTAGTCGACCGGATTTTTCTGTGAAATTGGAATTTATCTGTGCAGTAGAATAAAGGTTCTGAAATGTTGATATCTGTATTCTGTGCGAATTCGGTAAATTTTCTTTGCAGGAATTTTTGTGTAAATTCCGTATACTGCCGTTGTGCTGCCCGATTTTTGGGTAATTTCTGAATTGTCCGTATTTCTTCTGAATTGAAATGCTATGTGTATAAGCTATAAAAGGGAGTTATAAGGGGCCTGAATCCTATGAGATTCAGTTAGTGAAACGGGAAATCTGAAATGAGCTCAATCTGAAATCTGATATCTGTTCTGTTCCGGATCCGATGAATTCTGTTTTGGTGCTATAAGCACATCTGTTTTGGTGCCGTGAGCACAAAGGGAGACATAAGGGGCCTGAATCCTATGAGATTCAGTCAGTGTCTGGGAAGGGAGGCATAAGGGGCCGGAATCCGTAGAGATTCCGTCAGTGTCAGGGCATTTAGCTATATGTATCTGCATTACTTTCTGTATCTGTTCTGTTCTGTACGAAATTGTGATTATGACATGATATGATCCGTACGATTCTGATTTCTGTTTCTGACTCTGTTGATTTGTTCCGTTCTGATACGATCTGTACGAATCTGATTCTGTTGATCTGATATGTCTGATCTGTTATGTTTCTGATTTGATACGACTTCTGTTTCCGTACAGTTCTGTTTGATTTGATATCTGTCCGATTCCGTTCTGATTTCTGTACGGATTTGTCTGCTGTGTTGGTTTTGAGTTTCTGAGGATTTAGATTGGTGGTTTGTTGCTTTGCTGAGCTGTTGAGCTCACCCTTGCTTTCTGGTGGTTTTCAGGTTCTGGGAAGGGCAAGGAAGTTCAGGACTAGGTTTCAGAGTCTGATCAGATTAGGTACTTTTGTACTTTTGATTTTTGTACAGTCATGGCTTTCCTGTTCTGTCTTTCTTTCTGTTGAAAGCCATGTACTGTTCTGTAGATGATTATTCTGAGGAAATGAATTAAGATAGATGTTTTGTTCCGCTGCATTTGATGTTTTTAGTAGCTCTGTTGTTCTGTGTGCTTCTGTTGAGTTAAGAATTTGGAAGATCAGTTCAGTAACCTAATCCAAAGCCAGATCCTGGTTAGCTATTCTCCGTCGCGATCCGGCGCGGGCGGGATCCGTCTCGTCTCGGGTCGGGTCGTGACAAGTTTTTGTGGTATCAGAGCAGTGGTTTTGGAAACAGGTTGGATTGTAAAACAGAGCTTTAGGAAGTGATCAGTGAGTCTGTCTGGGAGGTAGTTTTGGGTCGTTTGGCTTTTTATTGTGTTATTTTGTGTTGTTTTGTGATAGTTTTCCGGATTTTTCTGGATTTTTCTGTATGGATCAGCCAGACCCAGACATGACAGACGGTCAGAGTGACGATCAGGCAGCACCAGTGGGGAGTACAGCCCCAGTGGTCGGTGCTGATACGCTTTCACAGTTTGCTTCACTTGTTGCTCAGATGATGAGCGAGACTCAGAGCAGAGCTTCGACTGTTAGATCTGAGGACATTGATCGACACCTGCAGTTATTTTTGAGGTTGAAGCCTCCGAGGTTTGAGGGCGCTGTTGAGCCCAGAGCAGCCGAGGAGTGGCTGAGGAGATTGGAGAAGACTTTTGACGGGATGCAGTGTCCTGCAGACAGGAAAGTTCCGTTAGCTGTTTTTCTGTTGGACGGAGAGGCTGAGCACTGGTGGGATGGCCAGCAAGCAGCCAGATTTCAGGGCAGATTGAACTCCTTGATCACTTGGGAAGAGTTCACTGAAGTATTTCGGGACTGGTTTGTTCCCCCTTCTGCACGACAGCAGATGCAGGAGAGTTTTCTGAGACTTGTTCAGGGGAGCAAGACGGTGATGCAGTACGAGGCTGAGTTTACTGCATTAGCCAGGTACGCTCCGCAGCTGGTTAGCACGTCTGCTGAGAGGTGCTACAGATTTCTGAGAGGCTTACGAGACACTTTGAGGCAGCCTCTGATACCGTTCCGGATTGCCGATTTCTCTGAGCTTGTGGAGCGAGCTCGTCTGATTGAGAATGACATGACGGCTACTCAGCAGCGGTGGACTGCGAGTAGGAAGAGGTTTGGAGGAGAGACATCTGGCAGTAGTTCCTCTGGGAAGAGGAGATTTGTTCCTGGATCTGGATCTGGAGATTCCAGGAAGAGCGGAGGATCGTCTGGTACTGCTACCAGTACGACTAGTTCTGGATCAGTCAGTACGGCACCTGTGTGCCAGAGTTGTGGACGGCGACACCATGGCCAGTGCTACAGGATAGCTGGTCTTTGTTTCAGATGTGGTCAGCCGGGACATCGGATTGCAGAATGTCCACAGATGGGATATGAGCAGCGATCTGAGAGCTTTGTCAGACCTGTTGGTTCAGCAGCAGGAAGACCGAGGACTGTTCCTCCACGCCCTGAGGGATTTGCTGGTAGAGGTGGTGGTTCTAGTTCTGCACCACGGAGACCACCTACGATTCAGAGGGAGCAGAGTAGTTCTGTTGCTTCAGCTCCTGTTCCAGTTCAGCCACGAGTTTACAGTCTGAGTCAGCAGGAGGCTCGTGATGCTCCGGATGTTGTGACAGGTACGGTTTATATTTCTGATCAGCCCTGTCGTGTTTTGTTTGACTCTGGAGCGAGTCATTCTTTTCTGTCCGAGCATTATTTTGAGATTTTACATTTGGATTCGATGGTTTTACCGGTTTCTTTGTCTGTGATTTTACCGGCTGGGAATCCATTGGTTGCTCGACAGTTTTGTTTGTGTGAGATCGAGATTTCTGGCAAGAAGTGGAAATCGAGTTTGATTCGATTGCCGATTTCTTCGTATGATGTGATTCTGGGCATGGATTGGCTGAGTCAATATGAGGCCCAGATAGACTGTCTGAAGAAGCAAGTGAGTTTGCTTGTGGCTGGAGAGAGAGTTGTATTTCAGGGATTACGAGGTGTTCTCTCCAGTCTGGTTTCTGCGTTGGAGGTGAGCAGGATGTGGAAGAAAGGATGTCCGGTATTTTTGGCTTCGGTGCGGGATCTGAACCTAGAAGTTGGTTCTGTTTCTGAGATCCCTGTGGTACGGGAGTTTGCTGATGTTTTTCCTGAGGAGTTGGTTGGTTTACCTCCGGATAGAGATGTGGAGTTCTCTATCGATGTTTTTCCGGGTACAGCTCCTATATCGAAAGCTCCGTACAGGATGGCACCGAAAGAACTTTCTGAGTTGAAAGTTCAACTTCAGGAGTTGGTTGACAGAGGGTTTGTACGTCCTAGTGTTTCGCCCTGGGGAGCACCTGTGCTGTTTGTGAAGAAAAAGGACGGTACACTCCGTATGTGTATTGATTACAGAGATTTGAACAAGGTCACGATCAAGAACAAGTACCCTTTGCCTCGGATTGACGACTTGTTTGATCAACTTTCCGGATCTTCGGTATTTTCGAAGATTGATTTGAGATCCGGATACTATCAGGTGAAGGTGAAGGAAGCTGATGTGGTGAAGACTGCTTTCAGTACTCGGTACGGGCACTACGAGTTTTTGGTTATGCCTTTTGGGGTAACCAATGCGCCTGCAATTTTCATGGATCTGATGAACCGAGTGTTCAGGGAATATTTGGATCAGTTTGTGATCGTCTTCATTGACGATATTCTGGTATATTCTGCATCTGAGGATGAGCATGCCAGACATTTGAGGATTGTGTTGGAGACTTTGAGGAGGCATCAGCTGTATGCCAAGTTCTCCAAGTGTGAATTCTGGCTGAAGAACATTTCATTTCTGGGGCACGTGGTTAGCGGAGAAGGCATTTCTGTAGATCCCCAGAAGATTCAGGCTGTTGCTGATTGGCCAAGGCCGACTACGGTATTTGAGGTACGTAGTTTCTTGGGCATGGCCGGGTATTATAGGAAGTTTGTGAAAGGATTTTCACAGATTTCGACTCCTCTGACGAGACTGACTCAGAAGTCAGTACCTTTTGTTTGGACACCGGAGTGTGAAGCTAGTTTTCAGAGATTGAAGGAGTGTTTGACTTCAGCTCCAGTGTTGGCACTTCCGTCAGGTACGGAGGGTTTTCAGGTGTTCAGTGATGCTTCACTGAAAGGACTGGGTTGTGTTCTGATGCAGCATGGTCAGGTAATTGCTTATGCTTCGAGACAGTTAAAGCCACATGAGAAGAATTACCCGACGCATGATCTGGAGTTAGCTGCAGTTGTTTTTGCTTTGAAGATTTGGCGTCATTACCTGTATGGCGTCAGATGTGAGATCTTTACTGATCATAAGAGCCTGAAGTACATTTTTACTCAGAAGGATCTGAATCTGAGACAGAGGAGGTGGCTCGAGTTGATCAAGGACTACGATTTGACTATTCAGTATCAGCCTGGGAAGGCGAACGTGGTAGCGGACGCTCTGAGCAGGAAGTCTTCTGGATTCTCAGGTATTCAGCTTACCTGTGATGACTTTCTGATTCGTGATTTGGAGAGATTGCAGTTGGAGGTGGTTTCCTCCAATGATTTGAAGTTGGCTCAGATGAGTATTCAGTCTTCTTTGGAAGCACGGATTCAAGAAGCCCAGAAGTCAGATTCTGACTATTCGAAGTTGATAGCTCAGATTGGATCTGGTAAGACTCCTGAACTTCGAATTTCTGATTCTGGTGTTATTTTCTGTAAGAACAGGTTGTGGGTACCTGTGTTTGGAGACTTGAGGCAGGAGATTCTGTACGAATCTCATCATTCTGGCTACACTGTACATCCAGGCAGTGGTAAGATGTATGCTGACATGAAGCTTTTGTTTTGGTGGCCTGGGATGAAGAAGGATGTGGCAGAGTTTGTGTCGAGATGCGAAGCCTGTCAGTTGGTAAAGGCAGAGCATCAGCGACCAGGTGGACTGTTGCAGTCGTTGCCTATCCCTGAGTGGAAATGGGAGGAGGTAACGATGGATTTTGCGATGGGTTTTCCTCGATCTAGACAAGGACATGATGCCATTTGGGTGGTTGTAGATCGATTGACCAAGTCAGCCCATTTTCTTCCGATCAGACAGACGGATTCAGTTGATCGCTTGGCACAGATTTATGTGAAGGAGATAGTCAGATTGCACGGTGTGCCTCGTGTGATCGTATCTGATCGAGATGGACGTTTTACTTCCAGACTTTGGAAAGGCATTCAGCAAGGCTTGGGTACGAAACTGCATTTCAGTACAGCCTTTCATCCTCAGACCGACGGACAGTCTGAGAGGACGATTCAGGTACTGGAAGATCTGTTGAGACTTTGTGTTCTGGACTTTAGCGGAAGCTGGGAAGATCATATTCCGCTGATTGAGTTTGCCTATAACAACAGTTTTCAGTCCAGTATCGGTATGGCACCGTACGAGGCTTTGTATGGCAGGAAGTGTCGTACTCCTTTGACTCCGACCTCCTTCGGAGATAGACAGGCTTTGGGGGCCACTTTTGCTGATGAAACTGCTCAGAAGATCAATTTGATAAGAGAAAGATTGAAAGCCGCTCAAGATCGTCAGCAGAAGTATTACAATCAGAAGCACAGATTTGTTGAATTTCAGGTCGGTGACTTTGTGTATGTCAAAGTCAGCCCGATGAAAGGTGTGAGCAGATTTGGTCAGGTAAGCAAGCTTAGTCCAAGGTATGTTGGACCTTTTGAAGTTTTGGAAAGAATTGGAAAAGCTGCTTACAAGTTACTGCTTTCTGAATCTATGCCTGATGTGCATAATGTGTTTCACGTATCCACTCTGAGGAAGTGGGTTTCAGACTCTGGGAAGAAGCTGTCAGCTGATGAGGTGGAGATTCAGGAGAATCTGGCGTACAAGGAAGAGCCAGAGCTTATTTTGGCGTACGACGTCCGAAAGTTAAGAAATAAAGAGATTCCGATGGTTAAAGTCCAGTGGAAGCACCGGACTGCACGGGAAGCAACTTGGGAGAAAGAGTCTGATATGAGACGGTCGTACCCGTACTTGTTTTGACTGCGTTTGGACTGGATAATGTCGAGGACGACATTTTTCTGAGTTAGGGAGATTGTAATATCAAAATCTGCTCCAGTATCGTCCAGGACGATCTGGGATCGTCCTGGGACGATCAGTGGAAATTCAGTTCCAGATTTTGCCCAGTTTTGCTTCAGGTGATTTTCTGCATGCATCGTCCAGGCCGATTGGAGACATCGGCCAGGCCGATTGGCACTGTAGAAAATATCGTCCATGCAATAGCCCTGAAGGGAGACCAGGCCGATCCTTTTGGTCAGATCGTCCCGGGACGATGCTGCGATCGGCCAGGCCGATCTGTGTATTATAAGGCTGATTTCAGTCGTTTTGAAGAGAGAGAAAAATCAGAAAATTAAAAATAAATATCTGAGGAGAGAGAAAGTCGTGGGATTTTGGAGAAAAGTGGATTTTCGGACGACGCGGAGCCGTTTTCGATCGAAGTGACTGTTGAGGAATTTGCTGTGCTCGAAGTAAGGCACATTCTACCTTTCTCAATTTTCAGTTCCGTCGTGTTTGGCGGTATATTCTGTCCGGGTTTTGTTTCCGTTAGCGAATTTTGTCCGTATCTTTTGATCGGTTCAGTTTTTACCGCGTAACTTTCTGTATATTGTTGACGTGCCGAGTGTGCACATTTTGGTTATTTTCTGAAGATTTTCGTCCGGGTATTTTTGATTCGACTGTGTTTTTAGTCGACCGGATTTTTCTGTGAAATTGGAATTTATCTGTGCAGTAGAATAAAGGTTCTGAAATGTTGATATCTGTATTCTGTGCGAATTCGGTAAATTTTCTTTGCAGGAATTTTTGTGTAAATTCCGTATACTGCCGTTGTGCTGCCCGATTTTTGGGTAATTTCTGAATTGTCCGTATTTCTTCTGAATTGAAATGCTATGTGTATAAGCTATAAAAGGGAGTTATAAGGGGCCTGAATCCTATGAGATTCAGTTAGTGAAACGGGAAATCTGAAATGAGCTCAATCTGAAATCTGATATCTGTTCTGTTCCGGATCCGATGAATTCTGTTTTGGTGCTATAAGCACATCTGTTTTGGTGCCGTGAGCACAAAGGGAGACATAAGGGGCCTGAATCCTATGAGATTCAGTCAGTGTCTGGGAAGGGAGGCATAAGGGGCCGGAATCCGTAGAGATTCCGTCAGTGTCAGGGCATTTAGCTATATGTATCTGCATTACTTTCTGTATCTGTTCTGTTCTGTACGAAATTGTGATTATGACATGATATGATCCGTACGATTCTGATTTCTGTTTCTGACTCTGTTGATTTGTTCCGTTCTGATACGATCTGTACGAATCTGATTCTGTTGATCTGATATGTCTGATCTGTTATGTTTCTGATTTGATACGACTTCTGTTTCCGTACAGTTCTGTTTGATTTGATATCTGTCCGATTCCGTTCTGATTTCTGTACGGATTTGTCTGCTGTGTTGGTTTTGAGTTTCTGAGGATTTAGATTGGTGGTTTGTTGCTTTGCTGAGCTGTTGAGCTCACCCTTGCTTTCTGGTGGTTTTCAGGTTCTGGGAAGGGCAAGGAAGTTCAGGACTAGGTTTCAGAGTCTGATCAGATTAGGTACTTTTGTACTTTTGATTTTTGTGCAGTCATGGCTTTCCTGTTCTGTCTTTCTTTCTGTTGAAAGCCATGTACTGTTCTGTAGATGATTATTCTGAGGAAATGAATTAAGATAGATGTTTTGTTCCGCTGCATTTGATGTTTTTAGTAGCTCTGTTGTTCTGTGTGCTTCTGTTGAGTTAAGAATTTGGAAGATCAGTTCAGTAACCTAATCCAAAGCCAGATCCTGGTTAGCTATTCTCCGTCGCGATCCGGCGCGGGCGGGATCCGTCTCGTCTCGGGTCGGGTCGTGACAAAAACTCTGGGAAAGTGACATTCCATAATTATGGTGAAAGCAGAGCAGGTCAATCAGAAATATTTTCCAACCAAGGAAAAAAGAAAGCAACTTACTAAGTTGCTTCTTTGAGATTTTCACAGTCAAGAGCAACCAATGAAACACTAAACACCTCAATTATCTGCTGAGGCATGGCTTTCCTTTTACTTGATTATCTCCTTAAGGAGAATCAAAGCTCATCTCAACCAAAAATCATAAAAACAAAGCACTCAAGTACTCAATCATGAAAGAATTTGATAAATTAAATGAAGTTCAGAGGATTTTTCAAATAGTATAAAGTTCCTACCTATTTATCCTTGAAGGCACATTCTCAGATGACATGATTACAACTGGGATATCCTTTAAAGCTGATGAATCCTGAACAAATAATCCACAAGCCCTTCTCCATCAGCCTCAAACATCAAATACATATATATATAACTAATCAATTTAAGGATATGAACAAAGAACTTTAGCAGATTAAAAAAAAAAACTTGCCTTTATTCTTTTAAGCAGATCATACCCACTCATTCCAGGCATACAGTAGTCTGTGATCACCATATTCACCTCAACCTCCTAAAATTATATAATAAAAAAAAAAACCATAAATCATAAATCAGCACCCCGAATTCCCTCAAATCCCAATTTATAAGAGAGAAAGAGAGAATTTGATGCTCACATTCCGTTGAAGACCTAGGAACTCCAGAGCCTTGCTTCCAGAATCCACTGTGGTCACTGAAAAGGGAAAATGGAAACAAAGAAACCATCAAAGTAAAGACAAAATTGAACTAAAACACATAAAAATATACAAAATTAGGTCTCTCCATTCCCAATTCCCATCATATCAAATGACCAATACCTAAAAAAGACGAGGCCTTGAGCAGCCTCTCGATCAGCTTTCGATCAATGAGACTGTCATCCACAGCCAGAACATGAAACTGCGATTCAGAAGCTACGGCCATCACAAATCCAACGTCTTCTCAACTCAATACCCGGATTCAGGTCAGCTTAGTAAGTAGAAACGAAGAAGAAGACGACGAAGAGCTGAATTACGGAAGCAGAAACTCCAGGAAAAAAAATAGCAGATCGTGGAAAGCAATGTCTGAACGGAAGTGATCCAAATCACTCCACTTCCTCGAGAATTCAGATCGCATAAGAGCCCAAAATCTCGCCCATTTGTCAAGAATTCACACGGATTTGATTTGATTTGAGAGAAAGCAACCGAGCGATTCTATGGGGACAAAAGATCTCGTTTTTTGTCCCCTTGCAGGTGGAATTATCCTGATCCGCGGATCCATGTTAAGGGAACCATCTACCAACGGATAATCGACACGTGGTACGGGGAATAGAAAGTGCTCGGGCCCAGTTTTATACGACTCTGTCGGGGCAGCTTAAGCGTGAAATACGGTAGATGTCTTTGGGAAATGGATTCGGATCCCGTTAGTTGATAAATCAGAGCCATCGGATAGTCGAAATTTAAATTTTTTTCTTCTTTTTTTAAATCAGCACAATACCGAAATATTTAATCTCAGCCGTTCAAATTTGATCAGAGGATGGGTTCTTGGGGCCCATTTTTAAAATAATATTAAAAATATTCGTGCTCGTTGCACGTGAAAAATTTTATATTTTTAAATTTTGTCGACATTTTTTTTATTGACTTAATAATAATATCTTTATCATAAAAATATACTTGGAATCAAATTATATTTTTTTATCATATAAAAAAAACTTTAAGTTGACCGTGTTAATATATATTCAAATCAGAAACTCCTGTAATAGCTTAAATTTTGAGAAAATGATTTATAATTGAAGGGATTAATATGTGTCATCTAATGAGTATTTTAAATATATTTATATAGAATGTCACTGTAAAAATTTATAAGTATATCCTTATTCTCTATATGATGGGAGACAAGGAGCTAAAGCTGAAGATTTAACTCGAAATTAAAAATAGAGAGAACTTTGTTATCAAAATCCTAATCATTGTCGCCCGAGCATCACCATTAGACTAATATCACCGGACCACTAATATAGATCACCACATTTTAATCATGATTGTTTGATGACCTTTGTCTATTCTAGCATTGCTTTTAACTACAATCGTCTGATCACAACAAATCTACCACCATTTTCCAACCACATTTTTTTGACCACGTGTCTCCACTATTGTTGTTAGACCTCCATAATCGATCACCACCATTAGACCAGTTGTAACAAATCCAACCAAATGGAATAGGTCCTATCATATTGAGATGTGGCAGACAAATCTGAAGATCTAGTTTTAAAAATATTTCAGATTTTCTAGAGCTACTAAAACACTCAGAGTACTGAAAATAAACTAATCTACAAAATCTCTTTTATTTCATCTAAATGTATATATAAAATCTACACTGCCATACATTTTTACAGAAAAGAGTGAAGAACAAAATATGAAAAAAATAGAGAAATAACTATAAATTCCAAAACTCCGAATCAACTAGCTCCTTCCTTTTCTTGGATTCTAAAAACTAGAAGCAAAATCATATTGAGCTCAAATAGCTCAGCAGACCACAAATATCGATTTAAATTTTCAAATATTTCTTTTGTTCAAATTTTTCAGAATATTTAAAAATAGTTAAATGCAATATAATAATCATTGTGCTAATCAAAGTAGTAAAAGTATATCAGTTTTCCAAAGATTCAAAGAGTTGTGTTGAATTGTTAATTAAATCTAAATTCATGTCAAAGAATTATTCATATTCATATCAGTTTTCTCTTTTCCCGGACCCAACAAAATCACAAAAGATTCTTGCCGCTTATGACTCTCTTTTGTACTTACAGCATCAGACATGCTCGTAAGCACCAAAACATAACTTCTAACCATTATAACATGACATTTTAGCCACCTAAACATACCTTATAGGCATCATATTCCTTGTCACATAAATAATAATGAAGGATTCTAGCCGCATATATCTCCCAACATACCTAATCCAATCATATATGCTCATATTTCATCACATTATAGTAATCAAAGCATAATTGAGTTTATATCAAAATTGCACGATTCTCTATAATGGTCGACAACAAAAAATTCTACTAAACAACATTCACAGTTTTAAAACATAACCAAATTACAAAGGAATTTAAAAACATTATTTTAAGACTTTAAATATACTAGAATATTATTTTTCATAGTCCATGTTATTTTTTATTGAATTTTTTTTAAAAAAATATTCATAATCTCAATCTCTATAATATATAAAAAGTTATGTAGTGAAAGTTATTTCAGTGCAAAGTTACCTGTATTTTTTATAACAAAAATAGAAATCTAATCGAAAAATTCAAAATAAAAAACTTCATATTTTTTAATATTGAGATAAGCATAATTTGATCTATATCGATCTGGACAAATTTTTTAACTAAGCCGATGTCTAAAAACGACCCGAAGAGGCTCAAATTTCCTCTTCTTCCTCTCCAAAATCATCTTCGTTCTCTCACCTCGCGGCTGGCAGAGCTCAAACAAATGAACGAGATAGTGATTTTATTTTATATTTAAATTGCAGCTAGTGACCTAGCACTACAATGCTAGCATCCAAGCACTGTGGCGCTAATTTATTTTCCAAAAACCTGAGACTACATTGCTGGAATGTCATAATTTGGCACAGTGACGATGTTGCAGTGCCGTGGCGTTCAGACAACCAATATTGGCACACTCAAATAGCAATATTTTTTAGATTTTATCAAAATTCACTATAGACCCTTGGGACTCATTCTAAAACATATGAAACTTTTTGAAGCATAAACACTTTCAAACACCTACAAATGAGTTCAAAATTCAAATGTTTAGAAATTTACCTTTTCAATTGAGTCAAAATAGGTCGGTACGGATGCTAAACCTGGAGGCATCACACCACGATTGTTAGATTGCCATTGTCTAACAACCTCCATAGGGCCACCACTGTCTTAGACCACTTTTGTCTCCCGATGCAAAGCATCATAAATAAGGTCGATGCATGTCAACAACACTAACATCAACTCCTAACATCAAAATCAAAATCATAGCGAACTTTTTGATCTCTGGCATTCTCTCCTCATACTCTCCTCATAAGTGAATGATCAGATAACCATTGATACTCGCATATAACTTCAACTTTGAAATCAATCATTATCAATACCTTCTCTAATTAAAATGAATGAAATCAATCCTAACTAGTTATCTATAATCATTAAATAGTTTCAATTAAATTAAACTCTACTTTTATCTTTATATTCAAAACTAAGACGTAAAACACTATCTCTAATCTCATATAAATGTTTGACTTTAATGATCATGATTTGACCTTCATTTGAGATATTTTTTTTATTACTTTCAAAATTAACCTTCGATTATAAAAATTTCTAATTTAAAATATTTTTATATTAAAAAACTACTTTAAAAAACGAACTTTTATTAGGTCAGGTGTAAGGACGTAGAGGAAGGTCCGGTCAGAGGCAAAATCCCGCGAAAAAATTCGATATTTGCTCGGTATTGCTAGGTATTATTTGATAATAACGAGGAATACCGCACTAGAAAAAAACTCGGTACAACTCGGTATTGCTCGGTATTGAATCTTCACGTGATGGTATTCTTCGTTATTGTTTGGTATTGCTCGGTATTTGCTCAATAATTCTCATTTTTTGGCGCGATTTGGCCTCCGACCAGATGTTCCTCTAGGTCCGGTCGGAGGACGTAAATTGTTCTTAAAAAACAATCCAAAATGTGATTATTTATTTTTCAAAATTAATTAGGCTAGCTGTAGGTTCACTAATATTACAAGAATTAACAGGGAGAAAAAATAAATTACTAGAACATCATCCGCCCGAATCTTGATAATGTAAGTAAGCAATGAAAAATTAAGGCTAAGAGCCCAAGATGGGATTTGAACCCGACGTGAATCGAACACGCAACCTTCTGATCTGGAGTCAGACGCGCTACCATTGCGCCACGGATCCACATGTTCAAGTCTCTGATAATCTGTTTTAAATACCGTACAAAAGATGCTGCTCTTGCTTCACAATTTATAGTTCAAAATACACTATTACTATTATTAGCCTATTACTTAGTTTCTAAGATATTTTTTAAGAAAAAAAAATTATAACCAAATATACTAAATGTGTTAATTATGAAAACTGATGTTCCACATTCAAAAAATAATAATAATAATAATAGAAGTATTTATAACATTTTCTTATACTAACAACGACTAAACGTCATTACCAGCACTACAAACAACAAGCTATATATTTGACATTTTTTCAAACAATTATCTTATTTATTTTTAGCTACAACTTTTTATTGATTTATGTATATACCACTAAATTCATTCGTTCATTCATGTCTAATATTACCAAATGTAGAATATAGATATATTTTGAAGGACTACCATGATCTTTTAACTACCTTGATATGTCACTGAAAATTGCGTTGATAAGGAACTAATCTCAAGACATATCCAAGTTAGAAACTTGTTAAATTAAGTTTGGGACCATCCAAACTCTGATATCAGCAAATGGGTCTAGATCAAAGGACTAAAGCGTATTTAAAAGGTTCAAAGTATTAATTAGATGACTAAATGATCTCTAAAAATGACATGCTTATTGTCGAATCAAGCGACTCGAAAAGAGGAATCAAACGAGCCGACGATCGCTTGATTGTGTCATCATTTAAGGCACATAAATACTTAAAAAATGCACTATGATTGGGGGAAACAGTATGTGCCATCTGACAGAGTACTCCGAATCTTTTATGGATCTTCTCCATACTTATGAGTGTGCTACTCATAAAAATCTATAAATAAATCACCACTCTCTTCATGAAAGGGACCTTTAGCTAGAGATTAGAGATAACTTTAAGGCTTTAAGGATCTAGAGCTCCACCTAAGCACCACTGCAAGCAAACTTCTATCGGTCAACCATACAACTGCCAGGCCTCCCGACCACCGCCAGACCTCAGCAGATCTCCACTGGACTTCTGCTGGACCACCACCCGGCCGGCGATCGCGGTTGGACCATCGCTCGACCGTCGACCATCGTTGGACCACCGCTAGACCTCATCCCAACCACCAACCATCGTCAGACGACCGTTGGATCTCGGACTTCAACCGAACCTCCGACTGGCTGCTAACAAGTGCCCGGCCGCTGATCTCTGTCAGACTTCCACCCTGACCATCGACTATCGTCGAACTTCTGTCATACTATTGTCGGACCACAATCCAGCCGTCAAATGCCATCGAACTTCCATCCGCCGTTAACCATCACTGGACTTCAGCCTAACCGTTATCGGACTTCCACCCGACTCTCTAAACTATTATAATTACACCGTCTCTAAGTTAAGGGACAAGTCAATCTTTAAAATTCACTCAAATTTAATTGAATCTTCTCGTCTGGAATAGGCCCCGTGATTTTTTCCTTTTCGATTTTTCCACGTAAAAAATTTTCTGGTGTTTTTCCGCTCTCTCTTCAACTATCTATTTGTGTGTTGGATATATGTGTATCGTTATGACAAAAAAGTCATTCACTCTACTGCTACGAATATTCTAACCCACAACATACCTAATAAGCACTAACTATTCAATACTCATCATGACCCACAATCACCTATTAGCATAATCTTAAATTTGCATAACAATCATTATTAATTGTATCATAAACTGCTATCAAAAACTTTTTCAGAAACCATTGCAATTTAGTTTGATTCAATACATTTCCACATCAATGGAAATTTCAGTCACAATGACCTATTAACCCTATGAACTTCCCATCAATGGAAATTTTCAGTATGCTAGCTGGTACTAATAAGCAATTTATTAGACTAAAGTAACAATCCCAGTGAAGCTTTTAGTCTTTTGCTAGGAGAAACAATGAAGAATACACAAACAGGAATCATTCCTACAGGTTATCATCTTCTTTTACATCTTTGAAATGACCTTCTCATTTCACTGTCATACTAGACTTGTAAAAGTTTCTAATGCACTATTTGTCACCCAGCAGAGTGAGCAGAAAATCCCTGTAATAACCAGAGGTATCTCCAACAACATCATCATGAAGTGTTCTGTTGTATCTGTCCTTATACTCCTCTTTGATCAGCTTCATATCGATTTCTGCTCGAGTAACAATAGCTCTTGTAAGAGAATCCTCATCTGTTCCCAATCCAATGATTGAGGTATTCACAACCTGGTTATAAGAAAATGGACCTGATGAATTACTCTCAAATTGATTAAAAGTTTTAGACTTCGTTTGGGACAGCTTTTTTGTTGTTTCTTAAAGCAGTTTTTAGTAAAAAAATTTAACTTTTGTGTTAGAAATCTGTTTTAAGAAGCAGGAGGAAAGCCGTCCCAAACAAAGCCTTAAAAGTGGATATAGAACCAGTTTTACCTGGGCGAAGTGCTTCTCTGGCGACTGTAAACAACAGATAGCAACTTTTATGATTGATGAGAGCTTCTTGTCATCACCACTGTTGCACTCTATGTCCTATCCATCCCAGAGTTTGCTAATACATTAGTGACTGGTTTTTAAGCTAAAACTCCACAGTTTGAAGACAAACATACTATTCGAATAGGTCGCTACTGCTTAAACAGTATAAATGACGCTTAGATGAAAAATGAGCATGTATTTCCTCATGCTAAATTATGTAACTTGTATAGAAACTACACAAACACAGAGAGAAGATGACACTATGAAATATTACAACTTCAGGAATCTGGCTGTGGGTGATTTATACAATTCTCCATGTATCATGCAGAGGTTGATTTAGTTCTTTATATTGTGAACTGGAGGAAACTCACTCATTGATCTAGTTAGGCAATGAAAGAACAAAAAATTTAAGTGCGAGAAAACGAAAAGATTTATCCCAAACTTAAGGGGAATTAAACTTTTACAACATTCAAAATTACAAGAGGACTTCCATGGAAATACTTCTAGGGGGAGTTATAAATGTGTGGTTTCAAGTGGTAAGCTGATAGGAAATATATGCACTTTTCACAAAATCAACAGATGAAATATGAGAATTGCTGAATTAAGAAGAACACCCAAAAAACAAGATACAATTGAATCTTCAACTGGAGAGGAAGATTCGACTCTCCCAAACCCTAGCCGTCCACTAGAGTCACTCTTTCTCCTTAGGAAAAAACAAAACTCAGCAAAACGAACGATAGCCCAAACCCTACGAAACAATCCTACTAAAACATACAAAAATTCTCTCCGATTCCAAAACAACCCGTCATTTTGAAATTTCCCTCCTAATCTCTCTTTAATTTTTAATTAATTTGGCTGCTGGACCCCACCCCCAAAGGGAGCGTCATTGACCGAAGCGGAACAGTCTCTGGTAAACCAAGGCCGGTCTAGGCTGGACCAGCTGGACCGATCCAAGGACTGGTCTAACATAAGGCCAAAAAACCAACTTGACCGTTTCATCATTAATTACCACATTACTGATGTTATCTTGATTAAGCATGGTAATGGCATATTAAAGAGGGAAATATTTCAATTGTCAATTTAATAAATATGGAATAAGTATTATTGAATGACTTATGGATAGAAATTGCAGCGTCTGGACTAATGAATTGCTTCCACAGGGATCTATAAATGTTCCAGCTTAAATTTTACTGCAAATGGCATATTGCGTACCTCAATTATGGATATTCCATATTCTTGTTTATAATGCTGGAATATAGCATTAAGGTGAGCCTTGCTCCTTGTGCTGAGTACACGAATAACCTCATGATAAGGCCTTTGCTCTCTTATAGCACAGAAGAGTGAGTTTGCTTCAGATTTCACCAGTTGCTCATCCACATCCTCCCCTTCATACCTATAGGAGCTCACAAGACGCAACAAAAACTGCAGAAAATATATCTTTCTCAGTGGTAAAGCACATACAGGTTATATATTAAATATCGCCATATCATCATCATATTCAGTAGCCTTATCCTAACTATTTAAAATTGGCTTTATTATCTCTATCTTTTAGAGGAAAAAGTAAAATTAGTCCGTGGAGTATTTATGTGTGGGCATTTTAACGCCCCAAACTACTAAATATGTCATATTTAGGCTTCGTTTGGGACGTCTTTCTTACTGCTTCTTCAAGCAGCTTTTTAGTACAAAAATTAAAATTTTTGTACTAGAATGATGTTTTAAGAAGCAGTAAGAAAGCCGTCCCAAATGAAGCATTAATGTATTAACTTCTCAAATCTGATTCAAAATAATTCCTTAACTACTGAAACATAATTCAAAATAATTAATTTATTGGATTATTTTAAGGAGTTAAGAGACTAACTTGAACATATTAGATAATTAGGACAAATGATCTCATAAAAATAGTCCTGGATCATTTTAACTTTATTTTTTCTCCTATCTTATGCTTAGATATAAAATCATATTTCCTTTCTAAAATTCCTGTAGCACCTCAACCACCATACCTCCTTAAGCTGCCCTTGTTGAGCAAATTGAGATTCAATATCTTCTTCTAAGGAGGTATGGAAGAGGAGGCAGTAGGTTTGCCTCACTTCAATCAGATGGTCTGATGACGAGGAACAAGCAATCTCTAAGATGACCCATATGTCTTGATCTTTCTTTTGCTTTAACGCCTTATGCGCCAGCTCCGCATCCCTTTTTGATGGATCTTCAGTCCATAAGATCACAGCCCTCTGAACAACAACAAATGCACTTTGATTAGGAATCATATATAGTTCAAAGAAGCTTCACATGAAGCAATATCTATTACACAGAAACGTATTTTTTTTAATTAGTGATGGAATGCATCGGGCTTGTTATGTGATAGAAAAGTCCCTCTCAAACTTAAGGGAAAATTCTATAAGATGGTGGTGAGACTTGCAATGCTTTATGATGCCGAATGTTGGCCATTAAAAGAGAAGCAAAATACTAAGTTAGGTGTTGCAGAGATGAGGATGCTTAGGTGGATGAGTGGCTTTACCCTTAGAGATAGGATACAAAATGAGCATATATGTGAAAAGGTTGGAGTAGCGCTAATGGAAGATAAGATTAGAGAGAGTCGCCTTAGATGGTTTGGTCACATTAGATGGAGGCCTTCCGATGACCCGGTTAGGAAAGTTGATTTATTAGATTTGACTTATGTTAAGAAAGGTAGAGGTAGACCTAAAAAGACTTGGTTAGAAAATATTATAAATGATCTTTCTTAATTAGACTTAAATGAGAATTTGACTTTAAACAGGACACAATGGAGAAAAAAGATTCATGTAGCCGACCCCACATAGTAGGACAAAGGCTTGATAATGTTGTTGTTGTTGGAAATTAAATTCCAAATATTGGGACCAAGATTTGTATGACAATTTCATTTGGGTTAGTACAGCATTTGACAGTTTTCATGCACAAGGTAGCTTACAAGGAGTTTTGCAATAATAAGCTAGGAAGCAGTTAAGTAAGCACACAATCTTGTTCTTGTTTTCCTTTGAGTTCCATTTTGAATTCATAATAATCAAGAACATGGAGGACTACGTGGTAACCTTCCAACCCTAACTCGATAGTATTTACATGTGAGTCAGAGGAGCAGCAGTCATCACAGTTTGCATAAAGCCTGCAAACTTCCTCAATCTCAAGTCACTAATGCTTTCATTAGATCAACTTCATTACATCAATCATTATAATCAATACGGAGTAAACATTAACTTGCAGTTTATCATCTTTACTAGGCAGTGAAGTACTGAAGTGAACATTGGTTGTACAAACAAATAGAAGGAAGGAAAAAAAGGATAGCTGAATGGAAACCAGTATAAAGATTAATAGAACAACATAAAAACTGCTTGTTAACGCTAAAGGCCCTTTGAAATTATGAAGCGAATAAGGGTCTTATGCAGTACATTCATAAAGACAATGAACCAAAGTCTTGAAATGTTTTATGGAAAGGAATTTATTATTTGTTTTCATAAAATTTTGATTTATATTAAAACAATAACATAATTTAAAATTGCACAATTAGAAGGATACTTTAATGTTAGCCTCAATGCAATTTTATAAAAAAAGTTTAATGAGACATATGCCTCACGCTTGCTAGATGAGACTTATACCTCAACAGGACATAGGCATGCCTCAACGTAATTTTAATGCAAATTTAAATTAGTATAAGCCTCAAAAATTAGGATTTAGATAACTTTAAAATTTTAATATATATATCCTAAAATCAAACCCAAACTTGAGAAAAACATATGACTTTAAACTCACAGCCACACACCGCACAACCCTCATGCCTGCACTCAATCCTATTGTGTCACCATAATTTATATGCCATCACCCCTGCTTCTCTTCCAACACCTCTCATCTCGTTGTTAGAAATCTATTTCCTTACGATCAATATGAGGTGAGAACATAATTGATTCTAATGAAGACTCTCTTATAACGAGAGCAGTTTAGACTTCTGTATTCATAAATTCTAACCTTAAACTACTAATTTATGTTGAACTGGGAGACAATTTATTCAACGTTAATAGCAGTATATGACTTTTAATAGCCTTACTTTGATTTTTTTTATGATCTTATTTTAACATCTTACTTTTATTTAGTATTGTTAGGAAATTATGAGGAATTCTTGAGCTCTTCTTGAGATTTCTTGAGAGAGAGAGAGAGAGAGAGAGAGAGAGAGAGAGAGAGAGAGAGAGAGAGAGAGAGATGATAATAGACATTTGAGGAGGAGAAAAATCAATCCTAAAGCTTTATTTAAATTTTCTCCAAATTAATACATCTCATACAATGCCTATATATAGGCATTTACATTGTTGTGATGTCTTGTGAAATAACCTAAACTAAACTTAGGACCAATCCTAACTAGTATTTTACTTATTATTTCATAATTTTTATTAATTTAATGATTTAATGATGAGGCTTACACCTCAAAATCTCTCAAGAATAACGCCATACCTTACGGAAAGAAAACACCTCCATGCTCGATTACACAATTTCAGACCTTAAACATGAGATGATATTTTGGTGAAGTTCAGAAATATATGTTGGAGGTGTTGCTAATATTTTAGTAGGGATAAGGCCATTCCAAAGACTGTCGTAGATAGATATTACTAGCCAATTCCAAAACAAAAAAACAAAGATATTCTTATACTCAGAAAAAAATGATTAACAAGAAAACAGAACCCGGAGGAAACTAAACAAAACTTTATCAACAATTTAATTCCTGACAATGAATTGTAATGAACAAACTCTTTTTCCAATGAATACTAACCTACAATTTTTATTTTAAATTACACATTGAGTAGTCTATTAGAGTCACATTAGATTGAAAATCAGGACTTAATCAACAAAAATTCAAAAATATGGCTAAGCTTGGTTTGAGACAGCTTTATGGAATAAAAATTTACATTTTAAACAAAAAAAACTGTTTTAAGAAGCAATAAAAAAGCCGTCCCAAGCGAAGCCTAAATCTTTCATTAGTTATTTAATTCCCCACCGTGATAATCTTTTCATCATATCATCAGACCAAGCTCCAAAATAAATATATGTTCAAAACAAAGGAAAAAAAAAAGATAGATATATTAATATATTAATGAGAATTAGCACTATACTCAGTTCCTCATTCCCAATATTTAGCATAACTCAGTGGTAACATAATAAAAAAGTTCATCTCTTTACAAGAACAGTTCCATAGTTAAACCAGTAGAACTACTTAGCTAAGCATAGTTTCAAAACAGCCTCAAGAATCAATGGGAGTGAAAAAATGGCGAGGTGGGAATTTCCACAAATGGTTCGTTCTATTGAAATAAACAGAAAAAGTTTGCAACTTCATACCTGGAAATCACCGGAGAGCTCCGATTTAAGGCGATAGATTAGGGATTCGTTGTATAGCATATAATAGCAGCGGGAAATCTCTGCGCGATTGCGGGCTTCTCTGTGCCCCAATACCTCGATAATGGCCTTTTCGTCCGTTCCTAATCCTGGAAACAATGAGAGGGGTTAGGAGGGGACGAGAAATGTTAAGGAAAAGGAGGTGATTTCCCATTGCAATCGGATCCACATTACCTTGAAAAGCCTTTCGCAGTCTCTGACAATCCTCTTTAAGAGAGGGGATAATATCTGGAGTTGTGATTGTGCTCATCCTTGCTTCTTCGTCTCTCGTTGTTTAAACTCTCTGAAACGTTTTCGATTTAATGGAGGGAAAGGAAGGAGAAGCAATCGCCAAGTTGCCTGTTCTTTCCACTATGGCAACTCGATTAAATAAAAAATCTATCTTTTTTTTTAACTGCGGCATCGATTGCCTGCTTTATCGACTCTGTGATTTGTCTGATACAATAACTTAGTAAAGAAGTTGCACTTAACTCCCTCTGCTTGATTTAAATTGCATTTGTATGCCACGTTTATTACAAGATTAATTATTTTGTGACAGAAAATATTTAGTGAATATTGCATGTTATTTGTTATGCAAATAAAGAATTTAGGAGTGTAAATAAGTTTAAGTTGAGCATGAATCCTACCAAACTTGTATCACATACTCAATACTAGGTTGGAATTTGAGCATTAGCTTGAGCCTAACTCACATGACAAGGTTGGAATAATAGGGTTGGCTTGAGCTCTAACCATGAGTTCGAGCCAAAATCTCAAAATTCTCGTGAAGGGAGTTTGATGGAGGTGACATCGACAGTAGGAATGCGTGGGAGATGGTATTGATCGTGACAAACCTAAATTAGCGTCAAGAACGAAAAATCACATTCTGAGAAGGAAGGAAATTGCAATGGGGACTCGAGGGAGATGTCATTGATTCATAATGGTTGTTTGCTAGACAAGACATTGGCTAGACCAGTGGAGAAGTCACAGTCTGAGCTTGTTAGAGAAAGCATAGGCGAGACATGAGCATTTGAATAAGAAGCGGAATTCATGAACGACAACAGAGAAGAAATGAGAATTATGTGGTTAGATTCAGTGGAGCTAGCTTGAATGTCAAAGAGTTGATTCTTGTCAAGCTTAAACTCAAACTCGTATAATATATTAACTATAATCTGAGTTAGAGCTAGCTAACAAGTCGAGTTCAAGCTTGGTTACTAGTCAGCTTGGCTCATTCAAAAAGCCGCCTTCTAATGTGCAGTTCATCTCTCAATAAGATATGAAACCAAATATTAAAATAATGTTCAACCACATGCAGCAGAATAGATATACAGCATGTGTTACACATTACCAATCATTTTTGCAAATAGAGAGAAATAGAAATGTGAAAGGTATAGACTATAGACTTAGACTTTGTCTGGGACGATTTTTTTCCTGCTTCTTAAAGCGATTTTTTAGTACAAAATTTAAAAATTTTGTGCTAGAAAGTTGCTTTAAAAAGCAGTAAGAAAGCCATCCCAAACGAAACCTTAGCCTTCGTTTTGGACGACTTTCTTGCTATTTCTTAAAGCAATTTTTATAGTATAAAAGTTAAAATATTTGTACTAAAAGGCTGCTTTCTGCTTTAAGAAGCAGTAAGAAAGCCATCCTGGGCTTCGTTTGAGACTGCTTTCTTACTGCTTCAGAAATCAACTTTCTAGTATAAAAGTTAAAATCTTTGTACTAGAAAGCAGTTACAAGAAGCAGTAAGAAGGCCGTCCCAAATGAAGCCTTAGATTTCGTTTAAGACGGCTTTCTTATTGTTTCTTAAAGCAACTTTTTAGTATACAAATAAAAGTTTTGTATTAAAAAACTGTTTTAAGAATCAGCAAGAAAGATTTCGTTTGAGACAATTTTTTACTACTTAAAAAGCAGTCCCAAACGAAACCTTTATATGGATAACTACTTTGCATGCCGCCATTTATTTATTTAGTTTTCTGTCTCTTTTTACTTGGAAAAATATCAGACACAGCACATCACACACACTAAACGTTTCTTTCATGAGCATAAAAAATTTGAGCTGGACAAGCGACGGCTAACCAAATCATTAAAAAAATTAATCAAAGCATCTATTAGTTAATTACATATTATTAAGGTATTAATAGGCCTTACTATACATAATTGAATTACTAAATTTTAATAAAAAATTGTCACAATTGATTAGTTTTTGTTGAAATTGTCTGATGAAGCTTAACTAATAATAATAAAATATTTAAATTCATGCATCTAATTATTTATTTGAAAATTTTATCATATATATATATATATATATATATATATATATATATATATATACATTGACATAATTAAGTCATCATTAAACGAGCATTTTACGTGGTCTTAGAAACCTACTATAGGCGAGACGAGCATTTGGAGAAGAAGAGGAGTTCATGATCGACAACAAAGAAAAAATGAGAATTAGGAGCTTAGATTCAATTGAGCTAGCGTGCAAGTCGAAGGGTCGAGTCTTGCCAAGTCAAAACTCAAACTCGTATAATATATTAATTGCAAGCTGAGCTAGAGCTAACTAACAAGTCGAGTGCAAGCTTGCTTGCAAGTCGACTTTGCTCATTTATTCTCTTAAAATAATATTAACTTGTAAATGTGTATGTGCATATGGTGCATGTAGATTGAGGTGAATAATTTTATTTAATAGAAAATTAATATTCATGTTGCATTTTAGAAATTTATAATGATAGGGATATAATTTTTATGTCTCAACTTTTTACGAAGATTTAACACCACTGATAATTAAAAAGAATACAGTAAATATTATAAATTTTTCGTGAAACTTTTTTGGAAGAGAAAAATCATGAGGCCTAGCCTACTAAATGATCCATTATGTTGATATATTGCATGAGTTCGCTCTTCCTCTCAATTAGATTGAAGATGGGATTATAAATTATGTAATATAAGTTTGTATTCTTATAAATATGAGAGAGAATAATAGTGATGAGCAATAGTGGTCACATGATAGCGGTAGGGTAATGATAGTTGGTTAATCGTAGTAGTCAAATAATGATGGTCAGATGATGGTGGTGATCAAACAACAAGGGCAGCTGAGTGATATATGGTAGTTAGGCAATGATAGTTAGATGACAATAGTGGCAGATGATGATTATTGGCGTTGAAAGTCAAATAGAACTCTTAGGTTCTTTGGATCTCCTAGCTCTCTCCAAACTAAAGTCTATATCCCCTTTATGTGGAGATTAGGCCGGGGTATATTTATAATATTTTATGAGTAGATATTTTAGTAAATTCTTCCAAAATTTCATAACACTTCGTCAGATGGCCTATATCAAATCCTTTAATCATATACCATTTTTTCATTTTTAAAGTAATTTAATGGACTTAGAATCAAAATATATTAAGTTTGTTTGATTCATCTCGTCAAGCCGCTCATTTTAGCTACAAGCATGCAAAATTTGGAGAATGTTTTATCCTCCAATTAATGTTTCACTCAAATAACCATGATTTTTTTTAATTACACTCACAAAATACTTAATTTAAGCTCATTTGAACTTAAATCAAGCTGATGTTAGTACCCTAAATTTGAAAATAACTATTATATAATTCAAAAGTCACCTTATAATGTGCATTTCATCTCTTAATGGGATATGAAACTAAGATCATCTTCAACCAAACTGTAAACACACATATGCCGTCCGCCAATTGCTCCACCTGCAAATACAACTCTATATTCCCGCCGTGAACAGTGCGACGCTAATATTGACATCGCACTGGTACGTTCACCAACGTTTTTTTTTTAATTGAGTTTTTCGGTTGGAGATGGCCTAACCAAATATTAAAAATAATGTTCAACCACATGTAGTAAGACATATATACAACATGTGCCACACATTATCAATCATTTTGTACCAATAGAGAGAAATAGAAATATGAAAGGTATAGACTTGATGGTGATGGATAGCTACTTTGCATGCCAGGATTTATTTGTTTAGTTTTCTGTCTCTTTTTACTTAGAAAAATATCTAAGACATAGCACATCACAAACTGAATGTTTCTTTCATAAAAATAAAAAATTTAGCTGGACAAGCGAAAGCTAGCCAAATTAATCATTAAAAGAATTAGGTTTCACCAAGACTTTCTTAAAGCTTTTTAAAGCGGCTTTTTAGTACAAAAAATTTTAGTTCAAGATATTTTTTAATCAAAAAGCTGATTTAAAAAACAGTAAAAAAGTTGTTCCAAACGAAGCATTAATCTATTAATTATTCATATATTTTAAAGGTATTTATAGGCCTTATAAGACTTTGGTTGGGGAGGTTATATTTGTTTTATAAATATAATTTTAGAACTATTATGATAAAAAAGAATACTATTTCAAATATTTTTAGCATTATAATTTCAAATAATATAGTTTTATGCCTTTTACATTCTAATATATCTATTATCTAATTATAAAGATTTGCTTATTAGGATATACTACACATTATATTATAATGGGTTTTATAATCATTTAGTATGCTTTGAGATTAGTGTAGCATAATTTTTTTTATATACAATACTAATCTCAAAGCAAATCAAATAATTTTCAATTGTTTGTTTCAAAATAATTTATATCATGATATGCTGACATAATGTTTTCTTTTCTTTTCCACAAGTTTCTTGTAAAAGTAAATTA
Organism: Dendrobium nobile; assembly: GCA_022539455.1. NCBI lineage: Eukaryota > Viridiplantae > Streptophyta > Magnoliopsida > Asparagales > Orchidaceae > Dendrobium > Dendrobium nobile. The sequence goes on from CM039718.1 coordinate 53,894,827, forward strand.
TATAAAAAAAATGTATGTCTATCTATAATATCAAATTAAGGGTCTATTTATACCTTAGCTATTTTTACCCTAAAAAATAACTTTCTAATACATAAATTTATAAAAGATAATGATCAATCAACAAAAAAATAATAGCCAAACGAAATTATAATTATTGTCTAAAATACAAAACAACGAAAAAACTATCCTTAACAAGAGAAATTATTCTGTGCGGACACCAAACGGTCCGGAGACCAACCAAAACGCGTCACGTCACCAGGTAACGAGCATCGATACCAAGCAAAAAACGACATGACGTGTTCTGATTGGTCTCCGGACGTCGTCCGTTGTCCGGACAGAATAATTTTTCCCTTAACAAACTCTAAGCTCACAAGAATATGCTTAAATTTATTAACACATAAAATGACATAAATAATTTTTTATTAAAGTTTTTTTTTTAAATTATTATCTAAGCTCAATGCAGCTTGTACTATTGCTTGTAACAACCTCCAATGATGTGAAATTCATCAAACTAGTCAACTACATGTGAACAAAAACTCATAAATCTTCATTATTATAAAAATTGCACTCAAATGGCCTAATGTGCAATATTAAATTTATGAAACTAGCCCAATATTAAAAATATCTTCAACCACATATAGAAGAACAGATATTCAACATGTGTTACACATTATTAAGAAGAGAGAAATAGAAATGTGAAAGATATAGGCTTCGTTTGGGACGGCTTTTTTACTGTTTTTTAAAACGGAGTTTTAGTATAAATTTTTTTATTTTTGTACTAAAACTCCGTTTTAGAAAGCAATAAAAAAGCCATCCCAAACGAAGCCATAGACTTGATGGATATCCACTTTGCGTGGCAGCATTTATTTATTTAATTTCCTGTCCCTTTTTAATTATAAAAATATAAAAGACATAGTACATCACATACTAAACGTTTTTTTTAAACCATAAAAATTAAATTAAATTAAATTATTAAAAGAGTTCAACTAAAGTTTCGTTGGGATAACTTTTTTAATATTTTTTAAAATAATTTTTAGTTAAAAATTTCCTAATTCAAGGAATTTTTGTACTAAAAATCTGTTTTAGAAAACAAAAAATTAAAAAGCTGTCTCAAAAGAAGGATAAGACTAATGTGATCGGAAATGACTAAATATTAAATTCAATGTATATATAATAATGTATTTAAAGACCTTATATATTGTGATAATTATAAATAAATTATGCACTTTTGCTAATTTATTTGGGAGGCTATAAATATTTGTAAAAATAGTTGAAGAACTATTATGATAAAAAATATGGTGCGCATCATATACAAGTCATATGAGGTTGATTCATTAATCATTGGATATGCTTTGAGATTAGTGCAATGCAATTCTTTATATAAAAATATTGTACTTTAAATAAATAAATTTTAATGAGATTTATGATGTGTTTTAGAGATTCAAGTGTTATATAAGTAAATATAAAAATATAGATGTTAGATGTGTAAATATATTAGAATTTTATGGTATTATGTAAATTCTCTAAATTTTTTTCTCTGACATTATTAGGGCTACAAGCGAACCAAACGTTCGACGAGCTACTCGTTGTTCGGTTCAATTAAAGCTCGTTTGAGATTCTTTAATTAACTAAACAAACAAACTTGAATAATATTTTAAATACTCGATCCTTAAATAAACAAGCTTGAACACTAATGTTTTCAGCTCATTTATGTTCGTGAACAACATCATTTAAAGCTCGTGAACAAGCTTGATATTAGACTCGATAAGAAGGTCGATAAAAGCTCGATTCATGTATAAGTGACATTTCACATTTGTCCATGTTTGCTTAATTAATTATTTGTTTAAAAAAATCATGAACAAATATAAGATGAATCATAGATCACTTGTTCGTGAACGAGCTCATTTGGTTGCTTAAAAAAACTAGTTATATATGTTAGTGAACTTGCTCATTTGATAGCTTAAGAATACTTATTAGATATGTTCATAAACGTGTTTGTTTGATATTTAAAAAAAATCACTAAATATGTTCGCGAACATGTTCGATATAATTATTTGTTAGGAGGCTCGCTAAAGCTCGTTTGTTAAGTTAGTGAACATTTAGAAGTAGAACTCATTTATAGTTCTTTAATGCTTGTTTGTTTAAAACTCGATAAGCACTAAACGAACTGAACATGAACCGAACATGAACCAAACATGAACACTCGTTAATTTAAATGAACCAAACATGAACACAAACAATAAAGCTCGAATCAAACACGAACCAAACTTGAACAAGTTGATAATAAATGAACACAAACATGAACACTCACATACTTGGCTTAGCTCGGTTTGTTTGCAGCCCTAGACATCATCCTTCAAAATTGAAAAATATGAATTAGAGTTGTTTTAAAAATTTTATATTTAAAATGAATTTCTAAAATTATTTATATATTTATATAAAAATAATTATGAGATTTTTTCACAAAAAATATATAATAAACTTTGCATTACTAAATGACTAAAGTTTATATGCTTATTATGTTTAAGCATTGTGTAATTACTTTTAGAAGAAATTTACAGCACCATAAATAACAAAATAAAAGCCTAAATAATTGATTATCAATGTGCAATCTTAAAGTTTAAGCAATTCGAGTTGATTAAATGAAAATTTTATAAGAAATGTTGTTAAGACATTGTGATATAAATAAATAAATATATTGTTCTATAAAAATGGTGCTTATATTCAAATAAGTCTTTGCTTGAGAAAGTTTTTTTTTGCTGCTTTATGAAGTAGTTTCTTAGTACAATTTTTTTTTTTTTGAATTTGAACTTTTGTTCTAGAAAGTTGTTTCATAAAGCAGTAAGAAAGTTATCACAAATAAAGTCTAAGATTTTTTTTGATAAAATAAATGATTGTCTTGTTTTTTCATTCGTTAATAGTTGTCTATTGCTTTGTATTGTGGGCAGTATGACATCATCACTACTAAAAAAAAGTTTGTTTATAGGCAGATATTTGTCCGCCGGTGCAAGCAGCGGTATACCCGGTGGATATTCCGTAGGAAAATAAGCGACGGCTTTTCTGGTGGACAAAATGCCGGAAATTTACTGGCAAAAAAAAATACTGGTTTAACTGTCAGAGTGTGTAAAGCCGGTGTTTAATTTCGGCGAAATTTACACCAAAAAATCGATACAGCGAAAATGTTTCTATCGGCATATTCGTCGGAAATACCACCTGAAACAATGATACGACAAAATGTACCGACGTTCCCGAGGAAATTTACAGCTAGTATTTCTGTCGTATTATCCGCAGTGTTTATTCGTCGGTATATGTCTGGCAAAATAGTCTAACGAATACTCTTCTGGAAATACCGGCAGTATATTTCCGCCGAAAATTCTGACGGATAAAACGTCGAAACTCATGACAGGAAACAAAGTTTATGCCAACCTTTTTTATGCTAAAATTTCGCCGGTAAATCCGCCGAAATGCTTCCTGTGGATAATTTTTGCCAAAATAGAATTTTCGACGCGTGATTTACTGTCGAACAATGTTCCATCGGAAATCCACCCGAAACATGTTATTTCCGATGGATTATCGTTGTTACCGGCATATTTTGACTTCCGGTAACAAGCGATTTTTCTTGTAGTGCATTAAGCCCTAAATTATGTACAACAAGTTCAAAATGGATCAAAATAATTATCTTTTTTTTTTGTCTTGAGGTCTAAGTTGTCATTTGATTTGATGAAAAAAGATGGCATAGTTCATTATGATATAGTGCAAAAAAAATACAATGTATTTAAAATATTTGAAATAATTTGAATGAATTTGAAATAAATATAGATTTTTTTTATTTAAAGTAAAATGAATGTAGTGTAAAGCTTCTTGATGATGATGGCTGATGGACGGTGAAAGCACTCAGTGGCTAGCCATCGATAATGGGCGGCGATATTGGTCAACGGGCGTCGTGTAGTGGCAACGGGAGGGCGAGCATGGTACTGCAAGAGTGGAGTTAGCTTGTGGTGCATTTAGAATTTGGCGTCAAAGTGGATAGTTTTGAATGCATAAAAAATGAATTACGAAGAAGTCATTTTGTTTGTTAAAACGTTTGAAATGCATAACAAATTGGATTAAAATATTAAGAAATTATTTGGATGAATGCAAAACAAATGTATGTGATTAATTTTATGATATTTTTAAAGTAAATGAATGCAATATAAAGTTCAATAATAGTAGCACTTGGTGGTGGCTAGGGGTGTAAGTGAGCCGAGCCGGCTCGAGCTCTACTCGTAAAAGAGCTTGTGAATCGAGCTTATCAAGCTTCGAGCTCTAGTTCAAGCTCGGGTGATGCTTGACTCAATTATTTTCGAGCGGCTCGATTAGCACGGGCAAACCACGGAAGGCGGAAGATGCCAGAAATGGAGTGAATTTGTAAAAAAAAAAATTAATGACATTCACAAAAATTTTCTATGTATTCCTTTTCTATCAAATCAAATATAAAAAATTCCAAAACCCTTATATTTAAAGTACTTTACACTCAATTTTTATCATACCAAATAGCCTACAAATTTAAAATTCACCTAAGATTTTCTATGCATTCATTTTTCATCAAATCAAACATCAAATTCTTAAACCTGCAACATTTAGAAAACATAGCACTCACTTTTTTCTTCTAATTAAATAGCTCATAAATAAAATTAAATATATAAGTAAAATAATTTGATACCAAGAGAAAATTTGAAGTTTTGTTGATGACTTTACTAACATATAAGAATGTAGATTACATAAAAACCACCTTTTTCAACAAGTATTTTGTCAATGACAAAAAATGTGAATTAATATGAGAGATGATTCTAAATAATGGATCTAATAAGATGAAAATAGCCAACCATAGATAAAAAAAAAACTTTTTAAATATTGATTCACAAACTACAATTGATATCCTATCTATATAAGAAGAAAAACAAGATATTTTATGAAAAGAGAGCTATGATTAATACCAAAAATGTTATAAAGAAAAGGGTTAATTATCCTTAGTGATCAATACTAAGAATGTTTAATTATTCATAATTTTAATAAAAAGAATTTTCTACTTAATAATTAGGACTAATTTCTGATCATATATTACTACTGAAAGTAAAAAAGAAAATCCTAAAAAAATTTGATAAATATTTATTTAGTATGATCGAATATCAACACATCATCAACATCAAATCTCTTAACAATTTCTTAGTTATTTTGTTATTGCCTTAAAAATGAAGAGAATGAAATCTAACTAGACTATGAGATTGATTTTTTTAGGATCATTTTGCTTTTAGATACTTGATTCCTAAGGAGGAAATTTTTGATAGATCTTAACAATTTATACTTGGTATTCCTTCACTTTTTAGCTCAAATTAGAAGAGCTTAGCAATGAATCAAAATGCTTATTTCTCATCTCATTTATAAGCTAAGGGTTTTATAAGGTGAGCTAAAACACTTTGAGATATAGTTGAAATGTAAAATAATGGTTTTAGCATCTCCTTGTTGCAAAGAATGCCACTAAGGCATTTCACTAGATTTTGTTTTAATAGAATTGATTGACTTAAGTTAATTCAATCTTACTTATTTATCTTTGCGAACCCCTAGCAATCATATTGAGAATGGTAATAATTAGCATTGTAGTCATATTCATTTATGTTTGCTGGTGGATCTTTTTTAAGGAGCAAGTGTTTAATTTAAATTAGGAATATAAGTACAATATTAAAAAAATTTAAAAAGAAGTAAACTAGCCAAACATAATGACGTATTCCATTGAATGCACTAAACTGTTTAACGTATTTAGAATAAGTCAAATAGTTTGACAAATTCATTGGAATGCGACATACTATTTAGTGCATTCTATTGAATGCGTCCTTTGATATGACGCATTGCTACAGTTTCACACGGCTGATTTGGGGGCATCCGGTGTGAATGCACCAATTTATTTGACTTGTTTGCTCCGTTTTAAATTTTAAAATTTACATAATCCTACTACTAAAAATATATATTATAAATGTTCTTTAAAAAAATCCGTTGCCTAGCAGCGAAAAATATTTATCCCTAATTTAACAGAGTTAAATATTTTAATTTATATAATTGTAGGATGGTTTAAGAGTTATACTTTAATATTATACATGAGTTTATATAATTTTTCTTATAATAAAAAAATTTGGAATCACTTTGATTTCGATTTAGGCTTTGTTTGGGACGGCTTTTTTATTGCTTTCTAAAACCGAGTTTTAGTACAAAAATAAAAAATTTTGTACTAAAACTCCGTTTTAGAAAGTAGTAAAAAAGCCGTCCCAAACGAAGCCTTAGTTTGGGACAACTTTCTTATTGCTTCTTAAAGCAACTTTTTAGAACAAAAAAATTATTATTTTTATTAAAAAACTGTTTTAAAAAGCAGGAAGAAAGTCGTCCCAAACTAGGCCTTCTTCTTGATTCCACCATTACGGCATTACTAATGGCATGCTTCAATATAATATTGATAGGAAGGATGTTATCCACCTTTCCCTTATCATGTTAAGCTCCAATTTTAACGTTGGAGGAATCAAACAAGGCGGCACAATCATTTAAATTATAAAATAAACATTTAAAATAAAGTAACGTCTTTATTTAATCCCAAAAAAAAAAAAAAATCTTAAATTACAGAACAAAATGTCTGAAAATGTGAACCCCCTCGAGAGTTCTCCTTTTTAAAGGGCCCGTTGGTGTGCTTATGTTCAACTTGCCCAGTCCTCGATTTGTGGAGTTGAAGAAGAAAAGGAGAAGAAACCAACCATGGCTCATATCTTAGCTGAGGAGTGCAAGGAACTCACCAAGGCCCTCGCAGGTTTGATTCCTAGCTCCTTCTCTCTTCGAATGGGTCACAGAAGAATTAGATTCATTTGCGTTGTGATATCTGATAAAAAAGTGATTTTGATCAGGATTGGGAGGGCTTGGAGTGGAAGAGAAGTCTGTGGTGGCGGCAATGGGGAGATGGCGCCGCCGGCCAGAAACGCTGGCCCAGTTCAGAAAAAGCTTTGGTGGTCTATTTAAGGCTGATAATGGAAGCTTTGCGCGAGTAGACCTTGATTACATTCATTTTCTCGAGTTCGAATATGCGAGGTTTAAGGTACTGAAGTTGTTTTCCTTTTTTTTACTTGATTGGAGCTTTCGTTTGTGTTTCTGGTGGTTTTGATCAAATTGAAAAACAAAAAAAGAAAAACATAAAAGGAAAAGACAGAGACTTGATTAATCTTGTGGTCTCAGTGTTAGATTGTGTAGAAGAAGAAGGAGATTTGGGAAGAAAGGTAGCAGATTAGTCTCTCTACAGTTACCTGCTATTCCTTTGGCTAGGTTTTCTGTTTTGTAGAACTTTTCTTCTTGGCTTTCTTTTTTCCTTGCACATCTTAAATAAGCATTTTCTTTGAAGAAGACAAATATTGGATTCTCCATGAGAGGGGAAATTATTGGGTTCGGACACCGGACATCGTCTAGAACCCAATAAAAATGCGTCACATCATCCCCTACTCGGTACTGAGCAGTACCAAGTCGGTACTGTGAAGTACCGAGCTTAGTATTATTTGGTACTATGAAGTACCGAACGGTAAGCTGTGTCCGGTGTCCGAACCCAATAATTCCCCCCGTGAGAGGAGGTTCTTCTTTAACGTCTCAAAATGTTGAGAAACTACATGAACTCAGAATTTCTGTTAAGTGCTTATTAAGACACCTCTTTACAGAACTTGACTTTTCAATGGGCAATGCATCCATGGGAAAGGGATGCTCGTTGGGCTCACCAAGTAATCCACAAAGGTCATTCCCCTACAATTCTTGTTGAAATTGCCTGCACTCGATCAGCAGCTGAGCTTTTAGGGGCAAGGAAGGCATATCATGCCTTATTTCATTATTCTCTTGAGGAAGAAGTTGCCTATAGCATCTCTGGAAGCCATGTTAATGTAAGTAATGCTCCTCAATGCCTCATATTTCATATTGCAGTGAGGTCAATGACCTTCAAAATGTTGAAATTTCTGTTATTTTTATTTATGTTTACTTGTGGATTGCCTAATTTTGGTTACTGATTGTGAAATTTTCCCTTTTTTTGTTGTATGGGACTGAACCAATAACATCCCCTAAAAAGGACTGAAGTAATTTATCTGTACCCCTCAAGGAGAAAAAAGTATTAGCTTACCTAATTTAGGGAATGTAATCATGATCTACACATAGTCAACTTTGTAATGAGCTGGCATTTATTCAGGAGTAGGTTTAGAAAGGGTGGATTACCTCGGTTCCCTCCCACGTGGGAAAAATTAAAACGGGCGGAGCAATCTTGGGTCACATTTGATTGTATCCGGGTATTCTCGGGTCAATTTCGGGTTCTGGGTTGACCCAGACCCGACCTATTTTTTAAATGGATCAAAAATTGAAATCCGAACCCGACCCGTTTGTTAAACGGGTCGACCCTAATCAAGATTTTTCGGGTCAGGTTGGCGGGTCGTGTAAAAAATTGACAACCCTACTCAATTAGGTAACTAAGTGGGGTCGACTAGAGCTAGTAGGTGCATGTGCCCCTAGCTCCCCGATGTTTCATCCACCCATTGTTCGCGATGTTTTAGAGGTATGGTTCCTCTTGGGATTAATGGCTTCATGCAAATTTCAAAATATTACAGAAACTTATGCAATGGCGAAAACATTAGTTTCTAACCAAGCTTTTATCTATGATTTCATGGATATAGTTTCTGGTCAGGCTTGTGAGCTCCTACAGATATGAAGGCCCTCATGTGCACGAGGAGATAGCAAAATCAGAGGCCAAAGCTCTCCATAATGCCATTCAGAAAAAAACACCAGAGAACCTCATAGTGAATGAGGATGTAGTGAGGATCCTAACTACGAGGAGCAAGTCGCAACTAAGAGTAACCTTCAAATTCTACAAGGAACTTTTTGGAAAGTCCATAGAAGAGGTGTATTGTTTTCTCCTCGCTTAAGTTTAAGATATCTTACATGTGGATGACATAGTATATTTTTATTTGTTTTGCATATTTGTAATTTGAGCTCGATTTAATTATGATTTGTACATGCAATGAGCAGGATCTTGGAGATGAGCCATACATAATAGATGCAGTTGAGAGCATCAATTCAGCTCCTGTATATTTCAGCAAGGTAAATGATAGGAAGTACTTGTAGATCTCAAGTATTTGCTATCAATCTTCGTAAAAACAACGAGCTTTTTTTACCAAAATCCACACAAATCCACAAAAACAGTAGATAATTTGTATTATATGATGAAAAGGAAACGGAAAATAGCAAGATACACTTGATCCTCTATTCGAGAGGAGGATTAATCTCTCCCAAATCTCTAGACGCCGCTAGAGCCCAAAGAAAAACCTAAATCTATGAGATCTCAAATTTCAGTCAAATTCAAGATGTCCTAACCCTAGGAAAACAAACTATTTAATGCATACAAATCAAAAAGAAATCCCTAAATAGTCCCTACATTCAAATTTCCCTCCCAAATCCCTCAAAAATCCTACCTAAAATGCTCCGCTTGGGCCTTGGGCGTTCAGACCGCCTGATCTCCGCAGGAGACGGAGATTCTGCCTTTGTTGCGCTGGGCGGGTCCCGTGCGTACCGGCTGGACCGGTCTAACAGTAAACAATCTAATATTCATGAAATAAATAATCTATAATCAGCTCCAAATTCATTGCTTTTCACCTTTATCATTTTGGTTTTCAGTTGATAAACAAGGCTTTAAAAGATGGAGCAGATAATGACTCAAAAGAAGCTCTCAGTCGAGTGATTTTGTCGAGGTCTGATGTTGATATAGAGGAAATCAAAGAAGAGTATCTGAAGAGAAATGGAACTAAACTCGAAGATGTTCTAAAAAAATTCACTCATGGTGTTTACAGGGATGCTTTAGTCTCCTTCGTTGAAGGGAAATAAGAAGACTGCATTTTACTTCTGGAACTGGGAATGCTAAAATCAAGGCTTTTTTATGTAATGATGTCCTGTTAGCAACTTGTTATTGTTATTTGGATTTGGTGTTTGCATTGTATTTTGGAAATTGTAAAGTACATAAAAGATTCATATGAACGTAATAAAAAGCTTGCATTTTCCAAATGGAATGTCATTAGAAGCTTCTTTGTGTGAGAAAATAAAAATTTTGGTTCATGTGAGCTTCTGAGGTTATTGATGTTCTTGTGTTATCTGGAGTGTGAGTGGGAGACAGACTTCAAGAAAGAAAGTTCACAGCTATGAAATTATATCAATGCTTAGTTTAGTTTTTGTCGTAGGAATTTCATTTTCATTGTATTTCTTGTTCTTCATTATTTCTTATAATATTATCTTATCTAAGTTTAAATCTTATTCTCATATAAAAATATTAAAAATATCATATTTTTTACTTAATAATTTATGTTAATTAAAGCTAAGAACTAGTCATAACATAATGAGTTTTGAGTTAAATAAATGGTGAGAATATCTGTTTTTTAAGTCATAAAAATTCGCCCACTTTGTCCTGCATCCAGGTGACTAGGTGAGTTTGTTTTAGCTTTGCACAGAAGTTTCAAATATAGAAATTAAGATTTTGTTTGGGACAACTTTCTTACTATTTTTTAATGTAATTTTTAATTCAAAAATTTTTTATACTAAACAAATGCTTTTAAATAACAGTAAAAAAAATTGCTCCAATCAAAGCCTAAATCTCATGAGGGTTTTTACATAGGGAAATCAGAAAGGGAAAAATCATAAGACTAAACTAACTAAAACAATCCACTTTGGTAATTGATAGTTGCAAGGCAGGTTATTCACAAGGCTAAAAGCTTATTAAAGAAGCATAGATTGGAGCGGGTGTATGTCATATGGATAGATTCATCTGTTAGGCGGTTGACAATGAGCACTAACATCAAAAGGTTATAGTTGAAGGCCGTCATAAGAGGAAATCACTTTCTCTTTTGATGTTTATCCTTACAAACTACTTTCAATCTCACGATAACCGTTATTTTTGAGCTGGATTCCTAATTAATTCATAAAATACTCAATAAGACGATTGCCGCCCTCACCCGCAAGCCATAGTCACGCAACTTGCACTCACGCTCGCAACACATGCTCTCACACCAACGGATTAGCAGGTTGGGTTGGTTCAACTCGTAACCTGTTGGGTTGGGTTTGGGTCAATTGAATTGGATCCAAATCAATTTCAATTCGACCTGAATTTGACTCGAATACTCATTTTGACACCCCTAATCTTTCCTTTCACTTTCCTCCAATCTAAACATAATATAAAGACAAATGTAAATCATTTCCAATTCATATGACATGTCACATCATATCATCATCATCATCATCATCATCATCATCATTTTCTATATAAACCGACCACTTTATGTGACCCAACAGTAAACCTTCATGGAAAACATAAATGAATTCAAAGAATTCAATCCAGTAAAAAGGAGCAGAATTTAAACATCTGATCTGACCGACCAGTTCCACTGTTCAGACCGTGAATCAGATCCTTAAACAGTTCAAACTTCAAACACATCAACAAATCAGCCTTACAAATAACCTGAATAAAACTGATTAAACTGCTACTCGAATCAGTAAACCAAGAAACTGTATATGATTTCTAAGAACAGCAGGTTTCTTTTGTAAAAAAAAGTTATTAATTATAGAATTATTAAAAACATTGATGATAATCTTAAATATTCAAAAAAATAAAATAAAATCATCCTCCATTTATCTTAAACATCATACATGATGTCACCAACCAAATCCACTGCTCATTTCAATCTATTTTTAGCTTTGACTTTCCTTTCATTGACAGCAACACTTCAAATCAAATTTCAGAGCCTTGAGATCCACCAATAATATGCTTTTGAGTAATGCTGCACTTTGTTTCAGAGTTCAATAGATAAACTCTCACTTGTCTATGGCAAACATGTTAATAGGAGTAAAGAGAATCCTAAGCATAAATTGACTAGTGATCAGATCGAAAGAGATTAAGAGCCGGTTTTCAGGTCGAGATCAAATCATTAATAGTCTAAGGCTTCGTTTGGAACGGCTTTCTTACTGCTTCTTAAAGCTGCATTTTAGTATAAAAAATTTTATACTAAAATGTTGTTTCAAGAAATAATAAGAAAGCCGTCCCAAACGAAGCCTAAGTTATAAGATACAAGAATGAAAGATGAAGTTTCTTAATGTCAATATTATATAGTTGACATAAATCAATAATGATGATAACAACATCAAAATTTTCTCAAAGCAAAAGAGCAACACCTAAGAAAAGCAAGAAAGCTCATATTCTGAGATAATTTGTGAAAGGTAAACAAATAATATTATATGGGAGATCATTCACCTCCTACTGTGGTGAATTATGAAGAATCTTTCTTTACTTTGGCAATTTCACTTGTCATAAAAAACCGCTTATATAATATAAGTTTATTTCGACATAAAGAGGAGACACCAATCAGCCTTCCACTATATAAAATGAGCACATGCGTGCAGGATAGTATGATGGCCTCTTCACAGTTCTCTCACTTTGGTCATGTGAAGTCGCTCTATCATATATAATTTTGATACGAATGATAGTGTGACTTCACATGATTAAAGTGAGAGATATTGTAAAGGGGCTATAAAAATAAGAAACTTATAAAGAAGCTTACAAGCCAAAGATTCTGCTTTGTGTAACTTCATATGGGGCAAAGTTCATTAGATGGGTTGCTGGAAACTGAATAAAGATTGGTACATAAACTATCGGAGTTTCTGTTTTCTTTATTGGTCTCTGTTTTACACAATTAAGGAAGAGACCAATATATTGATCACAAAAGAAGCTTCAGATTTTTGGGTTGCTATAAAGAATATTGGTCTCACCTTGCAATAAAATTTTCAAACCATTTATGAAAGACTAATGATCTTTAGTGGACAGAATATTGGTTTTCCACTTCTCAAAACAAGTTAATAGTATGCGGATAATACTTGAGATTTGCAAGTAAAGTTTGTTCTTATAAAGCACAAACAGAAAACATCAGAAACAAGGCTAAAACAAAGAGAGCTGAAACAATCCTGCAGTTCTCATACACAGGTTTGATTGATACTATAGAAACTTGAAGTGAAAATAAGAAATCAGGAATCTAATAATGTTTAACAGATGAAAACTAAGGGGCTATTTGGAATCCCTCTTATTTTTGCTTTGTTTTATATATAATTTAAAATAAAATAAATATATGTTCAGTATTCTAATTTCTAAATAGTGTTGTTTTGTGTTTTTATTGTATATCACATAAGATGATGATGATGGGCGGCGATTGTAGCCAAAGGCCACGGTGACAAGTGGCCGGTGGTGGCGGGGAATATTCGAGGTGATTTTTCATTTTTAAAAAAAGTGAAAATACTTCAAAAACACCTAAGATTTCTTTTGAGTATTTTCAAAAATAACTTGCTTTATTTTCACAAATACAAAAACATCAATAAAATACATATCAAATATATTTTTTACAAACAAAGATAAAATGTGATCCCATATAGCAGCCTCTATGGATTTTGTACCTTGCAATGCAAGGGAAAAATATACTCAAAATATCTTAAAATTTTCTTAATCCTTTTAGAAAAAGAAGTATAAACTAAATATGTAATGCCTAATAGGAATAGTCTCCTTCACAATCTTACGCACCTATGCATTATGATGATTAATTAGGTGAGTACTAAGTACTCTTCCATATCAACAGACCTTGCTATCATTTAAAAAAATTTATGGTATTACATGACACATAAACCACTAATTTTCAGGTAATAGAAATTGAAATAGAAAATTTTGAGAAGCCGTTCACTCTACTGATAACCATGGACATAACCATAAGTTTTCAGAAAAATGCAAGATTTCAGAAAGATGAAATCTGTCCAACGAATTGAAATCTAACTCTTTAAGCTTACATCAAGATAATTGGAAAAGATAGAAATAAAGAATGAAACAATGCTAGACAAAATTAGAAGCAAATTGATGCATCAGACCATCAGTTTCTAACTCTAAATGCAAAATCTACAAAAAAAATTCTTCTTTAATCTGACAAATAAAAAACTTTCCCTCGAAAGAAGAAAGAGGAAGATCGCAAGGTGGAAACCTTGACTCAGAACACCTCTTTGGGGCTATGGGTGAGGCAAAATAGCAAATTTTTTTTCAATATTAAATCATCATTCTGCTGATCAACAGAAATATTCTAAACCATCAATCTTATTTTTATTAAAATCATCACTCCATCAGAATAATAGGGGAAAAAAAAACTTTCAGCTGTCATAAAAACAACAAAAACTTATTCAACTAAGCCACAGAAACCAGCAGATTTAAGAGAACTTTCAACATATTTAGAGCCAGAAAAGCCACAAACATACAAATTACAAAGCCATGACTCAGGATCTAGTCATACTTCTACAATTTATACACAAACTCTACATCAACACCCAATTCAATAGAGTAAAATCTAGCCTCCCCTCACATCTACAGATTATAGTCAATAACATAAAACTATACCTCAAATTAGAGGGGGAAAAAAAAAAGAATGAAACAAGCCACAATCAAATCACAAACAATTTCATATCTTAGCCCCGAAAAAATCCCTTTTTTTTTCAATTGAAAGAAAAGCTAAAGCAGCCAGCGCACCGTACCAATCCATTCTCGTTGCAATCCTCACAGCGCCGCATCCTCCCTTCTTCCTCCACAAACACCTTTCTACTCCCTCTGCAATTTCCACACGGCACAAACCTAACGCCGCCGCATCCGCCGCACACAAACGCAGGGTCCTGACCTAGAACCCCTTCAACCAACCTCCCCATCTCACCAGCCTCGTGAAGCAGCCTCACCTCTTCAGCCCCGCCGATGTGTTTCCCACAAACAAATACTTGAGGCAAAGCCACCGGACGGCTCTTGGATCCAACCATCGTCTGCAGCTCGTGGCGGAACGCCGCGTGAATGGAGACGTCGCGCTCGTCGACGGCGACGCGGAGGCCACGGAAGATGGCGCGGACGGCGCAGCAGTCAGCGTGCGTGCGGCGGATGCTGCGCAGAGAGGTGGTGTAGATGACGACGCCAAGATTGGAGTTGGAAACGTTGGGGTTGTCGTCGGCGAGGATTTTCCAGAATGGAATAGAGGAGTCTCGGGCGCGGCGGTGGAAGGTGTGGTGGTAGCTGAGGGAACGGGTGAGAAGAAAAGGTTTCTTGGCGGCGTCGATGGCGTCCATTGAAGATGGAAAAGGAGGCGACTTTCGTGGAGTTCTGGATTTGTGGAGGAAAAAGGAGGCTATTTTTTTTAGTTTAAATGATCAAAGATGGATAATTTGGAAACATGGGGGTGCTGGAGAGAGGAATGTGTGAGGGGGAAGGAAGCTTTGGATTCGTTCGCGGAGAAAGGGATGAAGTAAGAGGAGTGACGATGGCGACAATAAGGGTGGACGCGGTCGGCATTGTGATGGTTGAAGTGCGGGGTTGGGAAGGGAGGAAGAGAGATACAGAAGCAGGATTTCTTTGGTTTGAAGGAATTAGTGGACTGCAACTCCATTTCATTTTCAAATTTCTATCTTTGTTGCTTGATTTTCAATATAATGATTAAAGAATTTAGAAATGCTACACTGCCTCCACTTATATCTTGAAAATTTTTAATATATTTAAAATAAAAATGAGAGAAAAAAACTTATAATCTCATTTAAGTGCAAATTACACCTCAGCCTCTCATCAATTTTTTTTTGGAGCATGAATAAAATAATATTTAATTTATCTAATTAATTATAAAATTAATTTATTTTAAAATATAAATAAATATATTATTAACTTTTAATTAAAAAGTTTAAGCTTATAATGAAAACTAATGACTTAATATTTTATGCCAATATATTTCTAATTATCGAATATGGGACTAAATCATACACTCAAGTGCTATGATAATTTTTTTATTATTAGATTCGAATGTTAGGGTAGCGGTCATATGAATATTCACAAACACAATGCTTTCACATGACTTAATAAATATTTTGATGATAAGATGCTTATAATTTATTGCCAATTAAAATGATTTTAGGATAATATCAAATGAAGTAAAATAAATGTGGAATTGAGACCTTATTTGAGTTAGAGCATTTCCAACCGAAAATCTCATTTTTCACACCCAAATAACGTGAAACTACAAAATGCCGCGATTCATCTCCAATCGAACTCCACTTTTCACACTTTTGCAGGTAACCGTCATCTCTTCTTTCCCGCGCCAAGTTCGGTAGAGAGGTAAAAATGGTGGAGATGAACAGTGCAACGCCAATATTGACGTCCTACTGTTCACCCGCAGCCAAATAGCGGGAAATTTGCGGTTCGGTTGGAGCTGGCCAGGGATGCCATTCAAGCGGTTTCAGTTCGATTGGAGATGCCTTAGGGGCTGTTTGGTATGCAAAATTAGAAGGAAAAGTAAACATATTTCAAGCATTTCTTGCCTTAAATTAGATGATTTGGTTAATTTTGAGTGGAAAATCCTCAGCGGGTTAGAAATTCTCTCGCGCGAAAAAAATGCAAACCAGCCTGTGCGCGCGATGGTTTCGCGGAATCTGAGCTTATAAGATGATTTCGCGGAATCGAAGTTCTCTCCCTCTCGCGAAGCCGAAGCCTTCTCTCCCAGTTTCCTCTTTTCTCCGCCTCCTTTGTTGCTGATCGACTTCTCTCCTTCGATCGGATCGGAAGATACGACACTTTGATCGGAGGCCAGACGAGAGTTCGCTCACTGGGAAACCCTAGTCGCACGCCTCTTTGTCATCTTTGTTGCTGGTCAGTTTCGTCCCTGCGACGACATTCCCTTCCTGATCGGAACGAAAGTTTGAACATTTTTGTCGCAAGCAACAAGGGAGCCCGCACGCTGTGAAGGTAACTTTCTACCTTCCGCAAGCTTCTTCTGCCAAATCCTGTAAAATCGGCGAACTACGGGACTTTGTAAACCCAGAAATATTTGATCTTGTTGACTTTAGAAGACTGGTCTAAATTTTGTTCTTTAATCTTGGTTCTATTTCATATACTTCTTTAGTTTAAGATTCTTCTGCTTGTTGATTGTAATCCACTGTTTGTGCTTAATGCTGCTGTATATCTAGAAGTTTCTTAAAGCCGTGCCACACAAATTATCTTTGTGATCTATTTCTATAAATAGAGATTCATGGCTTATATTTGAACGGATTATTGATTGATGAATGAAATTATTATTGAGACATTTATACAAATTATCTTTTGATCCAACTTGAGTGTATACGGCATCTCCCTTAGCTTCTTCTCTGTCACCTCTATTCCAAAACTTCTATTTCATTATTATCACTGAATTTCTTTGATTGTCGTTCACCTTGAGAAGCAAATGCTTTCCCTCGAGATGCCTGATTTGTGGAATAAAATGATTCAGTAGTGCCACTTGATTTATGATGATCTGTGGAGGAGAGAAGTTTTCTCCTGTCGAAATCCTTTGGTTCTGTTTTGACTGATGAAAGATCCTTGTTTGGTAGTTTTGCATATGGAGCAATATCTGAGTTTATGACAAAGTCACATGTCCGTTTCTTGTATATGCCTGTGGAAGAATTTGCTTTGGATTTCAAAAGCTTTGCTTCTTTATAGTGTTCATCAAAAGAAGTTGTAGCTTCTGCTGTAGACAATTTCTTGATTGTGTTCGTCAATCTGAACTTAAGAACAAAGTTTTCTTGGAGAACATAAAGATTTCAGGAAAAGCAACAGCTTGTTGTATGGTTAAGCTGCGGCAAACAAGTACTAACATAGAAAAAATAAACTGGTATAATGTAAAACAAGAATAGCAGCAATGAAAATATAATCATAAAGAAAATAAGAATTCTATAACCTTCAAGTACCCTTCATATACTCTAATCACATAGCACTCACAAGAAACTTATAAATTTTGGCAACCCTGTCTTAACTCAAAAGTTATGTCCATACATATCCATTCTATTTGTGGGGTCTCATTTTAGCCTCAAGCTTCATATATAGTCATGTGCAAAAGAACTTGAACTTTTGTCGTTATTGCTACACACAACCCCCTTTCATGATTTATTGTTCATGGATCCTTTTTTCATTGAATTTATATTTACAGTTACAAAGATGGTTGAGCCATTGGAAGATGTTGTTGAACTCCATGAGTGGGCGAAATCGGAAAATTCTCAAACTCCACTTGGAACTCAACAAATACATTTAAGCGATGATGAACCCTCACAATTTACGGATGTTGGTGCAGATGGATCAATGCCTACTAAGTGGTCTGATATGCAAGTTATGGAAGATTCTACTGGAACAACAAAGAAACTGCTGCCTTCATCTGGTATAGGAAGTGGCATAAAAAGGAAGTCTAAGACATCTGTTATCGATTAAAATATTTGGGAGTGTATTTGTTTGATGGCTAATAGTGTGAATAAAGTTGCTAATGCTATCAAGAGCTCAATAACATCTCCAAAGCAAATTAGAAATATGTATACTGAACTGATGTCTGAGTTAACAAATATTCCTGGCTTTTCAGAAGAAGAGGTTGATACGATATATGATAATTTATCAAAAAATCCTACACTGATACCATCGTTTCTATCAAAACCTACAAATTCGAAGGTTAGATGGATGCGTAAAGAGCTGAGAAACTGATTTAAGTTGTTGAAGATTGGCATATCTATGAAGTTGTTATCACAAAAACTGTTTCGTGTTACTTTGTCGCAATTATAACTATATTTTGGTGCCTTTTGTTCTCTGCTACTGCAAACTGAGTTGGAGGCGTTTATTCTCCCTTCCGACTTTGTTGGTTGTTTTCTACAGAATTGCTCTGAAAATTTTTTGTCCCGATATCTTGACATAATATTTTTCCCTTCAATAATTTTTTAGCAGTGTTTATAGAAGGAACATAATCCCTTCATGTTATTCGGTTGTTTTGGTGAAGCTATACAATACTTTTTATACTTTAATTAGTTAGTTAATGTTGTTTAATTAGTGAGGCTTAGCTAATTAAGTAGATTCCTGTCTGCTTTTAATGGACCAGCTGTTCTTTGCTGTAATCAACAAGGATCACAACATTAATCACCTTGAGGTTGGTTTGCTTTCTTATCCCCTTTTATTTAGTCTTTTGTTAATGGTTCTAGCAAGCCTAATGCCTTAAGTTTGTAGACCATTACCACTGAATACAGAATCATATTCCATTTAGAGTTTCTTTTACTAGATTTGAACTGGAAAATCTAGGATTCGATGTTTATTATCTTGTTGACTTGAGAAGACTGGTCTAAATTTTGTGTTATAAACTTAATCTTGGTTCTATTTCATGTACTTCTTTAGTTTAAGATTATTTTGCTTGTTGATTATAATCCACTATTTGTGCTTAATGCTGCTGTATATGTAGAAGTTTCTTAAAGCCGCTCTATATCTTTAATTGATATAAATTTTTCTGTTTGTTGTCTTTAAATCTGATCCAGATTGGCAGTTGAGATCCAATCAAATCAGCTCTTCATATATCACTATAGCAATTGATTTTATTTTAAAATAAAAAAAATAATTATAATAAGATAGTGTAATAAATAAATACTGATTTTATTTTATAACACAAAATAATACTAATTATTATAAATATATTGCTTTTATAAATACACAAGTTGTAATGCCAAAATTAATTATGACAAGAAAAATACTTTTACTTTATTCTAGATCTACCTAACCAAATAAGGAAAATAATTCTCCTACGTTTATTTTGCAGACAACCAAACAATCTCAAAGTATTTGGAATACAATACATTTACTTTATATTGTATTTACTTTACACAATAATTTCTTTTCAGGCAACCAAACAGTCCCTTAGTATAACTTTCTTAAAAAAATTGCATTCAAACCTTTTCTTCAACATTTTTTTTTCTAATATTTGCTAAATGGCATAAATTAGAGCTAAATGGCATAAAATGACCCATATATTTAATAGTAATATTGTTGCTTCACATAGAGTACTTCAAAGCTTTTAAGTGATGATAAACAAACATCAAGATGGCAATATTATTATTAGTTTGTGATAAATAATAATCATTTATATGTATAATAAAAGAGTATTGTAGCCAAAGTATAATCATTTATATGTTGTGGGCTAGAATATTCACATCGATAAAGTAGAAAAATATTTCATCTTAACATTTTACGAGTATCTAGTTCAGAAACATAGAGAAAAGAAACACCAAAATTTTTTACATAGAAAACCCTAAAGGGAAAAACCACGGGGTCACGTCCATATGAAATAAATCCACTAGTGTTTTAATAGATTACAAATGACTGATTTTGCCATTGAAGTTGAGGATGATCATATTACAATAGTCAAACATCGGGTTGAAATTTAGTGACAAATAGGGATCGGACGGTAGTCAGAAGACAGTACATGGCGGTGTGTAAATCCCACAATAGTTGGTGGTTGGGTGGAAGTCCCGTGACAACTGGTGGTCAGATGAAAGTCCGTCCATAGTCGGTGGCTTGGTAGAAGTTCAGCAAAAGTCCGACAACAATCAGTGATCAAGGAGTCTAATGGCAAATGAACTCTATTTTCTCTTCCTTTCATGTCTTCCTTCTCTTACTTGATCCTCCCTCAAAGAAGAATAAAGGGTATATTTAAAGTTTTTTGGGAGTGACATGACCAATAAATAGGGAGAAGATCAAAGGCATGTTGGAGTGTGTTGATGGACGATCGATGTCGACTCCCTTAATCATGGACCATTTATTGAATATTTTAGTATCTTAAATGATATCAGAATTTGGCGATCTTAGGCTAGTTGGATTTTTCTCGAAAAGCCGTTCGATTTGATTATAAGCATGTCACGTTTGGAAATCGTTTGGAGTCCAATTTATGGGTTGAACCTTCCAAATGTGTTTCGGATCTTCGATTTGGACTCATTTGGGCTCGTATTGGGTTGAATATGGTGTAGTTGGGTTTATCTTTTCCAGATGTTTAGTTTGACTATAAGTTTGCTAAAATTAGAGTTCGGATGGTCCTGGATTTAATTTTGAAAGTTTCCAACGCAATTTTTTCTTGAGATTCGTGCCCAATCATGATTATTTTTTATGATATATCAATATATATTGTTCATGTCTTAATTCTATGGCTTTATAAACATAGAAAATACATTTATAATATACTTTATGCATTTTCATTAAAATTGATACATCATCAAAAAATTATCTTGATTGGGCACGAATCTCGAGGTAAAATGGAGTTGGAAACTTCCAAAATTAAAATGTTGAACCATCTGAACTCCGATTTCAGCAAACTTATAGTTGAACTGAACGTCTCGGAAATACAAACCTAACTACACCAAATTCGACTCAATCCGAGCCCAAATGGGTCCATATTAAGGGTCCGAAGTCCTGTTGGAGGGTTTGAACCACAATTTGAATTACCAAATGGTTTCCAAACATCACGTTCTTATAGTCGAATCAAGCGGACTGACGAGACGAATCCAACGAGCCCAAGATCACTAAATTCTGACATCAATAAGACATTCAAATGCCCATCAAACGGTCAAGATCAAGGGGTTCAACATCGGCCGTTCATGTTGACCTCATTTTTCTCCCGATTTGCCATCGGACGCGTTTGATTGAATTGATCGAGCCTCGTCGAGCCTGACTCGATTCGAATCAACATTAATTTTAGTTTGATTTTATTTTGTATTATTTTATTGAATTAATTTTGGGTCGAGTCGAGGCGAGTTCGAGTTGGCTCGGATCGAACCAAATCCTACTCAATTTGAACTTGATTTCAGCCCCGTGGGTTTAGCTAAATCCTAATCAAGAGTTGATTAAGTGTTCAAGTCAATTTGAATCCCACGGTCCGATCAAGAATTTGATCGGACGGCTCCGATCTCCCCGCTCTACCTCTCGTGCCCTAACTAAGGCCGAAGGCTCCATCTCACGCCATGGCTCTCTAGTTCGGGGATCCCAGAAGAAGGGAGACTCTTCCCTTTTCTCGTGCAGCCGACCCCCTCCCTCTCCCGCTCTCGGTCTTGGCAAGAGAATGACCGAAAGACTCCTCCCGATCTCCCCATTCGGAAATCTCAGGACCGAAGCCCGTCCGACCTCCAGAAGTCGGATCTCCTTCGTCTCTCGCTGGTTCGCGAGGCACTCGAAGAGCCCTCCTTCGTCTGATCCCGTCCCCCTCTGGTTCGCATAAGCCAGGCGAAACCGAAGCCCTAGCTCCGGCTCCCTCGTTCGACTTCTCTCTCCCTCGAGCAGCCGCCCATTTCTCTGGGTCGTGAACTCCAGCCGAGGCCAAGAGGCTCTCGCCCGAAGCAGCCCAGGCCGAAACCGGAGCCATCTCCAACGTCTCCATTCACAAGCTCCGAGAAGAATCCGACACGCTCGTGGAGGTCGAACCCAAGGTTCGTCCGACCTCTTAGACCGATTCCGACGCCTGGAAGTTACCCGAGCTCCTCTTCCCTGCAATGTGAATATTTCTCCCTTCCTCTTCTTCCCCTTCTTCTCCTTATACTTTTTCTCCTTACAAAAATCTGAGAACAAAAAAAATTGCTTGAGTTGTCCTTTTATATATACATGCATATTTGTCTCCTTGCCATAGTGATTATTACATGGATTATGAGGATTCTTTTGTGTGTTATTTAGAAAGCTTGATCGAATAGGCGTATAAATCATGGCCTTTTTATGGTGATTTGTTTTTCTGGGATCTTACAAGCGTTATGCACCAAATGTTTGGTAAAATGGCATTAGGAGAAAGTCGTATCTATTTTGCTCATATTGAGGTTTTATGTGATGATCTTGCACACATAGATGTGTTTCTCGGAAATCATTAGTTAGAGGTTAAAAGAAATCTGAGAATGAGCTTGTTTATTTGATGGAATATATGAGTGTAGGTCTTCCTTTTATGAGATATTCCTCTGTTGAATGTTTATAAGTGGGTTTTGTATCCTTCAAAGAATGTGAGGTTCTCTTGCTTAAAACACAAAGCTCGGTGTGTGAAACCTACAGTTGTTTATGATGCATGATATGTTGTTTGAGGATTTTATGGGCAAGTTGTGAAAGACCATGAAGATCCATGTTGTTCTTTATAAAAGATGTAAATACCTGCATATAAGATACTGGGTGAAGTGTTGTTGAAAAAAAAATTTGTGATATTTTGGATTTAAATCAAAGCTTTGTATCAATATCATCTCATAAAGTCCACAGTTAAACTAAGGTTTTGTGCTTTCAAAGCAAAGATATTCCTGAGCATAAATTGTTTGGTTGGAGGGACTCCAATGCCATTTGATATTTCTTTCACACACTTGTTGCATTCTACTCATACCTTCATTGTATTGGGAATACCTTGTTGCTGGAGCTTTATCTCTTGCGATGATGGTACAGTAGTTTAGATACAAAAAAAAATCCTAAGCACTTGTGGTTAATTCATGGAGGTGATGCTTATGTCCATTTTTGAATGACGAGCTCTCAGATTTTCTTTTGAGATAGCTTTGTGGGGATCTAAGTGAGATCCCTTCACTACTTTTTTTTAGTTACATGCTACTAGCTATGAAGAAGTTATTGAATTGCGATGAGCATCGTTATTTACTTTATTGATTTTAGTATCATTGCACATGTATCCTTCATGGTCATTGGGATTTATTGTTTATTGGCATTATGATTTTCTGGACTTGGAATTTTGTGGAAGAATATTTTGATGACTCACTTTGTTGCTGGGAAATATTTAGTATTGAAAGTTTTAAAGTCAGCTTTATTATGACGTTGCTCTACATCATTTCACAAGTATAGAATTTCACTGTGATGCTTATGGAGAGGTCGAGAGAGGTAATATGGCATATATTTAGGACTTTACTTGTGATTCTCCCAAAATATTGTTTCTACATTTCATTAATTCTCCTATATGATGAGCTCTCGATTTACAATATCACATATTTGGCACAAAATGTGTTCACAAGTTTAAGTTGAAGCTCCTTTGTGTTCTTGGTGGCAAGTAGCGAGAAGTTTGGAAGTTCGTTGGTAAGTTTTAAAGATTGCTTTATATTGGAAACCTATTGGTGAATTGTAAGTGTTGTTGCAAAGTGGTCTGGGATAGAGAGTTCTAAGATTGACCGTGTTGAAATTTTCTTATGTTTGTTTTATATTGAAAGCCTTGCAATTCACTTTGTGTTGGAAAATCTCATGATGACTTGGTTTGCCGTATTAAACATGCTTTAGATTTCTTTCAACATGGAATAGTTTGGCTATATTGGAGGGTGACACTTGGTATGGTTGGAGAATTTGTTGTGCTTATCAAGCGTACATAGAAACTGTCATGCTTCAATGTCGTATCCATGTATTCGGTGAGAAAGGTGATGGCTTTATTATGTTCTAATAGTTACATGTTCGTTGTCAAGGGCTTGCGAATTATTTGCTTTTCTTAGAACCACGAGCAAGTTGGGGATTTATTATAGATTATTGCATTCTCTTGTTAAAATAATGGAAAAAGGCACTATATGCATGATTACAAGTTTCTCTCCTTTTATGTTGTTCATCCTCTGAAGTTTACATATGGATATTTGAATATATTCTCTTCATGTAAATTTTCATGTTAGTATCATCCTTATGAAAGGTTAGAAAATATCTTGTGGAAAGATCTTGTTGCTCCAGGTAGAGAAAGTTATTTCTCTTTTCTTCATATGATTTGGCATGGGTAATAAGTTATTGGCAAGTAGTGTTGGACCTCTTTTTTTCTTATTTATGGCTCAGCCCTGATATTATTCATAAAATCTTTATTGGTTTCAAAGATATTTGGCCATTCACCTGTTTTGTTTCTTGTTAGCATGAGCATTTTCTTGCATAATTATGTGATAGATATCAAGAAGTGTTGGGTTCTAGCATTAAATACATATGTTGCCTCATGTTGAAGAGGTTTTATGTTTTGTTTTATATTGAGAAATCGTATGATTTGTTTCATATTAAAAGGTTTTATGGTTTGTTTTATACTGAGGATATTTTGTGATTTGCTTCATGATTGAGGAGATTTGCAAATGACTTTATATTGAAAGGGTTTTGTGAGTCTTCTTTGGAAAGAGAGGTGTTATAAGATGTTTTATATCGGAAGTGCTTACGAGCATTTACTTTTATGGTTTAAAAGCTTTTTGATGAATTTTGTGAACTGTTTTATGTTGAAAGGTTGGATGATTTGAGTTTCGCGAATGTTTTACAATGAGGGGTTTTATAAAACCTTCTTGTTGTAAAGCTTCATGGATTTTACCCCACTCCAAATATAGTAAAGAAGCACTTGATTGTCTTTTGTGTCAAAGATTTTGGTAAATGATTTATGTGGAGTTTTATGCGATTTTGGGTAGATGATTTATATAAAGTTGTACACGTAGCTTTTTCAAACAAAGAAAATCTCATAAGTTAAATTTGAGTTTAATAACTTTTGAAGAGTGGATTTGTATTGGCAGATTCTTTAGACCTCTCCTTTTTGGGATGAAATGTTATATCTTGTCTAAATTTTGTCTCTTTCATTAATGCTTGCTTCTAGATATAGAATTGGAAGAATGTGATAGATATAGAGTTTGGAAGAGTGTGATAGATAGAAAGAGATTTTATTTTAGTTTTAGTTTTTGGGAACTTGAGTTCCCTTGTTGCTTTGAGTTCGGTAAGAAATAGTTTGTGTAGTCGAGTCGAGTCCGTATCAAGTGCTTTATTTGGGTCGTGGGAACAGCAGAGGACATTGTAAATGTTGCCTTAGGGTACACTTGACTTCACAGAAGTGTGCCCAATAACAACAATGCTTACATCCCTTTTATTTCTGATTTTCATTCTTTTTTCTTTCTACCGCTTTGCTATAGATTCTTAAGTTTAACAATGCATGTACGAGAATCCTAAGGATTAGAAAACAACCCCACTCTTAGTCCCACAACACTAGTGACATCTAAGGACAAAAATTAAGGACCGAGCCTTAGATAACGTAGACTTAGGGTGCATGCTCCCTGTAGGGTAGAGACATCAAAACTAAACTTAGCGACACGTCTTCCTAGGTTTATCCTTTTCTTTCTTTAATTCACTAATAATCAACCAACCAATCTTAACCTAACTCTTAAAAATCTATTAAAACATTCAATTCTTAATCAAGTTATTATTAACATTTATAATTATTAAACTTCAAGTCTAAGACATAAACCTAAATCAATTTTAACTAATTTAATAATTAACTCTTAATCAATCAAAAATCTAAAAGATGTAGATTTTCTTAGGAGATTAAATTATAAATTAAACTCATTAGGATAAATAACTCTTAAAGATCAAATTTAGAGTAATCTTTTAAAATCAATAAACAAACCCCCTAATACATAACAACCACTCCAAAGATGAAGTTTATTGGATGGACTACTCCGGGCTGCGGGGCTAAGTGTCCTAAGGAGGCCTAGTTCCTCGAGCCTGGTGGCACAACGCCACGAATGAATTTAATGGGGTGTTAAAACCTAAAACTAATTTCTTAATTGGCTTAAATCAAACCTTAATTGATAATAAATCATTTAATCTACACTTTTCTTTTAATTTACAACCAATAAAATAATTCAATCAAATCCTAAAATAAAAATCTCTAAAATCGATCCTAAAGTACTAATATTTAGACTTAAACCAAAATCCTCCTTCTGCCCTTCAACAAATCAAATGAAAGCAACTATAATTAAACTTCCCTACATAGGACATATCCAAAACTATACACTGTTACATATACCTAGGCTGGTTTAGTTAAGACACTACTTTTAGCTCTAGGTCAGGCTCACATTTTCTCTTGTTATTTAATGCTTGTTACATACACATGTTCTATAAATGTAATTATTAAATTTCCTGTTAGCTATATTTAATTTCCTGTTAGTTATATTTTTGTTATTTACCTGCATTTCTTTTCTGAACGTCTACGCTCATATCTATATTTTTCTGTTATCTTTTCTTGCGAGGTACATTGGAGCTTAATGGTCGGGAGCTAAACGACATCATTTGCTTATAAGCTTTTAAGTGGCAGCGCTACATTCAGGTATAATTTCTGCAACTTAAAACTCTTAGTTATATATCGGAATTGCTACACTGCACACACAAATTGTTAATAAGTATTCTAGCATGTTTAGGTAGCCAGCCTTAGGTTAGTTCACTAACGAAGCTTTGACCCTATAGGTCAAAGCTTGACCCCCTTCTGTGAGCCCTAGAGACCATTAGGGTCATTTAGGCCTGTAGAGTAGGCCACCTATTATGCCGGTTGGCATCGTTGTTTTCCCACACGAAGTGGGCATCGCTAGGATTTTGGCCTTTTCCGGTTTTGGGTACGATACCCCCCTCCCTTTTTTTTTTTTTTTGTGAGCCTTAGAGACCATTAGGGTCATTTAGGCCTGTAGAGTAGGCCACCTATTTATGTCACTTGACATCGTTGTTTTCCCACACGAAGTGGGCACCATTTGAATGATTTTCTGTGCGGGTACCTTGCCTGGAGGGTACCCTTGGGGTGTGTTTATTTATTTTTTCTGTACTCTGGATGTCATGCATGCATTTGTCTTTATACACCTTACCTCACATTATGCTTCACTTACATACATGCATCACATCAATAGATTTAAGAATATTTTGTATCCATTTCATGCATCATACATGGCGCTAGGTACATTCTTTTGCATATTGTAGAGTCCCCTGATTGAAATCTTTTAAACTACAAGTCCTTGATTTCCTAGGATAGAGCCTTCCTATCTTGTATACATATAGGACGTTTGATTGTGTTTAGGATGTTAGCTGGCAGCTCACTCCAGGCAAGCATAAGCCCAGGTTGTTCACCCCTCGGTGTGTCTCTTTCATCTGTGTTTTGAGTCTGTCGTTTCTCTCAGGGTAATAACCCAATTTTTTGATCTTCTAAACTCAAAATTTTAATCATATCCTTACTCATTCAAAAAGGTCTAATCATCACTAAGGGTAAATAGAAGAGACTATTTGGAATAGAACTTGGGAACTTTTTCTGTGCACCAAATTAAGAAGTGAATAATACACCATCCTTAATCGAGAGTTTTCTTAGATCGAGGTCTAAGATGTAATTAACTACGGGGGCTTGCGCCCGTAGGAAATCGATCCCCACAATCAAATAAACCCTATCCGATGCTGATGTATCGAATGGGGGAAATCTCGTGAACTTTTGGGTTATAGATATTATTATCCATCGAGGCTGGTAGGTGAAAGCCGCTATCGTCCATGGCTAATCGTATCTATAACTCCATCTGCTCTTCCATCGGCCTGCTTGTGCCGGGTGTAAAGGTCTACGACCATTTTGTCCTACGGGATAGTGTGATCGTACTCTTTGCATTCAAACCACACGAGCGGAATCCTTTCGGAGACCCACAATTCATCCAACCACTCCCCATTTACCCTTGATCTCTCACCTATTTACGGGTCATGCCACTCCAGAAATATATAAATAGACCCCTCCTTTCTCTTGAAAGGGGGCTCCAAGCAAGAGAGCAAGAGAGAAATCGGAGATCGCTCTTGCTCGCTCCTCCTCGACCACTGCCTGAGCTCTGCCGGACCACCACTTAAAGCCCTCACCTCCGCCGGACCACCGCCTGACGTCGTTGCTCCGCCCGACTATCACTTAAGGTCCTGAACTCCGTCGGACCACCACTTGAGGCCCTCACCTCTGCCGGACCACCACCTGAGGCCCGGACTTTCGCCGGACCACCACTTGAGGCCCCGATCTCCACTAGGACACCACCTGACGCCTGGAGTTCTGCCGGACCACCACCTGATGCATGGAATTTTGTCGGACCACCACCTGAGTAGTGGACTTCTGCTGGACCTCCACCTGAGGCCTGGAATTCTGTCGGACCACCACTTGAGGCCCAGACTTCTGCCGGGCCACCACTTGAGGCCCTATGCTCCACCAGGCCACCACCTAAGGCCTGAACTTTTGCCGGACCACCACTTAAGGTCCTGAGCTCCACCAGGACACCTCCTGACGCCCGGAGTTCTGTCAGACCATCACCTGAGTCCCGGACTTCTGCCAGACTGCCACTTGAGGCCTGAAATTCTACCGGACCACAACCCGAGACTCGGACTTCTGCCGGGCCACCACTTGACTCCAAGAGTTCTCCCGAAGTACCGCGCTTCTACTACGGTCTTTCGGACCTATGTCTCCTGCCGACTATGGTCTTTCTGACCTTCATCACCAGACAACGGTCTTTCTAATCCAGGTCTCCTGCCTACTACGGTCTTTCGGACCCCTGTCCCCTATCGATTATGGTCCTTCCGACCTTCATCACCAGACAATGATCTTTCTGACCCCGGTCTCCTGTCAACTACGGTCTTTCGGACCCATGTCTCGTGCTGACTATGACCCTTCCAACCAAACAAACATATGTATGTTGATTATTGTAACTCCCACCATGTAATGCACTCTATATGGCGTACATTTGTAACATCAAGCCAAGGCTTTCTCCTTAAGAAGGGCCTCATTTGTAATTGACTGCAAATACTAGTGGATTCATTCAAACTGGGCCAGATCCCGTGATTTTCCCCCTTTTCAGGGGTTTCCACGTAAAAACTCTGGTGTCTCTTATGAATATTACACTCTCTCTCTTATCTGATTTTGTGCAGGATCTTCGTACAATGCTAAGACGTTAAATTTATATATTTCTCTATCGCAGCGAATATTCCAGGACGCAACAAAAATAATTTTATGTTCTTCATTACAACATAAATAATATAATATATCATGGATTAAGTTAGTAAAACTTATATGGACAAACTCGACATTTGGGACCAAACTAAGAAAAGTTGTGAACTAATAATTAGAGCTGCCCTAAACAAAGATTTTTTTTTCTATTTTATTATTATTTTTTTTTATGATCCTACTTCAATCAGTTGGACAAACATGTAATTACATTAGTGAGGCCAATTTTTTATTATAAAGTCTGAAAAAGTCATATAAGTGAACATATAGAAAAAATTGAATTTGTTTTACTTTTTTAGTAGCAAAGGTCTCCTAATGGAACTGAAGGAGTAAAATGATTAGGAGCATTGTTCAAATATCATGATAAGTGCAGTAGACAATGCATTTCTTTGGTTATGTTGGTAGTATGGAATAAAGCTACGACAATTTCAGCAATTTTAATTATATTTGGTTGTTGGAATTGTATTATCAAATTTGATATGATTTTTGGGAAGAAAAAGACTTAATATAGGAGTTTTAATTGCATGATGAATGTCTTCCTTCATGAAATTCGTTATCTCTTCAATTTACTTTAATTTATCATTCTTTGCTAGGGGTGTCAATTTCGGGTCACGGGTCCGGTTCGGGTCGAACCCGAAACTAATCCGACACTATTTGGTCAACCTGAACCCGACCCATTTTTGCAAACAGGTCGGTTTTTGGACCCGAACCCGACCCGCTTCGGGTTCAGGTCAACCCAACACGACCCGAATGACCCGGTGCCAACAAAAAACTACTAGTTTTCAGGTTCAAAAATGGGTCAATCTCGGGTTGTCAGGTCAAAAACAGGTCAATTTCGGGTCAACCCAAACCCGACCTGATTTTTGAAATAGGTTGAATTGATGAACCCGAACTCGACCCGTTTCGAGTTAGTGTTGACCCTAACCCGGAATTTTCGGGTCGGGTTCGAATCGAATTTTCAGGTCGTGTCAAATATTGACACCCCTATTCTTAGCAGTATTTCCTGTGATATTCTTTCGTTATAGGCAATGCACGATAGAGTTCAAATGTCTCATAATAGAGTTATAAATATTGACGTGAAGTTCATTTTAATATTCTAAAATTAAAGAATCGCACATTATGAATACTTTATTGATCACAAAGGACTTTTCATATATGTTGGAGAGCATCTTCATGTTGCTTGTTGTTTCATTGAGGATGTTAAAGTGGATGTTAAGGCTAAAAGATAACAAATTTTCCCAAGTGCTTGGTTGTCTATCAATTTCCACTCTTCTTGAATGATTGATTGAGCTTTACCTCTATGGTTGATGGTGTTGTTTTTTAGAATAGTGTTAGACCGGCCCATCCTGGGCCGGCTGGACCGGTCCAACCGGGACCGGTCCGCTGCTACGCGAGGCGGACGCGAGAGACGGGCGGAAGCCGCGAATCCGCGTGAGCACGTGAGGGGGGTTTTAGGAGGGAAAATTTGAACGTGTAAGGCTCTTTTAGGAAGTTTGTAATGGTCCTTTATGATTAATTTTATATAAGGAGGAGTTTGGGGGGAGATTAGGTTATCTTGAATTTGAATTTGAGTTTTCTCTTTGAGATCTAGGTTTGTTCTTGGGCTCTTGGCTTCACCGGAGACTTTGGAGAGTACGTTCTTCCTCTCGAATTGAAGAACACATTGTATCTTTGCTACTTTCATTGTCTTCTAGTGAAATACAAGTCTTTTCTCCTCATTTTCTACAGTTTTGCCCTACTTTTCCACTGTTTTTGGCTGATTTCCTGCTGTGGACAGCAGTTTGCTGTGAGATCTTTGGCTAAAGTGATTAGGAAATACTTGGAATCAAGTATTTCCTATCAAATTGGTATCAGAGCGTCGATTCGGGACCACCGGCGGCTGGAATTCTGAAATTTCAGCAAGTTTTTCCTCTCCGGAAGAAGATTTGTGGGATCCGTTAGAAGGAAGATGGCCGGAAAGAAGGTGGAAGTATTAGAAGGCGAGTTCGGACAACTGAAGACAGATCTGGAAGAAAAGTTCCTGGAGATCTCCACCAATAATGACAGGTTGGAAGGGAGGTTCGCGGCTATGGAAGAGATGATGAAGAAATTACTGGAGATGAAGCCTAATCCGACGGCGTCAGAAGCAAGAGAGACTGTCGGCGACCATGGCGTAGGAGGAAATCCGAACCCGCTTCGGGGGAGGAGGAATCCGGCTGTGGAGATCCTTGAGGGAGATGACGACATGCCACCTCTAGAGCCACTCTCTAGAGAGGAGATGAGCATGGGGAATGACCGCCGAGGTGCTGATTTTCAGCGTCGAGGTGCTGATTTTCAGCGTCGAGGTGTGGATTTTGGAGGCAGGCGGGGGGAATATGAAGGTAGTGCAGATTTTGGAGAAAGGAGAGAAGAATATCAGCGTCGAGGTGCTGAATTTCAGCGTCGAGGTGCTGATTTTGAAAGGGGAAGAGGAGATTATGACGAAGAATTCGGTTACCAACGTCGGAGGGAGGATCGGGACACTTGGGGAGCACCTTCTCTTCGAGGAATGGGAAGTTATGGAGATTACCGGGGTAACGGAAGGGATCCGAAGGTGAGGAAGTTGAAGATGCCCATCTTTGAGGGGGAAGATGGTCATGGCTGGATCTACAAGGTGGAGCGTTACTTTGCTGTCAACGGATTGACAGATGATGAGAAGCTGACGGCGGCAGGATTGTGTCTGGAAGGGAAGGCGTTGGCATGGTATCAATGGCGAGACAGGAGAGAGCCTATCAGGAACTGGAGAGAGTTCAAGGATTGTTTATTAGAACGTTTCCGAGCCGATGGGGGAGGAGACTTCTATGAACAGTTCTTTGCTCTGACTCAGGAGGGGACCGTGGCCGACTACCGGGACAGATTCGAGTACTTGGCTAGCCGTCTGGATCACATCTCTGAATCGGCCCTGGAGGGGAATTTTATGAAGGGGCTCAAGCCGGAGATAAGAACGGCTGTTAGAGTGCTGGAGCCAAGGAACTTAGGCAAAGCCATGGAGCTTGCTGATGGGCCGGTTGAACCGGCCCCGCCTGGACCCGTGCGGGTCTACAGGCGGAAGAGGGGGGGGGCGGTGAACCGGCTGGACCAAAGGAGGGACCCCCCACTTAAGTGAGGGTATTTTGGGGATGGGAGGATCTTTTTGAAAGGGTATGAGGGGAGCTATTAGGGTTTAGTTTTGGCATTATGAAAAGTGTACTCTCTTTCTAGTTTTTCTTCCTCTAGTCTTCTCTTGTGCTTTTCTAGGGTTTTCTTTTGGGAGATCTTGTCCTTCTCGAAGTGGACAAACTTATCTTGTTTTCTCTTAGCTTGCGAATGCAAAGGTTCTCATTTTTCTTCTCTATCCTTTTTGTGATTATTTCTCATTTGGTGTTGGTGGAGAAAGTTCACTCTCTTGGAGGGGAAATTAGGGCAAACCCTAATTTGTGAAACCTAAGTCGTATCAAGTTGGTATCAGAGCTCTTGATCCTAGAAGGCATGGCGTCAAAGAAAGTAGAAGCTTTGGAGGGAGAGATGGGCCAATTGAAAGAGGAGGTAGGTGAGAAACTTTCGTCGATGGAGGGAAAATTTTCATCCTTGGAGGAAAGATTTGGAGGAATGGAAGAGATGATCCGGAAATTGTTAGAAGCTCAAGTTGTCCCATCAAACCCTAAGGAAAAAGGGAAATCTCCGGTGACGAACCAAAACCCTAACCCTAATTTTCCAATTAGGGAAGAGGGAGTAAATCAAAGCGAAGATGGCATACAAGGGCAATGGCCAAGGGAAGGAGGAGAAGGGTCGGGAGTAGGTGGCCCTTGGGGAATGACCGGTGGTCAAGGGGGCCGGCCATACATGGGCTCGGGGGGGCCCCACGGCACACGTGATGGGTGGCCGAATCAGATGGGTGGATTTCCGGAAGGAAATCGTGCCACATGGGAGCAAGGAGGAAGAAGGGAAGACTACGGCATGGGCTATGGAGAGCCAAGAGAACCCCCATGGAGGGGGCCTCAAAATCCTTACCTGGGGGGGAGAAGGGGAAGGCCACAAGGGGAGGGCTTTACTCAGGGGACTTGGGGAGATGGGAGAACTTTTCACCGAGCTGACAACCGCATGAGGAAATTGAAGATCCCTATTTTTGAAGGGGAGGATGCTTATGGATGGATCTACAGGGTGGAGCGCTACTTTGCAGTGAATGGTGTCACAGAAGAGGAGAAGTTGATGGCAGTCCCGGTATGTTTGGAGGGGAAGGCATTGGCCTGGTTTCAATGGCTTGAAGGGAGACAACATGTTAGAAGCTGGGAGGAGTTCAAAGACCTTCTACTGCACAGATTCAGGGTGTCCAGCGAGGGCACACACTATGAGCAGTTGGTGGCTCTAGTGCAGGAGGGCACAGTGGCAGAGTATAGAGAGCACTTTGAGCTACTGTCAGGCAGATTGAGAGGAATTCCGGATGACCTTCTAGAGGGGAGTTTCATGAAGGGGCTGAAGCCTCACATCAGAGCAGCCATCAGAGTAGTGGCTCCACATGGGTTAGTAAGGATCATGGAGACGGCACAGCTGGTAGAGGACAAGCTGAAGGTGGAACCACCGAGGAGATCAGGGGTGTCTTACCCCACTTACCGACCACCACTCATGGTTGGAGGCCCAAGGGCGACGACCATCCTTCCTCCTAGAGAGATAGCCAAAGAGAAACCCACTACGGCAGTGAACCAAGGAGGGTTCAAAAGGTTGACTGATTCAGAGTTGAAGGAAAAAAGGGCCAAGGGCCTCTGCTATCGATGTGATGAGAAGTTTACACCGGGGCATAGGTGTAAGGAGAAGACCCTACATGTGATCCTAGTGGGGGATTCAGAGGAGGAGGAAGGGGATGCAGGAGCAACTGAGGAGGAGGGCGAGGAGGAAGAGCATCCTCATTTGGCTATGGTGGAGGTTTCACTCAACTCCATAGCTGGATTGACATCACATTCCACCATGAAGCTAGAAGGAGAGATTGCAGGTTGCAAGGTGATGGTATTGATTGATAGTGGAGCCACTCACAACTTCATAGCTTGCAGATTGGTGGATAGGGTGGGGCTACTGGTGACCCAAGGGAGAGGTGTCGGCGTTATGTTGGGCACGGGGAAGAAGGAGCGCTGTAGCGGGCAGTGTAAGGGAGTGACCCTTACATTGCAAGGGGAGGAAATAGTGCAGGATTTTCTACTGTTAGATTTGGGAAGCACTGACGTGATACTGGGGATGCAGTGGCTCCAATCCTTGGGAGAGATGAAGGTAAACTGGAAGAAGTTATACATGGAGTATGGAAAGGGAAGCAGGAGAGTGACACTACAGGGAGATCCCAGCTTATGTAGAACCAGAGTGGCCTTAAAGTCCATCTTCAGGACTTTGAGAGATGAAGGAGAGGGCTATCTGATAGAGCTACAACAAGTAGATGGGGAGACCGAAGGGGAATCAGAAATCATATCGGAGGTGGTTCAGGATCTTCTACAGCAACACTCCACAGTGTTTCAGATGCCTAAAGGGCTACCCCCTGTCAGATCTAGAGAGCATAGTATTGTGTTGAAGGCCGGGGTGGCACCCATCAGTGTGCGACCCTACAGATATCCCCATGCTCAGAAAGAAGAAATTGAGAGGTTAGTAGCAGAGATGTTGGAGGCTCAGGTGATCCAGCCCAGTGTGAGCCCATTTTCCAGCCCGGTACTCTTAGTGAAGAAGAAAGATGGTAGTTGGAGATTCTGTGTAGACTACCGAGCCCTCAACAAGGAAACTGTGCTGGACAAGTTTCCTATTCCTGTAGTTGACGAGCTTTTGGATGAACTTGGGGGAGCCACCATCTTCTCCAAGTTGGACTTGAAATCTGGTTATCACCAGATTAGGATGAGGGCTGAAGACATTCAGAAGACGGCGTTTCGGACACACGAAGGTCATTATGAGTTTTTAGTGATGCCATTCGGGCTCACTAACGCTCCCTCCACCTTTCAAGCTCTGATGAATCAGGTCTTCCAGCCCTACTTGAGGAGGTTTGTTTTAGTTTTTTTTGATGATATTTTGGTGTATAGCAAGTCTCTGCAGGACCATCTCACCCACCTTGGGGTGGTACTCACTACCTTAAGGGAGCATCAGTTATATGCCAACCACAAGAAATGTTCTTTCGCTCAGAAGGAGGTGGAGTATCTGGGACATATCATTTCAGAGAGTGGGGTAGCTGCTGACCCCACCAAGATAGAGGCCATGGTGAAGTGGCCTACACCAAAATCCCTTAAAGGTCTACGGGGATTTTTGGGACTTACTGGCTACTACAGGAGGTTTATCAAGGGCTATGGTTCCATTGCAGGCCCTTTGACTGATCAGCTAAAGAAAGACAACTTCCAGTGGGGAGAGAAAGCAGAGGAAGCCATGAAGGCTCTGAAGGAAGCCATGACGAGTGCCCCAGTTTTGGCTCTTCCAGATTTCACTCAGCAATTTGTGGTTGAGACTGACGCTTCAGGAGTGGGCTTGGGAGCAGTGCTCATGCAGAATCATAGGCCGATCGCTTTCTTCAGCAGGATCTTAGCACCTAGAGCGAGGTTGAAGTCAGTTTATGAGCGGGAACTGATGGCCATTGTGTTAGCCATTCAAAAATGGCGGCCTTATCTATTGGGGCAACGATTCATAGTACGTACTGATCAGAGGAGCCTCAAGTACTTACTAGAGCAGAGATTGGTGGCGGAGGAACATCAGAGGTGGCTAGCAAAACTTTTGGGGTACGAGTTTGAGATTCAGTATAAGCCCGGAGCTCAAAACAAGGC
Organism: Dendrobium nobile; assembly: GCA_022539455.1. NCBI lineage: Eukaryota > Viridiplantae > Streptophyta > Magnoliopsida > Asparagales > Orchidaceae > Dendrobium > Dendrobium nobile. The sequence goes on from CM039718.1 coordinate 53,931,257, forward strand.
GGCAGATGCTCTTTCCCGTGTGGAGTGCTCACAGCTGATGGCACTATCTGTTCCACGATTGGTTGATTGGGGTGAACTGGTAAAGGAAAATCAACATACCGAGGAGTTAGAGAGAATCCGGGCGGCTATCCAGAAGGGAGAAGGGGGGTTCAAAGGGTATCACCTAGAGAACTCTCTTTTATTATACAAAGGGAGGTTAGTACTACACCGTGACTCAGCATTTGTCCCCATTCTTCTACGGGAGTATCACGATAGCCGTATTGGTGGACATTCGGGAGTGGAGAAGACCTATCGGCGGGTGAAAGCCGAATTCTTCTGGAAAGGGTTAAGAGGAGATGTCGAAGACATGGTGAGCAAATGTGATATTTGTCAACGGAACAAGTATCAAGCTTGTGCTCCTAGTGGTTTGCTGCAGCCCTTGGTGCTTCCAAACAAGATTTGGGAGGAAGTCACCATGGATTTCATTGAGGGGTTACCCAAGTCGGAAGGATATACGGTTATCATGGTGGTAGTTGACCGTCTGAGCAAGTATAGTCATTTCATTCCACTACGGCATCCTTTTTCAGCTCCTACTGTAGCATCTACTTTCATCAGAGAGGTGGTTCGATTGCATGGGGTCCCCACTTCTATTGTCTCGGATAGGGACAAAGTCTTCTTGAGTTCATTTTGGAAAGAGATCTTCAAGATGCAGGGCACATTCTTGAAGCGGAGTACAGCATACCACCCACAGACAGATGGACAGTCCGAGGTGGTGAACCGGAGCGTGGAAACTTACTTGAGATGCTTCGTTGGGGAGAGGCCTAAGCAGTGGGTCAAATGGTTGCCATGGGCAGAATATTGGTACAACACTTGTTACCATACCGCCTCTCAGCTCACACCTTTCAAGATTCTTTATGGAAGAGATCCACCACCGTTGGTGAATTATCAGAAGGGGACGACCCCGGTATATTTAGTGGATCAATACTTGGAGGAGAGGGATAGGGTGTTGGGAGAGTTGAGGGAACACCTATTGCGGGCCCAACAGATCATGAAGACCAAGGCGGATGCTCACCGCAAGGATGTGACATTTGAGGTTGGAGAGATGGTATACTTGAAGCTAAGGCCTTACAGGCAGAAGACCTTAGCTAGCAGAAGGAGTGAAAAGCTCTCTCCACGATACTATGGGCCTTTCGAGATCGAAAGGAAAGTTGGGATGGTGGCCTACCGTCTCAAGTTGCCCCCTCATTCCTCCATTCACCCTGTATTCCATGCATCGCTATTGAAGAAGAGCATAGGGGATCATACTGTGGTCATTCCTACTATACCCCAGGGCCTCACAGAAGATATGCAATTCTTACTAGAGCCACTACATGTGAAGGAAGTGAGGAAGAATGATCAAGGCAAAAGGGAGATTCTCATCGAGTGGAAGGACTTACCGACACATGAGGCTACTTGGGAGATATACGAAACCATGCAGGCGCAGTTTCCAGACTTCAACCTTGAGGACAAGGTTGATCTCCTAGAGGGCGGTATTGATGGGCCGGTTGAACCGGCCCCGCCTGGACCCGTGCGGGTCTACAGGCGGAAGAGGGGGGGGGCGGTGAACCGGCTGGACCAAAGGAGGGACCCCCCACTTAAGTGAGGGTATTTTGGGGATGGGAGGATCTTTTTGAAAGGGTATGAGGGGAGCTATTAGGGTTTAGTTTTGGCATTATGAAAAGTGTACTCTCTTTCTAGTTTTTCTTCCTCTAGTCTTCTCTTGTGCTTTTCTAGGGTTTTCTTTTGGGAGATCTTGTCCTTCTCGAAGTGGACAAACTTATCTTGTTTTCTCTTAGCTTGCGAATGCAAAGGTTCTCATTTTTCTTCTCTATCCTTTTTGTGATTATTTCTCATTTGGTGTTGGTGGAGAAAGTTCACTCTCTTGGAGGGGAAATTAGGGCAAACCCTAATTTGTGAAACCTAAGTCGTATCACTTGCACAACTGGTGGAAGATCAGAAGAGATCAGAAAGAGGAGCTAGAGGCAACTACTCAGGAGGATCATACAAAATGACTACTGCTGTATTACCCTCAAAAGGGGTAGCCCCATGGAATCAGAGGGAGGTGCCCAAGGAGAAATTCGTTGGAGGAGGAAATGGGGGACAGTTCAAAAGGTTGACCGACAAAGAAATGCAGGACAAAAGAGCAAAAGGGTTGTGCTTCAGATGCGATGAGAAGTACATGCCGGGGCACAAGTGCAAGGATCGATCTCTTCAGGTTCTCCTCGTTTGTGAAGATGAGGAAGACGAAGAGAGAGGTGTAAATGACCCCGAGGTGGAGGAGGATGAGAAGTTGCATCTGGATGTAGCAGAGGTCTCTCTGAACTCAGTAGTGGGACTCACATCGAGTCACACTATGAAGGTGAAAGGGGAGATCTCTGGTCGTGAGGTTGTGGTGTTGATAGACAGTGGAGCGACACACAACTTCATTTCCACCCAGATGGTTGATGTGATGGGGATGGAGCTAGTGGATACCAGAGGTTACGGAGTAATGATGGGCACTGGAAAGGTAGAGATGGGTCGAGGTGTCTGCCGAGGAGTAGTATTGAAGATTCAAGGGATCCTGGTAAAGGAAGACTTCCTTCCCTTGGAATTGGGGAGTACGGATGTCATCCTTGGGATGAAATGGCTGCAGACATTGGGAGAGACAAAAATCAATTGGGGAACACTAAAGATGGAGATGGTGATTGGTGGCAGGAAGAGGACGATTCAAGGTGATTCCGGGCTGACTAAAGCAGGGGTTTCTCTCAAATCCCTCATCAAAACCATTCGAGAGGAAGGAGGAGGCTTCTTAGTAGAGTTGCACCGCCTGGAAGGAGTCAGACTGGAGGAGGAAGGCAATGTTCCCTCTGCAGTACAGCCGCTCATACAACAGTTCAGTGAAGTCTTTGAACCGCCCCAGGGGTTACCTCCTCAGAGAGAGTTGGAGCACGCCATTACCCTGAAGGAAGGTGAAACTCCAATCAGCGTCCGTCCTTACCGCTATCCACAGATTCAGAAAGATGAGATTGAAAAGCTGATCCGGGAAATGCTGGAGGCAGAGATCATCAGACCCAGCAACAGCCCTTTTTCCAGCCCAGTCATCCTAGTTAAGAAGAAGGACGGAAGTTGGAGATTTTGTGTGGATTACAGGGCTCTGAATAAAGGCACTGTACCAGACAAGTTCCCAATTCCTGTGATTGATGAGTTACTGGACGAGCTACATGGTGCAGTGATGTTCTCTAAGCTAGATCTAAAATCTGGTTACCACCAAATCAGGATGAAGGAGACTGATGTTCCAAAGACAGCGTTCAGGACTCATGAAGGACATTATGAATTTCTGGTAATGCCCTTTGGATTGACTAACGCTCCGGCAACATTTCAGTCCTTGATGAATCGGGTATTCAAGCAGCACCTTAGGAAGTTTGTCCTAGTCTTTTTCGATGACATCCTGGTGTACAGCAAGACTGTGGAGGAACACTGGGAGCATTTGAGAGTGGTATTGGAAGTGCTGCAGGAGCACCAGTTGAAAGCCAACCTGAAGAAGTGCAGTTTTGCTCAGGCAAGTGTGGAATACTTGGGACATGTGGTATCACAAGAAGGAGTAGCAGCGGATCAAACTAAAAGTGAAGCAATGCAGAAATGGCCGCTACCTAGGAACCTCAGGGAATTGAGGGGTTTTCTAGGATTGACTGGATACTACAGGAAGTTTGTGAAGGGATACAGTACCATTGCCTGGCCTTTGACTGAGCAGCTGAAGAAGGATAGTTTTTGCTGGGGAGAGGCGGCCACCCAGGCATTCGAAAGGTTGAAAGAGGCCATGACCACGGTTCCTGTTCTAGCTCTTCCAGACTTTGATCAGTCGTTTATAGTAGAGACAGATGCCTCGGGATATGGGTTAGGGGCGGTATTGATGCAGAATCACAAGCCAGTAGCATACTTCAGTCAAGTGCTATCAGCCAGAGCTAGATTGAAGTCAGTATATGAAAGAGAGCTGATGGCCATTGTTTTGGCAATCCAAAAGTGGCGGCCATATCTCTTGGGAAGACACTTTATTGTACGGACCGATCAGAGGAGCTTGAAGTATTTGTTAGAGCAAAGGATGGTGACTGAAGAGCATCAGAGGTGGTTATCCAAACTATTAGGCTATGATTTTGAGATCCACTATAAGCCTGGTTTGGAGAATAAGGCGGCCGACGCTTTATCTAGATGCGTGGGGGAGATTCAGGAGTTGGTTGTGTCAGCGCCATTGATAGTAGATTGGGGGGCCATCAAAGAAGAAAGCATGCTGAACGAGGAATTGAGGAAGATCAGGGAGGATCTGGAGAAAGACAAGAGCAGTCACCCTGGTTACTACATGGAAGGGGGGAGACTTTTGTACCAGGGGAGGTTTGTGATGCCACGAACTTCCATACACATTCCCCACCTGTTGCAGGAATTTCATGGCAGCTCAGTGGGTGGTCACTCCGGAGTTCAGAAGACATACAGGAGGCTGGCAACAGAACTATATTGGAAGGGGATGCATAAAGATGTAGAGGAGATGGTGGCGGGTTGTGAGATATGTCAAAGAAACAAATACATGGCCATGGCCCCAGGAGGTTTACTACAACCCTTGACACTTCCAAACAAAGTTTGGGAGCAAGTTTCCATGGATTTTATCGATGGATTACCCAGATCAGAAGGATTCACAGTGATACTGGTAGTGGTGGACCGGCTTAGCAAATATGCACACTTCATTCCACTCAGGCATCCCTACACTGCAGTGACAGTAGCTTCAGCTTTCATCAGGGAAGTGATCAGACTGCACGGAGTACCAGAAGCGATTGTATCAGATAGGGACAAGGTGTTCCTCAGCCATTTTTGGAAGGAGTTGTTCAGATTACAGGGAACAGTGCTCAAGAGGAGCACAGCCTACCACCCACAGACGGATGGCCAGACGGAAGTAGTCAACAGAAGCTTGGAGACGTACCTAAGATGCTTTGTTTCAGAGACACCAAAGCTATGGGCAAAATGGCTATCATGGGCTGAGTATTGGTACAACACGTCATTTCACTCGGCGTCACAAATGACTCCATTCAAGGTGTTGTATGGGCGGGATCCCCCACACTTAGTACACTTTGGGAGCAGTAGTACCCCAGTTTCGTCAGTAGAAGAGTACTTGGAGGAAAGGGACCGAGTGCTAGAAGAATTGAAGAGGCATTTGTTGAGGGCGTAGCAAATCATGAAGAAGCAAGCAGATGGGCATAGAAGAGATATCCAGTTTGAGGCAGGGGACAAGGTGTTCTTAAAGCTTCGTCCATACAGGCAGAAGACAGTCGCCAACAGGAGGAATGAAAAGCTGGCTCCAAGGTATTTTGGTCCGTATGAAGTACTGGAAAAGATTGGGACAGTAGCTTATCGTCTAAAACTACCCCCATCGGCGACTATACACCCAGTTTTTCACGTCTCCCAGCTGAGAAGGGTCATTGGTGAGCACATCGCCATTCCAGAGCTACCGCCGACACTTACGGAGGAGTTAGAGGTGATCCTGGAACCTTTGGAGCTGAGGGGTGTTCGCCAGAAAGAAGAGGGAACTAAGGAAGTGTTGATCCAGTGGAAGAACCTTCCTGACTACGAGGCCACATGGGAGCCATACGAGATGACAAAACAGCAGTTTCCAGATTTTCACCTTGAGGACAAGGTGATTCTTTGGGAGGGCGGTAATGTTAGACCGGCCCATCCTGGGCCGGCTGGACCGGTCCAACCGGGACCGGTCCGCTGCTACGCGAGGCGGACGCGAGAGACGGGCGGAAGCCGTGAATCCGCGTGAGCACGTGAGGGGGGTTTTAGGAGGGAAAATTTGAACGTGTAAGGCTCTTTTAGGAAGTTTGTAATGGTCCTTTATGATTAATTTTATATAAGGAGGAGTTTGGGGGGAGATTAGGTTATCTTGAATTTGAATTTGAGTTTTCTCTTTGAGATCTAGGTTTGTTCTTGGGCTCTTGGCTTCGCCGGAGACTTTGGAGAGTACGTTCTTCCTCTCGAATTGAAGAACACATTGTATCTTTGCTACTTTCATTGTCTTCTAGTGAAATACAAGTCTTTTCTCCTCATTTTCTACAGTTTTGCCCTACTTTTCCACTGTTTTTGGCTGATTTCCTGCTGTGGACAGCAGTTTGCTGTGAGATCTTTGGCTAAAGTGATTAGGAAATACTTGGAATCAAGTATTTCCTATCAAATAGATAATCTTCTATATGCATAGGGCTGCAAACGAACCGAGCCGAGCCGAGTATGTGAGTGTTCATGTTTGTGTTCATTTAATATCAGCTTGTTCAAGTTTGGTTCATGTTTGTTCGAGTTTTATTGTTTGTGTTCATGTTTGATTCATTTAAATTAATGAGTGTTCATGTTCGGTTCATGTTCAGTTCATGTTCATTCGTTTAGTGCTTATTGAGCTTATTCGCGAACATATTTAACGAATTTTTTTTAACTATCAAACAAATACGTTTATGAACATATCTATGAACAAACATATTTATAATAAAAGCAATTGTCTATGTAACAAAGGCAATGATTATTTATATTTATTAATTTTATAGTCAAATATTAATTATTTTTATCTAGCTTATTCACGAGTTCAAAATCAAACACGAATCAAGATTTTATCGAGCTTAATGTCGAACTTGTTCACGAACATAAATGAGCTGAACGCATTAGTGTTCAAGTTTGTTTATTTAAGAATCGAGTATTTAAAATATTGTTCAATTTTGTTTGTTTAGCTAATTAAACGATCACAAACGAGCTTTAATCGAACCGAACAACGAGTAGCTCGTCGAACGTTTGGTTCGCTTGCAGCCCTATATATGCATCTTCTTGAATTTGAAGTTTTAGCAATCCAATTTGTTAATTTTGATCTTATTGTCCTACATGCTCGGATATGAAATCCTTTTAGAACAGATCTCTCATGACTTCAAGCAAAACTCCTCAGAAGTAGTAGGAAACGTAATAGAAATCATAAATATGGGACAAGTTTATGTAATTTTGTGACATTAACCTACATTAATAGCGACATAAATGTTAAATATTAAATCAAGCCTTAAAATAGGGCTATATCAAAATTACATTTTCATATAAAATTGAAGATAATAATAGAGAGATCACTTTGCATACTTCAATGATCAAGAGGGTCACAATTAGTTGTTACAAAGGTGGGGTTGGACATAGAGAAGAAAATGTTTTTGCTATTTCTATCATGTTGCCTTTATTGCTACAAGTGACCAAATGAGAGTTTCTCTCCAATATGATTAAAAAAAAGCTTCTCTTGACAGAACCAAAACTAGCAACATCACCATTTTCTTGTAAAAGCACAAGATCTCCTCCTGCAAGTGCTTAAAAAAACTATTCCTTTTGTTTTCTCAGAATTGGTAGCCCTCTCTAATTTTTTATTTAGAAGAAATTTAGCTTCATTTGATTAACAAGCATTAATATAAATCTCCATTATTTGCTGGGTTAAGATAAGCTTTTTTTTGTTTGTTTAAAACTACTCCTATTAGTTTCCTCCTTTTTGCTAATTTGCTGATTCTTCAGATATTTTTCTGTTCTGCTTTTAGTTTGGGACAACTTTCTTAATGCTTTTCTTTTTTGACTGTAACCACAATTTTGATTTGGCCACTGCTTTCAATAAATCTTTATACTAAGAAGCTGCTTTCTCCAGTAGCTTTCAAAAAAACTATTTCTCCACAGCAGCTTTACAATCACCATTATAAAAAGTTGCAGTCGTCATCCAAAAAGGATCCTAAATTTCATTCATGCTTCCATTTCGCTGCATCTAAAGCAACTTCTTCCAAATAGACAAAATAAGCATCCATAGGAAAATTTTGCTAACTACATGAAAATTAACAAAATAATTATGATAAAACATTAAAATAAAATAGTTAAAAAAAAAGATCTCAAATGTATCTTTAATTCATTGTGTTAAGCTGTGAAGTCCAATTAGAAGCCTGAAACAAATCTAGATTAAAGTGAGCATCATAACATGTATAATAAGAACACAAACTAGAAATTACATCAGCTCTTACAAATAAGCAACATATTAACTTTATATAAGCAATACATATATCATCATTATCATCATCACTGATCCTTCAGCTCATCTTCAGGCACAGCATTCCTCACATAGCCAACAGCAACAAAGTGCAGCAAGACTGCAATTACAAGATTCAAATATGAATAGCTTTATCTATTCTTGACAGACTCAATTCTTAAAAGATAATTTATTGAAAAAGCTAAGACAGACTCTCAATTTAACTCTAAATCAAAGATAGTTTGATGATGGGATTAGGGTTTTGTTAAATAAAGATTGAACAAGCCACATGCATGCCCAACTTAAAGTAAACTTGAATTTTTTGTTTTTGTCACCCCCAAAGGAGGCGCATGGTGGCATAAGTAATCCCTCAGTGGGCCTACCAGCAGCCAAACTCACAGGTGCAGGGCCACATAGTTATTTTCTCCTCATTTAAAAAGTCGCGCCGCATGAGAGAGGAATCGAGCATGGGTTGGGATATTCCCAACCACGCTCGCCCACCAACTCAGCTAGGCCCAGTGGGTTAGTAAACTTGAATTGAACAAGTCATTTCTAAGACTTGAGTAGATCACAAGAAGATGGCGCTCTCTTTAGGATAGTCAAAATATCATTCTTAGTTTTTTTTTAAAATAGTCATTATGAGAGATTTGTTCTGAGTATAAATATGAAAAATTTAAGTTTGTTCGAAGTTTTAATTAAACTTCGGATATGATGTAATTTAAGGTCATTTAAACTCAAATTTTGATGATTTTGAAACTATTTTAAGATTCATCTTATTAAAATGCATTACAATAATCATAAATTTACAAGAATCAGAGTCTGGATCATAAATTTATAAGGTTGTTTTAAAAATCGTTTTTTTTACTTATTCCAGCTTAGTTTTTCCGCCGGAAAAGTTTTCCGGCGAAATAATTCAGCTAGAAAAAATTTCCAGCATTTTTTTTTTGACGGAAAAGCTTTCCGACGCTCAATTTACCGTCGAAATCATTTTCGCCGAATCCACCGAAAAATTCAAAATTTTCTGTCAGAAATACACTTTTTTCCCGTAGTGGATTTCTTCTAAAATAATTTTTGAGTTCATAAATTTAAGTTTGAGTGGGGTTTTCCCAAAAAAATGCATGAAAATTTGTGCTATATTAAATTGATTTTGTGCTAATCATTGGTTCAAATTACCTTTCAAAACTTATTTTATTTTCTCATACAAATTTGTAACATCAAACACACCTTTAGCATAAATGTGAAGAAAGGAATCAGAAAGTGATCACCTACCATCCTTCAATGAATCCTTTCTCCCCTCTCTTCTTTGTTCGTTGACAGCATTTCTTCTTTTTTGATGCAGAAGTTTCAGTTGGATAGCCTATCAATACCCAATTAGCCTTCATAATCTATGATTATATAATCTAATAAGCAAAATATTAAAATCTCCTCTACTCCATCCTTCAATAATACTAATACTAATTATAATTAGACAATGACTTTTATGCTAACAAAATATTGTTAATAATCATCTAGCCATGGACATATATGAAGGTTGAGATAGAGAGAAAACTAAACCTGGAGGAGGCTGGTTGGGTTTATTGGTTCCCCTTGTCCCAGATTTCTCCATGTTCTTTCTGCAACTTATAGCAAGCAAGAAGCTGATTTCAATCTATATGTGTGTAGATAAGAAGACTACTTCTTGCCTCTATTTATATTGTAAAAGCTTAAAGCTTCCACCATGGCCTCCATGTGTGAAAGGAAATAAAGGGTTCCTTCAAAACTTTGGACTTTGTTTAATAATGTTATGCTAATGCTCTATTATGAGTTTTTTGTTATCAAGTTAATATTTTTTTGTTATTTTTTAATAAATTGTGAATTATAAGGATGTAGCTTTACACTACAAATATTTTGTTGTTTTATAGTTGTAAAATAGCTCGTTCGTGATTGCTATGGCTATTAGGTGGCATAGCGGTTGCTATATCAGTCGACATAACCTCAATCACAAAATTGTTTAGCAAATGCAAGTGATTAGTAGCAAGTATTGTAATTAGATGTTAACCGTAACATTGTTGTCGCGAGTAGGGATGTTAGTTTTGAGTTGGACTCGAACTTGACCTGTAACCCGATTTTGATAGCCCTAGTCGCAAGGACTTCAAAACATCTCAACGCCTATTTTGATACATATTGATTTGTGGCCACTAAACATCAAGACTATCATACAAAGACAGATTTACTAATCCACATAAAAATAAAAAATTTCGCTCGCTAACATCAAACCATTTATAATTTATTTTTTAATAAAACACATAAAGATACATCTATCATCCATCAATCTACATGTAATTAACACAAATGTTCAACTAGAAAGTAAATCAAATTATTCTTTCCAGACTGAGAAAGTAATGGAAAAATTACCTTCATCATCATCATATCTTCAATTCTTTAATATTCTAGAGATTTTCAGCCTTTTTTTTCCCTTTCTTTTAAAATTAGTCAAAAGCATATGGCTCACTATCTCAGACACTTTAAGACAAGATAAGAATTATGCCCACCGGCCAGCAACTGTTTAGGAGCATTGAAAGAAAATTTTTCAGACAATAATTCTATTGCTATAGATTATTCAATACAAAGCCATAAAAAAGGCCAACTGGCATATTTTTTTCTTGGGCATGAAGGAGCTTTTGACATGCTTGGATTCTTTGCTTTAGATCTTTTATGAATGCTGGCTATCTTTTTCTTCTGTTCTTTGAGTTGAGGCATCTGATCCTCCTTACTTGTTTTAGTTTGGCAAATAAGGTTAGGGAAGATGTTAGATGCTTTAGACATTAGAGTACTTAGGCTCATGGATTCAAGGTCCTTTAAAGATTGTAGTAACTTTTAGTTTGATTCGAGTTCAATGAGTCTAAGAGTATGTTTGGGACGGCTATAATGTTTTATAAAGTTGGTTTCGAAGTTTCTTTCGAGAAGTAATTTAACTACTATGGTTGCAAAAAATAAATTTTCATTATAGAAATTTCTGAAAAGTAGTGAGAAAGCATCTAAAAAGTAGTAGTCAAATGAAATTATGATTGTTGTGTAAAAAAGCAAAACAGGGAGAAAGTTGTCCCAAACAATCCCTAAGGCTTTGTTTGGGAAGACTTTCTTGTTGCTTCTTAAAACAACTTTCTTGTTGCTTCTTAGTTCTTGTACAAAAAAGTTGTTTTAAGAAGAAGTAAGAAAGTCGTCCCAAACAAAGACCATGAGCTAAACTATATCACTTACTTAATTCTATTAATGAAGCTTTCATGTTGTTTAACAAAAATAGTAAATAAACTCCTATTGGTATATGAAAATTTTCATATGATCAAGTTCAATTTTCAAAGTAAATTGCGGGTCTTAAGAAACTCAAACAGATTGAATCAGCTATAAATTAAGACTTAAAAATTTGAGTAAAATGTTCTCTAAATTGTGTAAGTTAGTTTATTAGATGATCATCTCATCTGGAAGATTAAAATGATAACAAGAATACTTGCACTACAGGAAAATCATCTATTACTGATGTTTTTGATATTTTTTCTGACGGTTTATAAACCCGCCAGAATAAACTGTGTAGTTTATAAACCATCGGAAATGAAAATCGGCGGCCATTTTCCGGCGGAAATTTTTTTTTGTAGTATTGAATTATATTTGAGGGGTGCACTAATCAAACTAGATCTATCCTCCTCCTTTCTTGGACAAGCTAAGGGACATTCGACGAGCCTCTGCCTAGCATTCTCTCTTTGTGAGCTATACTTCTATAGTGTTTAACCATCATGTAAAACCACAATTTTCTCACTTTTTATCACTAGAAAATAAATTTTCAAAGTTCACTTGAACCATCTATACCATTATTTCTTAAGCAATTTATGGAACATGCCTCTCTTTTTTATTAAATTAATATTTTGATGTTAAAATGATGGGAATTGTTCCTAATTTTCACCAATCCTAAATTTGAGAGGTGAACATTTTCAAAATCATTATGATCAATTTGTTCATCAATATTTTGATTTATCAACTAAATTGGAATCAAGAAATCTATAACATTGAGATAAATTAATTTGAGATTTTATCGTTGATGATTTATTTGTCAATGAGGGTGACCTCTTAATCAATCACTAGAGTCTATTCTAACTTGGACAAGTTGATCAAGCGCTAACCCAAAGGCGAGATTGTCAAGCCCACTTCCAAATCAAGCAAATGAGCTATATATGCCATCCAATATCAATGTAAATAAGAGAGATTCTAACAAACAATGATCATAATACCTACTTCAAAGTTCTTAAATAAATATTGATTTTATACATTTTGAACATCTAAAATAGAGTAGAAACTTTAGGGCTCCGTAAAATTACAAAATGTTTACCAACTTTAAAAGTTCAAGATATTTGTTCCTAGTGTTCCAAATGTGGCAACCAATTGCAATTGGTATGAGCGATGTAATCTTGTATCCTTTGAGTCATAAGAGAAGATAATAAGCTCGTGGAGAGAGAGAGATCATTTGATCTATCACCTTCATTGATTGTTGAGATTCATGAAATAAATTATCTACTAAAGAGTGTTTTAAGTGTGTATTATTTTGTCTCAAAAGCTCCATTTTAATAAATATCATTACAACATATCCAAAACTTGAGACCAACAAAGAGTCCATATGATGAACATAGTTTGGAGAGGAACATGTTGGTCATGACATGAGTGTCTTGAACTTAGGAAAGCAAATAGCCCACTTAAGTTTATCGCCATTAGGACAAACAGTTTAGAAATTTGGTGGGCTGTATCTATGGGCTTAAGTTCAAGCCCACTTGACAGATTTAAAATAATATTATGAAAGCAATAAATCATTATAGATATCAGAAGTTCATAGATCCAAAAGAAGTGTCTCCATTATCATGCCACAATATTATAATGTGTGTTTAGCATATCTAATAATGGTTTAAAGTTGTGGGCTATGTTTGGTCAACATGATTTGTTTGAACAAATTATAGAAATCAAACATACCTTGCAATAAACATAACTGATGTATTGAAGATGGTCGATGATTACGTGATGAAATACAACATTTGAAGGGAAAAAGGGTTGCGAGACGAGCCAGTGACTAAAAACAAGGCCTTTTTGCTGCAACCAGAGCTTTGTTGGAAATGCTGAAAGAGGGTTGTGTAGGCTAGTCGTGATTGGGAATGCCGGAAGAGCCCGTGAAGTGAAGCCCTAATGCAAAAGTTGAAAGGGAACGAGCTTCAATGTGTCGAGAAGGGGAAATAAGAAGAGAAGTGTTTGGAAATGGCTTGAATCAAGTGAGTTTTGAATACAAGCAAAAATGATCATTTGAGATATTTCAAATATCTCAATTTTTTACACTTGTTTTTAATTTCAAAGCTAATAAATATACATAGAAAGAGAGTGTGCGTGTGCAATACACTCATTTTTCTATCAAATAAACATCCCCTTAATAAATTTCTAAGATGGGAAACAATAAACCAATTTTTTGTTTGGGACAACTTTTTATTGCTTTATGAAGCAGCTTTCTAGTACGAATATTTCAAATTCAAAAAATTTTGCACTAAAAAATTGTTTCATAAAACAGTAAGAAAGCTGTCCCTAACAAAGCCTGCTTTTGGACATGGGGTTTTTGATGTTTACAACAATTTTTTAACTAAATAAATGCTGTAAAAAAGTAATAAAACAATGGTATCAAATGAAGCATAAATTTACTATTTAAAAATAAAAATAAAAATAAAATACTTTTTTTCTCATTAAATCATTAAAAAAAACCTTATTTAAAAATTCCTTGGCCTTTCTCGCGTTTCTCTGCGCACCGCTCTCGCTTATCCTCACTTCTTCCCCAATTACTATAACAGTGATCGTCCCCTGCTTCTCGTCCTCATTTCCCGCAATCAACTGGCCGCCTCTTGTTTGAGGAAGCACTGGCCCTCATGGGGGCCTCAACTGCCGCCGCCGTAGCGGATAGGGCGGCGTCGAACCGGACGGGAAAGATTGTAGCTTTGAAGCCGACGGAGAAGATGGTGGCGGACTTCATGATGGGTGGTGCTGCCGCGGTAGTGGCGAAGAGCGTGGCGGCACCAGTGGAGAGGGTCAAACTCCTTCTTCAGAATCAAGGGGAGATGCTGAGGAGGGGAAATCTGTCGAGGCCTTACGAAGGAATAGGCAATTGCTTCGTTAGGGTTCTCAGGGAGGAGGGGTTTTTCTCCTTCTGGAGAGGGAACCAGGCCAATGTCATCCGTTATTTACCCACGCAGGTTCTAATTTCTTAATCGTATTGGCTCTTTGCACGATCTTTTCTGCACGTTTAATATCTGAAATTTATCATAGAATTGCCTGGCATTGTATTTTCAACATGAAAACTTTGATTTTGTTACCTCGGCGTATAACTTGATCCCCTTTTTGTAAGTTTTGGTGCTTGCTATTTGATATTGGTTTATTATCAATTAATGATATGAGCATTACGATCTTCTTTTACCATAACCTAAGGGGAATGTTTGTAATTGCTTTTTGAGCATTGTATAGGTTTACTTGTTATGATTGTGATGCCATCTTGGAGAAATTTAAGATTATGTTTGGGTTGAACTACCTATTTGGTGCCTTAAATAAAATGGGAGATGTCACGAAAATGGTTAGTTGTTCAATGTATCCATCTTAAAATATAATGTATACCATATTGAAGGTGTCCATTAATGGTTCAGGAGGTTCCAAAAACAATCGGTCAAACCAAAATGTAGGCCTAAACTATGTTTGGTGTAAACTACCCGAGCTTGTTGTATGCTAGTGTTGACTTGTTTTTGAAATTGTTCATGAACTTTGGGCTCGTTCAAACTCAAGCCGACTATTAACTGATTTCGGAAAAAATGAAAATATATAGCTAATGAGCCTAACATTGTATATGTATGCTTAAATTAAATTTATTTCAAACATTATATTAAAAGGGATTTTTATTTGAATTTATTATTTAATTATTGCATTTAATTTAAATATTAGAGTATTTTTTATTTAATAGGTTAATTTTTATTTGTCATTTAAATTGATTTTTTTTTTTGTATATATTTCATGATTTATTAGAATTAGGATTTTAAATTGTCAAATTAATAGACCCTAAAAGATTTATATCCTAATAATATAGTGGGAGACAAGTTTGGGGTAATTAATCAATTCTAGCGCTCCAAATACTAACGTGATCGCCAACATGCATACGGTTGGTTTCGGGATTACATACAAATAAATATAGATGAAATGCAGATGTTACTATATGGACCTAAGGCTGGAAGAGCACACATCATATGGCTAAAAAACCTAAGGTTCTTGTTAGACCGGTCCACTGGACCGGTCCAGCCGGTCCGCACGGGACCGGCTCAGACGCGAAAGGATCGCGTGATCTCTGCCTCCTGCGGAGATCGAGCGGCCCGACCAGCCGAAGAGAGCATTTTAGGAAGCATTTTTTAGCGTTTTGAGAGGGAAATTTGAATGTAGGGACTGTTTAGGGATTTCCTTTTGATTTGTATGCATTAAATAGTAGATTTTCCTAGGGTTTGAGCATCTTGAATTTGGCTGAAATTTGAGATCTCGTAGATTTAGGATTTCTTTGGGCTCTAGCGGCGTCTAGAGATTTGGGAGAGATCGATCCTCCTCTCGAATTGAGGATCAATTGTATCTTTGTTGTTTTCTTCTTCTACTAGTAAAATACAAGCTGTTCTTCCAATTTTCTCTCAGCTTTTCCCTATTTTTCCCACTGTTTTGCTGTTTTTTCCTGCTGAATTCTGCTGTGGACAGCAGTTTGCTGCTGTATTTTCACTGGTTTGGTTAGGAATACTTGAGAACTCAAGTACTTCCTATCAAATTGGTATCAGAGCATCGATTTGGGACCACCGGCGGCTGAAATTCTGAAATTTCAGCGAATTTATCTTGTCCGGAAGAAGATTTTTGGAGATCCGTGAGGAGAGCAATGGCCGGAAAGAAGGTGGACGTATTGGAAGGCGAGATCGGTCAATTGAAAACCGATTTGGAAGAAAGATTTTTTGAATTTCAAAATCAAATCACCACCAACAACGAAAGGTTGGAGGGAAAATTCACGGCCATGGAAGAAATGATGAAGAAATTACTTGAGATGAAGACTAATCCGACGGCGTCGGATGCAAGAGAGACTGTCGGCGACCATGGCGTAGGAGGAAATCCGAACCCGCCTCGGGGGAGGAGGAATCCGGCTGTGGAGATCCTTGAGGGAGACGACGACATGCCACCTCTAGAGCCACTTTCTAGAGAGGAGATGAGCCTGGGGAATGACCGTCGAGGTGCTGATTTTCAGCGACGAGGTGCTGATTTTCAGCGTCGAGGTGCTGATTTTCAGCGTCAAGGTATGGATTTTGAAGGCCGAAGGGGAGAATATGAGGGAAGTGCAGAATTTGGCGAAAGAAGAGGAGAATATCAGCGTCGAGGTGCTGAATTTCAGCGTCGAGGTGCTGAATTTCAGCGTCGAGGTGCTGAATTTCAGCGTCGAGGTGCTGATTCTGAAAGGGGAAGAGGGGATTATGACGAAGAATTCGGTTACCAACGTCGGAGGGAGGATCGGGACACTTGGGGAGCACCTCATCTTCGAGGAATGGGAGGTTATGGAGAGTATCGGGGCAATGGAAGGGATCCGAAGGTGAGGAAATTGAAGATGCCCATCTTTGAAGGCGAAGATGGCCATGGCTGGATCTATAAGGTGGAGCGTTACTTTGCAGTCAACGGGTTGACAGATGATGAGAAGCTAACGGCGGCAGGTTTGTGTCTGGAAGGGAAGGCATTGGCATGGTATCAGTGGCGTGACAGGAGGGAGCCCATCCGGAATTGGAGAGAGTTCAAGGATTGCTTATTAGAGCGTTTCCAAACCGACGGGGAGGGGACTTCTATGAGCAATTCTTTGCCTTGACTCAAGAAGGAACTGTGGCAGATTATCGGGATCGGTTTGAGTACTTAGCTAGCAGATTGGATCACATTTCAGAGTCAGCCTTAGAAGGGAACTTCATGAAGGGGTTGAAACCAGAGATCCGAACAGCAGTCAGGGTACTGGAGCCGAGGAACCTGGGAAAGGCTATGGAGCTGGCGCAGTTGGTAGAAGATCAAAAGAAAGCAGAAAGGGGGGCTCGAGGAAACTGCTCAGGAGGCTCTTACAGGACGACGACCACTTTTCTAGCACCCAAGGGGCCTGCATCAGGCAACAGTAATGAGACCACCCGGGAGAAGCCAGTAGGAGGGAGTGGGGAAAATTTCAAAAGGCTGACCGAAAAAGAAATGCAGGACAAGAGAGCAAAGGGGTTGTGCTTCAGATGCGATGAGAAGTACATGCCGGGGCACAGGTGCAAGGACCGAACTCTTCAGGTTCTCCTCGTCTGTGAAGATGAGGAAGACGAGGAGGGAGGAGGCGGCAGATCTGTTGAGGAGGAGGAGAAGCTGCACCTGGATGTGGCAGAAGTCTCCCTCAACTCTGTAGTGGGATTCACCCCGAGTCGCACTATGAAAGTGAGAGGAGAGATAGCTGACCGCGAGGTGGTTGTGTTGATTGACAGTGGGGCAACCCATAATTTTATTTCCAAACAGATAGTGGAGTCATTGGGGATGGAGTTAGTGGATACCGGAGGCTATGGAGTGATGATGGGCACGGGGAAGGTGGAGATGGGTAGAGGAGTCTGTCGAGGAGTAGTACTGAAGATTCAAGGGATCCATGTAAAGGAAGACTTCCTTCCCTTGGAATTGGGGAGTACGGATGTCATCCTAGGGATGAAATGGTTGCAGACCTTGGGGGAAACCAAGGACAATTGGGGAGCACTCACGATGGAATTAATGGTGGATGGGAGAAAGATGGTTATAAGGGGAGATGCAGGGCTATCCAAAGCCACGAAATCACTGAAGACCATGGTTAGGGATATACAAGAGGTGGGGGAAGATTATTTGGTGGGACTACACAAGCTGGATGTGGTCAGGATGGAGGAGGAAGCGGATGTTTCTCGTTCTGTGCAGCTCTTGGTTCCGCAATACAATAAGGATTTTCAGTCACCTCAAGGATGGCCCCCTCCACCGGAACATGAGCATATCTCCACCTTGAGGACAAGGTGGATTTTTGGGAGGGGAGTATTGTTAGACCGGTCCACTGGACCGGTCCAGCCGGTCCGCACGGGACCGGCTCAGACGCGAAAGGATCGCGTGATCTCCGCCTCCTGCGGAGATCGAGCGGCCCGACCAGCCGAAGAGAGCATTTTAGGAAGCATTTTTTAGCGTTTTGAGAGGGAAATTTGAATGTAGGGACTGTTTAGGGATTTCCTTTTGATTTGTATGCATTAAATAGTAGATTTTCCTAGGGTTTGAGCATCTTGAATTTGGCTGAAATTTGAGATCTCGTAGATTTAGGATTTCTTTGGGCTCTAGCGGCGTCTAGAGATTTGGGAGAGATCGATCCTCCTCTCGAATTGAGGATCAATTGTATCTTTGTTGTTTTCTTCTTCTACTAGTAAAATACAAGCTGTTCTTCCAATTTTCTCTCAGCTTTTCCCTATTTTTCCCACTGTTTTGCTGTTTTTCCTGCTGAATTCTGCTGTGGACAGCAGTTTGCTGCTGTATTTTCACTGGTTTGGTTAGGAATACTTGAGAACTCAAGTACTTCCTATCAGTTCTCTAAGTTTAGAAAAACTTATCTCACCGGACCAAGTCAATGGTGGTTCCGGCCGTAGCACCCCTACTTAGAAGAAATAGAGTTAACTGATCTCTTTAGCTTTATTCTTCAATTAGCTCCATCATTCCCTCACAAAAAAAACGAAGGGAGACAGATAGATATATTAGAATTTGATGCATCCACATATAAAAGCTAGCATGAATCGATATGCAAGCAAATAATTAGAGATTAATGAGAATTTAAGTGCATAGCCTTGCTGTTTCTCATCTTGATAATCTTTCTTCCTTAGATTTATTAATACTTATCAAAATAACCATGCCAACAACTGCTTCAAAACTATTGCACATCAAGATTACGAAAACATAATAACCAGATGCTCACATAGCTTTGACTTTCCCATGCTATCGTATGTCAGATGAGTCTAAGAAGTGTGCACGGGAAGATAATCGAAACATAATCATTTTTACAAATATTGTATTAAATGATAAATGTATACACATGTCAAAGAGATAGAAACATGATTACAAGTTATTCAGCATAATTGTTCATTTTCATATTGAATGCCTAGAAAGAATCGTAAAAAATTCTCCCATAATTCATTATAAACCCAAACTGTAACAAGTACCACATATAAAATATTATTTACTCATCATTCCAACTTGATGAATATATTCAATGTGAACTAAGTAACTGAAACCTAATGAAACTTCATTTCTTTAAAGGATTCATATAAAAGATAAAAATAGCCTTTAATATGAGAATATGTCCCTTATGATACCAACATTCGGGAGAAAGAATAGTGGTTGAAGCTTAATACAGTGACAAGGATACATCCAAAAACCATTCAAACTAACATATGAATAATTTCGGCAAACAATTTATCTTAAATTTTGAAATTATTCTTCATTGTATAAAGAACAACATCTAGATATCAAGAATAAAAGAAATAGAGCAATAGCAATATATTCATTTATTCCCATAAGAAATCTATTTCAAATCTTTTTCATGAAAACTCTGATTCAAAATATTTCCACAAGAAAATTTGATTTGAAATATTCCCACAAGAAATCCGATTCAAACACTTTCATAAGAAATTTTGCTTCAAGAGAAATAGTTACTGATTTCAACAATAAGAAAATTCATCTCCATTTCTTTTCTAAACAATAACACCAATCTTCATCACTTCTTTTGCCATCAAAATGATCAAAAGAAAGAGAAAGAAATATAGTCTATTAAAATAAATAAAACTGAAGAATGCAGTCATCAAACCTCATGAATCCATAGTATTTGTGTTGAGAAATTTAAAAAAAAAAACTTATCCGAATCAAGATGAAATAATATACATATAATTGTAAATTCTAACAGTTTTTTTTTTATCCCAAGCATAACTCTTAGGAAAGAGATTCAATCCATAGAAAACTCATATTAAGAGAAAGAAACATGAATTGCTTTTGCCTTAGGTAAAAGAGAAATTCCTTAAAAAAAAAATTGCATAGATCCCTTTCATTCTTTCAAGAAACAATGGAGAGAAGGAGATTGCTAGAAAGAAAATAAAGTAAGGAAGAGGAAGAAGATCAAGAAGAAGGAGAAGAGGATACCTTGCTTTCTTCCTCTCCAAATCTCACGAGCAAGCTCTCACACTATGCCTCTCTTGCTCTCTAGTTCAGCCGAACAAACAAGCAGGTAAGAGTCCAATGCTAGAGTTTGCCTAAGAAGCCTTCTTTTATGGCCTAATGTTATTTCAAATAATTACCATCATCCCCTTGATCTAATTTCAAATTAATAACTGAGATTTTTACTTGTTTTAAAGAGAATTTGAGGGCTGAATTTAAGACAATCTGAACAAAATAGTTAATTTTTTTTTTAAAGATTTGGATTCAGATTCATTTGGTTAAACCGATTCGATTTAATAAACACTAATTCGATTTAAATTGAGTTGATTCGCATCAAATTGTGTTGATCGAAGCCGATGAGCTTCAAATTGTTTCTGATTCGAGCTAATTGATTTCGATTTGATTTAAATTGGGTCGAGTTATATTAAACTGAGTAGATTGAAGCTGACGAACATCAAATCGCATTTGGTTTGAGTCAAATCTGCTTGATTTCGCTCTTTTAAATGTATTTAATTAATAATCAAATTGTTTTCTGAAATTGTTTAGCTCGAATCGCGTAGAATTGACTCAACGAGGCTCAAATAAATTTATTTGATTATTAATTGCATCAATTTGGGCTTGATTTGACTCAATTTAATAATCGGCAATGACATCAGGGTCAAATCGTCCTCGATTTGAATTGAGTCGAATCAGACTTGACCTCGTCGAATTAACTTTATGTGATCAAATCGACTTTGATTAACTCAAATATGGTTAAATTTAAATTTGACAGTGATCAACGAGGTAATTTAAGTTTACCAAATTCGAGGTCAACACACCTACACCTTTTGGTGTGGAACCGGAAGCTTCGCCGGAATCCTGCACTGAAAGCCACGACACAGAAACACAAGGCAATGGAACAGTAACTTGATAACTTAAAAATTGGCTACCTCTGCCTCTCACTACAGGCGTCTAATACAAAAAGCAATAGGAATTAAGGGTAGTACGGTAATAACTAAGAGCTTAATAATTATAAAACTAGTGGATTGCAGGACTGTTAAAAGAGCAGAGGAAGTGGCCACGGTGGACAAAACCGTTGCAGAAGTCTGGTGTTCTCCATCACACCCATGTTAACTGGTACCACATCAGGTGCCTCCGGCTGTCGAAAATTCAGGTTCTACCTGAATGTGTGCTGGCCCCGTATCGTCAGGAGGATGATAAGGGAAAATGTCAGCTATATTGAAGGTGCTGGATGTCTTCATATGATCTGGTAATCCCACGACATAGGCATTGTCGTTTATGCGGCGAAGTATCGGTACTGGACCGAACTTGCGGGGGCTTAACTTGGAATAAGCTCCGACAGGAAAACGATATTTGCCAAGCCGAATAAGTACAAGTTCGCCTGGTTGGAATATAACGAGTCGCCGGTGGACATCAGCTGCCTTCTTATATGAAGAGTTAGACGAAATGAGCTTCGTACGCACTTCGTCGAGAACAGCCTGGCACTGATCTGTCAAAACAGTAGCAGCTTTGTTAGCACATTTCGGTAAAACTGCAATATCAAAAAGGTGGTTAGGAGCCTTCGTATAGACAATGGCGAAGGGGCTTCGCCCGGTAGATCGGTTAGGCATTGAATTGAATGCAAATTCCGCCTGATTGAGGGCATTCTCCCATTGTTTCGGTTGGTTTTGTACTAAGCATCTAAGCATGTTGCCCAAGGTGCGATTAATAACTTCAGTTTGTCCATCAGATTGTGGATGGTAGGCAGAGCTCAAATTGAGGGAGGTATGGAGACGCTTCCACAATTCTCGCCAAAAGTGACTTACAAACTTGACGTCGCGATCTGACGTTATGCTCCGTGGCAAGCCATGTAGCCGAACTACCTCATTGAAGAACAACCGGGCTATGTTGACGGCATCGAGAGTCTTCTTACAAGCAACAAAGTGTGCCATTTTTGAGAATCGGTCAACAACGACCATAATGGAATCAGCTCCCCGCTGCGTCCGCGGTAGACCCAAAACAAAGTCGATACTGATGTCTTCCCAAATCGAATTCGGGACGGGAAGGGGCGTATAGAGTCCTGTGTTTTGCTTGGTACCTTTGATTCTTGGCAAATAGCACATCGCTCAATGAATCGGGAGACGTCGCGGTGCAGTTTGGGCCAGAAGAAGCGCGCCTTCAATTGCTGGATCGTTTTTTCTCTGCCTAGATGTGCTGCCAGCCCACCGGCATGAGCTTCTTTTACTAACTGTTGCCGATACGATGACTCTGGAATACACAATGCATTACCTTTGAAAAGATAGCCATGGCGGAGCGAGTACTCTGTGACAGGTTGCATCGCAATACACTGTCGCCAAATGTCTGCAAAATCGGGATCTTCAGCATAGAGCTCTTGAAGGCATTCAAGTCCTGTAATTTCGGTTTGTAACTGTGTTACTAGAGCTGTCCGCCTACTCAGTGCATCAGCCACCCTGTTCTGATTGCCGGATTTATGCTTAAGGACGAACGTGAATTTCTGAAGAAAAAGGATCCACCGAGCGTGCATTCGGTTGATGGTTTTCTGGCTATTCAAGAACTGCAGAGCCTTGTGGTCGCTGCTCAAGACGAAGTCCTGATGCAGCAAATAGTGCTCCCAATGTTTCAGAGCTCGGACAACCGCGTAAAGCTCTTGCTCATATACAGTCCATTTCTGCCTTGCGGTACTTAGCTTTTCGCTAAAAAATTCCACTGGCCGATCGGATTGAGACAAGACTGCGCCGATGCCAACCGTAGACGCGTCCGTGTCGACTTGAAAAGGTAAGTCGAAATTGGGCAGAGTCAGGACAGGAGCATCACATAAAGATTGTTTTATTGTATCCCAGCTCCTTTGGCATTCTTCGGTCCACAAGAAGTGTTTAGATTTCAAACAGTCCGTAATTGGGGCCATGATGATGCTGAATCCACGAATGATTGCAAGGCCGTGGAAACTTCGGACGTCGAACAAGCTGCGGGGAATAGGCCAATCACGGATTGCTGCGATCTTGCTGGGATCGGTAGACACCCCGTCCGCAGAGACAATGAAGCCCAGGAAATAGACTTTGGTCATTGCAAATTCACACTTAGATGCATTTAAATACAATTGGTGAGTCCGAAGTGTCTGTAAAACCTTGGCAAGGTGCTGAACATGATCTTCGAACGAGGGGCTATAAATCAAGATATCATCGAAATAAACAACACAAAAACGGTTAAGATGATCCTTGAGTACCTCGTTCATTAACCGCATGAAAGTGGCTGGTGCATTGCAAAGTCCAAAAGGCATGACACGCCACTCGAACAACCCCTGTTTGGTTTTGAAGGCGGTCTTCCATTCGTCACCGGGACGAATGCGTATTTGATGGTATCCACTGCGGAGGTCGAGCTTGGAGAACAATTTGGATCCAGCGAGCTTATCGAGCATTTCCTCAACGCGCGGAACGGGAAACCGGAACTTGGTAGTGATCTTATTGATAGCTCTACTATCAATGCACATTCGCCATTTACTGTCTTTTTTTGGAACGAGCAAAGCGGGCACTGCGCACGGGCTAAGGCTCGGCTGGATCAATTTCTGCTTCAGCAAATTTTCAATCATTTCCTGCAATATCTCATGTTCTTTCGGACTCATGCGGTAATGCGGGAGATTGGGCAGATTAGCCCCAGGAACCAAATCAATTTGGTGCTGAATCATCCGCATTGGTGGCAACTCAGACGGTAAATCAGCGGGCATCACATCCCCGAACTCCTGAATCAAAGCAGAGATTTCTGGGGCCTGGGTCGCTTGCGGTTGGCTCGGAGGATCTTCTACAGCCACCAAAGCATAAATATAGGAGGGTTGTCCTGCTAGGAAGCTGGCTCCAGACACAATGTTAAGAACAGCTTTGTTCTTATTAGAGGTGTCAACCGATACAGGAACATGTGGAAGGAGCCGTATTTTCCGTCCTTTCCATTCAAAGGAATAAGTATTTTGACGACAATCATATACAGCTCCGTTGTCATATTGCCACGGGCGGCCCAGAATCATGTGGCAAACGTCCATGTCAATAACGTCGCATAGGACCTCACATGTATAGTTCTTGCCAATGGAAAAACTAACTCTGCACATGTCCGAAATAGAAATCTCTACCCCCTTTTTGACCCAGCTGATTTTATACGGTTGGGGATTCTTCGTAGTCTTGAGTTGCAATGCTTGTACCAAGGACCGGGAAACCACATTTTCAGTGCACCCGTTGTCGATCAAGAGTTCGCAAACTCGTCCGCCGATGGTGCAACGCGTGCGGAATATTGCATTCCGCTGAGAATTGGTAGGTTGGCGAGGTGCTAATAATAAGCGTTCCAAGATACATACAACAACGTCTCCTTCATCAGGTACGAGTTCCTCCACATTCTCATCATAATCGGCCGTAATTCTTTCTTAAGTCTCATCATTGTCTCCCTCAACAAGTTGTAACTGTGGACGCGTGGGACACTCATTTGATTTGTGTCCCTGCTGGAAACAACGGAAGCACTTTAAGGTCGTGGGCTTCATGTAAGGATTATCTCGTGGTGGTTGCCGAGGCTTGAAGGGTGCTTTGCTGTCAGAATTGCTGCTGGTACCCGTGGGTAATGCTTGAGCGGTGGATTTATTGGAACCCAAACTGCGGGAATCGCTGGGCTGGTCAGGGAGGATCCGTCGCGAGGAGTAACTTTTAGATTGTTTTGATAGCTGCAATTCGGCCTTGAGTGCAAAATTAACGGCCTGTGAGAGTGTCCACAAGGAATTTAATTGCAACTTGTCTTGCACCGACTCCCGCAAACCTCCCGTATACCTGGCAACAAGTTGATTCTCAGATTCCCTCAGATTATTGCGTGCGCTCAACCTGTAAAATTCTTCGGTATAATCACTGACGGTGCGCTGTCCTTGATTACAATGTTGATACTGATGGAAAAGCATCTGCTCGTAATCGGTTGGCAGGAAATGGCCTCGCATAAGCTGCTTCATTCGGTGCCAATTCCGGACGGGTCCCCGTCCTTCTCGCTGCCTGTTCTGCTGTAGTTGCAGCCACCAAGCACTAGCACCTCCTTTCAAACGACAAGCGACATACTTCACTTGTTTTTCGGGTGGGATTTCCATGTAGTCGAAAAACGTTTCGACCGCTCTTTCCCAATCCAGGTAATCTTCAATGTGAAGACGTCCTTCAAAAAAAGGAATATCAATCTTAACGCGGAACTCATCGTGATGAACAGGCGGTCAATCCCGAATCCGTCTGGCTCCCAGTCGTTCACCAAGTCCTCTTCCTTCTTGTTCAAAAAAATCTGCTCCCGTCAGTTGTTCATCTTCTTCCTCCGAATCAGAAAACCCAGGATAAACAGTGGGAAGTCCTCGAGGTGTCCGATCGGTATTCATTCGTCCCCGCCGTATTGGCGATGTATCCTCGCGTTCCAATCTTCGGCCTCCAGTGGGTACGCCACTGTTTTGCTTCAACTCCTGTATATCCCTGTTCGTCTCCACGACGAATCGTCGGAACTCGGCAGCAAGCTCTGTCAACTCTTTCGAGATGGTATTAACTGCTGCTCGCAGATCCTCTTGGCTCCGATCATCGTCAAGAGCAGCTCGTCGGCTTGTTTCGGCCATCGCAGTGCTGAGCGGAGAATAGCTCTGATATCAGTTGGTGTGGAACCGGAAGCTTCGCCGGAATCCTGCACTGAAAGCCACGACACAGAAACACAAGGCAATGGAACAGTAACTTGATAACTTAAAAATTGGCTACCTCCGCCTCTCACTACAGGCGTCTAATACAAAAAGCAACAGGAATTAAGGGTAGTACGGTAATAACTAAGAGCTTAATAATTATAAAACTAGTGGATTGCAGGACTGTTAAAAGAGCAGAGGAAGTGGCCACGGTGGACAAAACCGTTGCAGAAGTCTGGTGTTCTCCATCACACCCATGTTAACTGGTACCACATCACCTTTAGAACACAAAATGATTAGTTTGATCTCAAAAAAACTTTTCTAAACTGCAAAATCTTTTGAAACATAATTAAAATGTTGTTAGGCAAACGTCAATGTAGTTACAATTTGAAAGGAAAGTTGATAGAAAGCCATCCCAAATAAACACTAGTTTGATAGTAACCAAGCATTTGAGGACTGGTATCTTTTTACTTGGTTTCATGTGGCTGATTAGTTAATTAATATCCATGTTGTTAGAGAAGGAATGCTGATTTCTTGTGATTCAGTGTATTAATAGGAATTGATTGGTACTTTGGCTGGCTTTCAATTGTTTAGGGATGAAGTGTTGGCTTTAGATGCTATAAGTGGTGAACCGTGTGGAGTTTTTGTGAGCTGAGTGATTATGCTGATAATTGTCATTGTTCAGGCCTCGAGTAGGAACTATTTGTATGAGAGGATTAATTTCAATTACATTGATTGCTTGTCACGTTAAAAAACAAATCACTTAAATTCCTATGTATAAAAATAGGATTATAATCTAAAATTCAAAATTAGTTAAGTCTTAAATCTTATTATCTAATTTTAAAATAAAGATAGTCCTATGTCTTAAATTCAATAATATTAAATTTAATTTATAAAATAATCTAAGAATATTAAAATAATCGAGAATAATCGTGATAGATGTCTTATATGTATATAAAAAAACTGTTCATCATTAATGATAAAAAACAACTTGCTAGGGATAAAATTATAATCTTGCTTCAGATTGGTCAATATATATTATAGGCCTACAGCAATGTTGTGGGACATGTGAAAGCTTTGATTTTTAGGACATTGGTTCTTTCATGGCAATGGATCATTTGCATCTCTCTCTTATATTTGGCTTCTTGTCCAAGTCTTATCATAAAATATTTATATTTAAGCATGATCTTACGATAACAACAACAACATCAAGCCTTTATTCCACCGTGAGGCCGGCTACATGAATCCTTTTTCTCCATTGTGTCATATTAAAAGACAAATTCTTTTTTAAATCTAATAAAAAAATATCTTATCTAACATTTTTCTACCAAGTCTTTTTAGATCTGTCTACTTTTCACTCTCCTAATCGGGCCATCGGAAGACCGACGTTTTATATGCCTAAATCATCTAAAGTGACTCTCTCTAATCTTATGTCACTGGAGCTACTCCAATCTTTTCACATATATACTCATTTTGCATTAAGTTTCTAAGAGTGAAGTCACTCATCCACTCTTCATCACTAAACTTAATTTTATGCTTATCTTTTAATGACCAACATTCTGCGCCATAAAACAATGCAGGTCTCACCACCATATTATAAAATTTCTCTTAAGTTTGAGGGTTACTTTTCTATTACACAACATGCCCGATGCATTACTCCACTTCAACCCTCCAACTTGTATTCTACTTAATCGTGGTCTCACTTAAAAATTATTTCTGCAGGCCTTCAATTTTGCATTTAAGGGTTACTTTCAAAACATCTTTTCATTCTCGAAGGAGAAAGATGGTTATAGTAGATGGTTAGCCGGAAATGTTGCTTCTGGTAGTGCTGCAGGAGCCATAACTTCGCTATTGTTATACCATTTGGATTATGCAAGGACTCGACTTGCCACAGACACACTTGATCGCCAAGCTGGCAGTCAGCGCCAGTTTAAAGGACTTGTAGATGTTTACAGGATGACTCTTTCAAGTGATGGTTTTGTTGGCTTGTATCGGGGCTTTGGGGTGTCAATAATGGGCATCACTCTATATCGTGGACTCTATTTCGGCATCTATGACACCATGAAACCTCTTGTCCTGGTTGGTCCCTTTGAGGTGAGCAATGGACACCATGTTGTTCTTGTTAAATTTCCTGAGAAAATACTTTTTTCTTTGTCTTCTAATTTAGCTCCAAAAAGTGCATATTTTGTGCTTCATGATTCTGGAAATTCTAGCTATATTTTCCGCATCTAAGGCTTCGTTTGGGACGGCTTTCTTACTGTTTCTTAAAACGGCTTTCTAGTTAAAAAATTTTAATTTTTTATTAGAAAGCCGCTTTAAGAAGCAGGAAGAAAATCATCCCAAACAAAGCCTAAGTTTTGACCCATACATTAATAAATTTCCATCAACCAGTAGACTGTAACTTATTTTAACAGAAGTTTAAATTGACAACAAAGAAAAGTTTTTGTCCAAAGAAATGACAAAGTCGATGATAGAGTCAAAATGTTTTAGATTTGGTGAGTTAAAGGGATTAAATTGAACACCTAAAACAATCTGGGACTATAATAGACAAACATAAAAATTTTAGAAACCATTTTAATCATTTACTTAGACCATACATTATATAATTTTCTAACGATGATCTATGTTTCATCCCCTCTAGAACACATCCTGCAATCTTCTAATTCTTGAACGATGATTATTCTGCTACCATTTGCATAAGCTCACATCTATGTCCAGTCTGGTAAAGCCGTCTTCTAACAATGAGACTGATAGGCCGGTTCAACCTAAACCGGCCCAGCCGGCCCAAAGGCCGGCTCAGGTTTATAGGAGGCGGACAAGTTCCGCCTCTCTTGGATCTTTCCCCCCAAACTAGTGGGCCCCATTAGGAGGAAATTAAGGAGAGAGGGTTGGGCAGTTAGGGAGAGAGGGAAATTTTGAATTTTGGATGTTTGAATTAGTATGATTTGTTTAGGTTTAGGGTTATGCATGATTGGAGTTGTTCTCTTAGAGTCTCCTTGGTGTCTTGGGCTCTAGATCCACAATCTAGAGATTTGGGAGAGACGATCCTCCTCTCGAATTGAGGATCAATTGTATCTTGCTTGAAGTTTGTTTGTTTCGATTCTTCCATCACAATCTATCGCTTTTAGTTTGATTTCATCCAGAATTTTATTTTTTTTTTCTCGCTGTTTTGGGCCAATTATTGTTAGGGTTGCTTGCGAACTCAAGTATTTCTTCTTGGATTACTTGCGAACTCAAGTGTTTCCTATCAGAGACCTGACTATTGTTATCACAGGGGAATTTCTTGGCCAGTTTTGTTTTGGGATGGAGTGTGACAACTTCTGCTGGGGTCTGTGCCTACCCATTTGATACATTGCGTCGTAGAATGATGATGACTTCAGGACAGCCTTACAAATATCGAAGCACCTTCCATGCCTTCCAGCAAATTGTACAACGCGAGGGATTTTTTGTTCTGTTTAGAGGAGTGGGTGCCAATATGCTTTCAGGAATAGCAGGAGCTGGAGTTCTTGCAGGTTATGATCTGCTTCATCGTTTCGCCTGCAGACGAGGATACGAATTTGAAAGCTGAAATGAGGGAGTCTATGAGGCGAGAAATTATTTTGTGCGGAGGCCGGACACAGCTCTACGTCCGGAGGCGAATCAGGTGCAGCCACGTCAGCGATACAGAGCCGCAGTACCGAGCGTAGGGGTGATGTGGCGCATTCTGGTTGGTTTCCATACGGCGTTCGGCGTCCGCACAAAATAATTTTTCCTATGAGGCAGAGATGAAAACCAAGTTTCAATAATCATGATTAGTTCTATAGTTGCTGGAGCTTACAAAAGGTTGCTTTGAAAAGTTGATCTTCTCACAGAGTGCTCATGTAAGTAATTCAAACGACTGTAAATAGCCTTCTTCTGATTTGATTCAGAGTTTGTGATATGTACATATCTAACTCTTTTATCAATAATGAAAAGTGTACTATACTCCCATTAATTATTTAATTGTCAATGAAAAGGAAAGATTTTATTTGCCTAATCAAGTTGTTTGGGGAGATTTAGGATCACTTTTTTATTTTTCTTATTTTAGTTTTTTAAAAAATATTTGATTTTTATTTTTGAGCTTTTTTTATTTTTTATTTTTGAGAATTCTCAAGTCACTTTAGGTGTTTTATTTTTTTTTTTATTTTTTTTTTAAGTAAAAGCCACCCCAGCCATCGACCACCATGGTTTTCATCACGACTGGCCACTATTGCCCCCTTATGTAATATTCAATAAAAATTAATAACACTTAGTAAATATCAAATATATTTTAATTTTGTATTAAAATATAAATAAAATAAAAATAAAATAAAAACAGAAAGCGATCATAACTGTCCACTGGAAAGCCATTTTTGTGTTGTTTTTTCACTGGGCTTTGCAACTATACATCAAGGTTCGTTTGGGACGGTTTTTTTATTGTTGTTTAAAACAGTTGTTTAGTAAAAATTTTATACTAATAAATTATTTTAAGAAAAAATAAGAAAACTATCTCAAACGAAAACTTATTATGAAATGAATACTGGCTATGGAACATTGGCTAGAATATGATGTTAATTCAAATGTATCAATTGGAAATATAATGCTATTACCACACTCAAATAAAGAGGGAACTGCAAAAGTGCTGCAGATATTAGTTATTGTTAGGGGTGTAAATAAGTCAGGCAAAGTTCAAGTCATTCCTCATTTGAGCTTGGACTTGATTAATTAATTAATCTCGAGTTCAAACTTTTTTCTAAGAGTTTGAATTGACTTTTTTTATTATAAAAGATGAAAAATGATTATGATTCAGTTAATTCTTATAATAAAATGATAAATAGAATGAGATATTAAAAAATAAGAAAGGTAAATATAAATTTTTAAACATTATTAACATTTTTTATGTTTAAAATTCTGAATGTAAATATATTTTTAAGTGTATTTTATGTTAATATTTTTTTAAACCAGCTGGTTCAAGAGCTAATAAGTCGAGTCATACCGGCTCATTAGCTCATTAAGTTCATCTCATGAGTCAGTTGATAGACCGATCCAACTGGTTCGACAGGACCGGCTTATGCAAAACAAGTGAAAGTCAACCTCTCCCGTACACGCAAGAACACACGCTCGGGCATGCGTAAGCCATTTTGGAAGGATTTTTTAGGGAGTTTGGAGGGAAATTTAAATGCAGGGACTGTTTGGAGATTTCCTTTTGGATTGTATACATTAAATATGTTGTTTTCTTAGGATTAAGGCATCTTGAATTTGGGCTGAAATTTGAGATCTCCTAGATTTAGGTTTTCTTTTGGGCTCTAGCAAAGTTTAGAAATTTGGGAGAGATAGATCATCTTCTCAAATAGAGGATTAATTATATCTTGTTATTTTACGTTTCAATTTCATCAAATAATACAAATTATCTACTATTTTTCTATTTTTGTGGAGAATTCTTACTGTCTTCCAAAGATTGATACAAAATACTTGAGATCTACAAGTGTTTCATATCAAATTGGTATCAGAGCAAGTCATGGGAATGTTGGTGGCTTGATTTTGGCAAATTTTTAGCGGCTGAATTTTTGCCAGAGAAGGAGAAAGTTGCTATTTTTTAATCCAAATTCAGATTTTTTGAATCTACAAAAATATGAA
Organism: Dendrobium nobile; assembly: GCA_022539455.1. NCBI lineage: Eukaryota > Viridiplantae > Streptophyta > Magnoliopsida > Asparagales > Orchidaceae > Dendrobium > Dendrobium nobile. Next base: position 53,962,870 of record CM039718.1, read on the forward strand.
TAGAGATGACAACTAAAAAAAAGAATGCACTGAAAGAAAGACTTGAAGGGGAGATGAAACAAATCAAGATAATGGTGGAGGACATGATTTCCTCCATGGAAGGACAAGTAGTCAATATTTGGGACATGATGAAGAAAATATTAGAAATCTACAACCAAACAGCGGCTTCAGTGGAAAAAAGGTTAGAAGGGAATAACATAAATTTTGAAATTTGTTGGGATGAAGATGAGGTGGAGATCGTGGAGGGAGAAAGAAGAAAATCCTATATGAAGCCTTTTCAGATGGAGGATAAATGATGTAGGTATGGGGAAAGGCATGGGTATGTGGGAGTGGAGCAAAGGGTTACTGATTGTGAACGACGGGAGGGATATTCTGGCCGCCGAGGTGATGAATTTGAAGGAAGGATAGGGGAATTTAAAGGGGGGTTGGGTTATGATAGGGCAAGGGAATACCAAAAGATGTGGGGAGGGCCAAGCACTTGGGAGAGGGGAAGCCGTGGAGGAATAAGGGGAAACGGGAGAGATCAGACGGTGAGGAAGCTGAAGATGCCCATATTCGGAGGGGTAGATGCATATGGGTGGATTTATAAGGTGGAGAGGTACTTCGCCGTCAATATGCTAACAAAAGAGGATAAGCTAACAACAGCGGGCTTATGTTTGGAGGGGAAGGAGTTGTCATGGTACCAGTGGAGAGACCAAAGGAGATCCATCAGAAGTTGGGGAGAATTCAAGAACTGCATAATATAACGTTTCCAAACTAACCGGGGAGGAAATTTCTATGAGAAGTTCTTTGCGCTAGAGCATGAGGGATCAGTAGCAAACTACTGTGAGCGATTTGAGCACCTGTCCAGTAGGGTGGGGTGATGATTAGATACAATATTGGAAGTGAACTTAATGAAGGGGCTTAAACCAGAGATACGGGCAGCGATGTTGACCACTACCTTCTTATTTCCCAAGAGAGTTTGAAGGAAGTGCCCAAGAAGAGAGAGTTGAAGGAGGGGGTAATGGAGGAAATTTCAAGAGGCTGATGTAGAAGGAGATTCAGGAGAAGAGGACATAAGGGTTATATTTCAGGTGTGATGAGAGATATACTCCAGGTATAGATGTAGGGACCAAACTCTTCAGGTTATCACCATCTGTGATGACGAGAAAATTTAGGGACGAGGCAAAGGAGAGGTAGAGGAAGAGAAGGAAGAGAAGCTGCATCTGGATTTGATAGAGGTTTCCCTGAATTTGGTGGTAGGCTTCACTATGAATCATACCATGAAGTTAAAGGGGTAGACAAAGGATAGAGAGGTGGTGATATTGATTGATAGAGAGGTTACCCACAATTTCATTTTCACTTAGGTCGTCGACCAATTGGGAGTGAAATGGGTGGACACTGGTTATTATGGGGTGATAATGGGTACATTGAAGGTGGAGAAAGGCAAGGGGATTCGTAGAGTGGAGTTGACCATCCAGGGGATTCATGTGAGGGAGGATTTTCTCTCACTATGGTTAGGAAGTGCTTATGTTAACCTGGGGATGAAGTAGGTGCAAACCTTGGGGGACACCTAGGATAATGGGGGAGCACTCACGATGGAGTTGATGGTGGAGGGGAGAAAGGTGGTGATTAGGGAAGATCCAGGGCCATCCAAATCCATGGTAACTCTCAAATCCATGGTGAGAAGTATACAAGAAGATGGGGAGAAGATAGAAGCACTAGACATGGTTCAGACACTCCCACAATAGGATCGAGAAGTGTCTCAAACAGTTCAGGAGTTGCCTCCTCCATAGAGACGCAAACATGCTCTCATCTGAAAGGAAGGAGTCTCACTAATCAGTGTTTATCTATATCTTCATCTCCAAATTTAGAATGATGAGGTCGAGAGATTGATTAGGGAGATGCTGGAAAAAGGGAACATTCTACCCAGTGTCAATCCATTTTTCAATCCAATGCTATTAGTCAAGTGCTTTAGCAGCAGTTTATTTCGTTCCACCTTGCGAATAAGGTGAATATTTGGGAGGGGAGTATTGATATATCGATCTAGCCGGTCCGACATGACATGCTTATGCAAAACAGGCAGAAGTACGCCTCTCCTGTAAGAGCAAGAACGCACGCTCGGGCATGCGTAAGCCATTTGGACGAATTTTTGAGGGAGTTTGGAGGGAAATTTGAAAGCATGGACTGTTTGGAGATTTTCTTTTGGATTATATACATTAAATATGTTGTTTTCTTGGGATTAGGGCATCTTGAATTAGGAATGAAATTTTAGATCTCCTAGATTTAAGTTTTCTTTTGGGCTCTAGCGTCGTCTAGAGATTTGGGAGAGATAGATCCTCCTCTTAAATAGAGAATCAATTGTATCTTGTTATTTTTCATTTCTATTTTATCAAATAATACAAATTATCTATTATTTTCTTATTTTTGTGTGGATTTTTTTGAGAATTTTCGTTGTTTTTCGAAGATTGATAGGAAATACTTGAGATCTATAAGTGTTTCCTATCATCAGCTTGACCAACTTAAATCTCACTGCAAATTCTTTTATTGCTATTTTGCAATGTTGATTGCTGTAATTTTTTAGTTAGGCCTCATTTTGGACAGCTTATTTAATATTTTTTAAAATAAAAAAAAAATTTAATTAAAAATTTTTGCTCTAAAAATTTGTTTTATAAAACAATAAAAAAATCATCACAAACGAAGTCTTAGACTTCATTTGAAAAAAAAAATTTATTGCTTTACAAAGCTGTTTTACAAAAATTTTTAGCAAATAATAAGAAATTTGTATTAAACAAAACATTAAACTGCTACTGTCATCCTGGTTCGTTAAAATTGATTGTCATTTCTTTGATTACAGTTACTGATCTTAGGACCATACAATTGTGTTACAGATCTTCTCACTGATGGAGTTTAAAAAAAAAATCTCTTAATACAAATGAATTAAAAAAAATCAAAATCAAAAGAGAGTATGCAATCACAATTTCTCTATACAACAGAGGGGTGCAGATGAGGTTGATGTTCATCTTCTTCTTCATCTTCATCTTCAAGCTCGGGCTGCGCAGCACCCTTCTCCTCCACATCCTCCTCCTCCACTTCAATTCTCTTTGAGACATAACAGTTCGCACAAACAATGAAGTACACCAAGTTGAATACTTGCATCCCAACCACCAACCAGTAGTAGTAATCCAATCTCCCATTGTTGATATCGTTCTGCAACCAGCTCCCCTGTCTCGATCTCTTCGTCAAGTCGCTCACCATCGTCACTAGAAATGTTCCTCCGTAGTGCCCCAGTGATATCGAGAGCCAGAAGAGCGCCGCCGCTATACTCCTCATGCTCTCCGGCGACTGCTCGTATAAGAACTCAATCAGCCCCACCGAAGCGAAGCCGTCGCCCACGCCGTGCACCACGCACTGCGGCACCAGCCAGAACGCGCTGATATGGCCGGCGGCGCGGCGCCGGCGGTTCTCCACGAGGGCGGCTGCGACATTGGAGAAGACAGAGATGGCCAGGCCGATGCCGATTCGGCGGAGCCGGGAGATGCCTTCCTGACGCCCGGTGAGGCGGCGGGCAAGGGGAATGATCACGCGATCGTAGACGGAGAGAGTGAGGAGCATGGCGGCAGAGGAGAAGATGAAGAGGCTTGCCGGTGGAATGCTGAAGCCGCCGGCGAGCTGGCGGTCCATTGACTTGGCCTGGACTAAGCCAAAGGTGTAATTGTTAGAGGTGGCGGTGGAGATGAAGATGCCGGCCGACCAGATTGGGAGGATTCCCATTATGGATTTCAGCTCCTCCACTCTGTGGACGGTCGAAAGACGCCATAGCAAGGGCCGATTGGTGCTCTCGTCCATGTCTCCCTCAACGACGATCGCCGCCCGGTCCAAAAACCTGCATTTTTCATGATTAATTTCATCTTCCAAATTCGTATTAACAAATAGATCAATCGATCGAGCAAGCTGTAATTAATTACTTGAATTGCTTTGTGTGGGATAGTCGGCCGACGGTTGAAATATCGGCGTCCAGCTCCCTGTTCTGGTACAGAACACTGCCATCAGTGGGCACAACGAGCTTCCTCTTCCTCAAGGCGGCGACCACCACTTGCGCCACTCGGGTCATCGGACTCCCGTTGGGCTTCCGACGTATGTAAAGTGGGTACCCGACGACGAAGACGATGATGGAGATGAACATGGCGAAGGTAGGGATTCCAAACCCGATCCCCCACCCGACATTGTCCTGTACATAAACCACCACCGTCATGGCGAGGATCACCGACACTCCGATGCAGAAGAAGTAGATGTTGAAGAAGCTCGGCTGTTCCTTGGACGTCCCTTTGGCCTGAGATTTCCGACCCGATCCGTCCTGTTCTTCCAATTGCTCCGCTCCGAACGCCACCACGCATGGCCGTGTTCCGCCCGACCCGATTGCCGTCAGGAGGAGGGAAAAGTAGAATACTGCTTGCTGCCATGTCGAAGCTTCCTGGCAGGAGGATGAAGAATCGGGAGAACATGCCGGCGGCCGGAGCGACGGTAGAATCGCCGAGATTGTCACACCCAGCATTCCCTGCATTTATTTAATTAATCACAATATTATAAAGCTATTAAGAAGAAAACAACTTTTTGTAAAGCTAGTGTAAAAGCATACTCCTAGTACTGAAACCTACCAACTGATAAAGAGTAGCTCCGACGGCGATGGTCCAGAACCGGCCGGCATAAGAGTCTGCGATGAGGGCGCCGACAATGGGGGTTAAGCTTGCCGTTCCGGCGAAGTTGTTGAGAGTGTTGGTGGCCTGAATCAATGGAACATGCAGCTCATTCCTAAGATAAGTCACCATATTTGCGTAGAATCCGGCGGTGGCAAACCGATCACATACTTCATTTGCTGCATCAAATCACATAAATACTCTATCAACACATAATCACTCCATATATTCGAAACTTTAAGCTCTGAAAGATCAAAAAAAGGCTCACATAATATGAAAGGCATAGTCTTCAGACCACCGAGCTTCTTCTTCTTCTCCTTTCTTCCACAGTCGGCCATTATCAATTCTTGCTGTATTAATTTAGCTTACAGAACTGTCTGTGTTGAGCTTCATTGGGCAACAGTGGCCAATATATATAGAGAGAAAGAGGGGGAGTTGATTTGGCTTCATTTGCTACAACTTTTTTTTAAATATTTTTGTAACGTAAATGATAATTTCATATAAAAATATATGCCAATATAGTAAGAATTGAATGGATAACGCCCCAAACTTCTGTATTTCAAAAATGGTCAGTGAGGAAAAGACAAAAAAAGTGGTAGAATTATTCTGTTTAGTTTACCAGAAAGCAAATAATTCTTATATCTCAAAAGCATTGCGTGAAAATCACTTCTGGAGTCAAGCTTGACCGATAAAAGGAGTAATTACAATTATGGAAACTTTCTGTTCATGCTGGAGAGCAATGTTTGGAAGCTTCCATAGCAGCTTAGGATGCAAAAAACTGACTTTTCTAACTTGTCAAAGATGTTTGGTTTTATTATAAGGTGATTTGATGTGATTTAGGCTCCGTTTGGGACGGCTTTATTATTGCTTCTTAACGCAGTTTTTTAGTAGAAAAATTAAAATTTTTGTACTAAATAGTTGCTTCAAGAAGCAGTAAGAAAGCCGTCCCAAACAAAATCTCATTGAAGGATAAGAATTAGTTATGAGAGGATTATTGATTTGGAAGTGTGAGCATAGTAAATTCTTTTTTAATCTCATTGAAGATAAAACATAAAATTATCATAAATTTTTATTTTGGGTATTTGGGTAGCTGATAATAAGAGGAGGATTAAGTATTGACGGTAGTTTGATTTCTCCCTATATATGGAGAGTGACCAAACTGACGATGAATCATCGCTGGTGAACTTGTGATCTATCGCTCAAAGGTTAATGATGATGTATGCACAATTTTTTCAATCAATTGATCTCCCCTTATATTAGAATAATGATCAAGCCGATTTGCAATCATTGTGAAGTACTCTCATTCTATGTCGATTGTCACCTAATGCCTAGCAAAGACTGACGCTTGCGCTCAACAACAATCGATGTATGTTTTATTGGACATATGGTCCCCTTTATTTTGATGTAGTTGTTTACATTTGTGCCATTCCTTTCTACCATATATGCAAGTGTGTCCATGTCCACGATGAAGCGGGCTAGGGGTGCATGTAAATAAGTTGAGCCAAGCTAGAATCACGCTTAAGTTGAGCTTGATTAATTAATCGAATTTAAATTTGAATTAAATTCTACGAGTTCGAATTGGCTAACAAAAACTTAATTATTCAGAACAAATTAAAAATAAAATTATTATGATTCGAGTTATTACTATAAAAAAGTTAAAAAAAAAAAAATATGAAAGATTAGAAGATAAATAATAAAAAATCACTTAGTTTTAATTTATTAGTTGAACCAAAACTTGTACACTTTGTCTTATGTGTTAACTTAAATTTTAATTAGTTTGCATTAATAAATTCTAATAAATTACTTTTTTAGATAAAAAATTTCAAATTATCCTCCAATATTAGTGAATTAGTACGCCATTGGGTTACTTTGTTTAATTAGTTTGTTAAAATTCATTCCATGATTTAAGTTTGGTTTGGTACGGCTTGCTTAATGATTTTTAAAGCAGCTTTCTAGTTTTAAAAAGAAGTAAGAAAGTCATTCAAAACGAAGCCTTAGTGTTTCAAATTACTTTTCTCATATATATTTTTCTTAGGAATTTTTAGCATTATCATTGATTTTATATAATTATATTTTCTTATTAATGGATTTTTTTTTTGTCAATGGTAAAATTAGCATAAACCAATATTAAGGAGATTATAGATTAGTTAATTTTTGTATGTTGAATATTATAACAATGTTATGTTGATGATTATTGCCACTTTCTCATTTTGATGCTCATATACATCTAGGCATTCTTTAAATGTTTCTTACACTTCATAGGTGCAAAAATTTATAAAGATCTTTGCATTTCACATGAACTTAAGCATTCATTGATTCAGGCTTCGTTTGGGATGACTTTTTTACCGCTTCTTTGGGATGACTTTTTTACGTTTTTAAGAAGTAGTAAAAAAGTTGTCCCAAACAAAGCCTTAATTTAGATATAATATAATAATAATTTGTGTCACCACTAAAGAATTTACCTACACAATTATTGCAAAATTTTCATTTCATAATGCATACTACTATATATCATATTAAATGCTAGCCTTTCATTTTATTTGATTTCATGATTTTAATTCTAGTCATACATCATTCACTATTAATTTTATATACTTATTATTACTAACAAGCCCATTGCCTATGTTAAGGAGCTATAGGGATTCCTAAACTTTTTTGTTACTATGAGAATATTTATTATTGCCAAACCCTTTGATTTAAACAATAACTATTCATCTCTTTAATTCTCATTTACTTTGAAAGCCAGAGGAGATGAAAAGCTACATAAACTCTTCACATTTTAATGCCAAAATAATTTCAATGATTTTTCTTCTCCACCATTACATACATCCTCTAACACCTCACTTGTCTAAGGCTTCATTTGAGACACTTTTCTTATTGCTTTTTAAATCAACTTTCTAGTACAAAAATTTCTAGTTTAAAAATTTTTATGTTAGAAATCTCTTTTAAAAAGCAGTAAAAAAATTGTTTCAAACGAAGCCTAAATCTTGGTATCCAATTTTGTTTATTTTTATTACTGTGATCATATTTAGGTTTCGTTTGGGACAATTTTCGTACCGCTTCTTCAAGCAGTTTGTACTAAAAAGCTACTTAAAGAAGCGGTAAGAAAGCCATTCGAAACAAAGCCGTAACTTCCACGTGTTAGGAAAAATTCTCCACAAAACTCTTCGTCTCCCTAATTTGCATTTCCTTTCGCATTCGAAATATAAAAGAAATGAAAAGCTTCAACAATCTAAAAGGTAAAAGCTTCCCAAAGATTTTAATCTTTTGCATTCACATATTTTTATATTGTGAATTTAATATATTCTTCTTATCAACCCTTAAATTCATCCTCCAAAAATTTGAATCCCGAAATTGAGTGATTACTTCTAATTCTCGTAAATTCTATGAATTTCTTATGCTTCATTTGTACTAAAAAGTTATTTTAAGAAACAGAAATAATAAGAAAGATGTTCCAAATAAAGCCTATGATTGTCATCTATTCTCAACAATTTACTATGAGTATTTATTCATATATGTAGATGTAAACATTCATCATTTAAGCCTTCATTGAATTTTTTTTCTTGGGCATAATTTGTAGTTCTGATATTACATCGACAAGCCTTTCCACAATTATATTTTATCCAATCATAATAATTTGAATATATATATATTATATATATATTATAATATAAAATCAAACTGACTCAATATTAATGTTTTTACATGTTACATTTAAGTTTTCACTAATTCATTGTTATGTAGATTGTTACTTTTTTTTTTAGTAAATATTACACTACTTTATTATGTATTTTAATTTCATTTCAGTTAGTTTTTTGCTACTGTTTTTTTTACTATTTTTAAGAATTTTTTGTACTAAAAAGCTGTTTAAGAAAACAACAAAAAAATTATCCCAAATAAAAATTTATGCTTCATTTGGGCCATTTTTCTTACTGTTATATTTTTCAAAGTACAATCATAATTTTTATTTGATCATTATTTTTTTGTTTCTTTTAAAAAATTTTATACTATAAAACTGATTTATGTATTACCTATAAATAATTATTTTCGCTATAATAATTTTACAAAACATTAAAAAAGTTATACCAAACGAAGTATTTACCTTTGCTTGGGATAATTTTCTTACTCTTTTGCAAAATAATTTCTTAATATAAAATTTTTTAATTTGAATTAGAAAATTTTATACTAAAAAGTTATTTTAAAAAATAGTAAAAAAAATTATCCAAAATCAAGAATTAGAGATCTCATTTGAGATGACTTTCTTATTATTTCTTAATTCTTAAAGTAGTTTTTTAATATAAAAATTAATATTTTTATACTAAGAGAATTACTTTTAGAAACAATAAGAAAACCGTCTTGAACCAAAGCTGAAATGACGCATCCTGATTTATCTCCGGACAAAATAATTTCTCCTAATTTCGAGTGCTTTCTGAAATCACATTAAGGCTTCGTTTTGGGATGGCTTTCTTTATACTTCTTAAAGCAGTTTTCTATTAAAAAATTAAATTTTTTGCATTAAAAAACTGTTTTAAAAAGCATAAATAAAGCCGTCCCAAACGAAGCTTAAGGTTTTGTTTGGGACAACTTTCTTAATGCTTTCCTAAGCAGCTTTTTATTTAAAATTTTTGTACTAAAAAACTATTTTAGAAATCAATGAAAAAGCTATCCCAAACGAACCCTAAGTTTTATTCAACCCATTGGATAAACAAATTAAGATAATTTAGATCAAACGGATAAGAAAAAATAACACAAAAAGAAGAATGTAAGTGTAACACGAATTTTTTTTTTTTTTTTTTTTTTTTTACGATTACTCCTACGCAAAAGTCCATAACATTTCCATTGATGAAGATCTGGTCTCAGCACGCTCTAAGCCTGAGCTGCCACTGCTGGCTCAACTTCACCACCACCCTTCTCCTCCGCATCCTCCGACGGATTCGGATCTCCGGCGATCTCTAACCTCTTAAACACATAAAACCTCGCACAAACAAGATAATATCCAAAGTTGAAGACTTGGAGCCCGGCCACCAACCAGTAGAAATAATCAAGCCTCCCTTTATCGATATTGTTCTGTAACCAACTCCCCTGCTTCGTCTTCTTAGTGAAATCGTTCACCATCGTCACCAGCATCGTGCTACCGTAGTGCCCCAACGATATTGACAGCCAGTAAAATGCCGCCGATATGCTCCTCATGCTCTCCGGCGATTGGTCGTAAAGAAACTCCATCAGCCCAACCGACGCCAACCCCTCCGCCACACCATGTACCGCGTACTGCGGCACCAGCCAGAAAACACTGATTTTGTGGACGGCCCGGCGGCGACGGTTCTCGACGAGCGCGGAGGCGACGTTGGAGAGGATGGAGATGGCGAGGCCGATGCCAATGCGGCGGAGGTGGGAGATGCCGTCGGGGTGGTTAGTGAGGCGGCGGGCCAGGGGAACGATGAGGCGGTCGTAGATGGTGAGAGTGAGGAGCATGGAGATGGCGGAGAAGATCAAGAGGGTGGCCGGAGGGATGTGGAAGTCTCCGGCGAGGTGACGGTTCATGGTCTTGGCTTGGATGATGCCGAAGGTGAAGTTGTTGGCCGCAGAGGTGATGAGGAGGATGCCGACGGACCAAATGGGGAGGATGCGAATGAACGATTTCAGCTCTTCGATGCGGTGGACAGTAGATAGCCGCCATGGTCTCAACCGGCCGGTGTCGGTTTTGTCGCCGTCAGTGACAATCGCCGCCCGGTTCAAGAATCTGCAGTCTCTGATTTAGTAATTCAAAAATAATAACAAATAAAGAGTTGGCGATAGTCGCCGATCGCCTAACACTTACTTGAACTGCTTGGTATGCGAGAGACGGCCGGCGGTGGTTATATTAGCATCAAGCTCCTGATCCTGATACAGAAGCCTAACATCGGCAGGTCCATCAAGCTTCCTCTTTTTCACAGCCGCCACCACCACCTGGGCCATTCGGGTCAATGGACTACCTCCAGGCTTCTTCCTGATGTAAAGCGGATAACCAAACACAAACACAATAACAGAGATGAACATGGCGATGGTGGGGATCCCGAAACCCAGTCCCCAGCCTACATTGTCCTGTATGTAGACCACCACTGTAAGAGCAAGCATTACAGACAGTCCGATGCAGAAGAAGTAGAGATTGAAGAAGCTCCAGCGTCGTTCGGTTCTATTGGTCCGTTGAGTTGGACTGTCTTGTTCAAGTTGGTCTGCTCCGAAGGCGACGACGCAGGGCCGGATTCCGCCGGAGCCGATTGCGGTGACAAGGAGGGATAGGTAGAAGATGGCTTGTTGCCATGGCGAAGCTTGGTGGCAGGAAGGGGAGTGGGGAGGGCAGGGAGGCGGGCGAAGGGCTGGGAGGATTGCGGAGATGGTGACGCCCAACATTCCCTGTATATCAAATGTGTAACTTTTCTTAAAGTTGCTACATTTTAGTGATTATGGCTGTAAAACCAGCAACTTTCTGTCATGAAAATTTTCGAAAAGTAATAAGAAAACAGTAACGGAACTGTTGCTATGATCTGAAAAGTAAAACTGTGAAAAAGCTTTCCAAACAAACACTAAAACTTAAATTGCATAAGACATACTAATTGATAGAGGATTGATCCAACAGTAATGGTCCAGAAGCGGCCAGCAAAAGAGTCGGCCATTAGAGCGCCGATCAGAGGAGTAAAGCTCGACGTGCCGGAAAAATTGTTCAAGGTGTTGGTGGCCTGAACAAGAGGAAGATGGAGCTCATTTCTTAGATACTGAATCATATTGGCATTGAAACCAGCAACGGCGAACCGATCGCATACTTCATTTGCTGCATTGGATTTCTGATTAGCGCACTCTTAATAATTATTTGGCTATCAAAATCAACCAAAAAATGAAAAACAAAAAAGATATCACAAACAATTAATAAATTTGTTATGCTGATTGTTTATAAATGTCTTAATAATTTAATATTTATTTATTATTATAAATTAAATTAGGGTTTTCGTGCTCTTCTTCTTTTACGAGACTCTATTCAAATTCGTCTCATGCTCGTTGATTAATGATTTCTTCTTGTATTAGTCTTCGTGGTTGTAGAGTTCTTGGTGTCCCAATCCAATATTTTAGAGTGTAATGCCAAGGAAAAATTATTACGTGCGGAGTTCGAACATGTCTGAAGAATAATCTAGATATGCTATGTTACCCAATGTACAGTGTATTGAGTGACGTGGCACGTCCGAATTGACCTCAAGACATGTTCAGACTCCGCACGTAATAATATCTCCATATCAGGACAATTTGCTCTTCATAGTCATGCATTCAAGCAAGAGCCTTTCTTCGCTAAGGGTTGAAATCAACATCATACCTTGGGCTTTGACTTTCATTCGCTCTTTCTTTTTTTGCCCATCTTTTTCTTGTTGGTCTGACTCAGTTTGTGCTTCCCACTTCTCAACTTAGTTTTCGTTTGGGACGGCTTTCTTAATGCTTTCTAAAGCAGTTCTTTAGTACAAAATTTTTTTAAAAGGCTGCTTTAGAAAGCACTAAGAAACTGTCCCAAACGAAACTTTAATGAATAGGGAGCTTCGACTCTTTCGTGATTACTTGTAATTGGATACCGTCATTATGTGTAAATATTGCAATTAAACTACCCCAAAAACAAAATAATGTTAATAAGTTTTTGTAATAGGAAGTGCTTTCTATAATAGCTTTCTAAAAAGCTGTTTTCTTCAAAGTTGCTCTATAATCATCTTTATTAAAAATTACAGTCAGTCGTCTCAAACAAATCTTAAATTTAGCATTACAAAGAAAAAAAAAACTCACATAATATAAAAGGCATGGTCTTCAGACCACCGAGCTTCTTCCTCTCTTCTCTTCTAAGAACAGCCATTTATTTACTGTTTATCCTCCTCCACCTAAAGAAATGGTGGAGACTTTAACATCAATAGATCTCTTCCCCATCCTTTATATATTCCCCCAATAGATTACTCCTTCATTTACTACAATTATTTAAGTATTTTCTTAAAATTATTTTATGTGACAGATCATAATTTTATAAATAAAAAAGATAATTTAATTCCATATATATCTATTATAAAAAAATAATAATAATGTTCCAAACTTTCATATTACGCAAATGGAGATAAGGTCAAAATTAGCGTGTAAATTCTATTTAGTTACCACCAAAAGAATAATTCTTCTCCTAACGGTATTATTACGTAAAACTTATCAATATTTGTGGGAATTAATTAATTTAATTTAATTTAAAGCTTAGTTTTGGATTAACGTTTAGTATTAAGATAATATATTTAAGATTTGGCCAATAAGTTTTGATGTATTTGGCAATGGGTGTAAACGGAACGAGTCGAGTTGAGTATCTGGCTAATTGAGCTAAGCTTGTTTAGTTTTTGCTAAGCTCGAGCTTGAGTTGAGCTCGATTTTTTAATTTTCAATTTTATTTAGAATTTTTATTTTTGATATAGAATTAATTTTAAAATGTTAAAATATATTATATAATACTAATTTAAAGTAAAATTTTAATATATTTTAAGCTAATCGAGCTGCTCAATGAGCTTACGTGCCGAGCCACGCTGAGAGTGAGCTCGAGTACGGGCTCATCAAGCTTGAACATATGGCTTGATAAACTTGACTCATGAGTTCGTTAACGATCGAGCTTGAGCCGGCTTGGCTCACCACTACAAGAAAATAAAGCTTTTGCATCACTTAATATAAGCTAAGATGTCGGTTATAACAACTAAAAAAATGTTGCAGTCAGTGGCGGAGCCCGGGGGAAAGGGGGCGGGGGCGGCGGCCTAAATATAAATAGTTGTGTTTTTTGTCTCATTACCGGTATCAAGAAGAGCTATAATATTAAAATAAAAAATGCAAATAGCATGGCCCTTAGAGCTTAAAAGACACAAATATCTGCCACGGGTAGGGGGGCAAAAGAGTCAAGCCGGCTTGTGAGCTGGCTCGTGCTTCATCGTAAGAGCGGGAGCGGGCTTCACCGCGAAAGCGGGTCGTGGCAATGAGCTTCGTTGTGAGAGCGGTTCGCTACAGCGGGCTTCGCCGCGAGAGCGGGAGCGTGCTTCACCGTGAAAGGGGGTCGCGGATGTGGGCTTCGCCGTGAGAGCGGGTCGCAGCAGCGGACTTCACCGCGAGAGTAGGAGCGGGCTTTGCAGCGAGACCGGGTCGCGGAAGCGGACTTCGCCGCGAGAGCGACAGCGAGAGTGGGATTCACCGCGAGAGTGGGTCGCGACAGCAAGCTTCGCCGCAAGAGAGGGAGCGTGAATGGGCTTCGCAGTGAAAGCGGGTCGCGGCAGCGTGCTTTGCCGTGAGAGCGGGTCGCGGCAGCGGGCTTAGCCGCGAGAGCGGGAGCAGGCTTCACAGCAAAAGCGGATCGCGGCTGTTGGCTTTGCCGTGAGAGCGGGTCGCGGCAGCATGCTTCGCCGTGAGAGCAAGAGCGGGCTTCACCGTGAAAGGGGGTCGTGACTGTGGGCTTCACCTCGAAAGGGGGTCGCGGCTGTGGGCGTCGCCGCTAGAGCGGGTCATGGCAGTGGGCTTCGCCGCGAGAACGAGAGCAAGAGTGGGAGCGGGCTTCACCGCAAGAGCATGAGCTCGACGAGCCACTCAACTCGACTAGTTTCGTGAGACGAGTCAAGCTCGAGCTCATATTTCGAGCTACATCCGTGGTTTTCTTAATATAAACCATATCTAATACATCTTTTTTTCCTAACCGAATCATCGAAAACCGATGTTTTATGTGCCAAATCATCTCTGTCAACTCTCTAAATAGTAGAACTGATATGCACCTATTAAGATCAAAAAACCAAATGCCGGGGGGGGGGGGGGGGGGGGTTGTGGTGTCACGTGACCCCCCTTGCTGCCCCCCCCCCCCCCCCCCCCCCCCCCCCCCGCGTCCGCACTTAAATCGTTGCATGGTAGCTGTAATTGTTGTTCACTACAATGGTCTTTCATAGTGATTTTAAAATCATTGTGGGAGGCAATTCGTTGTGCTAGTTTTCGCAACGGTTTTAACTATTTCAAATATGCACCTATAGTAACGATTTTATCTGCCACTATAAAAATAGTGGCGGTTCTAACCGCTAATATAGGCGCATATTTGTAGTAGTTTAAACCGCCATAATTTTGTTTATTGTAGCTAAATAGATGATGTTGGTGGTTGGCGAGCAACCTTCACTGCAAGGGATGATCATAGATGTATGATTCCTATTAGGGTGACTTATATATGAGGTTTTGATGAGTTTGGGCGAGTCCTCTTAAGAGACATGCTCCTTTGGTCCGGCTTGTTCAAGCAAGTCCTCACATACTCCCCTTATCGGAGAGTGGTTGCAACTCTACAAAGTTTGGCCAATTACTTTTCCTAATGAGAACCCAGCTTTATATATATATATATAACTTTAATTTTTATGCAAAATTATATGTAATAAATTTAAATATCCAAAGCCAAAGACCGTAGATGTATAATAGACTTTTACTTGGGCATAAAAGATTGATTGATAAATTCTTAAAGAATGTTGAATATTTTGTGTACATAGCTTCTCAACAATCATCATTTTAATCCGAAGTTTTAAAAGTTCATACTCGAAACACAAAACTGAAGTATATCTTACACCAAATGAGGTTAGAGTTATTTGGTGTAAGAGTTGATTTATATCAGAAAGGATTCTGATGATATATTAATTTTGGACACCACATGAAGAGTGTGAGCCACATTCAAGACAAAGGAAAAAGTTTTCACAGTCCATATAATAATGTACTAAGATTTGTTTAATTAAAGAGTTTAGAAATAATGCCTTCTCCATTACAACTTTAAATCTTCCTAATCTTACACCTTCATTGATTCAAAACCAAGCTCAGAAAATGATTACAACCCGAAATTGACCCGACACTATTCAACCCGACCCGTTTTTGCAAACGGGTCACGGGTCGGTTTTCCGAACCCGAACCCGACCCGCTTCGGATATATTTTATTAAATTTTTTTATTTAATTAAATTTATTTAAATCTAAATCAAATTAAGGTAAGATTTACTTCAATTAATTTAAAATAAATCAAGATTAATTTAATTTGGGTAACAATGTTTATAATTTTTTAAAATATCATTTATTTTTTTCATAAAAATCCTTTAAAATCCTATTAAATTAATTAAAAACGGGTCAAACCGGGTCGATTTCGGGTTTCCGGGTCAACCCGAACCCGACCCGGTTTTACAAACGGGTTGAAATCTCTAACTCGAACCCGACCCGGTTTGGGTTCGGGTTGACCCGAACCCAAAATTTTCGGGTCGGGTTCGGGTCGGATTTTCGGGTCGGGTCAAATGTTGACATCTCTATTGTTTTCTTTCGCTTTTCCTTTGATTTCAGGTCTCTGCCGGAGGTTCATTGTTGCTGTTGATTCGTGGATTGCATCAAGATTTAAGTCAATTTTTTTGCTTTGTAGATTTATATTTTGGTTATTAAAATTTTAAACAAAATTTATACATAGTTGATATTTAGAATTTCATTTTGAGTTTAGCAAATTTATATTTTAAATACATATAATTATTAATTTCACTCACACACACACACAAACATATATATATATAAGTTTAATTTTTATGCAAAATTATATGTAGTAAATTTTTATATCCAAAGCCAAAGACCGTAGATGTATAATAAACTTTTACTTGGGCTTTTATCCGAAGTTTTAAAAGTTCATACTCCAAACACAAAACTCAAGTATACCTTACACCAAATGAGGTTAGAGTTGATTTATATCAGAGTGGATTTTGACAAAGGAGAAAATGTTTACGGTCCATATAATAATGTACTATGATTTGTTTAATTTAACAGTTCAGAAATGCCTTCTCCATTACCACCATAAAGCTTCCTAATCTTACACCATCATAGATTCAAAACCACTCTTCGAAAGTGATTAATAACCTCATTGTACTAACAATTCCTTCATATGGTTAGAGGTACTTTTAGATGCTGTGACAGGACTCGTGGCAAGAGACGAATGGTTTTCATGGCTGTGGCCTGTGTGGCGTAATACAACGGTTCAACTGCGAACTTCTCGCTTGTGTTTAGTCCCACACCGAACTGAGAATTAGTTCCTTATTATTAATAATTAATGTTTTGAACTGACCGGTTAGTTAAGGCATTTTTTTTTTCCTTTACGATACAAATATTGTCTTATAATATAAATATATAAACAAAATATATGATATATAAAAATACATGAAATGCTATACAATTTCAATTGATTAATAGATTTATATTTATAAAAAAGAACTCTTTGTAGTTTGTACACAAAATGTGTTTAATCGTAATTTTCTGAGTCATTATTCAATATTTATAATAATGATAAAATGTCATTCACATTTCCAAGATAATTAATAAGGAAAACATTTTAACTATATAATATCAGCACAAAAAGCTATAGTTTTAACCTTTAATATGAGTAAAATTAATGAAAATGCATCACCTATTTAGACAAGAAATTTATTAAAAAAAAAAACATCACAAAAATTTACCAAATATTTCTTTGCTACTCAAGGAGTTAAATTATTTTTACTCTCATTCTCACTCTTTCTCTTCTTCTTTGATCTCTTCGTCATTTCTTCGAACATTGTTGTGCCCAGATAAGCCTTAATGATTGAAATTTCAAAAATTTTAAACTTTTTTCCTGTTGAAATTTATAAAACCTATTAAGAGGAAGTTCGCTTCTCTGTCCTTACTTACCCTTTAGTGAGAACCTTGCTTTCTTCTCTTAGAAATTCAATTCTAAGTGATGAGAAGGATCAAGCATAAACACTCTTCTTTAAAAAAAACACCAAAATGCAGTTCATACCTGTTGCGGGCTAGAATATACGTGGCGATAGAGTTAAAATTGTTCATCTTAGCGTTGCACGGATATCCAGCACACAAATAGAATATGAAAGGACGCTAGGATTTTTATGTGGAAAATTCTAAAAAGAGGAAAAACCATGGGGCCACGCCCAGCTGAAAAGATTCCACTAATGTTTGAATTGATTACAAGTGATCACTGATTCGTCCTTGAAATTAAGGACAATCATATTACAATAGTCAATCCTTTATTTATGAACGAAAGTCCGACGTCCGTTGGTGAACGGACAGAAATCCGATGTCACTCAACAACAGGGTGAAAATATGGTGTTAGTTGGATTCCGAGCGGAAATCCGGCGTCACTTGGAGACTGGGCGAAAGTCAGGATTTCATCAGTGGACGGGTAGAAGTACGGTGTCACATGGTGGCTGGGCAAAAATGCGACGTGACTTGGAGGACTTGCGGAAGTCTGGAGTTCACCGATGGTTGGGCAGAAGTCTGAAGTCATTTGGAGGCCGGGAAGAAATCCGACGTCACTTGGAGGCCGGGAAGAAATCCGACGTCACTTGGAGGCCGGGAAAAATGTTCGGCGTCACTTGGAGGCCGGGCGAAAGTCCGGACTTTGTCGGTGGCCAGGCAGAAGTCTGGCATCACTTAGTAATCCAGCGTCACTTGGAGACCGGGCGAAAGCCCGGACTTCGTCGGTGGCCGGGCAGAAGTCCTACTTCAGTATAATCTTGGTAAGGACAGTGAATTTTTGCATGGTTTTATTATAGGCTACCTATTGCATATAACCTTCCAATGTTTTTTTCACCACCATCATTTGGTCAAAATTAAATGTCACTATCAATAAACTGGTTTAGAAAATGGAGGGGTGATTGCTTTGAGCATGTAGTGGTCGATTATTACTTGAGCATTTTAAATTGTATATATTTAGTTCAGGTAATGGTTTTGGACAAAATTCATTCTACTTACAATTTGCTTGAATAATATCCATCATTAAGAATGAAGCACAAAAAGGTTTATCTTGTAATTTGAGAGAATTTTTATTGTGAGAATGATCCCTTCTAGTTAATATATTCTAATAACAAAATACATCATTAGAGTAAAAAGCATGTGTTTTTATTTTTATATTTAGATTGTTACCCTTAACCTTAAAAGATTTTACTATTTATTTGCAGAGGATCACTCAAAAGATTGTTATTTTATGAACCTTGTCAACTCCGATTACTTGCTTGAAGAAGATTAGGTTCAAACAAATTGTTTATGTATGTGAAATTGAATTCATTTTTATGTATTGTAAAATATTTTGGCAAGAATTGATGCGAAATATAAAATTTCAATCAATGATGAGATGAAAATGTTTGATCAGATCAAGAGTAATGGAATTTATAATCATCCTCTTGTTGTACAGACAATAGTCACTATGCAAACAAAATCAATTTTATATTTGGCATGTGGAGGATCAAATAAAACATTTGGGACTTATAACCCTACCATATAGGATGAGAGGTCCATGGAGTTCTCTTATCAAAATTCTATAATTTTGAGAGCCATCAAGATGGAAGCTTTGTCAACTTGACTTTTGAGCATGTGGAGGATCAAGTAGAAGATTGGGATTTACAACCTTGCTTTAAATTCAGGGTAAACCATGAAATTTTCTTTTAAAAAATTTACGTTTTTCATGTTCATTTTGATGTAAGCCCTATCAACTCTACTCTAGACATGTAAGTGATTGAGACCGGGGTTTCAAACTTACGACCTTGTTCTCTAAAATGTTTGGCCAAAAGAGATTTCTCTTAATTTTGGGAGTCATCAAGATATAGGCCTTGTCAAATTCACTTTGTACAAATGCAGGGTTGGAACATAGCAAACATATAATTTTTTGGTTGCTTATACCCCCTCCTTTAAGCAATTTCAAGAATTATGATAGGTGATTTCTATCCTGCGAGAAAAATAGGAATCACATGGCTCAAGGTGTATACAAGATAATTTGAGAGTGCTCAATATATATATATATATATTTTTTTTGAAAATTTCTAAAATTTTGTTGGTATTTTTTAAAAAAATTTCAGAATTTCCTTTGATCTTTTTTTTTCTTTTCTTGCTATTTTTTCTTATTCATTTCTTTGTAATGTTATGAAATATGCCAAAATAGCAATGAGAGTTTCTCATCCACTTGATTCCCTCAACCACACACCCAAAGAGTGTGCTTCTGAGTTTGAGTTTGAGAACGAGTTTACATATTTTCACAAATAGTGTGTGACCTTTTAAGCTGTCTCAATTTCAATTTTAAATATTGTGGTTTTGATTGGCATGTCTAATAAAATGTATACGACAATTTCCTGTCTTATTTTTTTCAAGGGTTGGCATGCTCTTCAAAGCAAAACCACCTTTTCAAAGCTGCTACATGCTTTTTGGAGCACAAATTCAATTTCATTTTTATTCATTAATGAGCTTTCTTTGAAAGTTTATTTACATGCAAAAGCCAAGCCATGAAATTTAATGAGTGCTTAAAAATAATGTTATTTTGTTCATATTTTGTTTGTGTCAATGGATAGGCCTCTTGTATGTCATGTTATGTGTTGTGTCCATTCTTCTAGTTTAGAGCATTCAAGAACATTAGGCACTCTAAATTAGTTAGTACAAACATTATTTCCATTTTGGATACATTAATCTGAAAAAACTAATAGAGGAAATGATATCTACCGGAATCTCTGGAAGGGTAGGAACAACATTTGTCAATCTTGCTTGCTTCAAAGATGCCAATTCGCAATCCCTGTCAAATATAACATGACCTCTTGAGTGATCAAATTACAAAAACATTTGAATGGAAAAAGAAATGCCAACCTAGAAAATTGTCCAAGAATTGCTGGGATGGAACACACCTGTATAATCCTTGAAACCCAATTTGTGGAAGTCTTGCCAGAAGCTCAAGAAATGGAGCTATTATTCTATGCGTACACCGGAGGGTTCTCCCGTCCTGTCAAACGCTGGGCAGCGGTTCCGAGCACGGGTACCGAGCTCGGTACTGAGCAATGGAATGACGTGGCGCATTTTTATTGGTCTCCGGACGCCCTCCGGACTCCGTACAGAATAATAAATCCATGACACAGTGGATGCTTGTAAACGTGTATGGTATGATAGAAGTTTGTTAACATGAGCTCAACAAGAGAATATCATAGAAGATAGAGATTTGAGGGTTAATATTTGCCTTCATTGTATCAAGTGGATGCATTATTGAAGTAGACATGGCACATGCGAGGCATCCAGCCAAAGCAGACTACAAAACAATTTAAGTTGCCAATTCCCCCGGTGGGGATACAGGAAAAACAGTAGCAGCTTCGAACCATATACTCCTGTACATGATATTGAAAGTGATAAGCTTACTTTGAAGATAAACTCAAATTAACAGGCATTTTAACAAAGCATATAACGGCTGGAACAAAAGATGCAAATAGGGACTTTGGCAATCTAGCCAAATTGAAATCAATAATAAAACCAACTGAATGAAGTAATCAGCTTAACTAGACCAGATTCTTTTTCAGTTAAAAACAAATTTCAATACCTTAGCATCTTTATACAAGCATATTATATGACAAACTTGTTTCGGGAGCCATTAGTGACGTGAATGAAAGGATAGTCTACTATCATTCATCTAAGATATCTGATCCAATCACTCTACCTTTTATTTCATAGAAACTTGAATAGCTAATCATTAGGCATTGGGTTGGTTGCACTTAGATCAGGCTAACCTGCAATGGGAAATTGCCCACATAGTGCCCCGCAACTTTTAAGATGCTATAGGCCAAATTAACATGACCCAAAAGTAAATAAAAATTGAACCTCAAAGCTCAAAGCTTCTCAAAAGTAAATGAAATACAAATTTGACGGTGAAATATCACTAATATATAGTGCATACAATACCATAATAACACACCATATACTTAATATAAATAAAAAATTCACCTCATCATCATTAGCATTGCTGATGTAAGATAGTTGTGAAAAAAGTTAAAAAAAGATAACAAAAGAACAAGGATAAATGTGAAAGGAAACATTGCCAAAACTAAAAAGATAAATAAGTTGATGTGAACATCATGCTTTACAATCACATATAATCATAAAAGAGAAGAAAATCTATCCACATTTGATCAATGTCACCAAAACACAACCTATTTGGAGTTTATCCAAATAGCAATGCAGTAACAATCTTGATCATCTCTTTCATTCATAAAATTAGCAAAAAGATGAGAAATAAGTGCACCTACCTCTCTTAGATGTCATGCAATTACTTAGTTTATTGAAATGCTATGGATTGAGTGTCAAGATCTATGAGAAAGCTTCAGCATAATAATATGCACCTATTAATGTACCTGTACATGCTCTACCTGTTATCTAGAATTCTTGTATTAGTCTTGTACAGCCTTTATGATAAGTCTATACATAGTTCTTTGTGTACTAGCTCTATTGAATAGAATGAATTCCTTTTAACTCAGCTCTGTCTTCATGGTATCAGAACAGCATTTCTTCTCTTACCCTGAGGTTCTCTCTCCTCTTTTCCATTCTTCTTGACAATTCGCTTCTTCCCTCTCCGATCATGGGTGTTTCTTCTACATCGCAAACCGAAGACATCCCTGCTTCTTCCTCCGAAGAAAGCGTCGCTATACCCGCTGCCCTCAAATTAATGATCTTCAACATCAAGGTCATTGTTCTGGTTCAACTCTCTTTCGATAACTATCCGATTTGGCGCTCTCAGGTTCTAAAACTCCTGAACGCAAATGGCTTTGCTTCTTTTCTCCTTCCGTCGGCTTCACCTCCGGCTAGCCACAAAACTCTAACAGACGGCAGCAAAGAACCAAATCCCAAACATCAAGAATGGGTTCTTGTAGATCAAAATCTGGCGGCTGCTCTCTGCTCTACATTATCTTCGGCTAACTTACCGTACGTCATCCATCTTATCTCCACCTCCAACATTTGGATCACGCTTGAACGCCGACTCTAATCGTCAAATCGATCGCGTGTCATACAGCTCAAAAATGATAGGTACAAAACGTGCAGATGAAATCTCAGAACATGAGGCAATACCTTCAACAAATAAAGACCATAGTGGATAACATTACCTCTGCTGTGTCCGTTATTGATCAAGAAGACATTCTTCTATACACTTTGAACAGCTTACCACCGTCTTACAACGCTCTTAAGAAGGCCATTCGTGCAATGCAAACTACCCTGGATCTTGATAACTAAAACGGCAGTAGTTTTCATGCAAACCGTGAAGTCCCTAATATTACATATTTCATATGTCACCAATTCATAACATTGCAAGAGGAAAGGAAGTATTACATTTCTATATCGGGAATAATACTCATGGATAATGCGTAGCTCACTATGATGCCATTGATCCAACTACCAGATCTATGAGAGAACCTCAACTCATCATGCTTTGTCAATGAGTGGCTTTGAAATTACAGTAGCATTCATGGAAGCTACAAAATCCATATTATTGCCTTCTCCATCTCAAAAGCTTTAGAAGAGAAGGGGACAATACCTTTGCAGTGAAGCGTGGTTGCCATTGTGGTGGGTCGAGCAGGGTGGAGGCCTGGAGGCGCTCAAGCGAAGGAACTCTGGCTTTGCAAGGGCCGGCCGAACAGGGATGATCGGGAGCAAGGCCTCGGTTAGGCAAGTCGACAGGATTCGGGTGACACGAGAGGAGAAGGCGGAGGAGCTTCGGAAATTTAGTCCCACACCGCGTGATTTTTGAGCTCCGTATCAGAAATAACTAATCAGGTGAATAGAAATCCCGTGTTCGTTTGGAGGAGAGACGGTTGGCATCTCCCCAGACAGGGACGGGATTGGCTTTCGGGCCTTTCTTTACACACGTGGTTAAGGCTCCCCGCTTCCGCGGATCTTACCCAAATTTTTTTTACCTATTAATTATTGCAGTTTCAATTAATTTTTTAATAAAAAAAATAAATTATTATTATTTTTATGTCCTTTACCTATAAGTAATTCTAATTATTAATTATATTAGTGAGAAATTTTTTTATTAAAATATTAAAATACAGCCTCGCTGTGTAGGATTTCTGTAGGAAGTTAAATAGAATATGCAGCATTTGACATTTTTGGCCGATTTATGGTATTTAGAAGCCCACCAAATGGGTGAAAAATGGTTACCTTCACAGCGAGCGAGCTCCCATCCTTACTTCCGATTAATGTCGTCGAAGTGTCGTGACATCCAAAATTAACAGGAAGGGATCTTCGTCGAATGAGGCTAAAAAGCTAACGACTCATTTAAAACTTTACCTCACGCAACGAAGAAATGAAGTAGAGGAAAAGCAAAGTCTAAACAACTTTAATTTCACTAAGAAACATGCGAAATGGGTGAAGGATCATTATCTTCGCAAAAACTTCAAAAAAAGCAAGCTTTCATTAAGGTATATGGCATAGGAAATAAATAAAAAACTTAGGCTGAAAAATGTTCCACCTCGCAAAAACTTGGCAGAAGTGCAATACTACTTTGACACAAAGCCCCTTTTAAGAAATCACATCATTGTTGAAGTATAGTTTATAATAAACACCTACACTATAAGAGAGCAGCTCATTTTCGATGAAATTTCCGGCGTAAATAAATTTGTCACAATTTCCGGCGGATTACCGACGGATTTCCGGAGGAATTTTTTATTAGCTTTCCGGTGGATTCATTTCCGACGAAAATTAAATTTTCCTGATGAATGACTATAATAAATATTTATAATTAGTTATTTTATTAAATTATGTTAAATGATTTAATAACTTATTATCAAATTAAATTATTCAAATTAGAAATTATTAAATTAAATTAATTAAATAATAATTAATATTCATTATTAAATTAAATTAAAAAAAAATATTATTAAATTAAATTGATAATTAATTGTTAAATTGAATTAATAAACCATTGTTAAAATAAATTTATTAAATCATTATTTGAATCCCGCCGAAGATGGGCTGTTTTTGAGGAACTTTTATTTGGTCCGGTGCAAGGACCTAGAGGAAGGTTCGGTTTTGCCTAAAAAAGTGCAAATACCGAGTTTTTTGAAAAAATACCGAGTTTTTAAAAAAACTCGGTATTTGCACTTTTTGACCTATTTTTGCCTAAAACCGAACCTTCCTCTACATCCAGTGAAAGGACCTAATAATAGCTCGTTTTTGAGAGGAAAAAGCAAGAAATGGAAGGAAGACAACAGAGTAGAGAGAAGAGGAAAGATAGAAAACTGAATTGTATTTCCCCTTAATGGAAACAGTACAGCGGTACACGTATATATAATACATTGGTTGAGAAGTAAATAAATACAGATTGTGTATTAAGGCTAAAAGACTAACGGCTTTGCTAATATCCTCCCGCAAATTAAGCATTCTGTGGTTGAATGTTTAATTTGGTTCTTAGTTCATTAAACCGAGTTATGGAAAACGGTTTGGTTAGGATATCCGCTATTTGATCATTAGAAGCAATGTGAATAAGCTGAATAGCATTGGATTCGATATGCTGTCGTATGAAGTGGTAGTCAATCTCTATGTGTTTGGTCCGTGCATGAAACACCGGATTTTTAGCAATGGCTATTGCCGAGGTGTTATCGCAGTAAATTGGTGTTGGTGCGAGCTGTGGGATGTGTAGTTCTTCAGCGAGACGACGAAGCCATAAGACGTCTGATGTTGCGGCAGAGAGAGCTCGGTATTCGGCTTCGGTGGACGATTTTGCTACGGTGGCTTGCTTCTTGACTGTCCAGGAAATGAGAGTTGGGCCGAGAAAGGAACAATAGCCGGAGATAGACTTCCGGTCAGATGAGTCGGATGCCCAATCGGCATCAGTGTAGGTGCGAAGTTCCAACGGTCCATTGTTGATCGGCAGCCCATAGGTGATTGTTCCTTTGATGTAGCGGAGTAACCTTTTGAGTGCTTTGAAGTCCTTGTCCGTTGGTTTTTGCATGTGCTGGCAGACTGCATTGGTGGCAAAAGCTATATCTGGTCTTGTTATTGATAGATATTGTAGTGAGCCAGCAAGTTGACGGTATAAGGTAGGATCATGGAACGGTGCAATTTCGGCGGGATCCTTTTTGGACGAAGGTGTGACAGGCGTGGTGGCTGGGTTGCAGTCGGCGTATCCTGCATCGTGTAGAAGTTTGGTAGCATAGTGCTGTTGTGATAAAAAGAAGCCGTTTGTGGATTGAAGTACCTGTATGCCTAAAAAGAGTGAGATTTGTCCAAGTTGCTTGAGTGCGAATTGCGCTTGAAGCTGATGGAGGAGTTGTTTGATAGCAGTGTCATTGTTACCTGTGACAAGAAAATCATCGACGTAGATTAAAAAATATATTTGAATGTTGTCTTTGTTAAAAATTAAAAGAGAGGGGTCGGAACGACTAAACTGGAATCCGTGTGTCTGGAGAAAGGACGTTAGCTTATTGAACCATTGTCTGGGAGCTTGCTTGAGCCCGTAGAGTGATTTCTGTAATTTACAGACTGCATCTGGCTGAGTCGGGTCGGTGAAGCCTGGTGGCTGCCGCATGTAGATGTCGTCGGGTAGGTCACCGTGTAGAAAAGCGTTTGAAACATCCAATTGGTGCATTGGCCACTGACGGTTGACTGCTAGAGCGAGGAGAAGTCGAATTGTTGGCATTTTTGCGACCGGACTGAAGGTTTCGTTGTAATTTATTCCGAATTGTTGATTGTAGCCTAGAGCGACAAGCCGAGCTTTGTATCGATCGACTTGGCCGTTAGGAAATAACTTGGTCCGGTAAGTCCATTTGCAGCCCAAGACAGGTTTGTTCGCTGGTTTAGGAACCAGAGTCCAGGTGTTTTGTGTTTGCAGAGCCTTGTATTCTTCTGTCATTACCCGGGTCCAGTGAGCAGATTTGGACGCTTGGTTATACGTGGTTGGTGTCACAGATGTAGAGGTATGAGCGAGAAGATTAAGAATTTGTTTGGGCTTGGAAATGCCAGACTTTAGTCTGGTTTGCATGTGATGAGTTTGAGTGGCTGGTTGTGTGAGTTGGTGAGTCGGAGACGGTGAGACAGATGAGACTATTGGTGATCGGTTACAAGTGGAGGTTGGTGTGTTTAAGTATTGTTGAGCAACGGGAACCCGAGAAGGAGGTTTGGATTGAGTGGAGATGGATGTGTTGGTAGCTGGTGGTAGAAGTAAAGGTGGGTGAGCGGGAGGCTGAGGTTGTATGGGTGGGATAGGTGAAGGTTTGCTGTTCTTGTAGGGAAAAGAATTTTCGCAAAAGACCACATGCCGAGATGTGTAAATCCGGTCATTCTTGATGTCGTAACACTTGTACCCTTTGTGGTTGGGAGAGTAACCGAGGAAGATACATTCTGCGGAACGAGGTAAGAACTTGTTTGCAGCGTAAGGTTTGAGCCACGGGAAGCACAGACAACCAAAACTTCGAAGGTGACCGTAGGTAGGAGATTTCCCCTGCAAGCATTGTAGAGGAATTTGAAGATTAATAGCTTTTGAAGGTAAGATATTCACCAGGTAATTTGCGGTGGACAGAGCATCCGCCCAAAATTTGTGCGGAACATTTGATGCGTGTAGGAGAGCCCGTGTGATTTCCAGGAGGTGGCTGTAATATCAAAATCTGCTCCAGTATCGTCCAGGACGATCTGGGATCGTCCTGGGACGATCAGTGAAAAAATCAGCTCCAGTTTTGCTCCAGGTGATTTTCTGCATGCATCGGCCAGGCCGATTGGAGACATCGGCCAGGCCGATCGGCACTGTAGAAAATATCGTCCCTGCAATAGCCCTGAAGGGAGACCAGGCCGATCTTTTTGGTCAGATCGTCCCGGGACGATGCTGCGATCGGCCGGGCCGATCTGTGTAGTATAAGGCTGATTTCAGTCGTTTTGAAGAGAGAGAAAAATCAGAAAATAAAAATTAAATATCTGAGGAGAGAGAAAGTCGTGGGATTTTGGAGAAAAGTGGATTTTCGGACGACGCGGAGCCGTTTTCGATCGAAGTGACTGTTGAGGAATTTGCTGTACTCGAGGTAAGGCACATTCTACCTTTCTCAATTTTCAGTTCCGTCGTGTTTGGCGGTATATTCTGTCCGGGTTTTGTTTCCGTTAGCGAATTTCGTCCGTATCTTTTGATCGGTTCAGTTTTTACCGCGTAACTTTCTGTATATCGTTGCCGTGCCGGGTGTGCACGTTTTGACTATATTTTGAAGATTTTCGTCCGGGTATTTTTGTTTCGACTGTGTTTTTAGTCGACCGGATTTTTCTGTGAAATTGGAATTTATCTGTGCAGTAGAATAAAAGTTCTGAAATGTTGATATCTG
The DNA here is from genome assembly GCA_022539455.1 of Dendrobium nobile. NCBI lineage: Eukaryota > Viridiplantae > Streptophyta > Magnoliopsida > Asparagales > Orchidaceae > Dendrobium > Dendrobium nobile. Next base: position 53,990,688 of record CM039718.1, read on the forward strand.
TATTCTGTGCGAATTCGGTAAATTTTCTTTGCAGGAATTTTTGTGTAAATTCCGTATACTGCCGTTGTGCTGCCCGATTTTTGAGAAATTTCTGAATTGTCCGTATTTATTCTGAATTGAAATGCTATGTGTATAAGCTATAAAAAGGGAGTTATAAGGGGCCTGAATCCTATGAGATTCAGTTAGTGAAACGGGAAATCTGAAATGAGCTCAATCTGAAATCTGATATCTGTTCTGTTCCGGATCCGATGAATTCTGTTTTGGTGCTATAAGCACATCTGTTTTGGTGCCGTGAGCACAAAGGGAGACATAAGGGGCCTGAATCCTATGAGATTCAGTCAGTGTCTGGGAAGGGAGGCATAAGGGGCCGGAATCCGTAGAGATTCCGTCAGTGTCAGGGCATTTAGCTATATGTATCTGTGCTACTTTCTGTATCTGTTCTGATACGATCTGTACGACTCTGATGTGATTTGATATCCGTCCGTAAGTTTTGATTTCCGATTCTGTTCCGACTTCTGATCTGATTTCTGTCTGATAAGTTTGGTTTTGTTTTCTGAGAATTTAGATTGGTGGTTTGTTGCTTTGCTGAGCTGTTGAGCTCACCCTTGCTTTCTGATGGTTTTCAGGTTCTGGGAAGGGCAAGGAGGTCCAGGATTAGATTTCGGAGTCTGATCAGATTAGGTACTTTTGTACTTTTGATTTTTGTACAGTCATGGCTTTCCTGTTCTGTCTTTCTTTCTGTTGAAAGCCATGTACTGTTCTGTAGATGATTATTTTGAGGAAATGAAAAGATAGATGTTTTGTTCCGCTGCATTTGATGTTTTTAGTAGCTCTGTTGTTCTGTGCGCTTCTGTTGAGTTAAGAATTTGGAAGATCAGTTCAGTAACCTAATCCAAAGCCAGATCCTGGTTAGCTAATTCCCCCGTCGCGATCCGGCGCGGGCGGGATCCGTCTCGTCTCGGGCCGGGTCGTGACAAGCTTTTGTGGTATCAGAGCACTGGTTTTGGAAACAGGTTGGATTGTAAAACAGAGCTCTAGGAAGTGATCAGTGCGTCTGTCTGGGAGGTAGTTTTGGGTCGTTTGGCTTTTTATTGTGTTATTTTGTGTTGTTTTGTGATAGTTTTCCGGATTTTCTGGATTTTTCTGTATGGATCAGCCAGACCCAGACATGACAGACGGTCAGAGTGACGATCAGGCAGCACCAGTGGGGAGTACAGCCCCAGTGGTCGGTGCTGATACGCTTTCACAGTTTGCTTCACTTGTTGCTCAGATGATGAGCGAGACTCAGAGCAGAGCTTCGACTGTTAGATCTGAGGACATTGATCGACACCTGCAGTTATTTTTGAGGTTGAAACCTCCGAGGTTTGAGGGCGCTGTTGAGCCCAGAGCTGCTGAGGAGTGGCTGAGGAGATTGGAGAAGACTTTTGACGGGATGCAGTGTCCTGCAGACAGGAAAGTTCCGTTAGCTGTTTTTCTGTTGGACGGAGAGGCTGAGCACTGGTGGGATGGCCAGCAAGCAGCCAGATTTCAAGGCAGATTGAACTCTTTGATCACTTGGGAGGAGTTCACTGAAGTATTTCGAGACTGGTTTGTTCCCCCTTCTGCACGACAGCAGATGCAGGAGAGTTTTCTGAGGCTTGTTCAGGGGAGCAAGACGGTGATGCAGTACGAGGCTGAGTTTACTGCATTAGCCAGGTACGCTCCGCAGCTGGTTAGCACGTCTGCTGAGAGGTGCTACAGATTTCTGAGAGGCTTGCGAGATACTTTGAGGCAGCCTCTGATACCGTTCCGGATTACTGATTTCTCTGAGCTTGTGGAGCGAGCTCGTCTGATTGAGAATGACATGACGGCTACTCAGCAGCGGTGGACTGCGAGTAGGAAGAGGTTTGGAGGAGATACTTCTGGCAGTGGTTCCTCTGGGAAGAGGAGATTTGTTCCTGGATCTGGATCTGGAGATTCCAGGAAGAGCGGAGGATCGTCTGGTACTGCTACCAGTACGACTAGTTCTGGATCTGTCAGTACGGCACCTGTGTGCCAGAGTTGTGGACGGCGACACCATGGCCAGTGCTACAGGATAGCTGGTCTTTGTTTCAGATGTGGTCAGCCGGGACATAGGATTGCAGAATGTCCGCAGATGGGATTTGATCAGCGTTCTGAGCAGCGATCTGAGGGCTTTGTCAGACCTGTTGGTTCAGCAGCAGGAAGACCGAGGACTGTTCCTCCACGCCCTGAGGGATTTGCTGGTAGAGGTGGTGGTTCTAGTTCTGCACCACGGAGACCACCTACGATTCAGAGGGAGCAGAGTAGTTCTGTCGCTTCAGCTCCTGTTCCAGTTCAGCCACGAGTTTACAGTCTGAGTCAGCAGGAGGCTCGTGATGCTCCGGATGTTGTGACAGGTACGGTTTACATTTCTGATCAGCCCTGTCGTGTTTTGTTTGACTCTGGAGCGAGTCATTCTTTTCTGTCCGAGCATTGTTTTGAGATTTTACATTTGGATTCGATGGTTTTACCGGTTTCTTTGTCTGTGATTTTACCGGCTGGGAATCCATTGATTGCTCGACAGTTTTGTTTGTGTGAGATCGAGATTTCTGGCAAGAAGTGGAAATCGAGTCTGATTCGATTGCCGATTTCTTCGTATGATGTGATTCTGGGCATGGATTGGTTGAGTCAGTATGAAGCCCAGATTGACTGTCTGAAGAAGCAAGTGAGTTTGCTTATGGCTGGAGAGAGAGTTGTATTTCAGGGATTACGAGGTGTTCTCTCCAGTCTGGTTTCTGCGTTGGAGGTGAGCAGGATGTGGAAGAAAGGATGTCCGGTATTTTTGGCTTCGGTGCGGGATCTGAACCTGGAGGTTGGTTCTGTTTCTGAGATCCCTGTGGTACGGGAGTTTGCTGACGTTTTTCCTGAGGAGTTGGTTGGTTTACCTCCGGATAGAGATGTGGAGTTCTCTATCGATGTTTTTCCGGGTACAGCTCCGATATCGAAAGCTCCGTACAGGATGGCACCGAAAGAACTTTCTGAGTTGAAAGTTCAGCTTCAGGAGTTGGTTGACAGAGGATTTGTACGTCCTAGTGTTTCGCCCTGGGGAGCACCTGTTCTGTTTGTGAAGAAGAAGGACGGTACACTCCGTATGTGTATTGATTACAGAGATTTGAACAAGGTCACGATCAAGAACAAGTACCCTTTGCCTCGGATTGACGACTTGTTTGATCAACTTTCCGGATCTTCGGTATTTTCGAAGATTGATTTGAGATCCGGATATTATCAGGTGAAGGTGAAGGAAACTGATGTGGTGAAGACTGCTTTCAGTACTCGGTACGGGCACTACGAGTTTTTGGTTATGCCTTTTGGGGTAACCAATGCGCCTGCGATTTTTATGGATCTGATGAACCGAGTATTCAGGGAGTATTTGGATCAGTTTGTGATCGTCTTCATTGACGATATTCTGGTATATTCTGCATCTGAGGATGAGCATGCCAGACATTTGAGGGTTGTGTTGGAGACTTTGAGGAGGCATCAGCTGTATGCCAAGTTCTCTAAGTGTGAATTCTGGCTGAAGAGCATTTCTTTTCTGGGGCATGTGGTTAGCGGAGAAGGCATTTCTGTAGATCCCCAGAAGATTCAGGCTGTTGCTGATTGGCCAAGGCCGACTACGGTATTTGAGGTACGTAGTTTCTTGGGCATGGCCGGGTATTATAGGAAATTTGTGAAGGGTTTTTCACAGATTTCGACTCCTCTGACGAGACTGACTCAGAAGTCAGTTCCTTTTGTTTGGACACCGGAGTGTGAAGCTAGTTTTCAGAGATTGAAGGAGTGTTTGACTTCAGCTCCAGTGTTGGCACTTCCGTCAGGTACGGAGGGTTTTCAGGTGTTCAGTGATGCTTCACTGAAAGGACTGGGTTGTGTCCTGATGCAGCATGGTCAGGTAATTGCTTATGCTTCGAGACAGTTAAAACCACATGAGAAGAATTACCCGACGCATGATCTGGAGTTAGCTGCAGTTGTTTTTGCTTTGAAGATTTGGCGTCATTACCTGTATGGCGTCAGGTGTGAGATTTTTACTGATCATAAGAGCCTGAAGTACATTTTTACTCAGAAGGATCTGAATCTGAGACAGAGGAGGTGGCTCGAGTTGATCAAGGACTACGATTTGACTATTCAGTATCAGCCTGGGAAGGCGAATGTGGTAGCGGACGCTCTGAGCAGGAAGTCTTCTGGATTCTCAGGTATTCAGCTTACCTGTGATGACTTTCTGATTCGTGATTTGGAGAGATTGCAGTTGGAGGTGGTTTCCTCCAGTGATTTGGAGTTGGCTCAGATGAGTATTCAGTCTTCTTTGGAAGCACGGATTCAAGAAGCCCAGAAGTCAGATTCTGACTATTCGAAGTTGATAGCTCAGATTGGATCTGGTAAGACTCCTGAACTTCGAATTTCTGATTCTGGTGTTATTTTCTGTAAGAACAGGTTGTGGGTACCTGTGTCTGGAGACTTGAGGCAGGAGATTCTGTACGAATCTCATCATTCTGGCTACACTGTTCATCCAGGCAGTGGTAAGATGTACGCTGACATGAAGCTTTTGTTTTGGTGGCCTGGGATGAAGAAGGATGTGGCAGAGTTTGTGTCGAGATGCGAAGCCTGTCAGTTGGTGAAGGCAGAGCATCAGCGACCAGGTGGACTGTTGCAGTCGTTGCCTATCCCTGAGTGGAAATGGGAGGAGGTAACGATGGATTTTGCGATGGGTTTTCCTCGATCTAGACAAGGACATGATGCCATTTGGGTGGTTGTAGATCGATTGACCAAGTCAGCCCATTTTCTTCCGATCAGACAGACGGATTCAGTTGATCGCTTGGCACAGATTTATGTGAAGGAGATAGTCAGATTGCACGGTGTGCCTCGTGTGATCGTATCTGATCGAGATGGACGTTTTACTTCCAGACTTTGGAAAGACATTCAGCAAGGTTTGGGTACGAAACTGCATTTCAGTACAGCCTTTCATCCTCAGACCGACGGACAGTCTGAGAGGACGATTCAGGTACTGGAAGATCTGTTGAGGCTTTGTGTTCTGGACTTTAGCGGAAGTTGGGAAGATCATATTCCGCTGATTGAGTTTGCTTATAACAACAGTTTTCAGTCCAGTATCGGTATGGCACCGTACGAGGCTTTGTATGGCAGGAAGTGTCGTACTCCTTTGACTCCGACCTCCTTCGGAGATAGACAGGCTTTGGGGGCCACTTTTGCTGATGAAACTGCTCAGAAGATCAATTTGATAAGAGAAAGATTGAAAGCCGCTCAAGATCGTCAGCAGAAGTATTACAATCAGAAGCACAGATTTGTTGAATTTCAGGTCGGTGACTTTGTGTACGTCAAAGTCAGCCCGATGAAGGGTGTGAGCAGATTTGGTCAGGTAAGCAAGCTTAGTCCAAGGTATGTTGGACCTTTTGAAGTTTTGGAAAGAATTGGAAAAGCTGCTTACAAGTTATTGCTTTCTGAATCTATGCCGGATGTGCATAATGTGTTTCATGTATCCACTCTGAGGAAGTGGGTTTCAGACTCTGGGAAGAAGTTGTCAGCTGATGAGGTGGAGATTCAGGAGAATCTGGCGTACAAGGAAGAGCCAGAGCTTATTTTGGCGTACGACGTCCGAAAGTTAAGAAATAAAGAGATTCCGATGGTTAAAGTCCAGTGGAAGCACCGGACTGCACGGGAAGCAACTTGGGAGAAGGAGTCTGATATGAGACGGTCGTACCCGTACTTGTTTTGACTGCGTTTGGACTGGATAATGTCGAGGACGACATTTTTCTGAGTTGGGGAGATTGTAATATCAAAATCTGCTCCAGTATCGTCCAGGACGATCTGGGATCGTCCTGGGACGATCAGTGAAAAAATCAGCTCCAGTTTTGCTCCAGGTGATTTTCTGCATGCATCGGCCAGGCCGATTGGAGACATCGGCCAGGCCGATCGGCACTGTAGAAAATATCGTCCCTGCAATAGCCCTGAAGGGAGACCAGGCCGATCTTTTTGGTCAGATCGTCCCGGGACGATGCTGCGATCGGCCGGGCCGATCTGTGTAGTATAAGGCTGATTTCAGTCGTTTTGAAGAGAGAGAAAAATCAGAAAATAAAAATTAAATATCTGAGGAGAGAGAAAGTCGTGGGATTTTGGAGAAAAGTGGATTTTCGGACGACGCGGAGCCGTTTTCGATCGAAGTGACTGTTGAGGAATTTGCTGTACTCGAGGTAAGGCACATTCTACCTTTCTCAATTTTCAGTTCCGTCGTGTTTGGCGGTATATTCTGTCCGGGTTTTGTTTCCGTTAGCGAATTTCGTCCGTATCTTTTGATCGGTTCAGTTTTTACCGCGTAACTTTCTGTATATCGTTGCCGTGCCGGGTGTGCACGTTTTGACTATATTTTGAAGATTTTCGTCCGGGTATTTTTGTTTCGACTGTGTTTTTAGTCGACCGGATTTTTCTGTGAAATTGGAATTTATCTGTGCAGTAGAATAAAAGTTCTGAAATGTTGATATCTGTATTCTGTGCGAATTCGGTAAATTTTCTTTGCAGGAATTTTTGTGTAAATTCCGTATACTGCCGTTGTGCTGCCCGATTTTTGAGAAATTTCTGAATTGTCCGTATTTATTCTGAATTGAAATGCTATGTGTATAAGCTATAAAAAGGGAGTTATAAGGGGCCTGAATCCTATGAGATTCAGTTAGTGAAACGGGAAATCTGAAATGAGCTCAATCTGAAATCTGATATCTGTTCTGTTCCGGATCCGATGAATTCTGTTTTGGTGCTATAAGCACATCTGTTTTGGTGCCGTGAGCACAAAGGGAGACATAAGGGGCCTGAATCCTATGAGATTCAGTCAGTGTCTGGGAAGGGAGGCATAAGGGGCCGGAATCCGTAGAGATTCCGTCAGTGTCAGGGCATTTAGCTATATGTATCTGTGCTACTTTCTGTATCTGTTCTGATACGATCTGTACGACTCTGATGTGATTTGATATCCGTCCGTAAGTTTTGATTTCCGATTCTGTTCCGACTTCTGATCTGATTTCTGTCTGATAAGTTTGGTTTTGTTTTCTGAGAATTTAGATTGGTGGTTTGTTGCTTTGCTGAGCTGTTGAGCTCACCCTTGCTTTCTGATGGTTTTCAGGTTCTGGGAAGGGCAAGGAGGTCCAGGATTAGATTTCGGAGTCTGATCAGATTAGGTACTTTTGTACTTTTGATTTTTGTACAGTCATGGCTTTCCTGTTCTGTCTTTCTTTCTGTTGAAAGCCATGTACTGTTCTGTAGATGATTATTTTGAGGAAATGAAAAGATAGATGTTTTGTTCCGCTGCATTTGATGTTTTTAGTAGCTCTGTTGTTCTGTGCGCTTCTGTTGAGTTAAGAATTTGGAAGATCAGTTCAGTAACCTAATCCAAAGCCAGATCCTGGTTAGCTAATTCCCCCGTCGCGATCCGGCGCGGGCGGGATCCGTCTCGTCTCGGGCCGGGTCGTGACAGTGGCGATGTTTGCGTTCCGCTAGTCCGTTTTGCTCTGGCGTATGGGGGCATGAGAGTTGTTGCTGAATGCCATGTTCTTGAAGAAATAATTTGAACATGGTACTGGTGAATTCCCCGCCTCCATCAGATCGGAGAGCCTTAGGTGTCCTATTAAATTGAGTTTTAATAAGAGAACAGTAAGATTTAAATTTGTTAAGAGCCTCATTTTTGGTGTGCATAAGATAGAGCCATGAATATCGAGTGTGATCATCTATAAAAATTATATAATAACGATAACCATCAGTTGATAACTGCGGAGCTGGACCCCAGACATCCGTATGAATTAGCTCAAACGGTTTGCTACTGACAGATTCAGTTTTATTAAAACTCAGTTTGTGGCTCTTGGCCAAATTACAAGAGATACAAGCTAAGGAATGAGGTACAATCTGAAATTCAGAGAATTGTTTTGCAAGAATAGAGAGAATATTGGAGTTCGGGTGTCCGAGGCGAGCATGCCAGAGAGTATTCGTCGTAGTTGTTGCCGCAAAGGCTTGGTGATCGGCTGCCCTGGGATGTTGTATTTTGTACAAGCCATTAAGAAGACGCCCATGAAGAAGTGGACGCCGGTCCTGTAAATCCTTAATAACAAACCCATTAGCATCAAAGGAGATCGAAATGGAATTATCTTTAGTTAATTTTGAGACCGAGAGCAGGTTGTGCGTGAGAGCAGGGACATGAAGGAGATTATGTAGAAATAGCTTACGAGCATTGTCGGGTAGGGGAATAAGTCCTTGACCGGAGTTTTGGATCGGCAGCGACGTACCGTTTGCAGTAGATACTGAGTCCGCTCCAGTGTAAGCCGTGGGATAGAAGAGATTGTTTGCGTCAGGAGTGAGATGCGTGGAAGCGCCGGAATCAAGAACCCAATCTTGATTTTGGATGACAGTCGGGTTGGCTAGAAGAGCTTTCGGTTGACGAGAGTCCGTTGGAGCGTATTTGAAATTGCATCTATGCCAACAATTGATGGCGATATGACCGAGTTTGCCGCAAATTTGGCAAGTCGGCCGAGTAGAATTTGGCACGGTGACAGTAGCTGATTGAGGCAGTTGAGATGAATTCTGCACAATCTTATTCTTGAAGAATTTCTTGCTGGGACGACCGCGGGATTGGGTGTTCTGAGCCGCATACAGGGCTGTTGGAGACGCGGTTTGAGCGAGATCGAGCTGCTGTTCTTGCTGTAAATGGATTTCTTCGTTGCAAAGAAGCGAGTAGAATGTGTCAAGATCTATAGGTGACAAGGAATTGCGAATGGTTGATTTGAATGAGTTGAACGTTGGAGGTAATCCATTCAGAATATGAAGAATGACATCTTCCGATTCAACTTTGGAGCCGGACGCAGATATGTTGTCGACGATAGATTTGATCCGGTTCAAGTATTGCTGGAGAGATTGGTCTTTCATCGTGATCCGATAGAGTTCATTCTTGAGTTGCATCACTCGAGAACGACTGGTCGGTTGAAGACGCCGTTCAAGAACGGTCCAGGCGTTGTTGGTGGTGGCGGAATTAATGATGTAAGGAAGAATCGATTGATAAATTGTCGAAAATAGTGCAGAGAGAAGGTTGCTGTCAGCGGTCTTCCAGCGTATGTATGCATCGGAGGTGATGTCGCTGGGAGCCTGGAGCGTTCCGGTGAGATGGCCGGAATAGCCATTTGCTGCAAATTGTTGGAGAATTTGCATGCGCCAAATCGGATAGTTGTCAGTCGTGAGATGATGAGGCGCTAAATTCTTGATATTGGATACAAGAAATTTGAGCGGCTGAGGTATAGTGATTGAATCAGCTGAAATTTCCGGTAGAGTGGTGGTGGAGGAGGAGGTCGGAGGAACGGTGCTAGTGGAGATTTGATCTCCCATCCCGGTGTCTGATACCATGAGAGGAAAAAGCAAGAAATGGAAGGAAGACAACAGAGTAGAGAGAAGAGGAAAGATAGAAAACTGAATTGTATTTCCCCTTAATGGAAACAGTACAGCGGTACACGTATATATAATACATTGGTTGAGAAGTAAATAAATACAGATTGTGTATTAAGGCTAAAAGACTAACGGCTTTGCTAATAGTTTTGAGGGTCGGCGGACCACGGGTGGTCTTGCATGGTTGGGTCTGGCAGACGATGTGGCCTGGAGTGTTGGGCTGGGCATTTTGGTGCAACCCTTGGGTTGTCGGGCTGTGGATTAGTTGGCCAGTTTTTTTTTTTTTCCGGCGCAAAATAGTCCGCCGGAAGTTGTAGCGGCGGAATTATTTCGCCAGAAAGCCGCCGGAAATATTTCTGGCGGCCTGTTTTTATCCAAATTGACTTTTTCGACGCGTGTTTTACCTTCGAAAAAAATCCGTCTGAAATCCCCGGTGAAGACAAAAAGGGCATAATAATAAGGAATGAAAACAGAAGATATGAAGAGGCGCACGAATTGTATGGAAAGTGGGGAGGCAAATCGGGAATAGAATTAACCATTAAATAAATTTAATAATTATTTACCATATTATTAAATTTTAATAAATAAAATGGAGAGCCAGGATAATATTTCAAGAAATAAAATGAAAGGTCAAGATTTACTATGGGCGAAAACTCAAACCCCTTTTATAATAGTAGCATAGATATATTTGATTCATGATATAAATAGCTAATGCATTGTTAATTAATTTTATTCCATAAATAAAATAGTAAAATAAATAGTTAGATTTCATAATAATATATTGGTAATAATAAGTGTTTTTATTGCATTTTATGTAAATAATATTGTTGCGTGCGAGAATATACGCGGCGGTAGAGTTTGTAAATTCGCATCCTAGCGTTGCACGAGTATTTCACACACAAACATAAAAGAGAAAGTGAACACCAAGGGTTTTTACGTGGAAAACCCAAAAATGGGAAAAACCACGGGGCCTCGCCCAGTTGCAAATTTCCACTAGTGTTTTTGTAGATTACAAATGGCGGATTTCGTCCCACAAGTCGGGATAATCCAAATACAACTTGTTTATTCCACGAAATTCACAAAATCCTGCGAATTCCTGGCGTTTCTTGAAAATCCGGCAGAGTTCCGGCGTCTTCAGGCGGCAGGAAAAACTCCGGCGGTGGTGGTCGAGGAGGTGAGGAATCTCCTATTCCCCTTTCTCCTTCTCCTTCTCCTTCTCTTCTTCTTCTCTCTCTTCACTTGAGCCCCTTGGTGTAGAATGAGGGCTCTATTTATAATTTTTCTGGAGTGGCATAGCCCGTAAATAGGCGCGAGATCAAGGGCAAACAGGGAGTGGTTTGAATGGACGGCCGATATCGAATCCTTTGATCATGCACCGTTCGTTGGACACTTGATGGCCTTAATGATGTTGGAATTTGATGATCTTGGGCTCGTTGGATTCGTCTCGTCGAGCCCTTCGATTCGAGTATAAGCTCGTCAAAATCGAAGACCGTTAGGTAACTCAAATTGCGGTTTAAACCTTCCAATGGCGCTTTGAACCCTTGATTCGGACTCATTTGGGCTCGGATTAGGTTGATCTTGGTGTCGTTGGGTCCGTATTTCCGAGACGATCAGTTTGACTGTAAGCTTGCTGAAATTGGAGTTCATATGCTCCCGAAATTAATTTCGGAAGTTTCCAATTTGATTTTGCATCAAGATTCGTGCCCGATTAAGATAATTTTGAGATGACGTATCAAATATATATTATGTGTAATGCAATTGTAACATTATCTCCTATGTGATTTTTCTTTATATTTCTTGCAAAGCATTTTGTTGATGGATGCCTTTGATGTAAGAATACCCATTGTCACTTATTGGAAGAATGTGGAGAAAATATTCATAGTAGCCTTTACACAATCAACCATCCACAAGTCATTTGAGGACTCGTAAATTTTTCATGCGAAATGTTGACTGCTTTGATCTCCATTCCTCATAGGGGTGTCAATTTTTGACCCGACCCGAAACACAATTCAAACCTGACCCGGAAAAATCCGGGTTCGGGTCAATCCGAACCCGAAACGGGTCGGGTTCGGGTTCAACAAATCAACCCGCTTTAAAAATTGGGTCGGGTTCGGGTTGACCCAACAACTCGAAATTGACCCGAAAGTGGCACGAAAACTCTTATTTGACCCGAAGACCCGAGATTGACCCATTTTTTACTCGAAAATTGAAGAGTGACCGATTTTGACCCAAAAACTAGCAAAACGCGTCGGGTTCGGGTTGACCCGAATAGTGCCGGGTCAGTTCTGGATTCGACCCGAACCCGACCTGTTGACCCGAATTGACACCCCTAATTCCTCATATGAAAGTTCACGATTTTAATTCATGTAATATTCAAACATTTTTTTGTTATAGTTGCTCCTTGATTGAGCTCCAAAGTAGCAAGGAAGTTCAAGTTCATCAAACTTGGTGAATAGGTGGCCCTTGCACATTCATTTTGGTGCACAAAATCATTCCCAAGCCCTTCTTCGAAGGAGAAACTATTCTATGCGGACACCCGACGGTTCGGAAACCAATCAGAACACGCCACGCCACCCGGTACCGAGCATTGGTACTGAACAAAAAATTAATGTGGCGCGTTCTTGTTGCTCTCTGAATGCCGTCTAGGATCCGCACAGAATAATTTTTCTCTTCGAAGGCATCGAAGCGTTGAAAGCTTTGGGAATGCCAAAAGCAAGAGAATAAGGCTTTGTTTGATACTTTTTTTATTTAAGAAATTTTTTAACTAAAAAGCTACTTTAGAAAATATATTGAAAGTTGTTCCAAACCAAGCCTAAGATGATGCTTCCAAGCATACTGAATTCCTTGAAGATGAGAGTCTGCCATTTATGCTTGGTTGAAAAATCAAGCCATATTTTTTTCACAAAAAATGCTATGCTCCTTAAGAAAATACTTAATAAGATAAAAATAATAATGAAACAAAAGATAATATAGAGAAAATGGCAAAATAGTAAATATATTTTCTATGTAAATATTTTATTTTTATTTTTTTTATCATATGAGATAATTTAAACTAAAATTTCAAGAAAAATGCCTTAGTAGACTGATATTAATTTGAGAATAGGTAGATAAAAGAAGAGTATTGTGATAGAACCTCATTCATCATAAGTGATCATTATGTCTCTAAAAAAATCAAGCCTATCATTTATGCTAGCATTTAGAAGTTTCACCATATGTCAGCGTGTAGACGAGTCAAATCAGTTCATGAATCAACTCGAGTTTGACTCAATAACAAGCTCATGAGTCAAATTTATATGTTCATATGTTATAAGAGTTCAAATTCGAGCTTGACTACTTAGCTAACAAGCTCGTTGAGCTGCTTGATTATAGGCTTAATTTTATAAAAAGAGCTTAATTAACATTAAATTAAGGGAAGGGGCATAATTAAAATTTATTTAGAGGAAGGAGCAAATACGAGAATCTATTTAGCATATTCTTAAATACTAAAAATAATTTTTTGTATTCAAGAATACGTCTAAGGCTTTGTTTGGGACAACTTTCTTCTTGTTTCTTAAAACAACTTTTTAGCTCAAAATTTTCTGGTCGAAGAAATTTTTATATTAAAAAACATTAAAAAAGAATGAAGTCTAAAGCTTTGTTTAGGACGGCTATTTTACTGTTTCTTAAAATTATTTTTAGAATAAATATTTTAATTTTGTACTAAAAAAATTAAAAAAAATCAATAAAAAAGCAATTGTAAACAAAATTTAAATCTTATAACACGTGCATGTTATTTTAATGAATTATTGAAAAAATACAAATCATTTTTAATATATTTCTTTCAGTTTCTCCGCGGTACACAACTCTCCTTGGCCTATTGGTTGAGAGCTTAGGCTTCCAACTAAGAGGTCCAGGGTTCGAGTCTATGTGTATGTGTTGTGTGTGTGAGTTTGCCTATAATAATAGTTTCTCCGCGGTTTCCTAATAGTAGCTCTGGCCTCGCTAGCACACCTTTTTAGGCTTTTAATATGACTTTTGTCGTGCACACCCTTAACTTACTTAAAATTATGGTTTGTTTGCAAATTATGACTTTTACATATAAAATAAGTTTTGTTCGCAAATCTAATATTTGCAGTATTTATTTATTGATATAATAATATTATATTTTTTAACTGTCATTAAAATTAATTTATTTAAATAAAATATTATATATATTTAGGGGATTTAAGTATTATTATATTACATAAATAAATCTAAAATTTAAAACAATTGATATTTAAGATTTATGCTCAAGCTTTTGTTGCTGTATATTTTTTCTACCTAAAGGCTTTCATTTCATCTAAAAATAAGATTTACGCGTTGCACTGATCTACATATGACCTTTACTATTACACTTAAAAGTTGAAACATATGATCTCTTTAGTGTCCATTAAACTTTGAATTCTATAAGTGATGTGGGTAGGCCTAGTAGTAAAGAGATCATATGTTTCGACTTTTCATTTCTAAATCATTCCTAAAATTTGAATTCTATAAGTAGTAGAAGAAGGCTATCTCCTTTCTTAGGCCTAAGAATTTATAATTCTTAGGTCTAAGATAGGAGATAGTCTTATTCTACTTAAGCAGAACATCCTCTAATATGTAAAAGTTGAGCATCTCAACTTCGTTCCTAATAATTATTAAAAGGCTAATATAAAAATTATCATCCAATTTTTAATAATTATTATAGTTGGTCTTAGAAACTAATTTGTGATCTACATATGACCCATACACACATTTATTTATTTCATTTTTTAAAAGTTTCACATGCTAGAGAAAGAGAACTGAAGATTATATGTATTCCTCAACACCCAATGAACAATAAAGCTTGATCAAAAGTATGCATTCCTCCCTGGATGAAATGTCTTTTGGTCATCCTGTGCGGGAACCGAGAGCCGCAGGATGACCAGACCATCTTGTGTGGGAACCTGGAACCGCAAGGTGCGCCGCTTGATGATGATTTTTGAATTACAATTACCCTCCATTTATTAGATTAATTGAAAATCTTGCTTAAGTTATTTTTGACTTATTTGATGTCACATTTGTATTATGTATTGTTTATTTATGTTTAATAGACTTAGGCTTCGTTTGGGACGGAAAGCCGTCACAAATGAAGTCTTAGGGGCTGTTTGTTATCGGATTTATTCCCGGATTTAAGTTGGATTTACGCTAAATCCAGCCAAACGGTTTTTGTGCACTCGTTAAATCCCGGGATTCCGTAAATCCCGGATTTAGGGATTTACGGCTTAAATCCCGGATTTACTAAATCCCTCTGTTCGGCGGATTTAACGGGATTTAGCCGAAGAAGCGCGCGAAAGGGAGAAAGTTACCTTCACAGCCAGCGAGGTCCCGTTCGTGCTTCCGATCAAATGTCGAAATTTCCGATCCGACAGGAAGGGAAAGACGTCGAAGGAGCGAAGTTGAACAGCCACGAAGGAAACGAAGAAGCGACGCATGCAATCTCTACACCTCCTGCGAAGCAACGAAGCCTAACAGCAACGACTACAAGAGAAGATGAAAGGCAAACCTAGGCGCCTCCAAGTTATTATTGATTAACTTAATTAATATATTTTAAAATACTAATAAATAAGTAAAATAATTAAATAATTAATTGCATAATTAGTGCATAAATTTATTATCTAATTTAACTTAATTGTACAATTAGTAATTAAATATTAATAGAATTAGCTTAATTAATATAACTTAATATGTATGTATTATTAAATATTTAATTAATAGTGTGAATAATAATTAATGAATAATTTGTACTTAATATGTTATTAAATTTATGACATATTAATTTTTATTTTTAATTTATAATTATATTCTTCACATTTAAATCCCTAAATGCTATAAATCCTGAAATATGTTACCAAACAGTTTCTAAGGATTTAACAAGATTTAACATTTGACATACCAAACGGTTTTCAAGATTTAACACATTTCGGATTTATTAAATCCGGATTTACAGGATTTACTAAATCCCACTAAAGTTAAATCCCACTTGTTGCCAAACAGCCCCTTAGTTGATGACACATTTAGATGCTTTGATTAGTTTGCGATGAAAGTGGAATTTAGAGTAAATAAATTAAAGAAAATTTTTTCATTTATTTTATAATTTTTAATAATATTATTATTTTTTAGATTATCAGATTCAATCTACTTGGATCCATAGAACCGTCAACCACCACCGATATTCAAAACCTCAGAAAAAATGATTTGCTTTGCTGGATTTTAACTAAATTTAGATCCCAGACAGGCAAGCATTAAGCTTTACCTCACGCAATCCGAATCTGCTGCCATAAATTCCTTCCAGACAGACGCAGCGGTTGCCGTCCTTATCTTTAATTCCCGATTTATATATTGTTGAAAGTCTTCGGATTGTTCATTCAATCGGTTGATTTTGATTTTGTTTTCTTCTCAGCTGAGCTCTTTTCCTCTTATCCGTTCCTTACACGCGAACATTTCGATTTCGTTTGCTATCAAGTGCCAATAGCTCAGACGCCTGCAATATTATAAAGAAACGGAAACCCTAGCTTTGAATCCTTTGATCATTCCTACCCGCTCATTTGGCCTTAAAATGTCCTAAAGCTCGAATCTTGGCATCGGGTTTGCGAAAATTAGTTGCCTTTGGACGAGAAATCCTAAAAAGGAGGAAAAGCCCGTGGTTTGGCGATGGATATTAGCAATGAAGCTAAGGTTGAGGCCTTTTCAATCGGCCCGTTATCGATCATTGGCCGAACACTCGCGTTGCGAGTCCTCTTTTCCATGTCCTTCACGCAGATCCGGCGTCAAATATCCAAATTCTTACGGAGAATCTTCTATCGGGTTGCGTCCTGGTTCCACCCAGGGAACACGCAAGGTATTCTTTTGATGGTGACCGTCGCTACTCTCTTTCTGAGAAAGTTCGCCGGCGGACGATCGGCGGCGGACGCTTCATTGCGCCGACGATTTTGGCGGAACTTGATGAAGTGCGCGCTGACGTACGAGGAATGGGCCCATGCCGCTAAGATGCTCGACAAGGAAATGCCATTAAGAGCGAATGATTCTGAGTTTTATGATGAGGAGCTGGTGAAATATAAGCTCCGGGAGCTACAGAAACGCCGGGAAGAGGGGTCATTGCGGGATATAGTCTTTTGCATGAGGGCTGATCTAATGAGGAATTTGGGAAATATGTGCAACCCACGACTTCACCAGGGAAGGCTTCAGGTGTGATCTCAACTTTATTTTTATTGGTTTTTAATTCTAAAGTATTGTTTATGCAAGAGGGGTTCTTTGTCAGAACAGCAAATGTCTTTGAATTTAGATTCTGAAAATTGTTTGTCTCAACTATTGTAAGCAATTGAATTTCCAAATTTTATATTTAAGAATGAATATTAGTTCTTGTATGTCACCACACAAACCTTTGAATTCAGCAATTTCATTAAATTGTCCAAAATGTTATATTCCATAATATTATTGTATTGCTACTCTGATTAATTGACATTAACAGAACATATGTTATGGAGAAAGGTTGCTAGTTAGACATTAATGCAATTAGAAGACAAGCTTAACTGGCATCAGCAAATGAATCGTTAGTTATGTTCAAGTGGAACAACAAGAATTTTGAATCATTTGATGATAAGTCAATATGTTATTGGAAGCGCTAATATCTAAACACAACATTTTATTTATGTCATCCATTTGGACTCTTACATATGCAACCAAAATATTTGTAGTGGTCTTATGGTATAATAAATGCCCCTACAATTTATGCATACATATTGGGGTCTTGATCATCTTGATGAATTTCGCCTTATTATCATGGCCTAAAAAAGTTTGGGTTTCACAAGAGTCTTTATGTTTTCAAGTTAGAATGAAGGTCATTGGATAATAAAGACCAACGAATTCTAAAGGATTTGTGAGAATCAATCAAATACTCATTAGAAATATATCATAGACATAATGTCATTTATGGAGAACCAAGCAAATTCTATTTTTAGTTTTGGAGGATCAAGGTTAACCATGGGCACAAGGGTAGGCTACCTAAGACTAGTTTCGATTAAGAATATTCAGCTCATGTCCTATATTCAACAAAAAGAAATTCTAAGCAATGACCTAGTAAAGGATGGTTCAAGTCAAGGGTATGGCCAAGTAAGAGGTATGCATTAGGGGTTGAACAATAGGGTGAATATGAAAGTTAATGCAATGGTAGGGTATTAGGCATCTTCTTTCATAGAGCCCAAGTAACAATGTGTTGATAGGACTTTGTATAAAGAAGATGTCCTAGAGTTTATCAAGTTCTTATTATTCTATTAGGAGGGATTACTGGAAAAAGAGTGAGGATGGACTTCTAAAGCTCCGTGGATGTGGAGGTATGGCTCTTACACTCTAGAAGGGATTGCCCAAAAGGAAGAGTAGAAACACTACATCAACAACAAAGGAATTGAACTAACAAATGGGGCTCACATTTCCTCAAAATTAATGGAAAAATGCCTAAATTGGACTCATTATACCCAACAAGATATATGTATTGAACAACTTAGAAAGTAGAGCTTACAATTCTACAATTGATGGGATTTACCCAGGTCAATTCTTAAATCACAACTTAAAGGTGAAAATCAACTATCTAATGCTAATAAATGTGGTGTATAGACTATTCTTTCACCCGGGAAATGCTAATAAATATAGTATGTAGACTATTCTTTCATTCTAGATGCTTCTAAATAAATTTACAACCGTATCATAAGAGACCGGGAAACTCAATGACATTTCTTAATTCCTCTAGATAGGAATGCATTGGAACTCCACCCATGCAAGTTTAAAGCCATATTTTTTAGTTCTCTTACCTATTGTAAGATTTGTGAGTCAATATAAAGAAAAATGGATCCTACTATCTTGCCCTATAGGCAAGATTTCCCAACATGCTTATGATGCTTGCAATGTTAGCCTAGTCTATATGCAGGCTTGTCTCGGGCTTATTGATGATTATGTATTGTTAGACACATGCTTACTATTCCTATACCTATCCCCATGATGCATAGGTCACATTAATGTATCATAACATAAGGGCCTTTGTCAACTTGTTCTACTCATCTTGTTTATATAGTGTATAAATATTCAAATATATAAATTTTTAAATAGAAAAGTGGCCTAGCGGTGGTGGAATTAAAAATAAATTTTTATCCCGTTTTTAACTTATAGCAGCAATTTTACTTTGTGAGCTTACTCAAATATTCAACCATGCAGAAAACATTACAAATAGTTTATAGAAAAAAAAAAAGGTTTATCTCAAGTTGTGTTAGAAAACCAATAAAAAGAGATTATGCAATTAGGTGGAAGGAAGAAGCAATAAGCACTTAATATTCTCACTGCTCAGTCTTCTATCTCAGCATCTCATAGGCCTTACTGCAATACATTTACTAACATAATATCAAAAGATATTAATTAAAAAAAGGAGGGTCACCTCATTGACCAATTGATACACTTTTTATTTCAAACTTTGAGACAAATCCCCAGATATCCATACATCAATAATGCAATACAATGTAGTTCCTAAGCAAAACCTACAAGGTGTATAAGAAGCAATCGCTTATGTGTAATTGTATATCCTTAAAATAGCACCCAACATGAATGAATGATAAATATTGATTCATAAAGCGGACCCCAAATAATTGGGGTAAGTTAATGATGATGATGACATTCACCTCATACTTAGCAGAGATTAGGTGCATTTGATTGCAACAGATTTGTTTGAATGTATGGATAGTTGATGATGAACTGGTAAACAAATGCTTTTGATTACATATTACAACTAATATTGAAATTATATGAATTGGAATTAAATCTTTTTGATGTAATCAAAACTCTACTAGTTGGGATTTCTGAATTCTACTTGTTGTTGGGGTTGTGATTAAAAAGATCAATATTTGTAGGTTCCCAAGCTTATAAAAGATTACATTGATGAAGTATCAACACAGCTGAAAATGGTATGCAATTCTGAATCTGAGGAGTTTCCTTTTGAAGAACGGCTCCAGTTCATGCATGAGACTAGGCATGCCTTTGGTAGAACGGCCTTGCTCCTAAGTGGTGGAGCTTCTCTGGGAGCATTCCATGTTGGTGTGGTGAAAACCCTGGTGGAGCATAAGCTTCTACCTCGAATAATTGCGGGATCGAGTGTAGGATCAATAATGTGTGCAGTTGTGGCAACACGTTCGTGGCCTGAGATCGAGGCGTTCTTTGAGGATTCATTGCATGCCCTCAAGTTTTTTGATCAGATGGGCGGGCTCTTCGCTGTGTTCAAGAGAGTAACGACGCAAGGTGCAGTTCATGACATGCGCCACTTGCAAATGATGCTACGCCATCTTACAAGCAATCTAACATTCCAGGAAGCCTTCGACATGACCGGACGAATTCTCGGGATCACTGTTTGCTCTCCCAGGAAGCATGAACCACCAAGATGCCTTAACTACCTTACTTCCCCACATGTGGTCATTTGGAGTGCGGTGACGGCTTCGTGTGCTTTTCCTGGTCTATTTGAGGCTCAGGAGCTGATGGCTAAAGATAGATTTGGCAACCTTGTTCCTTTCCATGCACCGTTCTTGGAGGGACCAGAGGAAGCTTCAGGTGGTGCGGCCCGCCGTTGGCGTGATGGTAGTTTGGAGATGGATTTGCCAATGCTGCAGCTGAAAGAGTTATTCAATGTCAATCATTTCATTGTTAGCCAGGCCAATCCTCATATAGTACCTTTGCTAAGACTGAAGGAGCTTGTGAGATCTTATGGAGGCAACTTTGCTGCCAAGGTGATCTTTTAGTTACCGAAAGTTCTAATATTTCCCTTTTTTGTGTTTCTTTGCATATATCTGTGAGCTCTTTTAATCTATTATTGGTGATACACCTTATCTACAGCTTGCACATCTTGCTGAAATGGAGGTTAAACATATATGTGAACAGATCCTGGAACTCGGGATTCCACTGGGAGGGATTGCGAAGTTGTTTGCTCAAGAATGGGAAGGAGATATCACAGTTGTAATGCCTGCTACACTTGCTCAGGTACACAAATCTCTTCCATTTTATTTGTTGTGAGTTTGGATGCCATAAATTTTCTTCATCTGGAAACTGATTCTATTTATATTCCTTCGTTAGTATTCCAAGATCATACAGAACCCAACTTATGCAGAGCTTCAGAAATCTGTCAACCAAGGCAGGAGATGTACCTGGGAGAAGCTTTCTGTCATGAAGGCTAACTGTGCTATTGAACTCACACTTGATGAATGTGTTGCACTTCTCAACCATCTTCGTCGGCTAAAGAGGAGTGCTGCAAGGACTGGTACTTCTTCACATGGAGTCAGCAATACTTCTCAGATCGGTAATATACTCAGGATAAGCCCTTCAAAAAGAATCCCTTCTTGGAATTCTCTAGCAAGAGAGAACTCTGCAAGTTCCATTGAAGAGGAAATGCTTGCAGATATTGCAACTCAAATTAATCCAGAGCGAGACAATCAACTAGGAGAACCTTCATGTAAGGGCAATCAGATCCACTCAACCTTGCATGAGGGAAGTGACAGTGAATCAGAAACACTTGAACTAAATTCCTGGACAAGGGCTGGTGGTCCTTTGATGAGGACAAGTTCTGCTATCAAATTCATTAATTTTGTTCAGGAACTTGAGCTTGATTCTGAACCAAACAGAACATGTGTAAGTCAGAACCAAGCTGATGGCGGAACAAGCCCTGGAAGCATTATGGTATCTGAGGGAGACTTATTACAACCAGAGAAGATTGACAACGGAATTGTACTAAATGTTGTGAGGAGAGAAATTTTAAGCTCGGGGAGAAGCAGCAGCTCGGAACAGCAACAAGATTCTTCTCAGAAAGAGGTCATTATAGATTGTACAGATGAAAATTTCTTGCAATGTGTGCCAGAAACTGAAAGCTACACTGTTACCTCGGCTTCAGACTCTGGAGAGGATGAAGAATCTGGTTTGAGTTGCTTCAAAAAATTAACACAGTGATGATACCTGCAATGAGGCTGAGTAATAAAATTGATGAAGTGAAGTCCTTGATTTGAATAGTTTCCAGTTATTTACATGCTTTTGTATCTGTTAGAAATCTCCACAATATTTAGAGATGGAAGATGCATATTTCCTTTTGGGAGGCACAGAGATGCCTCAATACTGCATCTTCACGCCTAAATGGTATGATTCTCCATGGAACTTTATATCCTTTCAGTTTCCATTTCAAATTTGGAAATTTTCATAGTTACAGAATTCCTTGAAATGATTCTTGGAAAATTCATTTCAATGATGTCTTCTTTTTTATTGTTCAAACTTTCTGAAATTCGAATGAACTTTAATTTGCAGGGGAAACTTATGTTGCAACATTGAGACTTCTTGAAAAGTATTTTTGGCTTTCAATGGAAAGAAGACTTGTGCAACTCCTTTCGCCTTCATATTTCTGTATGCCAAGGCAAGAGGAATGTGATTTTGCTTTCTTATGAAGGTATGCTCATACTTCCTAAAGTTCTTTCATTCAGTCATTAAATTAATTCTGCACAACAATGGCTGGATTAAAGTTTAACACAGTTATGAGCAGTTGACCTGATTTTTTTCTTGAAAAAGATAAGCAAATATATACATTTAAATGTAAATCATTCTAGGATATTGCAGTTTCACCCTTTTGAAAGATTTGTAATTTTTTTTAGCTAGTCATTAGAAGGAAACTGTTTCTTATGACTCAGAATACTGTTGAATGTCATTAAAGTTTGCTCTCAATTAAGAAAATAGGAGCGGTGTTGCATTTGGATTTATACCTGGTTTGGTTTTATTCACAGCGGCTGTTTTTGTGTATGGAATTGAAGGAATTGTTGATATTGGGAGTTTCACCAATAAATAAATTTGAAATGTTACGTTTGCAATGAGATCATTGAAGATTCTAAAATTAAACTCTCTTGGTTTATTTGTGATTTGAGAATTGATATCATGAGACAACAACAATAGCAACGTAAGGCCTTTATACCACTAGGTGTGGTTGGCTACATGAATCATTTTTCTCTATTGTATCCTGTTAAGAGTCAAATTCTCATTTAAATCTAATAAAAAAAAATCATTTCTAATATTTTCTAACCAGTCTTTTTAGGTCTACTTCAATCTTTCTTAACATAGGTCAAATCTAATACATCTACTCTCCTAACCGAATCATCAGAAGGCAAACGTTCCTATTTGCCACTGGAGCTACTCCAACCTTTTCATGTATATAATTGTTTCACATTCTATCTATAAGAGTGAATCTACTCATCCACCTTAGCATCCTCTTCTTTGCAATACTTAACATAATTTCATTCTTTTCTTTTAATGGCCAACATTCTACGCCATAAAGCATTGTAGTCTTGTAGGTTTCAACACCATCTTATATAATTTTCCCTTAAGTTTAAGGTGTACGTTCCTATCACACAGCAGGCTCGATGCAATCCTCCACTTCCCTTAATTTATGGCGCAGAATTGACATCATGAGAGATGAAAAATATTGTGACTTTGTTTTATGATTTTAAACATTATTTATCCTAGGAAATATTCTAATGAGTTAAATGCTATTGATTTAGTTTCCGGATTATTTTTGCTTATTTTGTAGCATTAGAAGATTAAACCGACAAAATATGTTGAGCTTAAGAGATAAGTTGATTTTTTACTTAATGAGAGATTTATTAGGGAAAATCAGTAGTTCATTTTTTGTACCTATTTTGCTTACTCCTAAGAAAGATGATAATTGGCAAACATAAATATAAAAAGTTGGAGATAGATAGTTTTTGATAAATATAAAAAGAGATATAACATTTATTGTTTCGCTATATATTATCCAACTCTGAAATTCACAAAATGGGAGTTATTATGATGTAGGCAGGTACATCGTTTTTCATAAAGAATATATGTTTTACCGGTTCTTAAATTTATCTAATATTGCAAAATTATAATTCAATGAAGTGGTTAAATTCCATGTTTTGTCTAAAATAATTATTTATAATTAAGCTATAAAATTCATAAGTGATTTTTGAAGAAACAAATGAGAAGAAAATGGAAGCACAACTTCGATTTACAATTACTTATTATCCACAAATTAATAGAAAAATTAAAGTGGTAAGTAGGGATTTGAGAGATCTGTTATGTTGTCTGATAGAAGGTTATACATTTGAGTATGATTTAATAGAGAAAGGCATCAAAATTGTCTCTCGACTATTTATGAAGTACCAAAATGATCATCAACTATATTAAATGATCATTTTGGTCTCTCGAGTCTTTAAAAGGAATCAAATTAGTCTCATGGTAGGACTATTTTGAAGTTGACTGGACTCAAACTTCATTGTTTGATCCTGAATCATTTGTTATACGGGTCAAAATATCTGACTTGAACCTGAGTGGAACCAAACCTGCCAAACATGAAATCAACTTGCCTAACTTGCAATACAACCAAAATTATCCTGCTTATGATCTATTTAATGCAATTACTCTTAAGTTGAATAACAATCAAGTTAAATTTGAGTTGATTTTGGGTTATTCAAGACAACTCGAATTCATTCTAAATAATAATCAAGTCTATCATTTATAACTAATATCTACTTGTCAATTAGAACTATGATTTTCGAGACAATTTCGGGTCAAACCATATATTGACACCTCTAATTTAACTTAGAGTAACTATAGGAATATTTAAAATATGATTTATATTTATTAAAAATGAATAAATAGTGATAGAGATTGCATTAAAAGAACTTCACAAATCAACACAATAGATTTACCTCAAAAAAAAAAAATAAAAAAAAAATAAAAACTAGGCATTAATTTATTATGTTCAAAGGATGCAATCGATACTACTCATCAATTTATATTACAATTTCTAATTTATGCCTCAAGGCTTTATAGTGTTGGGGGCCATAACTCCTATCATCGAGGCAATAATTTCAGCATACTAACTGTTAACTTCTAATAATTACAATCAAATTTACTCAACATAAAAGGAAAAAAAATTAATATATAGTTTATACATACTACAAAATATTTTCGCATGAAGGTGAGTATTTCATCTTTGAGAATATTGAAGGGGGGATTTTTGTTTTTATCACAAATGTTTGCATCAATTAAATTTATGTCAAAAGTCACCTCAAAGAATTTAAAATTCTAAATTAGTGAAATGTTTTAAATTATAAGCAAAACAGAAACATTTTGATGATCAACATTGAACTCCAAGGATTAATTTGTATGGTAGAAAAATTATAGGGAGCTAAGCTGAGGGTTTTTTTAAAAACTTGATTA
Source organism: Dendrobium nobile (assembly GCA_022539455.1). Lineage (NCBI taxonomy): Eukaryota > Viridiplantae > Streptophyta > Magnoliopsida > Asparagales > Orchidaceae > Dendrobium > Dendrobium nobile. The sequence continues at coordinate 54,015,438 of CM039718.1, forward strand.
ATGTGAAATGCGATTTATAACTCAAGGATTTGAATATTTACCTTTGTTGCCATTTTGATAAAATTAATACAATGACAAGAAGTTATTAGGAAAAGTGCAAAACAATAAGTGATACATGGAGGATATACAAATTATTAAGAAAAAAATAAAGCATGGTCATACTTTGGGTAGATTTATAATTAAATGTTAAAGGATTATTAAAACAAATCAAGACATCTTAAGTAGAAATGTAAGATAGCATGGGGCATTTTGCAATAAACTTTTAATTAGTTGTGCAAAATTACATAATTTTTTATGACAAAAAAAGGGTTTGAATATTAGCAAATGTGCGGTTGTTGAGAATGAGAATGTGATAATAATAGACAAATTCTTATCTAGGGGTGTCATTAGATAATTTTTCAATTGTCATGACCCAGCTCATAGGCTCGAATTAAAGAGGCGGAAACAGGCGGTCGGACGGTTGTTTAAATTTTCATTTGCTAAAACTATCTAAAAAAACTGAAACAACAAAAGACTAAACGACATCGGCGCTTCTTTCTCTCAGTCAGTCTTCTCTCATTCAAATCCTCTTCTATGCATATGGTTCAAAAGGAGTAAGCGAATCACGGATACCTCACATGAGGTGTCACTACTTTTCACAATCCAACGTGTTTTCTCGCTCAATCGCACGGTTAGGTCCCGTCAGCTTTCCCCGCATCCGAGATTTTGTCGCTCGACTTGCCTGCTTTGTTTGCTACTTCACCCGTTATTTGATTAGGGATGGTTCAAGCCCAGTTCTTACATAATTCGACTTGATAATTCAACATGATCCCACGTGAGAAATCTAGGTTTGAGTTTACTGTTTAATTGGCGAGTTAGGTTTTAGGTGAACCTATGAACCCAATAGTGACCCATTTATTTTTTTCCCTCGAAATTCTTTTATTGTTGGTAAGCTCTTCTTATTTTGAGTCATTAACCTATCTTTATAGTTAATAAGTTATATTTTTTTAAAATCAAAATGGTTTAATGGGTCGGGTTTGATTTGTTCTGGTTGTCGACAAATCATATTAGGATTTATATTGTTTGGCCTATTTGCTAAATAGGTCAATTCAAGTGGACTGAGTTTAGATCGGGTGAATTTTGGGTCTTTCACAAACCTAACCAGTTTAGCCATTTTCACAAACCTAACCAGTTTATCCATTTTGACATCCCAACTTTTACCAACACTACGATATGAGTAAAATATTCTTCTTCTTTTTTTTCATAAATCCTATTGCAACATTAAAAATAACATACAAAGAACATTTATTTATATATACTTGATATACATCATTTTATTCTAAACATTCTATCCCACATTCCATACATGGAGAATTCAACAAGGATTCAAATATACTTATCAAACATTACCTAAGGACATTTAGGCCCTCCTCTCTTAGTCTTCCAATTGTTATAACAAGGGCAGACTTGCTTGTTCCCGTAAGTCCCAGGAGGCACACAAAGGCACGTGGCACAGCACTTCTGGCAGAAGAACAAGCATGGCTTCTTGTAAGCCGTCGCCGAGCATCTGCCGCCGCACCTCCCCGCACATTCTGCAAGAATTTTCAGAACATCTATAAAGTTACTATATATATTTAAGGATGTTATCATATCAATACTATCACATGTGTTTAGTATTTCATAGTAATATACCATCTTTGTTATTATTATTTGGAACGGGGGTATCTACCCGCTGTCATTTCAAAGTGAGTGTTTGGCGGCGTAACTAATCCCTCGGTGGAACCTAGCGAGCCCACCCAGTGGCATCGGACCCACACTTGCGTTGCCCTACTGAAGAGACGAGGCCGCAGTAGAGGGGATTTGAACCCGGGATGGGGGTTTCCCAACCATGCTCACCCACCAACCACCCTAAGCCTCAGTGGGTTTTGTCATTATTTTCTTCGCTCATCTTTATATACTCCTATTTGTACTGACATCATAACGATATCAAAGCAAAGATACAAACCTTTTATGATTTCTAACAATAGAATCATATACATCATATTCATATTTCTTATATATATTCGCAGGTATAAAATATTAAGGTTTAGTTTAGGACGGCTTTTTTATTGCTTCTTAAAGCAACTTTTCAGTATAAAATTTAAAAATTTTGTATTAAAAAGCTGCTTTAAGAAACAGTAAGAAAGCAGTCTCAAACGAAACTTAATTTTTTGAGATTATAAGGCTTGAGATAGTGTTTACATACCCTGTGGATGGAGGCTTCCCGGGGTGGCTCCATACTGCAATCAAGTGAAGTAAATTTGATTATTACACATCCAAATGGATCATTTGATCGAGCAAGATAGAACAAAAGCCAATTTATTTTTTATTCTAAAGACTTAAGCCTGATACTCTCGTAATAACATTACCATTGGAAGAGCAGCAACAGGCTGAGATGCTATGGGGCCTGGAGCCTTCTTTGGGCCATGAGCCACCGGCGCCGGAGCTGGAGAGTAGTGATGATCAGCCTACGATGTACAGAGCAAAAATGGTAGTCGATTGAGAATCACATAGAACTTCAAGTAATCATTTAAAGAGAGAGAGAGATAGAAAGAGAGGAACCTGAGTTTCCAGAGAGTGAATGGTGAGGGACATGAAGAGGAAGAAGAAGAAGACATTAACAGAGCTTCTTAACATTGCAAGCTTTCTTCTTCTTCTTTTTTGGAGAGCTTTAGAGGAGATAAGATGATGGTGATGAAGAAGACGTTTCTTCTCCTTTTATAAGGAGGAAATGTGATTTGTTTTTTACGGTTTGTGGGTGAGGATTTTGAACTGAAAAGCTCATTTGTTCTTTTCTAGCTGTCTCTGTTGTCTTTAGGGGCTATGTAATTGAGTTAATTAATGCTTTTTTATGCTTCCAACTTTCACTGCATTGATTTTGAGCAGTACTATCACCTTTTTTATTTTTTTTTGAAAAGGTGGTTAGTCACATACTTTTAAAATTTTCAAATAAAGTAAGATCTTTGATAATTTATATATAAATATGACTAAAATATTAAATTTGTAAGCATTAATTTATAAAAAATATGACTAGTCATCATAAGGGGCAAATATTTTTACCACAACATCAATTATCATACCTTAGAAAAGTTATTAATATTTAAAATTTATTAAAAGATTAGGGTTTACTATCATGATCTTTAACCACATTTTGAGAGAAATAAGATTTTAACTCGAAATTATGATCATGATCAATTGGAACATTTGCGGCAGTAAAGTATGTTGTAATCAACATTGAGCATTAGATAATACTCTAGAGTTGTTCAGACCTTCAAGCTCTTTTCAAATTTAGGCCTCTTTCATATCGAGAAAGACGAAACACTCAATCGAATAATACATACTGATTTGCAATAACATAAACCATTCTTTCAGCATTTTACCGCCCCAAATCCTCAATGACCTTGAGATTGTGTGATCTTATAGTAGGGTGGTGTAAACAAGTCAAGCCGGCTCGAGCTTGACTCGTTAACGAGCTCGTGAGTCAAGTTTATCGAGTTTCCAGCTCAAGTTCGATCCTAAGGATGCTCGACTTGATTACTTGTCTAACAGCTCGAGTGCGGGATTGGAACCGCGAAAGGGGGGGGGGGGGATGACATATCAATTATAGTGAAAAAAATAACTATAATAATCTTTAACCTTTTTTATAATGATAGATGACTATAGCCTAAATCTATAATATTTATCACAAAATATTTAGGAAAATGTTCATTATATCTTTAGCAATTGTCATCTGATGCATTGAGCATACAACTTTGGGGTCCAGCCACATGAATTCTGAATATGCGACAAAAAATATTTATTTATTTTATTATTATTATTATTTTATGCCACTGTATTATTATTATTATTATTATTATTTTTATTTTTTTTTCGGCGCTGGATAGGATCTTTAAGGGATGAGGATGCATGAGATCCATCCATCAAAGCCATCCTGATTCTTGTGATTTGCTTCAACAACATTTCATATTTACATGGGATGATGAAGAAAGCAAAGCTTTGGTAGTTAGATGTTGATGAAAGGCATATGCTATTATGATGATTACACATGAAATATGCTTAAAGGCTTTATATAGAGTAAATATTTGATGAATATTATACATAAATCATATTTAGAATATTTTTTAAAGAAAAAAAAAATTATCCAAAAATATAATGCAAGAAAAGCATATCAATTAATTCTTAATATTCCTCCCCTTAGGTTTTGTTTGGGATTTTTTTTTGTGGAGGTGGTTGTACTGTTATTGTGCATAAAGTAATTTTTTGAACGCTGCTGTAAAATGTAGCTCTCTAATATAAATTTTTATTTTTTTGAAAATAGTAGTCAAACGGAACTATGGTTGTTATTTGAAAAAACAAACATAAAAAAAATATCTTAAACAGGAGAAATTATTTTGTGCAGACGTCGAACACAGTTTTCCGTCCGTAGACCAACCAGAATGCGCTACATCAGCAGTACCAAGCTGGGTACCGAGCAGGAGCTGACGTGGAGCATACTAGTTGGTCTCTGTACGATGTCCAGCATTCACACAAAATAATTTCACCTTAATTAAATAGACCCTTATTTAGCCATGCGATTTTTTTTCAACCTTTAGCTTCATCAAAACACACAACTTTTGGGTATTTAAGACAACAATCTCTCTCTACTTATATTTTTTTATTAAAAAGCTTCATTTGTAATGGTTTTCTTACTATTTCATAAAAACTTTAAAATTCTTAAATGTAGCAAAAAAATAGTAGTAAAAAGCTGTCCCAAATGAAGCTTAATTAGCTTTCTTACCGTTTTAAAGCAGTTTATTAGTATAAGAAATTTTTGAAATAAATTTTTTTGTACTAAAAAATTGCTTTAGAAAGCAGTAAGATCAAGATTAATGCTTTGTGTACATATACCTGCTTAACTCACACAAGCTCAGAAGAACCAATGCAATGGTGTATGAGATGAATTATGAATATTTATTTGATCAATTATCCATATATTTATTTGATCGGATATGGATTTTAATATAATTTTAACATTTAAAAATTATGGAATTAAATTTAGGATTGTTGGAACTTCTGGATGAGACAAATCTGATGACATAAAAAATGATTCGAGTTGAGTTCAAATGGACTCAAATCAAGCAATTGATGTGTGGTTTAAAATTTAGGATTTTAATTCGAAGAGCAAGAGATTTTCGATTTTGCAAGCTTATAGTCAAAACAATTATTTCAATGAGAGGAATCCAATGAGTCTGAAATCACTTAATTCTAAGATCATTAAGGCACTTGAATTTGAAAGAACGGTCTATGATTAAAGGAATCAAAACGAGTCATTTAATCGAGTGTTTAGATATTAGGGCTAAAATTATCAAAATACTACTCAGTGGAATTATAAGTAAACTCTTATTCTTCATTTGGACTTAAAATTAGAGATTGCTTGGAGATTTGAAGAATCCTAAAAAATCTTGCTCGACGATCAATGCTAACGAACACCGCCAACAATCATCACCGCCTTATTAGGTTGTTTGATCACCATTATCTGGCCATTGATACTCAACTATCACCGTTCAACCCCCATTACTCATCCGCCGTCATCCGACACCCTATAACCTAATCATCGTTGTTTGTATTGTTGGGAAATTTTCATATGTGGACCAATATATTTATACATATAATAAAGAATTATACATTAGACGCTATCTAAAATTAAGTCAATTAAATTCGTGATCTATTTAAGTATTAAATTATTAATTGGCTTATGTGGCATCTCAATTAAATTTTGTATGGACTTAATTTGTGTAGAGACCGGATATTTATTTTATTTTAATGATGGACTGAAATAAAATATATACACTTAAAGTATAAAAGGGTCGTGATCCCCAATTTAAGCGGTTAAGTTCTCATTTCTCATCTTGAGTGAAAAGAAGGGGTCTCTCGCTCTCTTGGAGAACACCACTCTAAACGTGGAAGATCGAAAACCTTAATTCTGCATTTCAATGGATTCAGGTACGCTTCCGGAAAAAAATTCTTCTCGATGATTTGGCATGTGTTTCGGAGACGATCGAATTCTTTTTTGTCTCCATTAAATCCTAACATGTATACCTTCATATAAATACCATCGTTTCTGATCACCATCATCACCATTCATCACTTATCCAGTAGCTACAACCATAAGAGACCAAATCAGTCTTGTGTCCATACATTGTAATTAGGTGTTCTCCAATTGAGCAGAACGACGGACTTCTGTAATCCTTTATATAGTGGGTTATTTCAACTAAATCATATCACAAATTTTTTCCTTTTTCTAGGTCTTTCATATAAAACTGATGTTTCCAGTACTCTTTTATTTTATCTGTTTGTGTGCGATATATTCATGCAAAACTAAGACGTTATATACTATCGGCATACATTTCAAATATAATTCATTTTTAGCTTATTTTCTTCTAATTTTTATATTCTTAAATATATGACTAAAAAAATTAAATATTTCACTTTCATAGCATTGTCGCTGTTAATATAACCTTTTGTTACTTTCCTGAAGTGGCTTTGATTCTCTCTTTCAAATGGTGAAATCAGTGGTAAAGCAATAATTAAAAAGCCCTCTTTTGGCTTCGTTTGGAAAAGCTTTCTTATTGCTTCTTAAAGCAGCTTTAAGAAGCATTAAAAAATTCATCTCAAACAAAGCCTTTTATCTATTTTTCCATTTCTTGAGCAAATATCCTTAGAGGACTTGCTCTATTTGTAGCTTTTAAGCGAAATTATGGTTATTTTTAAGAATTTTTTTACTGAAAATTGCCATGAAAGGCAGTACGAAAATTATCCCAAATGAAGCCTTAGTTGCGATGGTTGATGACGGCAGTGGATGTTGATGTCGTAGTTTATGTATTGAAAGATGGTTTGAGTTTTATTTTCTATATGAAAGAAAGACAATACAATCTTCCATGAAATATGATTATAGTTCCTCGAGAATGTTAGATCTCTTAAACTATATAAACCAATGAATTCTCTACTTTAAAATTTCTCCTCAAATGTGTGGAAATACAATCTATTTTTAGATTTCTAAAGGCATCATTCAAGTTAACCCTAAACAAAAATAATTGACGTCATATTCGACAGTCTAAATAGATTTTCTTTGATCAATGTTGAAATGAATGCAATGTAAAGCTCAATGATAATTAATTGTGATTGGTAGCCAATGACGATGAATAACTAGCAAGACAGCAAAGGTCGTGTCAACTGTGTTGGTAATAGGGGTGTCAATATTTGATCCGACCCGAAAACCTGACTCGAACCCGACCTGAAAATTTCGGGTTCGGGTCAACCCGTACCCGAACCGGGTCGGGTTCGGGTTAGGGATTTCAACCCGTTTGTAAAACCGGGTCAGGTTCGGATTGACCCGGAAACGAAATCAATCTCGTTTGACCAGTTTTTAATTAATTTAGGAGGGTTTTAATGGATTTTTATGAAATAAGTAAACGATATTTCAAAAAATTATAAACATTATTGCCGAAATTAAATTAATATTGATTTATTTTAAATTAATTGAAGTAAATCTTACCTTAATTTGATTTAGATTTAAATAAATTGAATTAATAAAAAAATTTAATAAAATATATCCAAATCGGGTCGGGTTAGGGTTGACCCGGACCCGAAGCGGGTTGGGGTCTGGTTCGGGTTCGGAAAACCGACCCGTTTGCAAAAACGGGTCGGGTTGAACAGTGTCGGGTTAATTTCGGGTTGGATCCGAACCCGACCCATGACCCGATTTTGACAGCCCTAGTTGATAATGACCAACGAGTGGCAATATCAGTTGGAATGCAGTGGAAGTCAACAGTAGTTGGTGGTGATCGCAACGGAGTTAACTTGCAGTAAAAAAAAAATTTGTCTAAAACGAAATATTTTAGAATACCAAAATAATGAACTAAAATTTTACTTTCTCATCAAATTTAACATTAAAAAATTAGATCTCTCGTATTTAAAATATTTTATATTTCATTTTCAACCAATCAAAAAACCCCTAAGCAAATTCGCATGTGCGAGCACATGCATCCCGCTTCGCAGTCCGATCAATTTGTAACCGGAATCTCTGGTTCATGTCCCCACAAACTAACTGTATTGTTCGAACAGCAAACACTATAGCCTCCAACCAAATTAGTAGAATTTTTTATATATGTACACGTGGAACCTTATGATAGGATATCAATCACTGTGCAGATTTGCGTACTTTTTTTATCTTTTATTTTTGGGGAAACGATTTGGGTACTCGATTTCTGGGAAAGGAAAATGACACGTCAGCTTTCGCCGCCACGTGCCAAACCCAGCCCGAAATTGCGGGGCCCGCGGCTTCCACCCGTGATATCTCCTGGTTGCAGCGGTCCATGTGGCTAAAACAATGCGCTGCAGGGAGGGCTACACGAAACTAGTGGGTATGGCGTGGACGGTAGTTAAGACCGGTAGGACACGTGGCGAACAAATGAACCAGCTGTACGCTCGTGAACATGGGCCCGCTTTCGTCGGATTATTCACGAGGAGATTATTTGCAATTTGCCAATTATTAGATGAGATAAAATAGCTCAGATATATTGTGATTCAAAATTGAGGGGATGTATTTATATTTATATTTATTTATACAATGCTAAAATTACTAAATTACATCAAAATATTATTAATTTTAATATATTTTAAACAAAACAGTATCACAAATGAAAATTTAGCTCACTCTTAATTTATCATTTTTAAATATGTCATTAATTTCGTTTGAGATAATTTTTTACTGTTTTATAGAGTATTTTTTTTATATATATAAAATTTTTTTAAAATAAAAAGCTGTTTTAGAAAGCAGTAAGAAAAATGCCTTATACAAAGCCTTCATAAAAAAAGTCCAATATAATCTTTTAATCTCAACTAACCGGTTAATTAATTAAAATAAAGTGTTTTTACAATTTTGTCTATTTATATACTTTTCTTATAAATTTTAAAATATTATCTTAATAAATATTTGTATCTTTCTCTAGAAATGTAATTTTTTTTTTATTATTCATTTAGTTATTATATTCTTCTATTGCTTAAAACTATGTCAATCCTAAAAAAATGATTGCCTCTGCCCCTATTAAAAATATACATTTTTTATACAAATACTTAATGTGATATATAAATTAAAATGATATATATGTTGTTGTCTTCTAGAAAATTTGTGAAGATGGAGTGACAAAGTTTTGCTCCTAATTTTGCATAAATATTGAGCAACAAACAATTAAATGAAAGGCTTGGATGATAGTTGAGATTTTAATATGAAAAACACAAAAAAAAAAAACAAGAAAAACTATAGGGCCTTAACTCTGTGTGTGTTAGTTACAAAGATTATCTCGTCCATTAACTTAGGGACAATAAAATTACAAGAGATGGGAATTGGCAGATAGTATAGTTGAGTTTGTTTGGAAGTTTGGAGTTGAGTGACCACATATTCGATGGATTAGCCGGACGATGAAGATTTGAAAATGGCGGATGGACAAGCTGGAAAGGTTCCATGTGGGGGTCGAATGGTGGAGGTTTTGATGGTGACAATCAAACGACAGAGGTCCGGTAACAATGGTCAGACAGTGGAGGTATGATAGTAACAGTTGGTGTGGCACCTCCAGATAGAATCGAAGTACTGTTTTAAATCAATATGTCCAAAGTATAAGTTAGATATTCTATTGATTTTTTTTAGTTTGAACTCCTTTGCATGTGTTTGAAAATGATCTGTATGCATGAAAAAGTCTGCATGTGTTTTGGAGTGAGTTTTGGGGGGTCTGAATACATGTTTGTGAGATTTAAAATTTTATCCTAGAGCACCTGTCGCTATGTTATATGGAATTTGGAAATTTATTCAAAGTTGTGAATTTTTGAATGAGCACCTTGGCGCCAGCCCAAAATTTTATATTAAAATTATCTCTTTTTTTTTCACTATTATATCTCGTTCATTTCATTGCTTTTGGAGAGATAAAAGAATATTTGAGTAGCTTCGTGTTTTTTTTTAGCCGTCGGCCCATTTGTAATAATTATTCAGGTCAAGGTAGGTCACACGTACTATGCTAATCTAAGTTTTCAAAAATATGAAAATTTTCCAAATTTTGCGATTAAATTTATATTTTTGTTATTGAAAAACGGAACTTTGTACTGATAAAACTTTCAACGCGCATTTTTTTGTATGGTACAGAAAGAAAGATTTTGAATATTTTCTGGAAATTTTAGACCAAGGGTTTTGAAATATATATAGTTTTTATTGAATAAAAATAATCTGAAATCTCAAATTAACTAGTATAATTAAATTAATAAAATAATGCTCTGCATAATCTCTAATAATTAGATTTTTCTGAAAAATTGGTATTTTTGCTTAGTAGAATTTTATATTACTTACCATTAAGGTATGTTGGAAATTTCTAGAATATATTTATTGTTTTGATACTATATGTACATTATGCTTTAGAATTGTTGAACTTTGTCTATTATTTAGAGTTGTTAAACTCTATATTATTGAACTTTATTCTTTGGTTTAGGATTATTGGGCTCTATTTGTTGGAAGGCATAAGGCACACATTTATTAGCATAGGTTTGACAAGAAAGGTTGAGCGACGAAAGTTTGAAGGCGACGATTGACCAGCAAAAGTTTGGTTGCAACAATTGACCGTTGAAAGGTCCAACGGTGGCAGTCAACCAGTGAGAGTTCACTATAGGTGGTGCTCTGGTGGAGGTCCTAGGTTCTTTAAGCTTTTAAGTTTTCTTAAATATTTAGTGAAGGGTACTCCTCATGTAGAGAGTGGTTTTGGGAGTGGCATGCCCTATAAATATAAAAAAAATTCAGAAACACACCATCGGATGATATGCATTGTGTCCCTCTATCATAGATCATTTCTTTAATAGTTATGTCTTAATGACATGAGAATTAAGCGATTTTGAGCTTGTTGGATTTGTCTCATCAGGTTGCATGATTAGATCACAAAGTATATCAAATTTAGACATCATTTGGTCAACTAATTAATATTCTAAAGTTTTCATTATACTTGAGGCCATTGATTTGAGTATGTCATATTCAAATTTGACAATTTTTAGTATTATTGAGTTCATCTTGTTGAGACGTTTAATTCGACTATAATATTGTCAGTGTCAAGAGTCCGAATGGTCATAAATTTAATCTTGAAAGTTTTACATTCAAATAAACCCTGAGATTCGTGCTCGATTAAGAAGATTTTTTGATGGCATATCATAAGTAAATGTAAAAGTTTCAATATTAATTTAAAATGCTATAAAAGTATAAATACAATATGAAAGCTCCCTATGAACAAAAATTATCAAAATAATTCTTACTCTTTTTAATTTATTATCAAATAAATATCATATAAATTTTATTTTTTAAAAAATATAGTACATTATCTTAAAGTAAATGCAATAACTCTTTTTTATTATTGGACATATAAATTTTTTGATGAATTATAATTTATAACTTTGTCACCTTAAAATGTTCATAGAATTATCTAACTAAAAAACTAACAAAATGATTATTTAAATTTTAAAACAAAATTAAAATAAAATTACAAAATAAATTCAATTCTAACACATAGTCAATAAATTAATAGACTTAGGGCCTTTTTGGGATAATTTTCTTGCTTATTTTCTTTTCGGACAACCACCATAATTTCATTCGGCTATTACTTCTGCATTATTTTTTAGAAATTTATATATTGAAAATCTACTTTTTACAACCAGAATAGTAATGCTAATTTCCCTACAACAACTTTACAACCAATTTTATTTTAAAAAAAAAAAACTATAGTCATATCAAAAAGACCCATCATTTGAATAAACCCTAAAGAATCTATCAATTTCAAGTGATAAAATTTTTTACTTTTAAATTGTTAGGGGTACTGATCTTTCTTAAATTAATAAAATATGAATAGTATTATATATGCTTAGTAAATAATTTTATATTGATTTTTCCATTCAATTAAGATAGGGGCTCTAAATGTTTGTAAATCAATTTAAATATTAAAGAAATAAAACAAATTAATTAAGAAATGACCTAATGAAACATTTGATCACAAAGAGTTTTAAATCCCTAAGATTTATTTATTTAGTCATCATATCTTGATATAATTTTTTGTAAACAATTTTTTTCTTAGGACGAGCTTTTAAATTTTTTTAATTTACTTCAAAATAAATATAAAATAAATTTTTTATGTAATGCACTCATTACAAAATAATTTCAAAATTTTTAATGCTCATCATTAACATTTTTTATAACAAATACTTAATTTATTTTTTCCCATTAATTGTGTTTGGGACAAGGGACTATTTGGAATAACATTTTCATTGCTTTACTTTTTAGACAAAAACTACAATTTTGTTTAGCTTTTGTTTTGTTGATGTTTATCGCTTTATTTTAGAAATTTTTATGTTAAAAAGTTGATTTTTGTAATTAGAGGATCTAGGTTGATTTATCTATAACAATGTCACAACCAAATTTATACAACACTTTAGCTGCCTCAAACAAATCCTCAATTAAACTATAAAACTTTTAGATTTTTTTATAAGATATTTATATTCATTCAACACTAATCACTTAGATGTACATACATGTGTGTATATATATATTATGCTGATGTATATGAGGATATGGACATACCACATTCAAAAGTACGTGATGTTGTAGACATATAAGCTGTAGATGATGATGGCTTAATGAATACTTCAATATTATAACATCCAATGGAGATTACAATCTTAGTTTGTGATTTACCTAAAATTAAAAATAATGTGAGATCTTCTTATTCTTTAGGTATCTTGGAGCTAGAAGCAATAATTCAATATATGATGAACACAAGGATAGCTCCCATACAATGAGGGCTAGTACTCATGGGGGGGTGGGGGGGGGGGGGGGGGGGGCAAGGGGGGCATGTGCCCCCCCTAATTTTTTTTTTTTTTACTTAGAACCCCTTGTCAAGTTTCATTTTATTTGGTACAGACTTTTTCATTTATAGTCTTCAATCCACCTTTAATTGGACCATGCAATGCTAGCTGCAGAGAGAGAGAGAGAAATAGAGAGAAATACTAATGGGGTAAAATATTGAAAAGAGATTTTGATGCTTAATTATTTTTTAAAATATTTAGCTATTTAAATATGATTTTATTGAAACTTTTATCATTAATTAACTAATCATTATCTAATAATAATTATTTAATATTAAATTATCATCTAATTATTTAATTATTTTTGCACTGCTAATGATCTAATGAATTACTGTGAAGGGTTTAGCTTTTCCTCGCTCTTTTTTGCGCAATGGAAATGCTGCGATCGCGTACTCATGACAGTGCACCAAACCAAGTCAATATTGTGTATATTCAGCTCTTTTCTCCGCTTCCATACTAAAGTTAAAATTGAAAGCCTAAAGGGGATTAAAGCTGATAGTTTTAGTGGCTTAATAAAGCAACAAGTTCGCCAACGAGAAAATCTGCTCTAATTTTTGTAATTCTTCCTTTTAAAGTTATTTATTAATCCAGAGAAGCCACCAATATTTTTTCTGGACACATGAAAAGCATCAATGGTTTGTTTTTCCCTTTACTCATCTCTTGGGACTCACGAGTTACAATCTTGAGCACGGCTTTCGTTAGGCCCCCTTTGAACAAAATTTCTGACTCCGCCACTGCTAGTACTTGAAAGTACCTCTAATTTAATTGATTCTAGTATGAGGACATTATGCTCAAGTTTATCCTCAAATTGTGTAGAGGTTGGGAAACTTTTTGAGAGCAAAGAAGAGTTGCATCTATAAATGATAAAAAAGAACTATAGTGTTGAAGGTGAAGAAATTAAATAAGTATCTATAATCTATCTATTGCATTTTTAAAAAATATTAATGAAGCTTGTGAGCTATAAATATATTTGAGAGTAGAAGCCATGAATCATAGCACATTTGCACTTTGGATGTTAGTTTGAAAGACTACTGAAAAACTCAACCATAGCTCAATGAACGAATAATTGAGGACATGATCTTTGGTTCTAATCTTAATTTAAAGCAAATGAAGATTATATTAATATGAAGAGGGAATATATTATTAAATTATCCTATGAAATGGTTTAATAATATTCTTAGTAATTTATCACTTATGTAAGTGGGTGCCTCGACGCACCAGTTCAAAAGATACCATCTTATCTAGTTATTTTACAAAGAGAAAACTCTTGAATAATTTTAAATCGTCGTAATAACAATAAAGAATATTTCAAGTTTTTTAACTTTTCTTTTATGTGTTTGTATTCAAGATTTCAAAAGTATCTATAGACAAACATTATAAATACATGTTGTGACTCATGATAGCCGTGCAAGATATCAATACTCGTATTTATTAGAGGCATTTGCAGTATTTGAATTAGAAAATATTCGTTGCTTAATGACAACACTGAGGGAATCAATATGCATAGTAGAATTAACTAATAATTCATTTTTTATTGATATAAAATTATCAATAATGTTTTATCAACTATTTCCTTATAGGAACATCATGGAGCTTGCATATCACTTGGCTTCAAAAGCTTATAAAAAAACTATAGTTTCATTGCACTTTGACAATATGCATGGCAAGAACCCAACAATAGCTACTTATTAAGAGAATAAAGATGACTTAACATTGTGGGCTTGTGTTTGTTCCTTTAAAATTGATAGCAATTACATATATACCCCTTAATTTCATGCTATTTATATAACTAACACCTAAAATTTTAATATTATATGTCTACCACCTATAGAACAATTATGATTCCTTGAAATGAAATATTAAAATTTATTGGGTGGTATGTGTGGTAAGAATGAAATATATGTGTAATATATTTGTTAATAAAATTTTATATGAATGTAATATTAAAATTTTAAGTGTTAGATATGTAAATAACATAAAATAAAGTGGTATGTATGTAAATTTTATTTATTTATTATTATTTTTTTGAAGTGTGATGCAAATCACCAGCACTCACTCAGAAACTCGGAGAAAGAGATGTAGAGCTAAAACCTGAGAAGGATAAGGCAGAAGATAATAAGCATCTGCACGAACTCTCACCATCTCCAATGGCGGAGTCATCTCTCAGTTCGCCGTTCCAATCATCTATATTTTCTCTCTTTAGGCCCAAACCTCAACTCCTCACTCGGCACTTCGTCGCGCGACGGTCTATTCCCCGGCCTCCACTCTTCCGTGCGATAGCCGCCTCCGGTCCCGCTGCCATTGATACTACCAACGGCGCCTTAGTGACATCGAAAGCAAAGCAGGAGCCTTTGGAATCGTCGCTATACGGACGAAAGTACTTCCCCTTAGCCGCGGTTGTTGGGCAGGTGAGCCATGTCTGCAACCCATTCACTGTTTATCTGCGTATCGCCTATGGGGTTAGGTCTTTGATTTTTACTGCTCTTGACTTTGTTAGATGCTCTCTATTTATCTTAATTTTGTTGTAAATGTAGATCATGAAGATCGGTTCTTTCTTTTTATATGCTTCATTTGTTCATATGGACATTTCTAAGCAATATGTTGGATCCAAATTTGTTGATGGATGGCACCTAAATTTATTAGCAAGCCTACCTGTTGAGCTGAAAAGTTGAACTTGTGACAATGGAGGTAGATGAAAGTGCTACAATATGCTTAAGAAAGTTATAAATCTTAAAATGGCAGAGTATCTACTATCAATCACAAAAGATCAAGATCTAAAAGTACAATACCCATACAATATTATACATCACACTAGATGCGTGTCTCCTCCTGACAACCTTAATGAAAAAGTGGTTGGAAGGATTCGACGAGCAGCTTCCGGATGAGTTTAGTAGTGTTAAGTGGATGAGGGTGAGTATGCTCGGGTGAGTTTTGTGGGTGAGTATTGAGAGGAAAGGTAATCAGTGGTTGATGTACTTGCTAACTATGCCAATGACTTGTGTGTGATCTCTTGGAGCACCCAAGGAGAGAGATGAGTGAGGTGTTGTCTTGGGGATGGAGAGCACTTGAGTTTGATGATTACGGTGATGTAGGTGAAGGTTCCCATAAGTAGACACTTTATTGTAGTTGAATTTGGTGAGGATGATCATTTTGCGAGAGAGTAAGTGCCCAAGATTGCTCTGAGGAGGAGCGAGTGATTGAGGTGGTGGTGTAACATCTATAGCTACAATGCTATGAATTTGTCTGAACTCTGTCTGATAAGTCTTGTATGTTTGAATTCTCTGTTTTTTCATTTTTCATACGTGCGTGAATATTCTGTGTGTATGAATGCATAAATTCTCTTCTGGAGCGTGTCTCAAAGGTCTGTGAGTGTGAAATCTAAATTTTGAATTTTTTTCTTGGGAACGCTGTGACGTTGGGGTGGCGTTACGCAATGTTTAAAATTGCGTAATCGGGTATATTGAGGCGTTTTTTGTTCGTGAGGCGATGCGTAAGCCTCAAGGCGTTTTGAGGCGTAAGCCTCAAAATCAAAAGATTGCGTAAACATAAAATGATAAATTTTTTATATACTAATGAGCAAAAAATATAAAACATAAAAGACCACAAGTTATGAAGTGAAATCAAAATATCCAATAATAAGATAATATAAAATATAGTCAACTCAAATTCTATCTTTCCCAAATTACAGTATTCTTTTCATTAACATATAATTCCAAAAATAAATAACAATAAATACAACAATATGCCGGGCAACCGGGGGTCCAGGGGAGCGCTGCCCCTTGGCGGGGTTCTCGACCTTGCAGGGGTTTTCAAGGGCAACGCCACTGGAACAAATTTTTATTGTAAAAGGAATTTTGAAGTTCTACTTATTTTTAAAGTTCGTAAGTCGTTTGTATGAAAAGATACCGAGCGGTGTCAAGCATGTACCGAGGATGTACCTAGTGGTACCAAGCATTATTGTACCGAGTGGTATTGAGCAGTATTGAGCATGTACCTAACGATACCGAGCGATACCCAGCGATACCGAGCGATACCCAGCGGTACCGAGTAGACAGACCAATTGTGGAATCTTATTAGGTTAGGACTTTTTTTTTAATTTTAAGAGGCGGGCGCCTCTAAAACATGAGGCGCATGCCTCAATGCCAGCTCTCATTGCATAGGTTTTGAGGCTTAAAAGTCTAAAATTGCGCTGAGGCGCGCCTCTTATTGCACAATTTTAAACCATGGCATTACGACATTGAGCCCACTGTCATTTTGGTCATTTAATTAGGGTGTTGCTGCATTGGTTCTAGGCGCTAAGGCTTCGTGCTCTCTGTTTGGCTAAGAATCTATTGTAGCGTTGTGATACTATGTTTTTGAGTGCATCGGCATTGATTATAGGACTATAAACGAACCAAGCCGAGCTGAGCTTTAGCCTGTTCGTGTTTAAGCTCGTTTGTCAAAATTGTGCTCAAGCTTAGCTCGAAGCTCGTCGAGCTTCTTGGATAGCTGTTCGAGTTCGAGCTCATATAAAACGAGTATGTACGAGCTTGGTTCGTGTTCAGTTTGAACTCGTTTAATTTCAAGCTTATCGAGCTGCTCGTTTAACGTAAACGAGCCGAGCCTACTTAGAAATGCACAAAATATTTTTTTAATCCAATTGAGCTGAGCCAACTTACCGATCCGTCCAACCCAAATTGCGGAAATTCGACCCGCCTAGTCCCACCATTGCCCGCTATTCAGCAACCAATCGTCACATGTATTTTTTTATACGACATCATCTTTTTCCAAGCAGTGTGGGACTAAACCCCCTTTAGCAATTTTTTTTCCCTGTGGTCACAGAGGAGAGAGAGAAGCAGCGGGCGGGAGAATAAAAATGTGAAAACGAGGAGAGAGGAGAGAGGCGGGAGAATAAACGAACTTTTTAATCAAGATTTAATTATAAATAACATTATATATTTATATGATATAATATTTATTTTTAATTAAATAAGGTATAATCGAGCTTCTTAATGAGCATATTCACGAACTCTAAACTATAAACCCCCTTTAGCAAATTTTTTTTCCTGTGGTGATGGAGGAGAGAGAGAAGCAGCGGGCAGGAGAATAAAAACGTGAAAATGAGGGGAGAGAGAGTGGCGGGAGAATAAATGAGCTTTTTAATGGAGATTTAATTATAAATAATGTTATCTATGTGTGTATGTATGTATATATATAACATTAGATTTAATTATTTTATTAGTTAAATAAGATATAATATTTATTTTTAAATAAATAATGTATAATTGAGCTTTTTAATCGAGCTTCTTAACGAGCATATTCATGAACTCTAAATGATGTTGTTCGTGAACATAAACAAGCCGAACGCCAGATTGTTCAAGATTGTTTATTTTGCTATTGAGTATTGTCAAAGTTGTTCAAGCTTGTTTATTTACCTTATTAAACGAACATAAACGAGCTCTTATCGAGCCGAGCCACGAGTTGCTCGTCGAACACTCGGTTCATTTGCAACCCTAGTTGATCATATATTTTCTAAATATTAAAATTCACTAAAAAATTTTTGTTACAAATCATTTTAATCCCCTTAGGCTGCTGGCTAGAGAGAGAGGAGGATTTTTAGAGAGAGAGTATGTTTCTGGTTGCGGTAAGTTTAGATAAATTTTTGGAATGTATAAATTTAGATAAATTTTGATGATTGTGGTAAGTTTTGATGTGCTAGCATAGGGAGGCATAAGTGTCTGAATTTTGATATTAGTTGGGAGGTACAAGTGCCTGAGAGAGATTCATTCTATTCTAAGATATGAATATGAAATGTTTATTGTTTTGTTTCCTTATTGTTATGCTATTTTGATTAAAGTTTTATAAACATCACCTAATTCTATATGAATATTTAGTTATTTTGAGAAATCTAGTTGAACTTCTGTACGGATTAATTTACTTCATCTTGCTATTTGTATTTCATTATTGGTGATCATTATTATTAAAGACCTAGGTAGATTGAATGTGACATGCAGAGTTGTGATTGCTCATGCCTGCTTTCTGCTTCTGTTTCACTTCAGGATAAGGAGGGGCAGGATAAGTTGGTAGTGGCTGTAGGATTTGAATCTAAGTTTGTATAGGTATGTGTGGTTGGATTTTGACGGCCGTGACTTTTCTGTTCTGTTTTGTATTGTTTGAACCATATATTGTTTGTATAAAATTATTTTGATTGTAAATATTTTTTAGATGAGTGAAAAATCTTTAGATGATGAGTAATTGTATGTTTTAATTGAAGTTTAGTGGCTCTGTTGTTTGGAAAATTTTTGGGATCTTTTTATTTCTCTCCAATTAGATTTTGGAATTTCTATTATTGTCACGATCCGACACAATATGGCATGTTCTGCTTGTGGGTTATATTGGGTTGGATTTTGACAGGTGGTCTAGTTGTCCAGGTATATGGCGAGTTGCTAGCCTCATGAGGAATCCCCAGTTTTCCCCTTAGAGTGCATGTTCTTTGGTAGTCCCGGGCGAGTAGTGCCTATTGATTACTTTGGGCGTGTTCTAGGCGAGTAGCGCCTCTTGGAATGTTAGGTGAGTTTTAGCCATAGAGGATGAGTCCATACATCATGACTTGCCAGTTACTTATTGAATACTTGGTGATGCATGTACGAGTATACACAAGCAATTGTTTTTCAAGTAGCCAGTACAACTTTTTCTCCTCACTCCCATCTTCTTGTGATAAAGACAACACCTTTTTTCAGATTTTCTCCTCACCGTTGATCCCTAACAGTTGACTGTGTCCATGTGGTTGGCTGGCATCTACCTTCGGCATCTAATTCAGACTTTGTCCTCTATACTTATATAAATATATATTAAGCGGTAGTTTGTATTACTTGAAATAAAAAATCTGCACCAAAATATTAATTATGATTGTCAAAAATAAGATATTTGTAAAACGTTAATTGATATGCATCAAATTTAATAAGTTGATATTATATCTTTTCCCTTGGAGCAAAGAGTGTCCCTCATAGCGTTGTTCATTACACTTGTTGCTCCCTATGGGACTTGTTTCTCAGTTCCGCAGTTCTCATTGATTCCAAAATAAAGAGGATGAAAATATAGTGAGAAATAAAATGAATGAAAAGCTACCTTGCAATTTAATACAATCAGTGATCATCTATAATTAAATCTAGCACACTTCCATTTAAAAAAAAATGAAATCAAAATAACTACCTCCTAACTCATTACAACTACTTAAGCCGCATATAAGGAAAAGAATAATGATAATTTTTGGGCTTTTGCACCATTTCAATTTTAGACACATTTGCTAATTTTTTAAAATATTTTTTCATAATAAAATCTACATTTTCACCACCATCATTTCTCATGAGTGAAGAGCCATTCAAATATGTAGAATTGACGTGGGAGAGTCACCTACTCTTAAACCTCACTCAACTATGTTTATGGCCATCAAAACCATGGGAGATAGAAATCGCACGAACCCCTTAACCAGTGTTTTTATGACTTATTTGATAGTGAGAATCAAAGTAAGACCAGAATTTGGCTTGAGACACAATGGCCAACATATATTTTCATCCCCAAAGCTTTAGCTTTTGAGTGAGAGTCATCCATTAGTATTTTTCCGCCAACTTATCTTTCAATAAATTTATGTTTAATTAAGCCTAATATTCTCATATGCCTTAACAATAAATATGTTAAATTTTGGTAATAAAATATATGATTGTTTGATATAGCGTTGCCATACATCTCTTTTGAATAATCAAAAGGTGCTGTTTGTCCAATGGCGGCATTGGTTTCTAGTCTTGACATCTTTCTATGGCATAGGATGCAATCAAAACAGCTTTACTGCTTGGAGCTATTGATCGTGAGATTGGAGGGATCGCCATTTCAGGTAAGCGTGGAACGGCGAAGACCGTTATGGCTCGTGGATTGCATGCTATCCTACCTCCCATCGAAGTGATATTGGGCTCCATAGCAAATGCAGACCCGTCCTGCCCTGAAGAGTATGGTTACTTGAAACTTCTATTCCAGTTTCTCTGCGAATGGTTTTTGTTTGTTTTTGTTGGAACCATAAATGTTGAGACTATTGAAGATGCTGCGTGCTTTGCTCAAGCTACATTCATTAATTCAAGCTAAGTTCTTGGCAAAGGTTTTAGCTCTTTATTTTTTGATTGGGAACTTTCTCCAACTGAATTTCTGTCTTCAGGCATTCTGCTCAACTATGTGAATTCAGGTTTTGCTGTTATTTGTCTTGTTAATCTAGATTTACTACTTTTCAAAAGCTTAATTAGTCTTGGAACTGATGCACTGCGAGTTATTTGCAATTGAATGGCAAGATTATCTTTCTATTTGTTCTTTAATACTGGCGTTTTTGTTTGTCCCTGCATTCAACATGAATGTGGCTTCTTATTGATATAAAATATGCTTTATTTTGATTCATGCTATTCTGTTGTGTTTTTGTACCTAACACTAGGTGGGAAGATGGATTAGCTGAACGAATAGAATATGATGCTAATGGTAATGCAAAGACTGAAATTGTCAAATCACCTTTTGTCCAGGTAAATGCTAATTGAGGTATCTCCGGATTTGACCGCTTTCCCATTTCACTTGAACTCATAAAGTCGGCGGTGTTTAAATGCACCAGATTCCACTTGGTGTGACAGAAGACAGACTAATAGGATCTGTTGATGTTGAGGAATCCGTTAAATTTGGGACAACTGTATTCCAACCTGGACTTCTTGCTGAAGCCCATAGAGGTGTCTTATATGTCGATGAGATTAACCTTTTGGATGAAAGTATTAGTAACCTACTTCTAAATGTGCTTACTGAGGGGGTCAATACTGTGGAGAGAGAAGGAATAAGCTTCAGACATCCATGCAAGCCACTTCTCATTGCTACATATAACCCAGAGGAAGGTTCTGTACGTGAACATTTACTTGACCGTATCGCGATAAACTTAAGGTACTTATCTTCCATTGACACTCCTATCCTGTATATTAGCTTCCAAGTTCATGAGTTCTTCCCCTGGTTAAAACGTGAGAAATACCAATATTTTGAAAATAGAATATTTCCTTGCAAGAGTTATCACATTGAAATACAATCCATACTTTGAAGTATAAACAGTAGTTATTTTTCTTGGCCTTATAAGCTATCGTCATATGCAGTGCAGATCTTCCAATGGGATTTGATGACAGGGTTGCGGCTGTTAGCATCGCAACGCAATTCCAGGAATCTAGCAACGAGGTTCTCAAAATGGTTGATGAAGAAACTGAATTGGCAAAAACTCAGGTAGTTTGCAGCATTTAGATTTATCTCTGCTGCAATATTAACGAAATAATTGCACCATTTTCATAAGAAATCGCCTGTTAAACTGAACTGGATATGAATTTTGAATACCTTAATCAATATCAGAAGTATGTACTTCATACTGGTTTCTGAAATGTTTTGCGTGCATGCAAAATCATTCAACCTTTGATACACCAAGCAAAATGGTTCCACATCCCACTTTATGCTTTTCATTGAAAAAAACAAATGGAATGGTACTACTTTCTGAGTGGTTCCTGTTGTTGGTATTCTGATTTTGCATTTATATTACAATGTCTATGGCTGCTGGATACTCTGTTTCTGGTCATTGTTTTTTTAGAGACTTGTGATCCACAGCTGTTGGTCTAAGGTCCATTTTGCTGCTGATAGGAACCCAAAGAATACTTTCTTCCTATCTAGAGATGGGGTTGGTTCCTATTGATCACTTCAAGGGGATCGCCTTCCATTCTCAAAATGAAATAAAAAAAACACTGTTGCTCGAAAATAACTCTTTAGAGCCATTTCATCTTTTAAGGTTAATGCTTGCCTAAATGAGATTGACTTGTTCTGAATTCATAATTCTCATTTCTGTGTTTAGTTCCAAAGATCTACCAGGTTTCAGGTTTGCGTTCATCTCATTATGGTTCTTTCTGGGGAATGTACTAGATTCCATGTGGAATAAGCCCATTGAGAGTCCACTACTTCAAGAAAGAGTATTAAAATGCTAACTTAATATTGTATGTCAAATCTATTGCAATTCTTGAATTTGAATAGCTAGATTAGTTTCAATGTGATAGGAAATACTTGATTTCAAGTAGTTCCTAACCAAAACTGAAACCGAACAAGGAGAAAACTGCTGTCTCCAATAGTGGACAGCAACTATGCGCAGGAAAAATAGTGAATATTGCGAGAATATTGAGAGACAACGCAAGCAAAGACTTGTATTTTTACTAGTAGACGAAACAAATAGCAAATATACAATTTGTTCTTCAATTCGAGAGGAAGAACGTACTCTCCAAAGTCTCCGGCGAAGCCAGGAGCCCAAAACAAAACCTAGATCTCAAAGAGAAAACTCAAATTCAAGATGAGGAGCTAATTCCCCCCAAACTCCTAATTATACAAAATTAATCATAAAGGACAATCATAAACTTCCTAAAACAGCCTTTCACGTTCAAAATTTCCCTCCTAAACTCCCCCTCTCAAGCCTACGTGGATTTAAGGCTCACGGCAGAGCCGTTTCCGCCCAGGCGGGCTCTCTCGCGTCCGTCTCGCGTAGACGCGGACCGGTCCCTGCTGGACCGGTCCAACCGGCCCATCCTGGGCCGGTCTAACATTACCGCCCTCCCAAAGAATCACCTTGTCCTCAAGGTGAAAATATGGAAACTGCTGTTTCGCCATCTCGTATGGCTCCCATGTGGCCTCGTAGTCAGGAAGGTTCTTCCACTGGATCAACACTTCCTTAGTTTTATCTTCTTTCTGGCGAACACCCTTCAGCTCCAAAGGTTCCAGGATCACCTCTAACTCCTCCGTAAGTGTCGGCGGTAGCTCGGGAATGGCGATGTGATCACCAATGACCCTTCTCAGCTGTGAGACGTGAAAAACTGGGTGTATAGTCGCCGATGGGGGTAATTTCAGTCGATATGCTACTGCCCCGATCTTCTCTATCACTTCATAAGGACCAAAGTACCTTGGAGCTAGCTTTTCATTCCTCCTGTTGGCGACTGTCTTCTGCCTGTATGGGCGGAGCTTTAAGAACACCTTATCCCCTGCCTCAAATTAGATATCTTTCCTATGTCCATCTGCTTGTTTCTTCATGATTTGCTGCGCCCTCAGTAAGTGCCTTTTTAACTCCTCTAACACTCGGTCCCTCTCCTCCAAATACTCCTCTACTGATGAAACAGGAGTACTACTGCTCCCAAAGTGTACCAAGTGTGGGGGATCCCGTCCGTACAACACTTTGAATGGGGTCATTTGTGAAGCCGAATGAAATGACGTGTTGTACCAGTACTCAGCCCAGGATAACCACTTCGCCCATAGCTTTGGTGTCTCTGAAACAAAGCATCTGAGGTACGTTTCCAAGCTCCTGTTGACTACTTCCGTCTGTCCATCCGTCTGTGGGTGGTAGGCTGTACTTCTCTTGAGCACTGTTCCCTGCAATCTGAATAGCTCCTTCCAGAAATGACTGAGGAACACCTTGTCCCTATCTGATACGATCGCCTCTGGCACCCCGTGTAATCTGACCACTTCTCTGATAAAGGCTAATGCTACTGTTATTGCGGTGTAGGGATGTCGGAGGGGAATGAAATGGGCATACTTGCTCAACCTGTCCACCACTACTAAGATCACTGTGAACCCCTCTGAACGGGGCAGCCCATCTATAAAATCCATAGAGATTTCCTCCCATACTCTACCCGGCAAGGCTAAAGGCTGTAGTAATCCTCCTGGTGACATAGCTAGGTACTTACTCCTTTGACATACCTCACATCTGGCTACCATCTCCTCTACATCTTTATGCATCCCCTTCCAGTATAGCTCCCCCGCTAGCCTCCTGTATGTCTTTTGTACGCCTGAATGCCCCCCTATTGCACTCCCATGAAACTCCTGAAGTAGGTTTGGGATGTGGATCGACGTCCGGGGCATCACAAACCTCCCTTGATACAGCAGCTTGTCTCCCTCCCTGGAGTATCCCGGGTGGCTATCTGGTTCCTTCAGTAAATCCGTCCTGATCTTTCCCAAACTCTCATCTTTAGCGCTTTCTTCTCTGATGGCCTCCCAATCAAGCATCCAAGGCACGGATAGAGCAACTGTCTGCAATTCCTCCATACATCTGGATAAGGCATCGGCCGCCTTGTTCTCCACCCCTGGCCTGTACTGAATCTCAAAATCGTACCCCAGTAACTTGGACAACCACCTCTGATGCTCTTCCGTCACCATCCGCTGTTCTAAGAGAAATTTCAGGCTCCGTTGATCAGTCCTGACAACGAAGTGTCTTCCAAGTAGGTAAGGCCGCCATTTCTGAATGGCCAACACGATGGCCATCAATTCCCTCTCATATACTGATTTCATCCTTGCTCGAGCAGTCAATACCTGGCTGAAATAAGCGATGGGTCTCCGGTTCTGCATAAGTACTGCACCCAATCCATATCCCGATGCATCGATCTCCACAATGAATGTTTGAGTAAAATCCGGCAAAGCTAGGACCGGCACTGTAGTCATTGCCTTCTTCAGGCTCTCGAACGCGGACGTGGCTGCTTCTCCCCACAGGAAACCATCCTTCTTCAATTGCTCCGTAAGTGGCCATGCTATGGTGCTATATCCCTTCACAAATCTTCTGTAATACCCTGTCAATCCCAGAAATCCTCTCAGCGCTTTCAGATTCTTTGGTAGTGGCCACTTTAGCATTGCCTCAATTTTGGAGCGATCAGCTGCCACCCCTTCCTTGGACACCACATGACCCAAGTACTCTACACTGGCTTGTGCAAAGCAGCATTTCTTTAAATTTGCCCTCAACTGGTGCTCCTGCAATACCTCTAACACCTTCTTCAAGTGTTCCCAATGTTCGACCTCTGACTTGCTGTATATCAGGATGTCGTCAAAAAATACTAACACAAACCGTCTGAGATAAGGTTTGAAGACCTTATTCATCAGGGCCTGGAAAGTAGCCGGTGCATTGGTGAGGCCAAAGGGCATCACCAAGAACTCATAATGGCCTTCATGAGTTCTAAAAGCTGTTTTGGGAACATCTTCCTTCCTCATTCGAATCTGGTGGTAGCCCGATTTCAAATCTATCTTGCTGAAAATCACGGTCCCACTTAATTCATCCAAGAGCTCATCGATAACTGGTATAGGAAACTTATCAGGTACAGTCTCCTTGTTGAGTGCTCTGTAATCTACACAAAAACGCCAGCTGCCGTCCTTCTTTTTCACCAACAGAACGGGACTAGAGAAAGGGCTGATGCTGGATCTGATGATCTCTGCCTCCAGCATCTCTCTGATCAACCGTTCAATTTCATCCTTCTGGAACTGAGGGTAGCGGTAAGGACGTACACTGATGGGTGATACTCCTTCCCTCAACACAATCGCATGCTCATGCTCCCTCTGCGGTGGTAATCCCTGAGGCGGCTGAAACACCTCTTGGAACTGTTGAATCAACGGCTGAACGGAGAGGGGTATAGCTTCTCCCTCCTCCACTCCTGCCCCCTCCAAACTATGCAATTCCACCAGGTAGCCTCCTCCCTCCTGCTGAATGGTTCGGATTAGGGATTTGAGAGAAACCCCAGCCTTGGTCAACCCAGCGTCTCCTTGAATCGTTCTCCTTCTTTCCCCTATCACAAGTTCCATCCTCAAAGTCCCCCAATTAATCTTCGTCTCCCCCAATGTACGCAGCCACTTCATCCCTAAGATGACGTCAGTACTCCCCAATTCCAAAGGAAGGAAATCTTCCTTCACCTGGATTCCCTGAATCTTCAGCACCACCTCTCTACAAACTCCCCTTCCCATTTCCACCTTTCCCGTGCCCATCATCACCCCATAGCCACCTGTGTCCACTAACTCCATCCCCAGCGACTCCACTATCTGGGTGGAAATGAAGTTATGGGTTGCCCCACTATCAATCAACACCACCACCTCACGGTCAACTATCTCTCCTCTCACCTTCATGGTGTGACTCGGAGTGAATCCCACTACCGAGTTCAGGGAGACTTCTGCTACATCCAGATGCAACTTCTCGTCCTCCTCCACCTCGGGGTCATTCCCACCTCTCTCTTCGTCTTCCTCATCTTCACAAACGAGGAGAACCTGAAGAGAGCGGTCCTTACACCTGTGCCCCGGCATGTACTTCTCATCGCATCTGAAGCACAACCCTTTTGCTCTTTTGTCCTGCATTTCTTTTTCTGTCAACCTTTTGAACTGTCCCCCATTTCCTCCTCCAGTCTTTTCCTTGGGTGCTTCCTTCTGACCCCCGGCGCTACCCCTTTGGAGGGTAATACCGCAGTAGTCATCTTGTACGATCCCCCTGAGTAGTTGCCTCGAGCTCCTCTTTCTGACTTCTTTTGATCTTCCACCAATTGTGCAAGCTCCATCGCCTTGCCTAAATTCCTTGGCTCCAGCACTCTGACCGCTGTTCTTATCTCAGGTTTGAGCCCCTTCATGAAATTTCCCTCCAGGGCTGATTCGGAGATATGATCCAAACGGCTCGCTAAGTACTCAAATCTGTCTCGGTAGTCGGCCACGGTCCCCTCCTGAGTCAGAGCAAAGAACTGCTCATAGAAGTCTCCTCCCCCATCGGCTCGGAAACGTTCTAATAAACAATCCTTAAACTCTCTCCAAGTCCTGATAGGCTCTCTCCTGTCTCGCCATTGATACCATGCCAACGCCTTCCCTTCCAGACACAATCCTGCCGCCGTCAGCTTTTCATCATCTGTCAACCCGTTGACAGCAAAGTAACGTTCCACCTTGTAGATCCAACCATGGCCATCTTCGCCCTCAAAGATGGGCATCTTCAACTTTCTCACCTTCGGATCTCTGCCGTTACCCCGGAAGTCTCCGTAACCTCCTTTTCCTCGAAGGTGAGGTGCTCCCCAAGTGTCCCGATCCTCCCTCCGACGTTGGTAACCGAAATCTTCGTCGTAATCTCCTCTCCCCCTTTCAAAATCAGCACCTCGACGCTGAAATTCAGCACCTCGACGCTGATGTTCTTCTCTCCTCTCTCCAAAATCTGCACTACCTTCATATTCCCCCCTCCTGCTTCCAAAATCCACACCTCGACGCTGAAATTCAGCACCTCGGCGCTGAAAATCAGCACCTCGACGCTGAAAATCAGCACCTCGACGATCATTCCCCATGCTTATCTCCTCTCTAGAGAATGGCTCTAGAGGTGGCATGTCGTCATCACCTTCGAGAATCTCCACCTCCGGATTCCTCCTCCCCCGGATTGGGTTCGGATTTCCTCCTACGCCATGGCCGTCAGTGGTCTCTCTCACTTCCGATGTGTCCGGATGGGTCTTCATCTCCAATAATTTCTTCATCATTTCTTCCATCGCCGCGAACCTCCCTTCCAACCTCTCATTGTTGGTGGAGATCTCCATGATTTCCCCTCCAGATCTGTCTTCAGTTGACCAAACTCGCCTTCTAAAATTTCCACCTTCTTCCCGGCCATCTTTCTTTTAACGGATCCACAAAAATCTTTTTCCGGAGACGACGATCTTGCTGAAATTTCAGAATTTCAGCCGCCGGTGGTCCCGAATCGGTGCTCTGATACCAATTTGATAGGAAATACTTGATTTCAAGTAGTTCCTAACCAAAACTGAAACCGAACAAGGAGAAAACTGCTGTCTCCAATAGTGGACAGCAACTATGCGCAGGAAAAATAGTGAATATTGCGAGAATATTGAGAGACAACGCAAGCAAAGACTTGTATTTTTACTAGTAGACGAAACAAATAGCAAAGATACAATTTGTTCTTCAATTCGAGAGGAAGAACGTACTCTCCAAAGTCTCCGGCGAAGCCAGGAGCCCAAAACAAAACCTAGATCTCAAAGAGAAAACTCAAATTCAAGATGAGGAGCTAATTCCTCCCAAACTCCTAATTATACAAAATTAATCATAAAGGACAATCATAAACTTCCTAAAACAGCCTTTCACGTTCAAAATTTCCCTCCTAAACTCCCCCTCTCAAGCCTACGTGGATTTACGGCTCACGGCAGAGCCGTTTCCGCCCAGGCGGGCTCTCTCGCGTCCGTCTCGCGTAGACGCGGACCGGTCCCTGCTGGACCGGTCCAACCGGCCCATCCTGGGCCGGTCTAACACAATGATATCATGAAACTAGCTCTTTGATGGTTGGCTATTTTTTTCTGATTGTTTTTTATTTATTTATTTATTATTTATTTTTTTCTGATTGTATATCGCTAAGAAAACTGGCATTAGGTTATGTGTTTAAAAGAAAACCTCAAATTAGTTGGAAGAACGATACAAATAATAACTAGCTGACCATCTACTGTACTTCATGTTAAGTGTTTTGCATAGAAAGGCCGAGCAATCACCTTTAATTAAAATAATCAACTGGTGTTACATATGCTCAAATTGAGGAAGAGTGCTTAATTGCAACAACATTCTATTTTTCTTGTGCATCTTTTGTTAATGATGCTCATAATTGTTACAGAATCAGCTTGCCTTAATTAAAATATTTAAAATACGTTCACTTCACCGAGGTTTGACTTTCTATTCTATGGAGGAACTAGATGCTATTGACTTAAAAAAATGTTCATTTATTATTTTTTGTTTTGACTTATTTTATTGCTATAGCTATGGAGTAATGCATGCAAGTTTTCTCGTATAGAAGTATTTGAGGATTCTGCTCTGACGTGAAGTTTATAATTGAGCTTCTTATAGGCTCTGAGTTATTTTCTTCTTGTTCATTGAAGCAACTTAAGTTTATTATTAGCTTTGGGGCTTCTTTCTTCATTCGTCACCTAAGTTTTGAGTTTGGTGATGCAGATCATTTTGGCCAGAGAATATTTGAAGGATGTTACTATCAGCAGAGACCAGCTTAAATATCTGGTTATGGAAGCACTTCGAGGTGGCTGTCAGGTTTACTTTATGTGCTTAATTTCCCTTACCTTTGATAAAATGTATTTTATTTATTTGAACTGACCCTTAAAACTATCATTGATTTATTCCTTAAAACTATCCTTCATAATGTACGCAGAGCTTTCATAGATTGTTTTTTAAAACTGTCCTCCTAAGGACTAAACCTCTCCATTGCAAATATAAGCTACGTATAATATTTCAAGGTGGAGATTATTTGTAATTGCCTGTGAGTAAAGCATTGATTGTAAAGCTTCTCTCTTTTTGTCCAGTTTACTTATCCTGACACGAAAGACCATATTCAATTAACTAAGATACATATATTTAGATCATGTTAGGCTGCATAGTAGTTGAATTTTTGTAAATATGCTTTATATCTGATGAATTGAGCTGATCCTCTTTAAAGTTATCATGATTTGGTTACAACCAATAATTCAAGCTATGAAATCAATTTGTCAGGGGCACAGGGCTGAGCTATATGCTTCTCGTGTGGCCAAATGTCTGACTGCGTTAGAGGGACGCGACAAAGTCGGTGTGGATGACCTGAAGAAAGCTGTTGAGTATCTTTATAAGCCAACTTCATTCAATTATTTTTCTAACCCTGACACAGCTGTTTTGATCTGCATATTTTGCAATCTAGGTAGAGCTTGTAATAATTCCACGGTCAACTAGCAATACCAATCCACAAGAGCAGCAAAATCAGCCGCCGCCACCTCCACCACCTCCTCCACAAAGTCAGGACAAATCTGAAGATCAAAATGAGGAAGAAGAGCAGGAGGTTTGTTAGAAAATAGGCATGGGATAGCAACGTTTTGAGTCCTGTTTGTTTCTTTTATGACATGATTTACTAACATTTTGTTCCTTTCATAATCCTTCTTGATTAAACATAAGAGCAGGAGGAAGAAGACAAAGAGAATGAACAGCAGGAGCAGCAAATTCCAGATGAGTTTATTTTTGATGCTGAGGGTGGCATAATGGATGAGAAGTTGCTTTTCTTTGCACAGCAAGCACAGAGACGGAGAGGAAAAGCTGGGAGAGCCAAGAATGTCATTTTCTCTGAGGATAGGGGTCGATATATTAAACCTATGCTTCCTAAGGTCAGCTTCCCTTGCAATATGTATTCAGTATCTGAAGTAGTTCCAGAGGTTCCGTTAAGTACTTTATGGTTTTTCTATTTGGTATATCTACCAAAAAACTAGTTGGACAAACCTCGAGCTATGAGCTTTTGCATTGTTTCATTTGCTTAAATTCTATTTAAGTGGTTTCTTCCACCTTTCTCAACCCTGGATAACATAGGAATAATTTGAGACTAGTATAATACCATAAGTATGTTAGACCGGTCCAGTGGACCAGTCCAGCCGGTCCACGTGGGACCGACCCAGACACGAAACGGCGGACGTTTCCGCCTGGGCGGAGGCCACGCGAGCCGCGCGGCTTGTGGGACTGTTTTAGGAAGGGATTTTGAGGAAGTTTAGGAGGGAAATTGATTGTAGGGATTGTTTAGAGAATTCCTTTTGATTTGTATGCATTAAATAGTTGATTTTTCTAGGGTTTGGATATCTTGAATTTGGCAGAAATTTGAGATCTCTTAGATTTATGTTTTCTTTGGGCTCTAGCGGCGTCTAAAGATTTGGGAGAGATCGATCCTCCTCTCGAATTGAGGATCAATTGTATCTTGTGGTTTTTATTCTTCTATTAGTGAAATACAAGTGTTTTGCTTGGTTTTATTTCAGATTTCCACTCAAATTTCTCTGTTTTCTCTGTTTTTGGGCTGTTTCCCTGCTGTAGACAGCAATATCCTTGTTGCAGTTCACTGATTTGGGCTAGGAACACTTGTGAAAATTTCAGCAGTTTCTTCATTCTCGGAATAAGATCCTTGAGATTCTTGGGAAGAACGATGGCCGGGAAGAAGGTAGAAGTCTTGGAAGGCGAAATCGGACAATTGAAATCCGATTTGGAGGGATGATTTTTCGATTTCCAAAATCAAATCACCTCCAACAATGAAAGGTTGGAGGGGAGGTTCATCGTGTTGGAAGAAATGATGAAGAAATTACTTGAAATGAAGACCAATCCGACGACATTGGAAGTAAGAGAGACCATCGACGGCCATGGCATGGGAGGAAATCCGAACCCTTTGCGGGGGAGGAGAAATTCAGAGGTGGAGATCCTAGAGGGAGAGAACGACATGCCCCCTCTAGAACCACTTTCTAGAGAAGAGATGAGTAGGGGATACGACCAACGAGAGGCTGATTTGGTCGGAAGGAGGGAAGAATTCAATCGCCGAGGTGCTGAATTTGAAAGAAATTAGCGTCGAGGGGATGTTTTTGAAGGAAGAAGGGAGGAACATTATCGTCGAGGTGATGATTTTGAAGGGAGAAGAGGAGAGTATGAAGAGGGATTCGAGTATAATCGTCGGAGGGATGATCGGGACACTTGGGGAACTCTTCCCCTTCGAGGAATGGGAGGTTATGGAGGATACATGAGAAACGGAGGAGACCCACGGGTGAGGAAGCTGAAGATGCCCGTCTTTGAGGGTGAAGACGGCCATGGCTTAATCTACAAGGTAGAGCGTTACTTTGCTATCAATGGGTTAACAGAAGAAGAGAAGTTGACAACTGCGGGAATGTGTTTGGAAGGAAAAACCTTGGCATGGTACCAATGGCGTGACAGGAGGGAGCCCATCCGGAGCTGGAGAGAGTTCAAAGATTGCTTATTGGAGCGTTTCCGAGCCGATGTGGGAGGAGAATTCTATGAGCAATTCTTTGCCTTAACTCAGGAGGGGACTGTGGCAGATTACCGCAACAGGTTTGAGTACTTGGCTATCAGATTGGATCATATTTCAGAGTCAGCCCTGGAAGGGAACTTCATGAAGGGGCTTAAACTGGAGATACGAACAGCGGTCAGGGTGCTGGAGCCGAGGAACCTAGGGAGGGCTATGGAGCTAGCGCAGTTGGTGGAAGATCAGAAGAAATCAGAAAAAGGGGCTCGAGGAAACTGCTCAGGAGGCTCTTACAGGACGACGACCACTCTTCTAACACCCAAGGGGCCTGCATCAGGCAACATTAATGAGACCACCCGGGAGAAGCCAGTATGAGGGAGTGGGGAAAATTTCAAGAGGCTGACAGAGAAGGAGATGCAGGATAAGAGGACAAAGGGGTTGTGCTTCAGATGTGATGAGAAGTACATGCCAGGGCATAGGTGCAAGGACCGAACTCTTCAGGTTCTCCTTGTCTGTGAAGACAAGGAAAACGAGGAGGGAGGTGGGAGCAGATCT
Organism: Dendrobium nobile; assembly: GCA_022539455.1. NCBI lineage: Eukaryota > Viridiplantae > Streptophyta > Magnoliopsida > Asparagales > Orchidaceae > Dendrobium > Dendrobium nobile. The sequence goes on from CM039718.1 coordinate 54,048,517, forward strand.
GAAGAGGAGGAAAAGTTGCACCTGGATGTGGCAGAAGTCTCTCTGAACTCTGTAGTGGGATTCACTCCGAGTCACACTATGAAAGTGAAAGGAGAGATAGCTGACCGTGAGGTGGTGGTGCTAATTGATAGTGGGGCTACCCACAATTTCATTTACTCAGGTCGTCAACCAACTGGGAGTGAAATTGGTGGACACCGGTTGTTATGGGGTGATGATGGGTACAGGGAAGGTGGAGAAAGGCCAAGGAATCTGTAAAGGAGTGGTGTTAACCATCCAGGGGATTCAAGTAAGGCAGGACTTTCTCCCACTAGAGTTAGGAAGCACTGATGTTATCCTGGGGATGAAGTGATTGCAAACCTTGGGGGAAACCAAGGACAATTGGGGAGCACTCACGATGGAATTAATGGTGGATGGGAGAAGGGTGGTCATAAGGGGAGATGCAGGGCTATCCAAAGCCATCACTTCACTTAAGACCATGGTTAGGGACGTACAAGAGATGGGGGAAGATTATCTGGTGGGACTACATAGGCTAGATGCGATCAGATTGGAAGAGGGAGGGATGTTCCTCCTTCCGTGCAGCCCTTGGTTCAATAATACAGTAAATATTTTCAGTCACCTCAAGGATGGCCACCTCCACCGGAACACGAGCATATCTCCACCTTGAGGACAATGTGGATTTTTGGGAGGGGAGTATTGTTAGACCGGTATAGTGGACCGGTCTAGCCGGTCCACACGGGACCAGCCCAGACATGAAACGGCGGACGTTTCCGCCTGGGCGGAGGCCGCACGAGCCGCTCGGCTTGCGGGACTGTTTTAGGAAGGGATTTTGAGGAAGTTTAGGAGGGAAATTGATTGTAGGGACTGTTTAGGGAATTCCTTTTGATTTGTATGCATTAAATAGTTGATTTTTCTAGGGTTTGGGTATCTTGAATTTGGCAGAAATTTGAGATCTCTTAGATTTAGGTTTTCGTTGGGCTCTAGTGGCGTCTAGAGATTTGGGAGAGATCGATCCTCCTCTCGAATTGAGGATCAATTGTATCTTGCGATTTTTATTCTTCTATTAGTGAAATACAAGTGTTTTGCTTGATTTTATTTCAGATTCCACTCAAATTTCTCTGTTTTCTCTGTTTTTGGGCTGTTTCCCTGCTGTGGACAGCAATATCCTTGCTGCAGTTCACTGATTTGGGCTAGGAACACTTGTGAATACAAGTGGTTCCTATCAAAGTCCTTGTTCAGTTTCCCCAAACGATGACTCCTTAACCAATGGTTTCTTTTAAGTGAGTAGCTATGCTAGATTATCAGCCTACAATATATTAGAGTTTGAACTGGCATTTTTTTTGCAAACATGTGAAAAAACGACTACAATGCATTCTGATGAAAGAAGAAAATCAAAGTGGAATAAAAAATGGAGCATGAAGAATTTAATTCCTCTTCTTATTTCTTGTATAGCTAGCTACCTACCTACCATTATTTTAACAAGAGGGGAAATCATAAGAAAGGAAATACATGATTCCTGATAAAAATAAAGAAATAATTATGCATTAATATATATTTATTTTATAAAGTTAAACAAGTAAACTATTTACACATAAAATTTCAGATTTCACACATTTTGGAATTCCAGACATTGAAACTAAGATTCATTGTATTACCACCATGGATTCCTTGGAATGTCACCGTGTGGATCATTAGATTGCCGCAGATTTCACTCTCCCATCAAGTGGAGAATAGATATTTTCATTCCTAGCTTGCATGTAATTTCAAAATTCTTAAAGTAGGTAGTCCTTCAATCATTAGGTTTGCAAGATTGTTATTTAAAGAACTTGAAGAGGTGCGATTTAAATTGCTGTTGAAATTTTCTTTAATGAAGTGTTTGTCAACCTCAATATATTTTTTGCGATCATGTTGTTCAAGATTTTTAGCAATATTGATTGCAAATTTATTATCACAATTAAGTCTCGTAGATTATACATGATTTTGTGATCATCCAGCGTAATATTTAAGCCATATGTTCCCATAGATGCCTTGATCCATACCTATAAACTCAACTTCAACACCATAGTTCTATGGGCTCCGAAAATTCGGCCCCGGCCTCCCCGCCGCGCGATTTTTTTTTTATTCGGCGAGGGATTTTTAACTGAATAAGTTCCGGGGTAAATTTTGGAAGGCAGATGGGTTTGTAGATAAGACACTACCCAGAGATTTCGCCCTCATTTTGTGAGGACTTTATGATCTGAGTTCTGGTTTCCTATAGGCGCAAGCCCCTATAGTTAATTACCCCTCCCGATCACGAGAGAGAACTTTCGATTAAGGCTAGTCGTCAATCAGATATGTAGAGTATACTTGTTATCTGGCATATAGTAGCAGCAATATATTTGAAAATGGAGAACTGGATTTGGATTTGGGAATTTGGAAAGATTTTATATTTAAAAATAGAAATTTCACCATCTAGCACTTAAAGCGGATGGTGGGGGAATGGATGATAGACCCGATCAAGATCCCATGGTTCCGTCGTCCCGGGCCATCGTGGTCCCTGGTCTACTTAGTCAGAGGAGGTAGTCGACCCAAGCTAACAGAAGGATCCTTGTCGGCAGCCATGGGTTGCTTCGTCCTAGGGGTCCTTGTAGACCGGGGTTGAATGTTTGTCTAAGGGGACAAATTTGAATCTACCTTAGCTGACAGAGGGCTTTGTGCCCTATCGATCATATCCTATTGATTCATATCTCAAGGATTTAACGCCATTAAGGAGCGTATTGGCTTTGGCCATAACCGCTATCTGTGGTGCCATTTGGCGGCAAAACCACTCGGTTCAGAGGGCCCCGGGTCATAACCGTTTACCTGCAGTGCCATTTGGCGGCGAAACTGCCAGTTAGAGGACACGTACCACGTCCTTACTGGCAAGAGATTGTTTGAGAATGGATCCTAGTGATATTTTCGACTAGGCATTTGGCTCTTTGTGAGCTAGAGTAAATTTCAATTTGTCCGCCTCGGCAAACTGTTGCGGAGGGCGGATGAATTTTGCTTTAGGTGCGTTGATGGATTTATTTCAATTTTAAATATTTTTGGGATTTTGGATTTTATGGATTTTTGGATTTTCATGGGTATTTGGGTGGAGCTTTGGATTTTAGATATTTGAGAGACATTTAAAATGTTTGTGAACCCCTCCGGTTGAGATAAACATTCAACACGGCCATCATCGGGGTGTTTGGGGTCATTTCTCTTTATGGATTGAACCTTGTCAACTCTGTCGAGCTGTCGACAGAGGATCGGGTTTTGTAGGCTTTGTGCCTTTGAGAGTGAATTCTTATTGTTGTAGAACTCGAAGGCCTAATATGAATGTTTTAAAGCAAATATACCGGCCGCCACAACTTCTATTGGTTCGAACCCTGTCGACTTCTTTTGACCCGTATAGAAGGATCAGTTTCGAACCTGAATTTACTTGTCAACCCGCGCAGTATCCCTAGACGTCACGTGTGTACCAATAACACGCTCGCCGGGGCCCATGCATGTTTTATAATTATTTTTACCCCTTTTAGTGTACCTATGTGTATACAATTTATAGTGCACGTGCAGGGGTACTTTGAAATAATTGTAGACGTCTTCTGTCTGCTTGTACGAATGTTGCAGATCCGGTGGCGTGAAGTAGCAGCTTCTGAATGGAGTTATTCGCTGCTTCGTACAGGTAGACTGTCGTGCACTATTTGTTGATTTTTGTAGGCGGATCATAGTGCACTAACTAATCTTCTGCCTTTGTTCGTAGATGCTTGTATTCGTTGTAGTTGTTTGATTCATGTAGTACATCCGTCATTGTTATGAGTGGACAGGTAGATGTATTCCTTCACAGACGAAAATTGACTTCAGGATACTGCATTTACTAAAGTCTCTCTGCATCTACCCATAGATGGCATGTTATACATACATCTGTATTCGTAGATAGATTGTATGTATTGCAGATCATTATATTTGCTTGTGTATCTTTTAGTAATTGTGACAACCGTTGTTTGTATCCATGAGATATCTAATGTCAGTTGTAAGGGAGTCGTTGTTTTCACATCTTAGCCATCATCATCACTCATAAGTGGGCTAACATATTTACTATGTCTCTTGTAGAGAAGTTAGATCCCTCTACCTCCCTCATGAATAAATTGTATCATTCATTAGAGACACCATTTTGTTGCAAGTGGTGTCTAAGGTTCTTTGTAGCAGCCTTCCTTATTCATTTATGAATCCTCTGGTCATTGCTCCCATTAGCTATCATTGATAGTAGGCGGACTATTTTCCTTACGACCTCTCCATTTTGCTTGTGGATATGTTGCATTCATTGTGTATTGCTCCCCCATCAATTGCAAGCGAATTGACAGATTTGTTTGTGAATCCCTTGATATTAGCCACAAACCAACCCTCATTTGAATCTTCTTATCACTTGCAAACAAATTAATCATGCAAGTTCTTTGGCCTTGGGGATGGTTCACAATATGTGTAGGGGCTTAATATTCAATATTTGTTTGATATCCATATTCTATCGAGCATGAAGTCTTGTTATGCTTATAATATATCAAACCTTTCTAGTGGAATTTGATTGCATGAGTTTTTATCATCATTTGTAAGTAAATGATGTTTGTAGGTTCTATATTCATTGCAAGTCTTTCTTATCATCACAAGTCTCATATATGTTCCTTTGCATTTTGTTCACCAACATCTCCTTGTCGATTATTGCTTGCGAACAAATAACATATCATGACATGGAATTTAAATTATTTATGATTCATCACTATTTGTAAGCAAGTGGAGTTTGCAAGTCTCTTATTGTCCACAAATTGATTTAAGTTTGATTTCTTGTAGTCATTTGCAAGTTCAAGTGTGAGCTTCCTGTTTGAGATCAAGTTCCAGCTCAAGTCCAATATGAGTTCAGTTCAACATCAACCGCTTAAGTATGATTTTATACTCAAAGTATAGTTCATTGAGGCTCCAATTTGAATTCAATATAGACTCAAATCAAATTTTCACTTGAATCTAATGCTCGATTAATGTCCATATTAGCTCAAGTCAATGTTCAAGCTTGAGCCAAAATCTCGTGGTCCAAACCAACTTTCTGTCAATGCTCATTTTCTTCAAGTTCAAGTTCCAAACTCATGTTCACTGTGCTTGATTCAAACCAAGTCCAAGTTGTTCGTTTGATTCAAATCTTAAATTATGGTTCATTTAAGTTCCAATTTAGGTTCAAGTTAAGTTCAATGTGATTTAGTCCAAGTTCTTGTCCTCTGCACCAAGTTCGTTTGAGTTCAATCAAGTCCACTTGATTCAAGTCCACAAATCCCAAATGGTTCCAAGTCCTTGCCTTATTTCAGACAAAAATTCGGCAGCCTCCCGGCGTCTCCCCCGTTAAGGGGAAAAAACCAAGAGGCCGCCTACCCGCCACGTCACTAAAGACGTGCACGGTTGGTGTTGGTGAGACACCGCGGCAGTTGTATTTTTATTTTTCTCCCACCACGCGCACTAAAGGCGTGCTTGGGGTTTTAAAAAGCATTTTTTTTTTAAAGAGACAATTTTTTATTTCCCCCCGCCCGGGGGTACTTATAAGTGACCCCGCTTCGCCGTACGTGCCGCACCGGGGTTCCATCCTACCACGGCCAATACAGGCGTGCTTAGAACAGTTCTCCAGTTTGCCACGAATATTGAAGTAGGGTTTTGAGTTTAGAAAAGTTCATACCTCCGCGGGGTTGTAGTGGTTGACATGTGGATCTAGGGGTCACTCGCCTATCTCGTCGTAGGTGTCGCACCGGGTTCCCTCCTACCACAGCCACTAAAGGCGTGCTTAGGTGGTTTGCCGGTCCGACACGAACGCCGAGGTGAGAGAGTGGAGGGGATTTTTTTATTTTTTGTAATTAATCATAATTAATTATAATTAATTATAATTAATAATGATTAATTAAATTAAGAATACTTAATTATATTTTAATTTAATTAATTATAACTAATATATTATTAATTAGTAATTAATTATAATTAAAAAAAATCAATCATAATTAAACTTAATTAATTATGATTAAAATTTTTAATAATGAATAATTAATTCTAATTAAAAATAACTAATTATAATTAAATTAAATTAATTATAACTAATTTGTAATTAATAGTAATTAATCATAATTAAAATAATTAACTAGGATTAAACTTAATTAATTATAATTAATTTAAATAAGATATTTAACAGAGAATTAAACTCTCTGTTTAACAGAGAATTTAATCCTCTGTTTGAGAGGATTTGGCCGAAAAAGCATGCGAAGGGGAGAATGTTACCTTCACAACAAATGAGCTCCCTGTATTGCTTCCGATTAAAATGTTATAACTTCCGAAACAACAGTGGGGGAATGCCGTCGGAGCGGGTGAAGTCGAGCGACCACGAAGGGCCTAAGAGGGGGTCTCGACGGCTGCTTGGCATCGGAAGGTAAGAGAGCTCCTCTCTCTCTCTCTCTCTCTCTCTCTCTCTCTCTCTCTCTCTCTCTCTCTCTCTCTCTCTCTCTCTCTCTCTCTCTCTGTGGACCAGAAGAAGCAAGGGGATCGAGACGGGGTCGACGGCTTGGAGTCGGGCAGAGGAACCGAGAGGCGTCGGCTTTAGTGGAGATGGAGGAGAGGTATCAGGAGCAAGTGAGGTCGGGATTAGGGCAGAGGTCGTCGGGTTGCAGGGGTTCGGCGTGTGGAGTCGGGAGCAGAGCTCGTGGAAGTAGCGGGAACCGAGAGGCTGTGGAGGTCTGGTATTTAACGATGAGAACGGGGCAGCGATCGAGAGCTGATTTCACGCAGGGAATACGGAGAAGCGACCGATTCGGCGCTGATGTACAGTACCTCAGCAGAATTTCGGAGATTTGGACGGCTTCTCGACGGATACGAGGATTCCATCCAGGATTTCGGGCAGATATTGTGGATCCGTCGGGTATGATTTTGATTTTTTTTTGTTCTACCGGTTAATACATAGAGGCCAACAAGTTCATTTCTTACTTTTCCATATTGTAACCTGATTACTTTGAGAAAGGTGCAGTAGCTAATCATTGACATTTTGTCCTTGGATGATCCACATCTCCGGGTCAGGCGCTGATGAGCACATTGAACTATCCATGTAGCTGAGAGCCCTCACAGCCCAGGCACAACGACGCAATTATCAGGGGCGCGTTCTACCACTGAACTAATAGCCCATCGTGTGGGCCTCCCTGGGGGAGGCCTTCTATGCCAAAAGCGAGATAAACCCCATCCCTCTCTCTCCTTTTGTACGTCCCCATGTCGCCACACGGGAGGGACATGGGGATGTACAAAAGAGATCCTATCAACTTGTTACGACCTAGGATAATAAGCTCATGGGCTTGGTCTTACTTCACCGTCGAGAAACGAAAGAAGACTTCCATATCCAAGCTTAGCTTAGACGTAACTCTTCTTTTTGGGTGTCAAGCAGTGTCAAACCAAAATACCCAACAAGCATAAGCATTAGCTCTCCATGAAAAGGAGGTGAAGTAATCACAACGACCCAATTGCAAGAGTGGAGCTCTACCAACTGAGCTATATCCCGCCGAGCCGAGTGAAGCATGCATGAAAGAGTCAGATGCTTCTTCTATTCTTTTCCCTGGCGCAGCTGGGCCATCCTGGACTTGAACCATAGACTTTTTGATGAGGACATCGAAGATCAACGGCTACGATCGTGTCTATTTATTTTCATGTATTTTATTTGTTATTTGTACTTTTCCATTTATACCCTCACTTGAGGGCTTTGTGTTATGTTTGCCCTAGGGGCAATTATGTCTTTTACTTTTCCTCATGTATTTGGCTATTTAAGCCCTCCCCTTTCCCCTTAGAAAGGATGATGATTATGATGAATGAAAATTTCTATTATGTGTTCTCTTTGTGAGTTCATATTTTCTTGATCTCTTGGTGAGTTCATTTTTCATAGATCTCTGTGTGAGTTCTATGGAAAGCCCACGGTGAGGGCAAAAGCAATACCCGTCAATCTTGGTGGATTCCAAGGTTCGCGGTTTTTCTATCTTTCTTTTACTTTTAATTTTCTTATTGCATCGATTCCCTCCACTTTCATTCCGCCACCGAAATACCTCTTGATCCCCACCAAATCCCCCCTCCACAATTCCACCCGCCGGCCTAGCTCCTAACCACCTCCACCCGAAGCCAAAACCACCCCTCCTCCTTTGGCCGCCGGCCACCCCTTGCTCCAAGTCATGATGAAGATGCCAATCATCATCATGACTCCTTGATGGGTGCTTAGCAATAAATAAAGGAGTTACCGAATTTTGAATTTCAAAATTTGAAATTCAAAACTTTCCATATTTGAAAATTCCTAATTAGGAAAGTTTTCAAATTGATCCAATTTAAATTTCATGACATGTGGAGTTTTTAAATTTTCACCCTAGGTGGCATCAACTCAATTGGAAAGCACTTCCTCTCTCCCTAATCCCCTCTCTCTCTCTCTCCATACCTTCGGCCCCCTTCATTGGGCTCTCCATTGATTGTCATCAATGCACCCCATCCAAATTTTGAAATCTGAAATTGATTTCAATTAAAACCCCTCCCATCCCAATTAAAACTGAAATCAATTTCAGTTTTTCTACACAAAAGCCCTCACGCTTCTCTCCTCCACCTCACCCTCATTGTTTCTCTCTCCACTTTGCCACCTAAGCCACAATTAAACAGCTCATTAGATCCTCATTAAACCCCATTGGCTGCCGCCCAATCAAGCCACCCTTATTGGAATTATTTTGAATTTTAAATTGAGAATTCAAATCCCTCCCAATTAAATGGTTTTCCCAAATTCCTGCTTGATGCTCCCCTCATCCCTCACGTGAGCCCTTCTATCCAGCGGCAAGAAGGCCATGGCTGGCTGTCCATAGCTCCCAGCACCCAAGGAGCATGTCCAGACATTTCTAAGTCTAACGGAGTGGTGTCCAGGTCCCGCCCAAGGTCAAAGCTGCTGCTGCCTTGAAGTTCAGCTTGCTGTCTCGGTATTCCAGCAAGAATATAATTGCTGTCCTGCAAAACCAGAGCTGCCCACTTGCTGTCCTGCATCCTAGAACCTTGCTAATTGCTGTCCAGAAGCTCCAGATTACTGTCCAACAACATAAGGAAGGCTTGCGGTTGCTGTCCACTCATTTTCCAACATTCAAACGACCTTACCGGAGTGCGTATCCCTCTTGTCTTTGGGTAAACTCAACATCAGATTCTCTATCTTCATATTTACATCCTTGCTTGTGGTTATTATTAAATTCATGAAGATAATATTAATACATCTCCGCTAAAGCATAGTAATTAGAAGAGTTGTGTGAGGGACCTTTCATAGACTAATCTTATTGTTAGTATTGGAATTTCTCGTTGAAACCACTCATGTATGCAACGTAAGGCTTAGTTGATTATTTCATGATCTCAACCTCTCGCATGTGTTTTAGACCTAAGCTATTTTATCACCTTATCATTTCTATTTTGTCGTTTATCATCAAGACAAAGCTTATAAGTATTGTGCTCTAAAATGTAAGCGTGCAAACTTCCCTAATTTAATCATCCTTGCTTGTACGTTTCACATCACTTTTTTTTTTCTGAATAAGATTCCTTTGCTCAATGTGGCCTTTAGGTAATGAAGTGTCTTATGAACAACTCATAAGTATTTCTCTTTTGGATCATGCATACATTAATTACCATACAAATATCATAGAAAGTAGCTGGCCTGATGTGGGATAAGTAAATCAATCTCCAAACTTTTTTTTGTTGTCATCCTCAGTCTACAACGCTATCATTTTGCTCTTCGTCCAACCTGTGCTTTGGTTCAAAAGCCAATGCAGCGGCATTGCTATACAAAGTATTAGTTAATTTGAAGAGATCCAACATATTTTTGTTGAGAAATAATAAATTATTTTTAGAATATGCATCTTTGATCCTCAAGAAATATTTCAGACACCTAGTTTCTCGAAACTCAAACTAATGTGAAACAATCAAGGGAATTGCAAGATTTTAATGAGAAGCTTGTTTTAGTAATGAAATTATAGGATTAATGTTTCACTAAGTTAAGACTTTCAGTTTTCGTGGGTATCGACTTGCTTCAAATATGCGATTACACGTTAGATTAATAGGACAATCCAAAATAATAACAATAAAATAGTAAAACAAATATGCGGTTAACGATAATCCGTCACTTAACAATTAGAACTTTCACCTTAGAGTTTCCCTCTCGATCGCTCTTTGGAAGTAGGGTTAGCGGAGGACGAAGGTTAGCAAGCCAAGTGATGCGACTGAAAGATAGAGGATGCCGGCGGTTTTGATCAACGGAAGTTGGCCGGAGTTGAGAGACGGGTGGTCGTCCGGTGATCTTCCACTGTCCTGTAGGTTGTTGCTCGTCGATGACGTCCAACAAAGTAAAGAGAATTCGCTCCAAGTATTCCTCGACGGTGCCTTCGGATCCAAATCCGGGATTGAAGAAAGGTGATTGAATGATGTAGATTTCCACCTGAGAATTATAAATGAATCCATGATCAACTTCCGGATCTACCATCCATGAGCTTGAGAGTATCCGTGTGGTTCTTTGGTGGAGTCGCCGGTTAGGAGAGGTGGAGAAGGGTGGCGGAGAGAGAGGGGAGCCGACAGTAAGGAGGAGAGGAGAGGATAGGGCCGAGTAGAGCTAGGGTTTGAATAGGGGAAAGGGATTTTCAGAAAATTTGAAATTAATTCGGATTTTCCTAAGAGAGAAGGGAGGAAATAATTTGAATTTCAAATTATTCCACAAAAGGAAAGGGGCGGCGGTTTAGGAGGAAATTAGGGAGGCTTTAATGGGGATTATGAGTTAGATATGAGAGAGAAGGGCTTGATTAGGGGGGCCGGCCATGGGGAAGGTAGAGAGAGGTGTTTTGTTTTAAGTAGGTGGGTCTACAAGGAATAAATAGAGATTTAAAACAAATCTGAATTTAATTTCAGATTTATTTAAATTAGGGACGTTTCCTAATTTAAATTCTAGCCTTAGGAAAGAATTTCAATTCAACTGTTTAATTGAATTCCAATTAAAAGCTTTCCTAATTAGCTAAAACCTATTTTATGAAAGTGGTTAATGGGTATTTAAAATTTGAATTTCAAATTTGGGGAGCCATGGGAGGGCCGGCGGTTTGGATTTGTGGAGAGGAGCAGGTGGTTTTGGAGGCCGGCGGCTGGAAGGGTGGTGGCCGGCGGGTAGGGAGGCCAAGGGAGGCCGGCGGCGTGGGAAAGGGGAACTCGGTTTAGGGATGGGATGGGGCAACGGGAAGAGGAGGCCGGTGGGTGGAGGAATGGAGTTGGTGTGAAGGTAAAAAAGAAAGAAGAAGTCGAAGAACCGCGAACCTCGGAATCCACCAAGATTGACGGGTATTGCTCTCACCCTCGCCTAGGGATTCTCCTCTCAAGAACTCACAAAGAGATCAAGAAAGAAAGTGGAATTATCATTCATAATCATCATTAGAAAATAATACAATGACTAGGCTTTCATATATAGGCCTCCAAAGCACAAAATGTAAAAGACACAAATACCCTCAGGCTACAACATGACACAAATCCCTCATAGGGGTACAAGTGGAAAACTAAAAATGAATAAAAGAAATGCACTAAAACATCATACATAGAGACTATGAATCGTAGCCATCGATCTACGATTCCGCCGATGGTAAGTACGTCGAAATCTCCGGTGGAGGTCCTCATCACAAACTCTTTTGTAAGATTTCTCTTGACAAACCTACTTGTGATGATCCACTGATTTTTCTATAACAAACCAAGACTTGCTTTGTAAGTACCAACGAAACCGAATGTTTTCCACATTTGGCATATTGATATTGATGTTGATACAGGACTTTCACCCTTAACTATGGCTTCAGTTATGGCAATTCTTGCTTGTTGTGACTTGTAGCTCTGCTTTGGTTCCCTCAAGTACTGTAGGTACCTGTGGCTTGTGATCCATTGCAATCTATACTTGTGACTCTGTGGCTTTTGATATTCTTGCAGTTCACTTGGTACAAGATTTTGATTTGTAGATTCAATTATTTATGGGCCTCTCAACTTAAGATATTTACTGACTCTAAATTCGAAGTTTTTTTTTTTAATTGCAAATTATGAGATATTGCGTTTTTAATTAAGGAATACTTAAGTCATTTCAAAAAGGGATTTAAAGAATAATTATGCCAACCATTTTATTTATTCTTTGTGATTAATTGTTGGTTGGATGTGAATCTTTGTAGTGTATTGCAATTTGCAAGTGCTGATTATGAAATTTCAAGTAAGCCATCTTCTTGTATCAATGTGAAGTTTGGATTACTATTTTGGTGATTATTTTCCTTCACTGTATTCTATTCTATGTTTTAGTTATGGATTCACTTGTGTTATTGGATCTTGTAAAAACTTGTATAGTTTAGTTTTCTAATTGTGGTGCTTTTTTCTTTTTTTAATTTTTATAGTTTTCCTTTATCTTGAATTTCTATGCTAATTTTCTATTTAGAATATCATTAAATTATCATTTGCATGTTTTCTAATTCCTATCAAAATGGAATAATTTTTATTTTAATTGATGGTCTGTTAAACAGAGGCCTTCCGATGACCCAGTTAGGAAAGTTGAGGTTTTAGATTTGTGTTTTGTTAAGAAAGATAGAGGTAGACCTAAAAAGACTTGGTTAAAAAATATTAGAAATTATCCTTCTTTATTAGATTTAAATGAGAATTTGACTTTTAACAAGACACAATGGTAAAAAAGGATGTATGTAGTTGACCCCACGTAGTGGGACAAAGGCTTGATGTTATTGTTGTTATTAATTGATGGTCTGTGAATGTTAAATTTAAATTTAGCTGCATGCTTTTATATGTTACATAATTTAGTTCTATTAGGAAATCCTAAAACGTAAGAAGTCTTGCATCACTAGCATTCATGAGATATTATGTCGCTCCCTTATCTAAAGCTACATTACAGATAGAACACTTAACCAACTCTAAAAAAATTTGGTTCATCAAATTTGCGACCTCTCACCTTAGTACTATGGTATTATTTAGGAATACTTTGGCCTAAAAACTTGTTAGGAAAGTAGAGGTATTAGATTTGGCTTATGTTAAGAAAGGTAGAGGTAGACCTAAAAAGACTTGGTTAGAAAATATTAGAAATGATATTTCTTTATTAGATTTAAACGTGAATTTGACTTTTAACAGGTCACAGTGGAGAAAAAAGGATTCATGTAGCCGACCCCACGTAGTTGGACAAAGGCTTGATGTTGTTGTTTTGCTTTGGCCTAAAAACTTGATCTTATTTTTTGCAACCATGCATTCATATTATATTCCTACACCATTTTATGATTTTAGTTTTCCTCTCCAACGAATATATCAAAGAAGCATCTAAGATTATGCTGTATTGGGTTGTATCGGTTTTCTCTTTATGTATCAAGTATGATATTTGATCATAGTAGAGTTATCATTGTACTGCTTGGGATCGTGGCCAATGGCTTCTGTAGGGTCCTGTGAAAAGGTTGGCTGTTGATGCAACACTCAGAGCAGCTGCACCATACCAAAAACTTAGGAGGGAGAAGGACACGAGAAAGAATAAAAAAGTATATGTGGAGAAAACAGATATGAGAGCAAAAAGGATGGCAAGGAAAGCTGGTGCCTTGGTAAGTTGGCTTTCATTAAATTAATAGTTTTTTTTTGTTTGCCTTCTTTTCTTGTCCGGTGATTTATTCAAGTATTCTCAAACGATTTAGTCAATGAGATTTCTCTGAGTTCTTCCTCATTTATAAATAGCTTCGCCAAAGTTGCTTGAATTAAACATTGGCAAGGCAGAGTAAAATCTCTTGATTGAATGCACATGATTATTTATACCAAAAACCTTTTTATTGTAGTGATTGTTGTATATACACCTTTCACAGGTTATCTTTGTGGTTGATGCTAGTGGAAGTATGGCGCTAAATCGAATGCAAAATGCTAAAGGTGCAGCATTGCAATTGCTAGCAGAAAGTTATACAAGCAGAGACCAGGTTCAAACAAGTTTTATCTATAAAATATCTCATGATTCTTGTATATCAAAGGAATGTGTTGCTGCATTTTATGAATTAATTGAAAGATTTATTTATTTCTTTCTTTTGGGTTGATTTGGACCTCGAACTTCCTTTTGTAGATCAGCAGTATTAGCTTTATTTAGTTAATTATGATTTGTATGTTCTCAAATAGACCTTTCAGTTATAGAACTGTTTGTGGTTTGCCCTTGGAACTTTCGCCTTGAAAGGTGGTATATGCTCTGTTGTTCTAACGAGCTAAGGGCTCAAATGTAGATGGTCAGGAGGATCCTTGTTGGCATATGAGTTGTGCATGGTATAATGATATGAGATGGTGTTGACAACTGACCAGTCACAAATGGGCCCACCTACGTATGTTCCGCCCAAACGAAAGGCTAGTTCGCTTGTAACTTCCCAAAGGACACAACCGCTCCGCTCGACTCGCTCTCAATTAAAAGATACGCATGGAGTAACCGATGCTTTTAGGTGTAAATGATTATGCTTTTTCATAGTTACATATTCTTGAGGATGCTCAGCTGATACCTGGCAAAACAATTTGGAAAAGAAGCCAACTCCTTAACACCATTTGGCAATGGTGGCTAATCCGCTCCTAGTTCATGGTGCGTAGGATTCCATTTTCTGTGTTCATGGGGAGCAAAAGATGCTTTTAGGTGTAAATGATTATGCTTTTTCATGTCACGAGTCTGGGAAGAGGCAGCAGGATCAATGACGTTGATCAGACTTGCATTAAGAATCATTAAGGTTTTGTTTGGGACGGCTTTCTTACTGCTTCTTAAAGTAGCTTTCTAGTACGATAATTAAAATTTTTGTATTAAGAAATTGTTTTAAGAAGCAGTAAGAAAGACGTCCCAAACGAAACCTAAATCTCACTTTTTGTCTCAACTTTGACTACTGTCAAGCGTGTTGTACCAGTCTTCCATTTTTGATGAAGCAACAAACCTCCAGAGTTTGCTTAGCCAGAATTTTTGTTCTTCTGCAAAAATCTTGCCAACAAAGCAAGTTGAATTGTGAAGTCACCAAAATGCAAATTACTTCGACATCTAGAACTTACTTGGCAAAATTATAATTTGCATCTCTTCAATCTAGTCCTATTTGTTGTATATATGGTTTCTTATTAATCCTGTCAAGCCGTTATTTCTCTAGCCCGTTTTGCTGGCCTACAGCCTCATGGAACCTGTAATTCAAACCTATGAAATTTCCAAAATGAAACTGTATTTTTTTATCAACAGGTGTCAATCATTCCCTTCCGTGGGGATTTTGCAGAGGTTCTACTACCACCTTCGAGGTCAATTGCAATGGCAAGGAAACGTCTTGAGAGACTCCCTTGTGGTGGTGGCTCTCCTTTAGCTCATGGTCTTAGCACGGTATCTTATTCTGCAGATCTTTTAACTTTTTTTTTCCTAGTTTTTTTTTTCTTATTTACATTTGTTACCTTCACATTATTTCTATGCATAGTAGGCTGTTAGAGTGGGGCTAAATGCTGAGAAGAGTGGCGACGTTGGCCGTATTATGATCGTAGCCATTACTGATGGAAGAGCTAATGTGTCATTGAAAAGATCCACTGATCCAGAAGCTGCAATTTCTTCAGATGCTCCTAAACCTTCTGCGCAAGAATTAAAGGTCTCATACAACTTTTAAAAAAATATTAAATCAAGAGTCGAATCCTAAAATTGTCCCCGCCTATTCATTTATAGACAATTTAGGCTTCGTTGGAGATGATTTTCTTACTGCTTCTTGAAACAGCTTTTTAGTACAAAATTTTTTAATTTTTTAACTAAAAAGCAGTCTCAAACGAAGCCAGTCTTCCTGCATAACATTTCTTCAATTTAGTCCTTTTGTCCATACAAAATTGTTCCATAATTATATGAAACTTGACCTAGATGGGCCGGGATTAATAAATTACATGAAACTTGTTTCAAGTTCAAAGATTCAGGGAAGATTAGTTGAATAATTCATTTTCCATGCTCTTACCTCACATGCAACCTGATTCATGATGATTCACATTTTCATTATTTTTATCAATTTTCTACTCTCCAAGGACGAGATTCTTGATGTGGCTGGAAAGATATACAAGGCTGGGATGTCGCTTTTAGTTATAGACACGGAAAACAAGTTTGTTTCTACTGGATTTGCCAAAGAAATTTCTAGGGTCGCTAAAGGTATGCTTCTCCAGACTCTAGAACAGCTTGAGAGAACCGTATTTTTATATCATTAAGGCTTTGTTTGAGTCAGCTTTCTTACTACTTTCTAAAGCAGTATTCTAGTACAAAAGTTTTTTTAACTAGAAAATTATTTTAAAAAACAGTAAGAAAATCGTCTCAAACGAGAAAAAATATTCTGTGCGAACATAGAGCGCCGTCCGGAGACCAATCGGAATGCACC
This sequence comes from Dendrobium nobile, assembly GCA_022539455.1. Taxonomy (NCBI): domain Eukaryota; kingdom Viridiplantae; phylum Streptophyta; class Magnoliopsida; order Asparagales; family Orchidaceae; genus Dendrobium; species Dendrobium nobile. Next base: position 54,064,950 of record CM039718.1, read on the forward strand.
ACTTCACCTTTTACTGTACCGCGGCTCAGTACCGCATCATCCAGACGTAGAGCTGCGTCTGACATCCGCACATAATAATTTCTCTATCGAAACCTAAATCGCAGTCCCACCTAATTCCATTGCTCTTGCAGGCAAGTACTACTACTTACCAAATGCTTCTGATGCTGTTATATCTGCGACAACAAAGGAGGCTCTATCAGTGCTAAAGAGCACTTGATCTTACTAGATATGTTAAAGCAAAATAAGATTTTTTGGATAATGGCAGTGTGGTTGCTTCAGATGCAGCTGGAGTTTGAATGATCTGTCTCCTCTGGTTGCAGGTAATATTGAAGGCTATAGCCCTCTGTTGAATTTTTGAAACCCTTTGAACTGTATTGGTGTGTCTCTTGTTTTTTTTCTCCTTTCCTGGTTTTTTAAGAATATTATGAGAGTAGTTTTGTTGTTGAGAAGAAATGGATGTTCAGTGATATTTTTATAAATCAATTGCGTTGAAATTGGCTCTGTAAATTAGTAAAGAAATGTGAAATTGTGAACTAGAAATCAAAGTGATTTTATTTCATTGATGTTACTTGAAATATTTATTAGGATTTTTTTGAATTTCAAGTTTGCAATCATCTATTTGGTTTGATTAATTTCACCAAATAAAGTTGATCTGATCGTAACAGTTACTGACCATCATTGAGGCGTCGAAGCGGTGATTCAGGTTTTGTTTGGAGCACTTTTCTTATTGCTTTTTAAAATAATTTTTTAGTATAATTTTTTCTAATTAAAAAAATTTGTATTGGAAAGCAACTATAAAAAGTAGTAAGAAAGTTGTTCCAAGCAAAGTCTTAGGTTTCGTTTGGAAGGACTTTTTTACGGCTTCTTAAAGCAGCTTTTTAATACCAAATTAAATTTTTTTTATTAAAAATTTTCTTCATAAAGTAATAAGAAAGTTGTCTCAAACGAAATCTTAATTTGTGCTTTGTTATATTGAGTTTTGCACATATGTTTTGTGATTATGCATATAATTTAAAATTAAGCTATTTAGCGTAAATCTTAATGTCTAAATGAGTTATATAATTTGATTAATAAATGATGAGTCAATGCATACTTAATCTTAAAAATTATATAATTGAATTTGATAAATCGCATAAATAATGAAAAACATTAATTGTAATTAATTATATAAATAAAATAAATTTTATCTAATAAATTTTTTTATTATATTTATGTAGTTAGTTTGAAGAAAATATCAAATTATATTTTCTAATTTATTCATATTAAAAAATAGGAAATAATATTGTTAGTTTTACCATAAGGGCCTAGATGAATTTAATTGATTCAAAACATTACTCATGCAAATTTTATGTAGGAAGATTCATAATTTTAAAGGCATGTTTTCTGACGTTCTTTTCAAAGTCCACTAAAAAGTTAAAATGGCGAGGTATGAAAATAATTATATATTTCTATTATAAAAAAATACATTTGTAAAATCACTACTCTCAATATATATATATTCAAATGAGTTAAATAAGAAATAAATTGAAATTGATTTAATTTTAACATTAAAAAAGGAGTTATATATTTGGTCAAATGGACTCTATTTGAAATAAACCAATTACAATTTTAAATAATTTTTAAAAAAAATTCGAGTGACATAAGAGTGAAAATAAATGATCTGATATGATAATTCGATATGGACCTAATTCTAAAAATTTTGATTTGAGTTGAATCAATTAAAATTATAGTCTAGATTAGGGGTGTAAGTGAGTCAAGCTGCTGGCGAGTTAGCTTGAACTTGACTCGATAACGAGCTTGAGAGTCGAACTATTCGAGTTTCGAGTTTGATTCCGAGCTTTTAATCGAGCTTGTACATTATATGAGTTTAATTTCGAGCTGAGCCCTACTCGACTCGAAGACTCGTCGAGCAGCTCGATTAATTAAATACACCGATCCAACAACCCGTAGTCATTCCATTGTACGCTCCCAAGCCTCCGATATAGTGTCTGGCCTTGATGCCTGGTTCTATTTTGCGATTCTTGACTCTTGAGAGCTTTCGATTTTGTGACGGTTGTGACCTGCGAGGCTGTGACAGTGTAAGAGATTCTCCGTCTGTGCCCTAGAGAGACGCCGAGTGACTTCTTGGGTAAGAAAATATAAGGAGCTCCATTGCTCTAACTAGTGATTGCCCTAAAGCTTAGTAAGTTCTTATCGAGTGTTATTTTCTTCAATTGGATTTGAAAAACCAAACTCTCTATGACTTTACCTAGTTCTATTATGTGATTCTCATCTATTATCTCACGCTTGTCATCTGGTGTTTTGCTACTGCTGGCTTTTGATAATTTCAGTTGTCGTTTGATTTTATATCTTTTGAGGTCTGCTAGGGTTCTATTTTTTGTGTTTAATGATGGTGTTGTTCCATTAATAAGCAGAACTTCTCTCCTTGGACGGTAGATTGAGAACCAAGGGATTGAGGTGGTATGGTAGGTATTGTCGGTTCTCCCCTGAACCCCCTCTCTGTTTGATCCAGGTTCAATTTGTTATTGGATTTTCTATTTTTTAAGCTATGATGTTTTGTTGCCACTGACTTGAACATATCCATTGACTTGAATACATTATATGTTGCCTTGCTATTGCTGCTGCCTTTCGAGTTTTGATTCTAATTCATGTTGTTGTTGTGTTTTCTAAATTTTAAAGTCTCGTGGGATTCTATAATTTGCCATGGATGATGATAATATTCCCTTAATAACCATACTTTCTCCACTTTGATGGTTGTTTTGTAACCAAGGGCGCATGGGGCACCTATGGAAGTGCTGATTATACCTGTTTGATTAATTTTCTTTTGTATTGAGTCTTGGCATGCGCATTTTAAATGAATTTTGAAGTCAATAGCTGTGTGTTGAAGTCAATGAATGTTTGTTGAAGTCACTGGCTGTAAGTTGAAGTCTGTGGATGTATCTTGAAGTTAGTGAATGTATGTTCCATTCCCTTCAATGTTAGTGGATGTTTGTTGGAGTCATTGGCTCTGTGTTAAGTTAGTTGAGTACTATTTTGCTAGTTCACTTTAATGTTTGTATATTCTTTGATTTTGGAGAATAATGTTATATTCTTTTAATTTGTTTTTAGCCTGCCAACCCTAAGGACACAACTGATGAATTTAGTGAGTCAATGAATGTCAAAAATACAAGTGTTCATGGACAATCTCAATCTGATATTACTGGTGAGCATATAAATGAGGTTCTAATTGATAATGAGATTTGTAATGATAGTAATGAAGTTAAGAATGATGGTGGAAGAGTGAATGATGGAGTTCCAAAAAATGGAATTGAAGAAATGGAATATGATAATGAAAATGCACTTGAGAGGAAAAAGAAAAAAAAAATCAGAAGTTTGGGCTAAACGAGCTTAGCTCAATAATGTAAAAACTCGACTCGGACTCAACTCATTTTCACCCCTAATAGAGATGAGCCCTGAAATTTTGATCCAATTAAATTTCGAGCCAAATTCGATTGTTTCAAAAAGTTTAGATTGACATAATTGTATTACATGTCGAGTTAAACATGTTAGGTTTTTATTATTAAATGGGTTGAATTTTGATTAATCGGACAGTATAAATTCAAAAAGTTATGTTATTCAGGTCATAAACATTTTAAATGGGTCGAATTTGAATCAGACAAATTTAGGCTAAGTTGAATTTAGATTAACGGGTCAAGTTTAGGTCAAATAAATTTGAGTCAGATAAATTTTGAATTAGATAAGAAATTATAAATAAAGCATTAAAAGTTTAATGCTTTGTTCCCGCAATTCCAAAAGCCGAAGCCAAGCGACGAAAATGGCGGGAAGAAAGCGCTCGACTTCCTCCCCAATTTCCATCGGTAATTCTAAAACCCTAGTTCGTAATATAGGGGGAATTCCGGATCGATTCTACTATCTACTGATAAATGGCTCAAAGATTTCACTTATTCTCTTGATTTTTCGATCGGCGGCTACTTGGTTTCTCATGTTTTCTTCGATGACAAATCAGGGAACTGTAAGGTCGAGATCGAAGGGGGAAGCGTCGTTTGTGAATCAACTGGAAAAGGCATCGTTTTGTCTTCAAAAAACGATGCAAGGATCAGAATCTCAGGCAATTTATTTGTTCATTTTTTTTCTATTTCGTTAGAAGTACTTCTCCCCAATTTAAAACTTCTCTAAGCCTCCTATCTTTTTTTTTTGTGCGAGCAGAATGTGATTCAGAAAAGGAAACGTCCAGGAGATATTACAGTAGGAGGCAATCAAAAGACTGTTTGCAAGACAACGGTAGAAGCCGCACCTCTATCTTACACTCATTTCAACTATGTGAACTTTCTATTATAGTTCAGTTGCTCGCCCATTTCTTTTTTCCCCAGAGAATGTGATGTTGCATTTAAGTTATCTACAGATTCGCTTCCTTTTATTCTTTCTACCAAAAGGTCAAGACTCGGAAACTGAGTACAAAGAAAGAAATTTTTAGCAACAAATGTGCCGTTATTGTTAGCTAGAAAAAAATGTTTTTGTTTGTAGAAGTATTTTACGATTGCGATGCATAACCACTTTCCTAGTTTTCAGCGATTTCATTGTTTTTTTCCTTATTATTTCTTTTTCTTAATGAAGGTATGAGGACGCGCACTTGGGCAGATCACACCTTTATGCTTCTGAACCCAAAAGATGTTGACAGTCGTAGTAAATCCCTACTCCAGGTGATTACTTACTCCTATCTCATAGTGAGTATTTTTCCTGTTGCAAACTTGCAATGTAGTAAATCCCTACTCCAGATGAACTTTTTGGATGAAAAATGACATCGTTATGCTCCTTTTATCTAGAATAGATGCATTAATTTATAATTTTATGATTGATACCTGATACTATTTCATTAATTTGTGCCTTTGAGTAATTTGTGTGCAATGGTATTTTGAATTTGATGTGCAGAGGATGATGAATGAACCAGCTTTTCTGTTGATGGTTTCTTCAAAAATCTTGTTAATGTGAACTTAATCGCAGGGTTGTGTTTGAAATATAAAAACTGAAATTTTGAGCATGCTTCTGTTATTATATGTTATCATCTTTCCTCATATGCCTAAATGTAGAGAAAATACAGTATTGCTTTACCATATTTGACTTTGCCCGAGTTTTAGTTCTATATTGTTAAACAACACCCTCTTTATGTTGTTTTCTTATGAGAAGACTAAAACTCACCCGCCGCCTTTTTCAACTTGTTTACTATTATGCTTATGTCCTTTCTCTATTCTATATAGAAATTGTGTACTAGAACCAGAATGAGCCTCTTTGGAGGTAGATATAATAATATTCAGCAAAGTTCAAGTGCTATGCATCAATATGACTCATTAAAGTATTAAAGTCTCATTCACTCTAGATTTGCAGAATTCACCCCATTCTTTTGTAATGGAATTTAAGGCTATATTATTGTGATATTATTTTTAATTAGTCTTTTCTAGTATTGAACTTTACTGAGATGTATTTATACATGAATGTGTAGGAAGCATTAAAAATTTATATGGAAGAGCTTCCTACCATGAGTTATGCTGCAAATACAGGGAAAGCATCTCAATTTCTTGAAAGATGTTTGTCCAGTGGGTAGGTTATTATTATTATTGGCATATTCCAGCTCATAAATTTGTTTATATACTGCACCTGTCATTGAAGAACACTATGCATATGATGCCAATTTAAAGGCAACTTGAGCTGTCTAAGTGCTTTCTGTTCTTCTTATTTCTTCCCAGGAAATATAGTACACTAATGTTTTGTTCAAACTCGCTTGAGGTATCCATTAAGGTAAGATTTTGTTGTTTTTAAATTTGGCCACATCATTCTTTGGTTTTATTTCTATTCGGATTGTTATTGTTAATGTAGATTATAGATATAATATTTTTGAAACTGAAGTTTATGCCATGGATGTTCCTACATTGAAACTTGCCAATTGGCATATAAACAACCATAATTGGTGTTAAATTGTCCAAAACTTCCTCATGTTTACCTAAGTATAGTACTTTGTGGCAGAAGATTGCTGATAATGTTTCAAGGAGTGGGTGTTTGGACATGAATGGAGATGATTTTATTTTGAAATGAAGCCATCTTAAAATTTTCAAGATTTTTTTCTTACAAGTTTGTTAATGAGGCTAGAAATTAGATGACTCATTGAAATAATAAAAGGTCATTAGAGTGACTCCTACAACCCTTACCATTCTTTCTTTCCCCTTTCAATTAATCTGTTAAAAGAACTTTTATATTTTAAGAAAAAATTACTCTCATCTTCCTTTTTGTACCCTATACTATCAATTCCTCAGTATATCTATTTATAATAATTATGTTAAAATGAGAAAATTCTATTTGAGAAATTTCAACTCTACAAACAACAAGAGAGCCTCTTTTATAATGGGCTTCTCTCCTATAGCAATGTAAGATATGACATCAATTGATTTGATATCATGTAAAATTTAAAGGGGAATTGATATTTATTAAAATGTAAAATAAAGAAGTTTTTATGTTAAAATAAATCCCTCTTAAAGTTTCAAGGTTTTTTTTTTTTAATGTATCTATATGTCTGTATACTATATATTTATATGATGATATATAATGAGATAAAAGGGAAGTAGAAGCCCTCTCAAAATTTTGAGATTTTTTTTTAAATTTATAATTGATGAAGTGAGAGATTAGATGGCTCATTGAAAACATAAGATTTGTGAGAGACCCTTGCAATCCTTACTAGTAATTCTTTTTTCATGCCAAATCATTTATCTGAAGGTTTTTTGTTTTTTAAGAAAATTTTCTACACTCTCTCATATCTCGAATTCTCTATATCTATATACAATAATTAACTCACAAAATGAAAATATACCATTTGAAGCACTTCAAATCAGCATCAACAAATAAGGAAAGATCTATATTTTATAATGGTCCTCCCCTAAATAGGATAATGTAATGATTACAATCAATTGATTTGATGTTAGTGCCAATTCAAATCATCTTATTAGAATTATTGTAGCGTTGCAGTTGGGATACCATGTCATTTGGTTAAACATCTTGGTAGAATTATTCCTTGCTAAAAAATTTCAGCACAAGTATTAAACCGGATGTCATTTCCTTGAAATTTTTTTCTGGGGTGAAAATTAAAACTGAACTAAATCAAAAGAAGAACTGCTACAAAAATCTATTATTGAACTCTTGGTAAATTTATTTAACGCATAGAAAGCAATTGTGGATGTTTTAGTTCCTACAAACGAACTTTTCTGTACCATACAGGTGATCGCTGCAGTAACATTTCAAATAATTCCAGCTGATACACAGTTTGCGGAGATTCCCCTTGCTGCAGTTGCGTCAAAATTTCAAAGGAAGGTATGGATATGATGCATAAATTTTTAGCATGACATCTAAAAACCTTTATTTTTTTCTTCTTTGTAATTTTCCTCATCATTGTTTTTTGTGATATCCCTTCTACGAATTTCATAATTTTGTTTCACTTGATGTAAAATGGTATCTCTATTCTCCAAGTGTTTAAAGATAAATTATGTCTGGGAAATTGATTTATAAGAAAAAAATCAATCCATAAAAGCAAGCTTTGAAGTGCAGTTTTAATCACACCAGGCAATATCTACCTTATCAGCCATAGGTGCAATCGTCAATTCATCCAGTTTGTGATCACATTGCAAGAGCATGACATTGAACAAAGGTGGGTCAGGTGTCTCTATGGATGCAGCCCAAGAAGCATCTAGATGATTTAAAGAGTCATTGATTTGTGGTCACAAGGAGCAGACCTTCCATTTTTTGGGGGACTATTGCCTTAATGAAGGTGGTGGAAAGGGAGAAGAGGTAGGGGTGTCAATTTCGAGTCACAGGTTGGATTCGGGTCGAACCCGGAATTGACCCGATACTATTCGGGTTCGGGTCAATCCGGCCCGTTTTTGTAAACGAGTCGGTTTTTCGGACCCGAACCCGACCCGCTTCGAGTTCGGTCCTCCAGCATTTTCCACACCACCACACCCGATTCGTTCCTCCGGCTGTCCGGTAGCAAGACACGGCAGCGGTCGCCGGTGGGGCAACGCGGCGAGCAATGCAGGGCAGCGGGCAGATGGCGATGTGACTCGTGCAGGCGGTGATGTAACTCGGGCAGCGGTGCAGATGACGACTCCGTGGCCGCTATACTCGACGCTCGAGTCTCAAGTGCGACCCTCGACTCGAAGCTGCGAAGCCGCGAAGCCTTTAGACGCGGTCATGCTGAGTTGCGGACCACGTAGTCACGCGGGCAGCCAGGGGGGTAGCCGACCGGGCGGGGCAGCGGGTAGACGAGGCAGTCGGGTAGACGGGGCAGCGGGCAGGCAATGCGGGGCAACCGTTTTCCGGGTCATTCCCGGGTCTTCGGGTCACCCAGAACACGACCCGCTTCGGGTTCTGGTCAACCCGAACCCGACCCACTTCGGGTTCGAGTCAACCCAAACCCGAAATTTTCGGGTTGGGTTTTTGGATCAGGTCCAATATTGACAGGTCTAAGAAGAGGTGATAAGTGCATTTTAGGAAGAGAAAAAATTGTTTTTGGAGGGGAAAAAAAAAGAAATAAGATTACCATGGTATCATTTTTGGCTGGTATTGCACGTTTTTTCATATTCGTGAATGAAAATTAAAAACAAAAATAAGTTGTGGGGGCATTTGTTGACTCGCATAAAAAAAAATATCTCATACCTGCCGGACAATCCTCCCACGTTCAAGCCCTACACCCACGACCTACGCACGTCGACGTCGCATCCCCACGAACTTTTATTTGGTCCGGTGAACAGACGTAGAGCTACGTTCGGCCGACACTGAGATCGCGCCACGTAGCATGCACAAAACCGCGGGCCCGATTCGGCGAATAGTGGGTATGTCGCACGTGCGTTTTTTAAATCCATAACAACCCGGTATTGCTCGTTATTGTTAGGTATTTGTCGATTTTGCTCGGCAATAATAAGAAATATCATTATGTGAAGACAAATACCGAACAATACCGAGTAATGCCGAGCAATACTGAGTTTTTCTAGAAAAACTTGGTATTGCTCGATATTACTCGGTATTGGTTTTTATAGAGCGGTATTTTTCGTTATTATCAAGTAATACATATCAATACCGAGCAATACCGAGCAAATACCGAGTGATACCTAGCAATACGTGAATATAGCATTTCTGGGTTCTGGTCCGGGTCAAGTCGTCGAGCGGCAGTGCGGCTCTATAAAGAGTTTGAGCACGTGACACATCTCAGTGGTGAGCTAGGTCCGGTCACCGGACCTAATAATTGTTCCATCCCCACGCCCGTTGCACGACGCGAATTGCACGACCTCGCGTCGTTAAATACACGAGAGAGGGAGGGCTTCGGGTAGCTAGCGATAAACCGACTTCGCTCCTTCTGCGACTCCCCTTTCTATAGGATCGGAAGTTACGACCTTTCGATCGGAAGCAAAGATCGAAGCTCGCTAGCTGTGAGGTTGCAAGCGTCGCTTCCTCGGCTCCTTCAGGGTTGTTCGACTTCGCACCGACGATGACTTTCCCTTCCTTCGAATCGGAAGTTACGACATTTTGTTCGGAAGCTAGAACAGGAGCCCGCTCACTGTGAAGGCGACTTCCCCCTTTGGCGTGCCTCTCCGCCTCCTTCGTGGTTGTCCAACTTCGCTCTCTCGACGGCTTTCCCTTCTCGTCGAATCGGAAGTACAACATTTTGATCAGAAGCAACTAAGGGAGCTCGCTCGCTGTAAGAGGCACGCGTCACTTTTCCGTCTCCTTCATGGCTGTTCGACTTCGCACCTTCGACGACTTTCCCCTTTAGTGGGATCGAAAGTTAACAACATTTGATTGGAAGCAACAGCGGGAGCTCACTAGCCGTGAAGATACCTGCTCCCTTTCAAGCGCTTCTTCGGTCTAATCCCTTGGATCTGCTAACAGAGGGATTAAGGGTTTGTTTTATTTAATTCAAATTAATTTAATTAATTATAATTAGTTTTTAATTATAATCACTTTAATTAATTATTGTTATTGTAATTACTTACAATTAATTTTAATTAAATTATTATAATTAATTAAAATTAATTATAATAAATTTAATTTTAATTAAATGTAATTAATAATTTAAATTGCAATTAATTATTAGTAATTAGTTGTAATTAATTAGTTATGATTACTTAAAATTATAATTAATTATGTTAATTAAATATAAATAATTATAAATAATTATAATTAATTATAAATAAATATGCTTAATTAGAGATAATTATAATTGACTATTATTGATTATAATTAATTAATGTTAATAATAATAATAATAAGAAAAAGAAACGTGCAAATGCCCTCTTGTCTTGATCCACGTGCCACGAGCCTCCACCGCCAATCCACCTACGCAAAGATATAATCCCTAAACATAAATCCTACTTTCGAGTTTTGCGACGAGCCGGCAAACCCCATACGCGCTCACGTAGCATAGTAGGGAGGGAAGCCGGCACGGCACTTGCGACGATATGGGTAATCCCCGGACCGCTCATGTAGCATGAGGGGGACAAAATTAAGTACCCATACGTGGGGAAATCCTTGTGCTCTTTTTAACAAGTGCCTAAGACCCTTAAACGTTCATGTAGCGGGCGGGAATTGAAGAATTTGCGGCGCGGTGCATTAGATTTCTACCCGAAGTGCTCAAGTAGCGACGAGGGGAAGGCTAGTCTCTCAGATTTTTTTCCTAAACAGGGGAGATGTCGGGAGGCTGCCGAAATTTAAACTGAAGACGGGACTTGAACAAAATTTGGACAAATAAAGGATTTGATTTGGACAATGAATTGATCATAAATTTGACCCTAAGCCAAACTTAAATGAACTCAAATCTAGATGAAATCGAACATGAGTTTTGACTTGCAACAAATGACAATGAATTGGACTTAAACTGAACTCAAACTAGAACAAGATGTGGACAACAACAACAAGAACTTGTGGACTTAGATGTGACATAGTGCATACGCACTGAACTTGCAAGTTAACTTGCATATCAGACTCAAATTGAATTTAAACTTGACATGAACAATAAAGAACTTGAGCTCAACTGAACCACAAGAGGCTTGAATCTCAAGAGGCTTGAATCTCCAAAGGCTTCAGGAGACCTGAACTTCTACTCAAACTCAATCTAGAGCTTGAACTCACACAGACAACAATGGACTTAATTATCTCATCATGCATATGTTAAATCCTCCTTGAAGGTTACGAGTTTTACAAGTGGAACTTGTTCATAAGCAACAATGTAAGCTCTTGATGAACATGGTGATTATGTCAATTAATATGACAATAAGTGGTCTAAGATGCATATAAGCACCTACGAATCACTATAAAAGAGATCCGTCATATATGCAACACCTAACCTACACGTTGCAAAGGAGGTTGTAGTGATGGTAAAGAGTATGCAATGAATATTATAACACTCATACAATCAACCATATTCAACCTTACGAGCAATACAATAAAAGAGGATGTATGACTTGGCCGCAAATAGACATATAGAACCTCTTAAATGAATTGCATATTAACGATGACAGTTAATGTGTTAAGTTTTCACAAGTCATAAAGAAGGAATGATGAAACATAAGACTAGTATGCAGTGGATATAACACTATTTCGTGGTCAACATCAAAGCATAAGCAGATATATCCAATCCCACAAGCAAAGAAATTGGAATTAATTGTATTCTTCATAGCAATCATGCAAGAAGACACAATAATCCCCAATACATCCTGTTGAAATCTAGCTGTTGAAATCCAGCCGTTCCCAGTGCAAAGGATCCGACGGACACAAAGATCAATCCGTGGGATACTCTCATGGATCACGCCATAATGAGGGAATGAATTTAGGAAAGATTTTTATGTATTATTTATGAATTAATTCTGCAATTTATTATTTCCTCATTAGGATATCTTGTATAGATCTATAAATAGGGTAGATTGTAATGAATAATTTCAAGCTTTTCCCTCTCAAATTCTCAGTTTTAACATTGTATCAGAGACAATCGGGAGGCCTTCATTGCCGAACGATCCAACCTTCTGACGCTGCAAGAGGCCAACACAGAAGTGTCGATCTCGCCGGTTGCTGCCGCGGGCGAACTCCTTGACTTCGTCAGAACTGTCGTCGAAGGAGCCTAGACGAACAGCCACGAAGGAAACGAAGGAGACGAAGGAACGGTCATACCCGACTGAAACCGACCGTGCGAAAGACACTTCCGAAGCCGATCGGAAGTCTGTTCCAATCGACGAAGCTGAACGAGAGAAGGGAAGCCCGATCCTTCTCTTCCACTCGATCGGCAGAACCGCACGAAGATCGGGATCGCACGAGCATCTTCCCAGCTCGGTGGAGGAGCCAGATCCGACAAAAAAGGAAGATCGTCGAAGGAGAGGAGTCGAGCAGCTGAAGAGCATCCCGATCCACTGGAAGGGAAGATCGTCGAAGGAGCAAACCGCCCGCTCGAGCGCCTGGTCCGCCCTCTCTTCGCGTGTGCCCTAAGCTACCCGGTCCGATTCTTTTAAAGAATTGGACAGCCCAGTTTTTTTATAAAACCGGCAAGGTAAAAAGAAAAAAAATCTATTATTGACCTTTATTGCCGACGACTAAAATCGGGGGGATTTTTTTGGAAGCCTTCATTGCTATCCAAGAGTGTATAGATAGTCTTAATCACTATCATAATGTCAAAAATCAATTCCTCCGAAAGTATTGACCAGACGGAGGAGTCGATAGTGCACCAAGTTCGAGGTGATCTTCAAAACATGCAACCTTCCTATCGTCTAAATGGGAAGAACTACCTGAAGTGGTCTCAATTTGTGAAGACCTATTTGAAGGGGAAAGGTAAAATACATCAAGGAGGACTAAAAGAAGGAGATCCCAAATTTGGGGCATGGGACGAAGCAGACTCCATGATCATGTCATGGATATGGAATTCCACGACTCCAGAAATTAGCGATACATTTATGTTTCTTTCGACGACAAAGGACATATGGGATGCTGCCAGACAAATATACTCCAAAGCTCGTGATACGGCCCAAATCTTTGAAGTTAAAGTCAAAGTTGGAAGCACGAAGCAGGGGAGTAAGACCGTGACGGAGTATGCCACCATTCTACAAAATCTATGGCAGGAACTTGATCACTATAGGTGCATAGAAACCAGATGTCCGGAAGATGCGGCGATCCTAAAGAACTTTATTGAAAAAGATAGAGTCTATGATTTTCTTGCAGGACTAAATGCAGAATTTGACCAAGTTAGAGTTCAGATCCTTGGCAAAGAGGATACGCCATCACTAAACAAAACCATTTCTCTCATCCGCGCAGAAGAAAGTCGACGAGGAGTGATGTTAGAACCAAAGGTTGTTGAAAGCTCAGCAATAGTGATGAACAAAGAATCATCATGGAAGGAGAAAGGTAAAGACTCTTCAAAATTCAAAGATAAAGATTCACTGTGGTGCAGCTATTGCAAAAAATCAAGACACACAAAAGAAACATGCTGGAAGATACATGGAAAACCCCCTAGCAAAGAGTGGAATCGAAAAGGTGAGACAAGGAGCACATCACATGCCAACAACACTACAAGTAAGCTAGAAACTTAGTCCAGCCTTAGAGAATTCAACAAAGAAGATATTGATAAATTGAAACGACTCCTGGTATCTCTTGAAAAAACCAAATGCTTCTTCTTCACTTGCACTCTCAGGTAAGACTCCAATTTCTATTAGTATAAGTGCTTCTAGAAATCAGTTAAAGGAATTATGGATCATTGATTCAGGAGCCACAGATCATATGACCCACTCACCAACCCACCTCATAAATTATACTCCTTGCTCAAACAACAAAAAAATCATCACTGCTGATAGTTCTCTTACCACGGTAGCTGGCCAAGGAGATATCATATTATCCTCATCCCTCACCCTAAAAAATGTACTCCACGTACCACAATTATCCACAAACTTGATATCAATACAAAAACTTAACAATGACCATAATTGTCAAGCATTGTTTAACCCCTCTTATTGCTTATTTCAGGACCAGAGATCGGAGAAGAAGATTGGACTTGCTAAGGAGAAAGCAGGATTGTACTACCTGGAAGAACCAAACCAATCTAAAAGGAGTTGCTCTTTGTTATCCCTAGTCGATAGGACCTCCACTATTTGGCTTCATCATTATAGACTAGGGCACCCATCTTTTGATGTCTTAAAACATATGTATCCACAACTTTTTCATCAAGTAGACAATAAAAATTTTCAGTGTGAAACCTGTGAATTGGCTAAGCATAAAAGAACCTCATTCCCAAACAAAAGTAAGAAATGTGCTACGCCTTTCTTCCTTATTCATAGTGATATTTGGGGACCCTCTAAAATTCCCAATATCTCTGGGGCACGCTGGTTTGTGTCATTTATTGATGATTGCACTAGAGTCTCCTGGATCTATCTCCTTAAACATAAATCTGATGTTAGCACCATTGTTCCCATCTTTCATTCCATGATTAAAAATCAATTCGGGGTAAAAATAAGGAGTTTCCGCTCCGATAATGCCAAAGATTATTTCAACCAAACCCTTTCCTCCTACTTCCAGAGTGAAGGGATCATCCATGAGTCCTCCTGTGTTCACACCCCACAATAGAATGGGGTTGCAGAGAGGAAAAATGGTCACCTTCTAGCCTCCACCCGAGCTTTCCTATTTCACTACAATACACCCAAATCCTATTTGGGGGAAGCTCTTTTAATTGCAGCATATTGTTGACCTCTGTGTAAAACACAAAAGAAACAAAAAGGTAAATCAAACCTCGTATCCAGTCTTCTGCCAAATTCCGAGATTCCTGCCGAAGATCCGCCGAGGTACTATACATCAGCGCCGAATCAGTCGCTTCTCCCGCGATTCCTGCTGAAATTCGGCTCTCGATCGCTGCCCCATTCGCGTCGTTAAATACCGACCCAAACGAGGCTTTCGTTCACAGCTCGGCTCTCTCCCATTTGCAGATCCCACGACCACGAGCTCATCTCTTCCCCGTCGCTCTCCCCTTGTCGTTGTTCTGCCCGATCCAAACCAGGAAGCCGACCCCCTCCTTGCTGCTTCCGATCCAAAGAAAGTGAGAGAGAGAGAGAGAGAGAGACCTACCCGAGCCCTTCTCCGATCCCTTCGTGGCTGTTCGGCTAGGCTCCAGCGACGACTTTCCTTTCCTGTTGGAAAGGAAGTTACGACATTTTGATCGGAAGCAACCACGGGAGCACGCTGACAGTGAAGTTAACTTTCTCCCTTCTGCGCCGATACCCCGACTCCCCCGTTGCTGTTCGACGTCGCTCTTTCGTCGACGTTCCCTTCTTGTTTGATCGGGACGCAAGAACAGGAGCTCGTCAGCTGTGAAGGTAGCTTTCTCCCTTGTCACGCTCTTATTCGGCCAAATCCCGTAACTCAGCCAAGCCAGAGAAAGAGAGGGATTAATGTCTTATTTGAGATTAATTAAAGTTGATCTTAATTAATTTTAGTTAAATTAATTATAATAATCTTAATTTATTATAATGATTATAATTAATTACAACTAATTTTAATTAAAATTAATTTTAATTCATTATAATTAATACTTTTTTTTTAATTACAATTAACTATTATTAATTAATTATAGTTAATTAATATTGATTAATTATAATTAATGAAAATTAATTATAATTAATTATATTAGCTAATTATTATTATAATTAATAATTTTAGTTAATTATAATTGATTAAAAAATAATAATAATACCTCTCCCTCGATCCTCGAACCGACGCCGTCAAACCCTACGAAGGTACGAAATCTCCTAAACTCAGATTCTCGCCCTTGAAGTTAGCGGCGGACCGGAAAACCGACTATACACGCCTTTATTGCGCGTGGTGGGAAGGGACCCCGGTCCGACGCCTACGACGAGGCGGGAATCGCCTAAACTCTACTTCGGCGTTCGTGGCGTACCGGAAAACCGCCTATACACGCCTTTATTGCGCGTGGTGGGAAGGGACCCCGGTGCGGCACCTACGGCGAGGCGGGGTCACTCATAAGTACCCCCGAGCGGGGGGAAAGCAAACTGTGCATCTTTAAACCGCCGCCATCGAAGCCCGCGAAGGTACGAACTCTCTAAACTCAGATTATCGCATTGTTATTTGCAGCAGACCGGAAAAACTCCTATACACGCCTTTATTGCGTGTGGTGGGATGGGACGCCGGTCTGATTACGACGAAGCGAGCAATCGCCTAAACTTTACTTCGGTGTTCGTGGCGCACCGGAAAACAGCCTATACACGCCTTTATTGCGCGTGGTGGGAAGGGACCCCGGTGCGGCACCTACGGCGAGGCGGGGTCACTTATAAGTACCCTCGAGCGGGGAAAGCAAATTGTGTCATTTAAACAGGTACCGTCAGAGCCCCATACACGCCTTTATTGCGCATGGTGGGAAGAAATGTCACGGCCGCGGTGCCCTCGCAAGAGGACACCTACCATACACGCCTTTATTGCGCGTGGTGGGAAAGGCCCAGTTTTCTCCTAAACGGGGGAGACGCCGGGAGGTTGCCGAAATTTCGGGTGAAAACGGACCGTACTTGGACTTGATTTGCACATCCAATAAGACTCATACATGGACTTGATTGAACTCCAAAGACACTAATAAAAGACTTAATTCAAATTCAAAATTGAAAAGAATATGAAATTGGACTGCACGACGAGCAAGGATGTGAATGAACAATCAACTTGAACTTGAAGACTTGGACTGCAGGGGACTTGAACAAAACTAGAACATCAAGCAAAGATATTGATTAGGACTTGAACAAGAATCTACACTGGAATAAAGCAAAACAACGAACAAACCTACAAAAGTCTTAAATTTTGAATCAAATGACAAAAATCTTACTACCGAAGCCAATCAACTTGCAAGTGAACTTGTATGTTAAGCTCAAATTGGGTTCTAAACTCCACATGAATGATACAAGAAACTGAGCCGTCAAGAACAAGAAGGGATTCAACCTTACATTTGATTCGAACAAAGAAACTGAACTCGCACTTGAGCCCGTGCCATACAGCATTAGGTGGGGGTTGTAGACTTGATGGACTCGAGTCTAAATAAAAGTTCACGGGTGTCCCTCCTACATATACTGTTGAAATCTCCTACGACAATTTCTACGAATGCCTGTTGATTGAGAAGGCAACACTACTACTAGATAGTTAAAGGCCCGTCCTCTACAAACAAATCCAGACATCAGACCACCTGAGATTGGTGAAAGGTGGATGTGGTACCGATGTCAATGGGTCTTCTATAAATATCTTCAAGAGCTCGTAGTGGATACGACGATTCCCTGCAAATGGATATTTGTGGATAACAACAGTGTATTGAAAGTACAATGAATCACTGTGGACACAAGTACGGATATCACCTACGACAGTGATGATCAAGAGCTTCAAGTATTCTAGGTACAAGAGCGATTCGATGTGCAAAAAGGACACCCTCTGGCAGAAGGGAGGAAATATTTGAACAAATTAGAACCAAACTTCCTGGTGTTTCAAAGTCTCTCCTTAGTGCTATACCCGAGAAGAAAACAGTCTGGATGCCCACAAACACCGGAAATAGCAAGTACGCTGCACCGAAGATCCTAAAAGAAGTTCTTCCCAAATTAACAGTTATTAACTCCAAAGTCCAGAAAGTCCTTCCCCGGTGAATGAGAAAAAGGGGGAGTCGATATCAAGACAACAATGCAACGTCACCGGATCTGCAACCTCCGTATAAGCAGACAGAAGGCGTATATTCCAAGAACACCCCCACACGTGCACTATAAATTGTATACACATAGGTACACTAAAGGGGGAAAATATATTCTCAACCCGCATGGGCCCTGACGAGCGTGTTATTGGTACACACGTGACGTTTAGGGATGCTGCGCGGGTTGACAAGTGAATTCTAGTTCGAACCCGATCCTTCTATACGGTTCAATAGAAATTGACAGGGTTCGAACCAACAAACAAATATACGGTTGTGGCGATCGTTATATTTGTCTTAATACATTCATATTAGGCCTTCAAGGCCTACAACAATGAGAATTCACTATCAAAGGGCATAAAGCCTATGAAACCCGATCCTCTGTCGACAGTCCGATAGAGTGACAAGGTTCAGTCCATAAATAGAAATGATCCCAAACACCCCGATGATAGCCGTGTTGAATTCAGATCTCAACCGGAGGGGTTTTCAAATATTTTCAAATGTCTCCCAAATATCCAAAGTCCAAAGCTCCACTTAAATACCCAAAAATCCAAAATTCCACAAAAATCCCAAAATCCCAAAAATATTTAAAAAATGAAATAAAATCCATCGACGCACTTAAAGCAAATTTCATCCGCCCTCCGCAACAATTTGTCGGGGTGGACAAATCAAAATTTACCTCAGCTCACAAAAGAGCTAAATGCCTAGTAGAAAATATTACTAGGGTCCATTCTCAAAAAGTCTTCTACTAGTAAGGACGTGGTACGTGTCCTCTAACCGGCGGTTTTGCCGCCAAATGGCACCGCAGGATAAACGGTTATGACCCGGGGCCCTCTGAACCGAGTGGTTTTGCTGCCAAATGGCACCACGAAATACCGGTTATGGCCAGCGCCGTTACGTTCCTTATTAGCATCAAATCCTTGAGATATGAATCAATAGGATATGATCGATAGGGCACAAAACTCTCTGTAAGCTAAGGTGGATTCAAATTTGTCCTTTTAGACAAACATTCATCCCCGGTCTACAAGGTACCCTTGGACGAAGCAACCCATGGTTGCCGACAAGGATCCTTCTGTCAGGTTGGGTCGACTACCTCCTCTGACTAAGTAGACCAGGGACCACGATGGCCCGGGACGACGGAACCATGGGATCTTGATCGGGCCTATCATCCATTCCTCCACCATCCGCTTTAAGTGCAAGATGGTGAAATTTCTATTTTTAAATATCAAATTTCTCAAATTCCCAAACTTCCAAACACTCCCAAATTCCATAATCATTGCTGCTACTATATGCCAGATAACACGTATATTCTATGTATCTGATTGACGACTAGCCTTAATCGAAAGTTCTCTCTCGTGATCGGGAGGGGTAATTAACTATAGGGGCTTGCGCCTATAGGAAACCAGAACTCAGATCATAAAGTCCTCACAAAATGAGGGCGAAATCTCTGGGTAGTGTCTTATCTACAAACCCATCTGCCTTCCAAAATTTACCTCGGAACTTATTCAGTTAAAACTCCCTCGCCGAATAAGAAGAGCGAGCGGAGGCCGGGGCCGAATTTTCGGAGCCCACACATATCTCATAAACCGCCTACCTTCAACAACCTTAGGCCTAAAAACTCTAATGGAGACCTTGTCCTCTTTTTACCCAGAGTTTTGAACTCATCATAATCTTGCACCCAAAATCTTTGGATGCACTGCCTATGTTCATATCCACCGCCAGGAGCGAGGAAAATTAGATTCAAGAGCACTCAAATGCATCTTTGTTGGCTACTCTGCTACCCAAAAAGGGTATAAATGTTATCATTCACCCACAAGAAAAACATTTGTCTCTATTGATGTTACCTTTGTTGAACGGAATTCCTATTTTTCAAAAACTCATCCTCAGGGGGAGACTGAACTTGAGGAAGATGAGGAAAATGAACTTGCACCTCTTGACCTTCCTCCACCACCTCAGAAAAACCCACCTAAAACCCAAGAAAGGGAAACAAATGACATCGCTATCATTAGATTTGGAAAGGTTTACTCCAGACGTACAAGCTGAAGCTGTGCTCCAAAGCAGATCCAAGAATCTGAACCATCTCCCGGAAATAAGGTAAGTTCACCACCTCCCTTATACCTTATAAACAACTCTATGTCCTTCAACAACTTCTCATCATCACACAAAAATTTCCTTGTTACATTAGAAGATATCCATATTCCTAACAATGTTTCTGAGGCCTTATCTGATAAAAAATGGAGAAATGCCATGAAAGATGAAATGCAGGCCCTGGAGAAAAACAAAACATGGGAGATCGTCAATTTACCGATAGGGAAAAAATCGGTCGGCTGCAAATGGGTGTTCTCAGTAAAATACAAAGCTGATGGCACACTGGAGAGATATAAGGCAAGACTAGTGGCAAAAGGGTTTACTCAAACGTATGTCATTGACTACCAAGAAACGTTTACGCCCGTAGCCAAGATGAATACTGTCCGAATACTACTCTCACTAGCAGCCAAGTACAATTGGCACCTGGAACAACTGGATGTGAAAAATGCATTCCTACATGGGGACTTAGAAGAAGAGATATTTATGGAAATACCACCAGGCTTTAAAGAAAAATCTGAAGGTAACAAGGTGTGCAAACTGAAAAAGGCTTTATATGGGCTCAAACAATCACCAAGGGCCTGGTTTGGAAGATTCTCTAAATTCATGCTCCTGAATGGGTATCGACAGAGTCAAGGAGATCATACACTATTCTTCAAACACTCAAACTCAGGGGGAGTCACAATATTATTAGTGTATGTTGATGATATTATTTTGACTGTAAATAATGAAGAGGAGAAAGCCAGTTTAAGAAAAATCTTACTAAGGAATTTGACATCAAAGAACTTGGGAGACTAGAATATTTTCTCGGAATTGAAGTAGCTCACTCCAGCAAAGGAATCTTCATTTCACAACATAAATACATCAAAGATCTTCTAAGAGAAACAGGTAAACTTACCTGTAAGCCAGCGCCAACACCAGTAGAACCTAATCTTAAATTGGGAGAAGCTAAAGAAGATCCAGATGTAGATAAAGGGGCCTACCAGAGACTTGTAGGGAAATTGATCTACCTCTCCCACACTAGACCAGACATAGCATTTGCTGTAAGCATGGTCAGTCAGTTTATGCAGAATCCAAAGCAGATTCACATGCAAGCGGTAGACAGGATATTGCACTACCTTAAAGGAAGACCAGGAAAATGAATTCTCTTTAAGAGAGATCGTGGAATGACCCTAGAAGTATACACAGATGCTGACTACGCAGGATCACCGGTTGATAGAAGATCTACCTCTGGGTATTGCACATTTCTTGGAGGTAACCTAGTTACATGGAGAAGCAAGAAACAGAATGTGGTGGCAAGATCTAGTGCATAAGCAGAATATCGAGCTATGGCTTTGGGAATATGTGAGCTACTGTGGATCAAAATAATCCTAGAAGATCTGAAGGTTAAGTGGGATGAGCCCATGAAGCTACATTGTGACAACAAATCAGCAATCAGCATAGCCCACAATCCAGTCCAGCATGACAGGACCAAGCACATAGAAGTGGACAGACATTTTATTAAAGAAAAACTAGACAGTGGTCTAGTGAGTGTTGACCATGTATCATCAAAGGATCAACTTGCAGATTTCCTTACTAAAGGATTAGATAGTTCTGTCTTTCTCCGTATGATTGACAAGCTGGGAATGACAGATCCATATTTCCCAGCTTGAGGGGGAGTGTTGAAATCTAGCTGTTGAAATCCAGCCGTTCCCAGTGCAAAGGATCCGACGGACACAAAGATCAATCCGTGGGATACTCTCATGGATCACGCCATAATGAGGGAACGAATTTAGGAAAGATTTTTATGTATTATTTATGAATTAATTCTGCAATTTATTATTTCCTCATTAGGATATCTTGTATAGATCTATAAATAGGGTAGATTGTAATGAATAATTTCAAGCTTTTCTCTCTCAAATTCTCAGTTTTAACACATCCACTTGCAAATATTGATAGAAGCTCGTAGTGTTTTGGAGATGCAAGCAGCAGTTGCTAGAAGAATTTGAAAGAGGTACAGACAAATACACCAAACCTTGACAAGCCACGGTGGTTAGTATGCGATGGCCGCATAAATGGTCTCACAGTCAACATGTAAGGATGAGACAATGACAAATGCAACTATATTAAGGACCAATAATAGTATGCAAGCAAATGTATTGGTCCCCTACGAAAATAGGAGGATTGATGTGCAGCAAACAAACACAAGTGTAATAACGATAATCAACAGCAGATAACAAATGCTACAATATGTTTGCAGTCAATAATCAATTAATGGTTGGAGAATACATTGACTCACTGCAAGTAAAGATGGAAGATATGCAACATATGTAAGCACCTATGAATTATCGTAGAAGACACATTATACGCCCGATGTGTTATCCACAAGCAAAATACAAAGTGAATATATCAAATACGAGTTCCTATGAACTATTCTAGGAAACCTCCTATGCACAAGAAGTGCCATCTACGAATAAAATGCCAAATGATTACATCAAACCCGTAAAAGACCCATAGTATGACGCCACCGGATCCGCAATGTTTGTATTAGCGGACAAAAGGCGTATATAAGTTCTTAAATGGAATGTTGTGTGCATTCGAACGACAGTTACCTGCACAATTAAAATATTACAAAAATGCCCCCGCACATGCACCATAATTTGTATACACATAGGTACACAAGGGGTAAATGTAATCAAACATTTGCATGGGCCCCGGCGAGCGTGTTATTAGTACACACGTAATGTCTAGAGATGCTGCGCGGGTCAATAAATTTGAACCCGATCCTCCTAAGTAGGTAAAATGAGTCGACAAGATTCAATAAATAATTATAAAAGGCCCCCCAAACACTCACATGGGCCCCGACGAGTGTCTTGTTGGTACACACGTGACGTCTAGGTATGTTATGCGGGTCAATAAGTGAATTCAAGTTTGAACCCAATCATTCTATGCGGATCAATAGAAGTCGACAGGGTTCGAACCATTAAACAAATATATAGTTGTGGCGACCGGTATATTTGTCTTTATACATTCATATTAGGCCTTCAAGGCCCTCAATAAAGAAAATTCACAAACAAAGACATAAACCCTATGAAACTCGATCCCCTATCGACAAGTTGATAGTGTCTACAAGGCTCAGTCAATGATACACGAATAACCTCACACACCCTGATGATGGTCGTGTTGAACATAAAATCTCAATCAAAATGGTACATTTCAAATAATTCAAAATGCTACTCCAAATACCCGAAAATCCAAAATTCTAAAATCTCAAAAATCCAAAGATATTTAAAATTGAAAAATAATTCATGTAATAACTTAAAGCAAAATCCATCCACCCTCCGCAACAGTTTGTCGAGGTGGACAAATTGGAAAACTACTTCAGCTCACATAGAGCTAATGCCTAGTTGAAAATATCACTAAGATCCATTCTCAAACAATCTCCCGCCAATAAGGACGTGATACGTGTCCTCTAACCAGCGATTTTGCCGCCAAATGACACCGCAGGATACACCGTTATCACCCGGGACCCTCTAAACCAAGTGGTTTTGCCGCCAAATGACACCATGAAATACCAGTTATGGCCAGAGCCACCACGTTCCTTAGTGGCATTAAATACTTGAGATATGAATCAATAGGATATGATCGGTAGGGCACAAAGCACTCTGTTAGCTAAGGTGGATTCAAATTTGTCCCGTTAGACAAACATTCATCCCAGGTCTACAAGGTCCCCTTGGACGAAGCAACCCATGCCTGCCGATAAGGATCCTTCTGTCAGGTTGGGTCGACTACCTCCTCTGATTAAGTAGACCAGGGATCACGATGGCCCGGGATGATGGAACCATGGTATCTTGATCGGGTCCATCATTCATTCCTCCACCATCCGCTTTAAGTGTAAGATGGTGAAATTTTTCATTTTAAATATCAAATCTTCCAACCTTCGAATTTCCAAATATCCATTGCCCATGCTGTTACTATATGTCTGATATTACATATCTATGAATAACACGTATCTGATTGCGACTAGCCTTAATCGAAAGTTCTCTCTCGTTATCGAGAGGGGTAATTAACTATAGGGGCTTCTGCCTATAGGAAACCAGAACTTAGATCATAAAGTCCTTGCAAAATGAGGGCGAAATCTCTGGGTAGTGTCTTATCTACAAACTCATCTGCCTTCCCAAAATTTGCCCCAAAACTAAATCCGTTAAAACCACCCCCCCGTAAAAGAAACAGTCGGGCGGAGGCCGGGGCCGAATTTTCGGAGCCTACAGATATCTTTATTCATAACAAATTTCCATTTATGTATTTTGTATCATCTCACCTAGCACAATTTTGTATGATTTTTTTAGAGTCTTCATGTGTATAGAAAAGAATAGTTCTCGCTTAGAGATCTATCAGCCTAGACTTTTGAGTTCCAACTTGACCATACTTTTGGCGAATTGGTTCGCATATGAAATGGAGACACATGCATGGATGATGCTGAAATATGCATGCAGATATGAGAAAAATAAGATCTAAACATGCACATTAGTTTAGGTAACATGTACTGTGGTAAGCTACATGCAGATTGCTCTCATTATTTTATGCTATCATCGAATTTTAGTATTTAGAAGCTTCTTAGTTTTTTCATGGTCGTATTTCCTTCTAATGAGATAATATATATCTGCTTTTCAGGGCATCGGTTGCATGATGTATGAAGAGTTGAAAGAAAGACTTAGAAGAGTTGGGGTTTCAACATTATTTTGTTGGGCTGATATGGAATCTGAGCAATTTTGGCATAAACAGGTATCAATAAATAACACGTATCCAGAAGATGACATGATTTTCGATATAGCAAAATACTTTTTGATAAGACACAAGCTCCTGATCTGAACTACATTTACAGAAAGATGAATTACTTTTAAAGACTTCCCTTGTTTCTAAATCTTTGTTTGGTACTTTTTTTAATCTAGTTTGCTTGCCTCTTTTTTCATACTAATTATATTTCATATTCTAAAAATATTTGGAAACTTAGCTATTACCATTGTCATTATTTGCTCCTGTGGCATACCTTCAGTTTAGACTTACTTGGATTTAATCCATTATAGCACTCCTCAAATAGAAATTATATTGATGTCAAACCTTTTGTAGACACCTGACTAACTTAAAATTGATGTTAGGTAAGTGTTGGAACTCTACTGTTCTTATATCTTATGCTGTAATAACCCCATTGCCTTATCCGTTGATTGGCTAAAACTTGTATTTTTGTCTTGCATGCTTATTTTAACTATTTGAAGTTGCATTGTTGGTGCCATGCAGGGTTTCATAACGGTAGGAGTGGTAGATGGCAAAGGAAAAGCTCGCAAACTGCCAGTAAGAGCTGATATTAGGAGGGCATTGTGCTTTCCTGGAGATGCTACACTTATGGTTGCACATCTTAAGAAGGATATTGCTACTTTCATGGAGTCCTCTCAACATGTTGAAAAAAATTTATCTTCCAAATCCAACATGATAAGATGCAGATTTAGTGAACCTTCTAAACTTGGCGCAATTTCTAATTCAAACACTTCATCTGTCAAGGAAACTGATCAGGAAGATTTTTCTTTGAAAGATATGATAAATGCAAAAGGTATTTTCATCTTAACTTTTGCCTAGCTTCTTTTTTTTTTTTTGCATGAACTTCTGGAATCAGTCAAGAAATGAAGAAACTTGTCGTTGACTTCTTTGTAACTAAAAGCGTAGTTTGATTTGATAACAGATCCATAAGCTTCTCATATTACATCTTTTGCATTGCTATTTTGGACTGAGTACTTCCATCCAATTTTTTGTCTATAGCTTTTTTCATTTCCATAAAATAGAGTGGATACATGGCCATCTGTTAAACTTTACTTAAAACTTATTTATGGCAGGATGTTGGTAAATTTCCACATATTGTGTGCTGAACTCTTGTAGCTCCCATTTCAAAATATTTCTGTTATATTGATATTTTTGGGATACAGTTGATGATAAAAGAAAGGCAAACCTAGCACAGGAGTTTGCAAGCAATGCAGAATCTGAGGATTGATGTATGCTGCCTCATCCTTGCATTGTTGAACGGTTATTTCCATAGTCTGACCTTCAAATTATAATTGAGGCAACAGTGTCATATAAAGTTTAACAGTGATGATGGAAATGGTCAAGCACTTAAAGCTTGGTAGAGAAACAAATTATTGTTTCACATTGTATCTAGAGTTATTAGTTTTGATGTTCTTGAGCCAAGTTACTTGAGGATATATGCTGCGGAGAACAAATATCATATTCATTCTGAGGGACAAAACCGTGCTATACTATCTTATCATTTAAATGTGAGTCGCAAAACCATATGTCATACCACTATCATTTACTGCTTTGGTTGTTCCAAGGTTTTTGCTGTCATGTTGGCACTTTCATTCTGTGTAACATACTTATTGAAGGTCCTTTGCATTATGATGTTGCAAGGATTCCATTCTTAATACTGAATTTGTCGGCAATATAATTTCTATAGATGTTGCTGATGAAAGATTCTTCTCTTCTCGGCTAAGAGGAAAGAGGCTAGTATGGGAAGCTTCTGTTTCCTCTTTGAAGTCTAAGAGAGTTAAAGGAAGTCATGTGCCTGATGATTCTTCGTTTTCCGATCAAAATTGTGACTCTCTTCATGATGAAGGAAATTATGATTGTTTCAGTGAGCAATCTTTGGCAGCTTTGGGATGTCCTCAGTTGTCCAAAGAAATTCCTAATTTGGTCACCCATTCTAATTTGACAACTCATTCTCAAGGGGAAAGGTTAGCACTGGAAAGTACTAGGCGTGATATTAAAGGAAACTGCCCAAGAATCATGTTCATGAATATTGCTGATGATGATAAGAAATCAAAGCTTACAAAGGTATGGACTGTCAATATCACTTGTTAATGCAGTGCTGGTTATTAATTTTTTTCTGATCTTTCTTTTTGTTGCTCATCCCAATACGTTGTGCTCTCAATTGGTGATGATTGTGTATTGAGGTTTATATGAAATTTCTTAGCACAAGAAACCCTCTTTTCTAAAGAATTACATGGATTCATCAAATCCTATAATTGCCTAGCTAACGTTTTCGTATCTGGGACTAGCATGTAGCACTATCAGACCAATAATCGGGAGTTGCCTAACTTCTAGTTAAATTGGATTTGCCTACAAACTGTTTACTTGGGGTTATTAAGCCAGTAAGAATGGCGAATTCCTCATTATTGTTTAGAATACCTGTTCGCTAGACTGCTGGGTTCCATATTTATTGGGTATGGCTGCCTGATAAGAATGTAAATTTCATCAATGGACATTATGCATTTCCACTGCGATATAAATATGTTAAATTGAAACTACTTGCTATTATGGTTTACTCCATGAGCTACAAATTTTAGCATCCAAAGTCTCCGTTTCCTATGATAATTAAGGCTTCATTTGGTTCTTCCTCTCTTTTTGTAAAAGGCAGTTTTAAAAACAATGGTTAAGGAAATTGAAGTTTTTCAATAGAGAAGCAAATATCAAAAAGCTTCTCAAAACAGTAGAAAAATGAAATTTCTTAAAGAGCATTTCTATAAAAGCGTCCCATCCAAACAACGAGCAAAAAATAATTTCTTTGTTTCTAATCAGAAAAGGAAAAAAAATGCCGAAACAAATGAGGCCTAAAGCTGTAAAACCATTCAATTTACAATATTGATGAAAGGTTTTAAGATTTTACAAAATAAAAGTGAACCAAATAAACTTGTAGTTCTCAGGAAAAATGAATGCATAACGAGGATTTATAAAGCTAGTCCCAAAAAGTTGTGACCTTGGATTCGGCTAATGATGTGGATGATGAATGACTGAATTTTAGTTTAAGAATACATAAATACTTGGTAAGAAACCGACTTTTTCCCTCTATTATGCTCCAACGTGTATGCCTTGCCGTTCTATTGCATTTTTCTACCCAGGTTGTGTGAGTTATCCCATTCTAGCATTTAATTTCATTTCCCTCGGAGCTAAGCTTCAGGTTTTCCTTGCAGATTGTAGAGGAGCTTGGAGGCTCTGTAACATCAAGTGGAAACTCTAGCACGCATGTAATAACGGGGAAAGCAAGGCGGACATTGAATTTCTGTTTATCGTTATGCTCAGGGTTCGTATCATATCTGTGTGTGTATTAAGTTGCCATTTTTGCTTAATTTCTTACTTGTTTTCATCCAATTTTTACAACTGAGACATGGTGAGTATTTTTTTTCTCTCTCTATGCAGCTCTATGGATGTATAATCTTTGAATCAGATTACAATTTTAACCCGCTCTAGGCATTGATTAAGTAAAGCTGCAAAACATTTTTTTTTGTGTTTGTATGATGAATGTGCAATAGGTTAGATAACTGTAAAGAAAGTACAATTCTAGCTTTGATGTCCTGGTCATGTATATTACAATCTCTAATAATCCTCTTATTGCGTATGTTTTTTTACACAATTTCATGCTACCTAATAAAATAATCATCTTAAACGCTTCATTTTTCACATGGCATTGATTGCTTTGTACTCTAGCAATGGCAAATGTGGAGCCTAGATGATATGTCGTTGTCATGCATGTTGTGGAAGGTGAATGGCTCTTGGTGTTATACTGTTATGTAGTGGCTAAGAATTTGTTTGAGGTTTTTTTTTTCCCTTCTTTCCTATTCTGTGATCTTTAAATAATTTTGTATGCTTTAATCGTTTTTGTCTGATCATTCCAATGGATAATGATTTTGTTGACGCAGATGGATTTTCTATAAACCATCTTTCTATTTAATAACAGCATAACTTAGATTTTTTTTTGTATTTAATGGTTGTGAGGGGTATTTTTATACTGCGATGTATTTCTATATTTCAAGCAAGACCTTCTGAGAAACTTATATAAAAAATGGCTTCTGTCAACTAAATAATGTTAACTCTTGCAGAGGTCTTCTGATTCAAGGATGATTATTATGCAATTTTAGATTTATTTATTATTGGTTTCTTAAAGCAAACCAAACCAAGTGATATGATTTTCCATGAGCATACATTTCACCTTTTGTTTCCCTATACTAACGGGTATCGTTGAGGAGATTTCTCATCAAGTGGCTAACTTCGTATGGGACGTAAGTTTTGGCCACATTGGGTTTTTTTACTGTAGTAATAGGGCATTTGCATTATAATAGTATTAAAGCTTCTCATGATCTTGTAGGAATATGTGTTTCTCGCTGTTCATGATTTGCATTATAATAGTACCATTGACTGCATTGTATGGTACACGTTTTGCAAGTTTCTTGAGTTGCTTCTTAGGCTTCGTTTGGAACAGTTTTCTTCATGCTTCTTAAAATAGATTTTTAGTACAAAAATTAAAAATTTTATACTAAAAAGTTGTTCTAAGAAGTAATAAGAAGGTTGTCCCAAACTAAGCCTTAGTTTTCACAATTGAGGATGTCTCTGTTATAACATTTGCAAGCTCCTTGTTTCTTGTTCTTGATCAACATAAAGTTTTTACCATGTGCAGGACTTGGATAGTTTCTGCCAATTGGTTGAAATCTAGCTTCCGAGAAGGCAAGTTCTTAGGTGAGATTATGCAAATATATCTTGATGCATTGATTGTTTGAGTTTTCCATGTGTCCTCTCTTTTCATAGGGAATATAATTGTGCTGCTTAGCAGTAGATCCAAATATTTAAGTCCTTTTTAAAACAAAACTTCAGACTGAATTATTTTAAAACCTTTCTCAGATGAATCTCAGCATATATTAGAAGATGAGGACTATCATGTTAAGTATAAATGTAAACTAAGTGATGCGGTTATTAGAGCAAGAGCAAATCCTCATTCATTACTCAGAGGATATCAAGTCTGCCTTTCTAAGCATATCCAACCATCCGTCAATGACCTTTCATCCATCATATCATCTGCTGGTGGCAGTGTAAGTGTGTCACTGTGACCCGATTGCATCAAACTGTTTATATTGTTACTCATATCATTCCATCAACTGTATTTTAATGTTGTTGGATGGAAAAATTAGATTTTAGGAGGTTGATTTTTGACAAAATTTATTGGCCAAAACACATCTCTTTTATGTTGGGAGGTATATTGACTAAATATTGGCCATTTTTGAATTTTTTTTGGGTTCACTGAACATCCCACTGAAGCACCCTATCCACAATATTTAAATGTTATCTTTTAGAGCCAGTATTTACAAAATATGTATTTGATCAACATTTTTTCATTTCATTATCATTATCTTTTTCTTAATTAGTTAATTATAAACGTGATTAGAATTATTTATATTTCTTCTCCATTCATTCTTAATGTGTAGGTGATGCTAATCCTAGTTTATATAAATCATTGTGCATGATTATTTGCCAAGTTATCGTTGGTCTATCTTTTTTCCCTCACATTCCTTTCACATTACTTTATCCCTTTTTTTTATTGGTGTATTTTTTGTTCGTGCTTGTGCCAACAAATTCTATTTTTGATAACTTCAGCTTCATTCTTCAATAGGTATTACTTTCTAAATCTTCAATATATTCATTCCACACTAGTTTTGTTGATTTACCAATAATCTATCTTAATATTCTCATTTCTATATCACTTGCCTTAAGGGCTAGCTTGTTTCACCTGAAGGTATCTGAAATTGTGTAGATCATAGTTCCAAATTTGTGTCACATTGATATGATTTGCAATGATACCTACTTGTTTGGCATCAACTTAAGTTATGAATTTGTTTGCGTTGTGATATTCATTTTTACCACTCTTGCATTAATTTTTATTACTTTATTATTAGTATGAGGAAAATAATATTGTCACCCATCACTTCATTAATTTATTATTATTATATTGTTATTAAAAGTAAAAAAAAACACTAGTGAAGGCGACTTTTCCTAACCCTCAAAATTTGAACTTTTCAACCTTTTAAAAGTGACTTCTATGAATGTTGAAACCCATTACATTCCATAGCCTTGAAGCTATTTCCATCTCAAAAGAGTCTAGCAAACAAGAGAAAGCATCCATAGCTATGCAAAATAGATATGGGCTTAAGGGGCAGCCTTGCCTCAAACCTGTAGGAGGAGAAAAAACCTTCCAAGTTGCAATCTAAGCAAACGGAGAAGAAGACACTAGAGATGCAAGCTTTAACCCAGCTGATGAAAATTGGGGGGGAAGCCTTTTTGAGCCAGTTCTATCCACTTCAACCAATTAAACACTTGAATTCATTTATGATATTGAATTGAATCACTTTTGAACACTTACAATGAAACAATCTAGCCTTAATTGCAATGACTTTATTGTTGGACCCGAACTTATACAACATAATTTGTCTTATTGCTATTTGTATAAAATTTCTTTTGGTTTGCATATTATTCTCTTTTTTTTCATTAATTTATGTAAAACTAAATTCATTTTGTATGGAATCTTTTTGATATAGTATTGAATTAATTCTTTGATATCAATATGATATTGTGTGCTCCGAAAATTTGTGCCCCGACCTCTTCACGTCTTTTTTTTATTGATGAGAAGAGTTTTAACGAGTTTAGGTTTCAGGATAAATTTTCAGAAGACATTGAATTTTAGATAAGACACTATTTAGAGATTTTGCCCTCATTTTATGAGAATTTTATTATATGAGTTGTGGTTTCCTATAGGCGCATGTCTTTATAGTTAATTATCCCTCCTGATAATAAGAGAGAATTTTTTATTAAGGCTAGCTGTTGAACAAATACATATTATCCAATGTATTTTAGTACCTGAACTAGATATTGAAAATTGAAAATTTATCACGACACATTTAAAACAAATGTTGGGTGGAATGATGATGAACCTGATCAAGAATCATTGGTTTTTTTGTCTCGGACCATTAAGGTCCCTTGTCTACTTAGTTAGATGAGAAAAATGATGCTTTATAAAATAGCCAGGTAATAATGGGATGCTGATGTTGACCCTCATACTATACCCAAAGGAAACAAAGGGAGATGAAATCAAAGCAGAAATCCAGCTGAAACCTCGTATCCCGTCGAATCCTCTGCCAAACCCCGCAAATCCCGCTGCAAACGGCGCCGTTCGCGTCGCTTCTCCGCAATCTCTGCCGAAATCCAGCTCTCGATCTCTTCCCGCTCGTGTCGTTAAATACCGACCCAAACGAAGCTTTCGTTCGCTGCTCTTCACGTCCGACCTCTCTCGCACGACTCCTTCCCCTCTTCTACCTTCTCCACTGCCGAATCTCTCACGCCTTCTCCCTCTCCAAGCCGCTCGACCCTCTACCCAACTTCCGATCCAGAAGCCGACCGAACCTCTCCCTCTGTTTCCCGTAGCCGACTTCGCCTCTCAATCCCGACGGCCTCTTCTCCTCATCCGACCCCTTTGCTCCTTCGATCCCGAACTCAGAGAGAGAGAGAGAGAGAGAGAGAGAGAGAGAGAGAGGAAGAAAGGAGAGGACTCACCCGGCCAAGCTCCTCTCTCCGACTCCAGCCCGATCCCCCTCTGCCATTTGCACCCATCCCGCCGCCCTCTCTGTCTTGCCCGATCTCCCCATTAGCTGTAGGTTTATAATATATATATATATATATATATATATATATATATATATATATATATATATATATATATATAATATATGTTGTTGTTATTATTTTTATTTTTATTAATTATTTTTAATTATAATTAATTTATAAAATAATTATAATTAGTTATAAATTAATTATAATTTTTATAATTAGTTTATTATTAATAATAGTTAATTATTATTATTAATAATTAATTATTGTTAATTATAACTAATTATTTTAATCATAATTAATTAATTATAATTATAATTATTTATTATAAGATAATTATAATTAATTATAATTTATATATTGTTAGTTGATATTAATTATAATTAATCTTTATTAATTATACTTAATGATAATTAATTATCATTAATAATAATTAATTATTTTAATTATAATTAGTCTAAAATAAATAAAAATGATTCTTTTCTCGATGTTTGCGACGAACCGGCAAACCCCCGAGGCGCTCACGTAGCGTTTAGGGTGGGAAACCGGTGCGATGCTTGCGACGATTTAAGGATCCCTCTTCAAAGCTTGCAACGAGCCGGCAAACCCCCGAGGCGCTCAAGTAGCGTTTAGGGTGGGAAACCGGTGCGACGCTTGCGGCGAAGGGGATAAAAAAAATGTGTTCTTTATTTTCATATAAGTACCCCCGAACGCCCACGTGGTGCAGAGGGGGGAAATCTGTGTATTACTAACGCCCATTTTCTTCTTATAATCAACAAACCTAAAAACCCTTTAATGCTCACGTAGCAGGCGGGGATAAAAAAAAAAAATTCATTCGCGACCGCGGTGTCATTTTTGACACCTACCTGAAGCGCTCACGTAGCGTCGATGGGAATGGTTGCCTCTTGGTTTTTCCCCTAAACGGGGGAGACGCCGGGAGGCTGCCGAAATTTTGTCTGAAATAAGGCAAGAACTTGGAACGATTTGGGACTTGAACTTGATTGCACTCGGATGACATGCAAGAACAACAAAATGGGACTTGTACTTGGACTCATTTGAACATTCGAAAAGGCATTAATAAAAGGCTTAAATCAAACTCAAATAAAATTGAAAGGACAATGAATTTGAACCCACATGAGTTGAACAAAGAACATTGAACTTGAACTCAGACTTGGACTCAAATTTGAACTTGATTTACACA
Organism: Dendrobium nobile; assembly: GCA_022539455.1. Taxonomy (NCBI): domain Eukaryota; kingdom Viridiplantae; phylum Streptophyta; class Magnoliopsida; order Asparagales; family Orchidaceae; genus Dendrobium; species Dendrobium nobile. The sequence goes on from CM039718.1 coordinate 54,098,411, forward strand.
TCAAGTGGATATGACTTGAATCAAAGCATAAGGCTTGAACTTGCAAATGAACTGCAATGAAAACTTGAGTTAGAGCATGATCATGAGCTCAAATGACAACAGGGGACTTAATTTGAGCTACATAAAGAACCAAGGTTGAAATGAACTTGATGTAAGAAAGGTCTAACTTCAATTTGACCTTATACATTGAACTAGAATTAAACTCATAAGCTTAAACCAAGGAATATGAATTTCAAAGAAACTTGGATCTCAATGAAGCATTTGAGTTGAATCAAATTTTGTATCGTTCAAATAAGCATCAATCAATAAAATAGGGGACTCATGTAGGAGAGCATCCAAATGTGATCAACATGCAAGCACTAATTGACAATCATGGGTTCTCAATCAAGATCAAATGGATATTTCACATAGAGGAGCATGACACAAATCGCTAAGTAATGGATTGGACCTCCGAATAATAGATGCCCAATCGTAGAGGAACGATCATATTCACCCAAATGAAAATTGTCATATGAACAAAGAGTGGTGAAGTTAATGTGGCTCAAGTCATTCAATCAAAGTGACATGCTTACAATGACTAAATGAGGAACATGGAAATATGCCTACAACTAATAGTGTAGGGTTTTCCTATAAATATTTCAAAGCCCTCATTTCAAGTAATATTTAAACATCAATGGATAATGATTATTGAGAAGACACTTTCAAGGATAATGATCCATAAACGCATGCATGAATGAAGATTCAAAGTTGATTTGAGAAGCATGAGATAATCATAAATTTCATACAGACGATGTCACATGGCTCTAAGTAAACACACTATAATTCTTTGCAAACATCAAGAGCTAGTGTACAAGAGATGTATCAACCCTTGCAATCACTGATAATGAACAAGTTGCATAAGTAATGAGTCATTTATGAACATAGATATATCCACAGTGGGTTATCTATGAAAAGATGTATAAGTCCCCACAAGCAAAAGAGATCAACAGTGATAAATGCAAATACCTACAAGTATTCGTAGGGGACCCGATGCCTAGAAGTGCAATTGAAGATCAAAGACCCAAAGCAAAGAAGTAAAAGAGTGGTGATAAAGAGAGCAAGCATTTATAGCCAAAGCAGGAGATTAGTTAGTGCACTACGATCTACCTGCACAAATCATACAAGTAGTGTACGACAGTCTACCTGTACAAAGCAGCGAATAATTCTATCCAAAAGCTGCTACGCCACCGGATCTGCAACATTTGTACAAGCAGACAGAAGGCGTCTATTCCAAAAATACCCCCTGCACATGCACTATAAATTGTATACACATAGGTACACTAAAGGGGGAAAATATATTCTCAACCCGCATGGGCCCCGGCGAGCGTGTTATTGGTACACACGTGACGTCTAGGGATGCTGCGCGGGTTGACAAGTGAATTTAGGCTCGAACCCGATCCTCCTATACGGATTAATAGGAGTCGACAAGGTTCGAGCCAACAAATAAATATGTGGCCGTGGCGACCAGAATATTTATTTTAATACATTCATATTAGGCCTTCAATGCCTAAAATCAAAAGAATTCACTTACAAGAGCAAAAAGCCTACGAAACCCGATCCTCGGTCAATCGCTCGGCCGAGTCAACAAGGTTCAGCCAACCGATAGAAGTGACCCCAAACACCCCGATGATGGCCGTGTTGAATGCAAATCTCAACCGGAGGGGTTCACAAAATATTTCAAAATGCCCTCAAACTTCTACAAAATTCAAATATTTTTCAAGTGACCTCGAGGTCACCCCGATGATGGCCGTGTTGAACGCTAATCTCAATCGGAGGGGTTTCCAAATATTTTCCAATGTCCCCCAAATATCCAAATGTCTTCCAAGCTCAATCCACAAAATCGAAACCCAAAAATCCCAAAATCTCCAAAAATATTTAAAATCTGAAATCTATCCATCAAAAACTTAAAGCAAAAATCATCCGCCCTCCGCAACAGTTTGTCGAGGCGGACAAACTAAAATTTACTTCAGCTCACAAAGAGCCAAATGCTTAGTCGAAAATATCACTAGGATCCATTCTCAAACAATATCTTGCCAGTAAGTACGTGGTACGTGTCCTCTAACCGGCAGTTTCGCCGCCAAATGGCACTGCAGGTAAACGGTTATGACCCGGGGCCCTCTGAACCGAGTGGTTTTGCCGCCAAATGGCACCACAGATACCGGTTATGGCCAGAGCCAATACGCTCCTTAATGGCGTTAAATCCTTGAGATATGAATCAATAGGATATGATTGATAGGGCACAAAGCCCTCTGTAAGCTAAGGTGGATTCAAATTTGTCCCCTTAGACAAACATCCAACCCCGGTTTACAAGGTCCCCTTGGACGAAGCAACCCATGGCTGCCGACAAGGATCCTTCTGTCAGGTTGGGTCGACTACCTCCTCTGACTAAGTAGACCAGGGACCACGATGGCCCGGGATGACGGAACCATGGGATCTTGATCGGGTCCATCATCCATTCCCCCACCATCCGCTTTAAGTGTTAGATGGTGAAGTTTCTATTTTAAGTATCAAACTTTTCAAACCCTTTCCAAATTCCCAAATTCTCCAACTATTTCCAAACCCAATTCTCAAATTTCCAAATCCAATTTCTACCAATATCAAAATTAATTGCTGCTACTATATGTCAGATAACACGTATTCTCTACGTATCTGATTGACGACTAGCCTTAATCGAAAGTTCTCTCTCGTGATCGGGAGGGGTAATTAACTATAGGGGCTTGCGCCTATAGGAAACCAGAACTCAGATCATAAAGTCCTCACCAAATGAGGGCGAAATCTCTGGGTAGTGTCTTATCTACAAACCCATCTGCCTTCCAAAATTTACCTCGGAACTTAATCAGTTAAAACTCCCTCGCCGAATAAGAAGAGCGAGCGGAGGCCGGGGCCGAATTTTCGGAGCCCACAGCTGAAAGCACCGACAACATGGATATGGATCCACCCGTGGATATAGTGCCAGGGAATCTCTACATTGTGCTGTGTATGACTGTATGTAGCACAAATCTGCCCCAAGCTATGATAAATATGCTAAAAAATTGTAGGGGCTAGTGAAACTCTCCTCCCACTCATTATCAAGCTAGCTATCAAAAGAATTTTGGGTCAAAAACTCTGCTCTTGCTAGGGGAAACAAAGTAACAGAGCCATGTAGCAATGAACGACACCAAAATCATATCATCTGAAAATCCCTAGCAAAGATGGACTATAATTCATCTACTGATCCTGGCTCAAACGTATCCTCTGATGTATCATGTGATCTCTTGCTGAGAGGATTCTGAATTCATGCAAACTCTACAACAAGTGCTGACGAATGTAATAAGCTCGTAATCGAAACATCTAATAAGATAGTCCCTCTGTGAGTATGACCTCTCCTCTGCTGATAGAGGTCGTATTAGTATCTCAAACTCTGGTGAAGTCCAATTGAGTAAACAAACTCCCCTTTCTTCTGTTGCCTTGCTGGTTGGCTACTAAATAAGTAATAATCTAAAGGGAGAAATTCCACATATGGAATGTGATGTGAAACATACATGCGACAAGAGTTGCTTTGGATTTTAACAATAAAATTGAGCATGAACTTTGCTAGCTAAAACTTATGTTTCACTCAAGTCAAATTCTTAGAAATTTCGTTAGAAGATTAAGTGATGGCAAGCGGTTACAATGATGTTAGCAAGACAATCAAAATAACAACGAAAACAAGATAATAATACTAATAGAAAATAAACAAGAATCCATGGCGTAACATCAAGAAACAATAACCATGTGTTCCTTCTCACTCGCTCTTGGGGTTGGGTTTAGCGGAGGAATGGTAGAAGCAATCCCAATGACGCCACCATAAGATAAGTGGCCAGTAAGGTCTTGTTCACCGGACATGTAGCTGGAGGAGAAGAAGTCATTGATCGTCTGATGAGGAGCCAAGGTACTCGGTGTTATTGGAGTTCAATCGTCTCGGCGAGGCAATGAAGAATGCGATTGACGTAGCTTTCCACCGAGTCGTCGTATTCCCAATCCGATTCGTAGAAAGGGGAAAGTAGAATATCAATTTCTCCTTGGGCGTTGTAGGCAAAACCGTGGTCGACCTCAGGATCGGCCATACACCAATGGCGAGAGGGAGGGAGGAGCTTGTCTTCTTCTCTTGGCTTCCACGAACATGAGAGATCTCGGGTTTCCAAGGGCGAGGAGGCAAGAGGAGAGGGATGGCGGGGGTGGGGGAAGAGAGGGGGCAGCTTGATGAGGGAGCTCTAGGTTAGGTTTGAAAAGGAGAGGTAAAGTTTAACCCAAATATGAAATTAATTTCAGATTTTAAGTAGAATTGGAGGGATTCAATTTGAAATTTGAATTCAAATTAAAGAGAGATGAGGGCCTCATTAGGAAGCAAAGGGGGAAAACCCATTAATGGGGCCAGCGGCATTTAGAGAGAGGAGGGAGGGGATTGGGGAGGAGTTGAGTGCTTTCCAAACAAGCTATGACAAATTAGGAGGGAGAATAATAAATCCTCTCTAAATTAAATTTAGATTGGATTCAAATTTGAAAACTTTCCTTATTTGAAATTTTGTAAATATGAAAAGTTTTTGAAATTCAAATTTGAATTTCAAAATTTTCTAACTCTTTCCTTTATTGTTTAAGCCAATTTAGGGGGTCATTATGATGATTGGAATCATCATAATGACTTGGGATAATGAAGGGGTCGACGGTCAAGGAGGGAGAGGGTGAGCTTGGCATCGGGTTGGGTGGCCAAGGACTAGGCCGACGGATGGGATTTTGGGAGGGGAATTGGATTGGATCAACAGGAGGTATTTTGGTTGCAGGATGAAGGTGGAAGAATAAAGAGAAGCCGCTGGGTGATAACGAAGATAGAATAGAGAACGTATAAAAAGACCACGAGTCACAGACTCTTCCGGTGACTGGTGGGTATTGCGCTTGCCCACACTTTGGGCTCTCTTCCCTCTAATGCACTTACAAGAAGAAGAAGAAGACAAAATAAAATTTCATTTAATCATTCATTATCCTTTTGCAACACATAAGACTACTAGATATATGTCTCAAACATGATAAAAAGAAAAGTACACAATTGCCTTCCGGGCTACAATAACAAAATACTTCCCCATAGGGATAAATTTGGAAAACAACAAAACTAAATAAAACATAAAGAAATGCATCAAAAGTAGAGACGTTGAATCATAGCCGTCGATCTATGATTCCGTCGCCGGTACACGTGTTTGAATCTCTGAACGATGTCCTCATCAGAATGTCTAGAACCTGTATACCATAAACAATATGCAAATCCCAGAGTGTGACTGTCTTTATCCTCTTTCTCGCTTTTCTTCAACAAATGCGATGGAGACAGAAAAATCACGTAGGTGCACAATAGCGGAAAATTTGGCGTTCGGTTGGAGTGGGGACACCATACGTATGTTTGATGTTCGGTTGGAGATGCTCTTAGTGGGCATCATGCATGCATATGGGAAAACTGCACAAGCATTATTCGACGAGAAATACGATCCTATCTCTTAAATATTTCTTTGTTAAGTATCAAGTTGAGATATCAAGTTGAACTGTGTTTCTAACCTGTAAAGAAGCTATGTTAATTTGGAGCAAATATACACTTGCAGGTGATCCGTGATCTGCAATGTATGATGGAGCCATCAAAGACCATATTTCTTACCTGTGAAGAAGACATGGAGCAGGCTCTTCTTGCAGCAAAAATGGGGGTCCTAACTTTTAGTAGTGACTGGCTTATGAACTGTGTAATGAGACAGGAACTTGAGCTGGATGCTCATCAGTTTGCAGAGTCACTCTAGAAATCAAATTTTAGTATATATATATATATATATATATATATATATATATATATATATATTTTTGATCTTAGTATATTTTGTGCCCTGATATAAGAGGCATGCAAATAGAGGCCAGTATAGCTGTGATATGTTATAATAGAAACGCAAAAATCTCTTTTTGCTGTATTATTTGAATTATAATCAAACAAAACTTCTTAGAATGGCTTTTCAAAGTAGATTCAGGTTTCGTTTGGAACGGCTTTTTTCTTGATTTTTAAAACAGCTTTTTAATACAATTTTTTTTTAATTTGAAAATTTTCTATTAGAAAATTGTTTTAGAAAGCAGTACGAAAGTTGTCCCAAACAAAACCTCAATGTCTTTGAATCATCTTTTCTTTGTTTTTATTCTGCGCATCTGTGCTTCTGAGGATTTTATTGTGTTTATGAACCATTAATCTTGTGGATGGTGCATAGCAAAGGGAGGATAGTTTTTGAAGTTCATTTAGTTTGCAAATTGGATTCTTCTTATTAAGAGTTTGTTTGTAACAATTTTCTCAAATAGATTGCACTTGGTATTTCTTATGGAAAAAAGTTGAGTAGGAATATTTTAATTAAATTTTATCCCAAATTTAAAAAAATTTAAATGCATTATAAATTAAATATAATATAAAAGTTAATGAATTATCTATATATTATATTTGTTTTCAAAAGAATACAAGTATTTTTAAATATATCATAAAAAAATTCGGATCGAACCTCTTTCTTTATGCATTAAATTTTCATTTAGAAATTAAATGTTATGCATTAGTGATGACCAGAATTTATGTTTATTTGTGATAATTTTCTTATTGTTTTACTTTTTAATAATTATAATTTTTATGAGGTTATTATTATTTTGTTGCTTTAATAAAATTTTTGTGCTAACAAGTTATTTTTATTGGTAGTTTAAAAAAAAATTATTATAACAATTTTATAATCACTTGTTGCAAACATAAAACTCAAGATCCGATAAATTTAAGAGTTAAAATTGCTCAGAAAAAGAGAGCAATTGCTTGATTTCAGTTGCATAAGGCATAAAATAATTAAAAGATGATTGATTTAATTGTGTATATGATTTTTTAAATCATTTTATTGAAATTCATTTATTTATTATACGTTTATAACCACTTTAATTAGTTAATTAGAGTAATTAAACTGTTCTAAAGCTTACAAACTTGAATAAAATTGATTGAATTGCTTGATTTTGATTTCGAACCTATAAAAGATTTAATTTTGAAATTTGACAAAATCTGAAAACTTGTTTCTAAATCGCCGGTGCATAGGATTTCTGTACCTTTTTGATGCGCCCAGCCGTTGGATTTCAATGAGCACGCAGCCCAAAGGAACAGCCCCTCCTGGCCTTACATTGGAAGATCACGACCAAGTGAGCGGCAGCGCGCCAGGTCTCTCTCTAATGGCGAAAGTGCTGGCGGAATCGCTCTCGGCGGGAAAGCCGACGCCTTTCCGGCTGAGAAGGGTCCCTCCGGCGAGAGCCCATTCCTCTTCCAGCTCCTTCCGGGCTGCTCAGTCCTTGGAGGGAAGGAACGCCAAAATCTACAAAGAGTTGGGTACGTTGCTTCTCACTTAATTTATCTTTTTTCTCTTATATAAGTTTCCGTAGGTTCTCTTTTTCTTCTACTGCACCGGAATTGGACATTGCAGTGAAATGGAAATAGATTTTTGGTTTTTTGTTCGCAAAAACCTATTGCATGTGTTGATAAATGTGCTAACTATTTCTTTGAACGTGCTTGAACTATTATCTCTTTGTGAGGATAATGTTAAACTTCTTCCTGAACTTGTAGCATAATCTATGGTAGATTTGGAGACGTTGAAGCTAAAGATTCTGTTTTGGATTAGGAAGACTTAATATTTGGGTTGGACATCTCTCCCTTTGGGATAAATGGAATTTAGATGGATCGACAAGGTCTTTGGCCTCAGGATTGATGCAACCAAAAAATTGTTTTGGACAGTTGAATTTGAAATATGTACTTAAGTTTATGAATTTGATGAAGTTTTATTCTTGAATCTTGATATATATTCCAAGTCAAGAGGTATTGATCCATTTGTTCGTTGTTGCGTGCGGATCATGAAAGTAGGAATCTTTATATTGTTGATTGGGAAATTGACATTAATCAAGAGCTTTTTAAGTCTAATGTGCACATCAGCCATTTGTGTTGGTCCATTGACTCCCTACTATGCTAAACCCTACAAATGCAACATAATCATGAAGGTATCCACCGTTCATCAACGAGATTGCCTGAAAACATCATGTAGGGGAAGGCATCGCTTGGGGAGATCATGACAATCCAGTCGGATCGGGATAACTCGATCTGGTTTAGGCTGTATCAAATTAGTTCGGGCTCATGTGGCCTCCAATTTGATTGATGAGCTCAATTTTTCAGAGTTTATATCGGGTTAGATCAGACTATCCTTGCTTATATGGGCAATTGTTAGTCTAAATAAGTCAAATTGGACTCGGTTTTGATATTTATGGGGTGCCTTAAGATCAATACTTTGCTTAAAAATCTTCTTTGATCATATATATAGAAAATCTTGTTTGATCATATATAGATTTTTATATGCCCTTGGCTATCATATTTAATTCAGTATATTAATTGGTCTGATAATCTTCTGAATTGAGAATTATATGAAATGAGAATGGGTCTCCATTGCACTCTCGGCTTGCACCAACATCCTCCCTAAACGGATTGTGTCTTGTGTGTGAGCCTAAAGGGATTGGGAGAAGCATTAATCAGGTCAGATTTGGCATCAGGTAGTTTTGCAGAGTTGTCGGGCATGCAAACATGCTTCATGGTTTTATAATCTTGCTCAATCTGGTTTTATGGCAACGCTTATTGTTTCCTGATGAATCAACTGACCTTTATTTCATCTGAAACATTCTATTTTAGGCTTATTTTCATTAAAGAAGAAGATTGAAGAGTCAGTCAATCGTGCTGAGATGATAACTCCAGTGGCAATGGAGTTTGAAGAAGAAAGGAGGATAAAGCAGGAGGAGGTTCTACGGGAATGCAATCTGTGGAATGATGATCTAACCACGTCAAATGAATCACTTACTGCCTTAGCTGATGCCATTAGAGTTGTCAATGATCTCAAAGACATGCGGCATAAGGTGCTCTCCTCTGACAGAGTAGGATGATGTGAGTTCATTAGGATGATTGAACAATTTCTTGTCAGTTAAACCAAAGTTTAAATTCAATGTTTGTTTGCCTCTTTAGGTGCTTTTAGAAAAATTCCTTGTTCTAGATTTAATCATGTTTACAGTAACTTAACTTCTTGTTTGAGAAGTGAAGCCACCATATCTATGTTAATAGCACTACAGGAAAACGCGCTGTTACCGGCGGACAAAATCCGCTGGTAACACTAGAATTCCGCCGGAAATTCCTTATTTCTGATGAAATAACTGCGAAAACTGTTCGGACGGTAATTCACACTCCATAGCACTTGGATATGCGTACCTTTTTGCATGTTTGGACGGCTACATATTTTTCTCTCTTTTTTTGTGTGTGAGGTTCTTTTTCAAGATATAATTTGGTTTTGCTTAGTTTTTGCATCTCGTACAGGCTGAAGAGGCAAAATTGATCACCCAGTTGGCTGAGATGGATATCATAAACGATCAACTTTTCCAGCAAGCATATACTGCATCATTGGATGTTAACAAGTTCCTGGATCGTTATGAGATGTCTAAACTTCTTAGGGGTCCATATGACAATGAAGGTGCTTGCATGATCATCAAAGCTGGAATGGAAGGCACTGCTTCTGAGGTTCAAATGACCCTTTCAGTTTTTTGTTTTGAATATGCTGTAGTGCTTATAGATGAAATTGTAAATTTTATTTTCATATACTTGCAGCATATTTTGCATGCAGAAAATCCAAAACTGCTTTGCAAGTAATTTAGGTTTCGTTTGGGACAGCTTTCTTATTGCTTCTTAAAGCAGTTTTTTAGTTAAAAAATTAATTTCTTTGTTCTAGAAAGCTGCTTTAAGAAGCAGTAAGAAAGCCGTCCCAAACAAAGTCTTAATCTCTAAAACGCTTTTTTTTTTCCCTTGCAGATGTGGACGGAAAAAGTCCTGCATATGTATGCCAGATGGGCTGAAAAGAATGGTTGTAATGTGACAGGTTTGGAGACATTTCCTTCTATGGAAGGTGGCACCAAGTTAGCCACTATTGAGTTTGAAAAGGAGTACATGTATGGCTACCTTTCTGGAGAGAGAGGAATCCATAGACTGATCCACAGCTCTCTTGATGGATCTACTATTCGTGAGGTAATCATCTTCCATTCCCTCTAAATCTTCAATGCACATGATGATCTGAGACAGATATATATGGAGAATTATATGACGATTTAAATCATTGAGAGCAAAAAAAAAAAAAAGATGATCGACATACAAAACACATCAAGAATTTTGTAGAATTTCTTGTAATTGATGGATACATCCTATTTCCATCGTTGTAAATTTCACAAAAGTTTTGATTGTGGAGTTATTATCATCATAGTTTTAAAAATCGGACTGGATTGGCCAGTTCAATCGGTTCAACAGTGAACTGATTAGATCTTCGGTTCGATCCATCTTAAAAGCTGGCTTCGCATCAAATTAGATTAAACTAGCTAGAACTGTCAGTTCAACCTGTGAATCGGTCCCGAATTTTTAAATCTAGCTGGTTCAAGTATTTTGATATTTAAATAATTTAATAAATTAATTTAATTAATTAAGTATAAAATATAATATTGAACTTAATAAATTAATATAAATTTAATCTATTATAACTTTTAAATGAGTATTAAATACATATAATTATGATTTACCAAAAAACATCACTAAAATATTCTCACATGACCCAACACTCCGAGTTCCTAATATATCCAAAACCAAAAAATTATATATATTATAAAAAGTGAAATTTTCCAAATGATGTGGGATTAAATAGTTATGTTAAAGTTTTTATGTTTACAACACATACACTATTTTTTTTAAATAAAATTTTTAATTATTTTTTATAAAATGAATAGTATTTATTTTCTTAGCTGATAATATTTATTTTTATATATATTTAATTGTAAACTATGAACAATTAATTTTTGTATATAATTATACACTATAAACAATTAATTTTTATATATTTTTAATTATACGCATGAATGATTTATATATATAATTTTATAATGTAAATTTGTTAACAATTACATGTATAAATTTTATCTAAATATGAAATAAAAATTAGTAATAATTTATATTAAATTATATGCTTATATGTAAATTAAATTTAGATTAAAAATTAAATTTAAAGATTGAAGATATTTAAATTTAAAATTATAGAAAATATTGTTCATGAATTCTATTTATTTTTAGTTATAAATTTATATGATAATATAATTATTACATCATAATTATTTCATTTAGACCTTTTTAAAATAATTCTAATATTTATTACGTCATCCGAGTCAATTCCAAGTTCAACCCAGATCAAACCATTGATCTTTGAACCTCTCATGCTTTTGGTTTGATGTTTGGTCCGATTTTCATAACCTTGGTTATAATCATAATATCTCATATATCACCCAAAGATGCCTCCCCCCATAAAGCAAAAAAACTAAGGCAGCTTAAAAATACAGGGAAAACCCAAACCACATGATTACAATAGCACAATATGTCTTAAGAATTCATCACTGTTTCTGCACCTCTTCTTCTTTCTACCAAACTACCATCATAGTAGCTTACTATTATAAAATAGTAGAAGGATTCGCGAGCTAGTTAATAGAGAAGATTCTTTATCTAAGATCATAAATTTGAATCACATATTTTACAACTTATTGCACATCATTCCCAATCAAAATTTTATAATAGCAGCTGACAAAACTTAGCTGCTAAATTTGTATTTGTCAGACTTGGTCGGCAAGCATAGATGTGATCCCTCTTTTCCTTGAGAAGATGAGTGATTTTCACATAGATGAAAGAGATATCGAGGTATCATCTCCATCTGATGGGGAAACTTTCTGTAGAAGCAAAATTTCAGTCAGCATCCAGCATATTCCGAGCAATACGATTGTGCAATGCTCAGGTACTATCTTGCTAGTTCATGCTTGTGCGGTTTTTTATTTAAATGTTTGTTTTTGGTTTCAATTAGAAGCCTCATGATGTGAAACAACCAACGGAATTGCAGGATCTTATTAAAAAATTTGTTTCCGCAATGAAATTATAACATTAATGATTCACTAAGTTAGGATTTTTCAGTTTTCGTAGTTATTGACTTGCTTCTAGCATGCGGTTACACGTTAGATTAACAGAATGATCTGAAATAATGACAATAAAATAGTAAACAAATATGCAATTAAAAATAATCCACCCCTTAACAATTAGAACTTTCACCTTAGAGTTTCCCTCTCGATCGTTCTTTGGAAGTAGGGCTAGCGGAGGACAAAAGTTAGCAAGCCCAGTGATGCCATTGCAAGACTGAGGATGCTAGCGGTTTTGATCAACGGAGAGTTGACCGGAGTTGAAGAGACGGGTGGTCGTCCTGCGATCTTCCACGATCCTATAGGTTGTTGCTCTTCGATGACGTCCGCCAAAGTAAAGAGAATACGCTCCACGTATACTTCATCGGTGCCTTCGGACCCAAATCCGAGATCGAAGAAAGGTGATTGAATGATGTCGACTTCCTCTTGAGAATCGTAAATGAATCCGTGATCAACATCCAGATCCGCCATTCATGGTCATGAGCGGAATTGGTATGTAGCGACGGAGTAAAGATGGAGGAGCCACCACTTAGGAGACTTGGTCAAGAGGAGGAGCGAATTGGGTGAGCTCTTGGATGGGAGGAGGTGGAGAGGGGAGGGAGGGCGGCTTGGTCTAGGCTAGGGTTTGAAGAAATTAAGAGAAATCTGAAATTAATTTCAGATTAGGTGAATTCGGAGGGAAAGAATTTGAATTTTGAATTCAAACTCTCATTGAAAGAAATAATGTGGGTGATGTGATACAATCAAGAATTGCACATGAAATTTATAAAGAACCACAAAGTGTGCTAATTTAAGATTAAGATATCATGAGGTGAGGTTCAAGAGTTTTCAATTGTCAAAATTATTATGATAAGAAATTACAAACTTGATGTTTGGGCACAATTGACGATAGATCTTGAAATTCTCACAATAAGACAAATGCGGAGTAAAATATAATCCCACGGCTAATGTTTAGAAAATTCACAATGAGTTACCTTGCTCAGTCACACTCTAGTAGGGCTTAGCGGAAGAAGGTCTTTAGCATACCCAACGATGCCACGAGGACGGTAGAAACCCCAACGACCGTGAGCCACGGAAAGGTTGACGGTGGCGAGGATGGCAAGAATGGTGGACTGTCGATGCTCCAATCGTAGTTTGGAAGTTGGCAGTCGATGACGCTCGCAAGAGTAGGTACAACTCGATCCAAATAATCTCCAACGGTGGCGTCGTCTTCAAATCCCACATCGAAGAACGGAGATCGTAGGATGTTGAGATTTTCGTCGGCGTCGAACACGAGTCCCCACTCAAATTCGGGATCCGCCATTCAACATTGAAGTGGAGGTTGAAGGACGTCGTCTTCTTCTCTTGGCTTCAAGTGTTATGAGCATCCGAAATTCACCAAGGGAGGGAAAGGGGAGGGGTCGGCCAAGGTGGGGAGAGAGGGGGCTGGTGATTTGGGAGAGGGGTTTTAGGTTAGATGAGGGAAGGAAGAGATTTACTCAAATCTGAAATTAATTTCAGATTTTAAGTAAATTTGGAGGGAAGTTAATTAGAATTTGAATTTTGGATCAAGGGCATTGATTGCAATTAAACTAGCATTAAAGGGGATTCCCCCTTGATGAGGCTGGCGGCATGTAGAGAGGGGAGGAGGGAGATTAGGGAGGGATTATGCACTTTCCAAATGGGTTGTTGCCACCTAGGATGAGAATTAGTAACTCCTCATGTTATGAAATTTGAATTGGATTTAATTCAAATCTTTCCTTATTTGAACTTTTGCAATTATGGAAAGTTTTGAATCTCCAATTTGAATCTCCAATTTGAATTCCAATTAGCTAGACTCTCCCTTTATTGCAAACTCAAATTAAGGAGTCATTATGATGATTACTGCCATCATCAAGGTTTGAAGCAAGGAGGTGGCCGGCGGCCCAAGGAGGAGGAGGAGCTTGCCGTGGGGGTTTGGGGGGTGATTTTAACGGAGCTTGGAGTTGTAGTGGTGGAAACGATTGGATGAAGTGTTGGAGGAATGGATCTCGGGTGGAGATTGACGTGGAGAAAAGGAGAACCAAAATTTAGAAAAGAAAACAATAAGATAACACGAACCACGAGTTGAGGATGCTTCCAACGACTGGTGGGTATTGCAAACGCTCACCTTGAGCTCAATCACCCTTCTCTAGCTCTCATGCAAGAAGAAGAAGATAACATAAAATTCATTCAAATATTCATTAACCTCATTACAATAGAAATGACCTATATATAGGTCCCAACATGAAAGTAAATACAAAGACTAAATTGCCCTCAGGACTACAACATGACTCAACTCAAACTAGGGGTACAATAGGAACTCCAAGAAATAAAATGCATAAAAATCTAGAAATATAAACTCTGAATTGTGGCCATCGATCTGCGCTGTCTCCGGCGATACACATGCTTGGACCTCTGATCGATGTCCTCATCAGTGGGAGGGAGGAATTGTGGGAGATAATTAGGAAGTTTTAATATAGAGCAATTAATGAAAATTGGAGAGAGAAAGACACAATGAAGGGGCCAGCCATATAGAGAGAGGAGGGAGGGCATTTGTTTTAATGAGGTGGGCCCCAAGGTTTAAGTAACTAATTCAAATTAAATCTAAATTAATTTCATATTTAATTTAAAAAGGGGAGGTTTCCAAATTGAAGTTTTAGCATTAGGAAAGAATTCAAATTTCAAACTTTCATTGAAATCCAATTTGATGACTCTCCTAATTGCTTAAACTTATTTTAGGAAAGTGATTAATGGCCAAAGGAATTTGAATTTCAAACTTGGGCAAGAGGGGGTGGGCCGGCGGCTCGGGGTGCGAATCAAGGTGGGGTCGGGTGGAGGGGGAGAGTCGATGGTGGGGTGGGTGGTGGCCAGCGGCCGGAAAACTGGGGAGTCTGGTGGGGTTGGGATGGGGGGTGGTTTATAGAGGAGAAGAGGGTGCGAATGAAGAGGCCGGCGGTTTGAGTAAGGGAGGTAGGTTAGTGGATGTGGGTAAAGGAAGAAACGATGAACCGCGAACCTTGGAATCCACCAAGATTAACGGGTGTTGCTCTCACCCACTAAGGGTTGCTCACTTGCTCCTCTCAAGAGCTCACCAAGAGATCATGTAAGAAAGTGGAGAAATTTTCATTCATTAAACATCATTAGAAAATAATACAAAGACTAGGCCTTTGCATATAGGCCTCAAAAGTACAAAATGTAAAAGACACAAATGCCCTCATAGGGGTGCAAATGGAAAACTAAAAATAAATAAAAAAATGCACTAAAACATCATAAATAAAAACTATGAATCGTAACCGTCGATCTATGATTCCGCCGATGTCGAAATGTACGGTGTATGTCCTCATCACCTCACTTATGATATATATATGCTTGAGGTGTAAAGGAGAAAATTCAAGTGAGCTCAAAAGCTTTGTTCCGCTAAACTCCTTAAGTGAGCAGTTTATGATTTGTGCAAAGAATATATAAGTAGGGGTGTCAATGTTTGACACGACACAAACCCGATCTAAAAATTCTTGGTTAAGGTCAACCTATACCCGAAACGGGTCGGGTTTGAGTTCAACAAATCGACTCGCTTCAAAAACTGGGTCGGGTTCGGGTTGACCTAGTAACTCAAAATTGACCCGTTTTGAAAAACCATTTTGACCCGGAAATCGAGATTGACCTGTTTTGACCACATGTCATTCGGGTGATGTCAGGTTGACGCAGACCTGAAGCGAGTCGGGTTTGGGTCTAAAAAACTGACCCGTTTGCAAAAACAGATCTGGTTCAGGTTGAACCGAATAGTGCCGGGTCAGTTTCGGGTTTGACCCGAACCCGACCTGTGACCCGAAATTGACACCCCTATATATAAATTTGTAGTTTATGATTTGTGCATAATTTCCATGCTATTATCGAGCTAAGTATGCTGCGATGCTATTGTTTGGTTTGTGAAGTAAAGAAGTTAATATTGAGCTACTTATCAAGCCAATCCTTACCTATTTAAAAACATGAAGCCCGATTTATAGGTGTGCCCTCTACATCATGTATCCTACTATGATCATGTAGCATGGATTTTCAGTCAGGATATCCGGATCAAAATTTGATCATGATGGATTAGGAGTCATTAAATTTATTTTAAAATTAATACAATATATGATTAATACTTAAAATTTATATTACTCATATGAGAGTAAAATATCACAATTTGATATCCATTCTAACCAAATTTCTGTAGGAATATCGTAATCTTTTTTTCTTGCAGTGCTGTTTTAATCTAGTGCTACTGTTTTTCTCTTTTTAATGCCAAATTAAGTTGAGTGTTGCAGAGATGGGATGTTCAGGTGGATGAGTGGCTTTACTCTTATAAATAGGATACGAAATGAGCTATTCGTAAAAAGGTTGGTGTAGCTCCAGTGGAAGATAAGATTAGAGAGAGGCGCATTAGATGATTTGGTCATATAAAACGGCGGCCTTCCGATGACCCGGTTAGGAAAGTAGAGGTATTAAATTTGACTTATGTTAAGAAAGTTAGAGGTAGACCTAAAAAAACTTGGTTAGTGAATATTAGAAATGATCTTTCTTATTAGATTTAAATGAGAATTCAACTTTTAACCGGACAAAATTAAAAAAAAAAAAAATTCATGTAACCGACCCCACATAGTGTGACAAAAACTTGATGTTGTTGTTGTTGTGTTTTTTTATTGCATTGGAGATGCTAATCTGTTTGGCTAAATAGAAGCCAGGAGCTTCAAAACCTAGAATTTCTTGAATTGCAGATGCTAATCTGTGAGCCTAACCTTTATTTCTTAAACTGAACTTACAATTCAAAACTGTTTGGAGTTTGTTCAAGTGAATCTAAAAGACTGGAAGGTTTCTTTGCAGGTGAAAGGAGCCAATTTGCGAACAAGATGAAAGCTCTTAATCGCCTTAAAGCAAAGCTTCTCGTCATGGCAATGGAAGAGAGATCAGAAACAAACAAGATAAAAAATGACGATTTCTTGAAAGAAAACAAATATGAGACACGGAGGTATCTGCTTCGCCCTCAGAAATCAGTACACGATATAAAAACTGGAATAATTCTCCCTGACCTCAATTCTGTACTGGACGGAAATATAGAGCCGTTTATAAGAGCTCATATCTGTCTTAGACGAGGAAGAAAGCTTGGATAGTTATTCATATTTCATTTGCTCTTTGAACATCTTTATTTATTTATGATGTGATTGGATAGTCTGAATATCCATTAAAATTTTGATGTTTACAAGTGAATTACATGTGGAATGCTTTGAAATCTAATATGAAAATTTTTTTTTTTTAATTATCATTTTATTATATGTGATTAGATTTTAAAACTTCTTTCAAATTCTTTTTGATTTTTGAAATTATCTCAAAACAATTGCGCCCCCTACCCTAAGGGGTTCCTCCCCTAATGAGAAGATATAATTTTTTATTAATAAATTTAATTATAATAAGTAATAAGAAAAATATAGTCAAATAAATATGTATAGAGAAAGAACGAACATTTTTAAAATTTTAATTAGTGAAATAAATATGTAATTAGAGAGTAAAGGCATAGGAGATATTTCTTTTAATTAAATTATTAAAAAGAATATTTTAAATGAGAAGTTATTAAAATGGTGATACCGTAAATGATAATTAGATCATAGTTAAAAGGAGAATAGCAAATTTCTCTTAATTGAAAATAAAAACTATTTAAGTAAATTTAATAATTAATTAGAGAGATGATTATATATAAGTTAAAAAAAAAAAACCCTTTAATATCATATATTATTATAGGTATCATATTATTGAGGTCAGAGCTAGGGCACTAAGAGCAAACAATCCTAATCAAGGTGAGTATACATGTTTCTATATTATGATAATTGTATTTTTTTAATTACATTTTAATTGTTATTGCAAATGATTTGTCAAACTATTTATTCTATCTACAATGCAAACGATCCATCTCTCACATATTGAATAATTTAGCTTACATTATTGCATAAAACATAAAGTAACGAAATGATTAGATATATGTTAAGTGCATGTGCATGTTAACTAATGGAGCTCACTCTTTTATGATACTAACTGAAGACGCAATATACCCATGCACGTAAATGAAAAATGTCATGAAAAAGTAAAAGTAAATAGAAAATGGATACCTTCATTTGTACTAAATTAGGCTGCAACTTTTGTGACGATTATATCATTTATGAAGAATGCGAATGATATGAATACAAATATAATATATATGATTGATATGATTTATGCATGCTATTAAAAGCCTTAAAATGAAATGATATTATTAAATGTAATTATTTTATGAAGTGAAAAGGGATAATGTATATTGTTCCAATGCTTTGAGTTACTATAATTTAGAAGCATATTTTACTTTCTGAGTTATGACTTATTTTAGTTGCTATAACTTTTTTTTTTTCAGGTATAATTTAATATAATAAAGATGAATATATGAGATGAAAATGTGTACCCTAGGCAAAGTGGTCTGAATGAAAGTTATGTGAATGATTTTGTATCAATTTTTTTTTTAAGTTTTAGTGGCTCTTTTGAAGTTTATTGAGATAGTTTTAGAAGAACTGAAAATTTTAAAATTTTCGTCCGACCGTTTGTTCGCACCTAGTTAATTCGATCATCTGGGTCGGGCCGTGACAGGACTCCAATGAAATTATGCCATATGGCTTGTACATATTAGTGTATACAACTTATATGTTGTGTATAAATTATATACAATACTGTGTACAGACGATGTAACGTAATCTCATTAGAATCCGAATGATTTTTTCCTCTTAAGGCCCTCTTTTTCTGTTTAAAGTTTTATTCATTGAAATTGCAAAAATGAAGTTGATTTTTGTTTTTCTTTAGTTTATCACTAAGGATGTTAGATATGTTACTGATTGAGAAATAGCTTATAAGAAATAGATATTATATTAAATAAAATAAAAGCATGGTGCCTTATATATATATATATGATCAAGATTTTTAGAGATTTATAACAGTTTTTTGTCAATCAGATTTTTGAAATTTATAAAGTTCTGAAGCATGAGTTCCTTTTGCATTATCAATGAATGATCAAAACTTTTTGAGTAAATTTATGTAATGATTTTATATAAATATCTCGTAGAAGTAAAGAATTCATTTGTTCAGAAAAAGAATAGATCTCTATAAAAGTATAAAATTTATAGATTTTTTTTTTGGAGAAAGGGTATCTATCCGCTGCCATTTTCTTAGGAGATATTCGAAAGCATAAGTAATCTCTCGAGGAGCCTGCAACAATCAACTTTACATATGCAGAACCCTCAATTATTTTCTACCCAAGCGATCATCCACCAAACCAGCTAAGGTTTGGAGATAAATTAAAAAATATTTATATCTGCAGAAAATGGGGCATGTGATATTTTCCAGCCAACATTAGCGAAAAGCCGAAAACATGTGGCAGCTTCCTCGACACTTCTATTTTAAAAAGATTTTGTTTTTGTGGCCGGGTATCCAGGTCACATTCAATGGCTCATGGAAATACCACATCCGCAGCTATCTCCGCGCACGAGCCAAAACCATCTCCTCCGTTCACATCGCCCTCGATTTCATCCGTCCCGTTACGCTGTGCACAGGACAGTCCCAGACCCAGAATCAAAGCAGCAGGCGGCGGCGCTACGCGGAGAATTTCACCGGCGAAGGTGAAACCCTAGTTTATTCTTTTTTCTACTTCTGTTAGCATTTAGATAAACTGAAATAGGATTATTGTTCTTGCGTTTTTCTTCGTAAGCTCGATTTGGCAATGGGATTCATAGAAGTAGCATGCTTGGTGGAGAGAGCAAGGAATTGGAGCAAGTTGATGGGATTTGTATATGTTTGATTCATGTTATCATTGTCTTTGTCAAAGTATGATTTTTTTGGTCGTTTTTATACAAAATTAGAATTTTTGTTGTTGTGATGGATGTTGGAAATCAGGTCAAAGCACCATTATGGACTTCACTAGCATCCGTAAACAACAAAAACACCAATTATGTGTTCACATTGATTATAAAACTATTATATCAAAACGCATACCAATGAGCACAGGGCTCTCAAATGATCTTAAATTGACACCGAGGTTTCTAACTGACATCTTAGTAACCGAAATGATTTTCAAACTTCTTTAGACTTGCATTTAATATCATAATGTCAACCCTAATAAGACAAATAGTCCAAGTACCTAAGTTTAGTCTTATTGATACTCTATTGATCTCAAGTCTTATCGACTCATTTCAATACTTGTTAAAAGGTATGTGATATATCAAATTAAAATAAAACAAACTTAGTTAATGGGCCGCCTTGCCTTAAGGATGAATAGTTGTTTAGTCCTACATACGAGCATCTGTCTAATAGTAGTAGCATCCACTTGTAAATGTTTGCCAAATATAGAACCTAGAGAATATAAGGTTGATTGGTAAATGAAGGACTCAAAGATAAGGAAAAGCCATCCAAATCAGAGTTTTTGGAGGTTTATCTGATAGAGCTATAGGATTTTATCTGTGAGTCAACTGAGGTGATTTTGGGTCTATGTGGACGTTCATTCCTATTTGTTTTCATGTGCATGTATATCCAGCTAAGTATTCTATGTGATTATGAATCCTTCAGACTCATATAAAACTGACGGGCAAAGTACCAGTCCGACAGCACCTGTACATAATATTTCTCTTACAATCAGTTATGATACTATTTCACAGTTTGCTAGTCTGGTAGCCCAGCTAATGGGTGAGGCCTAGAGTAGAGTTTCTATTATTTGATATGATGATGTAGACCATCATTTATAGATATTTCAGAGGTTGAAGCCTCCAAGGTTTGAGGGTGTTGTTGAGCTCAGACCAACAAAGGGCTGGTTGAGGAGATTAAAGAAAATATTTGATAGTATTAATTGTCCTCTTGAGAGGAAGGTTCCTTTAGTGATTTTTCTAACAGATGTATAGGCAAAGCGCTGGTGGATGGACCAGCAGAAAGAGAAATTTCAAGGGTGATTAAATTTCTTTATTAGTTGCGAGGAATTTTTTGATGTGTTCTGAGCCTGATTTGTATTATATTCTGCACGTTAGCAGCTGCATGAGACTTTTTTGAGATTAGTTCAGGGGAGTAGGATCGTTATGCAATACAAGACAAACTATACTGCTTTAGCTAGGTATGCTTCATAGCTGGCTAGCACTTATGAGGAGAATTGTTACAGGTTTTTGAGAGAATTGCGAGACAGTCTATGATGCACAGACACGGATATGACACGGCACGGATATGGGACATGTTAGTTATTGAAAATATAGGACACGGACACGGGTTGGACACGGTATTATAGTTTTTATATTTAAAATATAGTGCATAAAAATTAAATAAGTATAATTTAAAAAATAATTTGAAAATTATAAGTCATTTAACTAGAATTTGCGTTTAAAATGATTAGTATTAGGATGTCGAGAGCAAAGCGTCGATGCCGTTTATCAATCACTGAGAGAGGAGATGAAAATACCTTCACTGCAAAAAAGAAATGAAAATGAGAATATTCGATGATTGGGTATTAAGTGCGGTCGTTGATTTGGTGTTGTGGATAGGAAATAAGAAATTTAGTTTAAATCCCGCCAAATACAAGAAATTATATTTAAAAAAATTCATAAAATATTTATGATACGCGTGTCGGACACACGTGTCCAATTTGTATTTAATATTTTTTATTCGAACACGTTTTCGGCGTATCCGACACGTGTTGAAGGAGTGTCGGACGAGTGTCGTGTCGGATACGGTGTCGGACATTGCACTCAGAAGTGTCGGTGCATCATAGGAGACAGCTTGAGGAAGCCATTAGTTCTATTTCATATTTTTAACTTTTTTAAGCTTGTAGAGACAGTCCGTCTGATTGAGACTGATCTAATAGCTACTCAGCAGTGAGTCACATTATTTCTGGGTAGTGGGAGCG
The DNA here is from genome assembly GCA_022539455.1 of Dendrobium nobile. Lineage (NCBI taxonomy): Eukaryota > Viridiplantae > Streptophyta > Magnoliopsida > Asparagales > Orchidaceae > Dendrobium > Dendrobium nobile. Next base: position 54,120,441 of record CM039718.1, read on the forward strand.
ATTTATTTTAGGGAGTTCTGTCTTACTTGATTTCTACTATGCAAGTAGATAAATCGTGGTTGCAATGGTGTATAACATTTCTTGCATTGGTCAGAGACAACAGTGTAGGTTCTGGATCTCATCCTGATATCTCAAGAGTATTAGAGTTTTTGGATGTCTTTCTTGAGGAGTTAGTAAGTCTGCCATTGGATAGTGTATAGAGTTTTATATTGATGTATTTTTGAGTACATGTGCAATATCTAAGGCTTTGTATAAAATGGTACCTAAGGAGCTTTAAAAGTTGAAAGTACAGCTTCAAGAGTTAGTGGACAGGAGATTTGTACATCCTAGTGCCTCTTCGTGAGGAGCCTAATGAGAAACCACCAGGAATTGTAAGGAAATTATAAAATTATTGTAAGCTTGCTTCTTTAAGATTAATAAACCACGGGAAATAATTTAAGAATTATTTGTCAAGGTTTTGCTATGGCATGTAGTTACACTTTTAGGAGAACAGATCAAATTTAAAACAATATCAGAAAATACAATAAAAATAGATGTACTCGTAATAATAATCCAAAGGTTAATATCAAGAGCTTTCACCTAGAGTTTCTTGCCTCACTCACGCTCTATGAGGTCTTTAGCGGAGAAAGATCTTTAGCAAGCCAAACGATGCCACGAAGAAAGTTAATATGTTGACAGTCTTGATCCACGGGAGAGTAGCCGGAGAAGGAGGCGCAGGTGGACGTCCGACAAGTTGCCACTGTCCGGATGGTCGTTGTTCGTTGATCGTCTCGGTGAGATGAAAGAGTATGTGATCTACGTAGTCTTCAACATAATCTTTGAATTCCCAGTCGGGATCAAAGAAGGGCGATTGAAGGATGTTGATTTGTCCTTGAGAATTGTATGCAAATCCGTGGTCGACTTCAGGATCGGCCATCCATGAACATGGGAGTCGTCTTTGTTATGAGCCTTGGAGGAGTTGACAGAAGTAAAGAGTGAAGGAAGGGGAGGAGCCGGTGGTGGGGTTTCTCGGGTAAAGGGGAAAAGGGAAGGGGCGGCTAGTGTTTAAGGCTAGGGAGGTGGAGAAGAGGTTTTAGAAAATATGAAATTTATTTCAGAATTTTTCTAAGAGAGGAAAGGGGTGATTTAATCTCCCAAACTATTCCCAAAATAGCTCAAGGGGGGCCGACGGTTTAGGAGAGTTTATGGAGTATTTAATTTGAATTAAGCAGTAGATTAGGGAGGGAAAAAGGAAGGTAGAGGGGGCCGGCCATATGGGTAGGAAAATATATGTCTAGGTTCAATGCATGTGGCCCCAAAGGAATTAGTTATGGATTGGAATTAAATCTGAATTTTAATTTCAAATTTGATTTAATTAGGGAAGCTTCCTAATTGGGTTTTAATTATAGGAAAGTATTTAAAATTCAATTATTTAATTGAATTCAAATAAGGATACTTTCCTAAATGCTAATGGGTTATTTTAGGAAGGTAATTAAAATAGTTTAAAATTTGAAACTCAAACTTTGGGGCAAGGTAAGCCGGCGGCTAAGGGAGAACTAGGGAGGGAAACCGGAGGTTGGAGTGTGGAGGCCGGCAGCTGGACTGATGGGGTGGGATGTCCGACAGCTTTGGTGGGGGAGGGGGGTCGGTTTAAGGGAAGAATGGAGGGGGGCCGGTGGGACTGCAGGCCAGCGATGGGGAAGGGACTAGCCGGCGGCTTTGGCACCTAGGGGAGGGGATGGCTGTCAGCTTGAAGTGAGGGAAAAGTCGGACCATGAGCCCGGAGCACCTCCGCGGCTGGTGGGTATTGCTTTGCCCACTCCTTGGGACTTCACCACTCAAGAACTCATAAGTTCGAGAGAAGAAAATCAGAAATTTTATTAATCAATCATTAAAACCAATATAAAAACTAGGGCCGCTATATATAGGCCTCAACAACGAAGAAACATCAAAGACACATATGCCCTCCGAGCTACAACAAACTAAACTCCCTCATAGGGGTACAAAGGTCAAATAAAATAAATAATGAAAATAACACTAATACAATAACATATAATAACTCATAAATAGATGCTCCTCATCGTGGCCGTCGATCTGCGATGTCTTCTGTGATAGACGTGCTGGAATCTTCTATTGATGCCCTCATCAGAGCCCCTGTTATATTTGTAAAGAAGGATGATATAATGCATATGTGTATTGATTGCATGAAACTGAGCAAAGCCATTATTAAGAACAAGTATCATTTGCCAAGGATTGATGATTTATTTGATCAGTTTGCTAGATTATTTTTGTTTTTCCTAAGTCGATTTACGATTTGGCTATTATCAGGTAAATGTGAGAGAAGCAGATACGATGAAGATTACTTTCAACTCTCGGTACGGACACTATGAGTTCTTATTCATGCCTTTTGGGGTGACTAATGCACCAACAATTTTCATAGATCTGATGAACAGGGTGTTCAGAGAGTATTTGGATCAATTTGTGATTATATTTATAGATAATATTTTAGTTTATTTTTCTTTTGAGTAGGATCATGTTTTACATTTGAGGCTTGTATTGTAAACTTTGAGGCAGCATTAACTATATGTTAAATTTTTTAAATGTGAGTTCTGCCAGAAGAACATTTCTTTTCTGGGACATGTGTTGAGTATTGCAAGTGCTTTTGTGGATCCCTAAAAGATTCAGGCTGTTATTGGTTTGCCGAGGCTTACTACTGGATCCGAAACATAGTTTCTTAGGCATTTGATTGTTATAGGAAGTTTGAGATAGGATTCTTCTAAATTTCTACACCTCTGATAAGTCTAACTTAGAAGTCAGTAGTTTTTATCTGGACATCTGAATGTGAGGCTAGCTTTTAGAGACTGAAGAACTATTTGAGTTATGCTATGATTCTGACACTTTCATTTGGTACAGAAGAATTTCAAGTATTTAGTGATGCTTTGCTAAAAGGACTGCGATGCATCCTAATGCAGCATGAGAAAGTTTTAGCTTATGCTTCAAGCAGTTGAAGCAATATGAAAGGAACTATCTGTCTGACATATGATTTAGAACTTGCTGCTATTGTCTTTGCTTTGAAGATCTTGAGACACTATCCATAATGTATCAGGTGTGAGCTCTTTACTAATCATCAGAGTTTAAAGTATATATTTACTCAAAAAGATTGAAATCTGAGGCAAAGGAGATGGCTATAATTGATTAAAGATTACAATGTAACTTTTCAATATCGGCTTAGTAAGGCTAGCATGATAACAGATGCTCTGAGTATGAAATCTTCTGGATTATCATATATTTTGTTTACTTCTGATGAATCTCTAATATGGGATATGAAGAAGCTTCATTTGGAGGTGATTGCTTCTGTTGATCACGATTATGGTATTCTGGCTGAGATGGTTATTTAGCCATCTTTATAAGAAATGATTCAGAAAGTCTAGAAGTTAGATAAAAAATATTTAAAGTTTGTTGATAAAATCAAATATGGTAAGAAATTTAAATTGTGAGTATCTGATTTTAGTGTTATCTTTTGTAAAAATAGATTAAGGGTTTTGAATTCTAGAGATTTAAGATTAGTTATTCTACACAAGGCTCATTATTCAGGTTACAATATTCACCTAGGAAGCGACAAAATGTATAATGATATGAAATGTATGTTTTGATGACTCAGATTGAAAAATGATGTAGCAGCCTTTGTTTTTAAATGTGAAGACTCTCAATTAATGAAATTAGAAATTAACGACGAGAGAATTTTTGCAGACGTTATCTATTCCAGAGTAGAAGTGAGAAGAGGTAATGATGGATTTTGCTATGAGTTTTTTCAAGTCGAGGCAAAGACATAATGCCATTGAGGTTGTAGTGGATCGTCTGACGAAGTCTGCTCATTTTATTCCGATCTGATAGTCTGATTCCATGGACAGATTGTCACATATATAAGTACGTGAGATCTTCCGATTGTATGGGATATCAAAGGTGATTGTTTTTTACTGGAATGACATGTTTATTTCCCAATTATAGAAGGGTATTCAGCAAGGTCTAGGCATGAAATTACATTTCAGTATGACTTTTCATCTGTGGATTGACGGGCAATCTAAGAGTGTTATTTAGGTACTGGAAGATTTTTTAAGATTGTGTGTTCTGGACTTTGGTGGCAGTTAGAGAGATCACATTCCTATATTGAATTTCCTACATTAATGACTTTCAGTTAAGCATAGCTATGGCCCCTTAAGAAGCTATTTATGGTAGGAAACTTTCAGTTAAGTAAAGCTATGTCCTGGGCAGAGGTGGGTGAAATGAATTTGATTGGGCCAGCTTTGGTTGATAACACTACTGAAAAGATTATTTTAATTAGGGACAGATTAGAAGTTGTATAGGACAAACATAAACAATATTTTGATGCAAAGCATCGAGCTATGAAATTCTAGGTAGGAGACTTTGTATATATGAAAATTAGGCGATGAAAGGCTTCAACAGATTTGATAAAAAAAGGAAAGTTGAGTCCAAGTTATATTGGACCTTATGAAGTTATTGAAAGAATTGAAAAGTTTGCCTATAAGTTACAGTTGCCAGTTTTTATGTCTGAGATTCATAACATATTTCATGTCTCTTCTAATAAAATGAGTATTTAATTCTGGGAATTGTGTATTTGCTAATGAAATTGAGGTACATCCAAATTTGAGCTACGCAGAATAACTAGAAAGGATTATGTCTTATGATGTAAGGAGATTAATAAACAAACATATTCCAATGGTTAAAGTTTAGTGGAGAAACAAAACTAAAAAAGAAGCTATACAGGAGAAGGAATTTAAAATGAAGCAGTTGTATCATGATATATTTTGATGCGAGTCTTGAAATTTCAAGGATGATATTTTTATGAGGGGAGTTGTAACACCTAGAAAATTAGAGTGTTGTTCAACTTGTTAGTCGATGCTAGAGCGGAATGGGAGGTGGACGACAAACCAACGAAAATATATGTTCTAGCTTGATGGGTGTTGTTAGCATAGAAGAACATCATGCAAGGAATTACTCCATAATTAATGTGGTGTATGATTATTTGTTGTAGCTTAGATCAATGTATTCATTTCTCTATTATAAATATAGATGGGTATTACAGTGAATAAGAAAGAAGAAAGTCCTTTCTAATTTATACGATAAATCTACTAAAAATCAACACAGTAAATAATTTTGATGTCAATGCAAGTAACTTATGTTTCTTTCAGCGTTTATAAACTTGGAGCTTAACATTGCCTCGGTATAACAAATAAACTAAAATATTTTAGAATTGAGATAATAAAAAAGGGTGTTTACTTGGTGGATGAAGTTTCCACTGCTATGGGATTGAGGAAGGGTTAATGTGTGCTACTTTATATCTGTTTCCCAGAAAGGCTATTTCCATGATTTGAACTAATGATCTACACATCATAATGGTAGAGCCTAACCATTGCTTTGATTTGATCCGTTTATATTGAACGTCTAGCTTCACAAAAGGTATTCAGGATTGTTAAATTAGCTACGCGAATGAACATAAATGTTTGCTAATTGTGCTCAAAATTTGTTCATAGGATGTACTGGTTTGCTTATGCACCTATCTGTTACACAAACTGTACTTGTTTTGTCCAACTTTGTAACTCGTTTTAATTTTCATTAAAACTATTTGTACAAGGATACTTGCTGGTGCTATTCATGTTAGTGTTGGTTTGCTTACTATCCTTTTTAATCCTTAGACTTTGATATGAAGTACTTGAGGTCGCAAGTAATCCTATCGGATTTACTGAGTTCGCAAGCAACCCTAATGTGAAATTGGTAAAAACAGCGAGAATACCCAAGATCGGAGATGAAACAACCAATAAAACAATAGAACTTAATTAAATACTCGAAGCAAAATAAGCTAGAAGAAAAGATACAATTGATCCTCTATTCGATAGGAGGATCGTCTCTCCCAAATCTTTAGACAAGAGTCTAGAGCTCAAGACGTCAAAGAGACTAAAAGAGGACAATAATCAAAGCATGACCTAACACTTGCCCCTCATACCTATTTATAGCCTTCATCCCTAGCCATAACCACCCCTCCCTTTTAAAAAAATAATATTTTAATTAAATTAAATAGGCGTGGGCCCCTTTCCTAAAATAATATTTTTAATTAAATCAAATAGGTGTGGGCCCCTAGGCTAGGCGGCAAACCAAGGGAGGCGGTTTGAACCGCCTCCTGTAGACTATTTCCGGCCCAGGTGGGGCCGGCTGGGTCGGTTCTCGATGAACCGACCTATCAGACTTCTCTACTCTTAATTGAATATCTTGTATTAAATTATTTTTAATTAATCAATCTTGGCATTGACTTTCATACTTGGGCAATCTGACAGTAATTTGTGAATCTGTTTTCCTGCACTACAGGATCCAAGAAAGAATCAATATAGTTTTGCAATATCTGGAAATGGGAACTAATGGACTTCTTCACAGTGAGCAACAAGATTTAGTTCTTTCCTCTGCATATGAAGCAGCTATGGAAGCCCTTTCCTCTCTAATCACTCAACGTAAACGTGGAAATGGATCAAAGAGGACTGAAAAATTTGATCAGATGTTTAGGTATCTTCAGGTAATTTTGATTTCATATAAATGGAGGCATGTTATGTTTAGTTTTCATGCCGTCACCCTATAAGTAAGCAAGGATAATTTATTTGATAAGTAATGTAATTATATAATTTAATATAATTATGTATGTGTATATATTTATGTATGTATGTATGTATATATCAAAATGATCATTTTGAAGTGTAGTATTTTATAAAAATAACTTTGATCAGTTTCAAGATTTGCGGGGGTATAATTTTTAAGAAAATTTCAACATTGCATTTTAACATATTTAGGCATTACATGTACAACGAATAATAGATTTAACACATAAGTAATAATTAACACAAATCAAATAAGTAGGAAGACATGCCAAATCAAGTGAAAAAAATGAAAAAAAAAATTATTGAAAATTAATTTTGGATTATCAATAAAATATAATTCATTTTAATTTGTATTCAGCATCATTGAGTTTTTCTGAGTAAATCATGCACTTAATCAAACATAGAAACACCAAAACACATAGATTAAGCTATTATTTTAGAAATATTCATTTATATAATTAAAGCATCTTGATTCTTCATTTTGAGCTCATCTTCAAACTACAATGACTCTGAACAACTTTTGCGAGTAGACTATAGAGTCATCATGACCATGGTTTATCTAGCATCTCAATAACCAATAGAGCACTTATCAAATCATTAGATGCAAAAATGAGGTTTATTATTATCAAATCACTAGTAAACCAATCATAATACATGATATATGTGGTATTGATTTTTCTTTTCCAGCTCTTCATGTAACCACAATAATATGGGCTTGTGGCTGGGTTTTTTGAGGGTGTTGGGGAGTGGGGGTTAGATTGTGAGCAATATTTTGAGGGTGCTAGTATGAAAGTTCATATTTTTAATATGATAACTGAGAAAAAAACTTTGACTTTTAATAAACTAGGGTCTCATATTGAAAATCAGTCAATATTTTACTACACTATTGGTTGCTTTGACCACATTAGAACTGTAATATTTTTTGGCTTTTTTATGAAATCTTTTTTTACCCCATTTAGTGGGACAAAGACTTGATGTTGTTGTTGTATTATCGTAGTATTAATGCATAAGTGAAGTAACTTGCTTTGTTTTTACAGGCTTTAGGTTTGGATCAACGTTTGGCTGGTCTTAAGATTATCCACATTGCTGGAACAAAGGGAAAGGTAGATATTTCTTGCTGCAAATACTGAGAACAACGCGGATGTTTTCTTTCTTTTATTTATTTATTTATTTATTTTTTTGAAAGCAATTTTTTGTGCATGCATTTCTGATTGGTACCAACAATTATCTTAAACTACGAATTTAATTATTGAATGCTAGGGGTTTTTCTTGGTTTCTTTAAGATGTGGCCTTTTCAGGTTTAGCATTATATTTTATAGTAAGATTGTATCTTATTCCAACTAGTGTTTCCTGTTAATTTGCTGGTCCCTTGAGACATTGCATTCTTTCTCTTATTGTAAATATGAAATACTCCTATGGATAAAGGCACATAAATATATTTTCTATCAACATGGTATACGAGCCAAAAAACCCTGGTCGCCTTCCCAAGCTTCTTTTTTCTTTGGCTTTATCTTATATGATACCATCAGTACATTTATAAAGTTTAATGGTGCCAATTATTTCTTGTGGTCAAGGGCCTTTTGTTTTGCTTTTGGTTCTCACAACAAATTCTCTACTTTGGTGCATCTTCTTTTGAATGGCAAACATTTGAACATTCTCATTTGGATGTTCAATAATCTCGAATGTTTTTTTGTCTCCTCAGTCATATTTGTGTTTGCAAAGGCTTTGAAACAACAGAATGAGAATTTTTTGCTGCTAAATTTTTCTTGGGCCTTTATCCATCTCTTCAACACGTGTGGTCTCAACTAATGGTGGATTCTACAATTCCCAATCTGAAATTGATTGCAGCAAAAGGCAAATCTTGAACACTACAGATCACAGAGGGCTGGTGGTGTTTAATGTGGGTGGCAGCTGACAGGCGGCATGAGAATGTAATGGAAATAGCAATTGTAAGAAGAAGAAGAAGTGGCGGGCTGGTGAGAAGAATTGATGTCCGCTGAAGCTGAAGAATGTGGAAGAGGTTGCTGGGTATGAGGACAAAACCGTGGCCTAGAGAATGTGGCTATGCGGAATGAATTTAGGACAACGAGAGCACCATTTGTTAAACTTCGTGATCTTCCAAAAAGAAAAATCACCTTTAGAATAGGTTTAGACTCCCATGTGTAGAAGAGAGGAGAGAAATCAAAATTGTATTCATTCCATAACTTTTTCTTATAATAGGAGGGGTATTTATTATGCATGGGTAGACCAAGTTTATAATATAGAACTGGTCTACCTAATACAAATTTAAAATATAATAAAAGAAGTAAATTAGTGCTTATTACATATGAATAGACTATTTAGTTTATATTTTATTTGGCCTAAGATATATTGCTGTCCTTTGCTTATCGTAGTGTCAATGTGAAATATTTTTTTAATTCATCTTCTTATTTAGTAGACTTTTATGTTTGTAGGTTGGTCTACCATGTTTGTAGCTCATGCTTCACAATTTGATTATACAATTTTAAGATCCAATAATATTTGTTAATGTCTAATAGTGTAACAAGTAGTAGTTAATTGATATATATGTTCCAACTTGATGGGGGCATCAACATTATTTTTGTACATTAAGAAATGTGCCTTGTTGTGTCAAGCGCTCTTTTTTTAATATTGTGGTCCTTCAAGACTTGTATTTTTTTCCCTATTATGGAATAAGAAATTCTCTTAAGAAAAAAGACAAAAAATTGTTCTTCCTCTCAACATGAGGATATGCAGGTAATGCGTTTAATTACTATGATGTTAATTTATAAAAAATTCATGTGTCTATACAAGAAATTAGCATTTGATAGGCGTGCTGAAGCAATGTAAACTTCTAATTCAATCTGCTAACGTGTTAAGATCAATACAATGGAGCACTTTTTCTGTCTATGTTGGGTTTGGATGGACAGCTTTTCATATTGCTTTGTACCTTTATGGAAGAGACAATATCGAGCTATATCATTTTTTTAGTGCTTACATACCATGTAATAGGTGTTATGAGAGTGGAATACTGTGATCCCGAGATGACCCCAATGCATTAGTAGATTGACATACATCAATCCAAAAGCTCAAGTTAATTGATAAGGTGTAGTGTTTTTCTCTTTCAGTGCAATGTAGAATATATATATATATATATATATATATATATATATATATATATATATATATAGCCTGGGAAAAAGAAGTACAATCCATAGAAAATACAGAATATATTTACTAGATAAAGATAAGAGTACAGTGAGGGAAGTTATAAGAAATTGTCAGAGAAAAATAAATACAACATCACCAAAAAAGATGCAAAGTATTCATTTAGAATGTCTAGCTTGAAGTCTAGTGAATAAAGGTGTGTATGGATAGATTTTCTTCTAACTCTTGTTCCTTATGGTATAAAACATATGAAATCTCTTATCCACATGAGAGTTGACAGTATGAATGCTCCAATAATCATAATCAGAAATCTGTTGAGATAAGTTGTCGTTCTGATCTCAAGTAGGATAAAGTTGAGTTGTTTCAAGAACTCGAGGAATACTCTTGTAATAATATCAGCAGATGATGAAGTGGTCAACATCACAGGACTAGTAAGAGCAGGAACATCATCCACTCTCTTTAGAAATGAATTGATATCTGGCTCCAAGATTTGGGATTAGATCTATGCTGAAGAGGCAAGAACTTCTGCCAAATGGTTATGAGAATCATTATGAGCATTAGGTGGAAGGTCTTGCCCCTAAAAATTAGTATTTCTCAGTTCATAATAAGCCTTGAAACATTCAAAGAATTTATGCCCAAAAATATGATAGGAGTAGTTTCGTGAGATAATTTCAAATTCCACTTTTTACTAGTTTATTGACGGAGGGGGCCCAATCCACTCCTCTTTATGAAACATGGCTGGAACGTCCAATTCCACCAAGACTCTAGCCACAGACGACCTAGCAAAATAGGTAGTCGTTGAATCCACTTTTAAAGGCTTCCCAAAAATAGAAGTGAATGAAAATAGGCTAAACTGATTGAAATAGTGCAGACAAAGTAGTGGAAAAGAGATCTAAACAAAGGTGATAGAAGCTTTCATAGAGCAATAAAAATTGGGGGATCATTTAGCATATGTATCGAGGGGCCAATGATATAGTATGAATGTTGTAAGAAGAGTCTAATGTAACTTGCTTGTTAAAAATCTCTTATGATGATGTGTCAATATTCGATGAGCTCAACAAAGTAATCACTTTTCAGTTGTAAATAGGAAGAACTTATGAATTACATCCATGTTTGGATGTCCTATAGAGAATTCACCAATAAGTGAGAGGACAAGTGGCCTAGCAAGCTTTGGTATTGTCTCATCAAAAAAGAAATGAGCAGGCTGGTATTGAAAAGAAAAGGTTGTTTTGAAAGTTGTTGAAATCTGTTGAAAGAAAAAATGAGGGCTGTTATATGGGGTGGATTGATCACCCATGACATTCGTACCATAAATAATTCGCAAAGGAGCGCAATGATTATGGAGGTGGGCTGGGCGGTGGGGGAGGCACAACTACATGAAATGACACAAGAGGAGAAGCCTTGGGAGAGCCATGGTCCGCTTGGGAAGGAAGTGACATCTAACACTACTAGAGGAGGAGGGATTGGTGGAGGCTGATGAGACATGGATTACAGAAGAACCTCTATCAGTAACCAAAGAAATAGAAAGAGCATGATGATGAACATGAGAGAGAGAGAGAGAAAAAGTCTCATTGACGAAAATAAAAGATGACATTATGAAGGCCATCCTAAGGTTCGAGCGGATTGAGAGCGACCGAGATGCGAATGCCATGAAGAGTTGTTAGCATCAAACACTACCTATAGATCCAGTAGCAAACTCTAGGGTGAGCATAAATGCTGCCAGAACAGAGTTGCATTTGTAATATGAGATCATGGGGGGTGGATGTGCAAACGAAGTGGATGGAGGTGAGATTTCATGGGACGACCATTTTGAGAGTCCTTCACATCAGTTATCATCCCCCTCAAATAAAAACTTAGAACGTCATGCTCCAAATGTACACTTAAGTGGAACTTGCATGATAGACTCATGCTCTTAACTTTTACACAGCCATTGTGAACCCACCAAGATTTGAAGGGCCACCAATCACATTAACCACTTGATCCTAGCTAAATTCTTAGCCACAGTACCACTTGTTTGGAGAGTGGAATACTTGGGGCCTGTGTTGAGCTAGATATACTAGTAGGTTGATATCTATCAACAAAAAATTTTAAGCCAATGAATATGGGCCACCATACCATATTTGTAACTCAATTCATGTTTCACCCGCAAAATGGGACTATTTTCCATTTCATTCTCAGGTGGATCCTAGCAATGGAATGGTCCTGTATCCTAAAATCATTTCACAAAGCTGATAAAATTCTTGAACATTAGAAGGAACACTGCACACGTTTTACATTAAAAACCCCTAGAAGGGGAACCAAATAGATACACATTTATATCCTTTTCATGTTGATAAAGTGGACTCTGTTTTTTCTACTTATAGCATGATAAATGAAATATATGTATTTGGGTCATTTTTTCTATTTCAAATGACCGAGTAAGGCCTGTCTTCTTTGTTTTTAAGCCGTGCTGCACTAAGAGTTCAGTCTGGAAACCATACTTTTTTGTTCTCCTTTTTTTAAGGGACTATTCCTGAGAAGCCTCTCTTTTACATTTCTTTGAAATTTGAATCATCTCTTAGGCTGACATGATAATCTTGTTAATTGGTGGAGCAGTTTTAGCATAACACTAGATGTTATGATTTTAACCATTCTCATTTGCAGCGTATCTCACAGAAATAGTATTTTTCAGGGTTCAACGTGCACATTTTCTGAGGCTATTTTACGGGAATGTGGTCTTCAGACTGGTCTTTTCACATCTCCACATCTGATGGATGTAAGAGAAAGATACCGAATTAATGGGTTGGTACTCAAAATCTATAAATTTATTGCTGCTATATCTGCAGCGGTGCATTATTTACTTGTCCAATCTTACCATTTAGCTTCTAACCACTCAATTTTTCTTATATAACCATTGGTTTAGCTTTTGCCTAATTCTACCTTTAGAAAATGTGAGATAGAGCATAGTTATTAGAAATTATTCTTTTTCTTCTGTAAATTTGTGTTATATGAAATGAGATTCTTCTTGTTTCATACCTTTGTTGATATGCATGCAAGAGTTGGCTGTTGTTTTCCTTTAATTATGTGTACAGGAAATAAACTAATCCCGAGAAGGCGTTAAAATACTAAACTTGACGGATCATTCTTCTCGCAATCCTGAAGTCCCATAGATATAACTTCAAACCATCTTAACAGTGACCAACCTCCACTTTTATAGTTCAACAACTTGTAATGACACTGTTTTTTTTTGTTTAGGTTAGATCTTTCACATGCTAGGGAAGCAGCACCAAGAATATGTTTGGAAAAATCCTTAAATTAGTTAATAAAAAAAAAAAAAAAAAAATCTATGGCATATACAATAACAACAATAACATCAAGTCATTATCCCACTAGATGGGGTTGGCTACATAAATCCTTTTCTCCATTGTGTCCTGTTAAGAGTTAATTTTTCTTTCAAATCTTATAAAAATATTATTTTTTATATTTTCTAACCAAGTCTTTTTAGGTCTACCTCTATCTTTGTTAACATAGGCCAAATCTAATACATCTACTCTCCTAACCGGTCATCGAAAGACTGACGTTTTATGCGACCAAACCATCTAAGGTGACTCTCTCTAATCTTATATGCCACCGGAGCTACTCCAACCTTTTCACGTATATGCTCGTTTTGCATCCTGAAGCACATTTATCATGGAGTTCGAGCAAGCATTTTTTAATAACTGATCTGTTTAGAAGAGAATCTTCAAATTAAAGTTGAGTCCTAAGTGGTTTGATTTCTTTCCTCCAATCTCTTGGAGCTTCTTTAGTTTGCATTGCTAATACTTGTTGAATTTGAGAAGATTTGGAAAACCTATTTGGAAATCAGACATAGCGAGTGAGGGTCTACTTCACTTGGACATCTTTTGGCCTTTTGATGAGGAGACTATTAGTAGCTCTGAAAGTTCGACTACCATTATCCACTTGGCCCTATGCCAGTAAACTGATCCTTCTTTCACTTTTAAAACTTGACTTGCGGAGGCTTTGTGAGTTTTAGAATTATTCTTATATGGTCTTTGAAACATTCTAGGAGGATGACCCTAAGGAGCTTTGTGTTTTGAGCATTTGAGACTAATGCAAATGTTAATCCTGTTGGATTCTTCTTCTAATAACTTAGGTCATTATTAGGGAGTTGGGAGTCTTCAACTTAATTTCTAAGGGGAAGCTACAATGATTATGTTAACTCTTTCAATTATGACATGTAGTAATTGCGCCCGTCATAGGGATCAAAATGATGCAGGACTACTTAAATGCGATGATTATGTAGTCATTTAGGCATTGCACAACTATTAGATTAGAACAACTGGGAACAAAATTATAAGCAATTTTAAACGATGATTAAAACCAAAAAGGAGTTCATTTGCGTAGGCTAAATCACATGCTCCGAGTTTGAACTATCAAGATAGTTGAGAAAATAAAGACAATACGAAATAGTAGTTTTCAAGTTAATCCCTAATCTAACAACAAGATGTAGGATGCATAGAAGGTACGCTCAATTCCTACGAGTGACTAAGCTTAGCAAGAGCACGTGGAGGAAGCTTTCGCAACGACAATCTACCCAATTGAGAATTTAGATTTAGGAGAATTTGCATGCAAGTGGGAAAGAGGAAAACCTTTGCTTAAGGAGACGTGGAGATCCTCCACTTGATGCCGTCGAAGTACTCGTCAATGGATTCCAACATTCCTTGGTGATTGGAAGTAGAGTCTCCTTGGTCTTTGATCCGCCTCACAAGTGAGTACCAAGAGAAAGAAGTTCCTTCTTGCAAATGAAGAGGAGGCAAAATCTCACGGCATTAATCCTAATTTGAACCTCAAAATCTGAGAAAGAAAATCTCAGATTTGGGTAGAGGAGGGTGGGGCTTAGTGGGAGAGAGCCAAGGCGTGAATTTCTCTTGGCGTAATTGAGAGATGGGGCGGCTAAGGAGGGATGGCGGGATGTGGGGGATGGAGTTTTGAATTCCGTAAATCAATTACTTGATTTAGGGACTAATTGCAGTCATGAAGAGATGGGAAAATTTCGGCCAAGACAAAGGAGAAATAATTTGATTTATTTCTTAATGCACTTATGAGATAACTAGGAAAGAAATCCAAGTTGACTCACATGGGGGCCGGCGGCATGCTAGGAGAGAGGGGGGGGATTTGGGATGATTTAGAAAGCTTCCTAATTTAAATTCATAAGATTGGAAAGATTTAATTCAATCCTTTCTTATTTAAAAGTTAATTAGGCATGAATTCAAAAGTTTCCTAAAATAGAATTCGTGAATTAGGAAAGTTTATTTGAATTTTGAATCCATCGAATTCGAAATTTCAAATTCTTCCCAAATTCATTCAATCGTAAATTAGGAAATTTCAAGGGGATGATGAAAGGGAGGTGGCCGGCGGGTTGTTATGAGATGGTCGGTGGTTTTGTGGGGGAAAGGAGCTCGGGTAGAGGGAGGCCGTGGGGCTTGGGGAAAGAGGGGGGGTTGGGTGAGGTGGGGAGGCGTTGGACGAGGGGAAGATGAAAAGATAACGAGGAAAACCACGAACCCGGCCGTCTCCAAGGTTGGTGGGTGATGCGCCAATCTCCTTCCTCTCCTAGGAAGCTCCTCCATTAGAACTCTCAAGGCTCTCAAACACAACCGTAGGCAAATTTCTTAATAGTCATTCATTAACTTCAAAATAATATAAAGGGGCTTTAAATAGCCTCATACAAAAGACTCCAAATAAAATGACACACATGCCCTTAGGCTTACACATGACAACTCCTATAAAAAGGGTACAATGGGAAATAATAAAACACACATAAGCAAATAATAAAATGCATGAAAATAAAATACATCGACTCAAAAATATAAAGACTCGATCGTGGCCGTAGATCGGCGGCCACGTCTCGGGTAAACTTTCCATGATGATCTGATGTCCCCATCACAAAAGGCTTACAAACTTTTCTTAAGTTGTTGATGTAAGCAAAACAACGCAAATCCGAAAGAAAAAACAAAAGAAACTCAAAAGAAATTTCAAAACACACCTTAATTACTTAGCAATCCTTTTGGAGAACAAAATAGACAAAATAGAACTTCCAAAATCAGTTTTAGGAACCACTGACATCCAAACAAACCAAGAACAAAAGAAAGCTGACAAAAGAACAAAATAAAATTAAAAAAAACATTATCCTCAGAACATCCTGCAAGAGGATTCCTCACATGTATCGAAAGTAGGATAATAAGCAAAATAAGGTTTAAGAAAGCAAACCAACGGTCTACCACAGTAAAAGGGGTCCAACGTCCTTTAACTCCTCCAGCAAATGTCTCCAAAACTGCCCACAGAACTTGCCAACGGAACCAGAAGAAAGATACAGGTGGAGTGGAACTTGCGTAGAGAAGAAGGAGGTTAGAAGACCGAGAAGAAAGAGGAGAAGCTCGCAAGCTTTCCTAGGGGAGAAGGAGAATGGAAAAAGCTCTCAATCTCTTCCAAAGAAGAAAACCCTCAGGTTTTTTTAAGCACTTAGCTCTCAAAATAATCAACCAACCCTTCTATGTCAAAGCATTTCATATTTATAAGCAAAGAAGAAAGCCCAACAGCCAATGCACCCATAATTCCTCCAATAAACTTTAGGGATAGGAAAAGCCAAAAGACACTTTAGTTCCAAAGCAGCAGCCAACATCTTTCCAGAAAACAGAGAAGAAACAGATCACGGGACCAACAGCCAGCCACGGAACAGCCAGGATTCACGGGAAAAGCACCGAAACAATAAAGGAACAGCAGGCCCAAGGAATCCAGAAAACGAACAGGCACCCCAAGCAGCCACGGCTGCATAAATTCCAGCCTATTCCTCTCCCAATGCCACAAGACACAGCTCTCCAAACAACCATAAAAGGAAGAGAAAAAAGAATAGGAAAAGGCAAGTTCCACTCACCAAAATCTGCCATAAAGTAGTACTAAAACTTCAGCTTATAATGAGCTCAACTTCACATGATATTAATGAGCTTGCACTACTTAGATCTCAACCACCAAAGCCCAAACCGAAACAAAACAGCCACTGCACATCTACCTCCACCAAATAGCACAGGGATATGTTGGACCCATAAAACCGGCAAACCAAAAGAAGGCAAACTTAAACCAATTTCTACCAATCATGATCACCGGATGTCTTCCATCATTGGATAGCCTAAAAAAAAACACAAAATAGAAAGTACGAAAATACGAATATTGTTCAATACAAAATTAAAACAGAAATGTAAATGCATCAGTTGTTGATGCGGATTAGTGGCCTTGTATTGAACTATAGAATACATGTTTGCAGATCACCAATATAGTTAGGATCAGGTTGTTAACGACGTCGTATTTTCAGAAAATAGTGTCTTTTTCACATTTCATTTTATTTAACTAATGAAGATAAATGCTTTTTGAATAATAAATCTTTTGTCATACCATTTGGCTGCAAATCGTCTTGATATTAGAATCTATTATTAAGTCATAGAACATTGTTATGGAATTCTTTGTTAGAGAAAGTGTTGATGGTGACGTACCATTCATAATAGCTTTTATTGTTCAATATCTATCAGGCTGAAATATGTGCTCTGCCTGATATAATTTTACCCTTTTTTAATGTGATTACTCTTGTAACTATCAGGTCTGATATATCAAGAGAAAAATTTCTACTGCATTTCTGGGAATGCTGGCACCAATTAAAGGTGACTGTTGAGATTCTCATTTTAGCTGCTGATTTATTTGTTGTTCAATCCAACTTGTTCTGATATATGATTGATAGTCTAACCTTTGATCTTTACTATATTTCACTAAAATGTGTTTCGTACTGGACTGCATTACAAACAGTATAATAATCGTTAGACAAAATTGTTGTGCGCTTTGCACGACTTATCTACTTGAAAATAGTTTTTGACTTACTAAATGTTTAAGGTAGTTGCTTTCCCATACTCATTCCACGCTATAACTAGTCTCAGTTCATATAGTTTATTAATTTGTTCTGCAAAGTGTTAAACGTTTCCTCATCTTTCTTTTGGAATTGTATTCCTTAACATTCTTTCATCATAATATGAGAATTACTTTATCTTCTTCACTTTGAGTGTGCTCTTTAGGGGTTTCTCTTGTAATATTAAAGTGGAAACCATGCTTGGCATTTTTTTTTCTCATCCAAATGTGGCACCAATTTGTTTGTTTATGTAAACAATTTATGTGCTCCCGTTCTTTTCCTACTCTAATTCTGTTGAAACTTACGCTGATGATACATTACAAATGTCAAAGCACTATTTTTATTTTCATTATTACAGTGTTTCATTTATACTCTTCTAAGGATCTGTCAGCATTTATCAAGCTGTTCTACGCTCACTGTTCTCAGTCATGTAGTATTGTAAAAAGTCTTCTTACTTTTTCTTTTAAGCATTGTACTCATATTCAAGTGTTCTCAAACTTTCAGGACCTTTTAAGGATTTCTGAATAGTAGATTCTGGAACTCAAACCAATATCTTTCAAATTCTGTTTTTCTTCCTGCAGGCAAAATGTGTAAAGGATCTACCAATGCCTACACTGTTTCAGTTCCTTACTCTCCTGGCATTTAAGATATTCTTATCTGAAAAGGTGGTATATCTAAGCCTTTCTATATTAATGTTCCTAATTTATATGGAGTCAATTTTATGTAGTTTTCTTGTATCTGTTGCTCCTTTGAACCTTGGATCAGTATCTTATCCATTTTCTGTCAATTACCCTAGTTCTTAATATTTTCCTGTCCAACTCCCAGATAGAATTAGCTTGATGCATTACTATACCATATGAAGTACTGTTTATTTCTGCCAAATTTTTATTGTAAGTTTTGCTTTGTGCAGGAAACTACTCTCAATAAAGCAAATGAAGCTTTTTTAACTTCGAATTTGTAGTGCTCGTACTAATTATTTTGTCATTATGGGCAGTTAACCTATAAAGAACTGGTTCATTACAGGTTGATGTTGCTATTCTTGAAGTTGGGCTAGGTGGGAGGTTTGACTCGACTAATGTGGTAATTGTTAGGACGTGAATTTCTTGGGTTTAAATTGCGTTTCTCTATTATATTAATTTTGGAATTCTTTACTTTTTTTATAACTTCTGAATGAAGCTGCAAAGGTCTGTTGTAAATGAGAATGGTTCAAATTGGCTCAAATTGTTCAATGAAATCAAGCAATATAAGAGCGAACTGTAGCCAAGTGTGCTCAGCTTTAGATGCCTTTTGTGTACTAGATTCTTGAGAGCAGATCTTACCAGTCAATGATTTAATATTTTTTAGCGAATTAAAGCCCGATTTTTTGGAGAAATTATTACGTGCGGAGTCCGGACGTAGAGTTACGCCCGGACTCCAATAAAAACGTGACACATGTTTTTGTACACCGTGTGTACAAATTTGTACACACTGTGTACATAGTTTGTATATTATGTATATAAGTTTGTACACACTATGTGCATAATTTTGTAATTTGTGCACAAATGTGTATAATTGCGCACTGTGTACAAGGACACATGTCGCATTTTTATTGGAGTCCAGATGTATCCGGACTCCGCATGTAATAATTTCTCAATTTTTTGGCTCCATGCAGCTATAGCTTATTTAAATTTCTTTAGCACATTGTTAGCCTGGACTTTTCTGCAAAATTTCAGTATTCACTGGTGCAGATCCAATTTTTTGATCAATTTTTTTCACATTTACAAGCAAGCTATTTTTTAAAAAAACCAGCTCATTAATACCTTCTTCAAATCATGTTGCAAATGGATGATTGAAAAAACCAAAAAAACAGGTTAAAGAGCCTGTTGTTACTGGCATCACCTCACTGGGGATGGATCATATGGAGATCTTAGGTAATCCATCCATGCAAAGTTCATTGAGTATTTATGAACAATTTTCTTTATTTGGGATTTTTAATCTTTGCATTTTTTCACATTTGAATATGTTGATCTCATTACATGATAAGTTCTTATTAATTTTTAGAAATGCCAGTTTTTTTTTCCATTGATAATTTTGCAATCTTGTTATTTTCCTGTGGACTTCATTTGTAAAAAGCTTTATTTTCTTTTGATGATGATGATGATTAATTAAGATTCAATGTTGAAAGCCTAATGTTCTTTGAGGTTTTTTTAATTTAGATTCAATGGTGAGAGAGCCTAATGATTGTGGATGCCCATTTGGCCCTATCATTAGATTAAGCTAATATAGGCTAATCCAGTTAATATGTTAAGCTAATTAAAGTTCCATGGACACCTATGATGCACAAACACGGACATGTCGACAAGAATACGACATGGCACAGGACATGCCAATTATTAAAAATATAGGACACGGACACGGGTTGGACATGATATATAATTTTTATATTTTAAAATAGTGTATAAAAATTGAATAAGTATAATATTAAAAATAATTTGAAAATAATAAGTCATTTAACTATAATTTATGCTTAAAATGATTAATGTTAGGATGTCGAGGGTCGGACGTTGATATTGTGTATCATACATCGAGAGAGGAGACGAAAATGCTGTCAAAATTCAAGCATCGATGTTATGAAAAAGTATTTTGCATTCGTGCATCAATATTGAGAGGGCATCTGGCATTGATGTTGAGCTGGCATTGGTCATTATTATTAAGGCGACATCAGACAAGGATGAGCTATCAAGTTATGGGTTTAGAAATTGCTTACGCTGAGCATCAATGTCAAGATAGTGTTAGACTTTGATGTTGAGATGGTTTTGAAATGTCTATGTTTTAACGACATCAAACGTCAATGTTTAGATGATGTTGGGCATTGTGTGAAACCAAAGTTGTGAGCTATCAAGGATAAATGAAATGAAAATATTCGATGAATGGGGAATTAAGTACGAGAGATTGATTTGGTGTTGTGAAGAAGAAATAAGAAATTTAATTTTTATAATTTAAAATAAATAAAAATTTTAAATACAAGATTATATTTTAAAAAAAATCATAAAATATTTAAGACACGCATGTCCAATTTATATTTAATATATATTTTTAATCAGACATGTTTTCGGCCTGTTCGACACGTGTCGGAGGCTTGTCGGACGCTTATCATGTCGGATACGTGACATACACTTTACGTCTCTTTTAGTAGAAGTGTCGCTGCATCACATATGGAATTGTACTCAATCTTGTGTGAAGAAGATCCAAAAAGTAAGCACCATGCAGGCTACAAGAGTTATAATTAGTAAAGATGCTACATCATCAAGGAAGAAGTGTCATCAAACCAACTCGTTCAATTTTAAGAAAGAGGAGGACAACCACCATGGCCTCTCTTCTCCTTATTCCCTTGTTTTTTAAGGTTAGTCAATTTGATTAGTCATCCATAACCTAACTACTTGTAGTTTGAACTATCAAATTACTTGTTTATAAGCCTCATCTCCTACTTATATAAAAATGTGTTTTGTGAAAGCCAAAAATGGATAAAATATTAGGCGCCACTAGTGTTACATATTAGATTGCGTTGTTTTTCCAAGTTTTCGATATTCTTTACCCTTTTATTTCCCTACTTTTGTTCTAAGGAAAAATTGAGGTGTAAATAAGTGCAACCAAGGGGGAATCCAATCTAAGGGTTCCCTTATTCCTCATCTAGGGAAGGGTTTCTGCAATCTACACATGGATTCAAATTTCATCTTTTTACGCCTCATTTGGCCATGAACAGTAAACTCAACTATAGGGAGATCAGCACATTCTCCCTTCCCTTTGAAGCTTATGTGAGATAGGCACATCGTCTCCTAAATTTTGATATCCTACCTTGGATAAAGCATATGCCTATTAATAAAGAATTGTTGGTTAGGTTTAAAGTTTTTTTTTATTATTATTTTTAATTTTTTATTATATTTTAGTTTGATAAAAATTACATTTTAGAACACTTTATTTACAAAATTGTTGCAAGTTAAGTGCAACCATTTTGGTCATAATTATTGTGCAAGGGTATTTTCATTTGACTTTGTTGTTCAATTTGGATTTTAGGATATATTTTTAGCTTAGGCTATGCCTAACAAAGCCTCTCCTTCGTACTCCCTAGCGACCCCACACATGCAATTTTCCAAGGATTATTGGTGGATGGTGAATCCATCGAACGTATAGAAAGCCATAATGTGTAGAATAAGTTTTGCAATTATGAGTGGATAATCTTGTAGGAAGGTGTGGTAAGTCAAGTGGTGTGAGCTGAATTTGCCAAAGAGTGGTGGTATTGATGAGAGCAATCGTAAGTGGGAGGAAATGTTTGAATTTGTAAATTTAAAGATACAAATGTTATGTGTAATTTTAGATATCCTAAATGAAAATTATTTGTGAACTCACAAAACTTATAATGGATCGCGGGGATAATGTGAATATATATTTTCTTTAATTTCTTATGCCGCCACCATCACCACCAACAGCAAAAACAACAAGCCTTTGTCCCACTACGTGGGGTTGACTACATGAATCTTTTTTCTCCATTGTGTCCTGTTAAAAGTTAAATTCTCGTTTAAATCTAATAAAGAAATATCATTCCTAATATTCTCTAATCGAGTATTTTTAGGTCTACCTCTACCTTTCTTAACCTAAGTCAAATCTAATACCTCTACTTTCCTAATTGGGTCATCGGAAGGCCGCCGTTTTATGTGACTAAATCATCAACAACAATCTTTAATAATATAATTTTATTTTAATTCTGTTGATTTTTACAACATTATCCTTCAAACTCTTATTTACAATCACACATACATCATTTCTAGTACGACTGCTACCAGAATACCATTGTTTAAATCCTAAACTATCAATCTCCTTAGCATTCTCTCCAACCCATTTAGTTTCCCGAATGCATATAATATTTATCTTTCTATGAATCATAATATTTATTAATTTCATTAATTTGCTTGTAAGGGAACCTATATTCCAAGTTCCTGTTCTAATTTTAGTTTCATGGACTTAGCTTTTTAGCCCACATCTGTCCATGATGTGGGAACCCTTGCTTATTTAACACTGCACCCGAATGCCGGTGCAGTTGCCCTTGTACACTTGTCGTTGTATTCAAGTTATACAAAGCGTCACTTTCAAGGAATACCCTAGCATTAACACAGTATATTAAATAATTCATGTCATGATTATCCGACAAGTTTTACGATGGTTGTTGACCACCTAACGCAACTCTCTACTTTTCTCATCTAGGACTTGGGACCTGGCAATGGTAGTGTTTAATTTCAAGGGCCATTTTGACTTTTTTTCTCCTTTTTAGTTTATAAATTAATACTTCAAATCTATGTTTGAGTAGAAATCACAAGTGAGTAGTTAATGTCATCTTTTACATAGCTAAAAATGATTGTTAATTGTCAGATACAAATATCTATAATTTTTATCAATTTTTTCTTTTTAAAAAGGAAAAAAAAAGTTGCTAAAGAAATAAACTTTCTTGAATACTAACTAAATTTGCAGTTCCATATTTTTGAGTTTAGAGGTTCTTTTAACCATCTCCTATCTCTAGCAAGATCCATCAACTATGATGCACAGACACGGGCACGACAACACGGATATGACACGAAACGGACAGTGGACACATCAATTATTGAAAATATAGGATACAAAAACGGGTTAGACACAATAGTATAATTTTATATTTTAAAAATAGTGTATAAAAATTGAATAAATATAATATTAAAAATAATTTAGAAATAATAAGCCATTTAACTAGAATTTGTATTTAAAATAATTAACATTTGGATGTTGAGCGTTGATGCTGTGTATCAGGCATCGAGAGGGGAGATGACAATGTTGTCGAGAGTCGAGCATCGATGTTATGCAGTATCAGGCTGGTCGTTGATGTTGAGAGGGCGCTGGTCGTTGATGTTGAGAAGATGTTGAGCAAAGATAAGCTGTTAAGTTGTGGGTGTAGAAATTGTTAGTTCGGAGTATTAATGTCAAGATAGTGTCAGACTTTGATGTTGAGATGATTTTGAAATATCGATGTTGTAACGACATAAGACGTCGATGTTGAGATGATATGGGACATTGTTGTAAAACCAAAGTCGCGGCCCGTCAAAGAGAAATGAAAATGAGAATATTTTATGAATGGTAGTACTAAGTGCTGTTGATTGATTTGGTGTACGAAATTTAGTTTTTATATTTTAAATAAATAAAAATTTTAAATACAAGAAATAATAATTAAAAAAATCATAAAATATTTAAGACATGGGTATCGAACATGCTTGTCCAATTTGTTTTTAATATTTTTTTAATCGGCACGTTTTTGACATGTCCGACACATATCGGAGGTGTGTCGGACGTGTTCTTGTCGGATACTGCACGTCTCTTTGAGGAGAAGTTTCGGTGCATCATAGTCCATCAATTTGATGTGCTATTTGTAAATTTTTGTGTATTATAAGGCAAAGTAAATCTGTTATGTTGCTAGTGTTAGTTGCGTTGCTTTGTGATATAACGTCGAAAATGATCAAAATTGTCCTTTTATTCTTTATGAAGGACCAAAATTATACACAACTATATTAGAAGATCATTTTGATCCCTCAAATCTTTAAAAATGAATCAAAATAGTCCCATTGTCTTATAGTTGTGTATCATTTTGATCATTCATATAAAGAAATAAAGGGATCATTTTGATCCTTGTCTTATTTAATCTAAAATCTAATCTGTAAGAGATTTTTATTTTCCCTATAGTTTAATTCCATACTCTAGATAGCTTCTGTGGTATATCCTTTTCTCTTTTGAAGGAGTATCATCTCCTTCGGGAGACAGACCTGATAGAAGCATTTCTTTGACGTATGCATTTTTGTTCATACAGGAGATACTATTGAAAAAATTGCTTTCGAAAAGGCTGGGATTTTTAAGGTATGACATAAACATTGTGCATGCTTCGAAAAATAATATTTATCATTGAGTTATTTTACTTTTCCATGTGCTTTTTAAAAAATATTCTTAAATGGATTCCCGTATTTGGTGTATGTTGAAGCCCCACGTTCCAGCATTCACAGTGCCCCAAAAATCCGAGGCAATGTCAGTTCTTCATGACAGAGCCTCCAAATTAATGGTAACTTCGTCTATCTCTACTGTTGTTCTTTACTTTATTGGTTTGTTATTTACTCTTGTAATCTGAAATATCAAAATTCTTTTATGAATTAACGACTTTAAACTCAGTTCCAGTGATGCATTGATTATAAGCGTTTTTTAAAGTTAAATCCACCAAAGTTTTTAATTCTCTTGTCCATAATAAACAAGAATGTTATCTAAACTTAAATTTCCATAGGTTTCTTATAATCTCCAAGGCTATGTTTGGATGCTAGAAATTTGAGTAAAATCAAATGAAAAAAGAAAATGGTTAAAATTTTTAAATCAATGGTTATAATTCAGTCATAGATTATTTGTGCCTAATTTTATTTCCTTCACTTCCCTTCAATTGAAACAAATCATAAAATTTATCCGTTTCATCACTAATACTTGTTATCAACTGCAGATTCCATTAGAGGTGGCGCCACCTCTAAGCTCAAAAACATTAAATGGACTACATCTTGGATTGGCTGGGGATCACCAGTTCACCAATGCTGGTCTTGCAGTTGCTCTTTGTAGGTGTTGGTTAAAAAGAACTGGGCATCTGAGTTCCTTTCTAAATGTCAGTACACCTTAAAATCCCTGATTCCTCCTTTCTAAACATATTATTGACTTTATTTAAGAAGTGAGTTCATTTAAGACCTCTTATCCGTCCAACTGGTGATTTTATGGTTGCATAATAAAGTTAAACTTGAAAATTACATTTTAAAGTTTAGGGATAGGTTTTTCATGTTTAGCTTGCTATTTTGTTGGTGAAATCTGTTTATGGTGGTAAAATATCGAGAAAATGTGCATGCTCAGAAAACTGACTCACGAAATGTGCTACAGAGGGCTCAAGATGCACCAATAAATACAGTAGATAGGATTAATTTGGATGAACTAGGAAGAAAAATTAATAGATGAAAGGTAATATTGTATATTGAATTATTAAATCATTGATTACTGTGTCTCACTAACATCCTCTTTGTAAGGACTTGCAACTTTCGGAACGGATCTTGCTTGGAAACGCTCGTTCATATTATATTCTAAAAAATAAAGCGTTGGTGCTCTACTATAGGACTACTTGCATACATGCATAGCCTTTAGCTCTCAAGTTAGTACTTAATATAAATAAATCGGTACTTACAATCTCCCATTCTTATAAAAATTTCGTCATCAAAATTTACATATAACTTCTAGTTACATAAGCAAATAACATTTTCATTTAGTTGCACAAGCAAATAACATCTTCAATTTTATTCAACTTAAACTTCAACATGGGATACATAATTGAATAAAACTAAACATTTGATATAACATAAAAATATAGCCCGTTAAACTCCAAAATATCTGATATAACATAACAAGTTATTATATTAAAGACTTGACTTTTCATTCATCTTTATGAACATTTAAAGATTCATTAGGCTCTTGTTGAGTCAAAGCATAAACTCGGGGTTGAACATTCTGCCTTGATTGATTTTGTGCATAAGCTGAAACTGACGGTTATATCATTATTTGTTTGCCAAAGCTTCCTGTGGAAGGTGCTTCACTTGATCTCATTTCTCCTGAAGTCATCTGAACCAATGTAGGGCAATATTTTTCTGTGTCCAGGATGACAACACCAATAGCAAGTGTTGGAATCCATCAGACATTCACCCTTATGTAATATGCCACACTTAGCACAAACTTCCATGACTTTACTAACAACAACACTACTAACTCCACTAGGACTAAGCTTTGGCTTCTTCCCATTTGATCATTAAATCTGATTGTTTTGGATATCTTCTTCAACACTTCTTTTTATGCTAGTCCATTCTCTTCTGAGTGATTTAGAAGTCAATCTTCACCCTTCTAGCTCTTTCCATCAACATTGAATAATCATCAATTCCTAAAGGTACTAAAGATTGCCAGATTATATCTTTTAGACCAGATAGGAATTTATAAATTCAATTGATCATGCTGAATAGGGAAGACTTAAATTCTATATTATAGTGATGCCATATATATTATATCATGATGTTATATAATTCAATATGAAATGATATGGAGAAGCTAAATGATATGATTTATGTAGTATGCTTGCATGTGTATGTTGACTGATGGAGCAAAACCCCTTATGGTACTGGCTGTGGACGCAATATGCCTGTGCAAGTAAATGAAAAAGATTATGGAAAAGAAAAAATAGAAAAGAAGTACCTTTATTGGTACCAAATTTAAATGATGGTTCATCTGACGGTTGTATTATTTATGAGAAATGAGATATATTTAATCATATCATTTCATCAAAACTTTCAATTTTATGCCTTTTTATTTAATCATATATATATTATATTTGTATTCATATCTTTCTTATTTTTAACTTCTCATAAATAATACAACTGTCACAGGAGTCACCTTCTAATTTAATACCAATGAAGGTACTCCTTTTTCATTTTCATTTCATTTTCATTTCATTTTCCTTTTTCATAATATTTTATTATTAATGTGCACGGGTACATTACGTCCCTAGCTAGTGTTATAAGGGGGTGTGCTCCATCAGTTAACATGCACATACAAATCATACCATTTATCTTCTCCATATTATTTCATTTCAATTCTTTTAGTTTAACATGATCAATTGTCTTTAATAAAAAAAAAATCATGTAACATTAACAATGAGCAATTAGATAATAATAATACTTGATGTATCATGTGTAAGAGAAGCAAATATCATTATTATAATTAAAAGACATGAGTACTCACCTTAATCAGATGCTTTGATAATTCACTTTAATCATCACTTCGATGACGTCAGCGTAACACCTACATTGGTGCACTATACATTATACCATTTTTTTCATTTATCTCCAACTCAAAATATTCTCTAATTTTAATATTAATTTTACTCTCATAAATTTGTTATAAATCTAATAATTAAATATTGTTTCATTATTATTATATTTCTTTATACAATATAAAATTCACTTTTCTCTCTCTAATTACTTAATTAATTCTAATTAGAATTAAATTTTAATATATTCATTCTCTATTAATATATCATTTATCACTAACCATTCAATTCATTATTTATATAATTAATTTCCTAATTAGCATTTTCAATTAAAATCCATATATCTCATTTCCTATAAAATTTATTTCACCAAATCTGCTCTTCCTTCCTCCACCATCGAACTAAAATATATATCACTTGAATTCTTCAACATAAAATAAAAAAATATATATATTTCTTATTATTTATTCAACGAAAGAAATGAGAAATGAAAGCATATGACCTCAAACTAAATCACTAACTTTTCCTTACAAAGGAATTCCAAAGCCCGAATTCTTCTTCTTCTTTCTTTCCCAATTTCTTTATCTTTCTCTCTCAATTCCTTCTTCTACCTTCTTTTAAGATGATAAATTATTTCATAAGATTTAATTATAGAAGAAAATGTACAAAAATGCTTAAAATGTGAAAGCCTATCTTTTTCTCCTCTCTCTCGTTCGGTCTCTGTCATGTCCGTTTGTTTTCTTCCGAAGGAACGAGGGAAACACGTATAACGCACGAGTAGTTAATTTACTCCCATGGACGCGATCCTTCGTTCAGAATCGCAAACTGCCTTTTTCTGGGTCACGTACCCACATGGGCGGCTTCGCCGGGGTCGTGCGTCCACCTCTGTTCGCGAATTTGTCCGCCTCTACCTATTTATTAATTGGAACCAGCCTAAATAAACCGGTTCTTACACTAAATGTTGTATACGGATTTTTATTGTTGGCTACTTGGGATATGAATTTTTTTATTTAAATTTAAAGCTAAATGAATTTAATTTAAACTTGGATTATACTGATACTACGCTAATGATATCTACTAACCTATGGGTTTAGTAGTTTATAAATGGATGTCTTTAGGCATGTAATTACAAACTTATCTTAAATAAAATTTCTCTTTTTAATTTTATCTTGTGAGTGCAAGTGAATATGTGATTCATTCAAGTGCGATGCATGTATATCTACCTAATTCCAGTGGAAGTTATATTATGAAGGCGTGGGATCTATTTTTTTACTTTAATATTTTCATTCTTTGTTCAATTTTTTATAAATAATATGATATTGACTTATTTAATGCCATTGATAAAAAATTTATTTATTGAGAATCTAACTCGTAAATTAAATTTATTTTCTCTCTGATTTTGTGATCTTTGAAACTTTTTCCCACTTTTTTTTTATTTGATAATTACGAAGTTGTTTGAGTTCAATTTTTTGTTTTTAATATTATGCATTTAAAGAAAGCATGTTGTGAATGATCTAAGTTCCTTTGGATGAAATAAATTTACAAATCATATTAGTTGCATTAGTAAATCCTAGCCCTGAATCATCTTGCATCAGGATCCCACATCAAAATCCATTATTTCCTGAATCCCAAGATGGCTATGCATACGAATGATATAATATTTTATAAATATAACTGAGTAAAAAACACTCGTGTTAGTGGAGTTGTCATTCGGATAATTACATTGAGCTCTGTGGGCTTGATGTTTATCTTGAGGGAATGAGACTGGCAACTATGATGGAATGGGCTTGGCTGAACTGAATCTGGCTAAGATGAGGTGAAGTGAGGTGATGATGAGATCCATGTTGTCTCTCATTTATACAAGCTAATATTTTTATTAATCAGATCCTTAATTCCATGCTGTTGTCATAATCATTTTGCTCTTGTGAGATCTTGCATATCTTTCTTTATGGTGCTAATTATTATCAGATTTTGTTGCTAGATCTATTAATCTTTGATTTCCTAACCATTGAAGTTTCGTCTTAGGAAAACTGGGATGCGGGTTTGCCAGAACCATTTCTAAGAGGCCTTTCTGCTGCCCGTCTTTCGGGAAGAGCTCAAATATTCCATGATGAACTAGATTCTGAGGAGCCTGAAATTAACAATAGTTCTGGTGATTTGATTTTTTACTTGGATGGCGCCCATAGTCCAGAAAGCATGGAAGCTTGTGCAAAATGGTTTTCTAATGTTGCAAGTGATGTTCGATATTCTTCTCATGAAAACGGTCATATTGAGAGAAAAAACTTCCAAAGGAACTTGACAAATGAGAACTGTTACAATGTAGCAGACAAAGTTTCAAAGAAGGTAATATGTGCATCTTTTTTATGTAGCATTGCAGTAAACCTTTAATTGATTCCTACACTATGAGGGATTTTTCATCTTGTCCACTTCAGTTAGCTCAGACTGAGTGTTCCTGGTACTTATTAATTACTCCTGCAGATTCTTTTGTTCAACTGCATGGAAGTAAGAGATCCCCATCTGCTATTTCCTCAGCTGATTAATACTTGCGCTTCAAAAGGTATGCACATGGTAAGATTTTTTTCTCCTTGCATCTGTAGCGAGATTTTTAGTATTTTGACTGCTTTAGGAATGTTCTGTTTGACAACTTGAAGAAAGAGGTGCACAGATCTAACCCAGACATGTATTTTTTTACTAGATAATTATGAGATTTTGTTTTTAATTTATATTACCAGAATAGTTTAAGCTACGGTAAAAAATAAGTTTGCCGATGAAAACCAACTAAACAATTAACAAACATATGTGGTTGCCTTTGTTAGACCTGTCAAATAATTCTTACGTTCGTATAGCCATACCTTTTGGAATTCCACATGTTTTGAAGTTCCATTTTGGACAATTTAGGCTTAGTTTGGGACGGCTTTTTTGCTTCTTCTTAAAGTAGTAGTTTTTTAGTACAAAAATTTTAATTATTGAACTAGAAAGTTGTTTTTAGAAGCAACAAGAAAGCCGTCCAAAACGAAGTCTTAATTTTTTAGTACAAAAATTTTAATTATGCTCACAACTTCAATTCATTTCATGAAGATACTGGACATGTGGAATTTCAGCAAAGGTACAATTCAATTGGCATCAGTTTAGGTGGCTAGCTGGGGATTAATGGGTTTGAAGGACTGCCATGTGAACATTTTTTTTAGAGAAATATATTCGTTAAGCTAGGGATCCCAAGTGATTTTAAGCACTAACGGAGAGAACAAGCATCTTCTCTCTTCGGTATAGTAAGAATTGAGACTTGATACTTTTTTATCCGAAGAAAATTGCCATTAAAATGTTGGTGTTTCTTTTTTGTTTTTTGTTTTCTTTTTGGTTTGGATTGATTACTTTTGTTTTTCTAGTGTTACTGCAAAGCATATTAAATGTCTAAACAATATGCTTACGAGTAATGTTTTTGAGATTCCTAGACCACACATTCTATATTTCTATTCTTATTTTTTTTAGATTTTTGTATCGTTCAAAATGATGGAAGTGGCTTTTACGTTTGGTTCATTTATCTAAGACTTTGTTGTTGTTTTTGGTATAATAGATAGAGGGCTTCAGCATTCTCTTTTATTAGGAAATGCAACATCTTAATGCGAAAGTATGCTTTCATTGCTTTTTTTTATGTCATTGCCGACCACTCTGACTTTATTTGTCTCAGGTGTCCATTTTTCAAAAGCTCTTTTTGTCCCTAGCATGTCAACATATCATAAGGTTGATTCTGGGGCATCAACAATTTCATCTGATATTTCTCAAGATGTGTCTTGGCAATACAACCTTCAAAGAATCTGGGAGAAATTAATCTATGGAAAAAGAGGTATATATTTTGTAGTTCTAAGATCTTCATTGGTGTTACCGTGGCTTTGAAATTTGCTCAATATGGAAAAGGTCATATGTGGATGTAAGCATGTGGGTAGGATATCACCTTAGTGGTACATCGAAGTTTAACTAGATTGTGATGTTTTATAAGTTAGATTGGGTTAGGACGTTAGTCTAATGTGATTTTACTTCAATTAATCTGATTATAATGAATGTGAAGATCAGAGAATTGATAAACACTGTAATAATAAGAAGAATAAATATTGCTTGTGTATAAGAAACTTATAGAAAGGAAAATATGTTGTGAAGGTGGTTGAGCTAGTTGTGGATAGAAATTTGAAAGATAAAATTGTTGAGGTTCATAGTTTTAGTGATTAGGAGGTTGCTATTAAGATAATTATGAGTGAGAAAATTTGTGTTTCTCAAGTTAGATTAGAAGACAATTTTAAACCTAAATTTTGTGAAAAAAATGGATGAACTACTACAATGTGTACTTGTTAAGAATTCATAGTTATTGGAAATGATTTAAATTTTTATGTAAGTCCTAATAGGATGGGTTATGAGATGATCAAGTTGGTTTTTAAATAGGGGATACAAATGAAATGATAGAAGCTATATATTGGATTTTGCAGTATTATATGATCTTGTTGAAATAGTGAACACTTTAATAAACCAGTAGAGCACTTATTTACTTACAAATGTGGAGTCACTAAATCATAAATTGATTATTCTTAGTTTAGAAGGAGAATAAGAAGTAAAATAATTTCTTCTTGTAAAGATTGTATATAAATTTCAGAAGGATGGTTTTTTCACACAATATAGGATAGTATTTATTGATATACATCTCAAGTGTAAAAAAAAATCAAAAGAAATAGAGTCTTTTGATAAGATAATGAAATTTGAAAGTGTGAAATTGTTACTCTTTTAAGATAAATCGCCCGCCCCTAACCTGGGTTAACCCGACCAAACTCGTTGACCTGGTTGAGCGCGACTGTGAGGATGAGTGTGAAACTGTGAGCGGGTCGGGCGCATGTGGGTGAGCAGGTGAGAGCTGGCTAGGGCCAGGGCGATCGCGACAAACGGACAAGCGGATGGAACGTGACTGTGAGTGTGACAAACTGGTTAGTTCCGGGTTTATTTCGGGTTTTTGGGTTGACCCAAACCCGACCCGAATTTGCAATCTGGTCAGGATTTGAATTCCGAACCCGACCCGTTTTCCAAACAGGTTGATCTAAACCCAGATTTTCTGTGTCAGATTCGGATCGTGTTTTCGAGTCGTGCTAAATATTGACACTCCTTGGAGAAGCTACATCATGGTACAAGTAATTAAGACTAAATGAGATATTTAGAATTTTGGTAATCATTAAATAATCAAATTTGAGTTATATAATAAAATTATAGGTGAGAGTGGCAAAATGTAGACTTATAAATGTCAATAGAGAATCATTTTGGGTTGATGTGAAGAACATTTCATTATGGAGGCTATTTGTTTGGTAAGCAATGAAAAAATATAGAGAACAAAAAGGGGATTTGATGTAAATAGATTTTGTTTTTTATCTTAGGAAAGCATAGGATAAAGTACAATGAGAATTAATTTGATGTACTCTGAAGAAAAAATGAGTGTCAAAAGTATATTCTTAAAGGTATGTATGATAGCATATTGACTAATATTAGTACTAGATGTGGAGTGACCAAAGAACTCCAAACTCAATACGGTTACATCAGGGATATTTGTCCAATATATAACGTTTTATATAGGTTGTTAATATGGAGAAGCTCACAAAGGTATCCCAAGTGAGATATCCTAGAATTTGTATTTTTTGTAGATGATATAGTTAATAAGTGAGACCTTTGTTGAAATAAGTAGAAAGAATAATGAAAAATTATTTAGAAGATTAAGGGCTTACGCTTAGCTAAACACTGACCGAGCATATGTTGTTCAATTTTAGTAAATGTAACAAGTAAATGAAGTGTTGTGGTTATTTTTTAAATAGTAAGATGAATGAGAAAATAGAGGATGATATAATTTTTTAAAGTTAAGGCTGATTTATTGAAGTGGAGAATTCTCAGGTGTAATTTGTGATAAGAAAATATCATGGAGACTTGTGAATAAATTATACAAAATTGTAATTATGTTGATTATGTTATATGAGAATGTGTTGGTAATACAAAAGTTATAATTAGCGAAGTTTATTATGATAAAAAATGAGGATGTTAGATGGCTGTTTAGAAAAATCATAAGTGATATACAGATAAGTGATTATGTTTGAGAGATTGTAGGAATAAAATTGATTGAATATTAAGTATTAAAAAAATATTTGGCTTGTTTGGGCATCATGTAGAATAAAGTGTAGAAGATGCATTAGAAGGTGAATGAATAAAATTAATGTCAAAGAGTTTGGAAATGGTTGGTCTAGGCTACATAAAAGATAAACATGCATATTTGTGTAAACAAAAATTTAGTAAAATTGTTAGCACCTTATTCAACACTAGATAGGAGCAAATGAATAGTGCTGACACATAAAGCCAATGCAAAAAATTGAGATAAGGTTAATGATGATGTTGAAACATTAACACTATAAGTGTCAATTGGGGTTTGTGGGTCGGATATGAATTTAACTCAAAATTAACCTGACCCAAATATGCTTGACCTGAATCCAACTCATCTATTATATTGGTCAATTTGTTGTACCCAACTCAACTTGGCCCGAATAAAACCTATTTAATCCTTTATTACATGGATCATATATTTATTGGATCAACTCATCCTGTTTAATCCAAACATGATCTCTTTAACTGAAATATGACTCTTTTAACTCAAACATAATACATTTAACCTGAACTCAAATAGTAATTGGATAAGCTTCAAGTCAATTTCAGGTTTTCAGGTTAACTCAAACATTCGCTGAAATTGAATTAGGTTAAAATTTGAGGCTTGAACCTGAACCGGAATTTAATTGGGCCAACCCAAACTTGAATTTTGTGTCATGTTCGCATCAGGTTGTTGGTTCGGCTCATTTATTGTTATCTCTTCTCAAGATTAGGAGGTATAAAGCTTTATATACATTCTAGCTTTATATATATATATATATATATATATATATATATATATATATATATATATATATATATATATATAATTTGGTTAGCCAAAGTAATTTAGGGTTATCAGTTGCTTGTCTCTCCAAGAAAATTACAAAAGAAGCTAGAAGTTTGAGTTTGGAACATGCTTGCTTTATGTAACTCCCTCAATTTATGCGAGGGTTAATCTTTTTTCTTTCTTGTTACACGGACAACAAGAGTTGAAACCATCACTTGTGTGTTCCAAATCTATTAGTAATATTAGATTGATTAGAATCAAATGGATGGGATAATAGAATATTGCATTGGTGTTGGACAGAACAGTCAACGCTGTGCATTTTCTCTATACAATAATGGCTACTATATTTTCTCCTTTGTATTTTCCTTAAGTTACACAATGCTTATTGGCCCAAGTAATTGTTTTCAGATGCTACTGTTGATAGCTGCTTAAATTCTGAGAAATCGACAAGCTTGTCATCTTTGGGATTGCTTTCTGGAGATCCTTCTCAAAAATCTGATCCAGCAAATCTAAAGTTTACTAACAGCGCAGTCATTCCATCGTTGCCGTTGACATTGAAATTATTGAGGGATTGTGTGAGAGAAAACCCTGCTCTTCAGCTTCAGGTAAAATGACATGATCATTAATAGATTTAGAATTGCATCATCCTTTCCTGCTGTTGTTGGGATTACCCAATGCAGGAGGCTCCCTCCAACTATGGGTTCATGGACAATTTGATTTATGATTTCAAGCTAACTATTATTTGGAATGGGGACCAAACATACCGAACATCAAAAGTGAAATTGAGAACCAAACTAAATACACAATCTTTCAGTTTGGTTTTGTTTCGGTTTACATTTAGTTTTAAAGTTGGAAATTCTAGAAACCTTGGTTTATATTTTTTTGGTTCTTGTTAAATCTATTTTATTTTTCATTTCAAATTGATTTGGTTCAATGGAATTTTTTTTTTTTTGGCTTTTGAGCGAAATAAACATAAAATGACATACACAATATACATAAAAGTTTCGAACCTTTAACTTTTTGGTTGGTAACTTAAACTCCCAACCATCAGATCTAAATGAGCTGCAATTGAACATTAATTAAAAACTATCTATAGCTCCAAATCTAATAGCCACCTTTTTTTCTTTTGATTAGTGGTAGACCTAAAGAGGCTTGGTTAGAAAATATTAGAAATGACATTTCTTTATTATATTTAAATGCGAATTTAACTTTTAACAGAGCACAATGGAGAAAAATGATTCATATAACTGACCTCATATAATGGGATAAAGATTTGATGTTGTTGTTATTGTTGTAGTACTAATTTATGATGTGTCATGTATAACATAAGTTTCATTCGATTTCATTTTAATTTCTAAAACAATAAACATAGATTAAAGCAAAACAATTGAAACTTCAAATCAAACATCAAACTAAGGGCAACCTAACAATTGTTTTTGACAATTGTTTTTGTTGGCTCGGTTTGATTTGTTAAAACAGTTCTGAATTACAGTAAGGGCAACCTAGCCATTAAATCTAGTTGGGCCTTCTACATAAACCTTACTTGCCCAGCAGCACTAATATTCAAATACTCGAGAAACTGTATGGAACTCTATTGGATTCATGGACCTATAAAGTGGATAGGGACATGGCCGTTTCATGTAAGAAATAGAGCTT
The DNA here is from genome assembly GCA_022539455.1 of Dendrobium nobile. Lineage (NCBI taxonomy): Eukaryota > Viridiplantae > Streptophyta > Magnoliopsida > Asparagales > Orchidaceae > Dendrobium > Dendrobium nobile. The sequence goes on from CM039718.1 coordinate 54,156,656, forward strand.
AGCAAAGCTACTTTGTGAATGGTGATGGAAATTCTTTTAAACATCTTTTGAGTAAACAAGTACATAGTAAAATTTCGAACAAGCATCTTCAAACCATTACTAAGAAAAAAATAAGCATAACTAAATATGAGAATGATTTGATTTCCAGTTAATCGAGTCTCAACTCAACATCCCTTGAAACGTTAACATGTGGATTGAACAGATTTGGTTTTGAACATGTTTGGCTTGAATCAAATTGATTTTGAGCCAGCTCAAAATATTTATTTTTCTTTTTTTTAGATTTGACTTATGTTAAGAAAGATGGAGATAGACCTAAAAAGACTCGATTAGAAAATATTAAAAATGATCTTTCTTTGTTAGATTTAAACGAGAATTTGACTTTTAACAGGACACAATGAAGAAGGATTCATGTAGCCGACTCCACGTAGTAGGACAAAGGCTCGATTTTGTTGTTGTTAGATTTAAAAAAAATATTTAATAAGCATATATGGACATTTATAATTCTCTCTCTTCGATTTTCGAGCTAAAATCTCGACCCTAAATTGATCCACCATTTATTTTAAAATTCCATATTTTTCTGCTTGTGTTCTAAATCCAGGTTCTGGTGACTGGATCCTTGCATCTAGTGGGTGATGTCTTGAGGCTTCTGAAGAGATGATTGGAATGATCATCCTAAAGCTATCCCTTCTGAACATTGATGTAAGTTGTCACCTTCCAAATTTCTCAGTATCACAGCATGAGTTATTCTGCACCTGTTCATGGATGTCTGATTGGTAATTAATTGCTTGTTCCAATAAATTAATCATTATTCTTCTTATTGTTCTATAATGTATGACTCCTTTTCTTAGAGGGATCAGATGATGCCCACACTACTCAGTATGACTTCTTATAGTCTGTGAGGATGTAGTAACATTCATTTGAAAGGATTTAAATTTCTCTATGATTGATTAACAATTTGTATAACAAGTCTCCTGAGCTATCCCTTTTCCTTGAACACTCCAATACTACTTAAATAATAATAAGAAATAATGTTCTCCAGTACCTACTGGCCTTCAGTCCTGTGGTGTTTGATATAGCTTTTTTCAGAAGCCATGAACTTTAACTTATTGAGTGCTTGATGATATGATCCAAACCTTTTAGACCCAAATCAGTGATGACATTGGAATCATATTTTTCTTTGACCCTATGAGAGAGATTTTGGTTGAGTCCCTGAAATAATTTCATAGAAGTTTAGCAATGTTTATAGAACTAACTTATTTTGTTTCTTGAATGATCCAAATCACATTTGTTTCTATACTAATGCCTATGATTACTACTAGAAAGTACATAAATAATCATTGGGCAGATGTAATTTTCCGTTATAATTTGATAAATTAAAGATGGATATGATTAAAGATTTATTTGAGATGGCTATAATTTTTTATAAAATTAATTGTAAAGTATTTTTGGGAGAAATTGATTTTTTTGAAAGCTATTGTAAAAAGCGGTTTTTTAGTATAAAAATTTATTGAAATTAGTGTTCAAATAAAAATTATGATTGTGATCTGAAAAGTAAAATAGTAATAAAACGGACGGGTTTTTGTTGTGTTATTTCGGGTTATTTTGGATCATTTTTGAATTTTCGGATCAGCCAGGACTCGGACACATTTCATAAATAGGCTGATTTGTTAAATTTGAACCTAACCCGTTTTACAAACGGGTTAATCCAAACTCAAATTTTTGGATCAGATTCGAGTCGGATTTTTAAGTCGTGTTAAATATTGACACCCCTATTTGTAAGTCAAGTTCTATGGAAATTTCATTCTAAAAGTAAATCAATATTTTTTATTAACATGCACTATACATTTTATTTATCTTACAATAAATGCAATGATTTTAAATAGAATATCTTGATCCAAATTTTTAATATAATGATTGTATATGATCCTGCAATGGAATATGTTTGAGATATTGATAGAATTTAACCGAAAATGACAATTTTAAACCCTATTAAGCAATTTAATTTTTATCTATTTCAATTATTTATTTATGTACTATATAAATTTTAATTTTAATTTATTTAGTAACTATAAATGTTATAATATGGATTATTTACAAGTGGAATTTTCTATTGTGAATTTAATATTTGTAATAATTTAAATTTATATTTAAACATATAATATAATTTTAAAAAAATTAATTAAATTTATAAGTTTATATATGAATTAAACTTATTAATTGTGACGTAATAGAGCATTCTACATTTTATAATCACCATCTTTTATTTCTAGTGTTTCTAAGAATGAAAGAGGGAGAGCATATCTTATAATGTAATTTTCAAATTTTATCAATAATTTAAAAAATTTTATAGTAATATTTCTCTCAATATTATTTCTATTATATATCATAATATAATTAAAATATATATATAATTAATTCACCTTATATTGTATTCCCTTAAAATTTATCATATATTATATTTTATACTATGATGAAAGAAGATTAAATATATCAAATTATTAATGATTAAATTTTTTTTTTCTCTAAAAAATTAAATACTAAATATGAGAATTAATTATCTAATATTTTTACATCAATTAATATTTCAAAATTAAATCAAAATTAATTTCACCTATTTTATCAAATATTTTATTAGATTGTATGCTATAAAAAAAAAAACTTAGAATAATTCATGTTAAATTGGAGTTTAAACATGAAATATTCAAAATTTAGGGTGTGAACTAAACTACTCACTATACTTGACCGCTAAGTGGCTTGTTTTCAAAGTTGGGCAGCCCTGCTCCTTATAAAAATTCAAAATCATAGGCCTCCAAAATCTAAACCCCATAAAACGATTAATTATTTTGTAAAGATGATGAACGTCGTTCAAAGACCAATTAGAATGCGTCACGTCGCCTTTTGCTCGGTACCATGGCTCGAAACTGCTCGACACCGCTTCTTGATATTGTTGACGTGGCGAATTCAGGTTGGTCTTCGGACGATGTTTTGTGTCCGGCCTCCGGACGGTGTTTTGTATCCGGTCTCTGCACAGAATAACTTCTCCCCAAAAACACCCATCCATCCAACCAAAAGAGCTTTTCTTCCTCCAAATCTCTCCCTATTTCTGGCGAACTCTCTCCAAATTTGCATACCACTCTCTATCCTCTTCACTTCTTCCCTAACTTCTCACTCTTTTCCCCAATCTACTCTTCCTAGTCTACCCTAATCCATCAATGGCCATCTTCTCCACTTCTTTCATCAACACCTTTGATTTCTACTACAAGCCCCTTGCCATCCTCTACAACCACACCTACCGTTCCGCCCCCCATATCCTCCCTCGCCCTCGCTGGTGAGTTCATCCTCAGCGCTTCCATCTCAACGACACCATTGCTTGGCAAAAACCCAAACTCCTATTCTTCCACTTCGGACCTTAATTGCCTCGGGCAACCGTGTCTTTACTGCCCACCAAGATCGCCACATTCATGTCAAGAAAATCTCCCACAACTCTAAAAGCGCCTTTCGCCTTATAATCACTTTCCCTATTGTTAGCATCAAATTCATTCACCGAAAAAGCTTCATCCAAAATCGACAAAATCACAAGCGACTTTGGATTGAGCATGATGACACTATCTCATGCCATGGTGTTTGTAACGATATTATTTACTCAGGCTCCTGGGATAGAATCCTCAAGGTATAGGAAGCCACCAATCTCAAGTGCTTGAAATCAATCAGAACTCATGACGACGCCATTAATGGCCTGGTTGTTCATAAGGGAGTGATATGCACAACCTTGGCTGATGGCAAGATCAGACTTTGGGCAAAAGGAAAGATCTCTCACTACACAAATATCACTATGAAATTTCACATTTTTTCAGTATTTGATCAGATTATTAAACAATGATAGTATCTTTTTTATGATTACTACTTTAAATTTTATCAAACAATCAACTTATCTATGAAATACCTCATCTGGAACTCCTTTATCATGTTAGAATCTCTTAAAATACCAAACAGTTTAATACAGTAAGATCAGAAGGATGAGAGTTCTTCATTGGTCTGTAAAAGCCTCATAACGACAAAAAAGACTTACTGTTCTGGTGATGTTAGCTGCCTCAAGTTGTACTTGGCGAACTCTTTATACTTCTCAACCACTCCAATCAAGCAGATAGTCTGCAACAAAAGAAAAAGGTGACATTCATAGCATGAAAAATTTAAAAAATGAAACAGCCCAAAATCCCAAAGCCTGGCATGCTTTATTCTCCAATAAATGTCTACAGATTTGTTCCAAGTTATCAGGAGCGGATCCACAGCCTTTTTTCAGGATAGGCAAAATTTTAATTAATTAGACATCAACAATAATAATAATAATAAATAAAATAAAATAAAATAATAATAATAAGAAAATACTAACATCAAATAGTAATAATAACAAAATAATTTAAAAAAAAAAAATAACAACATAATACTATAAATTTTACAAAAGGAATTACATATTGGGAATGTCGAATGCGATTGGGAAGAAGAAGGTTGTGAGGCAGCTACGAGGCGGTGACGTCTTGAACGTTGAATGTGCAAATCGTGAAAGTGGTTGCGAAGTGCGAACTTGCGGGATGGGAAACAATACTTCGAATGATAATATTAGGACAAAAATATTCTTTTGAGGGGAGGAGGCGCAAAATATAAAAAATGCCCCCGTTAGTACATTATTTATTTTTTGAGGGGCGCAACATCAAGGAGGATCCGCCCATGCAAGTTATGATAAAATTTAGATCTTAAACAAGAGAGAGAGAGAGAGAGAGAGAGAGAGAGAGAGAGAGAGAGAGAGAGGGGGGGAGGACCTAGCTTCTATGATATCAATTTTGCAGAAGAATTTAAGGATAAACATAGAATTTTTCTTAAATATTGAAGAGGAAGAGTCGCTCTTAACCCCTCATGGATTACGCCATTGATTCAAAGGTAATTTGCTTGGTCATATAAAAGATTGTAGCATCATATAAAAAGGCAAAATAAATAGTCAATTCATTTGCATTTTCTTCACAATATATTCATAAAGAGAATGACATTTGGAAAATGAATATAACAACAATAACAACACCAAACATTTATCCCAGTACATGGGAAACGAATCATGAAGTAAAATCATCATGGCATTTAACAAATGAAGCAATTTTTTAAATAAGTTTACTAACTAAAAAAATAAGATGACTCAACATTTTTTTTTACTTTTAAAAAATATGATCGAGTACCATGAGAATGAATTTAACGAATATCAAGAAGTTAAATGTGTGCATCAAAGATGTGTTAAAGATAATTTAGATGTGTTTGGAAATAATGACTAGTATTTGCAATAATTCTTGAGTAAATTAAAATTTCGGAATCATAGTAGATTTATATGAAAGATCAACATCAATATAGCATCTATTTGAATTACAATGATGTGTATCAAAATTATTTAAAATTAGTTATATTGGTGAGTATTATTTGAAAATAATATAATTTTGATCAGTTAGATTCTTAAGTTCTTAAGTAGATGAGATCTTAGAACAATATAACAATATTTAAAAAAAAAAAGAGCTTATGATCATATGTCAAGTGGAATAAAGATACAGCAAGTGTATGCAATTTTAGATGATTTGAAATTGATAATTACTCATCCATAATACTAAAAGATTAATTAATTACCTAAGAGTAATAGTCTGTAATCTTTGAAATATTATTAAAAAGAAAAAAGAGAGAAGCAACCAACTTCTACTTTTGGCTCCAACATTACCCCTCGTCAGCTTTCCACAGCACGATTGAGAGAAATGGACTCATTTAATGAAGATGTCTCCTCTTTGTCAAGGATCTGAACTCTAACTTGATCAAACTTTGTATTTAATCCTGCAAGAAAGTCATACACTCTATCTTTCTCAATAAAAATTTTTAGGATAGCAGCATCTTCTAAACACTTGGTTTATATGCATCTGTAATGATCAAGTTCTTGCCACAAGCTTTGAAGGAGAGTGGCATATTCAGCCACAGCCTTGCTTTCCTTGTTTTGTGCTTCCTACATTGACTTTAATTTCGAAGATTTGTGCAACATCCTGAGCTTTTGAGAAGATTTTCCTGGCGGTATCCTATGTCTTTTGCAGTAGATAGGAACATGAAAGTAACACTAATTTCTAGAATTATGGAATTCCACAACCATGGCATGATCATGGAGTCTACTTTATCCCATGCCCAAAATTAGGATCTTCTTCTTTTGGTCCTACCCCAATGAGGTGATTTATCTTTCATTTTCATTTCAAGTAGGTCTTCACGAATTGAGACCAATTTAAGTAATTATTCCCAATTAAGCAATAGAACGGTTGCATATTTTGGAGATCTCCTCTTCCTTAGCGCACCATAGAGCCCTCTAAAGAGCTTTGGGAGGAATTAGTTTCAGATATTTTGGTGGCAAAATATAGCGATAAAGGCTATATTAATCAAGCCAGCAAGGTGCAGGATGGTAATGAAGGTTGTGTTGGTTATAAGAGTAGTAGAAATAACAAGAGAAGGCTACAATAAAGGCCGTTTGCTGCTCTCTGCTTCCTTCTCTTTAGTCTTTAAACGAAAACAACAACGACGACCAGGGGTGGAACTCACATATTAAATCTCTTTATGATGAGGACATCGACAGACGCTACCGACATGTTTATCGCCGGCGAAACCGCAGATCGACGGCCACGATTCAGCGTCTCTACTTTTGATTTAGATGACATGATGTATTTTATTATTATTATATTGTTTGATTTACTGTTTTTCCATCTTACCCCTATGGGGAGTTATGTTTCTTTGTAGCCCAGAGGGCAATTTAGTCTTTTCACTTTTTTATGAGTCAAGACCTATATATAGTGGTCTCTTGTATCATTTTGGTTTTTAATGAATATTTGAATGACATTTGTGTTCTATTTTCTACTTCGTCTTGCATGAGTGCTTGAGAAGGAGGAGCTCAAGGTGAGCATTCGCATTACCCACCAGTCGTTGGAAACGTCCTCGACTCGTGGTTCAATTTATCTCCCTATTTTCTTGTCTAATTTCGATTCTCCCTACCCCACGCCACTCTCCACCCGAGATCCTTTCTCCCACGAACCACTCACTCGTTTCCACCACTAGAATTCCAAGCTTCGCCAAAGAACCCCACCAAACCCGTCGGCCACCTTACCCCTCCTCCACTAGCCGCCGGCCATCCATCATCTTCCCTCTTGGAGATGTCATCTCTTCCCCCTAGTGATTCCTTGATCATTGCGGGAGTTACTACATTTGAATTTCAAATTTTGAAATTCAAAACTTGCCTTATTTGACATCTTCCAAAAAAGGAAAGTTTTGAATGAGTTTCAATTTCAAATTCCAATTAGATCGGAGTTTTAATATTTGTTGCCACGTCAGCATCCTAGTTGGAAAATCATCCACATGGATTTCCCTCCCTCCTCCTCCATGTATGCCGCCGGCCTCCCATAAGGAGATCTCCATTAATGGCTTAATTAACACTTGGGCCATTTGAAATCCTAATTTGAATCCCTAAGTTTTCCCTCCCTATTTACTTAAAACTGAAATTAATTTTCAGTTTTAAGTTTTCAAATCCCCTCATCCACCCCAAGGATGCCGCCGGCCCACCCCATTGAAGACCCCCTTAATGACTCATTAATTCCCCTTAATTAAGAGTTGAAATTTGAATAGAATTTCAAATAACTCCCTCCTAATTTACTAAAACCTGAAATCAATTTCAGGTTTGAGTAAATCCCTTGCCAATCCAAGCCTAGCCGTTTTCTCCCCTCTTCCCCCTTGCACCCGCCGGCTCCATCTTCCCCCTTGAGGAACCCGCCGACCCCTCCCTTCTCTCTCCTTCTCTCATGCGTTGAGAAGCCTAGGGATAACGTGGACGGCCCCTCTCCCATTCTCTTCCATGGTGAATGGCGGATCCGGAGTTTGAGTGGGGCCTTGTTTTCAACGCCGACGGAAGTATCAACGTCCTACGTTCGCCATGTTTTGACGTGGGGTTTGAAGACGAAACTACCGTGGAGGAGTACTTGGAGAGAGTCGTGCCAATCCTTGCAAGCATCTACGACCGAAAACTTTCAAAGCACGCTTGGAGCCTCGACGGTCGTCTACGACTTCCATCCCAACCGGCAACTCTTCCTCCGACGAAGTTCTTCGGCGCCCTCTCCCTAGTGGTAACTTCTTTCATCGCTTGGATCTTCTATCTCCGCCAAAAGTCCACTACCCCTTGAGTGATACGGCCCCAAGGTGAAATTCTCATTGTTAAACGTTGGGTTTTGTACTTTGCATATTAAATTCTCCTAGAACTTGGATTGAATCGGCTTGGTTAATCTCTATTGCGAATCTTTGGCCTAAGCAAGTTGATATTTTCAAATTCCTAACTCAATTTTTATGTGCTAGTTTTAAATTCATAAGAAGCAACACTTTAATCTTTTCTTTTAAATTTCTAAGCAAACTCCTCGTAGTTTCACATCACTTTAGGCTCTAATACCATGTTAAATTCAGAGAATTGGAGAGGGAAAAGGCTATTGTGGGCTCCGAAAATTCGGCCCCGGCCTCCGCTCGCTTTTCTTATTCGGCGAGGGAGTTTTAACTGAATAAGTTCCGAGGTAAATTTTGGAAGGCAGATGGGTTTGTAGATAAGACACTACCCAGAGATTTCGCCCTCATTTGGTGAGGACTTTATGATCTGAGTTCTGGTTTCCTATAGGCGCAAGCCCCTATAGTTAATTACCCCTCCCGATCACGAGAGAGAACTTTCGATTAAGGCTAGTCGTCAATCAGATACGTATAGAATACGTGGTATCTGGCATATAGTAGCAGCATTGGATTTGGGATTTGAAATTTGGAAATGGATTTGGATTTGGGAATTTTGAGAGTTTGATATTTAAAATAGAAATTGCACTATCTAGCACTTAAAGCGGATGGTGGGGAAATGGATGATGGACCCGATCAAGATCCCATGGTTCCGTCGTCCCGGGCCATCATGGTCCCTGGTCTACTTAGTCAGAGGAGGTAGTCGACCCAACCTGACAGAAGGATCCTTGTCGGCAGCCATGGGTTGCTTCGTCCAAGGGTACCTTGTAGACCGGGGTTGAATGTTTGTCTAAGGGGACAAATTTGAATCCACCTTAGCTAACAGAGGGCTTTGTGCCCTGTCAATTATATCCTATTGATTCATATCTCAAGGATTTAACGCCATTAAGGAGCGTATTGGCTCTGGCCATAACCGCTATCTGTGGTGCCATTTTGCGGCAAAACCACTCGGTTCAGAGGGCCCCGGGTCATAACCGTTTACCTGCAGTGCCATTTGGCGGCGAAACTGCCGGTTAGAGGACACGTACCACGTCCTTACTAGCAAAAGATTGTTTGAGAATGGATCCTAGTGATATTTTCGACTAGGCATTTGGCTCTTTTGTGAGCTGAAGTAGTTTCAATTTGTCCGCCTCGGCAAACTATTGCGGAGGGCAGATGATTTTGCTTTAAGTGCGTTGATGGATTTTTATTTCATTTTTAAATATTCTTGGGATTTTGGGATTTTGGTGGAATTTTGGAGCTTTGGATTTTGATAGGTATTTGGATATTTGGGAGACATTTGAAAATATTTGGGAACCCCTCCGGTTGAGATTTGCTTTCAACACGGCCATCATCGGGGTGTTTGGGGTCACTTTCACTTTATGGATTGAACCTTGTCAACTCTATCGGGCTGTCGATAGAGGATCGGATTTCGTAGGCTTTGTACCCTTGATAGTGAATTCTCATTGTTGTAGGCCTTGAAGGCCTAATATGAATGTATTAAGACAAATATGACGGTCGCCACAACCGTATATTTGTCTGTTGGTTCGAACCCTGTCGACTTCTATTGACCCGTATAGAAGGATCAGTTTCGAACCTGAATTCACTTGTCAACCCGCGCAGCATCCCTAGACGTCACGTGTGTACCAATAACACGCTCACCGGGGCCCATGCGGGTTAAGATCATATTTTCCCCTTTAGTGTACCTATGTGTATACAGATTATAGTGCACGTGCAGGGGTACTTTGAAAGTATTCGTAAACGCCTTCTGTCCGCTTGCATAGGAATTGCGGATCCGGTGGCATGGCATTGTAGTCTTGTGGATGCCTTCTGTCTGCTCGTATGAATGTTGCAGATCCAGTGGCGTAGCAGCTTCTGGATAGAATTGTTCGCTGCTTCGTACAGGTAGACTGTCGTGCACTATTTGTTGATTTTTGTAGGCGGATCATAGTGCACTAACTAATCTCCTGCCTTGTCGTCGAGTTCTTTATATGTTGATTGGAGGAATCTCCTATGTTTGCTTACATGTTGACTGATATTGATTGTCGAAGGATTATACGTTGATTTGAACTTAGTGTTTGTGTATTCTTTCCTCCTTCGTGGTGCTTAAGAGTCGTTTTCTTTTTCTTGCTCTTCGTCAACCTTTGTCTGTGGATTAGCTGGTCTTTGATTGTTAACGATGGACGAGCCTTGTTGAACCTCATAAATCTTCTAGTGCCATGTGAAGATGGTTCAAATATTGTGTAGCAAACTTGCTTAATAACATGCTCATCCCAATCAATGTGACGACACATTGATATCTCAAAAATTTCATATCTTGATTACGATCATATCGTTGCACTCTCCAATTAACCTTTGCTTGTGGATGGATGGTATTCATGAACTCTAGCATGATTTGTAGCATGTAAAATGATTCATCACAAGTGTTTTATTTGCAATGAGAAAATCATGTTCATTTGAAGTCTTGACATAACTCCTTGCACATTTTCTTGTGTTTGCTCTCCATCATTCATTTAAGTCCAAGCCCCAAACTGTTTGAGTTTGAGTAGCAAGCTCAAGTTCTATGTCTAAGCTTCTTGGTGCTCATGTCGAGTTCAAGTTCTAGTTTAGTGTACCAACTCAAGTCCTCTTGCTTATGATTTGATTTTGAATTCTTTGTCAAGTTCAAACTCTAATCCAAGTTTTGAATTCAAATTCATTGTAGTTCGTATCACATTCAAGTTCAAGTTGAGTTCACAACGTAGGCTCAAATTAAATCTTCATTTGAGTCTAAATCACTCAACTCATGTCAAATTAAGTTTGATTAGTGTTCAAGCTTAATGTTCATTTGAGTTCAAAGAGGAGCTTGAGTTTAAGTGGTCATTGTAGTTGTCTCAAACTACAATTACAAGTCAAAGTTCTTTGTGTTCTTGTTCAAGTCTTTGCTTGAGTTCGAATCAAGCTCTTCTTGATTGAGTTTGATTGAAGTCCCATAATGTCCAAGATTGATTCAAGTTTGAGTTCTTGAATTCAAGTGCAAATATAAACTCCTTGAGTTCAATCAAGTCTAGTTCAAGTTCAATGTCCACAAGTCCTCCATTTTGAGTTCAAGTTCTTTTGAGTTCAAGTGGTTCAAGCTTACAAATTTCACCATTTGATTCAAACTTAAGTTCATTTTGATTAAGTCTTTTGTAGTTCATGTCACATTTGAGTTTGAATTGGATGTCAAAGTCCCCACTTGGTTCAAACCAAGTTCATGTTCAAGTCCTCTTGTAGTTGTTCAAAAACTACAATCTCAAGCCAATGTTCTTTGTATTTGAGTTCCAAGTCCTTGTCTGATTTCAGACAAAATTTCGGCAGCCTCCCGGCGTCTCCCCCGTTAAGGGGAAAAACCAAGAGGTCGCCTACCCGCCACGCCACTAAAGGCGTGCACGGTTGGTGTTGGTGAGACACCGCGGCGGTTGTATTTTTGTTTTTTTCTCCCACCATGCGCACTAAAGGCGTGCTTGGGGTTTTTAAAAAAAGGCATTTTTATTAAAAGAGACAGTTTTGCTTTCCCCCCGCTCGGGGGTACTTATAAGTTACCCCGCTTCGCCGCACGTGCCGCACCAGGGTCCCATCCCACCACGCGCACTAAAGGCGTGCTTGGGACGGTTCTCCGGTTTGCCACGAACATTGAAACAGAGTTTTGAGTTTAGAAGAATTCGTACCTCCGCGGGGTTGTCGTGGTTGACACATGGATCGAGGGGTCACTCGCCTACCTCGTCGTAGGTGTCGCACCGGGTTCCCTCCTACCACGGTCACTAAAGGCGTGCTTAGGTGGTTTGTCGGTCCGACACGAACGCCGAGGTAAGAGAGTGGAGGGGAATTTTTTTATTTCTTATAATTAATTATTATTATTATTAGTTAGCTAGCATAAATTATGATTAGATTTAATTAATTATAATTAAATAACAATTAATTATATTAAAAATAATTAAACATAATTAAATTTAATTAATTATGATTAATTATTGATTAACAATAATTAATTATCATTTAAAAATAATTAATTATAATTACTTTATTTAATTAAAACTAATCTGTAATTAATTAGTTACTAATTATAATTAATATTAATTAAAAATAATTAACCTTGGCTAATTATGATTAATTAAATATTAAGTATAATTAATATAATTAATTGTGACTAGATTTGATTAATTATTATTAATACATAATTTATACTAACTAATAATAATAATAATAATAATAAACTTATAATAATTAAAAATAAATAAAAATAAATAAAAAAGGGGCCCCAAAAGGGGCTGTTCGGCAACAAGGGATTTGGCCGAAGAAGCTCCCGAAAGGGAGAAAGTTACCTTTACAGCAAACGAGCTCCCGTTCTTGTTTCCGTTCAAAATGTCGTAACTTCCGATCGGAACAGGGAGGGAGGCGGAGCCAAGCCGAGCGGCAATGGGGAGGTAAGTCGGTTTCTCCTCCCTCTCTCTCTCTCTCTCTCTCTCTCTCTCTCTCTCTCTCTCTCTCTCTCTCTCTCTCTCTCTCGGCTTGCGACCAGGATGCGAACGGGCTGGAGATCGGGAGGAAGAAGATCGGCGGAGCAGAGGGGGGCTCGGTCGAGTGGGAGAAGAACGAGAGAGGAGTCGAGAGCTTCGTGTGGGATTTGCCAACGGCCGAACAGTCTCGTTCGGTCGTGTATTTAACGAAGGGAATGAGTCTCCTCGAGCGGGGTTTGAGCAGGAAACACGGAGAAGCGACGCAACGGCGCCGAGCTGCAGGAATTCAGCGCGATTTCGTGCAGGATTCCCGGAGAACCGAACTGAGTCGTCGTATACGAGGTATGCAGGATTTCTTGCGAGTTTTGCGGAGCTTCTCTAAGGGATATGTGGATCCGACGGGCTATAGGTATGTACACGGGATTTTCATTTTTGTTGTGCTGGTTAATGCTTAGAGGTCAACAGCTATATGTTATTATACAAAACAATTCCTATTTATAGATCTATACAAGATGTCTTAATAAAGAAATAAATAACTACAGAATCATGCATAGTTGCCTTAATATAATCCTTCCTAAATAAACCACCCAAATATATAAGGAGATCGGCATGATCCATGTGAGCCTCCCACGAATCTCCATGTTGGTCATGGGATCGAGGGCCAAGGGACGGATGAGATTTAACAACGTGATCCAGGTGAGCCTCCTATGGATCCGCATGTTAGCCATGGAATCGAGGGCCAAGGTATGGATGAGATTTAACAGCTTGATCCATGTGAGCCTCCAACGGATCCCCATGTTGGCCGTGGGATCAAAGGCCAAGGGACGATTGGAATTTAACAAACATTTATCAGCTCTAACACTTGGATTCTAAATAAAAGCTCTATTATGCCAAATAAATTAGTATCATCACAATTTCATCTAATTAAACTGTTAGGCAAGTCAGAAGATACATCCATTAATAGGTTACAAAATTGACATAGCCTGAAAAAGGATACAAAATGATACATTTGCAAACAACTGAGACTTTTAGATTGACTAGAACATGCATCCATCACTAAGTTCGATAATAACGTTGTTCAAGGGAAGATTTTTATCATTGAGACTAATAGGGATCATTGTCGCATAGAATTAGCTTATTATAATCTCAGCTTGAGGATGCCAAACAATGTTATTGTGGTATGGGGTTCCAGTATGACCAAATCATGACCACAATCCTATAAATCACATCCAGTTAATTAAATGTAAACAAACATAAACTAAGCATGCCTTGAAAAAAAAACAATAGTAGTAACACAACCCAATGACAAATGGGCCGTCCTGAGGTTGGTTCAACACAACAAAGCACTATCACAAGCAAGAGCTTATCATGAATTATTTCTCTCAAACTATGCTAGAAAGTCTATTTCATGAGAAAACAAGGCCAGCCTTCCATCAAAAGCAAGTACAGCAGGGTCTATGGAAGCTTCCACAGGCACCAAACGGCCATCTAAGGATGATATTTTTGCAATTGAGCTCACGAAAGAGAATGAGAGCATTACATTAACGGACACAAATTATCTAAGAGAACTTGAGTTAGGGAACTCTTTATTTGGCTTACTATGAGGAAAGTAATGGAGCAAAACAAATCTCCATCAGATGGTTCGGTTTGGATTAAACGGGAAAATCCAAAATGTGCTTTCCCTTAGCTTTCATGCCAACTAAAACAGAACCCAACTATGTAGGATCAGCAACAGAACTCAGATACTTTGAGTTAGAATCAGGTCAAGTAATCTATTGACAATTTTTATCTCTATTGAAAATTTTCATCTCAGATCACAACAGAAAAATCAGTATGGATGAAATACATACTTAGAAATCGGGGCAACAATTTCGACCACCATATACTAAATTTTCAGGGAGAACAAAAAGCTATCTGATATATTTAGCATTTTAGATAGCATTCAGAAGGTTCAATTACTGATAGGTGCCAGCATGGCCATGCAAATAGACTAAAAAAGAAGCAATGGAAACCTGTACTGATCTTTAAGAAGAAAAAGGCTAATGAAGGTACAACTCAAATATACTTCATGGCAGCAAAACTATAGGGCCAGTAATATGTGAAGTCAAAGATAAAGGAATGCAGTAAAGAATTTACCTTAGCAATTTGAACTATAATGGTCTTATCTGGGTTTTTAAGATCCACCTTATGAGGCTGAGGAACAGATTTTGCCACAGCATTTATGATTGTCATTCTCTCAATACCCGTATTTGAGCGTGCTTCATATAATACTGCAAACTGCAGATAACAAATGGATCAGACCAAGTATTTTCAACCTAAATGCTTAATTTCTACACACTAAAGAGCATGATGGAAACTAAAAAAACTGCAAGACACAGACTACTAGACAAAATTAGCACATATAATTGCAAAATTATACCAAAGTAGGAACTGCAGTGGTCTTGAAGTAGTATTATTTAAAAAGGAAAATGATTTCAATGTGAAGTATAAATTTTCAGGATACTGAACATCGGATAAAATAAGAATGCACAAATTATCGCATAGATAAGTACAAAGAAAGAACTCAACAGTTTATGAGGTAAGTTGCTTAAAAGCCAAAACTAAAAAAAGAAAACGCTTTTGCTGGCTGCCTAACTAGCAGGTAATTAAACCAAGAAAAACATATTTACTGACTTCAAGAAAAAATTCAGTGAATTTCTCTTAATATATCATCACTGTTAGGAGAAATATAGTATGCTAACGCTTTATTTTATAATTCTATGTTCTGTTGTGCTACATAATGTATGAAACAAGCCAACGTTAATCTCATAGAACTGAACGAACAGCAATAAATGTGTGTTTTCCGTACACTTCAAGCTGAGGAGAAACAAGGGGTTTTTGTTTCTTGTAGCCCACCTCATATAAGAAAATAGTGCAATAGTTTTGCTTAATGCACCATATAGCTTGACAGCAACACCAAACAAAACTTAGACATTTTCATAAAGGTCACCCGAAATTTCATATGTGATCAATTTAGTTTCATAGTATCACATTTTTCTAATTTTGTCCCCAAACCAACAAAATTGATCCAAAATGGTCTCTCGGATACAATATTAGATCAATTTTATGTAGTCAATGGACTAAATGGACTAAATTAAGATCAATTACATATCACAATTTTTTCATTAAATATCATTTTGGATCAATTTTTTATAGTCGATAGACTGAATTAGAGAAATGTAATACTGTGGTGGGACTAAATTAGCCACATGCGAATAGTCTAGATATCATTTATGGATTTAATCTGTTTCGTAGACTTCAAAAGAATTTAAATAAAAAACTAGATGTTTTTGATAGGTTAAGTAGATTCTTGTACTCTGCATGCGTTTCCTGAACAATAAACGATCAGCAAATGCGGCAACATGTAAAATGTCCTTGTTATTTTGAAGCCAATAAAATTGAAGGCGTGTCAAGAAAACAACATTTGCTGTGTAGCTTTTAAATCACTGGTCAGTAGGTTAAAATAATTACAAAAATCTTGGAAACAATCATCATAGCCATCATCTGGATGCATGTATATACAAATAAGAAATGCCAGAAAAATCATTCTATATCAAAAAGAATTGAAGCCCAGAAGTAAAACATAACAAAGAAGCTTTACCTTCAGGGGAGAAGAAGTATCAAGTGGAAAATATTGCTCAATTAATGGTTTTATTGACTTTGAAATTTCCTCTTCTGACGCATAACATGTTACTTCGGCTGGCAGAACTCTCAAAATAAATCTGCATAAAAATTTTCACATTTAATTTAGTATTCTGAATCAGACAAGAATCTGGCATAGATAAACACAAAGCGAAATCAAGGAATTATGTACCTCGACATATGTTTTTTTGTTGAAGCAGCTGAACTTATCATTTGCTTGGCTACGGCAACAGGACTGGGATCTCCAGGCCTTCTATGCATTTGAACGAAGATGCAGCCATTACAACCAGAATCAAGGCTGACAAAATGTCTCTTTTTCAACAGCAGGAAATATGTTAAAGGTCAGTTAATCAACATTGAATTTCAACACTAAAGAAAAAGAGATTGCACAATTTAGAAAAGGCATTTAGAATTCTTGCAGATTTATTGAGAATCTTACAAGCAATGGATTATGACAATAAATGCGAGAACTAAGAAAACAATATATGGTAAAGCAACAAAAATAAAATGGTCCTACTTAAACGAATGCCTATAGATAGATTCATATTTATGTTAGCCCGGTCCTTAGTAGACCAGTCCAGCCGGCCCCTTCTAAGGGGCTGGTTCACGTGTATCAGTGAAGGGGCGGCGGCAATAAGGAGAGAGAGGGTTTGGGTGGGGTCCACTAGAATTCAAATTAAAATTTAGGAGCCAAAGGAGGCAAGGGCTAGTAGGTCATTTGGCTTCTTGTTGTAATTGTATGCCTTAAGTATGAGGGGGGAGATTAGGGTTAGGGTTATGCTTGATTATTGTTTCTCTTAGAGTTCTCTTTTGTATCTTGGGCTCTAGACTCATCGTCTAGGGATTGAGAGAGAAAGATCCTCCTCTCGAATTGAAGATCAATTGTATCTTTGCTTTGTACTTGCTTTGATTTGATTCCTATAACACAATCTACAATTTTGGATTGTTTTCTCCAAAGTTCTTGAGTTTTTCTCGCTGTTTTTACCAATTATTGTTAGGGTTGCTTGCGAACTCAAGTATTTTCCATTAGGGTTATTTGCAAACTCAAGTATTTCCTATCAATTTACCTAGTGAATGGCCAGCTGACCTCTATTATGGCTAATTACTGCAAAGGTTTACACTGAGAAAATGTAAACCCATGTAAATAAAAGATAGTTGCCTAGGAGAAAACATCAAACACAAACAATAAGATCAAACCAAGAATCCAAAACAAACTCTAAAATTACTGGGCCCTACTGCGGCAATTTAAGGCTCAGGAATTTAACTGGCTAGCTTCTCGCTGGCATATGTGACAAATATAGTGAAGGCTAACTTTTCCAATCAAATACTAGCCAACCGCTTTAAAAACCTCCATTTTGTCACCCGCAAGCAATTTTCACAGGAACGATCAAACCTAATTTAACCAACTAAACGATAGGCAACACATTAAAATAGCAACATGCAAGCTTTAGAATATTTTATTCATGCAATAGTAAAATGTCATGACTTTCTTCTACAAACTACAACCATGAAAAAGTAGCCATATTTTACCACTCCAGATCAAAGATGTTCAGTGAAACTTCCATTTTTTTCTAATTTCCAAAGTGTTTTATTAACAATAGCATTTACAATTCAAACAATAAAATCATCGTCTTCACATCACTAAGGTCAACAGTTAACTATTGAGAAAAATCAGAAACAATCACCAATACATCTTTTCCAAATATAAAACTGAATCAAAATTTTTGTCATGCTACTTCCGTTAATAAAAAAACTCAGCTTAAAAGCTATTTTCTAATCACAAAATAACAGTGGCTAGTTAGTAAAACATTTGACACTTGAGCTGTTGTGCTCAAGAGAAGTGAAGTAAAAAAATATGATATTAAATATATGACATCAAAATTTGTAAACTTAGCGTCTTAAATGGTAGTCAGTATGAAAATATCAGGTTGTGTTAATAAACCATAAGCAAACAAAAACAAATAAATAAATAAATATCTTTAGAATTTAAAAATGACACACTCAGAATGCATGAAGCTTTCTCAAATTGACAATGCATCTAGTGAATGAGCCAGCGTGCAAGAGAAAAATTTAGGAAAAATGAAACTGAGATCATAATTCAAGAACAATATTAATTACCATGAGATCGTACAAGAAACAAAAAAAGCAAGATAAAAAAAAATTATGGTTAATTCATATGGAAATTTTTTTATTTGCCATTATAAATTCTCATTATTCAAATATGCAGCACAAAGATGGTCCCTTCACCAACTCATTTCATGAAGCTTACCTTGTTCCTATCACCCAACTCACTAAGCTCATCTTCAATAAGCTCATCAATGGGCTTATTCTCTGTAACAACCAAGCCTACAGGTTCACGTGCTGGTGGATCTTTTTCCAGGCATTGCCTCTTCACAGGTGTTGAATCATTTTCTTGTTCATGCTTCTCCGCTTGACTATCCTCCCTATGAGGAGATTCATCCTCCACTTTGTCCTTTTTATTTTCTATGGGTTTCTCACTCTCTTCTTCATGCTCCAGGACTTCTTCCTTCTTTGCGAGGAGGGGTTCATCTTCATCACTAGAAGAATCAGAATCCTTAAACTTAATTATCTTGTTTACTGGTTTAGTGGGAATTGCCTTGCACTTGGAACCAGAATCTGACCCATGAACAAGCTCCTCATAAAACTGCATGACATATTAAACCACTTTTGAAAGTAAGAGAATAAAAATAAAAAGCATCAGATATATTTATGCAGGTTTATAAAATTAAAAAAGTAATAATAAGCTAAAGGATGACAAAGAACAGCTATCCTGAAAAATATAGTTAAATATAAAACCCCAAACATTCCTATTTTTATTTTAATTCCATATGGAAATTGACGAAATTCATTTATGAAGTCTCACTTCAAATATGGTCGACTTGTGCCTTCACCATGCAAAATATGGCAACTTATG
Source organism: Dendrobium nobile (assembly GCA_022539455.1). Taxonomy (NCBI): domain Eukaryota; kingdom Viridiplantae; phylum Streptophyta; class Magnoliopsida; order Asparagales; family Orchidaceae; genus Dendrobium; species Dendrobium nobile. The sequence goes on from CM039718.1 coordinate 54,176,042, forward strand.
CCACCTAAACCTGCATACATTCTAATTTTCAAATTTTAATGAAGATAATTATAAATTTTGGAAGATAAAAACGCAAACCATGCTAATGTTGTAAGGGGTTCTGATTATTCATTATGGTAGATTATCAAGAACCAGGAAATGAGAGCCAACTCTCTATAGAATTTATATTTTTGCACCAAGCCACCTCATCATCTCATTGCGGCCGCCTTGCGCAAGGTATAAATTCAAGAACCTTGAAATTAACTACCCATTTGCATAGTTCCAACACGGTGTGAAACTTATAGTAATTGGGTTGGTTGCCTTGAGGAAATGTAGGGCGCATCAAGATATGCATTCTTGCTTTGACGAGAATTTGCTAATGGCTTAATAGGAAGTGTTGCGACATTATCTACAATAGAAAATAACATATAGTTGTTGCAAAGTCAACTTCAGAGGCAATATGTTTGTGAAGCATTTTTAAGGATATTGAATGGCAACGAGTATCAGAATAGCATTATGATATGGCAACAAATCAATCATAGCAATAAGCAACAATATAATCAATCATGAGTGAACCCAGCATATTGTAATGATATGAGAAACCATTGAAAAAGCCAACATTTTCCTAAGGCATGTGTCAAAGACAGAAGGACTAACTGACATTTTACAAAAGCATTGCCAAAAGTAAAATTAATAAGAGTTGCAAAGGAAAGTGAATTAAGAGGTGTTGAAGACTAATTTACTTTCTGTAGTGATTTAGAAATTAGAATGTGTTCGTTTTGGACATTCTATGAGCTAAGCATAAAACTTTATCTCTTAGTAGTTTTTAGTATTTAAAACTCATGCATGTATACTGGCATTTGAGAATATTCTAGAGATACGTTAAGCATAATAAAGGACTATAGATCTCCTATAAATAGGGGTCAGACTCTCCTTATTTGTATAACAACACATTTAGTATTCATGAAATGTTAGTAAAGTTTAGAAGAATTTAGTATTTATAACGCATGCACATCTAGTGGAATTTGGGAATATTCTGGAGATATAATGAACATGATAAAAGGCGTGGAGATCACTTATATATAGGTTTGGGACTCTCCTCATTTGTATCACAACACATCATGTTTTTATGAAATGTTAGAAAGGTTTTTTTTATTTTTATTTTTTTCTTTACCGGTTCTTTCCTCTTCCATTTTCCTTCTGTTCTTAAGCTCCTTACACCAGTCATTTCCTATCCCCTCCTAGGTATTGACCACTTCTCGATTATCCAACAGACCCTTGATCTAGCTATGAATAACTAATAAAATATACAGGAGCATAAGCAAGTAAATAGCATACTAAAACAAGGAATGAGAAAGGGAAACTCTCCAGAAAATACAATCAATCATACCAGAGAAAACCATGTAACAATGAATATTTCAAGAAAAAAAAATCACAAAACTGGAAAAATAAAAAACTAAAAACATGAAGATCGGATTATGAATCAACAAATGAGAAAAATATAAAAATTTGCTCAAATGCTGCACCTTGAACCGAAAGCAAGAACGCCAATTATAAAACTTAGCCGGAGTTCAACTCTTGCACCAAAATCAAACATTAAGGAACAAAGGATAAAAACCCGACAAAGAAAGCCCTTCAAAGATCTCAGCTTTTCTCAGAGAAAGGCAAAATACGTAAAAGATAACAAAACTAGGCGAGTCACTTTGGAAATTTGAAAATTAGAAAGCCCTTCAAAGATCTCAGCTTTTATACCGATTCAAGGAGATTTAGGGCTTCGTTTGTGGCTTGCCGCTCCCTTCCGCCATCACAAGTGATGAAGAAACCCTGCACTCCTGGGCGAAGCGGATACAACCCCTTCTTAACGGGTTTCTGTAGAATTCAAAGTAAGATTAACTGAGAAAATTCTACTTCGAATGAAGAATAGCAGTTGCGAAGAAAACAAACAAAGAGAGCATTACACCGTGAGGCAAAAATTTTCTCTTTTTGCCTTTGTTGTTGTTGGAGCCGGGCTGGTTTTCGGCCGCCATTGCTATCGATCCCACCGCTTATTGGTTTGCTGAAAATCACTTGTAAATAAGAGAAATTTCCCCCAAAAAAAAAAAAAAGGAGAAACTGACGTGAAGAATGTACCGGCGTTGCGGTTTATTTTTGCTAAAGTTTACCCCCAAATTTTTTTTTTTTCAAAGGTATTTAATTTAAAAATATATGCATGAGGATGAACATTAAGCACGAGTTTTAAACCATGCTTTTCAATTAAATAAATATAATCCTCTATAGAATAACTTGTAATTACAAAATTAATCATAAGATACATTTCTTAATCATAAAATGAATTACTTTATATTTATATTATTCTTTTAGTGATTTTATTAAATTCTATACATAGGTCTTAAGTTCAAAATTGTCCATTAATCCCACACAACGAGAATACTTAAAAAAAAATATTTATATAATAGAAAAAAAAAGAAATACTAAGGCTTTTTTTTTTTTTTTGAAGAAATGCAAGATTTGCATTAAGATGAAATAAAAAACGACCTAATACAAACTAGGAAATATAAACTAATAGATCATTGTTCAAGAGGAAAAGGATCCTTATTTATAGCATTTTTTGTTTAAATTAAATTTATTAATTTTGAAATGAAACCCACTGTTTCCTATTTTGAAACCGTTGCGATGCAGGGGATACCAAAGTTTTAAACAACCCAAGGGTTGGTTAGTATCCCAGAGTTCCCATCCGATTAAAAAATAAGACCTAGTATCGATCCCATAAGCAAATATAATAAATTTAAAAAACAAAAAAGTCAAAAAAAGAAAGCTATAAAATAAAATCAAAAGGAAATTACAAATAATCCAGGACAATCGTAAAACACCTAAGAATAGGTATTTCAGATGTCTACCCCAATTTCCCGTTATGTAGTCCAAAGTAAGAGATTTGAAAATCTCTTTGTTCAGATGCTCCAATCTCAGGTATCTTTCCATTTTGATGTTTGCAATGAGAAAATCGGGTAGCATATTACTGAGATGATTTGGAAGAACCTTTCAAGTAGTTCTTCATTCTGAGTGTAGTAATCCTCCTTCTAGTTTGTTCCTTCACCGATCCTAGATCATGAAGTTCCTTGAATAATTTTTGTTTAGATCCGAAAGAACCAAGCTCCTTAATAGAACTCTTTTTATTCTTCAATAAGACAGTTTTTTTAAATTTTAAATAAAAAGAATGTTGGTGATGCCAACTTTCAAGGAAAATGGATGGGAAAATTTTTAAATTAAGTATTGTTTAAATTTTAATAAAGTAATTAAGTATTGAAAAAAATAAATTTAAAAAATAGGCAAAGTCGTCCATCAAACGGGCAACTTATGCTGCTCGGATTTGCTGAGTCATGTGCCGGTCGTTGAATTGACAGACGACTTATTTTGAAAAATACTATTGTAAGTTGCCCGTTAAACGGACGACTTGCTACAGTAAATTGTGAAAAATAATTTTATAATAAAATAAGTAGAAAATATATTAAATAATTATATTTAAAAATAATTAAAAATAAAAATAGAGAAAACAATAAAAATAAATAAATTAATGTAAACTATAATTTATATATTTTAATATAATTCAATAGTTTATATATATATATATATATATATATATATCAAAATTTGATAAAAAGTGAACATTTTTGTTTCAATTGCTATTATTAAAATTGTAATCACTATTTTTTAATGGATAAGCATTATACTGAAAAGTAAAGTGACAAAAAAAAAATAATGACTCAAAGTTTCTCCTTAAACACAGCTTCGAAAGTAAATATCATAACTCTCTCTCTCTCCATACATATATATATATATATATATATTGTTTACTTCAATTAAAATATAGAAAATATATTTTTTATTTTTATCTATTTTTATTTTAAATTATTTTTTAAATATATTTATTTAATATTTTCTACCTATTTTTTAAATTATTTTTCAAAATTTACTGAAGCAAGTCAGGGCAACTTACAATAATTTCTTTTTTTAAATAACTCATTAGTTAGTTCGGCGACTGATACATGACTTAAGAAGCATGAGTCAACATAAGTCATTCGTTTGATTGACAATTTTGCCTAATTTTAAATTTATTTTTTTATACTTAATTACATTATTAAAATTTTACTAATACCTTTTTAAAAATTTATTTGCCAAAAAAGTGAAGAAAGCTATCCCCTTAAGCATTCGCTAAGATTGACTTCACAATTCATACTTATCTAGTTAAGAAAAATTTTGATATTACAATTGTCTATATGGGAGAAGCTTTTTAGTAGATTGGTGAGTCTCTTATGAGCTAATAAATCCAATAAGCCAAATCAAAAATCAGCTTGAGTCATACCAAACTTAATTTGTTCCGACTAACTTTACTTGAACCAAGTTGTTTAGATATTTGGATATACATGTGTACAAATTCGATAAAAAGGAAAAAATAACAAAAATAAATAAATAAAATTTGTACAAATTAGATAAGTAGGGGTGTCAATTTCGGGTCACGGGTCGGGTTCGGGTGGAACCCAGAACTGACCCGACATTATGCGGGTCAAACCGAACCTGACCCATTTTTTGCAAATGGGTTAGTTTTTCGGACCCGAACCCGACCCTGCTTCGAGCTCGGGTCAACCCGACACGACCTAAATCAATTTTGATGGGACGAATCAGAGGGCGATAACACAGAACGACGACAACTGCGGACGAAACAGACTCGACAGATGTTGGAACGGACGACGGAACCGCGGGATGACGCGTGCGGATGCCTCGGCCTGTCTGTCTGGCTGACGAGATGTGATGTGCCCGGTATGCGATGTGACGAGACGAGAAGGCGGTCCACAGTTCTGACGCGACGCGAGATGACACGGAGTCTCGTACCACGAAGCTGACTCGGTTTCCGTTTCCGAGTCAGTACGGGTCAATAAAAAGCTTCCGAGTCAACTCGGACCTGACCCATTTTTTAAAACGGGTCGAAATCTTTAACCCGAATCCGAAATTTTCGTGTCGGGTTCGAGTCAAATTTTCGGGCCGTGTCAAATATTGACACCCCTATTGACCTTGTTTTTTTACATTATTTGAATTGAATGAAAGTAAAAAATAATCAATAATTTATTAACTGATTATGAATATTTATCCCATTTATTTGACCTTCTAAACATTTTTCTCAGTCCTTTTCACTCAAATTATCAGCATCCAAACCTAGGCTTTGGCAGGGTGGTGTAAATCTTAGCTAGTTTCTGAATCAAAGATGAAGAACACAAATATAAAGCATTACAGCCTTAAAAAAAAAATTACAGCGTTAATCATTTAATTAGAGGAAATGAAGATTAGATTCCCCTAATACAAAGTCTAAATCATACATACTAATGACTTATTACAGACCAAATGGCTAATCAACAAATTAAAAATATCTTTAAATTAATCGTCAATTTAACAAATTAAGCTCGCCATTAACCCAAAACACATATATTACTTAATTTTAAACACAAGATAAAAATATTAATATTATCGATATTTATTTGAGTTATTAAATATACTCCATTTAACTATTAATTAAATAAGAAGTACAAATAAATTAACACTAATTATATAAGTCTTTTTTAAGTTTAATTAGAAAAAATAAAATTTTATTTGTAGGGGCCGCGCGGACGCGAACCCCTCTAACACAAATTATGACGTCCACTCTGCCACTTGGGCAGATGGTAGACCAGCGCACCTTCAGAGTGCAATGAAAGCCGCAGGTCTAGGCCACAGGCATTGCTGATCACCCGTTAGACCCCGTCCAGGTAAGTATGGAGCAAAGGGTTTCAGTTTTTTCTTATATAGGCAGATGCGGGAGTCGCGTTTTCTAAATAGACGATGTGGGACTAAAATGTTGCGCTTTTTCGAGCCGTGAATTGTCCGCGTGATCTGGCGCGTTAAATGGCAGTTTGGAAATTTTCGTTATTATTACATAATACGAATGCGGGAATGCTGAATGCATTATGAATAAGTGGAGTTGTTAAAAGTAATTAGTGATTTATATTTTTAGTAAATCAAAAAACGCTTTGCCTTTACTCTAATTGGGAAGCAAACATTTTTCAAAATTATTTTATTTAATTTTTTTTATTATAATCATAATTAAAAATATTATTATTTTGAATAATTTAATTTAAATTGTTCGAAGTTTATTTTCTTAAGTTATTTGACAAATGCGAAATTAATGAATTTGAAATGGAGATAAACAATTCGATGACAAAATATAATGTAGAAGAAAATAAAATTATGACCTTGTGTGCATATTGATAAATTATAATTACAAAATAAAATTATATCATAGTAATTATAGTATATTTAATATGGGTGTCAAAATGGGTCATCGGGCGGGGTTCAAGTCCAACTCAAACTTGACCAGCTCTTAGTTGATCCAAATTGGCTATAGAAACGGGTTGGGAATCGGAACTTGAACCCGACCTGGTTCGGGTTCGGATCAACCCGAAATAACCCACAACCCAAAATGGCGGGATGAGGCAAGCGCACAATCACACTGTGCAGTCGACGGTTCTATCCGGCGCCGGCATGACTTCCCTTGACACCACTGGCTTCTCTCTTCAAGCAGAGAGTTGCTTCATCTTCAAGTCCCCACATCCTGGTCCGGTCAGTTCTAGACCTGCATCCATTGTTTCACCAACACCAACACTAGCCTCTTCCACTATGCTACAAAGGACTGCGGTTCTAACAAGACCAACTGCTCCGGTGACGGTGCATTCTCGCCTGCCATTGTGTCATCCTTGTTGAGTTCACACTCGATGACACTGTGAGCCTTTGCGAGACAAGTGGGCGAGTCACGACTAACAAAGTCAGGGTTACAAGTCACGGAAGGACGGGTCAAATTTGGGTCTACTTCGAGTTGGCGAGTTGACCTGAATCCGACCCGATGTTTCAAATGAGTTGAATCCTTCAACCTGAACTCGATTCGTTTGCGAAACGAGTTGACCCTAACCAAGAATTTTTAGGTCGGGTTTGAATTGGGTTTTCTGATCGTGTCAAATATTGACAGCCCTAAAAAAATGAAGACTATAAGAGTAATAATTTTGTTAAGGGGGATTTACATACATATCATTTTATATCATGCTATTTACATATATAATATCTAAAACTTTAATATTTCATGCCTACTACTTATATATCAAATATGAGTGCAAAGAATGATATATAAGTAGTAGGCATGAAATATTAAAATTTTAGATATTAAATATGTAAATAGTATAATATAAAATGGTACGTATATAAATCTTCCTATTAATAGTAAAAATTATTGTACCTAATTAAGGAGCATCAAATAAGGATGTGTGCTATGTGATTGTATCACCATCTTCCATTAGTATAAGAACTAAGAAGCATTATTTTTCTTTATAAATTGATCAACAACAACATATGTGAGAGGAGAAAAAGATATGTGAACATATTTTATTTTTTAAAAATTATAAAATATTGACATAGTCTAAGAACTGTTTTGATTCCTCAGTTCTAAAACAAACAAAAAAGCTTAAGGATATTTAAGGCTTCGTTTGGGACGACTTTTGTATTGTTTCTTAAAACAGAATTTTAATAAAAAAATTAAATTTTTTTTACTAAAATTCTATTTTAAAAAGCAATAAAAAATCATCCCAAATGAAGCCTATGATAATTAATACTTATAACAATGGCTGATTAAATAAGGTTTAAGCCTTCCAAACAATTTTCAAAAATAAGTAAGTAGATGGAAGGAAAAGGAGAAGAGAAATCAAAAAGAACTGCAACTGCAAGTTTTTGTAACAAACATCTACCATAAAAACTAAGATATGAGATAAAGATCCAACATGAGTAATAAACAAAATATTTACATAAAATTGGAGAAAAAAACTAAAATGAACTACCGGCTTTTTATGAAGGACCAAAATAATTTCCAACTATATTAAAGAACTATTTTGATTCCTCAAGCCTTCAAAAAAAAATCAAAACAATCCTATAATAGAACTATTTTGACTGATCTTTAAAGAGTTGAGGGATCAAAATGATCTTATAATATAATTAAGAACTATTTTAATCTTTTATAAAAAATTAAAAGATCATTTTGACCTTTTTCTCCCTAAATTGTTACAAGAGCAAAAATTGCAACTTGGATGGACAAGCCTCCAAGCAAACCAAAAACAACCAAGCCTTAGTGACCTACTGAACATACCAGTGCTGGGAAGTATAGGTGCCTATTGCTGGCATATTAGCCAGTAGCACCAAATACTATGCCAGAGCTATAAATACAAAAGGTTTATCGAAGGATTTCTGTGATATTTTTCATGGCAGAAAGCAAAATATCAAACTTGCTTGTAGAATAGAACATAAGCCTGGTCATGGAGCACCTTGTTCATGCCAACAGCAGTGACAGAAGAATCGTCGTAGCGGAGCCAGTGGCCATTGGAGTGTCTACAGTCTGCAGTGTAATGACCCTTGGAGTGTTCTCGGCCATGGTGAGTAATGGTCGCCACTAGTTCATATTTCCTACCCTGCAATCAATTAGATGTTCAATTAAACGTTACTCAAAACAAATTAAGCATTCAACCTCCAGACTGTCTTTAACTCCAGCTGGAAATAATCATTCTTGTTAATTTATACATATTATGCACATATATACACTTAATACAAATACACTGCTCTTTTGTTCACTGCAACTGATTATATCCATGTAGACATTATGAACAGGGAGTTGCTGAGTGTTGTAGCACAATACTCGCACATAAAATCATGAACTTAGTCAAACCTATGATCTCTTGGATGTAGGCCTAAAGACCAACCACTAGGACACAAGATGGGGAGTGCACTTCAACATACCCAAATATCAAAAGGGTTGAAATATTTAGATTTCATTTCAAAACATAGGATTAAATTGTATGAATTTAAAATAGCTGAAAAATATGTTGATATTAACCATCTTAATCCATATATAGCTGTTCGTCCAGTTCAGGAGGGACCGGCCCCTGTTTACAAGAGGCGGACCTATTCCGCCTCATACTCCCATCCCCTTTGGGGTGGGGTCCAACAACCATTTGAAAAAAGGGAAATTAAAGCTTGGTAAGGAGAGAAAATTCAAGGGAGGGGTTGTTTTGGGATTTACATCATTATTGTTTGCTTTTAAGTATGTTATTTCTTTAGGGTTAGAGTTATAGTTTATTTGTTGAAATTAGATTGTTCTTAGGGTATTTGAGCTCTAGCCGACGACTAAGTTCATAGTATCTTGTTTGTCTTCTTTCGTATATCATCAATTAAAAAGATTTTTCTCTGGTTATTCCTCATAATTTTTCTAGTAAACTGTGTTTGGGCAGCTGAAATTAAATTTCAGCCACAGAATATTAGATTTCTATGAGCACTTTCTAACAGTAGTTTGCTAAAGTTTTGTCAATTCTAATAAATACTTTGTTATTAAACTTTATGAATTTAAGTTTTTCTCTAGTTATTCCTCATAATTTTTCTAGTAAATTGTGTTTGGGGCAACTGAAATTAAATTTCAGCCACAAAATAGTAGATTCCTATGAGCACTTTCTAACAGTAGTTTGCTAAAGTTTTGTCAATTCTAATAAATACTTTGTTATTAAACTTTATGAATAATATATAATTCACCTTCATAAATATGATATAGTTGGTTTCTTAGTTTTAAAATGTTGATTCGAGATAACTAAGCTAAAGTAATCAAATCAAAATATTGAATTTTAAAATTAAAAAAAAGAGAGAAAAATCTCCAAAAAAGTCCTCCCCCTCTACGAGCACTGCAGTTTGCTAAAGTTTTGTCAATTCTAATAAATACTTTGTTATGAAACTTTATGAATAATATATAAATCACCTTTCATAAGTATGATATAGTTGGTCTCTTAGTTTTAAAATGTTGATTTGAGATAACTAAGCTAAAGTAATCAAATCAAAATATTGAATTTTAAAATAAAAAAAGAGAGAAAAATCTCCAAAAAGTCCTCCCCCCCTTCTTTAATAACAAGTGCCCAATTTAATCCTAGAGTTTCATCCTTCCCAATTTAGTACCTCAACCATTAAAACTAGTCCAATTTGTTCCCTCCAATAATAAATCTATCAAATTTAAAGAATATGCTATAGACTCCTGCTTTTCATAATATAAGAGGAACCACTGTTTAAAATTGCGCAATAAGAAGCGCACCTCTGCGCAATTTGACCCAAAACCACCTCGAGGCTTACGCAATTCCTCTCCTGGCAGAGGCGTACGCCTCACTTGGACTGAGGCGCGCCTCAGAGGCGCAATTGCGCAACTCTGGCAAAGGCGTACGCCTCATAGTAACGGGCCCACCCACTTAAAATGAAGACTTTTTCTTCCTTAATTCCTCACGGCTCCCAGTTCTCCCAAAAATTTCCTTCCCGCACGCTGTGTTCGCGAAACAGAGAGCTCCCGCACCAGTCGGCTTCCCTTCCCTTCGCTTCTCCCGCCGACGCCGCCTCTCTCCGGCGAAGTTGAAGTGTCCGGCCGCCCTCTAGGAGTACTCCACAATTTATTTTAGGTATTTTTTTAGTTTAGGGTTAGATTTTTCAAGTGTAAGAAAATCTAGGGTTTATTTTTTTTTATTGGTTTACGCAATTCTGTGTCCGTGAGGCTTACGCCTCAGACCGCCTCGAGGCTTAATTACGCAATTTTAAACCTTGAGAGGAACATTAATTAAAACATAGATTTCATCTTTTTTTTACAATGTTGCATCGCATCCTATTCCAAAACAATCCAATACAAGTGCCATATCAAGCGGTGAATGACTACAAAGTTCCAATTGAGAGCGGCGAAGCATTAAAGTAGTTTATGACAAAAATCGAAGAGCTGAGTGCGGTGCGGCAATCGACAATGAGCAACATGCGAGTGGTTAGGATTTGTGACAATGGGTGCATGCGGAGAAGTCTAAGATTTTTGGGCATGCAATTGAATGATGTAGCATGGCAAAATAGTACAATATGAATGATAATGCAGTAAAATCTCCGACCATGGTAAATACAGTGAGCGCCTTACATCGTGATGGTTCGATGAAAGCCACTAATATATATATATATATATATATATATATATATATATATATATATATAATATATATATATATATATATATATATATATATATTTGTTTTTTTGTTGTTGTTGTTATTAAAGGCTAGGTGACTTACAACCAATTCTTGATTTCTAACCTCTAATTTTGTGTAATTCAGTTGAGGTCATTGAAAATGATGAATGGGAGGAGATACCATCGACCATCAATATGAAGATTTTTGGAGAATAAGTTTGTTCATTGGGAGTTTTTTTCCTCCAAATTTTGTAATCTCAAATATATGCTTGCACCATCTAAAATACTGTCACATTTAATTTTATTGTTAACTTTAACAATTATTTTCGGCCATAGACCAACATTGATCAATTTTCAATAGTCAAAGGATTAAATTGGGACAATAAGAAATTCTAAGACTAAATTGGATACTTGTTAATTGGTGGGAGGCTATTTTGAGCTTTTATTTAATAAGAACTTCATAAATTGAGCTATTCCCCACTTAGCAGTAATTCAGCTTTTTCTCAAAATAATTATGTTTTTGTCTTCTTCTTGTGCGGATCAATTGTGAAAAGCTTGAATTTTTATTTTCAAATACATAAATATATGAAGAAAAGGTATATGGCCAGCATTCGATAGAGAAGCTCACCTCAGTAGATGGAGTAACAAGCAATTCACGTCCCATAACCAGTTCCAAAGGGAAATGAATTGGTTTGTTCAACTTGGAGCTACCCCTCATCCCATAGCTAAAACGCATCAAATGCAATATCATTATCTTTGATAGAGTTTGTATTTTTACAGACTTGCTAGCATTGACCAATCCAGCCTGCACAAGAAAAGAGGTATATTAATCAGAACCAAGCAAAAATTTTAACAGATAGAAATGGCTCCCTAATAAAAATAAGTTCAATTTCCACCAACCGCTCTTCATGCAACATGTGCACTTTTACTTGGTGTTCAGGATATAAATACAAATTTCAAAATTTTCAACAGAAATATTACCTTGATGGCTTGATGCAATTACTACTCCTTAATGTTGGACAACAATGATTTGCAATGATCAAATTCCACCCCAACTAAAACTGAACCTTATTCCCCACTTCAACACATGGGCCTCCCAACTAAATCTGGTCCAGCATTTACATTACATGTGCTTGCAAGTCAAGTTTCTGCCCAATACTCTATGAATTGAGGGGCAAATTCACAATGCGTGCATATAAGTCCTCACTGATGGCATCTCCACATAATTTCATACAACAAAGCCTCGTTGACCATCTCTACCATCTAGTAATTGCAACACCACCCTTCCAAGTTCTTTAGGAAATGGAGCAATACTCCTCTGCTAGTACAAATGCTCTGCCATTCTAATCCGCCTTTAAAATCATGACAAGGTCCTCGACTGATATATTCTCCTAATCCAAGGCATTGATATCATTTAGAGCGTTTAGTGGCTCCCAACTCCTAGGAGATGTTACAACCAACTACTGCACTTTGTCAATAAAATTCCGAAGGCACAATGAGTTAATCGAATTACATGGAATACAAACTCCCCCAATCGAAAGCATACATCTTAATCAATTAAAAAAACTGCAATCCTACACTATCAACTCCCAGTTTCAAATGACTTCTTCCCAGCATCACCTGTCTACTTATCCCAACAACAAACGATCCAAATTGAGCTCTCTACCTTTTTACTATCTTCAGCCAAACACTTCCATCCACCAAGTAACCTACCACCAAATCAATCCAACAATCACCATATCTTTTTACAGCCAGGTTCACAAATGATCAACCTCAGACCATACAGATACTCAAATTGTCAAAATTTCGCAATTGATGCAATGGTAGTTGACATGTTAGCCCAAGGAATTATCTACCTGACCACAAGCCCCTTTTCCTTCCTTAATCCTATAGGTAAAACGGGAAGGTATATATGGCGATTTTGCAATGATTATAGAGTACTTAATTGAGTAACAATTTTTACCATTTTCCGATTCCGCTGATCGATGAAATCCTAGACAAAATCTATGTTAGTGTAATTTTTTTTCGATTTTAGACCTTCAAAAATTTAACCGTCAAGTTGGTGTGGAAGATTCTAACAATTTCATGATAGTTTATCTCACAAATGACAAATATTATGAATTTTTCATCATGTCATTTGGTCTAACAAATGCCCCAAAAACCTTCCAAAGCATTATGAATAGCATACTTTATCAGCTTTTATAAAAAATTTAACTTTTTCATGCCATTCGGTTTGACAAAATTCTTATAAAACATTATGAATGGCATACTTTGTCCACATTCGCAAAAATTTTGTGACTAATTTTTTATATATTGGCGTACATCATCTCCTTATCCGATCTCAACATCATCCGAACCATGCTAGATTGTTTATTATGCAATGACTTTTACCTCAAGCAATCCAAGTGGTCGTTTGGACAAACCAGCATTAAATACTTTGGCCACATCATCAATATCAATTGCGTCAGCCCACATCCGTTAAAAATTAACACAGTGCATGGTTGCCCTTTGTTGATCTCCCAGCAACAAAATGCGTGTCTTCCTCGATCATGTCAGACACCACCGTTGATTTTGTCCGTAATTTGGCTCATATAGTTGCAACTCTATATCAACTTTCCCCCCAAAAAAGTTTCCAATGGATTGCTACGGCAATGAAAGATTTTACCCAGCTCAAACAAGCCTTAACTTTTGCCCGGTGCCAGCTTTATAATTTTTTTTCAAGCCATTCAAAATTAACAATGATGCCTAGGTTTTAGAATTAGTGAAATACTCTCACAGGACAAACATCATGTCGCTTATTTCAGTAAAAAGTTGGATTCAAAATTAGAATGTGAACAAACTTATGCACGAGAAGTGTTCACTATTACAGACATCATTGCACGCTGACATCAATACATATAGGGCTCTACATTCACTATTAGGACCAACGATCACAGAATACGCAAAAGCATGACCAAAATAATACAAACCCTAGATCAACAAGCTTAATTTTACTTAATATTTTTAAATTGCATATTATATAACCCGGGCCAAAATAGATCCATTTCACTACCTAGACAACCCAATCTATAACATCTAAGGTTGTCGAGCTACTTATCAAGGACATATGCAAACTACATGGCCCACCCAAAATGATTCTCTCATATGGAGATCGCATATGTATTAACTCATTATGGAGTTATTCAAAGCAATCGACACCAAACTACATTACGGCACTACAAACTATCTGAAGACTGACGAGCAACTGAGATGACAAATTGCAGCCTAGAATAATGCATTCGCTATTTTGCTATGGATCACACCTCCAAATGGGCAAAGCTACTATCTTAGGTAAAATATTCATACAATATAGCTTATCATACAGCCATTAAAATGGCACCCATCCAAGCGTGTTGTATGGATGCCTTCCACCTCCCATTCATTCACACATGCATTAGCAAGCACTCCAACATCAATGTGGTGGGTCAAATCTTTATTAATTGAAAAAAAAAAGTACACTAATCACAGACATGAAAATGTCCAGAATGTCATAGAAGACTTGGTTATCATCAAACTATAGTCATATTGCCAAATTGTCACACGATAAAAGACCTATAATAAGTTTTTTCACCGCTATATAGTCCGTAAACCATAGTCATGTCCATTGGTAAAGCCTCTTGCAAGCTCGAACTCCCTATGGAATCCCAAATCCACCCTATTTTCCACATCTAATTGTTGAAGCCTTCCCACCAAGATTTGATTTGGCACCCTGCTCAACTGCCAACAACATAAGGGTAAAACCACCTCATCGTGCAATCCTCTGTCATTCTTAATAAATGTAAATTCAAATAAAGTGACCAACACCTCGTTAAATATTTAGTCCGCAAGGACAGGAGCAACCAAAGGATGCTATTATATGGGTGCTAGACAACAAATTGGCTGATTCGATTAAATGACTTGACCTTGAGGATAATGTCATTTTTCGAAGCAATTGGGGAAGTTGTTGGAATCTTGAGCAGTTCATGTACGACGAAACAGGAAACAAGATCGACAAACTCAATGATCCAATAGTGACTAGGAGCATGGGGCTGCTAGCTTAGAAAGCAAATTTTCAAATGGCAAGGGCAAGGATGCTTTTATCACTCGTTAACTAATAAAAAAATCAGAGGCCATTTGCATTAAATTATGAATTATTATAGACTAACAAGTGCCTAATGCTAATTGATCCAACTTTAAAGTTGTCCGAAAGGTGATATTAAGATGGCTTGCTTTAATAGAAAAGGAACAGAAAAATATCTCTTCTTCTTCTACCCAAACCCTTCTTTGAGCTCTCCGACAAAGTTCAAAGTTGTCGTTTATCTATCTTTAACTGTTTGATAGGAGAACCTATCACAAGTAGGGGGGTAAACGAGTCGAGTCGAGTTTTGGCACTATCGAACTTAGCTCGTTAGTCGGAAAGTGAGCTCAAACTCAAGCTCGAGCTCGAGTCGAGCTCAAAAAGCGAGCTCGAACTCAAGCTTGTCCTACTATAAACGAGCTCGAGCCGGCTCGCAAGCTTTGGCAAGCTCAATTCATTTTCCAAAAAAGCTGCAGCATTTATGACAAAATTCAATTTTTCTAAAAAAAGCTGCAACACTATTCAAAATAAAGCTGCACTGTTTAAAAAACAAAAAGCTCCCGCTTGAAGAACTCCTTTTACCGCCCAAATACTGAAATCAAATTTTTAATTATGTTATAATATTTAAAAAAGCTGCAGCACTATTCATGTAAATGTTTACTGGTTTAATTAGCCATCCATATTTTTTAATACATTATTTAATATTTGATTTGACACCGGCTTGCATGGGATTTGACAAAGCATGCAAATGTCACTAGCAATCCGTATTTATTATTAAAAATTTTTAACTATTTAAATTTAAATAAAATAAATATTATTTAAAAATAGGGATTTTTACATACATAACACTAAAAATATCTCAATTTACTTATCTAACACCTAAACTTTAATATTTACTCTTCTACCACCTAAAAGCACTATCCCTCATCAAATATACCACTCCGTTTCTCTCCCGTCAAAACCAAACCCCGAAAGTTTTTTTTGGCGCACATTTGCTTCGCTAACGCCTCACCCCCCCTTAGCCGGCTCTTCTTCACTCTTGGATGTTCTTCTTCATGTGCACCACGCTGTTGACGCTGACCGTCTTTTCCACGCCGCCCAAGACAATCGTTTCTCCATCCGACGACCGATCAAGCAACTCCCATCTCCGATCTTCTTCTCCACACCGCTCAAAAGATGCTTTTCCTGAAATTAGTGTACTAGATTCTGAATTAAATTATGCTTCATCTGAAACAGATCTCCATTTCTTTCTCTAAGCATTTTCTCTTCAAGTTTTGAAATGAAAAAGGTATAAAGGAAAACAAATCTGGCACAAGCAAGTTCTTTTGCAATTTGTTTGGTCACTCAGTCAATTACCCTCTTGTCTACTTGTGGTTGCTTCATACGTTTGACGTTATTCTAGGATGGCTTTTGGCGGCTTCTGCCTCTATTTCAATTTGATGGCTGGAATCAACAAAATGTCGACTGAGCTGGAGCTTCGCACAAAATGGAAAAGATGAGGGGATTTAAACGCAAGAAAGGGAGTTGCTCTGTTCGGATGAATTCGCACAAGCTGGAGAAGACTATTCTCGCGCGAAAAACAGCTTCCGGGGTTTAGTTTTGACGGGAGAGAAACAGAGTGGTATATTTGATGAGGGATAGGGCTTTTAGGTGGTAGAAGGGTAAATACTAAAGTTTATGTGTTATATAAGTAAATAGAGATATTTTAAGTGTTATGTATGTAAAAATCCCTTAAAAATATTAGTAATAGTTCGAGCCGGCTCACAAGCTGAGCAGAGTTTGAGCTCGAGCTCGAGCTTGTCGCTCGATAAGCTCGACTCGTGAGCCGGCTCGGCTCACTTACACCCCTAATCACAAGTACTCCCAACTCAAAAGAAAGCATCCAATATTAGATACTAATCAGATAATTTATATCATCATATTTCAGAAATCATTTATTAAGTTCACAAAATTTTCAAAAAAAAAAAAAAAGAGCTTGTTCCTTCAGTGCTGTAATTTTGGAATCTATACACCCTCTAAAGCAAACAACAAGAACATTACGTTGGTTTCATTCATCTATTTCAGTTTAATGAAAAATTTGGCACAACAAAGCTTAAAGAATTCAAAGGCACACCTTCCCAGATGAGGCTCTATATCCTTCTAGAGTTTCTGGGACAGAAAAAAAGCGAAGTGCATCTTCAATTGTATGAATAGCTTCAGGTAAAATATCAAGATGAAGAAGAAGAAAGGGCTGGACTGTAGCAGAGGCCTTGTTTCCTACACCAAAGGAAAAAAATCAAATCCATTAAAAACACAAAGGACATGCAAATCGGATTAAATAAAAAAATTCTAATAAGTTTGAGAATGAATTTTAACTTCAACCTCAGAGAAGATTCAAACCACAAAATAAATTCTAAAGGTACAACTCTAAAATGAAATCAGCAAGGTCAAGTGAATTACATTGACTATGTTATTCATTAAAAAACTACATTAAATTCAGAAGTCAATTCCTAACAGCGGATTGCTTAACAATGTGGTTGTGATAATCACTTAGCAAAATATTACAAAGCATGCCTTCTACAAGATCCATTAAAGATATACGCCAAAGGAAAACCACCGTTGAATTCGCAATTACGATATTTACCTCTTGCCTTGACAACACTCCTTAACTGACCCCCAAAGATTGCACTTAATTCGGAAGGTATAAAACTCTGAGTTCGAGTTATTGCAGATTTATTTTTTGGGCCTATGGTTTCCCATCCATCGTCGTCAGAAGAAGAAATGAGAGGCAAACTCCCACCATTTGAACTTGACAAATGACCGCCAAGCCTCAGTAGCTCATCATGCATTTGATCCATCAGAAAACTTAGAAACTCTTGAGCATCCTCTTGCCTGGTCAAAGAAAATTTTCATTTAGTATTTAGCAACATTAGGAAAATTGGCAAAATGCCACTCTCGCAGATAGGTGGCAATTATAAAAGTAAATAAAAAACAAAATTTGATAAAATAAATTCTCCTCAGTCTACATATCATCGTCCACCATGTGATGAAAATAAAACATTAAATAAGTAAGCCTCTAACTGAAATTCTAATCTCAGGATTAAAAAATTTACAAATTAATCATAGAAAACATCATTTGAGCTACACTTCTGTTGAAGAAAATCTGCTCTCTACATCTGAAAACTATAAAAATTGGATGGATTAAAAATAAAGAAAAGCATGAATGAAACTAGAAATATAGAGACATGTTTTCATTTTTGAACTTTTGAACTCAAAATTAATTGGATATGGGTAGTTCATTGTACATAACCATTCATATCCATATCAACTATAACAACAAAAGTTCTTGCATTAAAAGATACAATATCAGAGTGTAGCAATTAAGCTTGTTAAGTAAAAGTAACATAATATTTTATTTATCACATTGATGAACTTAATATCCTTGAATTTAAAAGAGTTTAATAAAAATAAAAAGTTTAACTTTCCATTGCCCAATCCTTGTATTATAAAGATTAATAGAACAACTGAAAATAGAGTCAAACCTAGGCCTGGAAGACATGCCGCTCGGCAAATCTGGAGTGAACTTTTTCAAAACAGTTTCAAACATGATTGGACTGAAAGGCCTCCCTCCCTCAATAACTTCTCGCTCATTCTTCAAATTTGAACCATTGGGCAAACAAAACTCTGAAATCAAATCAACAAATGCATGCAATGTTGGATAGCCAATCTGCACAACAAGTATTTGAACTTTAATAACAAAATAAAATAAGATAGCCTAAAAATCATTTGAGCTGGCAGAGATACTGCATTTTAAAGCTCTCACGTTTGGAACATTCCTAGCTTTCAAATCCAACAAAAGCTGAACAAAAGGTGAACATGACAAGAGTGCCTGCAATGTTGAGTTCAGGAAGCATAAATTTCCCAAATTAATCAGTCCTCGAGGAAGCAGACCACTAAAAAGATGTGTATGTTTGCTTGACTCCTGCGCATTCTCAGCATCATTAACTACTGCAGCAGTGCTGAATAAACCATTGTGGTTCTTTATCATTTCAAACCCATCATCTTGGACTGTAGGGCATGGCAGATCTCTGCTGCAATTATCATCTTTCAAGATTTGGGGAGAATTCATGCCCTCATGAATTCCTTCATCAGTGATAACCTCAACACCAGGTACACAACCATTAGCAATTGCATTAGCTTCTAACCCTTTTGATTCTTTTGCAACTTGACCAGTAGCTGCTTCATCATCCTTGCTCTTCTTCTTGCTCAGATTCACAGTTGAAAAAACTTTTGTTTTAGTAGATGCATTTCTTTTTAATTCAGATCCAAAACCTTCGACTGAACGAAGAGCATTGATATCCAAAGATCCAAACTGGAATCCAGTCATTTCAAAAGGGGACACACTTTTATCATTTGCTTTTCCTTGGAATAACCTTGTCTCATCTTCGGAGAACGACCCAAATATTAACACCTGATTAGCAAAATGAACCACATTTATTATAGAAAATGTACGCAATTATAGTTCTAGGAAATCTACGTAGAATCGATAGCCATCCTAAATTCAGATAAAAAACCATTTATAGAACATCCAAACGTAAGGAAACCCATATCTTTATCAAATATAAAGCCTAATCCTGAAGGTAATAAGAATCAAACCTCCTAACTTGTCACCAGCACGAGTTGACTAACTTTTACAAGCAATAAGATTTAGGTGCCCCATTTAACAATCATCAAATAATTGTGTCTACAATTCCCAATTTTTAATAAGTGGCTCAAGAACAACAACCAGGCACACAAAAGCGCTAACAATTCCCCAACTTTAAACAAACCCAATCTCCATTGAAAAATAACTAAAAATGAAATTCCTTTAATGCCAAAGCAACATGGTAAATAGAAAACTACACTCGAACGCAAAAAAAAAGGGAAAAAAGGAAGAAGATCAATCCCGTGTTATATACCAACCAGAAAACAAATCAAAATCTCGTCTTTTGACGGAAGAAACTAATTAAACGAGGTCATAAATCATGCATCTCTACCTTCTTATCACTCATCGTGGCGGCACGGATTCGTGAATTGGAAAGAGCCGACAATAAAGAGATTGATCTTCTGCCAATTGGATGTGAAAGTAACTCGTGATGGCAACCAGGAAAGGCCAATAGCAAGGGTTTGTAACCCGGAACCGAGGAAGAGGCGGAATTCCGAAGACATGAAAGGGATTAATGCGGAGAGTAACGAAGAGGCGAAGAACGCAAGAAACATTTAAAAGGAGAAATCTCCACTGGGATATGGTTACCGCGATGGCAGCGAAGCATCGACCGAAGAAGTTATATGATTCGGGGGAGGAAGGAATTGCAATACAGATAATTGTAGAATTAGGGTTTACGACCGCGTTCCTAAAATATTTTATAGCCGCGGCCATCCAGCAAGGCGGTAAAATAACTCGCAGTTGAGGGCTCGTTTCGTTCTATTTTTAGGAGCTTTTTGGCAACGTGTGCGATTTAACTTTAGTATGATTTAATAAAGCCTATAAATCTAAATTTAGTATATCTGAAATGTGTTAAATTATTAAAACTGTTTGGTATGTCAAATGCTAAATCCTATTAAATTATGATAGACTGTTTGATAACATATATCATGATTTATAGCGGTTAGGGGTTTAAATTTAAAGGAGATATTTATAAAATCAAGATAATTGCATAAAATATAATAAAACCAATTTTAGTTCATATAAAATGACCGAAAATTCAATAAAAAGTAAACTACAAACTAACATTGACCAAAGTGACAGATGAAATATTAAATAAACTAATTATATTAATATTTAATTACTAATTATATCATTAATTAGTCAATTTAGTTAAATTAGATAACTAATTTATGCACTAATTATACTATTAATTATTTATTTAATTAATTTAATTATTAATTGTTTAAATTATATTAATTAAGTTAATCAATAGTAACTTTGAGGCGTTTAGGGTTTGCCTTTCATCTTCTCTTTTTGTCGTTGCTGTTCGGCTTCGTTGCTTCGTAGGAGGTGTATGATGAACCCAATGATACTTGGAAACGACATCAAGCAGAACAGCTAACTCAAAAGGAAGAAGATGAGCAGTGAACTTCATTGCTTAATATCGCATATTACAATTGTTTATATAATCAAACAGTTATATTGGCTAGTTACTAAAGTGCCCTTGACAGTTACATAAAGTGATCAGTGGCAGAGACAAGTGGTGCAGCTGGCTAATAGCACAGACGAAGCTAAGTGGACGTCGACGAGCTTTTCAGCAGAGCTTAGTGGAGGAATTATCATTGTCACCGTCCCTCAAGCTTATGGTCGGGAGGACCATAAGCTTGTCTCGTAATGTAGATAACCGAGTAGTGGATAGCGATTTTGTAAAGATGTCCACCGGCTGATCAAGAGTTGAAATGTGACTGACAGCAATGTGCTTAGCTTGAATCGAATCTCTGATAAAATGATGATCAATCTCGATATGTTTGGTTCGAGCATGAAAGATGGGGTTGCAGGCAATAGACATTGCAGAGACGTTGTCACAGAAGAGCTCGGTAGGAGGTAGATTGATCAAAAAATCCTCACAGAGGCGGCAGGTCCAGATGATGTATGCGGCAGCTGCTGCCATGGAACGGTACTCAACCTCAGTTGAGGATCTTGCAATAGTTGTTTGCTTTTTACATACTAGGTAAGGAGAGCTGTGCCTAGGAAGAGGCAGTAACCTGTTGTTGAGTTGCGGTCTAGTTGGTCGCCAGCCCAGTCGGAAAATGAGTAGGCAGATAGATGTAATTTGGTTTTGGGAAGAAAGAGACCATGAGTTGAGGTGCCTTTCAAATAATGAAGGACACGTTTGAGGAGCTGAAAATGAAGAAGGATGGGGTTGTGCATATGTTGGCACAGTTTATTGACAGCAAAAGCAATATCTGGATGGGTTAAGGTGAGGAATTGTAACGAGCCCGCAAGCTGACGGAAGATATCTGGTTGAGCAAATGGTGACTGAAGATTGGGATCAGTTGGGTATTTTGATGGGAGCGTCGTGAGAAGGGGTTTGCAGGTTGACATAGATGCTAAATGTAGCAGGTCGGTAATGTAGGATTTTTGCGATAAATGGTAACCATGAGCAAATATGTTAAAATCAATTCCAAGGAATTTGGAGAGATGGCCAAGGTCTTTGGTTTGAAATATCTTTTGAAGATTTGAAATTAAAGTGGAGATGTAGAGAGGATCACTTCCAGTAATTAGTATATCATCAACGTAAATTAATATATAGATATGTATGTGATCCTTGTTGTAGTGAAAGAACGAAGGGTCAACAGAGCTCGGAGTGAAATTCTCGATTTTGAGGTAAGCAGACAAGGTGGCGAACCAAAGGTGAGGTGCTTGTTTGAGGCTATAGATGGCCTTGTGCAGCAAGCAGACATGGTTGGGATACGAGGGATCTTCGAAACCTTGGGGTTGTGTCATGTAGATAGGTTGATCAAGCTCTTCGTGGAGGAAAGTATTCATCACATCTAGTTGATGAACTGCCCAGTCATAGTGGAGAGCTACGAGTAGAAAGAGACGGATTATCGTGTGTTTAACAACCGGGCTAAACGTCTCAAGGTAATCAATACCGTATTGTTGTTTGAATCCCTGTGCAATCAGACGAGCTTTATGGCGATCGACGGTACCGTCAGCTAGATACTTCAGCCTATAAATCCATTTGCAGCCAATTACCTGTTGATTTGCTGGGCAAGGAACAAGTAACCAAGTACCCTGAGCCTGGAGAGCGTGAAACTCAGCTGACATAGCTTGACGCCAATTGAGATCTCTGTTGGCAATGGTGAAACAGGTAGGAGAGGACTGAAGGGAATGAGAAAGATTTAAGAGCATTCAAGGTTTAAGGTGTCCTGTTTGAAACTGTGTAAGCATTGGATGAGTTGATTTAGGTATAGTATGAGTGGAAGATGTGGTAGTTGGAGTGGAATTAGAGAGTTGAGGTATAGTTGGTGTGTTTGATGAATATGTTTGAGGGGTAGGGGATGAAAGAGGTAGACAGGGTCGTGCGGTACTTGGTGTTTGAATGGAGAAGGGAAAGGATGGAGGGAAGTTGGGAAGTTCAGGAGATTGCAGAGCTATGGGAGTTTCAGGTAAAGTAATGGAGGGAAAGAGAGATTCGTCAAAAAGAACATGACGGGATATGATAATTTTTGTAGTGGCGGGATCGTAACATTTAAATCCTTTGTTGTGGATGGTGTAGCCAAGGAATATATAGGGAACCGAACGAGGAGCCAACTTATTTGGAGTTAGAGGTTTCGTCCATGGGAAGCATCTACAGCCGAATGGACGAAGAATGGAGTAGTCAGGTGGAGTTTGATATAGAAGATGATAGGGAGATTTGGAAGAGGTATTGGGAGATGGAAGCATGTTAATGAGAAAGACAGCAGTTAGAATGGCATCAGACCAAAACAAGGAAGGAAGGTGAGCATCAAGAAGTAGGGTGCGAGCAGTTTCCAATAAATGGCAATTTTTATGTTAGGAAACTCCATTTTGTTGTGGAGTATAGGTACATGTGAACTGGTGGGTAATGCCGCGGGTGGTCGTGAAGGATTTAAGAGTGGTGTTTTGAAATTCACCACCGCCATCACTGCGTAGAGTCCGAACTAAGATTTTGAATTGTTTTTCAATTACATTGATAAAGTTAATGAGACAAATGTGGACCTCCGAAAGAGCACCGCGCGAACGGGTCGATTGGGAGGGCAGATTGGATCGTGCATACAACTAACCATTGGGGGTAGAGGCTTTCACCAACACATCCCCGATGGGTAGCAATATACACGACCTAGTCACGGGTTTCCCCCACCCGAAAAAGTTCGAATGGGGTTTAGTAGATTGTGGGAACCAAGTTTCCCACGGGCGCAAGCCCCCGTGGTTAATTACATCTCAGGCCGGAGCCTGAGAAAACTCTCGATTAAGGATCATATATTATCCCTTCCTAAAATGGGATTGACACAGGGGTATAGACTAAGAAGTCCTACTCAAAAGAAAAGAAGGGTCTCAAAGGGGTGAATCAAACATACATGGCTCATACCAGCATTCGGAGGCTCTAGGGTACTAAATAGAAACTGGAGAAAATCAAAGTCAGGCATCCGATCACATGCGTGAGAGAAAAGATGGAGGTGGCGTCATCCTGTGACGCGGATAAGTAGGATTTAGGGTCCTTGAAAAGAAGGGACCTACCTACTATTTTAGGCATACTACGAGACCGAATGTAGTAGCCTCGAATCCTAAATCTAGGTTAGGCTTAGTGTTCGACGAGTAACACTAAGGCCCGTGTCCTAGCTAGTGCAATGCAAAGATCTGGACTTATCCCGGCCTGGATGGGGGAGCCAGCTAACCACCTAATCGATTCAAAACCATGTTATCCAGTCAATTATGAAAGATGGGTGGGAGGTATAGCTTCTGGAAATAGGACCGACATCTAAAGAATTTCCTAAGTGGTCCTAGACTTATGTGGGTCAGATGCTCCTAGCTAATGCAATTAAATTTTTAATTAGTTGGTTACTAATGCAATGCATGCTAGTTGAATTGTCAGCTCATGAATGCTATAGATCTTTAAAAACAGGCTTATAGAAAATAAATTTTTGAAAAGACTGGGTCTCCCTAGGTCCGGCACTTCATCCTCATAGGCCAGATTATCCGGACTCTACCCGCAGGCAGGGAGATGTCTTATAGCAAGGAAAGAGAAAATGCAGTAATATGCATGCGACCCCGGACGATTCCGGCAGTTCCCTAAGTTCGTTAAGTTTCTATGTTGTTTAAAACTTAAAATTTTGAGAATTAGTTATGAGTAGAAAAAT
The DNA here is from genome assembly GCA_022539455.1 of Dendrobium nobile. NCBI lineage: Eukaryota > Viridiplantae > Streptophyta > Magnoliopsida > Asparagales > Orchidaceae > Dendrobium > Dendrobium nobile. Next base: position 54,201,031 of record CM039718.1, read on the forward strand.
TTTATAATCCTTAGAGAGCCTAACGAAAATCCAGGCGAAATCAAAGACGGCATGCAAGAAAGAAACCTAGGAAAAGCAGGTAATTCTACTGCACAATCAGGTAAACACATCAATATAAATCCAAAATTAATCAACTAAATGGCCATAGGCAAATTGCCCTTATTACACCCCAGATATGCATAAAGTAAAGTGGCCGGGCACCACTGCCAACAACCCGGATTTCTAAGCCTATGACAGACGCCAACAACTTTGAGTGGGATATTGGGTCTTCAAATCTTTAGTCTTCTGGATATCTTCTCCTTGGACTTCTTGGATCTCTCCTCCTTGGACTCCTTGGATCTCTCCTCCTTGGACTCCTTGGATCCGTCGTGGCTTGAATATCCAAACGAAGAGACAATTTCCCCAGTATGGGGGTATTGCCTTTTCTCTTTGGATATCTAAAGCCATCCAGCTCGATCTTCCAAATGGAAGAAGACTCTCCCCTTAGGGATGCCTTCTTCTTTTAGAATCCGAGCTGGATAAGAATATCCCAACTCAAAAGTTGCTTTCACAACTCTTAACAATTATTACAAATGAATTACATTAATTGAAAGCAGTAAATCTAAGAATCCCTGCAAGGTTATCCTAATAAAAATCATCCCAAGCAGTTTATATGAAAATAAAAATGCTAACACCATTGACCCTGTGCCAAGCCATGCTCTTAATTATGAGGGCTAAGCAGCTCCATCTGTGCAGTTATAATTATTAATTTAGCCCTCATTTTTATTTAGGGGGAGCTGAGCAAGCACCTGCATAAAACATTATTAGAAATAATTATAATGCTCCCCCCTTTTATTAGCTTGAGCATGGCCACCTGCACGGAAGAACAGTATATATATATATGGCGTTCCTAACCTAGGGGTAAATCTAGCGCTCATCACATCACAGAGTGCAGAAAAAGTAAGCAAACACTCCAATCATTTTTCAAACAGCATGCAATGAAATCCACGAAAGCTCCGGCACACAGCAGAAAAATAAAACACAGCGGCCTAACCTAAATCTAGAAGTGGTGCCCTAGCAAACAATTCTATGTGTGTGTAAGGCTAGTGTGGTTAGGATAGATCCTAAGCAAGGTAGTTAGTTAAAATTGTCTAAAATTCAGGTTTGTTGTAGGCCAGAAAAGGAAATTTTGGTTGAAATTTAAATATTAGTGAATTAGGATGAATTTTGATTATTTCAATTTGTTGATCAGTTTTAAGAACTTAGGATATTCATATTTGAGGTTTAAATTGCATTAGCCAATTTTGAAAAGTTCTAGGTCCTCCTAGGAACTAAGTTAAGGGTCCAAAAAGTCACTATGGGAAAAAGACTAATTCTGGGTCTCCTAACATTCTAGGAAAATACTAGACCTTAATACGAGTAGTTAGACAGGTAGTACACTGAAATCGGAGGTCTCTAGCTAAAGTTATGAATTTCTAAAGATCGGGGTATTTATGGAAATTTCTAAATTAATAAAGAGAAGGCCCTATTTTGCAATTTTGGCCCAAATCAGCCCCAAACTGAGTCGAATCACCCTCAAAAGTCAGGGATGACCTGAGAAAGTGATCCCCTAGGGTTTGGAGAAGATTTGGGATTTTTAATAATTTTTAATGATTTATTAGGGGCAAAAAGGTAATTTCCACCTATGGTCAAATTATGGGTCAACCTAGAGTCAAACTGAGGAGCCCTATTTATCTAAAGTCAAGGATCAGGTTTTGGTCAGTTTGAGGTATTATGGGTAATTTTCTGACCTAAGGTGTATTTATTGTAATTTCTGGAAGGTCTCGGGGCCTTAATTAGTAGGTTAATTATGGTTGGTTAATTAAGGGCTCTAAAAGCGCCTAAAAATTTCTAGAAAATTATGGAGTGTTTATGATGTCACTAAGTTTAAGTGTTGAGGTTTTCATGTTGTTCTGGGGTCTATCCTAATCCCTATAAAACTTCTAAGTTTGCTATACAGGTCCTTAATTTTTTGTCCTTAGGGTGTCACTACGTTGTAGGAGTTTAAAGTGCTGTTTTGTCTAACCCTCAAGGTAATAAATGCATGGGAGTACAAAAATGAAATAAACACACCATGTCCTTAAATCTAGGAGAGCCTAGGCTAAGTGCTCGTGGTGCAATCCTATACATGCATTCTACGCAAAAATAAGAGGACAGACACCTAATGAAGGGATTAGTGAATGATTGGAACTCAATCATTCACTAACCCACTCCCCCATGATTGCTCTTCATATATAGAACCCATGTCTAAAATTTCACGAAATAGTAGGTCTCCCAAAAAGTAAGATTTAATTATAAGTAATTTAAAAATAGTTTCAAAATAATTATGAATATAAATATATATATTTTTGGAAAATAAGATAATTAAAAGTAAGTCAATTCATAATACACTGACATAGGGAGACCCACTGACCACCCAATCGAGGCTTCAAACGATTTGAAAATAGGTTTGTATCCTGAAAATAATTATTATATTAATTAAATAATAATTTAATAATCAAATATTGCTCCAAGATAGAAAACTATCAAAACAGCCAAAATCAGGGGCTGGAAACAGTTTCAAAAACATAAAGCTCGCTCTTCTGAAAAGAACGAGGGGTTACACGTCAAAATCCGACTTAAAACGGCGAAGATACGAATTTCCGAAGTTTAAATACAATAAAATAGTATTTTAAAATAGTGTAGATTTACTGTTTTTGAGATAACAGCAAATACAGACTTGCTTTTTATCTGAAAATAGTTTCAATATATGCAGAATTTAGGGTACATACAAAACAAGGTGCTGTGCGTCGACAGCGGACTTAAAACGACAAAGTTATGTAATTTCGAAGTTCAAATACGATAATTAAATATTTTTAAATATTAGTGTTTTGCTGTTTTGAAAATAATTGCACACAGACCCAAAAATTTTAAGTGAAACCAATATGAAAGTGTGCAGAATCAAAATACGATTAAAACAAGGGGTTGTGCATCAAAATCGGATTGAAAACGAGAAAGTTATCAATTTTTAAAGTTTAAAGGACATTAAAGTCTATTTTTAAAATAATTTTAAAAGAGATAATAATAATAATAATAATGATAATAAGAATAATAATAATAATAAAAATAAAATAATAATAATAAGCTAAACTAACATTTCAAAATAAGAATAATATAATAAGGTAATTAAATAATAATAATAATATAATAATTATATTAAAATAATATTTTAAATGAAAAGAAAGGTATTTCACTGTTTTTTTTAAATAATTAAAAATATACATATTATTTTTATAAAAACAAATTTTTGTAGTGTAGAGGACGACGATACGAGTCCAACGAGGTATTGCACGTCAAAAACGGACGAAAAATGAAATTTCTACGAATTTTTAAAGTTTTCTGCATTTAAAAAACTATTTAAAATAATTTTATATTAAATAAATCGGCGGCGGGACCCGCGGGACACGTGGCGGAGCACTATTGGATCCGCGGCTGCGGCCAATCATTGGCGGCGGCCCAATGATTGCCGCAATCATGCGGCAATCAAGCCGCCTCCCACTCATCCACGTGGGCAACGGCTCCGAGCCGTCTGATCCGCGCCAGATCCAAGCGGACGGCCCAGATTTCGGCAGACCGAGACCCCTGCAACCGAGCGGCATACACGGTCGGACCGATCCACCGTGCGGCCGGATCAGAACCGTTGATCGGAAGATCAACGGCCCAGCACACGCCTGACTCAGGCGGAAGGGAGACCGACCGGACCGAGAGCCAGAGGGCTATTTTTGCCTCGATCTCCTTCGATACTCAACCAAATAACATGAACTTTGAGATCTAGGTCCTATGTATGAAGAGCATTCATGGGGAATATTTTGTTCGAATTAAAACTCGCTAATGACGATGCTAATTAACCCTAAGTGTTCTAACTAGGGTTTGAGATATACCTCAATCCACACGGTGGATTCGGGCGATCTTGGTCTTGTTGGACTCGTGAGAAGTGCAGCAACGTTTCTTTAGTTGACGACGAGATCCAAAAGTCGCTCGACCTACCGGGATTCGTCTTGGAACGGATTTGGGCTCGGGTGTCGCCGGGATCTGGCCGGCGGCGGCTCGAGACGGTCGGGCTTCGAACGAGAAAAGTGGGGAAGGGGTATAGGAGTCCTCTCACCAAGTCTCAGGGCCTAAGACGGTCTAGAGCTCGAGCAAGAGGAAAAAGATCCAAAAACAACCTAATTTTCTTCTATTTAAACCCCCTAACCTATCTTGAACGGTCTAGATCTAATCACCAGCTATTTTGGGAGGGAAATAGAGCTAGGAGGCCGTGGTTTTGACTTCAAATTCAAAGGAGAGGAGTTAATGCACTTAATGGCTCTTAATGGGCTCTAAATAGGTTGATTTAACCTATTAATGACTAGATTTGACCAAGTCAAAATTTGACTTGGTCAAACAAGTCAATTGAGTCAATGGAGTGAGGGGTTTGAGCCGTGCAAGAGTTGGAATTAATTAGAATTTGCATTAGGACTCAAAAGGACCAAATAGGTCAACCTAGGTTGACTTGGTCAACCAGGTTGACCCATGGCCCGGGCTTGGGCTCAACAGACTCAAATCGACTCACTGAACCCGTGGGAGGGGGTCTGGGCAAAATCGAGGTCAACAAACGGACCCCCAACAGGAGTGGCGAACAACTAGTGAACCGCTCGTGTTGGCGTTGACCGACTAAGCCAGAGAAAGTATAGGAGAAAATCATGAGTGAAGAAATATCAGGAATATGGTGGAAAAAGAAGGAAATTCTTCTCCTGGCCTTGCCCCACAGCGGGGGCAGAGCCTAGGAAAGAAGAGAAAGCAGCAGTGCGCAAGTAAGGTATCACTGAAACAGTGAACCAACAGTAAAGATCACCTAAAGAGGTGAAAAAGGTAAAGAGATTCTCTTCTGGCCTTATCCCGTAGCAGGGGCAGAGCCAAGAGAAGAACCAAAAGTAAGGTAGTAAAAACATACAAACTATCTGTCTGATTATATCGAATCAGCAGAGTAGGAGGTGGAAGGGTCCCATATCCTCCTGCCCATCTCATAGCAGTGGATTGGGGTGACTCAGTGTCTGCCTGACAAAATCGGGTCAGCAAACAAATGAATCACAACGCCTGGTGTCTGCCTAATCGGAACAAGACACTCAGAAAAAGGGGTGGCGAGGAGTTCCTAGCAGGTGCTCCGCTAGGCCCTCTCTACCAAGTAAGTCGATGTCCACTCGGCGCATATGCCTGCAGTAGGACAAAAGAAAAAGAAAACCTCTGCCCGGTGTATGTGCCTGCAGTAGGGTTTCTATTTGGCGCATTTGCCAAAAGAAGTGTAACGGAAGAACACTCAACACAATCATCTGGCGCATATGCCAGCAATGATGTGGAGAGGAAAGAGTCACCTCTGCTCGGTGTATGTCCCTGTAGCAGAGTCCCTACCCGGCGCATATGCCTGTAGTAGGATAAAGAAAAAGCACTCAACATAATCACCCGGCGCATATGCCTGCGATGATATGAGGAGGAAAAAGTGTTGAGGAAAGCCTCCCAGGGACTCTGTCGGGCTCTCTCAACAAGAAAAACCTAATATCCACCAGGCGCATATGCCTGCACTAGGATAGAAGGAAAAGAAAGGTCACCTCCGCCCGGTGTATGTGCCTGTGGCAGAGTCTCTACTTGGCGTATATGCCTAGAGTAGAATAAAGACAAAACACTCAACACAATCATCTGGCGCATATGTCAGCAATGATGTGAAGAGGAAAGGGTGGTGAGGAATGCCTCCCAGGGACTCTGTCGGGCTCTCTCAACTAGAAACCTAATATCCACCCGGCGCATATGCCGGCACTAGGATAAAAAGGTAACGAAAGGTCACCTCTGCCCGGTGTATGTGCCTGTGGCAGAGTCTCTACTTGGCGCATATGCCTGCAGTAGAATAAAGACAAAATCCTCAACACCATCATCTGGCGCATATGCCAGCAATGATGTGAAGAGGAAAGGGTGGTGAGGAATGCCTCCCAGGGACTCTGTCGGGCTCTCTCAACTAGAAACCTAATATCCTCCCGGCGCATATGTCGGCACTAGGATAAAAAGGTAACGAAAGGTCACCTCTGCCCGGTGTATGTGCCCGTGGCAGAGTCTCTACTTGGCGCATATGCCTGCAGTAGAATAAAGACAAAATCCTCAACACCATCATCTGGCGCATATGCCAGCAATGATGTGAAGAGGAAAGGGTGGTGAGGAATGCCTCCCAGGGACTCTGTCGGGCTCTCTCAACTAGAAACCTAATATCCACCCGGCGCATATGCCGGCACTAGGATAAAAAGGTAACGAAAGGTCACCTCTGCCCGGTGTATGTGCCTGTGGCAGAGTCTCTACTTGGCGCATATGCCTGCAGTAGAATAAAGACAAAATCCTCAACACCATCATCTGGCGCATATGCCAGCAATGATGTGAAGAGGAAAGGGTGGTGAGGAATGCCTCCCAGGGACTCTGTCGGGCTCTCTCAACTAGAAACCTAATATCCTCCCGGCGCATATGTCGGCACTAGGATAAAAAGGTCACGAAAGGAAAGGTATATGTAAAAAAAAAATTTTAAAGGGTAGAGTTACCTAAGGAATCTCAAGCTAGCGCTCTGGTAACCACATGGTAGAGGACAAATCGTCGTGGCCATGAGTATCCAAATGCCGTCGAGATCTCTTAAAGAGCCCTAACCCTACACAAAAGGGGAGGAAGACATCAGTGTGATGTCTCCCAAACAAAGCTGGAAGAGATACACCCTCAGTAGAGTGTGTAAAAGGGGTAACCTCATTCCAACGAAGCCAAAGGAACTGAAGTAGCGAGGGGGCACCTCTACTACAGCAAGTAGGACTAAGCCTAGTAAAAACACTCCTCAAAGGAGCTACAGTGGCAGACCCACACTAAGTGGTGGGGACCCTGTAAGAAGTAGAAGTGGTATCAAAACATCCAAGGGACCTCTCCGGCAGCTAGGAGTGGGGTCTCAATGGGAAAACAAGTGGTAAAAATATCTGAAAGGGCTGACTCTCTACTAGAGGATCAAAGCTCAAGGAGTAGGTGATGACAACATCTAAGGCATGATGCTTTGTATCACCAAGTAGGAGAAAAAGAGTCAAAGTAGTGAATGGAGTACCCTCTCTACTGAGGGCAATGACTCTGAGTAAGTAAAACCTCACAGTGGTAACACTCACACAAACTAGTGGGACCCTGTGGGAAGTGAAAGTGACCTCAACTCATCCATAGGACTAATCTGGCAACTGAGCCTAGCACATGAATGGTAAAATGGGTCACGACAACAGTAGTAGAACTGATCTTCTGCTAAAAGATCAAAGTTCCCAAAGTGGTGATGTTAGTATCCGGGGCAAGGTATACTACACCACAAGGAGGGAAGCAGCTCTAGGTAGTGAAAGAGACACACCTACTACCTGAGGATGGTAATCATGTATAGAAGTGAAGTATCATCAGAAGGGTCACAGTGGTAGCACCTACCCTGACTGGGTAGGACCCTGTGAGAAGTGAACACAACCAAGTAACATCCGTAGGGCTACTCTAGCAGCTAAGAGTAGGGAACGAATGCTAAAGTACGCTGGTGAAGGAAACCAAGGAGTCGGTCTTCCAATGGTAAACCGGAGCTCCTGAAACTGTGGTGCTAACACCTGAAAACAGATGTACTACATTACAGCATAACTCTGAGGTGACAAGGGAGCACTCCTGACACCTAATCTGACAATCATGAGTAAGCTCTCTGATTATCATAAGACCACAGTGGTAACACCTACCCTAATCAGGTAGGACCCTGTGCGAAGTGGAGGTAACACTGCCACATTCATAGAATTACTCTGGCAGCTCAGAGCAGTGTATGAATGGGAAGGTAGGCTGCCAAAAGAGGGCAGCAGGGGGGCGATCTTTTCTCAAAAAGACCTAAGCCCGGAAGATAGTGATGTTTTCATCTAAAATACAGTGTAGTACATCACTATCAAAGAGAGACATTTTTAATCACATAGACTTATAACCAACTAATTGAGAGCTCAACCTTGAGGAAATCACCAAAGTGCTTTCAAGGGAGAAGAAAGAAATTTTGGGGAATTTGGGCTCTTAGAGAGTTTTACCGGGTTCCTCCTGTGACAAGGGCAACCGGGTTTTTGTTCTCCTACAAGCTTCCCTCTTTTTATCACACGATTTTTTTTTTTTTTTTTTTTTTTTTTTTTTATTCCAGGTCACATTCAAATCATCTGAATGGGCTGGCGAGCACAATCATATCGAAATAACAAAGATCGACATCAAGATAGAGGATCAACACTACCACACCTGACTAGCATAGGATGGTGTGGACCCAGTATCGTACCTCCAAAAGAGTCTAAACTAATGACTCATGCATCCCTGATCACATTCAACCCATATGAATGAACCGGGTGCTACATCTATCAGATCAAGACTGATAGGAAGAAGAGAATCTCATAGGGATAGAGGATCAATATCACCCCACCTAACTAACATAGGTGGATATGGACCCAATATCCTCTCTCAAAAGAGTGTAATCTAAAAAGACTATGACATTCCCGATCAAATTCAACTCATGTGAATAGACTGGGGGCTTCAACTATCAGAGCGGGGCTGATAGGAAGAAGAGAATCTCATTCTAGTAGAGGATCAACATCACCAATCCTAACAAAAGTAGGAGGGTGTGGACCCAGTATCACATCTCTCAATGGTCTAAATCAGTGATTTAGACATCTCCTATCACATTCATCTCAAATGAATGGACTGAGGCCTTCAACTATCAGAGCAGGACTGATAGGAAGAAGCCATTCACTTTTTAATAAAGGATCAACATCACCGATCCTAACAAGTATAGGAGGGTGTGGACCCAGTCAAAAGTGATAAGTGAGCACATATTTCAAAGGAGTTTAGTACTTAACTCCCTCTAATTTTAAAAGGAACCTCAATTTAAATTTACTAACTCAAATCAAGCTCCATACTAGCTAAATCATGACATCTCACTTATATGAATATTTTCTTCTCTTGAATTGAAATCTAATCCAAAAAGGAATTTAAATTAGACAAAGAAATTTAATTTTCTTTATTTCTTGTATGAGAATACACTTCCACATCTTATAGGATATCAATGTATAATGATGATTTTAAAATCATAATTTTCAGAATCAAGTATCAAAAATATCGAAAGGATATAGATTTTCTGAGATTTAGAGATTTACTAGAAAGGAAAGCCATTTACTTACAACTTTTGGGCTCTTTGAGCCACTTTACGAACTTTCATGTGCTTTGCACAAATTTCAATCACTTGATACACTTTATGTATCTTTCACTTTTGGCGCTTTGCGCATCTTCTCATTTTTTGTAACTGGCTTCCTTTTCCAAATCTCTAAAAAAAAAAAACTGTTTCTCAGTTGTAAGATCATCTTCCAAGTACAAGAGAAGAAGACTTACTTTTCTTGGACAAGGAAGAATAATCTACAAAACAAATCCTATCCTCTGATAAGAATGAATATCATGATTAAGAAAATTATGAAGTTTTATGCATCAATATACTATAGTTATCTATGAGATAGAGAATCACAAGATAATAAAGAAAAATTTTTACTTCTAAATCCAATTTCAATTCGAAAAAGATTTTAGTTCAAAAGAAGAAATCTCTCCACCCCTAAGGTGAGATAGAGAGATCATACTCTTTCATGAGTCATCACTACAAAGCTAGTAGAACTAAAAGAAGTGAGAGAGTCATCATAATTGCAAATCATCATTTTTTATTGATTAATCATCAAAATAAGGGAGAACGAGGTCCTCCAGCCCAAGTGCTGGAAGGGGGTCTGTCTTCCCTTTTGAGGTTACAATCATTTTTTTTAGCATATTTTTCTAGTACAAATAGAAGTAAAAAAGAAAATGTGCTCATCTAGCACTACAACAGAAGAAAGAAAGAAAAACTAGTGCTAACGAAGAAGCTGGAGTGGCAACTGTCGACTTGGCCTTGGGAGGCCTCATCTCAACTGTCTCTGAACTCTGTACAGCTTACTCAATCATCTGCTAAGTCTCTTTGGAGAGTGCTAATTGCCACTCTTCCTCAGAACTCTGGGGTAAACTGTCACTACTGCCCTGACTGTCACTCTGGCTGGGGCTGGAAACCATCTGAACTGTCTGAGGGCCCTTATCCCCGGGCTGCACTAGGTCGCTGTCTTGGAGGTGTATCTGTCCTGTGGCCATCAACCTCTCAACCTTGTCCTTGAACACAAAGCAATCCTCTAAAACATGTCCAACACATCTATGGTAAGGGCAATAGAGTGGGTTTTCAGTCTGACCCTCCTCCTCCACTCTACTGCTGCTGGGAAAGGTAAGTATGTTCTTCTTAGTAAGAAATTTAAATATTTTCTTCACACTCTCCCTTTTAAAGGGGTATTCCTTACTAAGCTTCTCCTGTAAGGACTGCTGACTCTCTGGAGTCCTACGGGAGGTCCTGGGCTGTGCTGCTGGCTGACTAGCTGAGTGTGACTGACTAGCTGAGCGTGACTGCTGTGGAGGTGCTGAACTGCCTAAGGGCCTCTTGCCCTTATCTGCTGGTCCCTGAGTACTGTGTACCTCCCCTCTCCTAGGTGGAGGTGCTCCTGAAAACTCCTGCCGCTGAGGTCTGCGTGAAGGCTGACTCTCAGCCTTAGGAGGGACTGCATCAGGTATGCTGTCCTGTAGGCTGGTGACCTTGGTCAGTAGCTTCTGAAAGGTCCGTATGGTGAAACCCTTTAGGTATGGAGCTATAGGACCATCTATGTTCTTCAACAAGATCTCAACTGCGTGCTGCTCCTGTAACTGTGGTTCGCACTGCAAACTCAAATTCCTCCATCTAACTATGTAGTCTGTAAGTGACTCTCTAGGCCTCTGTCTAGTGACTACTAACTCTCCAACTGTAACTCTGTGCTCAGTGCTGACAAACCTCTGGATGAATAACTGCTCCAGCTCTGCAAAAGTCCTGACTGAGTCGTTGGGGAGGTCGGCGTACCAGGCAAATGCCACCCCCGCCAAGCTGCTAACGAACAATCTCAACATCAGTGGGTCACTCCCTCCTATATTGCAACATATGGCCCGGTACTGAGCCACATGCTGCCTCGGGTTCCCAAACCCGTCGAATACTCTGAACCTAGGAGGGATGAAACCAGGAGGGTAGGGCTCCTGTTCGTACTCTATCGGGTAAGGCCTCCCTCTACTAACTGACTCTCCAGTCTTTCTGGAGGAAATGGCCTGCTCTACCTTCTGGGCAATCAGGTCCTGGAGCTGACTTGCTGACAACTGAGCTGGCTGACTCTGAACCACTGAAGGTGCTGTAGGCACTGCTCTCTGGACCCTCTCCACTCTCAGGGGGTCTAGTGCAACTGGGGGCACAACTGGCTGATCTCTGGAAGTACTAGCAGCGGCTACCCCTGCCACTTGAGGCACCGCCCCCAAGGCTGTCAACTGTGCTGTCATGGCTGCCATGGCTCTGGCCATCTCTGCCATCTGTGTCTGAAGGTTCAGGACCGTAGCATCTGTGTCAACTGATCTGGGGGATCCACCCACCTCGGGCTCTCCCTGCTCATCCTGGTCCTCGGGCTCTCTCTCATCCGAGTGACCTCTACGGGTAACTACACAAATCCGGTGTACTGACACCTCCTCATCAGAATCCACTAGTGTATCATCGTCATCTAAAAAGGCCCGTCGCATCGCCTCTATGTACGGGCTCATAGGAGAACCGATCCTATGAGGACTAGGGGCAACCTCTGTCTCAATCCGTACTGGCGATCTGCCTGGGGCTAAAACTGAATCATCATCGACTGCCATCGGGGCTGCCTCAGACCCGGAAGGAACTGCCAAATCCATCTGATCTACCGCCTCCTCTGGCTGCTCTGTCTCTGCCAGTGGCGCTGACTCAACTGTAGGAACTGGGTCGACAGGGGTGTCTGCCTGTCGACGTCTCCAAACCCACCTCCTACGGCGGGGTACTGCACTAGCAACTGGCTGCTCTGGGGCTATCACCTCTGAACTGACCTGAGGCCGGGCAGGCTCCTGCTGCTGTCTCCGTCCTCGACGACGTGGGCGTCGTCCTACCACAGGAGCACCTGCTGGCGGCCTAACTGCTGGAACTGTCTGTGCTGGCTGCTGTGGTATCTGCCCCCTCTGCCAACTGTAAAGCCTCCTCGCAGTCTGTCGTCGTAACTGAAAGGTAGCCCGAGAAATCTGACGGAGTAAGCCCTCCCGACTGACGGGCCCTCTGCCACGAGCTAAGCGGACGATGTTCCGAATCCTCTGAGTGAGGGCTCGGACACCAGCGTCCCTGGGTAACCTAGCTCGGGGTAGAGTAGTGGCGACAGGAGGAGCCGCCGCTATGCGGGCAACGTCCTCCTCATCTCCACTATGCGTCAGTGGGGAGAAGCGTCCTCCCTGAACTGCCTCCAACTCGGGGGCTACCATCACCTATGGAGTAGGTGTCTCAACAACTGGACGTGGCCTCCGCTGCCTGGGAGCCACTCTCGCCTGCCTCTGAACTAACTCATCATGAACAACGGCATCTGCCATCCGCTGCCTCTCTGCCTCTGATGCAGCTAGACGCAACCTCCTGTTCCTATTCCTCCGGGCCCTTCTCCCAAGGCCGGAGGTGGAGGTGGAAGGAACATCTGAACCCACTGCCGGAGGGGCAGGGGGAACAGGGACGACTGGAAGTGCCGGGGTCTGCCCGGCAGTCTCAGGGTGAGAAAGCCGAGCAAAAACAGAAACCCGGCCAGAAGAGGGTGAAGGCACCTCGGTCTGGGCACCCCTCTTCCTAGTGGAAGCGGGAGGGGCAACCCGAACGCGAGGTACTTCCGCCGGAACAGTCGGAGTAACAGCAACAGGCTGCCGGCGCTGAGGGGCCGGGGCAGCCTGTGCAACAGGAGCGGCAGGCGCAGGTCGCCTGACCGCTGCACGAACAGGTGGAACTACTGCAGCAGGCTGTCGGCGCTGAGGGGCCGGGGCAACCTGAGCAGTAGGCGCGGCAGGCACTGGACGCCTAACCGCAGGACGAACTGGAACCGGGTGTGGCCTAGGCACTGGTCGCCTAGCCACAATGCGCACTGGCTGCGCAGGAACAGGAACCGGACGTGGTGCTCGGACTGGGCGCCGAGCAGCAGGACGTCCAAACGGGCGCATGGCTGCGCGTCCTCTCCTCTGGGGAGGAGAGAATGCTGCAGCCTCCGCCGGGGTCGGCCCGCCAAGAGTGACGAAGGCCGAGTCAGTGAAGGAACCAAAAGTGATTACTCCCACTGGCGGACTAGCGAGCAGGGACTCAGGGAGAGTCACCCGCGCGTCCGAACCAAAGGCAAAAGTAACGGAAGGGGCTGAACGAGCCATGGCACTGCTGCCAAGAAAAGAAAGTGAAAAGGTCAGTAAGAATGAAAATCAGGAAAGAAAGAACGAGTATGGATTTGATAGGATAGATATGAATAGATAAAGGACGGAATAGCCTGCTAGGCTGAAAAGAAGTAGAGTAGGGAAGAAAACCCTAGCTAAGGGGAAGGAACCCTAACTAAGAAGAGACCCTAACTAAGAGTGGGACGGACCTAATCTAAGGAGTACCAATCCCGGAGTACACACAAGAAATGATAATATATAATCCAAAGATGGAGAGAGAAACTGGTCCCACCGTGGTCGCCAGAAACCTGTGGACCTCCGAAAGAGCACCGCGCGAACGGGTCGATTGGGAGGGCAGATTGGATCGTGCATACAACTAACCATTGGGGGTAGAGGCTTTCACCAACACATCCCCGATGGGTAGCAATATACACGACCTAGTCACGGGTTTCCCCCACCCGAAAAAGTTCGAATGGGGTTTAGTAGATTGTGGGAACCAAGTTTCCCACGGGCGCAAGCCCCCGTGGTTAATTACATCTCAGGCCGGAGCCTGAGAAAACTCTCGATTAAGGATCATATATTATCCCTTCCTAAAATGGGATTGACACAGGGGTATAGACTAAGAAGTCCTACTCAAAAGAAAAGAAGGGTCTCAAAGGGGTGAATCAAACATACATGGCTCATACCAGCATTCGGAGGCTCTAGGGTACTAAATAGAAACTGGAGAAAATCAAAGTCAGGCATCCGATCACATGCGTGAGAGAAAAGATGGAGGTGGCGTCATCCTGTGACGCGGATAAGTAGGATTTAGGGTCCTTGAAAAGAAGGGACCTACCTACTATTTTAGGCATACTACGAGACCGAATGTAGTAGCCTCGAATCCTAAATCTAGGTTAGGCTTAGTGTTCGACGAGTAACACTAAGGCCCGTGTCCTAGCTAGTGCAATGCAAAGATCTGGACTTATCCCGGCCTGGATGGGGGAGCCAGCTAACCACCTAATCGATTCAAAACCATGTTATCCAGTCAATTATGAAAGATGGGTGGGAGGTATAGCTTCTGGAAATAGGACCGACATCTAAAGAATTTCCTAAGTGGTCCTAGACTTATGTGGGTCAGATGCTCCTAGCTAATGCAATTAAATTTTTAATTAGTTGGTTACTAATGCAATGCATGCTAGTTGAATTGTCAGCTCATGAATGCTATAGATTTTTAAAAACAGGCTTATAGAAAATAAATTTTTGAAAAGACTGGGTCTCCCTAGGTCCGGCACTTCATCCTCATAGGCCAGATTATCCGGACTCTACCCGCAGGCAGGGAGATGTCTTATAGCAAGGAAAGAGAAAATGCAGTAATATGCATGCGACCCCGGACGATTCCGGCAGTTCCCTAAGTTCGTTAAGTTTCTATGTTGTTTAAAACTTAAAATTTTGAGAATTAGTTATGAGTAGAAAAATTTTATAATCCTTAGAGAGCCTAACGAAAATCCAGGCGAAATCAAAGACGGCATGCAAGAAAGAAACCTAGGAAAAGCAGGTAATTCTACTGCACAATCAGGTAAACACATCAATATAAATCCAAAATTAATCAACTAAATGGCCATAGGCAAATTGCCCTTATTACACCCCAGATATGCATAAAGTAAAGTGGCCGGGCACCACTGCCAACAACCCGGATTTCTAAGCCTATGACAGACGCCAACAACTTTGAGTGGGATATTGGGTCTTCAAATCTTTAGTCTTCTGGATATCTTCTCCTTGGACTTCTTGGATCTCTCCTCCTTGGACTCCTTGGATCTCTCCTCCTTGGACTCCTTGGATCCGTCGTGGCTTGAATATCCAAACGAAGAGACAATTTCCCCAGTATGGGGGTATTGCCTTTTCTCTTTGGATATCTAAAGCCATCCAGCTCGATCTTCCAAATGGAAGAAGACTCTCCCCTTAGGGATGCCTTCTTCTTTTAGAATCCGAGCTGGATAAGAATATCCCAACTCAAAAGTTGCTTTCACAACTCTTAACAATTATTACAAATGAATTACATTAATTGAAAGCAGTAAATCTAAGAATCCCTGCAAGGTTATCCTAATAAAAATCATCCCAAGCAGTTTATATGAAAATAAAAATGCTAACACCATTGACCCTGTGCCAAGCCATGCTCTTAATTATGAGGGCTAAGCAGCTCCATCTGTGCAGTTATAATTATTAATTTAGCCCTCATTTTTATTTAGGGGGAGCTGAGCAAGCACCTGCATAAAACATTATTAGAAATAATTATAATGCTCCCCCCTTTTATTAGCTTGAGCATGGCCACCTGCACGGAAGAACAGTATATATATATATGGCGTTCCTAACCTAGGGGTAAATCTAGCGCTCATCACATCACAGAGTGCAGAAAAAGTAAGCAAACACTCCAATCATTTTTCAAACAGCATGCAATGAAATCCACGAAAGCTCCGGCACACAGCAGAAAAATAAAACACAGCGGCCTAACCTAAATCTAGAAGTGGTGCCCTAGCAAACAATTCTATGTGTGTGTAAGGCTAGTGTGGTTAGGATAGATCCTAAGCAAGGTAGTTAGTTAAAATTGTCTAAAATTCAGGTTTGTTGTAGGCCAGAAAAGGAAATTTTGGTTGAAATTTAAATATTAGTGAATTAGGATGAATTTTGATTATTTCAATTTGTTGATCAGTTTTAAGAACTTAGGATATTCATATTTGAGGTTTAAATTGCATTAGCCAATTTTGAAAAGTTCTAGGTCCTCCTAGGAACTAAGTTAAGGGTCCAAAAAGTCACTATGGGAAAAAGACTAATTCTGGGTCTCCTAACATTCTAGGAAAATACTAGACCTTAATACGAGTAGTTAGACAGGTAGTACACTGAAATCGGAGGTCTCTAGCTAAAGTTATGAATTTCTAAAGATCGGGGTATTTATGGAAATTTCTAAATTAATAAAGAGAAGGCCCTATTTTGCAATTTTGGCCCAAATCAGCCCCAAACTGAGTCGAATCACCCTCAAAAGTCAGGGATGACCTGAGAAAGTGATCCCCTAGGGTTTGGAGAAGATTTGGGATTTTTAATAATTTTTAATGATTTATTAGGGGCAAAAAGGTAATTTCCACCTATGGTCAAATTATGGGTCAACCTAGAGTCAAACTGAGGAGCCCTATTTATCTAAAGTCAAGGATCAGGTTTTGGTCAGTTTGAGGTATTATGGGTAATTTTCTGACCTAAGGTGTATTTATTGTAATTTCTGGAAGGTCTCGGGGCCTTAATTAGTAGGTTAATTATGGTTGGTTAATTAAGGGCTCTAAAAGCGCCTAAAAATTTCTAGAAAATTATGGAGTGTTTATGATGTCACTAAGTTTAAGTGTTGAGGTTTTCATGTTGTTCTGGGGTCTATCCTAATCCCTATAAAACTTCTAAGTTTGCTATACAGGTCCTTAATTTTTTGTCCTTAGGGTGTCACTACGTTGTAGGAGTTTAAAGTGCTGTTTTGTCTAACCCTCAAGGTAATAAATGCATGGGAGTACAAAAATGAAATAAACACACCATGTCCTTAAATCTAGGAGAGCCTAGGCTAAGTGCTCGTGGTGCAATCCTATACATGCATTCTACGCAAAAATAAGAGGACAGACACCTAATGAAGGGATTAGTGAATGATTGGAACTCAATCATTCACTAACCCACTCCCCCATGATTGCTCTTCATATATAGAACCCATGTCTAAAATTTCACGAAATAGTAGGTCTCCCAAAAAGTAAGATTTAATTATAAGTAATTTAAAAATAGTTTCAAAATAATTATGAATATAAATATATATATTTTTGGAAAATAAGATAATTAAAAGTAAGTCAATTCATAATACACTGACATAGGGAGACCCACTGACCACCCAATCGAGGCTTCAAACGATTTGAAAATAGGTTTGTATCCTGAAAATAATTATTATATTAATTAAATAATAATTTAATAATCAAATATTGCTCCAAGATAGAAAACTATCAAAACAGCCAAAATCAGGGGCTGGAAACAGTTTCAAAAACATAAAGCTCGCTCTTCTGAAAAGAACGAGGGGTTACACGTCAAAATCCGACTTAAAACGGCGAAGATACGAATTTCCGAAGTTTAAATACAATAAAATAGTATTTTAAAATAGTGTAGATTTACTGTTTTTGAGATAACAGCAAATACAGACTTGCTTTTTATCTGAAAATAGTTTCAATATATGCAGAATTTAGGGTACATACAAAACAAGGTGCTGTGCGTCGACAGCGGACTTAAAACGACAAAGTTATGTAATTTCGAAGTTCAAATACGATAATTAAATATTTTTAAATATTAGTGTTTTGCTGTTTTGAAAATAATTGCACACAGACCCAAAAATTTTAAGTGAAACCAATATGAAAGTGTGCAGAATCAAAATACGATTAAAACAAGGGGTTGTGCATCAAAATCGGATTGAAAACGAGAAAGTTATCAATTTTTAAAGTTTAAAGGACATTAAAGTCTATTTTTAAAATAATTTTAAAAGAGATAATAATAATAATAATAATGATAATAAGAATAATAATAATAATAAAAATAAAATAATAATAATAAGCTAAACTAACATTTCAAAATAAGAATAATATAATAAGGTAATTAAATAATAATAATAATATAATAATTATATTAAAATAATATTTTAAATGAAAAGAAAGGTATTTCACTGTTTTTTTTAAATAATTAAAAATATACATATTATTTTTATAAAAACAAATTTTTGTAGTGTAGAGGACGACGATACGAGTCCAACGAGGTATTGCACGTCAAAAACGGACGAAAAATGAAATTTCTACGAATTTTTAAAGTTTTCTGCATTTAAAAAACTATTTAAAATAATTTTATATTAAATAAATCGGCGGCGGGACCCGCGGGACACGTGGCGGAGCACTATTGGATCCGCGGCTGCGGCCAATCATTGGCGGCGGCCCAATGATTGCCGCAATCATGCGGCAATCAAGCCGCCTCCCACTCATCCACGTGGGCAACGGCTCCGAGCCGTCTGATCCGCGCCAGATCCAAGCGGACGGCCCAGATTTCGGCAGACCGAGACCCCTGCAACCGAGCGGCATACACGGTCGGACCGATCCACCGTGCGGCCGGATCAGAACCGTTGATCGGAAGATCAACGGCCCAGCACACGCCTGACTCAGGCGGAAGGGAGACCGACCGGACCGAGAGCCAGAGGGCTATTTTTGCCTCGATCTCCTTCGATACTCAACCAAATAACATGAACTTTGAGATCTAGGTCCTATGTATGAAGAGCATTCATGGGGAATATTTTGTTCGAATTAAAACTCGCTAATGACGATGCTAATTAACCCTAAGTGTTCTAACTAGGGTTTGAGATATACCTCAATCCACACGGTGGATTCGGGCGATCTTGGTCTTGTTGGACTCGTGAGAAGTGCAGCAACGTTTCTTTAGTTGACGACGAGATCCAAAAGTCGCTCGACCTACCGGGATTCGTCTTGGAACGGATTTGGGCTCGGGTGTCGCCGGGATCTGGCCGGCGGCGGCTCGAGACGGTCGGGCTTCGAACGAGAAAAGTGGGGAAGGGGTATAGGAGTCCTCTCACCAAGTCTCAGGGCCTAAGACGGTCTAGAGCTCGAGCAAGAGGAAAAAGATCCAAAAACAACCTAATTTTCTTCTATTTAAACCCCCTAACCTATCTTGAACGGTCTAGATCTAATCACCAGCTATTTTGGGAGGGAAATAGAGCTAGGAGGCCGTGGTTTTGACTTCAAATTCAAAGGAGAGGAGTTAATGCACTTAATGGCTCTTAATGGGCTCTAAATAGGTTGATTTAACCTATTAATGACTAGATTTGACCAAGTCAAAATTTGACTTGGTCAAACAAGTCAATTGAGTCAATGGAGTGAGGGGTTTGAGCCGTGCAAGAGTTGGAATTAATTAGAATTTGCATTAGGACTCAAAAGGACCAAATAGGTCAACCTAGGTTGACTTGGTCAACCAGGTTGACCCATGGCCCGGGCTTGGGCTCAACAGACTCAAATCGACTCACTGAACCCGTGGGAGGGGGTCTGGGCAAAATCGAGGTCAACAACAAATAGTAACTGCAGACTTCTGTTTAATGAGAAATACCCAACTAAATCTTGTTTTATCATCTATAATAAGTAGAAAGTAACGGAAGCCATTGTAGGAAAAAACAGGGGAAGGACCCGAAACATCCACATGTAGTAAATCTAAGGGCAAGCTTGATACATGGTAAGAGGGGGAGAAGGGTAGTCTGTGACTCTTAGCGAGTGCACAGGAGGTAAAAACAGAACATAAAGAGGTAATACATAGAGACGGAAAAGCTTTAGAAAGAGCAGTGATTGTTTTGATGTTCAGGTGGCCCAGCCAACGATGTCAGGAGAGAGCTGAGCAAGGTGGAGCAACATTGGTGGATGCAGCAACGATGGAGTGCTGAAATGGGACGGGGTAGAGACCATTACGAGAGCGTCCTTGGAGTAGAGGTTGATTGGTCTTCGTATCCTTAACATGAAAACCAGATTTGTCAAAGGTAATAGAGCAGTTGTTATCAGTTGTTAATTTGGAGATTGATATAAGACGATGGGTTAGTTGAGGAACATGAAAGAGTTGATCAAGTCGAAGCTTACGGGTGGGTGTAGGAAGAAGGCCGTTACCGACGTGCTGAATGGGGAGGGAGGTGCCATTTCCAACAAAGACCTGATCTCGGCCTGTATACGGAGTTGGTTGCTGAAGAGGAAGTGGATCCATAGTGAGATGAGCAGAAGCACCGCTGTATAGGTACTAGGGAGAAGGTTCAGAGTCAGCCACCAAAGCAACATTTTAGCTGGAAGAAGAAGGAGTATAGTTGAAGTTGCCACGATGCCAGCAATTCTTCGCAGAGTGTCCCTTCTTACCACAAATTTGACAGTCACCATCAAACCGAGGAGTTCGTGGCGAAGATCTCGTGGCATTGTTGGAGGAGAACCTACCACGACCACGGTTGAACGAAGAACGGCCACGAGAGCGGCCTCGAGTGGAAAACAGAGCAAGTTGTCCTTCAGACTGAGAGGTAGTGGAAAATGAAAGCTCACGAACAGCATCAGTAGTTTGATGGACTTCTTCACTGCAGAGAAGAGAGTACAAGTCATCCAATGATATGGCTTGAAGGGAGCTCTGAATGGTGGTTTTAAAGGACTGGTAGGAAGGCAGGATACCATTAAGAATGTAGTGAAGAATTTCTTCATTGTCCACAGTGCCTCCGACATCTCGAATGTTATCAACAGTACTCTTAATAGAGGCTAGATAATCTATCATGATCTTATTGAGCATAGAGAGAGAATGCAGCTCATTTTTGAGTTGGATGACCCTGGAGCGGTTGGTAGAGAAAAATCTTTGCTCTAAAGTTTTCCATATATAGGCAGAGGTCTCCAATGTGAGTATGTATGGAAGAATCGCAGAAGAAATAGTAGAAAACAGAGCAACAAAGAGGTTCTGATCGATCAGTGTCCATGTAGAATATTGAGGATTGAGAGTGAGCTGTCCAATAGCAGTGCGAAGATGTTTAAGGGGGGGGGGGGGGGGGGGGGGGGGGGGGGGCGCAGAGAATTCGTTCCGTCCAAGTAGCCGGAGAAATTGTTTGCGGTAAACAATTTGTAGATGGTTGAATGCCATGTAGGATAGTTTTCGGGAAGAAGTTGAACGTTGATAACGTTCTTGATGTTGGCTAGAAGAAATTTAAGAGTTGGAGGAATCACAACATCTGTAGATGTTGTGGAAGCTTCCGAGGTCAGGGCAGCAGCGGGTGGTGTGCTGGGAGCGGAAGCAGTAGAGTCAGCCATGGCGAGGTAGAGCCGTTAGGCACAAGGCTCTGATACCATGATGAACCCAATGATACTTGGAAACGACATCAAGCAGAACAGCTAACTCAAAAAGGAAGAAGATGAACAGTGAACTTCATTACTTAATATCGCAGATTACAATTGTTTATATAATCAAACAGTTATATTGGCTTGTTACTAAAGTGCCCTTGACAGTTACGTAAAGTGATCAGTGGCAGAGACAAGTGGAGTAGCTGGGCTAATAGCACAGACGAAGCTAATTGGACGCCGACGAGCTTTTCAGCAGAGCTTAGTTGAGGAATTATCATTGTCAGTGTAGAGATTGCGCGTGTCACTACTTTGGCTCCTTCGTGACTGTTCGACTTCGCTCCTTCGACGATTTTCCCTTCTTGTCGGGTTGGAAGTTACGATATTTTTATCGGAAGAAACAACGAGAGCTTGCTGGCAGTGAAGGTTCTCCCTTTCGCGCGCTTCTTCGGCAACTATTGAGCTTTGGCGACACGAGCGTCGCGGGTAAGTCTTCTGCCACTCTTTAATTTCCGTTAAATCCATTGAATCGAGGGATTTAGTAAATTCGGGATTTAAGCCATAAATCCTTAAATCCAGGATTTATTGAATCCCGGGATTTAACGCGCACTATAAAACTGTTTGGCTGGCTTTAGCGTAAATCCGACTTAAATCCGACGATAAATCCGATACCAAACAGCCCCTTAGGGTCTGTTGCAACAAATAGGATCTAGTCAATCCTGTAAATGCGGATTTAATAAATCCTGAGTAAAATAATTGTTTAATTTTTTAAAATGTTTGGTTTATTTAAAATTTTAATTTAATTTATATTCTAGACACAAGTCTAATTAATTTTAATCTTGATTAGTGTTAATAAATTATAATGATAAAATAATAAAATTAGAAGCTTGTTTAGTTATGAAATAATTTAATTACTTATTGTTGTATTAATTATCAAACTATTTATTTAAATATTAATTTAAGAAATATTTGATATTTAATTATATGATAATTACCTAATTAGTTGGTTACTTTTTTGAAATAACTATTTATTGAACTAGTACTCCTACTAATGATTTTATTTATTTTTTAAGTATCATTTAATTAGATTTAACAAACCATATGGGGAAAAATGTAAAAAAAAGTATCATTTAATTAGATTTAATTATTAATAATACTATTAATTAACTCATTAAACACTTAAATATTCTACTACTAATTAATTATTTAATTATTATTTAAAATTTTAAATAAGTAAATAATTATTTAATAAACAAGTATTTTAAAAATTAATTATGTAATTAACAACTAATGATTTTATTAATTTTTTAAGTATCATTTAATTAGATTTAATAACCCATATGGGCAAAAATGTAAAAAAAAAGTATCATTTAATTAGATTTAATTATTAATAATAATATTAATTAACTCATTAAACACTTAAATATTCTACTACTAATTAATTATTTAATTATTATTTAAAAATTAATTATGTAATTAATTATTTAATAAACAAGTATTTTATATATCAGAATAAAAAGTTACATATTCTCCTCGGACCCTTATGCCACCTAATGCCAGCACTATTATATATTATGCATATAACATCAGAACATAACTTCTTCTACCCACACCAAATTTGCTCATAATCACACATTTCAACTAATTAAGTGCATAATTTATTGCATTGCAATAATTAAAATATAAATAAATTTATTCCAGAATTTATAATATGATATAACGGCAGATAATTAAATGCATAACAATATAAAAATCTAAATTACCATAAATTGTGTAGAACATCATTCTAAGACTTTAATTGTACTAAAAAAATTTTTCCGAGTTCAGGATTGTTTTCCAAATAATCAAAAAACGTACTTTTTAAAATCTCTAGTATAAAATTGATCGAAAAATACTTAATTGTCTATAATTGTAGTCTATATAACATATAGAGAGTTACGTGGTGTAAAATTATCATTTTTGCAATGACAAAATTTAAATTAATAAACAAATTATAAAAATTATCTTATTGTTGAAAACTGGGATATGCAAAATATCGACATCGGCTGAAAATGACGCGAAGCAACCCAAATTCAACTCTCTCTCTCTCTCTCTCTCACACACACACAAGGTGACAACCCTAAGGAATAAATGGAATTACATTTTAATAAGAATTGATATTTAAATAAAGAATTAAGGCCGAGTGCAGCGTTGCCCACTAGCATCTGCCACGATGCTCCCTTTAGGAGCCCACAATGCCACCCCTTGCGCTGCCTCGTTGATTTTTTTTCAAAAATTTCAAAGAGCTAAGTGCCGAAGCCCCGCCAACCCTAATATGGGGGGGGGGGATTTCAAACTTTACTTTTCCAAATATGCAAACATACCCCTAGAACCCATTTCAAAATACATGGAGACTCTCATATGCACACCAAATATTTCTAGACATTTATAGAAATTTAACATATAACCTTGAATTTGGTCAGGTCAGAATAGGTTGATCACGCTAACTTTCCAAGTGTTACAACTTGCCCCTCTTAAAAAAATATCATCGACATTCTAAAACTTAAACCCTCATAACATATCATGATACAACTGCTTAATTTTATATTTATTTTCCAATATATCTTCTTTTTTCATTTTGTTCCTCCTCTGTATTTTGATCATTGTTATCGGTTTGTTTCTTCTCCTAACATTACAAGCCCTAATCCTTCTAAATTCCTCTCTATAACTCAGATTCGAACATACCTTAACTTCTTCAACAGATATATGATTCCCAGAATCAAAACCCCTTCTTCTTAGAAGCGGCATATAAAAAAAGTTGTGAATTTCAGACAAATAACGCTACTTTGAAGATCAACTTTACCCGTCTAGGCTACTTGCCCACAGGGGTGTCAATTTTTGACACGACACGAAACCCGACCCGAAAAAATCCGGGTTCGGGTCAACCCAAACCCGAAACGGGTCGGGTTCGGGTTCATGAAATCAACCCGTTTTAAAAATCGGGTCAGGTTCGGGTTGACCCGCCAACCCGAAATTAACCCGAAAGTGACACGAAAAATCATTTTTGACCCGAAAACCCGAGATTGACCCGATTTTTTACCCGAAAATTAGCAATTCTGGGTCAATCCCGGGTCATTCGTGTCGGGTCGGGTTGACCCGGACCCGAATCGGGTCGGGTTGACCCGGACCCGAATCGGGTCGGGTTCGGGTTGACCCGAACAGTGCCGGGTCAATTCCGGGTCGACCCGAACCCGACCCGTTGACCCGAATTGACACCCCTACTTGCCCACAAGTACAGCGTAGGCATCAAAATTTAAAAAAACCTTATAAGCCATTTGATACCTGGACCTACTTAGCTTAAGTGGCTCCTTGATTGAATTAGCCATTCTCATACTTGGTTACTCGCCGTCGACTAAGGCTTCATTTGAGACGGTTTTCTTACTGCTTCATAAAGTAATTTTCTAGCACAAAAAATAAAATTTTTGTACTAAAAACTGTTTTACGAAGTAGTAAGAAAGTCGCCCCAAACAAAGCCTAAGTTCAGTACCCATGAGAAGATCCTCTTGCCATTGACATATATAAAAGAAGGAAAGAAAAAACAATACTTGAAAAAGAATAAAAAATTGAATACCATAACACATTATGCCAGCAAACAAAAATTAATACAAATAATAGAATGTCATACACTTGAAAGAACAGAAACAAATTAGTCAAGCACAAAATATCAAACATTACAAAGAATTTCTACGGCAAAATACCGTTATCCCACTAAAAGCCTCTGCAAATGCCACCAGGCTCATACTAGCTAATAAGAAGGTTAGTAATAAAAGAAATCTGTGAAAACTGAACTTTGCCTACGTTGCAAGTTCTTATACTTTTGCCTACTAACAAAGAAGTTTATCAAGTAAAGAACCTCCAAAGTTTTCTTTTTTCTAAAGAATTTCAGGTCTCGTCTGTGTTTAGCTAATTATTCTCAGGTGTACAAGAGAGCCCTCTAGCCAAAGAGTGTTTTTGACGCCAAAAATACTGCTCTTTGATGTACTTTGTCCATCTCTCCTTATGATAACCTTGCTCGTGACACCTTAGATTTGCAGGATTTAAATCGAAGAACTGATCTCTGCTACTCCTTCGATATCTTCGATCTCGGGAGTCAATCCTTTGTTCAAAGGAACTGACTTTTTCACTAGAAAACATAGTATCGTTTCTCTTATCTTGTTGCCAGTAAGTACTATGATTCTCTGTATTTCCAAGAATATTTTCCACATTCTTGTTTCCAGCATTGTTGGGCTCAACATTTTCCTCATCACCCCAACCTGTAGGAATGATGGTAATTGAAGATACAGTCATGTCAATTTTGTCACCATCAGCACATCCTGTAGGTATAGTTGGAGCAGAATTATCAACTATGTCATCAGCTGTGGATGGTTTGATAAAAATATATTTTGGAATGTTGTTGATTGGAGGATCCTCCACATCCCATCCAGTTGGTATAATTTCACTAATTTTAATGGAACTCGGGTCTGGAGTCTCTGGAGGAGGCGGCGGCAGTTCGTACAAATCTTCTAGCAGCGAAGGGTCAATATAAGCGTCATAATCAACCTCTTGGACGTACATATCTGGATCCGGCGATGGAATTTCCGAAGGGAGATTATTAATTTGTGCCCAATAACGAGCTTTAGCATTGTCGAAGGCCTCTTTTCCCGCCGCATCATCCCAATCTAGCACTTTCGGGAAAAGATGAACCACTCTCTTCTTTTCACAGAAGTCTCTCCATTTCATTTGAGAGCAGAATCTCTTTTCCCAATTGGGAGCTGACTCAAAAGAAGGCCCTGCAATTCAAAGAGTGAGATAGGAAGCTCATGTATTTTCCATTCATTAATGATTCTCCAATTCTTCATGTAGAAAAAAAGGCTATTTATGCCTTTGAAAAGAAATTAGAATTGCAATACTTTTTATTGAATTTAATTATATGCCAATACAAAAATGCCTAAAAACAGGCCATAAAAGAGAACAATAAAGGAAACACATTTATCATTAGACTTTACAGGAAACAACAATAGTAGAGAGATAATTCAAGATTACAAATTTACTAATCCTTAGTTAAGGAAAATACTAGTAGTTGATTAACTTCTACACAACTCATCTTGATTTGTTGGTTGGGAGCTTAGGCTACCAACTAAGAGGTCTTTGATTTGAGATTTGTGTATGTCATGTGTGTGTGAATCTGACTTAATTAGCCTAAATGTCTCAAAAAAGAAATTAACTACCAAGTAATTAGGCTAATCAATATATCTAATTCACCCAACTAAAAGAGCTAATTTCTAACTCGCCTATTTAAACCCTAAATTGTCGAATTCAACGTGATCAACAAAATATATTCTAATTTATTTGTAATGTTTTGGTTGATTCTTAACGATGGCGGATTCATTTGGGGCTAAAAAAAAAAAAAAAAAATTTAGTGGTGATGTATATTTGCTGAAATTGCTGTTGGATTTCTATGGTGATTTACTTTCCTTTTCTTTTTTTTAAATGGAGAATCTATTGGTCCCTACATTCTGTAATTGGTTTTTGGATGGTAAAGATCAATCTTCTTCCTTTTTAATCCCTTAAATTCATGATCTTATTTATTAAATAATGTCTAGATTTGTTTCCAGATTTTCAAATCTCCATTTGGTTAATCTTTTTGTATGAATAAATTCTTACGATGTTTAATTTGTTGAGCAATTATGTATGTGATGACTGTAATATGAATTTTTTTCTAGAACTTGTTGGATATGAAATTAATGGATTGATTAGCGTATACGAGTTAGATATTTGAAATAAATCACCATAGAAATCCAACGGTAATTTCAACAAATATACGTCACAACTAAAAAATTTTTATTTATTTTTAGGCCCAAATGATTCCGCAATCGCTAAGAATCAACCAAAACAATACAAATAAATTAAGAAAAACACTGCAGACAAATATCGCAAACAGGGAGAAATCGTGAACCCTAAAAAAGCAACAGGACAGCATTCGATTACAAAAGGAGATTTTTTTTTTTTTAAATGTTTTTTACCAGGAGACGCCGACTGTCGATCGAGCATCCGAAGCATTGTGTGGAACTCTGCGTCCCTTCGCTGCCAACCCGGCGCCCTTTTCTTCCACCGCCTATTGCCCATGTTTCAATAACCTCCAACGCTGCGCAGAACAAACAGATTGAAAGGAAAAAAATTTCACAGAAATTACTCCTTCCTTCCGCCTTAAGTACACAGAACGGAAGAGAAGTCGGCGAAGAAAACGTCGGACCAGAGGATTGTGTCTTTGCATGCGAGAGGAGGAGAGGATTTCGCGATGATGCTCTAAATCAAGCGGCGGCCACGATAATTTATAGGTGAGGAGGAATATTTGATTTCCTTTAATATTTACTGAATATTCGAAATCTGAACAAAAATAAAGATAGATTCGCTTTTATTCTATTTTCTGTTATTAATTTGCTTTAAATAGAATATAATTAATTTTGCTTAAATAACTTCTATTCAACATCATATTCCTTTTTTGTCTATAATTTCTCATGATTTTTATTAATCTTAATAAAATTAAAGTATGCAATGTTGAAATATATTTAATTGCATTGTCAATGTCAATATATATGAAAAACATAAAATAATTCTTAGCTAAAAATTAATGAATAATTATTCAAATTTCAAGTTTAGGCTTCGTTTGGGTTAGCTTTTTCATTGCTTTCTAGTACAAAAAATTTAAATTAAAAAAAAAACTATTTGAGAAAGCATTAAGAAAGCTATCCTAACGAAGCCTTATGCTTCGTTTGGGATGACTTTCTTACTGCTTCATAAAGCAGCTTTTTAGTACAAAAATTAAATTTTTACACTAAAAACTGCTTTAAGAAGCAGAAAAAAAGTCGTCCCAAACGAAACTTTAATCTTTCAAGATTTCACTTATCTATTGCATCAAGATTTAAATAAAACAAATTAAGAACTAAAAATAATACACTTAAGAATGGAAATCATGCAATCACATCTATGATAAACAAACTATTAAAAAATAATTTAAATTTTAGAAAAAATGAAAAAAAAAAAAAATCATTACTATTATTATTATTATTTTTCATATTTTGAATACCTGTGGCTTATGCCTCAAGAAACAAACGCATCACCAAATCCTATTGCAGTCGCTCTCACAGATAAAACCCTCTGGTCCTCCTTTCTTTCTTCCGTCTTCTCCTCTCTCTGTTTCTTTCCCCTAGTAAGAAGTTCCAGCAAGCCTTTTTACTTCATTTCCTTCTTTGCTTTAGCGGGCCATGGAGGTTTTTGGATCATGAGCAATAGGCGGTGGATGGAAAACTACAGGGTTTGCAATAATGATGTATGTATAATCTCAAATGATGCTCACATCAACATCCCATAAGTGATTTTAGCTGGGCAGCTTATTCCCTGAGCTGTCCAATGATGTTTTTAGTTATGTGGGAAGCTTATGAGTATAAAGGCCCGTTTGGGACGGTTGTCTTATTGCTTCTTAAAGCAACTTTCATTTTAATTTTTATACTAAAAAGCTGCTTTTAGAAGCAGTAAGAAAGCCATTCCAAACGAACCCTAAACCAAGGGGAAACAGTTATGTAGCCTTGCAAGAACGCTCAAATTAATGTCGGGAACATTGTCACAGTTGGACAATTCTTTCTCTCCATCTTTTTGAGTATCCAAAGCTTGCAAATATGAAAAATTTCATGAGAGAATTTAGGCTTCGTGTAGGACGACTTTCTTATTGCTTCTTTAAGCAGCTCTCTAGTACAAAAATTAAAAGGCTTCTGAACTCTATATATAGTCTCTAATTGGATTCGATGGGCATAGTAATAACCATGACTTCGAAAGTGTGTATAAATAGACCATTATCACCCCTAACTAAAAAATACATTATAATTGTCGCATTCTAATTAAGTGAAAATTAATCCCAAAGGGACTTTTCGATCGCTTCCACATTGATTAAAGTCGTTAAGCGATATTCTAATGTGATAGGTTAAATATTATTGGTGGATTTCTTTTGACCTTTAGTGACACCCCATACTAACAACTTATAATGAACTTAATTTCTTTTGAAGTTATTTACAACTATTCTTATAATAAACATTTGTTGATAGCTCAGAGAGCTCGATTAAACTGCAAAAAGAAAAGAAAAAGGTCCTAGATGGGAGTCCTCACTAGAAAGTCACTATGGGCTAAGTGTTAGGTACAATCTGCACTCAAAATCTTTGAAATACACACTATTATGAAAGTCTGAAAGGCTATCTAGAAATAATTCCCAACAAGAGAAAGGTCAACCTCAAGCAAAGAAGCATGCTCACATGAGTTTCATCCAAGGGGAGAAAGAACACCAAGGAAATCTATTAAGCTTGCAAGTTTTATAATGTTCAAACTAGAAAGTTTTGAGGAAGATGCAAAACAAGAAAATTGGATTAAACTACTGGAAGAAATTAGAATGATAGAGAAGAATCACACATGGAAGAAGACGAGCATCCACAAAATAAAGAAGCGATTGAAGTTAAGTACATTTCTAAAAAAAAATCCACATTGATGAATATTGAAGAACTAGTCTAGGCTTGTTACAAATGGGTTCACACAGAAATCAAGTATTTCCTACAAGGAAATTTTTTTCTCCTGTTGTAAAGCTTGAAATTACAAAAACTTTAGTTTCATTAGCAGTATAAAAGAAGTGGAATATCAAACAATTAAATATTAAGTCAACATTATTGAAAGTAATTATTAAAGAAGACATTTATGTGGAATAGCCATAAGAATTTTAAGTGAGGGAGAATAAAATAAGGTTTATAGGTTAAAGCAACTCTTGAGCCTAATATATTGAAATAAATAAATACAGTA
Organism: Dendrobium nobile; assembly: GCA_022539455.1. Taxonomy (NCBI): domain Eukaryota; kingdom Viridiplantae; phylum Streptophyta; class Magnoliopsida; order Asparagales; family Orchidaceae; genus Dendrobium; species Dendrobium nobile. The sequence goes on from CM039718.1 coordinate 54,231,150, forward strand.
TTGAATCTGAATTTGAAATGAGTGAAAATGAGCCTATGAAGTAGGGCAAATATATATACACCTTGCCATTATATGTTGATGATTTGATCAACATGTGAAGTAATGCAACAATGATCAAGGTTTACAAGGAAGAAATGAAGAAAATATGAGATGAGCGATTTGAGGTTATTGCATTAAAAGATGAAAGATTTATCTACAAAAATAAATATACAAAAAATACTTCGAAGATATTTAGGATAAATAATTCCAAAACTATATCAGTACACCTAATTACCAAATAAGGATTAAAAAAGATGTGGGAGCAAAGAAGGCTGATGTTTCAAGCAATCAAATTTCAGTTGCAAGATTTTTATATCTCACAGTTACAAAACCAAATATCATGTTTGTAGCATGTCTTCTCTCAAGGAATATGTAAAGTTCAAATAATCTTCACCATAGAACCTCAAAGAGAATCTTATGATATTTAGAAGGGACAATGAATTTTGGCATAAGATTGTGGGCTCCAAAAATCCATGACCAACCTCTCGTTGGGAAAGTTTAGGAATGTGTGATGGGTCAAATTTTTCAGAAGGTAGATTAGTTTGATGACAATACGCTAACAATAGATTTCGCTCTCATTTTATGAGAATTTTATGGTCTAATTTCTGGCTTCTCATAGGCACAAGCTCCTATTGTTAATAATTCCTTCCAATCATGAGAGAAAACTTTTAATTAAGGCGAATCATCAAATGGTTACAAAGTATTGATCATATAATATTACTAAATTTGATATTGTAATTTGAAATTTACCACCCTACACTTAAAGCGAATGGTAGTGAGATGGTGACGAATCTAATAAAGATTCTATGATTGCATTGTCTAGAATTATCATAATCTTTAATTTACTTAGAGGATGTAGTTGATAGAAAATACTTGAGTTCGCAAGCAAACCTAACAATAATTGGTGAAAACAGCGAGAAAACTTCAAGATCTCAAATGAAAACAATCCAAAAAAATAGTAGATTGTATTATACGAATCAAATCAAAAGCAAGAACAAACAAAGATACAATTGATCCTCAATTCAAGAGGAGGATCGTTCTCTCATAATTTCTAGACGATGAATCTAGAGCCAAACATAAAAAAGAGACTCCAAGAGAAAACAATAATCATGCATAATCCTAACCCTAATCTTGCCCCTCATATTTAAGGCATACAATTACAACAAGAAGCCAAATGAACTCCTAGCCCTTGCCGCCCTCTCCTTTGGCTCCTAAATTTGATTTTGAACTCTAGTGGACCCCACCCAAACCCTCTCTCTCCTTATTGTCGTCTCCCCTTCTCTGATACATGCGAATCGACCCCTTAAAAGGGGCCGGCTGGACCAATCCACTAAGGATCAGTCTAACAATAATGCCCTCCCAAAGAATCACCTTGTCCTCAAGGTGAAAACAAGGAAACTGATATTTCACCCTCTCATATGGCTGCCATGTGGCATCGTAATCCGGGAGATTCCTCAACTTGATCAATACTTCCTTAGTTCCATCTTCCCTCTGACGAACCCCCATCAACTCTAAGGGTTTCAAAATCACCTCTAAGTCTTCAGTGAGTATCACTGATAACTCCGAACTTGCTGCATAATCTCCAATGACCCTTCTCAACTGGGATATATGAAAAACAGGGTTTATAGTCGCCGTTGGTGGTAGTTTCAGTCAGTAAGCCACCTCTCCGATCTTCTCCAATATCTCATAGGGCCCAAAGTATCTAAGTGCAAGCTTCTCACTCCTTCTGGTGGCGATTGTCTTTTGCCTGTAAGGTCGGAGCTTCAAGAAAATCTTCTCCCCTATCTCAAATTGGATGTATTTCTTATGTCCATCTGCTTGTTTCTTCATGATATGTTGGGCTCTCAACAGATGCCTCTTCAACTCATCCAACACCATGTCCCTCTCCTCCAAGTACTCCTCCACTGAAGAAACTGGAATGTTGTTGTGCCCAAAGTGCACCAAGTGAGGTTGATCCCTCCAGTACAACACATTGAATGGCGTCATCTAATAAGTAGAATGATAAGAGGTGTTGTACCAATACTCAACCCATGCTAATCATCAGGCCCATAACTTGGGTGTCTCTGCACGAAGCATTTGAGGTAAGTCTCCAAGCTCCTATTGACCACTTCTGTTTGGCCATCTAGCGTGATTGATAGTGGGAGTCTCCTGGAAGCCAGGCGGCTCTAACTTTGACAGCATCCACCACTGGCTCATCCCTTGTCGGTGATGGTGCTGCAAGGACACTCGCCATCATACGAGGCGTTCTTGTGATCAACAATGAAGGATTAACAGTAGAGAATTTCTTATACAAGAAACTCAAAAGAACTGCTAGCAACCTATTTTGGAGGATGCATATATGTTCCCTTACACTTGATCAAACATTTGCTCACAATCACTATAGGTCAGATAGACTTGTCCCTCAGATTAAATAACTCAGGGCTACCCCCAAGAGGTTGCCAAGGAGACCAATAGACTCGTTGATATAGACTTATCTAGTACGATCCGCTTTGAGGACTCATTGCTATAAACATTTGCTCACCTTTCTGACAAAGGGAGCTTGACCTAAAATTGAAAGTTGGCCAACAGAGAAGAATCACACAACCCATCAGGTTGTGACATGTGTATTTACTTTATTTTTTATCCTTTTTTATGTAATATTCTTTGTAGCCCTCGAATTCCTATAAATATAAGGTCAAGTGGCACATCTTGGACCTTTTTGGATTATTTGTGATATATTACAGCATTTTTTGAGATTTTCTTAACCTAGATTCCTTTAATTCCCTCCTTTCCTCTTCATACTCACTCTAAGCTTTGAAGTTCTTATCTCTTAAGATTACTTGCTAGTAAGGTTGAGTATCATCTACAGATAAACTTAAATCCAACACATGCCATGTTTCACAAGCTGATTGAGATTTTTTACCATTTAGATACCAAATAAAATCAGTCTCAAATGTATAGGTGAGGTGCTTATATGTGCAGAGCCAACAAATTTTTAGCTCAAGTCAAAATCAAACAGCCAATCTTGAGTTGATTTCTTAAAATAAACTGCTAATTTCAATGACAATATCACTTAGAATTTCAGTGTCACAAACCCTGGGAAGGACCAAAGTTACTTGTGTATGCAATGAAGTATATATTACAAAAAAAAACATCAAAACAATAACAACAACAATAATAGGCTGACCAAATCAATGCAAAGTGTGTTCTTACCAGGCCTGTCTGGCTTATCTCGATCTGTTGAGGCCACCGAAATACTTGGGGTTGTCAACGATCGCTGAGAAGAAGCGGGAGGCATTTGCAGAGTAAAATAGATAAACTCAAAATAAAAACTTTCTGATTCCAGAATAACCGGCACAGCACAGATTCCGAATATTGAATACTGAATAAAACCTGACGGCACTGATCTCGGATAGTAGCAGGAGTCCGCTGCAGAAGAAAGTTTATAAACCAAAAATCAAACATTCAGGAAAAAAACGACAACGAAATCCCTTCAAAGATCTCAGATTCTCTCGGAGAAAGGGACAATAAGAAAAAGATAACACATTAGGCGAGCCACAAGGGCGACTGGAAATTTAGAAAGCCCTTCAAAAGACTCAGCCTTTCATACCGATTGAAGCAGATTTAGGGCTTCATTTGTGGCTTGTCGCTCCCTGTCGCCGTCACAAGTGATGAAGAAACCCTACACTCCTGAGCGAATTCAAAGAAAGATTGGAATAAGAAAATTCTAATTCGATCAAAGAATAGAAATTGCAAAGAGAGCATTACGCCGCGGGGCAAAAATCTTCTCTTTTTGCCTCTGTTGTTGTTGTTCTTGAAGGCGGGCTTGTTTTCGGTCGCCATTGCTACCGATCTCACCGATTACTGGCTTGCTGGAAACCACCCACGAAGAAAAGAAACTGTCAAGTGGTCGTGCCGGCGTTGCGGTTAAGGTTTGGATTGACTTTGGGTCAAAATATGGTCCAAATTTTCCCAAAAATTAAAAAAAAAGTACAAATTATCACCTTCTTGATATAAATATTTGTTCATCAACTTGACTATAAAACCCTGCTTTTCAATTAATAAGCATAATTCTCTATAGAATTATTTGTAATAACAAAATTAATCATAATATGTATCTTTTTATTATAAAAATATTAATATAATAGTCATCAAATATTTATTGATTTTACTAAGTATTACCTATATCATTTTATGTAAACCTATAGATATAGGTTGTATTTGTGATAGAGTTAATAAGAGAAATAAAGATAGGCTCTTCTTTACATGTATTTAATCTCTTGCTTCTCTTTTTTTTCTTTAGCAATAATGTTCATTATTTTTTCCCTGTGTCGGGGCCTTTGTAATCCCTCTCCATGAGAAAGCCAAGCGATTTCTCTTTCACAAGTAGTATGAATCTTGCTATCAATGATTTATTGACCCCTTTACTAACCTTGTCTTACCCAACTACATCCTTGAAACTTGCCCTTCCAATCATAAATACCATGTAGCCAACCCCACATAGTGGGATAAAGGCTTGATGATGATGTTGTTGTTATTAGTATACATCGATGATAATTACATTTTCAAATAAGCCAATTGTTACTCCATTTAAAGTTTTTTTTTTTCACACATAATTTAAACTCAAAGATTTGGGCACACAATAATATTTTATTGGCCTTGAGATACTTCAATCCACTTCTGTCATTGTGTTATCCCAACAACATTACATACACTCTTCAACTGCTCGAAGACAGTTTTTTTCAGGGCTAAACCAATTTGTCAGGCATGTGGATCCCAAACATTATATCAATGCCTCTGATGGTGATCATTTGCCCAAAGCTTCTCAATATAGATGACTCGTACGCAGGCTTATTTATCTTACCTTGTCTAGAACTAACATCGTGTTTTCCACCCACAAGCTCAAACACTATTATCACAACCCAACAAAATATGACCCAAAGACAAAACACATCATATTAAGTTGAATGGTGATAAATTAAACCTAAGATCTAAATTTTGATGACATTTTAGATTTCTTTAGTTAAAAAAGATGACAAAGTAACTAATGAACTTCTAATTGAACAAAAAGTAAACTCATCCTTTTTTTTCATTCATCATCAAAATGTATATATAATAAAATCTTTACATTAAAATGTCTTCATCCTACATTCTGATGCAGTACTATATTTTTAAGGCGGAATTATTGTGACGTCCCAGACATCTATAGTGAAAGGATTCGTCTGACAGTCCTGATCAACCATCACTTCCTGCTCCCTTGTTCTGACTTGAAATTGTTAACCACATATAATGAGCTTAAATAGCCCAGCAGGTCACCAAAGCCTACAACTGAAATCAAAGCACGGTACGGAAGCAATATGCATGTCAATCAGCCAAATCAAAGTAGTCAGTTACACATGATCATTGAATCAATGCAGATACGGAAATCAGTACAGAAACAATATCGATGCAGATAACGAAAATCAATGTATGAACAGTAATCAATACAGTAACGATAGTAAATGCGTAAACAGTATCAATATAAGAAACGATAAAATCCTCAATTGGCAATAAAAGAATCAGTAAACAGTATAAAAGTCCGTAAAGCTCAATAAATCAATACGTGAGTCAAATCTCTACAGTAGTCGTCTTATCTATAACATCAGTCAAATCAATATAGTAAAATCGTATCAAAACATACACTTGCAGATCAATCAGTATTCAATATCACTTGCTCAATAAATCATATGCAATCCAGTAATCTATATCACGTACTCAGTGAGTCACATGTCACTTGCTCAGTATATCATGTGCATAAAGTCAGTACAGTAAATCAGTAGTAGCAGCGTATGTATTAATATCAGTAACAATCCAGTGACGACATGAACGAATATGCTATAACAGTGAAATCGGTAGTAACAACAAATCCGTACAGTAAATCCATTCAGTATCAATAAACCAATTCAATATCAGTAAATCCATTCAAAATCCATAAATCAATTCCATATCAATAAATCAGTCGATATCGATAAATCAGTAAATCTATAATGAGATCATAAGAATAATATTTTACACATGCATTCCAATACAGTAGTCTTACTCGACAAGTACAATCACTGGCTATTAAGACATTTTTCAAGGTTAGTATGTTAGTAATCCGTTGGCTATAATAGAGTCGTCACCATTGCCCGTCGGCATAAACTCCTTATGACTCCCAATCGTTGTATCACGTGATCAATAGAGGATAACACCAAACCCTTTTAAAGGAAAGCCCGTCGGCCCACCATCCTGACAGGTCAATCTTCAACCAACAGTTCAACCAGCCTTTACAACAAGTAAAAGACATGGATATTATGGCGTTTTTCAATCTTGAAATATCGATGTATCATTGTATCTGTTGGCTCAATAAGAGTCGTCACTCTTGCCCGTCGGCAGAATAATCTCCTTATGACTCCCTTCAGTAATCACGTGATCAGTAGAGGATATTGCCAAACCCCTTTTAAAGGAAAGCCCGTCAGCCCACCATCCTGTCAGGTCTATCAATCTCCAACCAACGGTTTAACCAGTCTTTACTTGTCTTTCAGTAGTATAACAGTAATAGATTCAATCATATGCACATTCATATAGAATAATAAATACAAATAGCTCAATTAAGGAGAACTATTAAAATATCGTACAGTCGACAGAAATCCCAAACAGAATCAAAATACACAGTTTCAGAAAATTACCAAATTACCAGAAATCGTATAAAACAACGTTACAAAGCTTTAATTATACTGAAGCAATATTTTTCAACATTCGGATAATTTACTATTCGATAAAAATCACACAGAACTAATAATACCCGGCGAAAACTTTCCAGAAAATACTCAAATCGTACAAAAACATCAATTCAATAACATACCAAAAGTTACGCGGTAAAAAGTTTCGTCAATACAAAGATATGCACGTTTTTCGGTAACGAAAACACAAAACTAAACAGAAAAATACCAAAACTCAAAATCTTTGAAATTAGAAATAGGATTCAGATTCCTTACTGCGAGACAGACAAATCTTCTAACAGCGGTGCCGGACAAAAAGCGCACCGCGAGCTCTAAAACTCAATCTTTTTCCTTCTCTTTCTCTCTCCTGCTTTTTCTCTCTCTTCAAATGATTCCCAAAATATCTCAATCCAATATATATCCATACAGATCGTCCCGGGACGATTTTCCCTCTGGACGAATTTCGTACGTACGTGTACAATTTTCGTCCCTGGACGACTTGCTCTTTGGACGAATTTCGTCCTGACGGATCGTCCCGACTCTTACAGGTTCGTACAGACGATTCATACAGATTCTTCACAATTTTCTTCAGTTCGTCCCGTACTAAAGTCAGTTCGTCCGGACTAACAACACTCACAAAAATAAACTTCGGAGGGGTTTTACAATTATAATAATTATCATTTAAAAAATAATAATTAAAAAAAGTAGATCATAAAAATAATTATAAACTTGAAAATTAAGGAGAGCTAGGAAATAAAATTAAAATTAGATATATTCATTTTTTTGGCTCAGATACATCATAGAGATCATAGAATTTGCACTAAAAAAAAAGACTTTCGCAGTTCTTTTGAAGGGCTTTTCCGACGGTTTTAACCGCCACAAAAAAATAACTGATATAAGTAACATATAGCAGCGGTTTTAAAACGCTGCTAGATAATGTTGTATTTATCCCCTCTGTTTAGTAGTGAGATGAACTACTAATACAAAGGCTCTTCATATGTGTGTTTTTTGCTCCCTGTCATGATGGAAATGGTGCAAATCTCTTGATCAATATCTAGGGACTATATGACATAAAGTTATTGATTAATGGATTCTTCAACTGTAATTTTCGCTGAAAAAGGAGAGGGAGAAGAGAGAATAACTTCTAGTACGAAATTTTTTAATAAAATGGTGACTACTACCCATCCGTGTTCGAACCATGTTGTGGCCTACTCTTTGCTCCCCCAACTATGCGGGTCGGGTCTGGTTGCCCCTGATTTTGGGTGGGTCGGATCTGAGCTCAGATTTCTAACCCATTTATGTAATCAGGCCGGGTTTAGATTGGAGCATTCGAGAGAGGGTCCGTTTTGGGTTGGACCGGAGCCTAACCTGAAAACCTATGTTGACACACCTATTTCAAAGAATGTATTGCGTATGAAAAGAGAAATTAGATTTTGTTTTTTGTTTTGTTTTGTTTTTTTTTTCTAGCAGCACATGACAGCTAATGCTTCTTTTTTAACTTTCTGAAAAAAAGTCAGCTGCTATTAAAAAAAGTCAGCTGCTATTAAAAAAAATCTGCTGCTATTAACAACTCATGACAAGACAAGACAGATGGGGCTAAATTCAAAGAAAAATACGAACTAATATTAAAAAAATATTTGAAGAATTTCAAATTTCAGAGATTAATATCTGAAATCCACAAAGAGCCGTTAAGCAGCCTGTAATATTATAGTTTCCAGAGTTTAATCCCTACGTTTCTTTTAAATTTCGTTTTGTTTAGCGTTTTTTTATGCCAGATTTGGTTTCTTTGTTGTTATTTTTCTTTGTTTTCTTACCTTTGATTTGGGAACCTGCAAAGAGGATGAAAAATCACAATCTTTTGGCCACATGGACAGCATTTGACTTTTTTTTTTATTATAATTAAAAAAAGTAATTTTAGCGTTGCACGAAATCGAACTTAGGGTTGAAAGTGAACTGAGTCAGCTCACGAACATGTTCAAACTAACTTATTAATGAGCACATGAGTCATGTTTATCAAGTTACGAGCTTGAGTACGAGCCTATAATTGAGCTCATCTATTCTACAGGCTCGAGCTCAGCATGGCTCGACTCGTAAGCTAGTCCAACAGCTCATTTAAAAATTAATATTCTCTCTCTTTTTTGTTGTAAATTTTTTGAATTCATATTATTATTATTATTATTAGTTTTTAAGCAAAATAGATTTCATTTAAATTTAATTGAAAAGTATAAATAGGCAATCATCTTATTATTATTATTATTTTATTTTTTTTGGGCAATCATCATATTATGCTTTTAAATAAGCAAATGATTATGATATTCTAATTAACACAAAAATATTAAGGAAAACATTCACTATAATTTAATGAAATTCTTTTCATTCTTTTGCCACAAAAATAACATTTAAAACTATTTTTTTTTTATTAAAACGAAGGTCATGCAAATGATCATACATTTGAAATTTTTTAGGCTTAGCTTCCTGCCTGTCATTCAAGTTTCTGTTCCAATTTTGTAACTATAGATAAGTATTGATCCTTTGCTATATAGGTTTTTTTTTTTTTTTTTCATATTTTTAAATTGTAGCTCTTTGAGCAGCAGTGAGCTCCCCTCCTAAAAATAATTATACATTTTAAATTTTATTAGTCTTGGCTTCCTATTTGTCATTCAATTTTTTGTTCCAATTTTGTAACTATAAATAAGTACTGATCCTTTGCTCTATAATTTTTTTTGGTATATCGTATTTGTAGCTCTTTGACAAGTAGCGAGCTCCCCCTCCCCACGAGATATTATTCTGTACGGACGCATGATGCAACTCTATGTCCAGAGGCAAATCAAGTACAACCACGTCAGTGGTATCGAGCAGTACCGAGCGAAAGGGTGACGAGGTGACGTGGAGCATTCTGGTTGGTCTATGGACGTTCAACGTCCGCACAGGATAAATTTTTGCTCCCTTGCCCACCAAAAAACAAAACAAAACAAAACAAAACAAAAAAGATCATACACCTTCATTTTGACATTGCTACATAGTGCAAGTAAACAAACTTATTTAAAATTTAGAAATACATTCATATATAGGTAGAAAAAAAGGACATTCACTCTTCTTTTTAAGAAATTTGAGCAAATCAAACATAAATTCACACTCATATTATATATATAAAAGCTTAAAATTTTTTCAAGATCTCTCTTTTGATATCAGAACTGATAATTTATTCGACCAAATCATCACATCAAATCATTAATGATTAGAAGCTGATAGAATATTTGGGCTGCTTGTCGGGAGTAAACAGACCATAATGATTCACAGTTCCCTGTGGCTGCTGATTGTTCTCATCAAACATGGCATATATGTAGGCTTCAATGCTTCCTGGCCTCTTCGGCGTGCCGGAGGAGACATGGCCGATCAGATTTGAAAGATAGGTCTGTGCATTACCCGTTGTCGCCGCCGGCCCGCCGTCCGATGGCCAGCCAGTCTCGGAAACCACCACAGAAATGCTGCGGCCTCCCACCTTCTCCAGAGCAGAGTACAGTGAATCAACAATGGCGTCGAAAAGGTTCTGGTACTGTAGTTGCCCGTCGGTGACCACCGTCCCCGGAGAAGTGAATAGCGCATAGTCGAGGGAGATGGCGTTAGGATTGCTGGTGTAGCTGACATAAGGGTATACGTTGGCCAGGAGCGGGGCTCCATTCTCGTTCAGGAATCCGATGATGGGTACCAGAACGGAGCTGGCGTCGGAGCTGAATGCGCCGGCGGAGGGAGGATAGGAGGTGCCGAGGACGCCGGTGGAAACCGCCGTCGACACCTTGATCCGATCTTGTAACCCAGCAGATCTCAACGCTGCTGCGATGTTACGCATTGCAGGAAGAATGTTATTGGCATTAGAGTCGCCGGTAAGTTGATTGCCAACGGCTATATATCGGAAGTTGACATTTGCAGAGAAAGCTTGGATGTTGCTTTGGACCCATTGGGAGGCGGCGGAGGAGTCGGACGCCAGAGAGGAGATGTCAGAATCGGGGACGTCGAGGATTACAGGAATGTTGGAGTCTTTGAGGGCTTGGAGGGCATCTTGATCAGGGTTGTACAGTCGAATTCCTTTGATGTTCTTTGATTTATAGAGATCAATCACGTCGTTCGGTGATGGGAGATTATTCCCTCCTGTTCCATAACAGACGCCAATGGATTCCACGCCTGTCACAGAAATCAAATTTCTTACAGATCAAAGAAGAAATTCAAATAATTGTACCGTTAGGATAAGAAACTATCTCCTTTTTTAAAAAACTTTATTCAAAAAACATATATACTGCATGAGACAAGGCTTATATATATTTACAGATTAAAAATAAATTTCTTAAAAATAGAATTATACATTGGATTGAGAGAGAGAGAGAGAAAGAGAGTAAAGATGAGAGAGAAATAGAACCTTCTGCTGTGAAGCTAATCAGAAGCATTACAATGGCTAAAATGGAGAAGAAACTATGATTTGCCATTTCTGAATCTTATTGAATTTTGAAGGAGGAAAGTGATTTTTTTTATGATAACAATACAGTAATCCTCTCCTCATTATAAAGAGCGAGATGGAAGACAAGTTCTAAATTATCTATTGAATTTTTATTTTAAAATTATTAAAAAATATATTTGAATGATTACTGCAAGTGGGAAATGTTCATAAACTGAGACAAATTTCATGCAGGAAATCCTTGCAGAATTTGTCGTAAGGAATTATGAAATCTGATTGGATTTCAGTGGATGTGTTTAATTGGACATTTGTGTTGCAGTAATGAAGAGAAAATGAGCACATTACAACAAAATTTCTTGTGGAATGGTTCGGTGATTATCTTATCCCTAAATTAATATATCCTCATTGCTGGTATTTATTTTTTGGATTGAAATCAGCCCCTTTTTTTTAATTACATGCATATCACAAAATTCTTAAATATTTATATATTTAATATCTAAAATTTTTAATGAATTTGTATCACTTTAATGTTTAAATCATATCAAACTATATACTTGAAAAGATAGATGCATTTTATTTTAAATAAGTGAATATTAGTTATATTTTTTTATATGATTAAAAATTTGAGTGTTATATAAATAAATATAAATATTTTGATGTTAGATATTTAAAGGGCTGCTTGATTGGCCGTAAATATTTTTGGTTGTTTGGTTTGAGCAAAACAACACTCCAAATTGGCACCACATTCCTTTAAAGCAGACTTAACAATTTTCTTTCCCGTTTGTCTCAAGGGTAGCATTCTTTGGTGTTATTAATTGATCTTTTTTTTTTTGTGTGTGAGAACGGTGCAAGAAAGGAGAGAAGTAGGGAAAGAGTGAGAAAGAAGAAAGATTTGAACTTATATTTCTCTCAATTTTCATAGTGGAATTCTCGGAGTTGTGTGACTCTGCGAATTTTTTTTTTTTTCAGTTTTTGGATTTTTTTCACCTTAAATCTTAGTGTCATTTACTTCCATTGCTTTTACTTTCTTGTTTTACACAGTACGTATGCACACTGTATACACTCACATATCTGAGCTCAACTCTGCATTCGAACTCCGCAGAAAATAATTTCTCCAGATGGAGTGCAGGAGTTACCAAGCACCACAGTGGAAGCCGACATAGTGGCTTTGATCTTATCTTGGGGGTCGGCATAATTAGGGCTGCAAACGAACCGAGCCGAGCCGAGTATGTGAGTGTTCATGTTTGTGTTTGTTTAACATTAGCTTGTTCATGTTTGATTCGTGTTTGATTCGAGCTTTATTATTTGTGTTCATATTTGGTTCGTTTAATTTAAGGGTGTTCATGTTTGGTTCATGTTTGGTTCATGTTCGTTTGTTTAGTGCTTATCGAGCTTTAAACAAGCTATGTTCGTGAACATATTTCGCAAACAATCTATTGAACAAGCAAACCTTAATTTTGTTCGTGAACATCCTAAACAAATAATCTAACAAACATGGACAAATATGAAATGTTTCTTGTTATTAATAAAAAATAATTATATTATTATGTTATAATTAAAGTTTTTATATTATGTATATTTATCAATTTTATAATAACATATTATTTAAGTTTTTATCGAGCGGTTTTAATCGAACCTGAATCGAGTTTTTTATCGAGCTTGTTCATGAACATCAACTGATGTTGTTCACGAACAAAAACGCGCTGAACGCATTAGTGTTCAAGCTTGTTTATTTAAGAATCGAGTATTTAAAATATTGTTCAAGTTTGTTTGTTAGTTAATTAAACGAGTAGTTCGTCGAACGTTTGGTTCGCTTGCAGCCCTAGGCATAAAGATTGAATGTTTCTTTGAACCAATGTGAAGGAAAGAAAGTCGGGAACCTATGTGACCAACAATACAGGAAATTCATTGATTACCGGCGGCCTGGACCGGCGGTTGTCTAGCCACCGATAATAACGGCGTCTTAAACGGTGGTCTGACCGCCGGTTATTACCGGCGGCCCAACCGGTTGTTATGCAAGTTTATGCCGTCGGAAATAGAGGTGGTCACGAAACCGACGGGTAAACCGTCGGCCTTAAAACTTACAGGCACTATACCGGCGGCTCAAACCGCTGGTGTTAAGTAATTTAGTAACTGGCAGTTTTAGCCGCCGGTAAAAGCCTTAAAATTAACCATCCCGACCCTCCCATTTCATTCCATCTCGTGCTCTCTCTCTCTCTTCGGCTGCGCTCGCCCCCTCTCCTCCGCCTGCGACCGAGATCATTTAGGCCGCCGACGAGCTGTCTCCGGTCGCCGACGAGGTCCCTCTGGCCGTCGACGAGGTCCCTCTGGCCGACCAAGATCATTTAGGCCTCCGGCCGCCAACTCCAGTGCGCGACACTGCCTCCGAGGTGAGCGTTTGTAATTTTTTTTTATATTTTTTGTTATTATAGTTGATTTACATCAAGGAACAGGTCTAAGCCCATATCGTTTTGCTTTAGTCATGGATGTTCTCACTAGACATTTGTAGAGAGGATGTACCTTGCTGTATGCTTTTTGTGGAAGATATTTTAATTGTTGATTTTTGTTATTTGGGTTAGATTACATCAAGGATCAGTCTTAAGTCAATAACTTTTTGCTTTAGTCATGAATGTTCTCACTAGAAATTTGTGAGAGAATGTAGCCAATATTTTTTTGCTTTAATCATAGATTTTCTAAGTAGACCTTTGCGAGAGGATGTACCTAGTTGTATGTTTTTTGTTGATGATATTTTACATGTTGATAAGACTAGAGATTGAGTTGAAGGTAAACTCGAATTATGGAGGTCAACTATAGAGTATAAAGGTTTTCGCTAGAATAGATCTAAAACTGAATATATGTGGTGTAATTTTAGTAGCAATAGACCTAGTGAGCGGTTTGTGACTTTAGGCGATCAAGTAATTAATAAAAATACACATTTTAGATATCTTGGATCTTTTGTTTAGAGTGATGGTGAAATAGAAGGAGATATGATCAGCAAAATTCAAGTTGGATGGATGAAATTGAGGAATGAATAGGGCTTGTTGTGTGATAAAAAAGTCCCCCTCAAACTTTAGGGAAAATTCTATAAGATGGTGGTGAGATCTACAATGCTTTATGGTGTAGAATATTGGTCAATAAAAGAGAAGCATAATACTAAGTTAAGTGTTGCAGAGATAAGGGTGTTTAGGTGGATGAGTGACTTCAACCATCCAAAAACGACAGCCTTCAAATGACTCGGTTAGGAAAGTAGACGTATTAGTCATGAATATTCTCACTAAATATTTGCAAGAGGATGTACCTTGGTGTATGCTTTTTGTTGATGAAATTCTACATGCATGTTGATAAGACTAGAGAGGGAGTTGAAGGTAAACTCGAATTATGGAGGTCAATTTTAGAGTCTAAAAGTTTTCGCTTGAGTAGATCTAAGACTGAATATATAGAGTGTAATTTTAGTAGTAATAGACCTAGTGAGGGGATTATGACTTTGAGCGATCAAGTAATTAATAAAAGTACACGTTTTAGATATCTTGGATCTTTTGTTCAGAGTGATAGTGAAATAGAAGGGGATATTATCAGCACAATTCAAGTTGGTTGAAATGGAGGAATGAATCGGGCTTGTTATTGTGTGATAGAAAAGTCCCCCTCAAACTTTAGTGAAAATTCTATAAGATGGTGGTGAGATCTACAATGCTTTATGGTGTCGAGTCTTGGTCAATAAAAGAAAAGCATAATACTAAGTTAAGTGTTGCAGAGATGAGGGTGCTTAGGTGGATGAGTGACTTCAACCATCCAAAAACGACAGCCTTCAGATGACCCGATTAAGAAAGTAGACGTATTAGTCATGAATATTCTCACTAAACATTTGCAAGAGGATGTACCTTAGTGTATGCTTTTTGTTGATGAAATTCAGCGCTGACTAGAGAGATTGAAGAGATGAGAAAGGTTTAAAATGAAATGCAAGCAAAGCTGCAATCCTTAATGAAAATCAAAGGAAGAAAGAGCAAGAGACAGAGCAGCCACATGCATCTCCAGACAGCGAGGATACAACTGAGGATTAGCACTTTTTTAGAATTGATAAACTTATGATGATTTGATTGTAAACTTATTGGTTGAACTTATTGAACTTAGAACTTGTGAAATTAGAACTTTGGTTTGATGAACTTGATTGAACTTGTGAAGTTAGAACTTTTGTTTCATTTATTATTTTGTTTGGTTTAACTCATGAATATATTTGTGATAATTGTTGTGATTGATTATAGTGGCGTGTTGCCAAAAATTGTGATTATTATTTTCTGTGCAGGTTTAGAGTTTAGGGTGAAAATCCCTCAAATAGAGAAGAGGATGTCATTTTTTTTTCAGATGATATAGGTTTTCGGCGGCTAACCGACGGTTTAGCCGCCGGAAACTTTGATACCAGATGACTGATTGACGCCGCCGGAAATTCCTTATAACCGCCGGTATTTACTGGCGGTTTATCGATGGTATTTACCGGCGGTTTATCGACGGTATCCGGCGGTAGTTCGACGACATGCCGACGGCTACAACCCCCAGCAATTACTTCAGTTATGACCGCCGATACGTTTCCCGGCGGTCGAACGATGGTATTTTTACCGACGGTCGGACGGCCGGGAAGCCGTCAGTAAAAACACCGGTGATAACCAGCGGTATAAACCGCCGGAACACCGTCGGTGAAACAAACCGCCGGAAAAACACAGCTGGTAATGATTTCCGGCGCCGTTTTTTTTTTTTTTGCGGTGTGAAAACCGCCGAAAGCCGCCAGTTTTTTCAGAACCGCCGGAAAACATGAGTAAACCGCCTGCAAAATCCGTCGGTAATGAGTAAATTTCCTGTAGTGCAACTGCTCTTAGAAAATTCATCATCTATTAGATACAATTAATTAAATATTTTAAGCTAATTAACATATTTAAACACATAATAATATATCATTTAAGCAAATAAATGTCTAGTTAACCCCCTGTTTCGACGTTTCCTATTCACGACCGATGATATATATATCTATACTAATCTATAAAAGTCGCTTGTGATTATGCCCTTTAGCCAACTCCAACCGCACAAATGACTTAAATCCAACCTTCTTAATCGCCTTAAATCCTAAACTGAATTGCCAAATAGTCACACATGATTTGACAAGATTTATATTGAATGTTACCAAACAGTTTTCAGGATCTTCTACTTCCCTTTGCTAAAACTGTGAGCTTTGTTCTTCTTTTATTGCAACATTTTCTTTAATTGATATTCTCCTTCTCCTTCGGCCATCTTCTTCTTCTTCTATTGCAACATTTTCTTTAAAGCATCTAATGGTTATTTTTCTTCTCCACCGAACATTTTAAATAACTAACGAAACCAGTTTTTTTCTTCCTGCTCACACAGAGGTAAAGAGATTGGTTTGGGGCACTTCTCCTAGGTAAGGGGTAGTCAGAGTAAAAACTGACCTCGTAGCAACACCATTGCTATTTTGATGGGCTGTTAAATATTTTTTTTATCTTCTTTGTGTTGCTTGTATGTAGCCAATAGTACAGCCTCATATCTGTATAAATATAAATTAATTATTAAATAAAGTGTTTTTTTAAGTTGAATATTATTTTTCTATTTTGATAAATCAGATATGTATCCAAAATTTTGTAATTCATGTGGTGGTTCACACATTTTTTTTTAGTTTTATGTTGGAATCATTGTGACCAGTCATCCTTCCCTCTTCCAAGCGAGCGCTTTTATTCTGTACGGAGACCGGACGGGAGAACCGCCCGGTTAAGCATTGGATACCCAGCGGTATCGAGTGCTGGTACCGAGCTAGGTACCCACCAATAAGGTGACATGGCGCATTTTTATTGATATCCGAATGCCCTCCGCACTCCGCACATAATAATTCTTCCTTCTGGGTAAGGTCAAAACCCTTGCCAGTTAATTGTTGTGTACTTTACTACAAAGTGCATGGAAGATAATTATTTTCATTTTTTACTTGAATTCATATTTTAGGAAGGAACTTGTTTGAATAGGATAAAAGAGGGTACAATGTGATTGAGAATTTTCTAGTGAGTTTGAAATAATATTTGTATTAAATTTGAAAATGAAGGCATATAAATTCCCTTTATTTTGCAGTTTGATTTATAACATATGATACACCAAATGTTTTGTCTTTCGTAATAATCAACATTGCTCCATTATTGGATTTGATGATGACTGTATCACCACAGAAAAATAATGAAGTACTAGCGGATTTTTTGACAACTCTGGGACCATCAGAAATTCTGGCGGTCATAGAGCCATCAGAAAATCCGCCAGTTTATACGTAAGTTGGACACCCTTTCAGTGGAATAACAGTCAGTTTCAAGTAAATTGTTCCCGATAGCTGTGGCCGACGAAAATGCTATTGGTATTAGCCCTCTTTCACCGAACCATTCTTTACTCCTCATTTTAATGCGTCTCCTTCCGTCTCAGAGAAAGCCGAGACCCCCTCTCATTGCATGTAGCTCCTACCGACGCCGGCCTTGAGCCTCATCTCCTCACCCTCCGGAAATATCTGGCAGTCAAATTGGCGGTAATGCCACCAGAAATCTCCGACAACTAATTTTGGAAGCCTTCGCTCTGACCACCACCACAACCAAAATGAAAAACCGCAGGAAAGCCGCTGTAAATAATTTCCGGCGAAAAAAGTTCTGACGCATTGCGCTTCCTATGTAGCTTATACCAATGGAAATAAATCCGCCGGAAGAGTGTCCATTTCCATTAGAAAAATTTGTCAGTAATGGATAATCTTCATGTAGTGTATAGTGTTGATACGTCATGCAAAAATTATCTTGATCGAGCACGAATCTCGAGGCAAAAATCAAGTTGGAAACTTCAAAAATTAAATCCGGGATCATCTGAACTCCGATTTCAGTAAACTTATAGTCAAACTGAGCGTCTCAGAAATACGAACCCAACGACAATAAATTCAACTCAATCTGTGTAATATCAGTTTTGCTCCAGGTTCGTCTGGACGAAATTGGATCGTCCGGGACGATCGGTACAGGTTGTACAGAAAAATCATGTTTGGCTGTATGGTTCGTCTGGACGAAATCAGGATCGTCTGGACGAAAATAAGTCAGTGAACCCTTCGCCAGGGACGATATGTAATTTTTCGTCTGGACGGAATTCTTCTCTTCATGGATCGTCCGGTACGAAGCTCGATCGTCCAGGACGATCAGTCTGGATATATATAGAAATGAGATATTTTGAAGAGAGAGAAAAAGCTGAGGAGAGAGAAAAACGAAGGAAAAAGTGGAAAAGCGGATTTTCGGGCGACGCCGAGCTGTTTTCGTCCGAGGAGACTGTTGAGGAAATTGCTGTGCACGAGGTAAGGCACAATCCGACTTTCTAAATTTTCAGAACCGTCGTGTTTGGCGGTATTTTCTGTCCGGATTTTGTTTCCGTTAGCGATTTTCGTCCGTATCTTTTGAACGGTTCAGTTTTTACCGCGTAACTTTTTGTATATCGTTGCCGTGCCGGGTGTGCACGTTTTGACTATATTTTGAAGATTTTTGTCCGGATATTTTTGATTCGACTGTGTTTTTAGTCGACTGGATTTTTCTGTGAACTTGGAAATTCTCTGTGCAGTAGAATAAATGTTCTGAAATGTTGATATCTATATTCTGTGCGAATTTGGTGAATTTTGATTTTCAGGAAAATTGTGTAAATTCTGTACACTGCCGTTGTGCTGCCCGATTTTTGAGTAATTCCTGATTTGTCCGGATTTTCTCTGAATTGATATACTATCTGTATATGCTATGGAAAGGGAGTTATAAGGGGCCTGGATCCTATGAGATTCAGTTAGTGAAACGGGAAATCTGAAATGAGCTCAATCTAAAATTTTGATATTTGTTCTGTTCCGGATCCGAGGAAAAATCTGTTTAGGTGCTATAAGCACTATTTATATATTCTGGTGCTGGAAGCACATCTGATCTGTTCTGGTGCTATAAGCACATTTGTTCTGGTGCCGAGGGCACACTTAGCTATTAATTACTCAGCTATTATTCTGGTGCCGGGGGCACACTTAGCTATTAATTAAATATCTGATATCTGATATATGCTGAGTTTATTCTGTTCTGATATGATCTGTACGAATCTGATTCTGTTGATCTGATATGTCTGATCTGTTCTGTTTCTGATTTGATACGACTTCTGTTTCTGTACAGTTCTGTCGATTTGATATCTGTCCGATTCCGTTCTGATTTCTGTACGGATTTGTCTGCTGTATTGGTTTTGAGTTTCTGAGGATTTTGATTGGAGGTTTGTTGCTTTGCTGAGCTGTTGAGCTCACCCTTGCTTTCTGGTGGTTTTCAGGTTCTGGGAAGGGCAAGGAAGTCCAGGATTAGATTTCAGAGTCTGATCAGATTAGATACTTTTGTACTTTTGATTTTTGTACAGTCATGGCTTTCCTGTTCTGTCTTTCTTTCTGTTGAAAGCCTTGTACTGTTCTGTAGATGATTATTTTGAGGAAATGAAAAGATAGATGTTTTGTTCCGCTGCATTTGATGTTTTTAGTAGCTCTGTTGTTCTGTGTGCTTCTGTTGAGTTAAGAATTTGGAAGATCAGTTCAGTAACCTAATCCAAAGCCAGATCCTGGTTAGCTATTCTCCGTCGCGATCCGGCGCGGGCGGGATCCGTCTCGTCTCGGGTCGGGTCGTGACAAGCTTTTTGTGGTATCAGAGCTCTGGTTTTGGAAACAGGTTGGATTGTAAAACAGAGCTCTAGGAAGTGATCAGTGAGTCTGTCTGGGAGGTAGTTTTGGGTCGTTTGGCTTTTTATTGTGTTATTTTGTGTTGTTTTGTGATAGTTTTCCGGATTTTCTGGATTTTTCTGTATGGATCAGCCAGACCCAGACATGACAGACGGTCAGAGTGCCGATCAGGCAGCACCAGTGGGGAGTACAGCCCCAGTGGTCGGTGCTGATACGCTTTCACAGTTTGCTTCACTTGTTGCTCAGATGATGAGCGAGACTCAGAGCAGAGCTTCGACTGTTAGATCTGAGGACATTGATCGACATTTGCAGTTATTTCTGAGGTTGAAACCTCCGAGGTTTGAGGGCACTGTTGAGCCCAGAGCAGCCGAGGAGTGGCTGAGGAGATTGGAGAAGACTTTTGACGGGATGCAGTGTTCTGCAGACAGGAAAGTTCCGTTAGCTGTTTTTCTGTTGGACGGAGAGGCTGAGCACTGGTGGGATGGCCAGCAAGCAGCCAGATTTCAGGGCAGATTGAACTCCTTGATCACTTGGGAGGAGTTCACTGAAGTATTTCGGGACTGGTTTATTCCCCCTTCTGCACGACAGCAAATGCAGGAGAGTTTTCTGAGACTTGTTCAGGGGAGCAAGACGGTGATGCAGTACGAGGCTGAGTTTACTGCATTAGCCAGGTACGCTCCGCAGCTGGTTAGCACGTCTGCTGAGAGGTGCTACAGATTTCTGAGAGGCTTACGAGACACTTTGAGGCAGCCTCTGATACCGTTCCGGATTACTGATTTCTCTGAGCTTGTGGAGCGAGCTCGTCTGATTGAGAATGACATGACGGCTACTCAGCAGCGGTGGACTGCGAGTAGGAAGAGGTTTGGAGGAGAGACATCTGGCAGTGGTTCCTCTGGGAAGAGGAGATTTGTTCCTGGATCTGGATCTGGAGATTCCAGGAAGAGCGGAGGATCGTCTGGTACTGCTACCAGTACGACTAGTTCTGGATCTGTCAGTACGGCACCTGTGTGCCAGAGTTGTGGACGATGACACCATGGCCAGTGCTACAGGATAGCTGGTCTTTGTTTCAGATGTGGTCAGCCGGGACATAGGATTGCAGAATGTCCGCAGATGGGATTTGATCAGCGTTCTGAGCAGCGATCTGAGGGCTTTGTCAGACCTGTTGGTTCAGCAGCAGGAAGACCGAGGACTGTTCCTCCACGCCCTGAGGGATTTGCTGGTAGAGGTGGTGGTTCTAGTTCTGCACCACGGAGACCACCTACGATTCAGAGGGAGCAGAGTAGTTCTGTTGCTTCAGCTCCTGTTCCAGTTCAGCCACGAGTTTACAGTCTGAGTCAGCAGGAGGCTCGTGATGCTCCGGATATTGTGACAGGTACGGTTTACATTTCTGATCAGCCCTGTCGTGTTTTGTTTGACTCTGGAGCGAGTCATTCTTTTCTGTCCGAGCATTGTTTTGAGATTTTACATTTGGATTCGATGGTTCTACCGGTTTCTTTATCTGTGATTTTACCGGCTGGGAATCCATTGATTGCTCGACAGTTTTGTTTGTGTGAGATCGAGATTTCTGGCAAGAAGTGGAAGTCTAGTTTGATTCGATTGCCGATTTCGTCGTATGATGTGATTCTGGGCATGGATTGGCTGAGTCAGTATGAAGCCCAGATAGACTGTCTGAAGAAGCAAGTGAGTTTGCTTATGGCTGGAGAGAGAGTTGTATTTCAGGGATTACGAGGTGTTCTCTCCAGTCTGATTTCTGCGTTGGAGGTGAGCAGGATGTGGAAGAAAGGATGTCCGGTATTTTTAGCTTCGGTGCGGGATCTGAACCTAGAGGTTGGTTCTGTTTCTGAGATCCCTGTGGTACGGGAGTTTGCTGATGTTTTTCCTGAGGAGTTGGTTGGTTTACCTCCGGATAGAGATGTGGAGTTCTCTATCGATGTTTTTCCGGGTACCGCTCCGATATCGAAAGCTCCGTACAGGATGGCACCGAAAGAACTTTCTGAGTTGAAAGTTCAGCTTCAGGAGTTGGTTGACAGAGGTTTTGTACGTCCTAGTGTTTCGCCCTGGGGAGCACCTGTATTATTTGTGAAGAAGAAGGACGGTACACTCCGTATGTGTATTGATTACAGAGATTTGAACAAGGTCACGATCAAGAACAAGTACCCTTTGCCTCGGATTGACGACTTGTTTGATCAACTTTCCGGATCTTCGGTATTTTCGAAGATTGATTTGCGATCCGGATACTATCAGGTGAAGGTGAAGGAAACTGATGTGGTGAAGACTGCTTTCAGTACTCGGTACGGGCACTACGAGTTTTTGGTTATGCCTTTTGGGGTAACCAATGCGCCTGCGATTTTTATGGATCTGATGAACCGAGTATTCAGGGAGTATTTGGATCAGTTTGTGATCGTCTTTATTGACGATATTCTGGTATATTCTGCATCTGAGGATGATCATGCCAGACATTTGAGGATTGTGTTGGAGACTTTGAGGAGGCATCAGCTGTATGCCAAGTTCTCTAAGTGTGAATTCTGGCTGAAGAGCATTTCTTTTCTGGGGCATGTGATTAGCGGAGAAGGCATTTCTGTAGATCCCCAGAAGATTCAAGCTGTTGCTGATTGGCCAAGGCCGACTACGGTATTTGAGGTACGTAGTTTCTTGGGTATGGCCGGATATTACAGAAAATTTGTGAAGGGATTTTCACAGATTTCGACTCCTCTGACGAGACTGACTCAGAAGTCAGTACCTTTTGTTTGGACACCGGAGTGTGAAGCTAGTTTTCAGAGATTGAAGGAGTGTTTGACTTCAGCTCCAGTGTTGGCACTTCCGTCAGGTACGGAGGGTTTCCAGGTGTTCAGTGATGCTTCACTGAAAGGATTGGGTTGTGTTCTGATGCAGCATGGTCAGGTAATTGCTTATGCTTCGAGACAGTTAAAGCCACATGAGAAGAATTACCCGACACATGATTTGGAGTTAGCTGCAGTAGTTTTTGCTTTGAAGATTTGGCGTCATTACTTGTATGGCGTCAGGTGTGAGATCTTTACTGATCATAAGAGCCTGAAGTATATTTTTACTCAGAAGGATCTGAACCTGAGACAGAGGAGGTGGCTCGAGTTGATCAAGGACTACGATTTGACTATTCAGTATCAGCCTGGGAAGGCGAACGTGGTAGCAGATGCTTTGAGCAGAAAGTCTTTTGGATTATCAGGTATTCAGCTTACCTGTGATGACTTTCTGGTTCGTGATTTGGAGAGATTGCAGTTGGAGGTGATTTCCTCCAGTGATTTGGAGTTGGCTCAGATGAGTATTCAGTCTTCTTTGGAAGCACGGATTCTAGAAGCTCAGAAGTCAGATTCTGATTATTCGAAGTTGATTGCACAGATTGGATCTGGTAAGACTCCTGAACTTCGAATTTCTGATTCTGGTGCTATTTTCTGTAAGAATAGGTTGTGGGTACCTGTGTTTGGAAACTTGAGGCGGGAGATTCTGTACGAATCTCATCATTCAGGCTACACTGTACATCCAGGCAGTGGTAAGATGTATGCTGACATGAAGCTTTTGTTTTGGTGGCCTGGGATGAAGAAAGATGTAGCAGAGTTTGTGTCGAGATGCGAAGCCTGTCAGTTGGTGAAGGCAGAGCATCAGCGACCAGGTGGACTGTTGCAATCGTTGCCAATCCCTGAGTGGAAATGGGAGGAGGTAACAATGGACTTTGCGATGGGTTTTCCTCGATCACGACAAGGACATGATGCCATTTGGGTGGTTGTAGATCGATTGACGAAGTCAGCCCATTTTCTTCCGATCAGACAGACGGATTCAGTTGATCGCTTGGCACAGATTTATGTGAAGGAGATAGTCAGATTGCACGGTGTGCCTCGTGTGATCGTATCTGATCGAGATGGACGTTTTACTTCCAGACTTTGGAAAGGCATTCAGCAAGGCTTGGGTACGAAACTGCATTTCAGTACAGCCTTTCATCCTCAGACCGACGGACAGTCTGAGAGGACTATTCAGGTACTGGAAGATCTGTTGAGGCTTTGTGTTCTGGACTTTAGCGGAAGCTGGGAAGATCATATTCCGTTGATTGAGTTTGCTTATAACAACAGTTTCCAGTCCAGTATCGGTATGGCACCGTACGAGGCTTTGTATGGCAGGAAGTGCCGTACTCCTTTGACTCTGACGGAGGTCGGAGATAGACAGGCTTTGGGGGCCACTTTTGCGGATGAAACTGCTCAGAAGATCATTTTGATAAGAGAAAGATTGAAAGCTGCTCAAGATCGACAGCAGAAGTATTACAATCAGAAGCACAGATTTGTTGAGTTTCAGGTTGGTGACTTTGTGTATGTCAAAGTCAGTCCGATGAAGGGTGTGAGCAGATTTGGTCAGGTGAGCAAGCTTAGTCCGAGATATGTTGGACCTTTTGAAGTTTTGGAAAGAATTGGAAAATCTGCTTATCGCCTATTGCTTTCTGAATCTATGCCTGATGTGCATAATGTGTTTCACGTATCCACTCTGAGGAAGTGGGTATCCGACTCTGGGAAGAAGGTGTCTGCTGATGAAGTTGAGATTCAGGAGAATCTAGTGTACAAGGAAGAGCCAGAGCTTATTTTGGCGTACGACGTCCGAAAGTTAAGAAATAAAGAGATTCCGATGGTTAAAGTCCAGTGGAAGCACCGGACTGCACGGGAAGCAACTTGGGAGAAGGAGTCTGATATGAGACGGTTGTACCCGTACTTGTTTTGACGGAGGTTGGATTGGATAATGTCGAGGACGACATTTTTTTTTAAGTTGGGGAGATTGTAATATCAGTTTTGCTCCAGGTTCGTCTGGACGAAATTGGATCGTCCGGGACGATCGGTACAGGTTGTACAGAAAAATCATGTTTGGCTGTATGGTTCGTCTGGACGAAATCAGGATCGTCTGGACGAAAATAAGTCAGTGAACCCTTCGCCAGGGACGATATGTAATTTTTCGTCTGGACGGAATTCTTCTCTTCATGGATCGTCCGGTACGAAGCTCGATCGTCCAGGACGATCAATCTGGATATATATAGA
This sequence comes from Dendrobium nobile, assembly GCA_022539455.1. Classification (NCBI taxonomy): domain Eukaryota; kingdom Viridiplantae; phylum Streptophyta; class Magnoliopsida; order Asparagales; family Orchidaceae; genus Dendrobium; species Dendrobium nobile. Next base: position 54,256,146 of record CM039718.1, read on the forward strand.
AATGAGATATTTTGAAGAGAGAGAAAAAGCTGAGGAGAGAGAAAAACGAAGGAAAAAGTGGAAAAGCGGATTTTCGGGCGACGCCGAGCTGTTTTCGTCCGAGGAGACTGTTGAGGAAATTGCTGTGCACGAGGTAAGGCACAATCCGACTTTCTAAATTTTCAGAACCGTCGTGTTTGGCGGTATTTTCTGTCCGGATTTTGTTTCCGTTAGCGATTTTCGTCCGTATCTTTTGAACGGTTCAGTTTTTACCGCGTAACTTTTTGTATATCGTTGCCGTGCCGGGTGTGCACGTTTTGACTATATTTTGAAGATTTTTGTCCGGATATTTTTGATTCGACTGTGTTTTTAGTCGACTGGATTTTTCTGTGAACTTGGAAATTCTCTGTGCAGTAGAATAAATGTTCTGAAATGTTGATATCTATATTCTGTGCGAATTTGGTGAATTTTGATTTTCAGGAAAATTATGTAAATTCTGTACACTGCCGTTGTGCTGCCCGATTTTTGAGTAATTCCTGATTTGTCCGGATTTTCTCTGAATTGATATACTATCTGTATATGCCATGGAAAGGGAGTTATAAGGGGCCTGGATCCTATGAGATTCAGTTAGTGAAACGGGAAATCTGAAATGAGCTCAATCTAAAATTTTGATATTTGTTCTGTTCCGGATCCGAGGAAAAATCTGTTTAGGTGCTATAAGCACTATTTATATATTCTGGTGCTGGAAGCACATCTGATCTGTTCTGGTGCTATAAGCACATTTGTTCTGGTGCCGGGGGCACACTTAGCTATTAATTACTCAGCTATTATTCTGGTGCCGGGGGCACACTTAGCTATTAATTAAATATCTGATATCTGATATATGCTGAGTTTATTCTGTTCTGATATGATCTGTACGAATCTGATTCTGTTGATCTGATATGTCTGATCTGTTCTGTTTCTGATTTGATACGACTTCTGTTTCTGTACAGTTCTGTCGATTTGATATCTGTCCGATTCCGTTCTGATTTCTGTACGGATTTGTCTGCTGTATTGGTTTTGAGTTTCTGAGGATTTTGATTGGAGGTTTGTTGCTTTGCTGAGCTGTTGAGCTCACCCTTGCTTTCTGGTGGTTTTCAGGTTCTGGGAAGGGCAAGGAAGTCCAGGATTAGATTTCAGAGTCTGATCAGATTAGGTACTTTTGTACTTTTGATTTTTGTACAGTCATGGCTTTCCTGTTCTGTCTTTCTTTCTGTTGAAAGCCTTGTACTGTTCTGTAGATGATTATTTTGAGGAAATGAAAAGATAGATGTTTTGTTCCGCTGCATTTGATGTTTTTAGTAGCTCTGTTGTTCTGTGTGCTTCTGTTGAGTTAAGAATTTGGAAGATCAGTTCAGTAACCTAATCCAAAGCCAGATCCTGGTTAGCTATTCTCCGTCGCGATCCGGCGCGGGCGGGATCCGTCTCGTCTCGGGTCGGGTCGTGACAATCTGAGCCCAAATGAGTCCAAATCAAGGACCATAAGCGTTGTTGGAAGGTTCGAACCACAATTTGGATTACCAAACGGTTTCCAAACTTGACTAGCTTATAGTCGAATCGAGCGACTCGACGAGATGAATCCAACGAGCCCAAGATCTCTAAATTCTGACATCATTAAGTTCTTCAAATGTCTAACGAACGATACATGATCAAGGGATTCAATATCAGCCGTCCATCTAACCACTACATTTACCCATGATCTCTTGCCTATTTACGGGCCATGCCACTCCAGAAAATCTATAAATAGACCCCTCATTTCTCTTGAGAGGGGGATGGAAGCAAAAAGAAGGAGGAGAAGAAGAGAAGAATATTAGGAGGGAAAAACTCCTTCTCGACCACCGCAGCCGGAATTATGTCCGAATGACGTCGAAATTCTGCCCGACCTCTCTAAGTGACGCCGGGGTTTCACCTGAACTCCAAGTAACGTAGGAGTTTTGACTGAATACCATCTAATGCCGGAGTTCTCCTCGGCCGCCAACTGACGGTGGAATGCTACCCGACGCCAGACATCCGCTCTTCGCTAAGTTTCTACCTGACACCGGACTTCTACCGGATATCAGACTATTGCTGGACACCTATCCGATGTCGAATTTATGTCCATTGTTGGACTTCTACCTGACGCCGTCCTTCTGACATTCATCGTCAGATAGTAATCATTCCGACCTCCTTTGCCAGTCGACTACGGTCCGCCTGACTTACGTCGCCCGACGACTACAGCCTTTCCTACCTCTGTCGCTCGCCGACTATGGTCCTTCTGACTTACGTCGCCTACCGACTACAGTTCTTCTGACCTCCATCGTCAGCCGACTACGGTTCTCCTTACTTACGTCGCCCGCCGACTACAGTCTTTCTGACATCTGTCGCCCGTCGACTACAGTCTTTCTGACATCCGTCGCCCGTCGACTATGGTCCTCCCGACCAAACGAACACATCAACAACGACTCTTTGTATTTCCAACATGTAATATACTTCATATAATGTACTTTAAGCCTAGGCCTTCCCCCAAGGAAGGGCCTCATTTGTAATCGACTACAATACTAGTGGATTCATTCAAACTGGGCTAGGCCCCGTGGTTTTTCTCCCTTTTTAGGGGTTTTCCACATAAAAATATTGGCGTCTTTTATGAATGCTACACACTCTCTTATATGATTGCGTGCCGGATTTTCGTACAATGCTAAAACATTAAACTTTATATTTCTCTACCGCCACGAATACTCTTGGACGCAACAAGTGTGAACCACCACATTAATTATAGAATTATGCAATTCATGTGATGTTAGAAGAGTAGAACAACCTAGCTTCTACTTCATATATTACACACCTTCGAATTACAACTAACTTTAAATTTTTTTAGTTCTCCTGAAAAATTCTTCGGTCATTTCTTATCAAAGGTTACCTGCTATGATAAATTCTTCGGTCATTACTTATCAAAGGTTACCTGCTATGATATTTCTATTTCTTTATTGAAAATTTTCATCAATATATGAGATTTTATTCATAAATTTATCTAAATACTATTTTTATTTTTTCATTGAGAATTTTGATCCTTATATGATTTTATTCAATAATTTCTGTCAATGTTATTACTAGAATATATTATTATTATTATTGACGAATTTTTCAAATTTTAATTGCATCAAATTTATAAATCTCAGAAATTGACTTATTTTCCTTATTGGATATTGAAACAACCCAACTACTAGCTTTCTTTATTAGAGAAATTATATATTGGGATATTTTATTCAATTTCTTCTTCCATTTAATGAACTCTCCATATTTCATTATTTAATCTAAAATTAAATATTTGATTTAATTTGATTTATTTAATTTATATCGGTCGTTCGATTTGCGATTGAACAGCATAAAGATCTTAAAAACCTTAAAAAATTAGATTTTCTTTTTGTTGTTCATTTGGAGTATAATTTGCTATTAATATGGAAGATTTTATCCGATTTCTTCTTTCATTTAATGATCTCTCCACGTTTCATTATTTAATCTCAAATTAAATATCTTCCTTTAATTTTATTTGATTTATTTAATTTATATTGATCATTCGATTTGCGATCGAACAACAGAAATATCTTTAAAACCTTAAAATTATATTTTCTTTTTGTCGCTAACTTTTTATTAATATCTTTAGTGGGATTTGCATATAGTTATTATATATTTACATATCTCACATATATATTACATTTTCTTTTATGCCATCCTCCACCATCGCAACATCTCCTCAATCTAGGGGTGTCAATTATTGGCCCGATCCCGACCCAAAAAATTCGGATTTGGGTCGACCCGTTTAACAAACGGGTCGGGTTCATGTTTCAATTTTCAACCCATTTAAAAAACGGGTCGGGTCCGGGTCAACCCGGTAACCTGAAATTGACCCGAGCTGACCCGTATACGCCTCTGCCCGTTCCATTTATCCCGCGTGGGCGGGAATCGAGGGACGTCGGCATCACGCCGCGTCGTCGCAATGCCAGCCATCCGCATCAGGCCTACGACGTCAATCCTGCACGCCTATGTGGCTACGCCTACGCGGGAGACGCCGTTGCGCGGGAGTTTGCCAGAGCACACCTATGCGGCTATGCCTGAGCCCTTGTCGCGCCCACGCGGACCGCATGGTCAGCCTGAGCGCGGGAGCTCGCCTACGCGGACCGCGTGGTCGCCGGAGCACGCCTACACGCCTACGTGGCTACGCCTGAGCCCAGGTTTGCGGGTCATGTCGGGTCAACCCAGTAACCCGCGCGGGTCAGGTTCGGGTTAAAATCTCTGACATGTTTGACTAAACAGGTCAGGTTCGGGTCAACCCGTTTACAGTCGGGTCAACTCGGGTCGGACCTAAATCCGACCCGTTGACCCGAATTGACACCCCTACCTCAATCTATTACTCTTTCTTTATTGCAAATAGAGGTTTTTTCTGTAAAAATTAGGTTTTGTTTGAAAGTACATTTTTTCAGCTTCTTAAACCATCTTTCTAGTACACAAATTAAATTTTTTGTACTAAAAAACTACTTTAAGAAGCAGAAAGAAAGCCGTCCCAAACGAAACCTTAATGTGAATCACGAAGGCCAAGTAAACATCGTACCACACTTAAAAAAAATTATGCTGAAGAGGAGATCGAAGCTTTAGAAGGAAGTTAACATAACCTTTGGATTACCAAATGATAATTTCATATTTAAAAGGCTAATGAATTTTATGACCTTTTGATAGAAAGTACATTGGAATTAGCTTGATTTGTCATCTTTTAATGTTAGGATGTTTTCTATATTTGGAAATACGCATATGATTAAATTCAATCATGATCCTTTTCGACAACTACATTTTCAAGCTATTTTAGGATCGATTTATGAACTCCTCTCTAATAATTTTTGTTGAGTTCTTCTTCAAATGTTGTATTCATCTATATTTTTTGGTTTCCCCTTTTATTTTATTCGTAGAAGATCCTGAAATGAAATATAGAAGTTTGCCCAACAAAATTAAAACTCATAAAAACATTTTACAAATTTTGAAATGAAATTTAGATGGAAGTTATTTTTCATTCCATTTGTTAAGTTTTTGTGTTGTTGAATGACATTATATGACTGATTTGAAAACTTTGCAAGTGGCATACAATAAGATAACTCCTTCCCTCGGTGGCTCTGTCGGCATCAATGGCGATGGCGTCCATCCCTTCGCCCTCCACCCCCTCAGCCGCTTGCCTAATCTCCTTCTCCTCCTCGACTATACTAACTTTTCATTCTAGTCCCTAGAACTTCCCATATCCCAAGAGAGCGGGGTTAGGTTTCTATCCGGGAAGCGAACTGTTGGATTCTCTAAGAGTGATGCAATTTCTATTAGGGGTGTCAATTTTTTACACGACCCGAAACACAACTCGAATCCGACCCGAAAAAATCCAGGTTAGGGGCAACCCGAACCCGAAACTGGTCGGGTACGGGTTCAACAAATCAACCCGTTCTAAAAACTGGGTCGGGTTCGGGTTGATCCAACAACCCGAAATTGACATGAAAACTCGTATTTGACCCGGAAACTCGAGATTGACCCCTTTTTTACCCAAAAATTGAAGATTGACCCAATTTTTTACCCGAAAACTAGTAATTTTGGGTCAATCCTGGGTCATCGATTCGGGTCCGGGTCCGAAAACCTGACCAGTTTTTAAAAATGGGTCGGGTTCGGGTTGACCCGAATAGTGCCGGTTCAATTTCGGGTTCGACCCGAACCCGCCTGTTGACCCGAATTGACACCCCTAATTTCCATATGTTTAATCAGCCTTGGAGCTTCACCGTTTGACCACTACAATTGTTGTCGGTAGATTAAGGACTTTTCTGGTTTGACCACTACAATTGTTGGTGGATAGTCGAAGAAAGCATGTCATGTTGTATTGGAAATTAAATTTAATTTGGCCCATTATTATTTGGGCTTTTGATTGAAGCCCATAATCAAGAGGACAAAATTAATTCCTCTTATGTATTTTATGGTTTTTTTATACATTCTGATAATATTTTGTTAGACATCTATATGCATTGATTTTTAATTCTTATACATAATCTTAATGATAAAGTTTTTTTTATAAATATGATTAATTCATAATAATTTTTTTTATTTTTTAATATTTTTTTTATAAATATCTATATAATAGTTATATTTATAAAATTAAATATTAATTGTGATTCTCGCCGATATGTCGATGCGCATATAAAGCTAACTTGGATTGACACTTTCTGTATTTATGGTATTGGATATATAGAAAAGTTTTCTTATAATTTTTCCTCCGGTTGGTATTTATTTTTACGTAATAGAGGTTGCAACGTAATAGCTACTTTATTACATTTCTTCTGTGTCAACAACATGATCGAGCGTCAACAATTCACATAAGAAGAATATGTTCCACGTATTAAACCCTAATAGCCCCTTTTCTTCTACGTCAATCTCTCTAAGGTAGCATCGTCGACAACTTTCTTCGATCTCACCATGATTACAATATCATGTATTGTTCGATATGTTTCTTTTTTATTCCTTGTTTCTTTGAAGCCTGCTCATTATTTTTATTGAGAGTGCAGAGTTGTTATTGTATTCTTTGAAATCCTATTTTTTTAGTATTTTGGCGAAAAAGAGTATTGGGCAGATAACTTGTGTTAAATCTATATGTTTTAGTAACCGTTAGGGTTGCAACACATTCCTCTTTAAATTATATTTGTTTTTTATTAATTGTATGAAATGATATTTTTTCTAATTTGGAAGTTAATTTAATTCATGATTTATTATTGATATTCAGTATTTACAAAATTAACTTTAGCTTTTACTCTTAGAATTGAAAAATATTCTTTGTAATCATCTAAAATATTAATAAATGAAAAGTTTTATTTAAATCCTTTAGAGATATTGAATTTTATTGTATTTAACTTCATGATTTATCTTTGATATCCCAAACTCCTTTGGCTGAAGTGTAAGAATCAATTTTATCATTTTTTGTTGTTTCTATGCAATTTTTTTCTTACATGTAAGCATTTGATAATTGATTTAGTATTGAATTTTAAAATAATATTAATATATTTTCTCCGCTATGATTTTAACGTAAATATCTAATTTTTCATTAATTTAATTGATAACTATAATTACTTATACTAATGAATTTAAAAAATATTTTTTTTTTTCGTAATGATAATATATTTAATATAATTTTTTATTATTAAAATTTTATTCACATGCACAACAAAACTAATATACTAAAGGGCAAAACACTTTTGATTTAGATTAGGCTTTAATTTTTGGAGGGTGGAAAAGCATATGACATATATTCTTGAAAGGTATTTATTCTTAGGCTTCGTTTGAGATGACTTTTTTACTACTTTTTGAATCAGCTTTGTAGTACAATTTTTTTTTATTTAAAAAAAAAATTAAAAAAAACTGCTTTAGAAAGTAGTAAAAAAGTCGTCCCAATGAAGCCTTACGTAAGTTATTGGAATCAATTTTGACTAAGGGTCTGTTCGGAATAGCTTTCTAATTGCTTTTCATTTTTAAGTCAATAATCATAATTTTATTTGGTTATTATTTTCTTAATGTTTTCTCACCAATTTCAAAAATTTCTATGATAAAAAGCTATTTTTCTGTAATAAGAATAACTAGGCTATTTTTCTCAAAATAACTTCACAAATCAACTTTATAAAATATTGTAGTCGTCCCAAACAGACCCTAAATATATATCAAAATTTTCATTTTTTTATAGATATTTTGCTGAGAATTAATGTGTTTTCGTTAGTTATTCCAGCTTCGTCATAGGAAAAGTAAATAAAACTTTGATAATTCAATAGTTTTGCCAGAGAAGGTAGCTAATTGCAGACAAATAAAGGCTTCTATATATTTATGATTGGATATATGAAATGCTTTAGGGAAATGCCTATCTCTCATTATTTTTAAAAAAATAATTTGATTTATTGTTAAAAAAATATAAAAATAGTTAAAATATACACTAAATAAATATATTTTTAATAAGAAAATTCAATGATTTTGGATGTAAATTTTGATTTTAGTATGATGGGTATTAAATGAGTCAAAGACTTGTTGTCTATGGAATTATTGAAGTTCATTACATATAAGCTCATAAATAAAAGCTCATAAATAAAAAAGTAATAGATTTTTTCTTTTTTGTTATAATCTTTAATTTTCAAGTTGTTTAAAATTTGAAATATTTCTTTAGTTATTTGGATAGAGAATATTGTACATGCATAAATGCCTTCACAAGTAGTAGCCAAGCCGTAATGAACGCACTCGCCCTCAAGATGAGATCCTTAGAAAACTTGCTTGAACCAATCAGGGAGTTCGCCCTAAGCTGGGCGAGTTGAGGACGATCCGTCAGGCTAGCAACATGCCACTCACCTCTAACTCATTCGTCAACCGCCGTCCCAGCTCTCTCATCAATCATAGGGAGAAAGATGTCTACAGTGTGATCTATAGAATTATACATATAATTCGAGTAGTGTTGTATTTATATATATAATTTTAATGTTGTCCTTTCTATAGCTCCCAAAATTCTATAATAATGAGTGAAATGTACAGTTCAAGACACAAGAAAATTCTCAGAAGAAATATAACTGCTTTAAACAATAATAAGAAAGCTATCACAAATGAAGCCTTGTTCATAATTACAACTCACATATTTGCTCTACAAATAGAAATGTTATTATGTGAGTTATATTCTAAGATAAGTGAAATATAAAATTAATTGGTTGGTTATTCATAATAAGGGAGCGTCATCGAAAAAAAAAAAAAAAAAAAACCTAAGAAAAAATAAAAATCATCATAATCCACTATCTTAGTTCAAGTCACCGAAATAATTTATCGAAAATATATCTAAATTTATTGTATCAGATAGAGTAGTCACTTTAGAGCTTCCACGTCTGAAGCAACATTCTTCAGGGATAGTCTTCTTTTCACTCAAGATGGGATATGAGCAAAACAAAATGGACTAACCTTTAGATTGGGGATCATAATTATATTTTTACTTGAGTGTACTTATTTTATTTTCAGTCCATCATAAAAATAAAATAAAATATATGATTTCTAAATAATAAATTATATACAAAATTCATGAGACACTACAGGAAAAATGCCCTAAACCGGCGGTTTTAGGGCCGCCGGTAGTACCGGCGGTTTGGCCGTCGGAGTTTAACGACGGCTGCACCGGTGATTTTGCAAATATAAGCTGCCGGTATTTGCGGCGGTCCCTAAACCGACGGTAAACCGTCGGTAAAAAGACCGCCGGTAGGCCGTCGGTCAATTAGCCGTCGGCATAAAATCCGGTTGAAACCGGCGGTCAGAGCCGCCGGAAAACCGCCGGCTACATAAACCGCCGGTAATAGGCGGCGTCACAGCCGGAAAACCGCCGGCATAAAATCCGGTTGAAACCGGCGGTCAGAGCCGCCGGAAAACCGCCGGCTACATAAACCGCCGGTAAAAAACCGCCGGTAATAGTTTCCTACGCGATTTTTTCCGGCGGCACAAAAATCGCCGTAAAGCCGCCGGTAGTTAAAAAAACCGCCGGTTAATATAGGTTAACCGCCGGATTTCGACGTTTTTCCTGTAGTGAGATATCTTAAAAGTTAAATAACAATTGATCTTTAATTTTATTGCAATTTAGATAGATTTTAAAATAAAATAGCGTGTATAATTCATAATTTAAAATTTATACGAGCATATATTAAAAAAATTTCAGTAATGTCGCACTTGAGCCACTTGTATCACCTGATAATTATACATTATTAAATAACTTTAAGAGCTCAACATATGCTTTCTTCTTGGAGCAGCATTTGTAGACAATTTAATCCCTAATTACTTTAAGATTTATTTATTTATTTTTTTTTACGAGGAACTATCCACTGCCACGTCAGGCTTCGCCGAGCATGCTTGGCAGTTGGTAAACCCCGGCCGACCTACCGCCTACCGGGCCACCAACGCCACTGTACTCATAGCCGGCGCTTTGAGCCCCAACTGAAGGGGCGACTGCCGCTCGAGAGAATCGAACTCGAGATTGGGTTGGGTGGAGGGGGGGGGGGGAATTCGCAGCATCGGTCGGTCCTTTAGGATATTTGACTTAGATGATACAAATAAAGGGGAATCTAACAAATTGAACAGAAATACTAAGGCTTCATTTGGAACGATTTTTTTATTGCTTCTTAAAATACAATTTTAGTACAAATATTAAAAAATTTTAACTAAAACTCTTTTTTAAAAAGCAAAAAAAGTCGTCTTCGTTTGGAACAGGTTTCTTATTATTTTATGAAGTAACTTTCTAGTATAAAAATTTTAAATTAAAAAAAAATTATACTAAAAAAATACTTCATAAAGCAGTAAGAAAGCTATCTCAAATAAACCCTAAAAAATAGTATATGATCACCACTAGAGATTAAAATTAGCAACTGGAATTTGATTTAGTTTCAAAACACATAGATATTCATTTCTAGTGTTACATTAATTTTATAATTACATCTCACATATCTGTGCTAAGCGTAATTGCGCAATTCAGAAAAGAAAAAAAAAAAAAAAAAATCTGTGCTAAGCGTGCAAATATATTATTTGCATGTAATTTAATAATGTTAAATTTGTTAAATTTATGTTATAGTAACTTGTCTTTGCAGAAAGATTATAAATCAATCAATTACTCTGGAGTAAAATATAAAAATTTATTTATTTTTATATGTTAATAATTTATTGGGCTTCCAGACATCTTAAAAAACCTTTGAGTCGCCCGTCAGATTAAAATACTGTTTGAACTTGTCATAGCAATCTTCGGTCTATTAATAACACTGCAATAAGATCCAACGCATATTTGATTAAATCAAATTTCCTAGCTATATGCAATACATAATCTAATTTAAAGTAATTCTCTCACATATTTCAATCACCTTTCAATAAGAGGATTGTAATATTTGTGGGAAATCCGCCGGAAACTTCCACATCCGCCGGAAACTTCCACAACCACATATGAACATCGAGGTCGGCCCATCGTCGTTGTTACCTAGCAAAAGCGCGGACGGATGGGCAGTGTCAGCGCGAACATGACTCACCTCTCACTTGTGATTTTCCCTAGTTAACTGAGGTTGAGTTAAGGTACCTGGGTCAACCCGAACCCGACCCATTTTTTCAAACAGGTATCATCTGGGAACTTGAACCAGACCTGTTTTGCGAAACTGGTTGACCCTAACCCAAAATTTTTGATTTGAGTTTTCGGGTCATACGTACAAATATTGACACCCATATGCTGAGCATTGGGAGTCATAAGGGTTTGCTTTTTGATATGCTACTATAAAGATTCATAAGGGTCTGATTCTGATGAAAGGTATAAGGGCATGACAAAAATTTATTATTTTTTTATTCTAATATATGAAGTGCTTATTTATTGGCTTTCGGTGCACAACATGTTTCACTTCAGCTACAGTTTGCTCTAATTTAGTAATTATTTATGATTAACATCAAGCTCAACACGATAAATTTCTTATAATCTCCTTTTAAGTTCAGTTAAATACAAAACAAGTAAATTGTTAGAAAGTCAGATTGATATGTGTGAACTATTGAGTTGTGTTGGCTCTCACTTGTTCCTTCTATTTCATATTAGGGGAGGGGAAAAAGCCTGTGGGGTAGTTGAGTTCAGAATCTGATCTATATGAGTCTACATAATTATTTTATTGATTTTGTACAGCAATGACTATTTATTTTACTTCTTAGTTTTGATCGGTCTACGTAACCATGTACTGTAGAGAAAATATTGTATACATACTTTAATAAAAAGAAAAACAAAATTGTGGATGAGTTTAGCTATATTCAGTTTATTGAAGTTAAATAGATGCTCTGTGATCTATGAGTAAATTAATAGAAAAGATTTGAGTAGCTCCAAAACTTTGATCTTGGACTAGCATGCCCCATTTTAACATTATATGATCCATCTATTTAATGGGTCATATCGGATTGGATTGTGACATTACCTTAGTCATTAAAGATTAGAAAATAAGATAAAAAGGCCAGCTCAATCGGTTCAACCATGAACTAGTTTGTTGACTAAGTTGATTTACTATTAAATCATTTTATCTAAAGCTAGGAAGGATTGAGATAAACAGACAGTCAGAACATCAAATTGATGAAATGGTTCAAGTTTAATTAAATTGTCTGATTCACTTTAGTTTTGAATTTTGATAATTCATATTTACTCAGATAGTTAAAAATAATATTGATTTAAAATTTAAAACATAAATTTATTATGTAAATTTAAGAAACCCTAATCTCATAAATTTCAATTTTTTTAGGTTTTCGGTGATTTTTCATTTAAAGGATTATATGAATTTGTATTATGAATAAAAATTAAAAAATTTGTTACTAAAATATTGAAGTTGTTTGAGTTTATGAGTGATGGCGTGCATTGATGTTGTTAGCAATGATCAAAAGACCATAGTCAAGCGATAGTAGTTGGAGGATCATAGACGAGGGATAATAGTTAAAGGATCATATTCAAGCAAAGTTGATAGCAAAGTTGATTGAATGATCGTAGTGGGTGATGGTGGTCAAATGATCATATTCAGATGATTGTGATTGGAGGATTGTATTCAAGCGATGATGATTAAGAGATCACATTCTAGTGATGATGGTTAGATGATTATAGTCGATCAATGATTGTTTAAAGTCCATAATCAAGAAATAATGGTGATCAGAAGATCATAATTATGCAATAGTTTGATGACGTATGCAGCAATAGTTTGTTGATAATAAGATAGTGGTTCGACAACAATTGTGAGGTAGTGGTCCAACTGTAGTGATTAGGCAATGGTATAGTAGAACTCCTGAATTATTTAGGCAATGGATAACCTGTATTCATTCTCTTTATCATAGACCATTCTTTCAACATGTAAATGTCTTAATGATATCAGAATTTGATGATTACGACGTAATAGATTTTTTTTGTTAGATGCTTGATTTGACTGTAAGTGTGTGAAGTATTGAAGATTGTGATATAATCCTCCAATTAATACCCCAAACTTTGCAATTGTACTTTAAGTGTTTGATTTGGGCTTATTTAGCATCAAATTGGATCACCATTTGTGCCTATGTATTAATCTTCTTATGACATTTAATTGAACTATAAGTTTGTTGAAACCGATGTGTCGATGGTCCTGAAATAAATTATAAAAGTCTCTAAGTCATATACATCAAGATTGTACTTGATCATGTTAATTTTGACGATGTATCAAAATTATATATACACAAGGTCAAAAATAATTATTTTTATGAATCTTCCCTCTTAGAAAGCACTTTGAAATTGATGCATAATAATACGAAATTAAGGCTTTGTTTCGGACGGCTTTTTTACTGCTTCTAAAAGTAGTTTTTTAGTACAAAAATTAAAATTTTGTTACTATAAAATTAGTTTATGAAGCATTAAGAAAATCGTCCCAAATGAAACCTAAGAGGAACCATCACACAGTAGAGTTAGAGGGAGTATTGAAAAAGAGTGACTAAGTCAAACTATTAGTAATTTTTAAAAAATAATTATAAAAATATTTGTTTCTAAAAAACCTATATGACCAAGTAATAGGTATTAACCACCTGTCAGAGGTCACTATTGGTCTCCATTGCTATGACTGTTTTGTTGAGACACTCATAGTTACATTTGTCCAATCACAATGCTATAGTATTCTCATTAAGGATCTATTTGTAATATGTAATCGTCTTTTTAAAGAAAATGTAACCGGGTACGAGTTTAACAAATCAACCCATTTTAAAAACTGGGTTGGGTACGGGTTGATCCAACAACTCGAAATTGACACGAAAACTCGTATTTGACCTAGAAACTCGAGATTGACCCGTTTTTTTACCCAGAAATCGAAGATTGACCCGAAAACTAGTAATTTTGGGTCAATCTGGGTCATCGATTCGGGTCCGGGTCCGAGAACCTGACCAGTTTTTAAAAACGGGTCGGATTTGGGTTGACCCAAATAGTGCCGGTTCAGTTACAGGTTCGACCCGAACCCGACCAGTTGACCCGAATTGACACCCCTAACACAGCTATGGACCTATTATTATATAATGGGAGATTTACATGCATACCATCTTATACTACTCTATTTACATATTTAACACTTAAAATTTTAATGTTACATACATACCACTCATAGTTCATTTTCATATCAAATATGAGTGGTAGAAATAAAATATATGAGTGGTAGGAAAGAAATATAAGTGGTATATTTGATATTAAAATAATATAGGGTGGTTTGCCTGTAATATTAAAGTTTTAGGTGTTAGATATGTAAATAGGATGTTATAAAATGGTATGTATGTAAATTTTCCTTATATAATATAATTGAAGTCATCCTGCCTATATTATTTGTTAATATTTCTGAAGAATAAGTCTTTACTGAATATTCTGTTTTGCTTCAGTATTTAGGCAGTGAGGTTCTCTCTTCTTGGCATTAATTAACATATTGTTTATATAATTTTTTAAATAAACATTAATTAATATTATTTAGAAAATAAATAAACATTTATTTTTTTTCCTTTTATTTTTCTCCCATACAAAGATACAACAAGCTTTTCTTCTTGACAGCAAATTTATTCAGGCAGGCAAATGGCCGCACCACCCTTCTGCTTCTGCGTAATCAGAAGTGGAGAGAATATTTTGGGCTCTTGTCGGCATTAAACAACCCATAATGATTCTCTGTTCCTCCTGGCTGCTTCATGTTCTCATCAAAAATGGCGAATATGTAGGTCTCAATGTTAACTCCCGGCTTCTTGGGCGTTCCTTGATTCACATGGTTTATCAGATTTGACAGATAAGTCTGCGCGTTCTGTTGTGTGGCCACACCGCCACCATCCGACGGCCAGCCGGTCTCCGACACCACCAGGTTGACATTGCCACCCCCCATCTTCTCCAGCGCCGAGAAAAATGCGTCCACCATCGCATCAAACAGATTCTGATACTGCAACGGCCCGTCGGTGACCACCGTCCCCGGCGAAGTGAAGAGTGCGTAGTTGAGATTGATGTTGGGGTTTCCGAGGTAACTGAAGTAAGGATAAACATTAGCGAGGAGGGGGGCACCGTTGCTGGCGAGGAAGGAGACGATGGGTTGCAGAATGTCGTGGACGTCGGACGAGAAAGCGCCGGCGGAGGGAGGGTAGGACGTGCCGAAGACGCCGGTGGATACCGAAGTTGAGACCTTTATCCTGCCTTGCAGTCCGGCAGCCTGCAAGGCGTTTTGTATATTATTCATTGCAGGGAGGACGATCTCCGGATTAGCGCCGGGGATAAGCTCGTTGCCGACAGCTATGTAACGAAAGTTCACGTCTTGGGCGAAAGCTTGAATATTATTTTGAACCCATCCGGTGGCGGCGGAGGGATTAGCTGCAATCGCTGAGAGATCAGAATCGACGACGTCGAGGATCACCGGAATGTTAGAACCTCTAAGCGCTTGGAGGATATCGTGGTTGGTATCGTAGAGTCGAATGCCTCCTATCCCGTTGGATTTGTAGAGGTCGACGACTTCATTTGGCGGAGGGAGATTATTTCCTCTCCGACCATAGCAGACACCAACGGATTCTACAGCGATGAAGTTAAGAAGAAATCCGACTGCTACAATGGAGAAGAAAGTACTGATCGACATGGCTGGCTAGCTTGCTCTCAGTAATGATTTTTTCTACGATAAAAATACTGTGAGCTCTGCCTCATTATATAGAGCGAGATGGTTGATTGATTACAGATTTTCCATTGAATGCGCAATGCGCATTTATAAAATGCGACAAAATTCCTCTTAAATCATCGAATGGGAGATACAGTGAGCGTCTTGTAAGCTATTTATGATTAGTTTAGGGTATATCTAAATCATGCGGAAACTTCAATGACCAGCCTTTGGCCCTTTCCACCTATTGGCAGACCCCAAAAGTTTCACACTTTAAGAAAGATATTCATCGTATATGATCTCATTTCTATCGATCATTATGTTTATATTTTATAATTCAAAAAAATATAAATAGTCAAATAAAAAACACATCAATGTATGAAAACAAAGATAAAAAATAATTTTTGTTCTAGAAAAAAAATTTATGTTTAACAATATAATACCGCTCATACATGATGTCAGTGCTATTGTTAGGTTCTTTTGTCATAAACCTAAATTCATGCATTTGCCACGTAATTAGATAGTTTTGCTTTTATATTTTCTTTAGGCCTATTGCCTTTTTATTAGCCTACATATTCTATAAATAAAGGTTGTTGTCTTGTAATGAGGAGATGAATAAGATTTGACGACGGGTGGACCTATACGTCTATATACAGCCAATCAAATCCACCTCCTTATTTTTGCCAGCCTGTCATCTCACTACGAGCATGAAGTTCTTTCTACCCTGGTAGAATGACGACGGAGCTATTGCTAATTTCTTTTGTTATAAACTTCAATCCGTGTAATGAGGAGATGAATAAGATTTTGAGTTTAGTTTGGCTTCTATATATGTATCCTGAAGAGTATTCAGGTGGTGATTTCTTTCCAAGAAGGCATTCTTGGAGTTGTGCTAGGCTTTGGTCACTGGATCGTCGACGAGAAGTTGTCGAATCCCCTTCTTGTCCGGTGTCAATACATGAATGACTCATAATTTGCGCCTCAATAGATAAACTAGATTAAAGAGAAATTTAGAAAAGGATTAATGGTCATGAACTAATTTAATTTAGTTAGTTTCATATATTTTTGGCGAGTGATGATTTCATCATTCATGCTAATCATATTGTTGTGAAAATACAGCGGAAAGAAAATCAGAATCAAAGCAAAATCAACACAAAGAACACATCAATTTTCACGATTCGACAAAGATGCCTACGTCCACTAGGAGAGGATGGTGATTTCACTATATTTAAGAATAATATGATTACAATGTGGCTCTCACTCTCCTTTCTTACAACAACCCTTACACCACTATTTATAGATTTGAAACAAAGCTACAAAAAAACTCCAATTAATGATATAATATGACAAAATTTAATCATGTCAATTAGGTCTCTCAATCATGCTAATTAAATCTCCCAATTTATGTAATAATCAGATCCCCTAATTAGTAAATAATTCTTTTTTTCATTTAATGTAATAATATAATATCCTAATCAAAGCACTAATTAGTCACTAAATTATTTCCAAATCAATTCTATCCACTATTTGAAAAGATTCTCAAATCAACAATCTCCATCTCATCTTCCACTTCAGAAAATGAAAGATGAAAAACCAAACTCCAATATATATCAAAATGGTTGCACCCATATAGTTACCTATGTACCCCCTCCCAAGGGATTAAGCCAAGCGTAGTTCTTTAAAACAAGTAGACAATCTGTCATGAGCCAGAATGTTCATCAAACTTCTATAGTAGATGAACTTCTAAACTGACAGTACCTTTGTGAGCATGTATGTTGGATTATCCTTGGTATCTATCTTCTTCAACTAGATATAGCCTTCAACAATCAAGTCCCGAACAAAATTGTATGTTACATCAATGTGCTTGGTACAAGCATGATGAACTACATTTGTAGCAAAAAATATCGCACTGTAACTGTCAAAAAATACCGTCAGAGACTTTTGATCAACTTTTAAATTATCCAGTAAACCTTGCATCCATATTACTTCCTTCATCACCTTCGTGACTGTCATGTACTTAACCTCCGTAATAGACAAAGCAATAATAAACTGAAGAACTGATCTCCAACTTACTAGACCTCCTATTAATATAATAAGTAACTAGTCATACACCTAGGCCTATCAATATCATTAATGTAATCTGAGTTAGTGTAGCCTCTACACACAAATTAACAGCAGATGCATGCCTCTCAAACCCCAAGCCTATATCAATTGTACCCTTCAAATGCCTTAGGATAATCTTCGCAGCTTACCAATGACTCATTCCTGGATCACGTATGAACTTGCTCATAATGCTAATTACTTGTGCAATGACTTGATTGAGTTGCTCCAAAATTAAACCATAATGTGCTACAAGTGCAAAGTGAATATAGGTCAAGGGATATGCTTAACCACTGGGGAGAACACCTCATTATAATCAATCCCTTCCCGCTACATAGAGTCTTTTCCACCAACCTAGTCTTATACTGCACATCAGCTCCATGAGATCACTGCTTCTTAACACCCATTTGCACTCAATAAGTTTCCTTACTATAGGAAGTTTTACCAATCTCCAAGTAACATTCTTCTGAAGAGACTCAATCTCTTCATCTATTGCCCTCTTTCAAAGATTATCATCAGAACTATTTAATGCCTCCTTGTAGTGACTATAAATTTTAGCCTATGCGGCTAAAATTTTAATTGCAATGTAGTCCCTCAACCAAGCTGATTTTAGATCATTATAGTGCCTTGACCTAGTTTTAGAACATCTTCTCTGTCACCCCATTCTACTGTAATGTCTCTCTAACACTGAAGTGGCACTCTATCATAGATCTCTGACACTTCTATAAGAATACATCCAAGGAGTATTCGCTCCCATTATATGATATGATACATCAAAACCTTTTTCCTTTCTAAGTCTCAATCCACTTCTTCCAAGTTCTAAAAATCTCCAATACCTCGCTTTTGTGCCTCATGGTGTACACCCAAAAATATTTGGAGTTATCATCAATAAAAGAGATAAAGTATCACTGTCGGTCGAATGATACTATTTTTGTTAGGCCCCAAACATATGTGTGACATACTCTAGGATACCCTTTTTATTATTGATGGCAATACCAAAGGATACCCGTGTCTTCTTGCCAAATACATAATATTCATAAAAATTTAGCTTGCAGGTGCGTACTTCTTTAATCAATCATTTATTTATCAAAATCATAATAGAAGCCTTTCTATATAGCTTGAGCTGGCAGCATACACCACAATGTAGTGGCATCAAAAGAATCATCAATAATAACATTTATTTTAATTATTATTCTTCCCTGAAGATAGCAAAGGTTATGGTGTCGAACTCTCTTCAAAAAAAACCAAGGCTCTATGATGTATTTTTAGAACTCTAAAGCCCTAACATACAATAAGTTCTTTTTTAATATTTGGAATGTGTCTCATATCAGTCAGCTCTCTCACAGTATCATCATGCATTCTTATGAAGATGCTCCTTACGCCAACAGTATGACAAGCTTTATCTTTTTACATGGTCGATCATTACACCACTATCAAGCTCCTTGTAGGTATAAAACCACTTTCTCCTTCAGTTTCAGATAATCTTTCTTTTAATTACTAGTCTCTAAATAGAAAGTATACTAATTCTTTTCAACACTGCACTCACGAATCTTGCCCTGCTTATTGTTTTTGCCCTTTTTATTCTTCTTCACAGATCTTCCTCGTTGGAGTGTGAGAACCTCAGCGGAATCCTTCTTTTCTAGTTCCTTATCCCGACGATGGAACTTGTGATTTAGTAATGTAGTAGTCTTCTCACCATAGTTCAAGATCTTCTTCTCATGAATGAGTGTCATTATGAAGTTTTCATACTCATCTAGGAGCGAGTTTGACAAAAGGAGCACCTTGTACGTATTCATCTCCAACATCCTCATTCAAATTCAAAAGATCTGCAATAGCTTGGTGAAGTCATTCAGATGTTCATTAATGGTAACCCCATGTCTTATCTGAAACCTATAAAGCCAACGTTTCATAAGGAAACGATTCTCCACACTCCTCGTCGGGCATTTATTCTACAAAATCTTCCACTACTTTATAGTAGAAATCTTTATCATCACCTTATACTTGATCTCATGAAATAGGTTGTTTTTGATCAAGTCACAAATACTCTAGTTCATCTTTAGTTAATATATCTCAGAAATCTATTTGGATGTTCCTCATCATTCAAAACTTCCTCCAAATTTGGAGAGCTCAACATATTCTTTTTTAAGTGAACCTTCATAAAATATAAGAGAAGCAGAAACCTAAATATGCATCCACAAAAAAACTCGATTCAAATTAAGTTGATTTGATATAGGCTAAACCAAGTTAATTCAACTCAACTAACTCAATCTACTAGGTCTTATACTCGCTAACCAACAGGAAAACTCACCTCAAGTAGGAGACCATACTGTGATTCAAGAGTTTCATATCATTCAACAAGTGAAGCTTATTACTTTACTATAGCAATTGATATCTATGAATTTACTCAATGAAGGATCTCAATACAAGATATTAATTTGATGCTCCACTACTTGACTATCAATATAAGCTAAGTCTACGACTTCTTTAAAACTCGGTAGATGACTTTTCAAATCAACCCTTCTAACTAGGTTAGACAATTCTTGTATTTTCTCTTATTATTTATTTCACTATATGTGTAGCCAATTCTATAAGTTCAAGCTCCAACCTAAATATACAAATAGGAATGAAGAGTGATCTTATTTTACACAATATTTTATGATTGAGCATATTTTATAAAAATCTATGAGTTTTTTACTCAAGCACTCTTCTATCTCTTTCTACTTTTCTATTATCTTTTCACACTATATTCTTAGTATCAAAAATATTTTTTTTTCGCCATTAAGCTCAGAAGACTCCATTAAATATAGTTTTTAATAATTTAATTTGTTGCTATATCTCTCAAACATGAGCTTAAATTTGGAGCTAATATCAAACATATAAATATTTATTTCTAATCAGGCATTTTCAATATTATACACATGTACTTTTCACCAATGTAAACACAAGAAATAACCCTAGGGTATTGAAAATTTGGGATATTTTGATAGTTGGTTTCAAATAAAAAGTATTTTCATATTAAATGTGAACTTCAACATTTACTTCATTTTGAGTGTATCTGAAATTCGCTCATTTTGAGGAAGTTACAAAAACATAGCCTGGGTAAAAGTGATGCCAACCTCTCGGTGCCACACCCCCAACTAGCTAGTTGCCGCCACCGCTCCTCCTGCCATCGGCCACCAACCTTGCTATTAACTATCTCTGATCAACTATTATTTCAAATACATTATTTTTTATTCTTTCCGTTTTCTTACTTCAAATAATAAAAAAGAACTCTCATACTTTCTGTTTACTCAATTAAATAATTTTAAAAATATCTTCAAAATGCTATATAATTTTACTTTACATTGCATTTCATTTGCTCCAACTTTATACTCATTTTTAATCAGACCAAATAGCTCCTCAGATTAATAGGAGTGTAAAGATAAGAAGTCTTAAGAAGTACATTCTAATCAATAATCTATTAGAAATACACATATTTTTATTTTTCGAATCAGAATGCAAGATCTGATCTGACTTGTTTATTAAAATGTCAACCCGAACCCAAAGTTTTTGGGTGGGTTAAAGTAAGGTCATTTATTAACACTCCATTAATGTTTGTTTGAGACTACTACAATATTTAATAAAATTGGTTATAAATTATTGACGGGGAAAATAATTTAACTATATATTCTGATTGGAAAAAGTAAATTACCACTATATAATTTTTTAAAAATTAATGAAAAAATAGTATTTAAATAAAATTATAATTGATGTCTAAAAAAATAAAGCAGCAGGAAATCTGTCCCAAACAACCCTGAATGTTTTAACTGACAAAATAATTAAGGCTTCGTTTGAGATTGATTTATTGCTATTTTTTTAAGCAATTTTTTAATATAATTTTTTTAGGATTTAGGACATTTTGTATTAAAAATTTACTTTAAAAGATAGTAAAAATGCTTTACAAATGAAGCCTAAGTTTAGTTAATATTAATTGTTTAATAGGTTTAGTTAACATAAACGGCAAAAATAAGGTACCTCAAAAAATCATAATTAATAAATCTGATAATTTTTTTTTCTATCATTGAAACTTTAAAATACTAGAAAATATATCATAATCGTATAATTTTCTAACAAACAAGATAATTAAAAAAAATTATCAAATAAATCTAAAATCTTTTGAAAAGTGCTCCAATAGGAAAATAGATCCAAAAATTGCCCAAAAAAACTTTCATTATTTTTGAAATATAAGGTATTTCTAATAGTTTATCTAATGGGAGCATTCTTCATACTATGCATGACTTTACATTAGTCCAAGGTAAGAAAAATAAAAAATCAAGAAGTTTGAATGCCCTATCTCCAAGAAATACCCGATCTAAAATTTCCAACAAAATGCAATTTAATGATTAAGTTCATTATTTAGAATGTTAGGGGTATTGGTTGTCCTTCTTCTAAATTGAGGGTGAAGAATTTATGTCGTATTCATAATGTCTTATTTTTTTAGTTTTTCTCGAACCTTTGATTTCAATTGATGTTGACCTTTGTGTATTATCCAAAGGAAATAGCTAAAAAAGAAATACCTCTGTCATCCTCTGCCAGATATCCTAACACATACAGTCGTTTGAATCCATTGCCCAAATCCTACATTTACTGTAGCCGAATACTGTGCAAATCTTGTGTGAATTGCATCACCTACTACAATAATAAATGTTGTAGCCTACAACGAGAAATTATTGTGTGCGAAATCCGAATGCATTCGGATTCCAATCACCATGCACCACGTCATTGAATGCACTGGGCCTCGGAGTACATCCTGGATTTACTGTAGCCATTCGACTGCATTCGGATTCCAATCACCATGCACCACGTCATTAAATGCACTAGGCCCCGGAGTACATCCTGCATTTACTGTCGACCTTTGCAGCAAGCTGAACCAACCCCAGCTCCACTACTTGTCCTGATTCATCTAATCTCGACCTAAACCAACCTCTTCAAATAGTTTTAACACTCCGCAAGCCTAAATCATCTAACTCAAGCCCCTTTTTTGCCCATTAAATACCCAAATTAAGCCCCAAACAGTAAGACTTCTGTTTATTTTATTTTATTTCCACTATATTTTAGTTTACTAGTGTTACCACTAATGTTAAGTATTAATGCTAAGTAATATAAGTAGTTTTATCAACATCATTAAATGGTTTATAGTGTTGATTATTTTCATCATTATTATGGATTGTTAAGCTCATATATACATGTATGTTTGTGTGTGTTTGTGAGAGGAATGAAAAGAAAAAAGAGAGAGGTGGATTTTTTTTTTTAAAAAAGGGGGAGAAAAGAGATTCCAAAAAAAAAAAAGAGGAAGGAAAGGTCCAAAAAATTCTGTTCTAGTCGTCTGCGGCAGACCGGCAAACCCCCTATACGTGCTCTCGTAGCACGGTGGGAGGAAACTTAGTGCGGCGTCTATGAAGAGGCGGGTAGTCACCTAAAATCTCATTTTTTGACGTTTGTGGCGGACCGGAGAATCACCTATACGCGCTCTCATAGCACGGTAGGACGGAGCCCGATGATACACATACAACGCAGTGGGTAAGCCCTATACACTTTCTTGTAGCGTGGTGGGAAAAGCCACTTATATTTTCATATATGTACCTTTGAAGATCCCATACACGCTCAAGTAGCGTGGTGGGATGAACTAAAAACTTAATCAAGAGAAAATTTATAAACTAATAATTTATTAAGTTAAGTGTAATACAAAATTTATTGGTTGTTCATAATAAGGGAGCGTCATCGGAAAAATTAATATTCATCATAATCCACTACCTTAGCTCAAATCATGGAGTAATTTATCGAAATTATATATGAATTCATTAAATCATAGAGTAGTCGCTTTAGAGCTTCCACGTCTGAAGGAACATTCTTTAGGAATAGTCTTCTTTTCACTCAAGATGAGATCTTTTTTTTTTTTTTTTTGGAAATTTTGGGGCATAAGCCCTTCAATTACTAAGAAAAAATAACATTACAAGTAAATAAGAAAAGTAAAAAGCAGCCCATGATAAGAGAGACAAAACCTTATATGGGCCAAAAGAAACCACAACTATACCACCCAATTTAGACAAAAACTAATGAAGAAACCAAATGTGGAATTAGATGAACAGCGTCTAGGACTCAGGCTGCCGACCCAGACGAGATACCCATTAAATTCCCTGTAAGCGCGCATAAATCCCCTGGTTGCCGAAAAAATGACCCTCCAAGGGGACAATGGTCCAGAAGCTATCATCATTGTCCGCAAAAATACTCCCAGGGATCGAATCAGCTTTTCTGATAGCCATAAAGACCGATCAGAATAATGAACCGAAGCATCAATAGCAATGCAGAAACCCAAAATTTTCTCCAGAAATTCCTCCAGCGGCAATGTAAGACAGTGCTTAATCAATCCAGGTTTAGGGTCAGCTTTTCGGTTGCAACCACCAAACAAACAAATCAGGCCTAAGCCAGAATCATCTACAAGTAAAACCTCAGTAACATCCAGCCAGAAAAACTGTTCAAAAAAGGTAAGGGAATTTAATCTTAAGTGCCTCCACATTTTTCCAAGAGCAAGTTTGCTTCCTATTGACAGAAATAATGTTGCCAGTCACACCAGTCGGAGCTAACCAAGTATTAGAAAAGCACCTATTGTTTCTCTCCCTCCATAAATGATACACAGTATAAGCCACAATAGAGAAGCAAAATTTTTTTTCTGTGCTAGAGGAAAATTCCGAATCCAGAAGGTCATAAACTTGAAGCAAGTTGGGCCTAAAGAGAAACCTTTCAAATATTAGAAAAACCATTAAAAGAACAGAGAAAGAGTAATCACACTAAAAAAAATGTGATTATGGTTTTCCGTCATATTGGCACAAAAGGAACAAGCAGCAGAGACCATCATCCCCCTTTTAATCAGCACATCAGCACATTTTAATTTATGAGTAATTGCCATCCAAGCATAACTTGCAAACTTAAGAGAACTCTTTTTGTGCCAAATAAATCTATGCCAATCTACCTCCTCCAAATTAGAGTAAAAAAGATTGCAAAAAGACTTAAAAGTGGGGTTAACAGAACCCGCCCAGGTAATTCCAGAGTGCTCCAGAATAGGCACATTTAGAACAGCCTCAGATAATTGAGGCGACAAGAAATCCGGTAAAGCCCACACAACATTCAAAATAAAATCATCTACCATTTTAAAGTTAAATCTCGCATCATAAGCAATATCCCCCAAAGAACGACCATCCTTCCAAGGGTCCCAATTAAAAGAGAAATTACAGTTACCACCAACAGAGAAGGTGATATCAGTTTTAATCTTGCTAGCCACATCACAAATTCGTTTCCAGAATTTGGAAGCAGATATAGGAGAGCTTTTAAATGGAGATTCATATTTAGCTTTTAACCAAGAGACAGCCAGCAAAGGGTTGTTAAACCATCTCCAAATAAAAGAACAGTTCACCGCATAATAAAATGCATCAAAAGAAAGGATGCCAAGCCCCCCACAGGATTTAGGCTTCGAAATATTGTGCCAAACAATTAAATGCAATTTCCTATCTTCAATATTCCCATGTAACAGAAATTTAGAACAAAGCTTTGTAATTAGAGAACGGCATCCTTTGGGTATGATAGAACCCCTATTCCAATAAGCCAAAGTGCTCGAAATAGAAAATTTCAGGAACTGTAATCTACCAGCAAAGGATAGGAACTTCACCTTCCACCCGCCAGTAGAGCAGTAACCTTGTCTAGGAGAGGTTGAAAATGAGAGGCATTAAGCCTTTTAGGGGAGATGGGCAGCCCAAGATAAATCAAATAAGTATTCAAGTTCTCAATACCCAAAATCTCAGCAATATCATTGGCAGAAGAAGTATCCTTAGCAAAAAGAATGGAGCTCTTGGAAGGATTAATATGAAGATTTGAAGCTCTCCCAAAATCATATAAAGCATTCTTCAGAAAATTAACATTCCCAACCTCAGATTTACCAAAGACTAAAAGATCATCCGCATACATAAGGTGATTTATGTCTACTCCATTAAAAGATAAACCTGAGAAGTGAGGGGAGTGAAGGGACGAGGAAAGGCCGTCCATGGCTATGCAAAACAACAAAGGGGAAAAAGGGCAGCCTTGCCTGAGGCCAGATGAGGATTTGAAAAAACCTTCAAGTGAGCCATTGATACAAATAGAGAAATAGACGTCAGTAATACAACCCTTAATCCAATTGATAAAAATATCTGGAAAACCTTTGAGTTTAAGACGCTGAAAAAGAAACTCCCTGGATAAAGAGTCAAAGGCTTTCTTGATATCAAGTTTAGCACAAAAAAGGTTGGAGCCAGCTTTAAATTCCCTAAGTAACTCAGCCGCCAGAATAATGTTATCAGAAGCATTTCTTTTAGAAATAAATCCCACTTGATTTTCATGGATAATGTAGGGAAGGATAATTTTCATTCTATTAGCAAGCAGCTTAGCAATTACCTTATAGAACACATTACACAAAGAGATGGGTCTATAGTCCGTGATGTGAGATGCGTGCGGTCCTTTGGGAATAAGATGAGATCTGAGCAAAACATAATGGACTAACCTTTTAGATTGGGGATCATAATTATATTTTTACTTGAGTGTACTTATTTTATTTCAGTACACTTATTTTATTTCATAAAAATAAAATAAAATGTCTGATTTGATTTCTATATAATAAATTATATACAAAATTAATGAGGTGTCATAAAAGTTAAATAACAACTAATCTTTAATTTCATTGCAATTTAAATAGAGTTTAAAATAAAATAATGTCGTACGTTAGCCACGTATATTACCTAAAAATTCAGTAATGTCGTACGTTAGCCACGTATATTACCTAATAATTATATATTATTAAATAACCTTAAGAGCTAAACATATGCTTTCTTCTTGGAGCAGCATTTGTAGACAATTTAATCCCTTAATTACATTAAGATATTTAATTTAGAGGATACAAACAATGGGGAATCTAACGAATTTTTTTTTTTTTTTTTTTTTTGAAAAAAGCCATAGGCTAAATTTTATAAAAACCAAAGCAGCTACTAATTACAATCATTATTGGATTCCTCCTTTAATATATTACTAAACAAAGGAGGAATCAAACTAGAGGAAAAAAAATCCCAATAAAAGTCACTCAGTATGGCATAACTAGCACAAAGATTTGCTAGTTTATTACAGTCCCTTTCCACCCAGTTAAACATAACATACCTGTGATCTTTTAAGAAAATCAATTCATTTCTCCATTTACCTTCTGATTCTTGTAAATATTTGATAACATTGTAGTTATCACTTTCTATGATTATACCTTGATATTCATGCATCCAGTCTTTGAGTATATCTCCGATGAATCGAATAGAAAATAGTTCAAGTTCTCCAATATCCCAATGAGTACATGAATGACCATATGCCAACAAAAATCTTCCTTTGTTATCCCGTACCACTCCTCCAACTCCAGCTTTGTATGATTTAAGAAGTGAAGCATCTACATTGATTTTGATCCAATTTGGGGGTGGGGGGCACCAACGATTAGACAATCCAAAGGATTGATTCGTACCCCAGTTACCCAATTTCTCTTTCGGCAAGAAAGAAATAGAAGCCATCGAAATTGCATAAGAAGCAATATACACAGAGCTGTCCTCGGTTTCTCCATGAACTAGCTTATTTCGGGAAATCCAAGTGAGGTAAACAACATTGCAAAAAATGTTCAACATAAATTTTTTAGACTTGAATTCCTTTGCCATCCATTCCCAACAGGATTTGAAAGATATGAATTGCTGAAAACCGAAGCCGGCTTTATTAAGACAATCCATGACGTCTTGTATCTTCCTGCAATTAATTATAAAGTGATCCATGTCTTCTATTAAACCACAACCTCTTGGACAGTTAACATCAGCTTGAAGTCTCCTTTGAACAAGAAATTGATATGAGGGAATAGCATTATTAAAAATCCTCCACCAGAAAACTTCAACCCGAGGTCTCAGTTTTAATTCTTTCAGAACATGCCAATAAAAACAATCCTCCTCATACATAAATCTGTTTTTATAAGCCATAGTAGAAATGGTGTTCCCTGATTTTTGATGGATTAGTTCCAGGAAATCTATATCAAGGTCTCCATGAATTTTCACCATCATTATGACTTTAACTAGCTCTTCACCAAATCTCTTACTGAGCTTAGAAACGTCCCAATTTCCCTCTGTTAACAAACAATCCACCTTTTCGTCTTCATCAAAATTAATTCCTACAAACGTTGGCCAGCTATTCAACTTTTTATCAAGTATCCAAATATCTTCTAGGATATTAATAGAAGTACCATTTGCTATTCCCCATCTGACAATAGATTTAAGAGCTTTCTTACCACTTGCTAGAATTTTACTTGTTGAAGAAGAAATAGAACTAGAATTATTCCTCAGATGCCCATATTTTGGGTTTAGCATTTGAAACAGAATTGAATCTTCATCTTGAATGACCCTCCAAGCAAGCTTTGCCCTCCAGCCATCAACATTCTCTATACAAGAGCGGATACCTCTCCCGCCCATATTTAGAGGTTTACACAAATTGCTCCAATTCACATAATGCATTCCGAAGTTACCACTCTGTTTATTCCAAATAAAATCACGGCAAATTCTATCAATTCTTCTAAGAATACTTTTGGGAACAAGAGAGTGAATGCAATAGAAGATGGGAATAGCTAAAAGCACAGTTTTGATGAGTAAGATTTTCCCAGCTAATGAAAGATGTTTACTTCCCCATATTCCCGTCAACTTAACCACCTTTTCAATTATGAATTTATAGTCTGCAGCATACAACCTCTTATTTGCCAGTTTTATACCCAAATATGTGCACTCTTTCACCACAGTAAAACCCATTATCTTTTGTAAGATCTTCCTCCTCCTCTTCTTCACTTGAGAACCAAATAGCATAACAGATTTATTCAAATTAATCCTCTGACCTGTCCAGTTACAGAAGTCCGAAAGTATCTCCTTGATTTCTCTAACTGTTTTGATATTTGCCAGAGCAAATATAATAACATCATCTGCATAAAGCAAATGAGATAGTTTTGGAGTATTCCGGCCAAGATTAATACCCAGTTCAATGTTACTATAAGAGAAACGGTTGGTAAGGAGTTGAGAACATAAGATGAATAGAACCGGTGACAGCGGGCAACCCTGTCGAAACCCGCTCTCAGCCAAAATCCAGTTAGACTTTTTGCCATTAATAATTATGGAGAATTTCGGATTAACTACACATTCCATAATCCATTTAGAGAATTCCAGTGGAAACCCGAAATAATCTAAAATTTTCTCAAGAGTATTCCAACTCATACTATCATATGCTTGTTCTAAATCCACCTTGAAAGCCACCAATCCCTTCGCTGATTTAGAACTTCTGAATTTCTGCATAGCCTCTTGTGCTATAAGGATATGATCACTTATAGATCTTCCATTGATGAAAGCTGCCTGCTCCACCGAGACCAGCTTATGGATCACCAATTTAATCCTGTTTAAAAGAATTTTTGCTATCACTTTGTAAATAGACCTACAAAGGCTGATGGGCCTATAGTGACTTGGCAATAGAGGATTTGAAGACTTCGGAATAAGGACCAGCAAGGTCTCTTTCCATTCATCCAACATTTTTCCTGAAGAGAAAAAGGATTTAACTGCATTCCAACAATCAAGCTTTATTACATTCCAGAAGGATTTCATAAAAGAAAAAGGAATTCCATCATTTCCTGGAGAAATTCCATCAGATGTTTGCAAAACTACCAACTCCAGTTCTTCCATAGAAATATTCTTACATAATCTTTCTTTCTCATTTTCATCAATGCAATTGTTCGGACTAGGCCAACCATACAGGTTACCTATTCTTTTTCTCCACTTCCCTTTAAAAAAATTTAGAAAAATTTCCTGGATTTCTTTCTGGTCTTCCGTGACCTCTCCATCATCATTCTTACTACTATAAATGAAATTTGAATTTCTCCTAGCCGAAGCAAAAGTATGAAAAAAGTTGGAATTTGAGTCTACCTCCTTCATCCATTTGATTTTAGATCTTTGCTTCCACCAAGTGCTAAGTCGAGCCAAAACTGTGTTCAGCTCACCAACACATGAACGAAGTTCCAATAAATCTTCGTCTGACAGCCATCCAACATTAGCTTCCAATATTTGTAGCTCCATAATTCTTGATTTGAGACTCTCTTTTTGCTTTTCAAACTCCTTAAACTTAGCTTTGCTCCAAAAAAACAAAGCTTTTATAGTCCTTTTGAACTTTAAGTTCAAAATCTCTGCAAAACTTCCCTTACTGTACCTCCTCCACGCCGCTTTAACCACCCCCATTGCCGCAGGATAAGAGGCCCAAACTTCCTCATACCTCATTACTTTGTCTGTAGCAAGGTTCCAATTCAGAAAATCAAGTTGAATAGGACAGTGATCAGACGACACCCTAGACAAATGTCTCACGATCAAACGACTGTCTTTCAACGCCAAAGGATTCACCAAACACCGATCCAATCTTTCAAGAATTCTAGCACTTCCATTTTTATTATTGCACCAAGTATATTTTGGACCGATAAAGTTAACTTCATGAAGATCGTTATTAGAAAGGAACAAACTCATTTCCCTTGCTCCTTGCGAAAAACAGAACGGTCTGCCTCCTCTCTTATCTTCTCTTGACATAATGCAATTAAAGTCTCCACCAATAACAAAGGGTAAGTTATTAGAATTAAATTCTTCTAACTTATCCCATAACTGTCTTCTGTGCACCACATCCTTTCCGCCATAAACAGTAGCCAATCTCCATTTCCCCATATTTACAATTTCTAGATCCCCAACAATAACTTGTTTAGAAGAGTATAAAGTAGAAAAGGAAGCCATTTTGGACTTCCATAGCAACAGAATCCCTCCAGAAAGTCCTTCCGCCGGCACCTGAACATAGTCCCATTCTTTACCAATAAAAGAATCAATATCTGCTTTACTGAGAAAAGAAACTTTTGTCTCCAAAAGACCAACACAAAAAACTTTGCCATCTTTCACCAACTCCTTCAAGTATAGAGAAGCGTGGGCCTTTCTCGCTCCTCTACAATTCCAAAATATTATGGAAGCCATTATCGATTAAGAGGGGAAGAGTTCCCCGTCTTATCTCTAGTTTCTACACCAGCTTTCCTTCCTCTCGGAAAAATTTTAATAGGCCCAAGCCTTTTCAGTTCCATAGCAAGCTTACTTCTGGATCCGGAAGAATTATCAATTTTGTATCCTTCTTTTTTATTACTCTCTGTACAGTCAATAGATTGGTCGTCTACTCCATCATCTATAGTGTTTAATTCTATAGACGTATTCCCTCCATCTCCATTCTCTGCCTGTATGACCGAGTGAATTGATCTTTCTTGAATACTTTGTAACTCTCCTGATTCAGCCAGATTGCTTAGAATAGAAAATTTATTACCTTCTTCAAACACAGTCTTTTCAGCAACGGAATCCTTCAGATTCAGCTCCTTGTCCTTGATGGATTTAGCTTCCACCACATTAGTCATCTCCGCCTCCTTATCCTCATTTGAATTTGCAATAATTTCCTGTTTTTTTTTCCTGAACTCCTGCCTTGGTCTCTGACTGAGCGTGAAGTTTTTAGAACTTTTTGCACCATCATTCTTTTTTACATGAGCAATGTTATATGCACCCTTCTTCCTGCCATAACTGACGTGGATCCAAGGGCCATACTTTCCACCTTCCTTTGAGTGTATTTCTGCAGAAATTTCCTTACTCATTGTAACGTTTTGTTCCTTCTCATTGCCATCACCTTGAAAACCTTCAATAGAACTATTTCCAGCCATCTTTACGGGACAATTGATTTGATCATGGCCAATATGACCACAACCAAAACAAATATTCGGGATCCTCTCATATTCAAAATTCTGGAAAAATCTACCAGAATTTCCTTCTACCCAAACACCAAGTGGGAGTGGATGATCAATACGAATATGGACGCAAATTCTAGCAAATTCGCGTCTTACCCACTGGAACATATTATCATCAAGTAAATATGGCTTCCCAATCTTTGACGCAATTCTACAAACATTTGTAGGATCCCAACAGTGAAGCGGTAAGTTTGGCATTCTCACCCAAACAGGAGCTGTCAAACCCTTTAAAGAATTCGGAGTAAAGGACTGACTCCATTTATCTACTCCCACAATACTCCCCTTCACATACCATGGTCCGTTAGCTAGAATCTTTTCAGCAGCATCTTCATTGTCAAACAAGCATAGACTCCATCCTTTCCCAATCCAGGTGGAATTGAACTTTCCAAAAATAGACCATTGTCTCTTTAATTCAGCATTCACAATGAATTGAGGAATGTTCTCACCAAAAATTTTCACCACTAAAGCATTGTGCAAAGCCTTAGTATTCTCAGCAACTTTCTCTTCACACAATTGTACTGTCATGCCATCCTCTGATAAGCAATTTTCGGAGTTCCAGTCAGCCTCAGAAATCCTTCTATGTGAATTCTTCGTCCAGGCATTGTAAATCTCATTGCCCGGTTGAATGATGTCAGGATGAGTGCCGTCTTCTTTATCATTCTGATCCACCAAAATTCTTTCTCCAGAAATACATTTGCGAACCACGTTTAAGTCTCTTCTACCTCCCAGATTGTCTTTCATAACTTCTTGGTCAATTGAGCTGTCTTCTTTTGAAGTGTCGTGAATAACTGCCTTCTCCGTTCCTCCCAATAAAGGAACAGAAGTTCCAGAAGGATTGAACGTTGGAATTTCTTGTCTCAA
The DNA here is from genome assembly GCA_022539455.1 of Dendrobium nobile. NCBI lineage: Eukaryota > Viridiplantae > Streptophyta > Magnoliopsida > Asparagales > Orchidaceae > Dendrobium > Dendrobium nobile. The sequence goes on from CM039718.1 coordinate 54,288,687, forward strand.
ATCAGACGAATCCAGATCTTCCTCAATCAATATTCCTTTGCCTTTCCCAAAAACCGTTTTTGGTTTCACATTTATGAGTCCTCCTTCATTAATAACCAAGGCCTTAGAGACCAGAGCAGAATATCTATCATTTTTTCCATCATTCTTTGACATAGATACCTTTCTTGAATCTCCAAAAACTGGAGGAGATTTAGTCGAAGGGAAAATCTTCACTGTCTCAGAATAGGATCTCCGCACACCTTTAGGATCATCGCCGGTAAAAGACCGACGATCAATTGCCGCCATCGGCGGCAGTCACAATTACCTCCGAACAAAATTTGAATTTCTCCTTCTCTCTCTAAAAACCCGGACCTTCTCTCTCTAAAAACCCGGACCTTCTCTCTTGGTCACACAGGTTTGTAGTAAAAAGGCTTCGTTTGTGACTATTTTTTTATTATTTTTTAAAACAGAGCTTTAGTACAAAAAATAAAATTTTTGTAGTAAAACTCTGTTTTAAAAAGTAATAAAAAGGTTGTCACAAACGATGCCTAACATTTTGTTTGGAACAACTTTCTTATTATTTTATGAAGCATCTTTCTAGTACAAAAACTTTAAATTCAAAAAAAAATTGTACTAAAAATTTATTTCATAAAACAGTAAAAAAGCTGTCCCAAATGAACTCTAAAAAATAGTATATCTTCACTAGAGATTAAGGCTTCGTTTGGGACGGCTTTTTTATTGCTTTCTAAAACGGAGTTTTAGTACAGATTTTTTTATTTTTGTACTAAAACTCCTTTTTAAAAAGCAATAAAAAAACCGTTCCAAACGAAGCCTAAAATTAGTAGCTGGGATTTGATTTAGACTTCGTTTGAGACGGCTTTTTTATTGCTTCTTAAAACAGCTTTTTAGTACAAAAATAGAAAACTGCTTCAAGAAGCAGTAAAAAAACCGTCCCAAACGAAGCCTTAGTTTCAAAACACATAGAAGTTCCTTTCTAGTGTGACATTAATTTCATAATAACATCTCACATGTATGTGCTAAGAGTGCAAATATACTATTTGCTTGTAATTTAATAATGTTAAATTTGTTAAATTTATGTTATAGTAACATGTCTTTGCAGAAAGATTATAAATCAATCAATTACTGAGGAGTGAAATATAAAAATTTATTTCTTTTTATATGTTAATACTTTACTGGGCCTCCTATTTGAACTTGTCAAAGCAAGCTGCGGTCTATTAATAGAGTCATTATTATGTTCGGACACCGAACGCGTCTAGAGATCAATAACCACATGCCACGTCACCTGGAGCTCGATACCGAGCACTCGGTATTGCTCGGTATACGTCCGGATTTCTCATTTTTTGTCCGGACGTAATAACTTTTCCTATTAATAACATTGCAATAAAATCCAACACATATTTGATTAAATCAAATTTCCTAGCTATATGCAATACATAATCTAATTTAAAGTAATTTTCTCACATATTTCTATCACCTTTCAATAAGGGGATTGTTAACGTATACGGAAATAGTACACCATTTTACCTGTTCTGATTCGACTTGATAAAGTTAACACAATTTTTTTGTAATTGAATATGTTCTAAAGTGGATCTCTCTCTAGGATCTGTGCGCAAGATTAGGTAATCTAGAAATTTTCCCCTTGGGCATCATGGCACTGGGGTAGGCGATGTTGCAGCTTTTAGCTCTTGGTCTTTTGGCCGAAATAATTCGGGTGTTGCGGTGCTGCAAAGTTGCGATGCTGGTGGCGGTGTTGTGGCGCTGGTGGCAGCACTGTGAGACTGTGTAAGGGGGAGTGCGACGAGGCTTAGGTTTGGCCACCGTGGCGCCATGTTAAATTTTAAACAAATATCTATCTGTACTATTTCATAAAATCCATTTTCTCCATTTAGGCTGCCGACTAGAGAGAGAGAGAGAGAGAGAGAGGAAGAGTTGATGTGGCATATCATGGAATATACTCTCCGGCTATATCATTACCTTATTATGCTTCCACTCCCTTTTCCAGCTTTTAGGCGGTTATCCCTTTTCTGCCAATTAGTGGCCAACTCAGCATTTTTAGTTTTATCTTATTATTTTTCTTATAGCAACAGGAAGTATGTAATGCCCGGAGGGAGAGGAAAAAGGCAGATTATTGAATACAGAAAATTACAGTTTCCCAACCTTCCTTGTTCTTTTCCTTCCTGCTTTCTTCTTCTTTTCTTCTTTCCTCTGTTTTGCAGGTTTTTGCTCCAGTTTTCACACCAATTGGTATCAGAGCTTGGCTGTGAATCCCATGGCAGAAGGAAGCAAACGGAATGTGGAGGACGACCGAAGCCTGGAGGCCTTGTGGACGGCCCAGAATAGCATGGCTCGCCAGATGGAGGCGTTAACCACTGAGTTTTTCCGCTTTTCGGCGGAGATGAGGACTGAGATTCGATCCCTGCGGACGAATCAACCGAATGCAGCAATGAGGAGGCCAGTTGCGCCGGCAACCACACCGGTACTGCGCCCACCTCATGGTCGCAGATCACATACCGCCGTTCCTATAGTGTCTGATTCCGACGAGGATGAGGGCGTGCAACCGTAGATGGATGCATCGGATTCGGCCGAAGATGATAGACCCTATTTTTATGAGCAGCCTCGCCGATATCCACCTCAGCAGCGACAAAATGGAGAGTTCCGCATTAAACTGGACATTCCCTTCTTCGATGGCCGCCTACACATTGAAGACTACCTGGATTGGGAGCGCTCCGTTGAAGCCTTCTTCGATTATATGGAGATTGCACCCGAAAAACAGGTCAAATACGTCGCCTGTCGTCTCAAGGGAGGGGCGGGGGCGTGGTGGATGCAACTTTTACAATCTCGCCGGCGAGAAGGAAAGGGCAATGTCGCCAGCTGGTACCGTATGAAACGATTGCTGAGAGGGCATTTCTTACCAACTGACTTCGAACAAATGTTGTACGTACAGTATCAACATTGCAATCAAGGAGCTCGGACGGTCAGTGAATACACGGAGGAATTCTATCGCTTGAGCGCGCGGAACAACTTAACGGAGTCGGAGACGCAGTTGGTAGCGCGTTATATTGGTGGCCTCAAGGAAGCTATACAAGACAAGCTGGAGATGAATTCTGTATGGACATTATCACAAGCCGTCAATTATGCTCTTAAAGCTGAAATTCAGCTCAACCGGCCTCCACGAGGAACTGTTGGTCGAAAATACGCTGCAGAACAGGGCGGAGATTCACTCAAATTGACTGCGGCTAGTGGGCACAAGACCACTCCACCTGTGTCAGGAGGTCCAGGTATCCTTGGAGCTGAGCCCAAACCTACATTGTACAATCACCAGAAGACTCCTGTGCGAGATGGAAACCCATATGCAAAGCCGGTGACATTGAAATGTTATCGTTGTTTTCAACCGAGGCACAAGTCCAACGACTGCCCCAACCGACAGCAAGTGCAATTGTTAGAAGGGGAGCAAGGTGATGAAGATCATGATGCCGAGCAGTTGAATGAGCAAGATTTCGAGGATCTTCAGGCAGATGACGGTGAGCCACTAGCCTGCGTTATGAAAAAATTGTTAATAGCACCTCGCCAAGCAGGTGCGTCACAAAGACACGCCATCTTCCGCACTCGTTGCACTATTAGCGGCAATGTCTGTGACTTGCTCATCGACAGTGGTTGCACCGAGAACATCATTTCTCGGTCGGTGGTGCAGAAACTTCATCTCAAGACGACGCGTAATCCCCACCCTTACAAAATAAGCTGGGTTAAGAAGGGTGTCGAAATCGCCGTCACCGAGATGTGTCGCGTTACATTCTCCATTGGCAAGAGCTATGTGTGTGAAGTGTTATGTGACGTGTTAGATATGGATATCTGTCACCTAATTTTAGGCCGGCCGTGGCAGTTTGACGCTGGCGCAATATACGACGGGCGTGCGAACACTTATAGCTTTGAATGGAAGCAGCACAAAATCAGACTGCTACCTCGATCTGCTGCCGATAATGAACGAGATGCACCCAATAAAGCCACTATGTTCGTGGTTAGCGGCTCAAGTCTTCTCAGCTCTTGGAGGGAATCCTCTTGGATGTTAGCCTTGGTAGCTTCCAATAGCCAGATAAATGGGGAAACCACTGAACTCCCAAAGGCCATACAAGATATCCTGCAGAAGTTTCAAGATGTCTGGCCAGCAACGTTACCTAACGAGCTTCCTCCATTACGTGATCTGCAACACCAAATTGACTTGCAACCAGGTGCCAACCTTCCTAATTTGCCGCATTATCGAATGAGCCCCCACGAACACGAAATCCTCCGAGGCATCGTGGAAGAGTTACTTCAGAAACAGATGATTCAGCCCAGTCTCAGTCCGTGCGCTGTCCCTGCACTGCTGGTACCCAAGAAGGATAGGAGTTGGCGTATGTGTGTTGATAGCAGAGCTATCAATAAGATCACTACGAAATACCTTTTTCCGGTACCTCGTCTCGAAGATATGCTGGATAAACTCGCCGGTGCTACTCTTTTCTCAAAGTTGGATCTACGGAGTGGATACCATCAGATCCGAATTCGTCCTGGGAACGAATGGAAGACAGCCTTCATGACGAGAGACGGTTTGTTTGAATGGCGCGTCATGCCTTTCGGCCTCTGCAATGCTCCGGCGACGTTCATGCGACTTATGAATGAGATTCTTCGGCCCGCTCTCGGAAGGTATTGTGTCGTTTATTTTGATGACATCCTCATTTTTAGTCGCTCGTTGGAAGATCATCGTGACCATCTCACACATATACTTGACATTTTAAGAGAGCATAAACTATATCTCAATATAACCAAGTGCGAGTTTGCCACAAGCACTGTACATTTCTTGGGTTTCATCATTTCTAGCCAGGGCGTGCACATGGATCCTCAGAAAATCCGCGCTATAACAGATTGGCCTACTCCTCGCTCGGTGACGGAGGTTCGCAGTTTCGTTGGTCTCGCCAATTTCTACCGCCGCTTTATTCGGGGTTTCAACATCATAATTGCCCCTATCACCGAATGCCTCAAGGAGAAGACTCTAACCTGGACGGCGGACCAAGAGCGGAGCTTCAGCACCTTAAAAACGGCTCTGACCACGGCTCCTGTACTGGCCATACCTGATTTCAACAAACCGTTCCAGGTGGATACTGATGCATCGTCGGTCGGTGTTGGTGCTGTGCTTGCGCAAGACGACCGACCCCTTGAGTTTTTTAGTGAAAAACTCAGTCCAGCTCGCCGAAATTGGTCAGCATACGAACAAGAGTTTTACGCCGTCGTTCGAGCACTGAAACAGTGGGAACATTATCTGTTGCACCAGGATTTTGTTCTATGCAGTGACAATCATGCTCTCCAATTCATCAATAGTCAGAAGACTATGAATAAAATGCACGCAAGATGGTTAACATTCTTACAACGTTTTAGTTTCGTACTAAAACACAAATCTGGAACACAAAACCGGGTGGCCGACGCTCTAAGTCGACGAACTACTTTGCTCACCACCATCCAAGTTGACACCCCAGGGTAGGAAGCTTTACAAGAGCTGTATGCACAGGATAAAGACTTCTCCGATGCTTGGAGAAACTTAACAAGCCAACCGCCAATCCCTTATGCTGATTTTTCTATCAGACACAACTTCTTATTCAAAGGGAACCAATTGTGTATTCCGGAGTCGTCCTGGCGGGAGCATTTAACGAAGGAATTACACAGTGGGGGCTTATCCGCCCACGTTGGCCGAACGAAGACACTTGAGCAAATGCAGAACCGGTTCTATTGGCCCCACATTCGTCGGGACGTTGCACGATTTGTAGAGCGGTGCCCAATCTGCCAAATGTATAAAGGTAATGCTCAAAACACCGGTTTCTACACGCCATTACCAGTCCCGAACTCAATTTGGGAAGACATCAGTATGGACTTCGTCTTGGGTCTGCCAAGGACCAAACGGGGAGCTGATTCGATTATGGTGGTAGTCGATCGCTTCTCTAAAATGGCCCACTTTCTAGCTTGTAAAAAAACCTTCGATGCCCTCAACGTCGCAATACTCTTCTTCAAAGAGATCGTCCGTCTCCATGGCATTCCCCGCAGCATCACGTCGGACCGCGATGTGAGGTTTGTCAGTCACTTTTGGCGAGAATTGTGGAAGAGGCTTCGCACTGAAATTAAGCTAAGCTCTGCGTACCACCCTCAGACGGACGGACAAACTGAAGTCGTGAATCGTACATTGGGTAACATGCTTCGGTGTTTGGCTCATGAACATTCGAAGCAATGGGACGATTATCTTGGACAAGCTGAATTCGCATATAATGCTATGTCGAATAGATCTACCGGACAATGTCCGTTTAGCATCGTTTATACCAAGTGCCTAAATCATGTGGTGGACATAGCAGTCTTGCCAAACTGCAAGAGCAAGGTAGCAACTACTACTACCGAAACTTATACAAAAATGCTACAGGAAGTTAAGAGCAAGCTTGAAGACTCCAACAGCAATTACAAGCAGCAGGCCGATCTTAGCCGGCGGGAGAAGATTTTTCACCCTGGAGACCTTGTAATGGTGCGGCTGCGCAAAGAAAGATTCACGCCTGGCACGTACTCCAAACTCAGCCCCCGGAAGATAGGACCAGTTCCTATTGTGCGGCGAATCAACGACAATGCCTATGTTGTTGAGCTTCCACCCACGTTTCTCACTCCATCTACCTTCAATGTGTCTGACATTTTTGCTTACAAGCCACCGGACACAGGTATAATCCACTCTATTTCCTCAGGCCAGGAATCTCCCACGGCCGGGGAGACCTGATGTGGCATATCATGGAATATACTCTCCGGCTATATCATTACCTTATTATGCTTCCACTCCCTTTTTCAGCTTTTAGGCGGTTATCCCTTTTCTGCCAATTAGTGGCCAACTCAGCATTTTTAGTTTTATCTTATTATTTTTCTTATAGCAACAGGAAGTATGTAATGCCCGGAGGGAGAGGAAAAAGGCAGATTATTGAATACAGAAAATTACAGTTTCCCAACCTTCCCTGTTCTTTTCCTTCCTGCTTTCTTCTTCTTTTCTTCTTTCCTCTGTTTTGCAGGTTTTTGCTCTAGTTTTCACACCAAGAGTCTAGTAAGAGAAAGCTAGGTTTAAATTAAATTAGGTCTATTTTTTGTTGTCATCCCAATTTTGAAAGTTATTGAGCTCGAGATATGTTGCATCTGGTTATCTTAGTATTAAAAAATACGAGAATTTTGGGATTTTCCTGATTTAAATTATAATTATGTTAAGAAAATATTAGGATTACATTGTACCCGTAAAACTTTTGCCTTATAACTTTCCGTATGTTATAGATACGGCAGTCTGGGACATTTCGGTATTTTCTTAAAAGATTTTGCATGGGTTATTTAAGAAGATGCTATTTTATTTATTTAGAAATAATTTTGATCCCAAAAAATAAATGATGTTGTAATGTAATTAAAGCTTCAAAATAATGATCTGAATAAACCCTAATAATCTGATTTATTATGAAATTATAAAAATTCTGCTCAGTAGAAAATTTTACTGCTTATTATTATTGAAGTATTCTGTGAAATTCTGCAATCTGTTTAATTATATTCTTTTTCTGAAATGCAATGATATATGCTTGTGAATTCTATGATTTGGAGAAGATATGATGTTTGGATAAAGTTCTATTATGGGAGTTATATTAAGGTGATAAATGCACAGGGAATCATAAGGCCTAAATTTTTTAATATATGATATGTGCGGAACATTGTGAGTCATAAGGGTCTATTTTTTAATATGCTACAAAGATTCACAAGGGTCTGTTTCTGATGGAAGGTATATAGGTATGAAAGAAATCTTTTATTATTTTTATTCTGATATATGAAGTGCTTGTTTATTAACTTTCAGTGCACAGCTTGTTTTACTTCTGTTACAGTTTACTCTAATTCAATTATCTGTGATTAACGTCATGCTCAGCACAATAAATTTCTTATAAATTCCTTTCTAAATTCAAATAAATGCAAAATAAGTAATTTTTTAGAAAGTCATATCGATAGGTGTGACCTATTGAGTTGTGTTTTGCTCACACTTGTTCCTTCTATTTAAGGTTAGGGGAAAGGGAAAGAGCATGTTCAGTAGTTGAGTAGTTGAGTTCAGGATCTAATCTATATGAGTCTAGATAATTTTTTTTATTATTATTTTGTACAATCATGACTATTTATTTTAATTCTCAAATTTGTTCGGCCTGCGTAACCATGTACTGCAGAAAAAATATTATATACATATTTTAATACAACAACAACAACGACAAAATCAAGCCTTTGTCCCACTATGTGCGATCGACTACATGAATCCTTTTTCGCCATTGTGTCTGGTTAAAAGTCAAATTCTCATTTAAATCTAATAAACAAAGATCATTTCTAATATTTTCTAACCAAATCTTTTTAGGTCTACCTCTACCTTTCTTAACATAAGTCAAATCTAATACCTCAACTTTCCTAGCTGGGTCATCGGAAGGCCTCCCGTTTAATGTGACCAAACCATCTAAGGCGACTCTCTCTAATCTTATCTTCCACTGGAGCTACTCCAACATTTTCACGTATATGCTCATTTCTTATCCTATCTCTAAGGGTAAAGCCACTCATCCACCTAAGCATCCTCATCTCTGCAACACTTAACTTAGTATTATGCTTCACTTTTATGTATACATATTTTAATGAAAGGAAAAAAAAAAGTGTGGATGAGTTTTGTTTTATGTAGTTTACTAAAGTTAATTAGAGGCTACGTGGTCTGTGAAAAAATTACTATAAAATATATTAGTAGCCCCCAAAATTTAGATTTTGAACTAGCCTATCCCAATTTAACACGATATAATTCGTATGTTTAATGGGTAATATCGGGTTGGACTGTGACAATACCTTAATCATTAAAGGTTAGAAAATAAGATACAAAGGCCAGCTCAATTGATTCAATCATGAACTAGTTTGTTGACTGATTTGATGTACTATTAAATCATTTTATCTAAAGCTAGAAAGGATTGAGATAAAAAGACAGTCCAAACGTCAAATTGATGAACTGGTTGAAGTTTAGTTAAATTATCAGTTTCACTTTAGTATTAAATTATCATCATTCATTTTTTTACTCTGATAGTTAAAAATAATATTGATATAACATTTAAAACTTAAATTTATTATGTAAAATTTTAGAAATCCTATTCTCATAAATTCCAAATCTTTTAGGTTTTCTGTGATTTGTCACATAAAGGATTATATAAATTTGTATTATGAAGAAAAAGTAAAAGATTTGTTACTAAAATATTGAAGATGTTTGAGTTTATGAGTGATGGCGTGCATTGATGTTGTTAGCAACGTTAGGAGGTGCTCAGTTGGCAATACTATAACGAGGCCATAATGATCAAAGGACCATATATAGCAATAATGGTTAGAGGACCAAAGTTAAGCGAAGTTGATCGAAGGGTAGTAGTGGGTGATGGTGATCAGAGGACCATATTCAGATGATGGTGATTGGAGGATTGTAGTCATGCGATGACGATGAAGTGACTGCATTCTAGTTACAATGGTCGAAGGATTGTAGTCGATCAATGACGGTCTAAAGATCATAATCAATCGATAATGGTTGGATCGAATCAAAGCCGAACAACAATTGTCGAAGGAATATAGTCATGTGAAAGTGGTCAAAAGATCGTGTTCGAGTAACAATGGTTAGATAAACATATTCAAGTAATAAAGGTTGGAGGATTGTAGTCAAATAATTATGGTTAAAAAATCATAATCAAGCGAATGTTGTCTACGAATTGTACTAGGGTGAAGTTTGTTGAAACCGATGTATGGATGGTCCTGAAATAAATTATAGAAGTTTCTAAGTCTTATGCATCTAGATTAGTGCTCGATCATGCTAATCTATTGGTTGGGAGCTTCGGCTATTACAAGACAACAACTCTTATTTATAGAATATGTAGGCTACTTAAAAGGCAATAGGCCTAAAGAAAATATAAAAGCCAAACTATCTAATTATGTAGCTAATACATGAACTGAAGTTTATGACAAAAGAACCTAGCAATAGCTCCGTCGTCATTCTATTGGGTAGGAGAAACTTCATGCTCGCAGTGAGATGACAAGTTGGCAAAAATAAGGAGACGGATTTGGTTGGTTGAATAGGGTTGGATAGGTCCACCCGGTGTCAAATCTTATCCATCTCCTCATTACAAGTCAATACCCCTTATTTATAGAATATGTAGGCTACTTAAAAGTCAATTGGCCTAAAGAAAATATAAAAATCAAACTATCTAATTATGTAGCAAATGTATGGATAGAAGTTTATGACAAAAGAACCTAACAATATCTCTGGCGTCATGGATGAGCGGATCGAATTGTCAAATATAAAAAAAAATTCGAGAATAAAATTATTTTTTATCTTTGTTTTCATACATTAATGATGTGTTTTTTATTTGACTATTTATATTTTTTTGAATTAAAAAAAATATAAAAAAAATGATTGATATAAATGAGATCATATACAATGAATATCTGTCTAAAAGTATGAAACTTTGGAGTCTGCCAATAGGTGGAAAGGGCCAAAGGCTAATCATTGAAGTTTCCGCATGATTTAGATATGCAGAAAACTAATCATAAATAGCTCAACCATTGTGCTTAGTTAATACACAAAGGCAGAAAAATCCGAAGGGATCTCTCTTAATGCTTACAAGACACTCACTGTATGTCCCATTCGATGATCTAAGAGGAATTTTGTCGCATTTCATAAATGCGCATTGCGCATTCAATGGAAAATCTGGAATCAATCAACCATCTCGCTCAATATAATGAGGCAGAGCTCACTGTATTTTTATCGTAGAAAAGATCATTACAGAGAGCAAGCTAGCCAGCCATGTCGAGCAGTACTTTCTTCTCTATTGTAGCAGTCGGATTTCTTCTTAGCTTCACCGCTGTAGAATCCGTTGGTGTCTGCTATGGTCGGAGAGGGAATAATCTCCCTCCGCAAAATGAAGTCGTCGACCTCTACAAATCCTATAGGATAGGAGGCATTCGACTCTACGATACCAACCACGATATCCTCCAAGCGCTTAGAGGCTCTAACATTCCGGTCATCCTCGACGTCGTCGATTCTGATCTCTCAGCGATTGCAGCTAATCCCTCCGCCGCCACCGGATGGGTTCAAAATAATATTCAACCTTTCGCCCAAGACGTGAACTTTCGTTACATAGCTGTCGGCAACGAGCTTATCCCCGGCGCTCATTCGGAGATCGTCCTCCCTGCAATGAAGAATATACAGAACGCCTTGCAGGCTGCCGGACTGCAAGGCAGGATAAAGGTCTCAACTTCGGTATCCACCGGCGTCTTCGGCGCGTCCTACCCACCCTCCGCCGGCGTCTTCTCCTCCACTGTCCACGACACTCTGCAACCCATCGTCTCCTTCCTCGCAAGCAACGGTGCCCCCCTCCTCGCCAATGTTTACCCTTACTTCAGTTACATCGGAAACCCCAACATCGACCTCAAGTACGCACTTTTCACTTCGCCGGGGACGGTGGTCACTGACGGGCCGTTGCAGTATCAGAATCTGTTTGATGCGATGGTGGACGCATTTTTCTCGGCGCTGGAGAAGATGGGGGGTGGCAATGTCAACCTGGTGGTGTCGGAGACCGGCTGGCCGTCAGATGGTGGCGGTGTGGCCACACAACAGAATGCACAGACTTATCTATCAAATCTGATAAACCATGTGAATCAAGGGACGCCCAAGAAGCCGGGAGTTAACATTGAGACCTACATATTCGCCATGTTTGATGAGAACATGAAGCAGCCACAGGGAACAGAGAATCATTATGGGCTGTTTAATGCCAACAAGAGCCCAAAATATTCTCTCCACTTCTGATTACGCAGAAGCAGAAGGGTGGTGCGGCCATTTGCCTGCCTGAATAAATTAGCTGTCAAGATGAAAAGCTTGTTGTATCTTGTATGCGAGAAAAATTGAAGGAAAAAAAAAATAAAGGTTTAATTATTTTCTAAACAAAATTAATTAATGTTTATTTAAAAAAATATAAATAATATGTAAATTAATGCCAAGAAGAGAACCTCACAGCCTAAATACTGAAGCGAAACAGAATATTCAGTAAAGACTAATTCTTCACAGATATTAACAAATAATATAGGCAGGATGACTTCCATTATTTAATACAGTGTGATGTATATATATTGCTCCATAGCTGTGTAGTTCAGACATTTGCAGGCATATTGGTCAACATTAGAGGAGGGAGAGGAGGGATTAGTTTTGAAATATTTGAGTCAATTAAGTTAAATTCATACACACGTCACATATATAAGGTATGAACTCATGATCTCTTGATTTGTAGCCAATTATGATGAGGAGATGAATAAGATTTGAGTTTAGTTTGGCGTCTATTTATGTGTCCTGAAGAGTATTCAGGTGGTGATTTCTTTCCAAGGAGTTCTTGGAGTTGTGCTTGGTTCCGGTCACCGGATCGTCGACGAGGAGTCGTCGAACCCCCTTCTTGTCCATTGTCAATACATGAATGACTCATAATTTGGGCCTTAAAAGATAAACTAGATTAAAGAAAAATTTAGAGAATGGTCAATGGTCATGAACTAATTTAATTTAGCTAGTTTCATATATTTTTGGCCAATGATGATCATTTCATCCTTCATGCTAATCACATTGTTGTGAAAATACAACGGATAGAAAATCAGAATCAAAGCACAATCAATACAAAGAACACAACGATTTTCACGATTCAATAAAGATGTCTACATCCACGGGAAGGGGATGATGATTTCACTATATTTGAGAATAATATGATTACAATTTGGCTCTCTCTCTCTCATCTTTCCTACAATAGCCCTTACACCACTATTTATAGATTTGAAACAAAGCTACAAAAAAAAAACTTTAATCAATGCTATAAAATGACAAAATTTAATCATGTCAATAGATCTCTCAATAATTATGCTAATTAAATATCTCAATTATGCAATAATCAGATCCTCTAATTAATGCATCATTCAAATATTTTATTTAATGTAATAATCAAATCTCCTAATTAAAGCACTATTAGTTACTAAATTATTTCCAAATCAATTCTCTCCACTATTTGAAAAGATTCTCAAATCAACAATCTCCACCTCATCTCGACTTAGGAAAATGAAAGATTACAAACTAGGCTCCAATATCAAAATGGCTACACCCAGATAGTTACCTACATACCCCTAAGGGATTAAGCCAAACATAATTTTTTAAAACAAGTAGACAATCAGTCATGAGCCAGAATTTTCATCAAACTTTTATTGTAGATTAACTTCTAAACTGGTAGTACCTTTGTGAGCATGTTTGTTGGATTCTCCTTGGTGTCTATCTTCTTCAACTAGACATAGCCTTCAACAATCAAGTCCCGAACAAAATGGTATGTTGCATAAATGGGCTTGGTATGAGCATGATGAACTGGATTTGTAGCAAAAAATATCATACTATAGCTATCACAAAATATCATCAAAGATTTTTGATCAACTTCTCAATCATCCAGTAGGCCTTGCATCCATATTACTTCCTTCATCGCCACTGTGACCATCATGTACTTAGCCTCCGTAATAGACAAAGCAACAATAAATGGAAGAACTAATCTCCAACTGACTAGACCTCCTACTAATATAAATAAGTAACTAGTCGTACACCTTGGCCTATCAATATCATCGACGTAATCTGAGTTAGTGTAGCTTATATAACAATCAGCAATAGATGCTTGCCACTCAAACCCCAAGCCTATATGAATTGTACCCTTCAAATTCCTTAGGATAATCTTCGCAGCTTACCAATGACTCCTTCCTGTATCATATATGAACTTGCTCATAATGCCAATTACTTATGCAACGACTTGATTGAGCTGATCCAAAATCAAACCATAGTATACTACAAGTGAAAAGTGAATATAGGTCAAGGGATGCTTAACCACTAGGGAGAACAGCTCATCATAATCAATCCCTTCCTACTGAATAGAGCCTTTTTCCACCAACTTAGTCTTATACCGCACAACAAATCCATGAGATCACTTCTTCTTAACACCCATTTGCACCCAATAACATTCTGTACTAGAGGAAGTTTCACCAATCTCCAAGTAACATTCTTCTGAAGAGACTCAATCTCTTCATCTATAACCCTCTTTCAAATATCATCATCAAAACTATTCAGTGCCCCCTTGTAGTGACTATAAATTTTAGCCTTCGCGGCTAACAGTGTAAATGCAATGTAGTCCCTCACCCAAGCTAGTTTTAGAACATTATTGTGCCTTGACTTGGTTTTAAAACATCCTTTCTGTCACCCCATTCTACTGTAATGTCTCTCTAACACTGAAGTGATACTCTACCAATGCTCTATGAGGTATCTTTAGAACTCTAAAGCCCTAACATATAATAAATTCTTTTTAATATTTTGAATGTGTCTTATATCAATCATTTCTCTCACATTATCATCATGTATTATTATGAAGATGCTCCCTACTCCAACAGTACGATAAGCTTTATCATTTTACATGGTCATTACACCACTATCAAGCTCCTTGTAGGTATAAAACCACTATCTAATGGGTAAATATGATCAGTAGCATCAATATAAAAAATTCAGCATAAAACATTTGCATACAAACTTTAAGAAACTCCAGATAGTGATGCATCGAAATAGGCAAATAAATCCAAAAATTGCCCCAAAAAACTTTCATTAATTCTATTTTTGAATTACATAAGTTTCAAAATCTAAAATTAGGGATGAACAATGTCTCTAAAAATTTACTTTACCAACATAAAGTTTGATGCATTATTTTATATCACTACAGGAAAATCACCCATTTCTGGCGACCTTTTCCGGCGGTAATTGAACCTTTTCCGGCGGTTTTGTAGTTTTCCGGCGGTTAATTTACCGCCACTAAAAACGGCGTTGGAAAATAAATTCAGGTTGTTTTTACCGGAGGCAAATTATTCCAGCGGCTTTTCCGGCAGTCATAAACCGCCAGTCAAATTAAATAAAAAATAAAAAAAATCTCGCCGCACCCGCCACCCCATTCCCGAGCTGTCAACGACGAGCCCCGCGAACCCTCTCCCGCGATGCCGGCGACCGTTCCCGCGCTGCCGGCGACCGTTCCCGCCCCGCGCTCCCGCGGGATGCCGGCGACGCGCCCCCCTGCTCTCGCTTTCGCGCTGTGCCGGCGACAACTCCCGCCCCCGCGTTCCTGCGCGAGTGTGCGCCCGCGCCTAGGATCGAACTGGGGTCAATTGGGAAGAAACCTGGGCTACCGACCGAATTACTAATTGTCTAAATGTGTTTATAGTGTCAATATTTTTTATTTAAACTATATTCTAACAGTAAATAAATAAATTTTTAATTATTTAAAAAAGGAACTAATTAATTTAAAATAAAAAATAATATTTATTATAAAATAAAAATTAACTAACTAATTAATTTTAAAATGAATAATAATTAAATAGTTAATATAACTTTTAATAATTATTTGTTAAATCATTTAAATAGTTTAAATTTTATTTTATTTTTATTTTTAAAAGCCGTCGGAAAAGCCACTGGAAAATTCCGTGGGAAAACCACCGCCGGAAAAGTGCCGAAAAGCCGCCGGAAAAGTGGCCGCCAGAAAGCCGCCGGTCAGGGCCGCCAGTAATGGGTGATTTTCCCCCAAATAAAACATCTTGATAAGAAAAATTCATTGAAACAAAAGATAATAAAATTTGGGTCCAAATGAAGATAAATTAAACCCTTGAAAGATGTCTAAAAGTTTCATTATATTAATTAAAAAATCAAATGATCTCTAAGGCTTCATTTATGACGGCTTTCATAATGCTTTTTAAAGCAATTTTTAGTTCAAATATTAAAATTTATATATTAAAAAATTGTTTTAAGAAGCAGTAAAAAAACCGTTTCAAATGAAGCCTAAATCTTACATGTCTGTAGGGAGTAGCGGACTTGGACTTCTGGAACTTCAAATATATTTCAATTTGATTAGATCTTATATATTTTTTCTTTTAAGAAATTTTTATGTAAAAACTCTTATATCTCATAAATTTCTTCTCATTTTATCTTTGTGTGTACTTTAAATAAATAAACTTGATTCCTATTGTAATTATGGGTATGCATACCTCATATTGGTTATCTATGCTCAACATATGTTTTATTTTTATTGTTCGCTATAATATATAAATAAAAAAGAGGTACCTTATACTTTTCATTGTTTTCAATGTCTTATTTGCCTAAACCATTAGTATCTCTTTCTAATTAAGATTAGATGAAATGACATACGCTACACATTCATGAGATTTAAATATTTTTAAGACTATTGAATATGATAATATATTATACATATATAATATTAGTATGTATTTAAAAATTAAAATTATGAAATAAATATGAAAAACATTCAACTAAATTTATAAAATAAAGTCATGACTGTGTGCAAGTCATCAGGACTAAATGTCTGGATCTAGTCTGTGAAGCTTAGTCTCCCCAAATGTTGCGTCGAGTCTCTTGGCCAACCATGACCATGAACCAATGTTAATGTTGGTCGATAAAGTCATGAATGTGGGCATTATAGGTTCGTGCTTCGTGTAGCTTGGATGAGGGATCCATGATAGGTGGATGGCCTTAGTTAAGTACAACTGTTCAGAGGAGCGAATCCTCCTAGGGTTAGCAACCCTTAAGGAAAATGCCCATCTAGGCAAGTACTAATTAAAGACGAACTTGCCAGATGAGTACATCCTTAATCTGATTCTTGATAGCCAAAATAAAGTGTTGCGAGCTTTGCTGGGTCGAATAACTACTTGCTCGTAGACTGATACTCACAACTATCCCCCAAGGCAATGCTTGCGCATTGCATGGCAAGCATTGCCTTGAGCAAGGGTCCCTCCTAGACCATCCTCAGGGACAGACACATTTCAACATATTTATAACTTACATATATGAGCATGTATGGACATACAACTTTGACATAAAGAATAATCGATGATACAATTATTGTCGATTAATTACAATGAATATCGAACAAATTAATGGCATAAATATTTTAAAATCATATTACTCTTCCTTATGTTAAATGAAACCTTATTATTTCTAATATAATATCTTATACTTTATCATTTTATCATAATAGCTGCTTAAATAAAAATTATAACCTCTCTTTTATACCAAATGAGTATTTTCATGAACCGACTTGAACACATAGAATTAAGCTCAAGGTCTAGCTCAAACTCTATTAATTATTCAAACTCGGGTTGCTTTAGTTGATCTGTTGGTTGGGAGATTTGGCTAGCAACTAAGAAGTCTCAGCTCGAGTCTTGCATATGTGTTATGTGTGTGAATTTGTCTTAATTTGCTTAAATATTCAAGTCTTTCATATGTGCTGTGTCTGTGAGCTAGCGCATCTCAACCCATTTACGCCCTTATTATGGATTACATATAATTAATCCTTATGTCTTATACCTCTCAAATAATATTCCCTTACATATATAAATTCCACAAAGAAAATCTTATAAATTATTAAAAAAAAACCCACATAACTTATTCTTTCAAGAAGAAGCATTGGCATCTATTTGTAAGACATGATAGTGTACTTAGGCTGCTTATCAGCAGTAAACAGCCCGAAGTGATTCTGTATCCCCTGCGGCTGCTTCTGATTCTCATCAAACATGGCAAATACGTAAGCCTCAATCCACCCTGGCCTTTTCGGCGTCCCCTGCCCAACATGGTGAACCAGATTCGAGATATACGTTTGTGCATTCTCCACCGTCGCCGCCGTCCCTCCATCTGACGGCCAGCCAGTCTCCGACACCACCACCGCCACATCTGCGCCACCCGCCTTCTCCAGCGCCGAGTAGAGCGCATCAAGGGATGCGTCGAAGAGATTTTGATAACTCAACTGACTGTTGGGATCTGTGACCACCGTTCCAGGAGAAGTGAAGAGCGCGTATTCGATGGAGATATCTTGTGTGTCATCAACGTAGCTGAAGTAAGGGTAGATGTTCGCCAGCAGAGGGGCGCCATTAATGGCGAGAAAGCTGATAATTGGTTGGAGAATGTCGATGACATCAGAGGAGAAGGCGCCAGTTGAGGGAGGGTAGGAGGCGCCAAGAACGCCCATGGAGACTGATGTGGAGACCTTGATCTTATCTTGAAGGCCGGCGAACTGTAAGGCGTTCTGCAAGTTCTGCATTGCAGGAAGGATATATTGGGCTTCACAGTCAGGGATGAGCTCGTTCCCAACGGCTATATAGCGGAAATGGACTTCTGATAAGAAAGATTGGATATTGTTTTGAATCCAAGTGGAGGCTGCAGAGGAATCATTAGCGAGAGAATATATATCAGAGTTGGGAACGCCGAGAAGGACAGCAATGCCAGAGCATTTGAGGGCTTCCAATGCCTCTTGGTTGGGGTCGTAAAGTCTAATCCTTTGAATATTAGAAGATTGGTAGAGATCAATGACTTCACTTGGTGGAGGAAGATGGTCGCCGTTCATGCCATAACAAACACCAATAGATTCAACCCCTGAAGAAAACAGTCAGTTTTTATTGATTGAGATTCTATAATTTTAGTATGTAAATGTTATGTAGGAATCGTTTGGAGTAGCTGCAGCTTTTAATAAAGATTGTTGTAACCAGTGTATGATTTCTGGGTTGGCTGTCGATATCCTTTGTAGCGCTTGTAGAAAGGAGAAGATGATGTTCATTGGTGCCATTTTTCTTCATATCTGGCTTCTTAGTTTTTCTGATCATATATGTTATGATATGTACATTCTTTTTAAATTGATTGCTAATCTCAATACTATTTGCTTTGTGCCCGTTTTGTTTGTAGTTTTCCTTGTCTTCAGGTTTTTTGGCTTGTTGGTGCTGGTTGCAAGCTGAATTTTTTAGTGAGAAAGATGGTGCTGATTGCTTTTATCTGGATCTTTCTTGTTTGGGTGCTGGCTCCTAGCCGACATAGCAAGTTTCTAGGTTTTCCTGTAATTTTTTTCTAGAGGGGACTTTTCGATCGGCTTGTAGGTTTTTTATTTTGGATTTGTTTTGTAGCTCTTTAGAGCGGTAGTGAACTGAAGGTTTCCCTTAAAGACCTTGTTTTGCAATTTATATTAATTTGTAGGCCACTCCGTGAATTTTATCCAAAAAAAGGGAGATTTACATACATACCACCATATAATAATACTCTATTTACATATTTAACACCTAAAATTTTAATATTGCATACATACCACTCTTAGTTCATTTTCATATCAAATATGAGTGATAAAAATTGTACGTAAAGTTGTTGTGGATAAAAACATATTTTCTTAATGCAACCATAAAAAGCACCTTCCTAGCATAAAAAATTATTGACAAAAGTGAAAAAAAAAAAAATAATTGACAAAACAGTGAGAAAGCCGTTCCAAACGAACCCTTACGGCTCATAGTTTTATACTTATGAGCAAAATATTTATTTATCATCAACTAACATAAGAGAGATGGAAAAGAAACTCGAACCAGCAGTGAGGAAGCTGAGAAGCAGCCCTCTGATAGCAATGGAGAAAAAACAGTAGCCTGTCATGCCTGCTAGTTCTTGAAAAAAAAAACTCTCAGAAATAACTGTTCGTTTCTCTTTGATAAAAGAGTAGCAACAGGCTACCTGATTATATAGAGTAGACAGAAACTTTAGAAAAATTTGACTAAGTCCTCATTATTTTTTTTTCATCATAATATGATTCCTATTGGAAAACACTATAAAAATACAAGACAATAAATCATGTTAAATGTCTTTACTGTATAATAATATAATTAATAGCATATTTTGCATTAAATGATAGCTTTTATTAGTTTCTTTTGTATGCACAGCTCTCTAATAGCTTGTAACATTCATATAATCCCTTCAATGGAATGTTCATAATACAAAATTTTCTTTGTCTTCAATTTGTGCAAATATTGCCTCTCTTTTGACTTGATTCTGCCCATCAATTTCGTATTCGATGAATTCATTAGCCCCGTTACGAGATTTAGCGTCTTGTTATCATTCACTAGATTTAGTGTATTATAATGTTTGGGGTCCATCTCGAATAGATTCAATGAACGGTCTTTGATGTTACGTTATTTTCATAAATTACTACATTAAATATTCATTACTCTTTTCAATTGCACACAAATTTGAAACTTTTACTAAATCTCAAGAATTTCATATCACACTGATTGCTACTATGTCAATCTCCATCTCTCACTCTCACTGCATAATCTAAATATTGGTTGGGCTTTAAATCATGATGACTTCACCCCCCATCTCATCATACATCATCTCTTAGGATCAAATCCCATTTCATGGTGTTTTTTCTGCAAAGCAAAGCAATATTGTTTGATCCTGATCTATAGAAGCCAAATATTATGCGGTGTCAATTTAAGGCACAGGTAAGGTTCAGGTCGAACCTGGAACTGACCTAACACTATTCGAGTCAACCCGAATCCGACCTATTTTTGCAAACGGGTATTTTTCGAACCCAAACCTGACCTGCTTTGGGTTCGTGTCAATCCGACATGACCCGAATGACCCCTAGCCGTGATAAAATTACTAGTTTTTAGGTCAAAAAACTGGTCGAAAACATGTCAATCTCAGGTTTCCTGGTCAAAAATGGGTTTTCCCGATTTTTGAAACGAGTCGAATTGTTGAACATTTCGATATGCTCAGAAAGCCTTTCGCAAAGTCATAATTCCAACTTTTTGGTCTAAGATTGATGTCTTCAATGGAAGATGCATCCTGTGGGGACATACTTAAGAAACTTCTAATTGAGTTACACTAATAAACTATTTTAAAGCAATTACTATATAATTATACAATTAATAGTATAAATTGCATTTTATTACATAAAAAAAGAGAATTAAGTGAAATTTTAGGACTAATAAAAGGTAAAAGCTAACTCTAAATCCTAAGTTTCATGGTAAACTTAGGCTTCGTTTGGGACTGCTTCT
The DNA here is from genome assembly GCA_022539455.1 of Dendrobium nobile. NCBI lineage: Eukaryota > Viridiplantae > Streptophyta > Magnoliopsida > Asparagales > Orchidaceae > Dendrobium > Dendrobium nobile. The sequence continues at coordinate 54,309,666 of CM039718.1, forward strand.
TAATTTTTATACTAAAAAGCTATTTTAAGAAGCATTAAAAAAATCATCTTAAAATAAGCTTTAAATTCATAGTACAGTCAAGAATCTTAACCATCTAATTCCATAAAGATAATCCTTCTAATTGAAGTTGAATTCATTGTTAAAGATTAATAAATTCACTTTAAAAAAAACTTATTACAATATATCAATATCTCACCCAATTTCTTATTATATCATAATTAGTTTTAGCTAATCCAATGAAGAATCATAATCACTAGATATTATAGTAAATGGTATAATCATTACAATGTTAGTGTAATAATTGATGCATTCAATGTTATTGATTTTGATGAACATGTCAACCATCGATCATAAATGTTAACAGAAAAGATCTGAAAATGAAAGATAACATAAGAGAACCTTCACCCACCGATGCTTAACTCGGTTGGTGGGCGTGATCGGTTGGAAACCCCTCATCCCGAGTTCGATACCTTTGAGCCGCAGTCGGCCCTTAAGTGGGGACTCCAAAGCGCCGGCTATGGGTTTGTGACCTGGGTGGTCCATTAGGTCGGTCGGGGTTTACGGACCGCCAAACGCGCTCGACGAAATCGGGTGTGACAGCGGACAGTTCCTCGTCATAAAAAAAAAAAACATAAGAGAACCATCGAATGTTTTTTTCACAACGCTAGAAAAAGGTATGTATTTATAAATGCCTACAGAATCTAATTGTGTACTAAAATCAATGAATAGATTAATATATAATTAATTAATAATAATAATAATAAAAAAGAAAATCCTATGTATGAATAGATTTTTGAGAATCTTGAGATGAACAATCATCTTGTGATTGATATAATCGAAGTACACGAATTATTAAGATCAACAAACATCCTGCCAGGGGCAAAACCCCCTTGAGCTCGAAAAATTATTATGTCCTCCCACGTGACGTAGAGATACGTCCTCCCACCACTAAAAAATTCAGTTTTTGCTCGGTATTGCTAGCTATTATTTGGTAATAACGAGGAATATCATCATGTGAAAATCAATACCGAGTTGTACCGAGCTATACCAAGCAATACCGAGCTATACCGAGCAATACCGAGTTTTTTCTAGGAAAAACTAGGTATTTTTTTGTATTGCTCGGTATAGCTCGGTATAACTCGGTATTGGTCTTCACATGATGATATTCCTCGTTATTGTTTGGTATTGCTCGGTATTTCTCATTTTTAGCGCGATTTTAGCAGTAGGAGGACGTATCTCTACGTCAGGTGGGAGGACGTAATAATTTTTCCTTGAGCTCAGGGCCAATTGCTCCGTCTAAAAAAATTTAATAAAAATTTATTATATGACTATTTAGATAATTTGTCCCCCTCTATCTGCTTTTTAGTCTTTATTACAATGATTTTTAGGCAATTGCACTCCCTAAAAATTTTAAAATACTATGATCTTTTGGTAATTTTCCCCAGCTTATTAAACACATTGTGTAAATGTGTTATTGTTAGGGAACAATGAATCAAATACAATAAGAAAAACCCCACCGGGCTTAGGTGGGTTGGTGGGCGTGCTTGGTTGGGAACCCCCCATCCCAAGTTCGAATCCCCTCTCATACGGCACGACTCCTTAATTGGAAGGAAAAGAACCGTGGGTCCTGCACCTATGGGATCGGTTGCTGGTAGACTCACCGAGGGATTAGTTACGCCGCCAAGCGCCTCTTTCGGGAGGTGGCAACGGGTAGATACCCCCGTTCCAAAAAAAACAAAAAACAAAAAAATACAATAAGAAATAGTAAATCAAAATTTGTTTATGTGGCACTGCCCATTGGACCCCCGACATATCTATCAAAAGTTATTTATAAGTTTGCCCCTCTAAAAAATTTTGATTGGTTCTGCTCCTGCATCTTGGGATTGATAATCTCAATTAAAAAAACTTAAAAAATCCTATCAAATAAAATGAAGTAGAAATCTTTATTATCCATTACAAATACCACTTGATAACATGTTGTGCCTGCCTCGTGGCTTTATTTTGAACTACACATAATCTTCGTCAAGTCCTATAACTTTCACATAAATTCATCAATGACAATCTTAGAAGCATCTCATATTCCTAAAATGAGATGGAGTACTTAGGCTGCTTATCGGGAGTAAAAAGCCCAAAGTGATTCTCTGTCCCCTGCGGCTGCTTCTGATTCTCATCAAACATGGCGAATATGTAGGTTTCAATGCTCCCTGGCCTCTTCGGCGTCCCGTGTCCAACATGGCTGATCAAGTTAGACACGTACGTTTGTGCGTTCTGAGTTGTCGCCGCCGTCCCGCCGTCCGACGGCCACCCACTCTCTGACACCACCACCGCTACTCCAGACCCTCCGGCCCTCTCAAGAGCAGAGTACAGCGCATCCATGAGCGCATCAAAGAGATTTTGATAGCTCAACTGACTGTTCGGATCTGTCACAACAGTTCCAGGAGAAGTGAAGAGCGCATATTCAATGGAGATGTCGGCGGTGTCGCCGACGTAGCTGAAGTAAGGGTAGACGTTGGCGAGGAGAGGGGCGCCATGGCTGGAGAGAAAACTGACAATTGGTTGCAGAGTGCTCGACGCATCGGAGGAGAAGGCGCCGGAGGAGGGAGGGTAGGAGGTGCCAACGACGCCGAAAGAGACGGAAGTCGAGACCTTGATCTGGTTCTGAAGTCCGGCGGCCTGTAAGGCGTTTTGCACGTTCTGCATTGCAGGGAGGATGTCTTGGGCTTGAGAGCCTGGGATGAGCTCGTTTCCTACTGCAATGTAGCGGAAAGCGACGTCTTGAGAGAAAGCTTGAATGTTGGTTTGAACCCAGGTGGTGGCTGCCGAGGAGTCGGAGGCGAGAGATGAGACGTCGGAGTTGGGGACGTCGATGATGACCGGAATGTTAGAGCCTCTGAGCGCTTGGAGGGCGTCGTTGTTGGCGTCATAGAGCCGAATGCCTCCAATATTATTGGATTTGTAGAGATCAATGACTTCGCTCGCCGAGGGGAGATTATTCCCATCCCTGCCGTAGCAGACTCCAATGGATTCCACACCTGTGAAATCAAAAACAATTGTAAGAGTTTTGGATTCTGATGAATTGGCACTTCAGACAGCTCCAGAAGGATGTTTGATTAAGAAACTTCATAGTCGTGTTCATCCCAGAAAAATATTGTCCTTTAAATTAAAAAAAAATGAAAGCTTAAATATTGAGGTGCCTTTTGATGTGATGGTTAGAATTTCATTAAAAAACTCCGCAGTTAAACGTATTCATCCTGGAGGTCAGAAATTTTGGGATGGAAGACCTCCAGGAAAGTTATACTCTCAGGATAAAACTAAGAGGCCCCTTATAGGCTAAAGCTAACAATATATCGATAGTTAAATCAAATGTTTGAAAAGGATAAATCAGATGTTTACAACTGAAAACAAGTAAATAAAAAAAAAACTAAACTCTTAAATATCGAGAAACTTTTTGAAGAAATAGTTGTAATTTCATCAAGAAATTTCACAGTTAAAAATGTTCATCCTAGAGAAATTTTGGGATAAGTGACCTCCCTTAAGTAAAAAGAAGCTAAACTCATAAATATCGAGGTTCTTTTTAGTATAATGGTTGAAATTTCATTAAGAAATTCCGCAGTTAAGCGTGTTCATCCTGGATAAATCCTGAGATAGGTGATACCAATAGGATAAAATCACGAGGTCCTTTAGGCCAAACTGATAATATCTCGACGGTTAAGAGTTTGAGCTATTGCAGTTCTCATCAAATAACATAATACAACAAAAAGAAAGCCGGAGATAGAGAAAGAGAAACTCGAACCTGCAATGAGGAAGCCAAGAAGCAGCCCCATGGCCAGCATGGAGAAGAAACAGTACTGGCCTTTCATGCCTAGCTCTTCAAATGTTCTGAATAGAAATAATTTTATAACTTTTTCCTATTTCTTTGATAAAAGAATAGAAGCATGATACCTCATTATATAGAGTTGGTTTGATGACTAATTCCTTTTTTTTTTTGGTCAAGTTTTCGCATAGAAATATTTGTAAAAATATGATCAAGTGCTGCATGTGGCATTTATGAAATGGTGTGGTCAAGGTATGATTTTTCCACCATGATGGCTTCTCTTGAAAATTCAAAGAACTTATCAATAATCCAATTTTTCCATAATTTCGTGTAGAATGGTCTAACTTATCCTCCCTCATATTAAAATTTTGTTTAGGGATAGCTTAAGCTTTTCTGTTTTTACTTTTGGGAACTCATTTTTTTAAGTTTCATTTGGGACGTTTTTTTTGTTGCTTCTTAACGCAGCTTTGTAGTACAAAAATTAAAATTTTTATACTAGAAAGTTGCTTTAAGAAGCAACAAGAAAGTTGTCCCAAACAAAGTCGGCTTTCTTACTACTTTTAAAAATAGCTTTCTAGTATAAAATTTTTATTTTTGATACTAAAAAGTTGCTTTAAGAAGCAGTAAGAAATCCGTCCCAAACGAAGCCTTAATCATTTAAAAAAAAAAACTATCTTCCAAATATGTTTTTTTGTTAACAATTTTTCTTATCACGAAATCAGTCACAAAAATGTTCTAAACAAAACCTAAATGTTCAATGCTTATAATGCTAAATATTAAAAAAAAAATTAAAAATAAAAAAATAAAAATATATTAAAAAATTACATAAGCTTATAATATTCTAATCATATGTTTATATATACATAATATAATTTACGGATTTAATAAAAAAGTTTATGAAATAAATTTCAATTATTCATTAATTTCTCAAATAACTTCTAAGTCTTCTTCTTCAATAGAAAAAATACATCCAATTGTTGAATATAAGAAAAACATTCCATTTCTGCAAGCAGTTGTTTACAAAGTCAATAAAGGCAACTGTATTAGAAAAAATAATAATAATAAAGATTGTTATTAACTATATTAAATAAAATTGATTACTTGATTATGTAATAAATAATCATTATTAACATAATTAATCGTCATGCAAATTAAGCAAATGCTTCATTAATAGTCTCATTAATTATCACATTAATTAAACCTCTTTGAGCTGACTCTAATTAACAAATATTAAGCCCAAACTTGATTAATTAGCCAAATTAATCCTAAAGTCTTAGCTTTCACGACAAGAAAAAATCAGTTGTACAGAATTCCAAATAGCCTTTTGTTAAGCAATGGATACTATAATAAATCCCAGTTTTGCCCCTTTTTTTTTATAGAATTTTCTTCAGTGCAAATATTAAACTTTCATTAAAAAAATTGGAACAAAAATAAATTATATATATATATATATATATGAGATTTGTTCAAAGTATTGGAGTGTTTAAACTGCTGATTCCACAAGAAATCATCTAAGGTTAGTCATCGATCACCAGACTTAGATGAAGTCAAGCATTAATTGATGAAGAGTAGATTGAAGGTTTAGGTTATTTTTAATTAAGTTTGACAAAACCCAACCTAATCTTATCATTACAGGAAAATCATGAAATACCAACGGAATTTCATGCAACTATGAGACCGTTGGAAATTTCGGCAATAAGCTGACAAATTAACCACTGGTATTTATCTGCATTTATACCTGCAGTGTAGCCACCAGAATTTATGGCGGTCCCATAGCCGCCGAAAATTCTACTAGTTATACTTATGTTCGATAGAACTTACGGGGGCTTGACTGCAAGTTTTAAGTAATTTTTTTCGGCAACTTTGGCCGTTTGAAAAATCGTCGGTAGGAGCCCTATTTCACCAGACTTGTTCTTTTTTCCTCATTTTATCGCATCTTCGTCCCAAAGAAAGCCGAGATCCCTCTCATCGCCTCCTGCCATCCTTCCGCCTTGTCTCCCCAGTCGCCGCAGGTGATCTCCTCTCCTTCCTTCCTCTTCTGTCTTTCTACATTTTTTTTTTTAATTTATGCCTTTTTGGTTTTTAAAAATATTGGAGGACATTCAAGCTATAAAAAAGATTGCCATCAACTATAAATTTTTTATAAGTTAGACTTGGATAAATGGCATGTTGTAGGCAATCCTATCTACTTGTGTAGTTGTATCAACTAGTGACTCCACTTTGCATGCCTAGCCTATTATCTTAATAACATATCATTAAGCCCTAAGAGAGTGTTCACTTAAAAATCCTAAACACCTAAGGTGCATCTAGATCTTACAATGCTACTTGGACAACTTAGGGTTCAACTTAAAAAGCCTAAACACCTAAGGTGCACGCGCGCATCTAGAATAGCTTAGCTTCTCAAGGATATGCTATTGAGAGTAGCACATCCACCTTACCATTTTATGATGCTACTGGAGTTGAAGAAATTGTCAGCCATAGGGCTGCTGCTCTGACAAGAGAGATAGAGGATATGAGACAGATTCAAGCTGAGATGCAAGCGGAACTGCGATCATATCGAGCTAAAAATCAGTAGAAAAAAGTGCAGAAGCATGTGCATGAATCACAGGTTGAAGTTGAAGTTGTTATTGGTGTTTGAAGAACAAGTTTTTATTTGAGAACATTAATGTGAACTCTTTTTTGTAGTTGAATTTTATGTTTTAAAAGTTGTTTATATTAATATTTATATTTTATTATGTTTAAAAGTTTGTTTATTTCATTTATTTTATGTTTTAAAATGTTTTAGTATATGTTGATTATGAATATTGTATTAATGCAATTTATTTTGTGCTTTTTATTCAGTAGTTGCAGGTACAAAATATAGAAATGTGCGTGGACAGAGAGCTAGCTGTCAATGTTTTTTAAAATTCCTACAGGTTTTAGGGCGACTTACCGGCTGCCTAGCCATCGGAAACGTCAATATCAGATGATATCTTAAGTCGCCAGAATAAATAGGTAAACAGTCAAAAAATTTTAGCGGTTCTTTGGTGGTTTATGCACCTGAATTTACTGGCGGTTAAACTGCTGGTAAGTTCCGGGGGCAATTCCTACATAAGCCGCTCCTCAATCGCCAATAGAAACACAACGTAAATCTGTCGAAAAACTGCTAGCAAGCCGCCGGAAATTATTTTTGGTGGAAAAAAAATCCGTTGGTATGTGTTTCCTACGCGATTTATACCGGCAAAAAAAAAATTCGTCAGAAAATCACCGGAAATTATAATTTTCGCAGTAAAATAGCTTATTTCTGCCTGAAAAATTCATCGATAATGGATGTTTTTCCTATAGTATATTAGTGGGAGATAAGGATTAAATTAATCCATAAATTTAAAAAAGTTTAAAAAATTGTTATGACTCAAAAAGAATAAGGGGCTTTTTGATTTGCTAAAAAATGAATGCAAAGTATTCCACGTATAGGGATTTTCAAATTGTGAGTGTATAGTTTGCTGAAAATGGGTGGGTGTAAAATGGGTTAATAGGTCGGGTTCGGATCTAGCACGAAACCGACCCGACTAGAATCTAGTCAATTTGAACCCGACTCATTCAATAAACGGGTCAAAAACTTCAACCCAAACCTGGCCCGCTAGCAACCCGAATGACCCTAGCCTGATAAGTTCACTAGTTTTGTTAAAAAGAATTTATAACTTATTAACTATAAAGTTTATATATATATATATATATATATATATATATGTGTGTGTGTGCGCGCGCGTATACACCCACAAGTAAAAAAAAAATATTAATATGATCATTTTTTGGTCAAAAATGATGTTACGAGTCAATCCAAATCCAACTCATTTATAAATAAATCAATACTAATAATATTTTTAATATAATTTAGGTCAAAGTTGAAAAATGTATGAGAGCAATTTCTATTAGTGGTCTTGAACTATAACAATTCTTCAGAAGTTCAAAGCTCAAGGTAAAGCTTCATTTGGGACGGCTTTATTACTATTTCTTAAATCAAATTTTTAGTAAAAAATTAAAATTTTTGTACTAAAATGCTACTTTAAGAAAAAGTAAAAAAATCATCCCAAATGAAACGTGTTCTTGGAGACTTTTTCCTTGTGAATTCTCCTCTCTAAAAAACTTCATGTATTAGGATTCTTTTGGGATAGCTTTCGTACTTTTTTCTAAAACAGCTTTCTAGTCAAGAAATTTTTGTACTAGAAAATTATTTTAGAAAGCAACAAAAAAGTTATTCCAAACGAAGCCTTATGCGACTTCAATATACTCCAGGGCAAGCTGATAAGTGACTTGAGGAGAATATTTGCCGGACGACATAAAGCTTTTGACAAAGTGATTCAAATAGTACCACTAGATTGACTTGGCCCAAGCGGTTCAGTGTCGGCTCAAGATCAACTCAAAGTCATTAGATCCAACCACGATATGAGCTTGATTCGACTAGCTCGATCCGATCTCAATTCGAGTTTGGAGTGTTGCAACCTATAAGATCAAATCCCATTACATGCAGGAGTAATTATAGTTTACCAAATCTCATAGAACTAACTTTATGATTAAAAACAATGAGATTTATAAGGAGGTCAGCAAACATATTGTTGGTATCGACTGTTGATCTTCATCTCTTGACTGCTGAAGAGAAATCGATCCATACAGCACCTGCAAACAATCGTTAGAAAATGGAAACGAGAGAGAACAGAACACAGTTCTTCGGTAAAAGCATTTTCCCATTGTCTTCCTTTGCACTACAGTAACAAATACATATAGAGACTCATTTTTCCTCCGGACAGAGACACCAGCGGCTAAGATTAATTAGTTACAAAGTAGCGGTGATGAATAGAGCATCCGGTCATGTGAGCATATGCAATAGCTGCTCCACTTTCCTGTATCAGACATCATTGCAAATATAAGAGCAAGCACTTATTTAAGCGGCTTGCTTATCATCGACATGGATGATCTCAATATCACCAGCTCTGCCTAAGTCTAATAGAAAGAAACTTTATTTCAGTATGTTTATAATTGCTTGAGCTTCTGTTGTTTTTATGAAAGAATATTGTAGCTGTACTGTCACAATGAAATCAGCAATTCGCATTCTAGAGATCAAGTTCCTCAGCCACATAGCTAGAGTAGAAGCTCCATAGAAGTTCATGAACTAAGGCTTTATTTGGGACGGCTTTTTTATTGTTTCATTCTTAAAATAGTTTTAAGTAAACAATTTTAATTTTCTGCTAGAAAGCTACTTTAAGTAGTAATAAAAAAACCGTCCCAAACGAAGCCTATTGCTTCACTCTTCAAATATGCAGTTCATGTAGCCATCATTAAGATGAGAAATTATTCTAAGCGGACACCGAACGGTGAGAACCTTCCGGATTTGCTACGCTTTTGCTGTGTTTTTGCAAATACTCGGTAAAAGTGTAGCAAATATTCAATTATGAATATTTAATGAGTATTTGTTAAGTATTTGCTAAGCTTCTACTGAATATTTACTAAATAATTAAATATTTGGTGCGCTTTTACTGAGTATTTGCAAAAACACAATAAATACTCATTAAAAGCTCATTCATAATTGAATATTTGTGTATTTTCACTGAGTTTTTGTAAAAGCGCAGCAAATACTCAGTAAAAGTGCAACAAATCCATACGATTCTCGTCGTTCGGTGTCCGCACATAATAATTTCCTCATTAAGATATATACTGATACAGATTTCAAATCACCATTATACCCGGCAAAATTAGAGTCAGCATGCTAAACCCCTGCAAAGTATCCACTCTCATATAGACAAGCATGTCAGCAACTTAATCATCTTGTCCTTGATTAAACTAATACGTACCAAACATTTTAACAGCTATAAATCAAAATGAGCTATAAATGCCAAACAATTTTGAAGGAATCCTTGGAAGATGCAAAAGAAAATATCTCATTGAATAAAAGTATTCGCTCTTCTGTTAAATCTTTTTGCAGCCAATCTAACTTTGAAACATTCAATCATTCAATTAGAGTCGTTCTTAGCCTTGAAAATCCAATTACATCTAACAGCCATATAACTTGCAGAAGTTCAACAATGTCCCATACATTATTATGACAGAATTTCATCTTTAATGGAGCTAAACCACATCTAAGACTAAAACTAGATATAGCTTCACAATATGTCACTAAGTCAATAACTTATCCACGATCAAAATCACTCACCCAAATAAACAAGATAATAATATGAAATAGCAGAACTTTGCCTGTGGATCTTCTCGGTGGCAAATCAGTTATTGTTGGAGGATTATCTATATAAATTTCCATCATCCACATTATGATGATTGTCTAGAACTAATGGTACTGTAGGATGTTATTTATATGTGGAATTTAATTGTGTTGATCAATTAAATTGTTCCGTTGCCTCGGATCTCAGTTCAGATTATCGTGCATGCTGAGGGGTGTGGGTTTGCAAATTTTATTTTATTTTATATATAAAGTCTTGGCGTTGTGTACCCGAGCACCCCGTCGCAGTGTACCCGCACACCCAGGCGTTGTGTACCCACACACCCCGGCGCTGTGTACCCGAGCGCTCCAGCACTGTGTTTCCAACCACCACAATGTTGTGTGACGCCACAGCGTTGTCGGTTTGAACATCGCAGCATCATGATAACAGAGGCTTGAGTGCCGCAACGCTGCAAGGCGAACTATACAATTTTCTTTCTCATTTTTTCAAAGGGTTGCGTCCCTTGATGTTATTAACTTGACTTTCTCTTGTGTTTTGAGTGTGAGAACAGTGTAAGAGAGAAAAGAAGCAAGGAGAGAGTGAGAGAGAAAATAGTTCTACACTTATTTATCCCTTTTCACAGTAGATTTTTTAGTGTGGAGTGACTCCGTTGTTTTTTTTCCCGATTTTAGATTTTTCCATATTAAATCCTGATGTCTTTTTATTTTACACTGCTTATCTATTTTCTTGTATGTTTAGTTGTGGCGATTAACACTGCATCCCCAACATAGAAATCAGTACAACAATCTATTTTGTAATTGTTGAAGAAATTTAACCGTCTCAAATTGTTCATTAGGAACAACCTTTGTCTCAACATGCTCATTAGAAACTTCAATATGTTTATAATCCACATCACCAACATCCAATTCCAAAAAATTTCGGTTAGTACTCCACAATTTTAGGACCACTAATAAAGCATCAGAACCTTGATCCTTTAGAATGCTGATCAGAATGACCAATAAAAAGTTATTTGTTTTGATGGTTTTGCCCCATAAATGTTCAAGTAAGTTTGTGCCACTCATCATACTCCTCATCATAGTACCCTTAACGGTATGATTATGATTTTCGGCAACACCATTTTTCTCAGGACTGCCAAGCATAGTGTATTGTCAAACATTCTCACACTCTTTTAAGTATTTTGCAAATGGTCCGTTATGTTTATCTTAATAATCAGCACCATAATTTGATCCAGCAACCTTGATGGCTTTATTGTTAGTTTTGTGTGGAATCTTATTGTGTCGATCAATTGGGTTATAATGTCGACTCAAACCTCAAATCCGTCGGTCAAGTTCAAGGAGGAGCTCGCTTGGAGGTTGCAGAGGGGAAAGGGAGCCCTAGCTCGATGGTTTGGGGGCAAAAATTCGAAAAAAAATTTTTATGTTCGTATAGTCATATAGCGTTACGGTGTCATGCACTAAAGCGTTGCAGCACTGTACCCTCGAGTGTTGCAGTGTCGTAGAATGCAGCACAACGGTGCTACAATTTTGACTTAGATATAGAGAGTGGAGCGTTGTGGCACTCCTGAGCCAACATCGCGGCCCTACAAGTCATGAAACTGGAAAGTTTTCTTTCTCATTTTTCATGTTTATCTTGAAGGTTTGCATACCTCGATGATGTAGAAGTGTGCCTCTTTGTTAGTTTTGAGTGCAAAATGGTGTAAAGAGTGAAGTGAGACAAGGAGAACGAGAAAGAAAAAGACATACAATTTCTCCTAGTGTTTATAGTACATTTCTTTATATGATATGACTCAGTAGTTTTTGTCCAAATTTCATATTTTTCCACATTAAAACCCTGTGTACTTTTCAACTCTTTTTTTTTTCTTGTTGGTTTTTTGTTGCATGATTTACTTCCCAACATTTATCTTATTATTTCTCAATTCCTAATTTGAAAAAATTTTGAACTCAGATAATATTTCACACTTCTCTTTAATCAAATAAAGGAAATCATAACAAAAATCATTATTAATTAAAGTAAGAATATACTTATTATCATAGAATGTAAAAGAGTATGCTCTACAAATATCTGCATGGATCACATTTAGAAGGCCAGAGCTATGGTTAGCAATTTTCTTTTTAAGTAATACTTTTTCTTAACCTTAATGCCGTCCCAAGATCATTAAAATTTAAAGAAGGCAAAAAATTATCTTAGTTACTCTTTTTAACTTTTCTATCACACAATCTACCATGTCTCATAAGAGACAAATTTTCTTATGCAGAAGATCTCTTAGAAGAAACGAGAAATTATTCCGTGCGGAGTCTGGACGGGAAGAACCATCAGGACATGTGTGTTTGCACAATTTGTACAAATTTATACACAATGTGTATCAACTTTTTGTACGCACTGTTTGTACACAGTATGTACACTCACAGTCCAAACGGTTCTTCCCGTCCGGATTCCGCACGGAATAATTACTCCTTAGAAACACCCAGGCAGTCAGCTCTTTTGTGGCCTAATTTCATACAGAAGAAGCATTTCTTCTCAAAACTCTTCTTATCAGTACTTGTGACACTCAGTATTCTCGCAATCTGATTCTGATCTTTACCATGCTTCTTTCCCACTTTTGGGTGCATGAAATTGGATTTAGCAAAATTTGGTTAACCAGAAATAACACAAAGGAAACTAGAATTTTTATCTTTCTTGATCTTTTCCTCCTAACCGCGCACTTGGAAATGAGATCATTAATAGTCTTGATTTTCTTCTGAAGTCGTAAGTAGTTTTGATTTGGGAGAAGTACTAACAGATTGTTAACAATAAAGGAATCCACCATCATATAGGTGTTAATCTTAGATTAGATACAAACAATCCTAAGGATACAATCTTTAAACCCCCCTCCAGATTTATCATAACATTTTCAGACCCTTGATATATTTGTCCTAATTTTGATTTATTGCAAATAAATCACTCCATTTCAGAAAGATCTCCTCAATAAAATCTTGACCTTTACAGTCAAAGAATTTTCGGCCTGCATTAGAACAGGAAAAAGCATAAATAGGAAATGATAATATTTAAGATGGGGGTGTAAAAGAGTTGAACCGAGTTCAAGTCATCCCTGGCTTGAGCTTGAGCTTTAGCTTGATTAATAAATCAAATTTGAACTCGTGCAATATTCAAATAGTTCGAGGCCGCTCACAATTACAGTTGATTGTATCATTAAGCACTAAAAGTATTACAGTTGATTGTATCATAACACAGAATCGCTAAGCACGTTGGCAACCACTGGTGGTGCTTCCTCTTGTTCTGTTTGGTGGCCTTGTTTATGATGATGGATGTTGCTTGTCCCAATTGAGTTTTTATTTATGTGGATTGTTTCTTACTTCCTCCTCTGGATGGTTCGTGCCTGGCGTCTAGGTTGGTTGTAGGAAGCTTGTGCCAATTAATCAGCCTGGCTAGCTTCTTCGCCTTCTTCATTGTTTGATTTATTGTAATCTTACTTTGTTCTTAATTTGACCTTAATAATAAACTGTCCTTTTTATTATATATAAAAAAAACGATGCACATAATAGAGAGTTTTCATGAAATGGCAGCGGCAAAAATCACCAAGCTAATTTGTAAACTCAGGCGAAATATAACATCCAGCGAGATAAGCATTTAAGTAACAACAAAGCCAAACAAAAACAATGAAGTAATTGCATTATCGAGATATAAATCAGAAAGAATTGTAAGAAACAATCCAAAAAAAAAAATCCACTTGTGAACCCATAAATATGTAGTAGCTGAAGGTTGAACTCATAAAGTTTCCAAATTGTGATAAATAACAACAGAAGCCTCCAGCAATTAGCAAGTGAAAATACACAGAAACAGAAGCAAACTCAGAAGCAATACAAATTCATTTGAACCAAACAAGCTTCTTCCAAAATGCAAGGGGAAGGTGAGAGTGAAGAGTCAAATAGAAGAGCTTATTGGAGAAAATATTTTAACCATCCACAGACTAAGTAGAGAAAGCTGGTTGATGGATGTAGATGCCAAGAATTTGAGCCACACAGGAATGGTTAGCACAGTGAGGCAAGGATTAAATCAAATTATCAAAAAAGGTTTCATTTGGGACGACTTTGTTGTTGCTTTTTAAAGCAGCTTTCTAGTAGAAAAATATTAATTATTGAATTAGAAAGCTGTTTTAAGAAGCAGCAAGAAAGTCATCCCAAACGAAATCAAACTCACTCTTTTTTCTTCAAAATCGCAACCAAACCAATCGACCATATGACTTCAAAAAGTTTCTGTAAGTGTTATGCCATTGAACCATAGGTCAAAGAAGAAAAAAATATTACTTTTTTGTAGGCATCAATAATAAAAGAATAGGAATGGGGATAAGGGGCTCCTTTAATTTGCATGAGCGCATTTTTAGAGTTGAAGAAGCCCTTCAGCTTCACATATATGATAATTGAGAAATGAACATTGCTGGTGCATTTAACAATCCAATTGATAAAGATAGTAGAAAAAACTTGGATTAATGAGTCTTTTGTATAAGAAGTATAGATTCACATTATCATAAGCAATTTGAAGATCAATTTTGGCATAGAAGCGTTTAGAAATATTAATATGTTCAGTCAAGAAAAATATCATAAAATCTCACCTTCTAAGTTATGATTCAGAGCTTCATGAGATGGATCAATTTTAATTTAATCAGATTTTGCCTGAAGTATCATACAAACCTCGACAATGAGACGAGACGATACACAAAACTTTGACTAGGAATGGAGATAAGGGGAGAAAGAATAGTAAAGTCTTTCTTATTGTTACGTGCTAGAAAATTTGAATTTATAGAGTGTATATTTTATGGCTCAATATTGTACAAAAATTCAGCACGTACAGAGAAAAGTTGTAAGATCAGAAATTTTTATATGAAAAAACTCAAAAAAGGAAGAAAAAAACTGAGCCCTAACACAGTTGAAAAAAATCCATTATATATTAGATGATATAAGAATCTTCCATTCCTCATAATTAAAGAAGAGTGTATAATTTGAAAACAAATGTTTGGATTTTTTGGAGAGAGATTACAAAAATCAAGTATTCACAGATGGACAGTTAATACCTAACAACAGTGCTTGATTTTATTTATAGGGATTATAGAAGTTTGATGTCCACATAAAGATAGTTAATACCTAACATTAGGATTAAATCTTGATAGAAATCTGGAGATGGCGGCGATTGCTAGTAATGGTCGTCGGTGGTGATATTATGTGGTCGTCGTCAACACCGATAGCTGAAAAATGCAAAAGAGCTCTCTAGTTTTCTCCTTTTTCCTCCCCTTATGTGGAGAATGTAGTTCTATTTATAGGTTTTTTTGGATGAAAATTTTGATAAATTGAAGCATAATTCAAAGCATTCCCTCATACGATTCATATCGTTTCATTTGATCAAAAATCAATTTTTTCATTATTTAAGTGCCTTACTGATGTCGGAATTGAGTGATCTTAGGTAGTGGTGTAAGTGAGCCAAACCGGCTCGCAAGCTGGCTAGAACAATACTTGTTAATGAGCTCGCGAGTCAAGCCTATTGAGTTTAAATTTGAACTCGAGTTTGAGCTTAGCCCAACTCAACCTGAAAATTCATCGAGCGACAATTAAATAATTACTATAAAATTAGTCCTAATACAAACATTAGATTTTTAAAGAAACCCTTATTTCATGAAAGGTTTGGTGACAGCTATTGAACTCATTTCTAGCTGAGGTCATCTGAATTATAGAGACCCTGAAGTACAATCATCTAAGCACCAAAAATCTGAGACTACAATCAACATATTCAGCACAACCCTAAACTACAATCAACTAACCAAGTGCACTATCTCTTTCAGTGCACTTATCAGACCCCCCCCCCCCCCCCCGGGGCGACTTCAATCATTGTCTAAATCACTTCATTGGGAGCTTCATATATCAAAGTTTTCATCACTGGACCCTTCAGCCAATGATTGACCTGTTTGACTCAGTTGAGCTAGCCCAACCTAAACTAATTGATCAAGCACCTTCTCTATCTAGAATTAAACCTCAGTTTGCATCTGAACTTTACCAAACTCCTCTAGACTCAACTCTTAATGATTTGGACATGGATGGTCACCTCAACCCAGTCAATAATTGACTTGGTCAACTGAACCCGAGTCTGATTAAAC
The DNA here is from genome assembly GCA_022539455.1 of Dendrobium nobile. Taxonomy (NCBI): domain Eukaryota; kingdom Viridiplantae; phylum Streptophyta; class Magnoliopsida; order Asparagales; family Orchidaceae; genus Dendrobium; species Dendrobium nobile. The sequence goes on from CM039718.1 coordinate 54,325,831, forward strand.
CTAGGCCAATCTTGGTCAAACTTACATCTACAATCAAATCAACCTCCTATAAACATTCAAACCTATCCAATTGCATGCTTAAATTGGGTTGCTCTCTTCATCAGTTAAACTTTGATGAGGTTGACTTAGTCAACTCATCAAGGATGGTCAAAACCCAAACATACACTTGGCCCTTCATACAAACATCTACATTCCTCCAAACCTCATGATGTTAATCTCAACAGCATGCAAACCTCCCCAAAAGTCTATCCCAGTCAGCCTTAACCAATTAACTGGTCAGAATAGCCAACAAAACCCAAAAATACCTTATGGTAGTCAAACCACATTAAACTTGCATTTTTCCTCCAAATCCTCTTGCTTAAGCTATTCAAATTGACCCTAACACTACAGGAAATTCAGTTATTACCGGCGGTCTTATAGCCATCAGAATTACCAGTGATTTCGTCGGTGGTTTGACCCCCGATATTAATCGACAGTTCTTAAAAAACCACCGTCGGAATTAGCAGCGGTTTAATAACCACGGGCTGTGGCGCCGGTTTAACTTAATATCGGCGTCTTAAGTGGCGGCTAAGGCCGCCGGTATTATGTATTTAATTTATGGCGGTCTAAACCGTCGAAAAAAACCCTAAATTTACCCATCCCGAGCCTTCCTCCTCACTTCTTCGCATTTTCTCTCGCTGCTACAGACCTCGCCCCCTTCTCGCGATCGCGCCTCCTGTACAGGAATCCAGCACTGACAACCTCCCTTCGGCCGAAGATCTCGCCCCCAAGCCGAACCCCTCTCCTCTCCGGTCTCCTTGAGTCGCACACCTCGAACTTCTTCTCCAACCATCGGACTCGTCCACCTCCTCTACCCTAGTCACCGGCTCTCCTCTTTGTTGTAGGTAAAATCCTTGCGTTCAAATTCTAGGTAGTTTGACCAAGTATTTCCTTATTTCAATTGGATTACATCAAAGATCAACCTTAAGCCCATATATTTTTTATTTTAGTCATCAATGTTCTCACTAGACATTTGAAAAGGTTGTAACTTGGTGTATGCTTTTTGCTGATGTATTATTCTTGTTGACAAGGCTATAGAGGGATTACGTGTGTTCAAATGATAACATTTCGAGTGCATTTGCAATAGATATGTATGTAGGAGCTATTACTTGTGTTCAAATGTAAGGTAGTTTGACCAAATATTTCCTTATTTCAATTGGATTACATCAAAGATCAGCCTTAAGCCCATATATTTTTTGTTTGTCATGAATATTCTCACTAGACATTTAAAATGATTGTAATCTGGTGTATGCTTTTTGCTGATGTATTCTTCTTGTTGATAAGGCTAGAGAGGTATTACTTGTGTTCAAATGATAACATTTCGAGTGCATTTTGCAATAGCTATGTATGTAGGAACTATTGCTTGTGTTCAAATGCAAGGTAGTTTGACCAAATATTTCCTTATTTCAATTGGATTACATCAAAGATCAGCCTTAAGCCCATATCTTTTTTGTTTTAGTCATGAATGTTCTCACTAGACATTTGAAAAGGTTGTAATCTGGTGTCTGCGTTTTACTGATATATTCTTCTTGTTGATAAGGCTAGAGAGGGATTACTTGTGTTCAAATGATAACATTTCAAGTGCATTTGCAATAGAAATGTATGTAGGAGCTATTACTTGTGTTCAAATGCAAGGTAGTTTGACCAAGTATTTCCTTATTTCAATTGGATTACATCAAAGATCAACCTTAAGCCCATATCTTTTTTATTTTAGTCATGAATGTTCACACTAGACATTTGAAAAGATGGTAACCTGGTGTATGCTTTTTGCTAATGTATTCTTCTTGTTGATAAGGCTAGAGAGGGATTACTTGCCTTCAAAAGATAACATTTCGAGTGCATTTGCAATAGCTATGTATGTAGGAGCTATTACTTGTGTTCAAATGCAAGGTTGTTTGACCAAGTATTTCCTTATTTCAATTGGATTACATCAAAGATCAACCTTAAGCCCATATCTTTTTTGTTTTATTTCAATGAAGGTTCAAAATGAGATGCAAGAAAAGTTGTGATCCTATAGAGATAAAAATCAAAAGAAAAAAAAGCAAGAGCAGCCACATGCATCACCAGACAGCGAGGACACGGAGGATGATTAATACTCTTATTTGTTTGATGAACTTATGATGAACTTATGTGTGAACTTATTTGGTTTAAACATATGATTTGATGAACTTGTTCTGTGAAATTAATGACTTTATTTATTTCTTTAGTTTGATGAGTTTATTTGTTTTGATGAACATTATAAAATTTATAATAGTTGTGATTGATTATAGTGGCGTGTTGCCCATATTTGTCAAAGCTTTGTTGTCTATTCTATGCATGTTTAGACTTTAGGGTAAAATTCAATAAATTAAAGGGGAGACTGCCATTTTTTTTTTTAGATGCTACAGGTTTCCGGTGGCCAACTGGTAGTTAGGCCGCCGAAAAACTCGATACCATATGGCTTTCTAAAGCCACCAGAATTTCACTGAACTCGTCGATAATTACTGGCAGTTACCCGGCGATGCTCCGATGGTTTAGCCGCCAGTTTTACCGACGGTTTTGACAACCGGTACACCGCTGGTAACTAACCGGCGGTCACCAACGTTACCACTGCTGGAAATCACCGGCCGTCCCAGCCGCCGGTTATTAAAGCCATCAGAAAATGGCCGCTGGAAATCGTTTCCTACGCGATTTTTATCGACAGTTTTTGTGCCACCAAATAGCCGCCAGTTTTTTTATAAAAACGTTGAAAATCAATCATTAACCACCGGAAACAACTGTCGGTAATTCCTGAATTTCATGTAGTGTAAAACTTCTCTAAATACCGTATCAGCCCATCACAACCCTTGGTTTGACTTGAAATGTCAAGGTGGTCCCCTTCAATGTGAACTCACCCAAAGATTTTCCTAGGTTGTGCAACCACCTCTTATGGTTCCTAACAAACTAGCTAGGACACCTATTGGTCATCCAATGGACCCCTATGAGCAATCCCAGCCATTAAATTGAGCCCCATTGCATAGAATAGGGTAGAACCATTGAAACCTTTATTCTCTTCTCTTTTTTTTTTCCTTTCCAATGCGCCTCCAAGCTAGCTCTCATTTCATTTTGCTTTCTCAAAGGTTCCTTCATATTTCTAAGGCTTCCTTTGGTCAATTGGAAGCTATCAGCAGCAAGGATTAAAGGTAGCAGTGAGTTTGTCCTTCCAACACTCCAAAACTCCTTTTATAAGCCTCCTCCAAGCTTCCATCCTTCATCAAAGTTACTCTGTAGCTCACAAGGAAGAAAAGAGTCTTCAAACTCCCTTTGAGATAGCTTGTGTGGAGGTATTTTTTAAACCCTAAGAGTTTATCAAGGATTTTAAATAACTCACAAACCATTACATTAAATGCACTTAAAAGTATTCCCCATTCCTTCTTCAATCCCACTCGGCCCTTCCTCTGTTTAAAAGTTTAATCCATTTGGTCCATTATATAGCAAGCTTAAAGCTTTCCTAAATATAGGGTTTTTGATTTTCTAGCAAAGAAGATAAAATCATAGCCATTTATTCCTTTTATTTGCATTAAACGGTTGTGATTTTGCTTATTATTGAGTCCATCTGACCCGCCATAATAATCCAAACCATGGGATCTAATCCCAACCATCGGATTAAAGTCGTGTTTGATCGAACGATGTTTGTCTTCCTGTGACTCATTTAAGTGATACAATCAGCTGATCGTTGTCGTTTGAGCATGCCAATCGCACACTATCACATGTAAAAATCCAAAACATTTAGCACAACCACTAGCTAGAATTATCCTAAGTTATTGATTAAATCTATTTAAACCATAATTTGCTTGAGACCATTTGGAGCCCCTATCCCTCTGTCTTGAATTTTGAAATTCATAGGTCAAGTTTTGACCTAAATGTTTCAAAATTTATTTATTTATTATTTTTTTAAAGCACAATATTTATTTAATAAAAAAGAGAGGGTTACAACAACGATAGACCAACAGCCTGTGGTACAAATAGTAAAAACCTATAAAACCAAACAGAGAAGGAGAAGCAGCGAATAGGGATTCAGGAATGGAGGCCCCCTACACCAACATCGCAACCAAACATGGACCATCCTTAGGTGTCAGCTATACGAACACAGTCCAGAATCCACCAAGAAATAAATTGAGGCACCCAAGTTGCCAACCAGCCCAGCCAGCAAGGGGAAGCAGGGGGCCTCCTCATCATTATCCAGCAACATTCTAAAACTACTAAAAAATAGCAAAAAATAAAAAACACACCCTATTTCTTCTTGCCTTTACTTTTATGCTTCATTCCACCCGCATTTGGAAACTCACGATCGATCGAGTGTTCTACTATTCCTCCTCAGAATCCTAAAAATCCATTTCTTCCCCACCAGAAGGAGAAGAAAAGGAATCCTCCAAAATCAACCAATTAGTTTGAAGCAAAATAGAGTTTTTCCCAGACTTAGCCATATGAGCTTTCATTTTAACATTAGACATAACTGAAATATGGATATTAAAAAAATTAACATTGACCTCAAAGCCATCATTAGGAGTTAAATCCGATTGATCATGAATCTGCATATTGGATGCTAGGTTAACAGAAGAAGAAACAGCATCCGGAATCACGACAACATGTGGAGAAGATTCCACATAATCAATCAATTTTCGACAAGGAGAAACAGGAGAACCAGAAGGCTCAGCACCCACACAAGGCACATCATTCACAGCCAAACCGATGGGGCAGACACATTATCTATAGAAGATAAAGCAGGTTTAGAATTCAAATCGCAATTCAATGCACCAACCTCACTCGAACATAACCACGAAACTTGGGCAACAAGAGCCACCCCCACCAAAACCACTATAGAGTCCAGTTGTACTAAATTAGAATTAGAAATAACAGGATTAACCCCCTCAAAAACCATAACATTCTCAGTGATATTCATAGTAGGGACTAATTCTAAAGGGACAGTAACCACAGCATTCACAAAATCTCCCAAAGCAGGGATCGGCACAACAGGGGAAGGGTGGGAAGGATGAATTAAACAGGATTATCGGAAACCTTGTTAGAATTAGGCAGATCATCCAAAGGAGGAGGGCGATAATTCCCAACTGCATGTCCAATACTTTTACAAGAAGCATAAAAATGAGGGAACTCATCCATAACCACTTGCTGAACATAACTGAACTTCTCAGAGCCTAACCACACCTTGTCTACATAGGATTTAGTGATATCCAAATCCACTAAAACACGAGCTAAAGATGGTTTGGATCTAATAGAAGTGGCAGAATCAATTTTCAAAGGTTTGTTAAAAAGAGAGGCCAAACCGTGAAGAATACGGGGGGAAAAGATGTGAGGACGCAATTACGAAAAGGATACCCAAATCGGGATCATCGACGACTCAACACCAACATCTATAATGGGAGATCACTTGGTAAGCTTCATGTAGCAATTATAAACCAAATACGATCTATGACAGAAGATTCTATAGTAATCAAGGTCATTTTCCAGCTTGATAAGAATATGCAACAGATCCAACAGGGTGATCAAAACCTCTCCATTCAGCTTGAGGTTGAAAAATAATCTATGAATGGTATTAAGAGAGGGTCATTTGGTATGAAAAAAATCAACTAACGAGAATGATGATGTTGCCAAATCATCAGTCTACATATGAATGGCATGAATTCCACAGTGTCTACACTAATAAGTTCATAAGGAGAATTTGAAATCATCAACGGAAAAGGTTCCTAATGAATGTGCCTTTGAATCGTCAGAAAGCCCTTCATGTTATTCTTTGCACATCTATTGCACCCCTATTGCTTGTAGAGGATGGACATATTTCCTTGAAATCTTGCAAATAACATAATATATGTGTATCTATATTCATGAGGGATGGGCCATTTTTTTGTAGTATCTCCATTATCGTCGATTGTAGAAGCACTGCTACATCTATCACTAAGCACTTCATACATGTTTGCTAGTGAACTTATCATAGTTCATAATCTCCTTGTAGTCACTTGTAAGCAAAGTTCATAATCTCCTTGTAGTCACTTGTAAGCACATTGTTACTTGCACTAGTCAAAGTAATTCATGATTTTGGTGACTGCCCGCCTCGTCGTAGGCGCCGCACCGGGGTCCCATCCCACCATGCGCAATAAAGGCGTGCATGGGCGGTTTTCCGGTCCGCCGCCAACTCCGAGGACAAGAATCTGAGTTTAGGAAATCCATACCTTCACGGGGTTGGTGAAGTCGGCGAGATGCACGAAAATCTTCTCTTCTTTTTTTTTTTTTCTTTTTTTTCTTTTTCTTTCTTTTTTCTTTTTCTAAAAACTCCAATCTTTTTTTTTTTCACAGTAATGATAAATAAAAATAACAAAAACTAATACTAGTAATTAACAATGCTGATAGCATACTAAATAAAGCTTATGCTAATTACAGGAAATGGAAATAAACAAACTAGAATATAAGATTAAAAAAAAAATTGTTGTTTGGTTGTAAGAGGAAGGGGATTTGGAAGTATATGTTGTTAAGGAATTGCTGAAATGATTCTAGCTGTAGGTCTTCAAGTGAGTGTGAGCAAGAGAATCGTCTTCATGTGAATGGGAGCAGGCCACATGAATTAGAGCAGGAGAAATAAGTGTAAATGGGTTGCGAAGTTCAGATTTTGTGTGAAAAGAGCAATGGCAGCTGCTGTGTTGCTCTCGGCTATTAAAATGAGGGAGGTAGAGAGACAAACAGAGCAGATGGAGTGTCCGTTTGGAGGTTCTGCAGGAGCTGAAGCCGAATGAGATACACATATATTATGTTATTTGCAAGATTTCAAGAAAATATGTCCATCCTCTACAAGCAATAGGGGTGGAATAGATGTGCAAAGAATAACATGGTGAATATAACAACTACTTATCAATCACAGACATGGAAGAATCGACGAGGAGTGTCATCCATCTGATAATCGGTATTAACTTACATAGGATCAATCACAAGGATTCATGATGATTGAAATTTCTGCACCTCACTCATAAGCAATAATCAACACAAATAAATATTTTGATGATGTTGCCAAATCATCAGTCTACATATGAATGGCATGAATTCCACAGTGTCTACACTAATAAGTTCATAAGGAGAACTTGAAATCATCAACGGAAAAGGTTCCTGCTGAATGTGTCTTTGAATTGTCAGAAAGCCCTCTACAAATGTGTTGATGATACAGTAGTCCCCACGAGCATTGAAAAGCTGCATATGATAAGTATGAGAGGTACCGGTATTTCGTAGTGCCATTTGGCGGCAAAACCACTCGGTTCAGAGGGCCCCGAGTCATAACCGTTTATCCTGCGGTGCCATTTGGCGGCAAAACCGCCGGTTAGAGGACCCGTACCACGTCCTTACTGGCAGGAGATTATTTGAGAATGGATCCTAGTGATATTTTCGACTAGGTATTTGGCTCTATGTAAGCTAGAGTAAATTTTGATTTGTCCACCCCGGCAAACTGTTGCGGAGGGTGGATGAGTTTTGTGCTTTAAGTGTTTCGTGGTTAGATTTCAATTTTAAATATTTTTGGGATTTTAAGATTTTGATTTTTTTTTTTTTGGATTTTTGTGGGTATTTGGAATTGAGTTTGAAAGACATTTGAAATTATTTATGGACCCCTCCGGTTAATATTTTCGTTCAACACGGTCATCATTGGGGTGTTCGGGGTCATTTCTCTTTTATTGATTGAATCTTGTCAACTCGACCAAGCTGTTGACAGAGGATCGGATTTCGTAGGCTTTATGCCTTTGTTAGTGAATTCATATTATTATAGGCTTTGAAGGCCTAATATGAATGTATTAAAACAAATATTATGGTCGTCACGATCACATATGACATGGAAGAATCGACGAGGAGTGTCATCCGTCTGATAATCGATACTAACTTACATAGGATCAATCATAAGGATTCATGATGATTGAAATTTCTACACCTCACTCATAAGCAACAGAGAACTGAAAAGGAACAGCTAAGGCCTGTATTTTCTGATCCGAGATCCAAAGGGAAGGCAAGCCACGAAAGGAGGATGCCCTAAGCTCAAGAAAATCAATGACTGAAGAAAAGCCCACAAGAACATCTAAAAATGAACGCAAAGAAGATAAACCCCCTAAAAAACCAGGGTCGCAAAGCTTTGGCGTCATTTCGGCACGCGCTAGAAAGGGAAAAAACCAATAAACCAAAAGCAAAACTAGAAAAGTAAGGCAAATTCCCTGGAAAATGCAAAGATGATCGGAGCCGCCGAGGCGAGCAGCCCAACAAAGTAGAACTGCGCCGGAGGAAGCTAGGGCAAAGCCCTAGTGTAGCGGGCAAAACGATAAAGCATTCTAAGTCTCTAATGTTTCAAAATTTATGTTGATCATTCCATATAGATTTAGGGCATCATATTATTGTACTATGTTTACATTATTGCAAGGGTTAGATACATTGATTTACAAATCATGATGAACACTAGAGATACCTAGGAAAAATTATTTAGGGTTTTGTTTAGATAACATAGGATAATTCTAGGAAAATCTTCTCACATCCAATAAGGATGAAACTCAAATATAGCACAGTTACATTTTGCACCCTAAAAATTAATTCCATAGCAATTTGAATTCATTAAGATGATTAATTAAACAAACCTAAAATTAGCCTCTATATTGGGAGTGGTTTTTCTAAAATTTGTAATAATTCATACAAAAATCCTAAAAATTTAAAATAAATTGCAATCAACCTTAAATAAATTCTACAAATCAATGAAAATTAAAATATCACTTTAATTTTAATTAAAATTTAATTATTATTTAATTAAACCCTTAATTAATTAATAATTAAATAAAATCATAAAAACAACAACAACAACATCATCAAGCCTTTATCCCACTACGTGGGATCGGCTACATGAATCCTTTTTCTCCATTGTGTCCTATTAAAGGTCAAATTCTCATTTAAATCTAATAAAGAAAGGTCGTTCCTAATATTTTCTAACCAGATCTTTTTAGGTCTGCATCTACCTTTCTTAACGTAAGTCAAATCTAATACCTCTACTCTCTTAACCGATTCATTGGAAGGCCACCGTTTTATGTGACCAACCCATCTAAGGCGACTCTCTTTAATCTTATCTACTATTGGAGCTACTCCAACCTTTTCACGTATATGCTCATTTCGTATCCTATCTCTAAGGGTAAAGCCACTCATCCACCTGAGCATCCTCATCTCTGGCACACTTAACTTAATATTATGCTTCTCTTTTAATGGCCAACATTCAGCACCATAAAGCATTGCAGGCCTCACTACCATCTTATAGAATTTTCCCTTAAGTTTGAGGGGTACTTTTCTATCACACAACAAGTCCGATGCATTCCTCTACTTCAACCATCCAACTTGAATTCTGTTGATAATATCCCCATCTATTTTCACAATCACTCTGAACAATAGATCCAAGATATCTAAAACGTGTACTCTTATTAATGACTTGATTGCCAAAAGTCACAATCCCCTCACTAGGTCTATTACTACTAAAATTACACTCCATATATTTCATTTTTTTATCTACTCAAGCGATTGGCTGTGACCCCATTCAAAATCAAATAAAATAAAATATTAATCATATTAACCCCATTTTTTTAGGGATTGGTCCATTGGTTAATCCTAACTGATGACCTTAATCACTTGTTCATTTAACTTAATTTGGTTAATTGATTATCAACCTTAAGTTCTTATGTAAGAAAGAGGTTTTAAATAATTAAATAAATGCTTTAAAATTAAAAAAAAAATCAACTAAAATTTAATAATTATAAAATACATAAATAAATATAAAGTATTAATTAAAATTTCAAATAAAAATAAATAATAAAACATGAATAATTAAATAAAATTAATTAAAAGTTCAATGAATCATTAAAAATTTTAAATAATTTGAATAACAATTAGTGAAAAATAAATAAATTTTAATTCATATAAACTAAATTAATTTGATAATTCATTTGATTAAATTTATTTTTATTAAATGAATTACATAATAAATATTAAATAAATAATTAAAAGATCTTTCATACTTTAAGTATGATTTCTTGGGAGGACATATTAACATTGGATTTAAGAGGTCCATACATAATTTTAAGTAACCAAAAGACCCTCATGTGTTGTGTACAACTCTTTTTAGGAAGATACTAACACATTATATTGGATGATCTTTAATAAACCATTAATAAATTATCAATAAATCAAAAAATCGTTATAATTCATGCATAGTTCCTTTTGGAGAGCATGTATGTATTAGATTCATAAGATTTTCTCTCCCCTCTCCTAATAAATCATTAATAAAATGCAAGGACTTTATGCAACCAATTCTATCATTTATGGGAAAATTGCTGCATTATAATTATAAGTTAGTGGTTTTTATACTTTGAACTCACCAATTTACATAAATTTTTAAAATTAAATAATAAATTCCATTTTTTAAAATATAAATAATAAAATACTAAATCATTAACACTTAACTTTAAATTAAAAATTCTCTTTGACCTGTAATAAACAAAGCCCTTCAAATAAAATAACTTAAACAATAAATCCCCTTTGACATATCAAAGCCACACAACATTTTTCACAAACTATAAATAATTTGCTATGACAACTAATTTTAGCCTAGGCTAAGCTAGTGGTTTGGTTTAGTTTGCTTGGGGAGTGCCTTGCCTAGAGGGTATTCATGTTTGGTATGTTTACTTTCTGTACTCTGGAGGATGTCATATTTACTTTATATTGGTGCACATTTGGAGTAGGCTCTTAGGCCGCTTTACTTTCCTATATACACTCGCACAATATTATAAATTTTGATATATTTCTCTTTATATTCCTGCAAAAGTAGAATGTACTTAGGCAATGATATAAATATAATGGTAAATATAAATATTTTAGGAATTTGTATAGCTAGATTGAGTTATACAGTGTCAAGAATTGTAAAAGATTTAAAAATGTTTGTTTATATACATATATAAGTTCTAAAAGGAAATGTTTCTTCTTCTTTTAACGATTATTATTTTCAAAGAAATAGAAATTCAGGCTTGTTGTTGGTGGAGCTTAATCACATTTACTTTATAGCAGATACTGGGTTGTACTCTAAAAATTATCAATGAATAAAAGTTTTATTTATACATTATTGTTCACATATCATTTCATTGCACGATTATATATATGTTGTAGATTTCTTATTATAAAGTTTTCTAAATTATAACTCATTGATTCCTAGGACAGAGCTTATCAAATCCTTCATTCATACGACGATTATTTGTGATTAGAATTGTTAGCTTATAACTCACTCTAGATAGGTATAAGTCCAAATTGTATACATCATCAGTCTCTGCACATCTTTCTTGCTCTATCCTTCCAAGAAATCTAAATCAGCTTCAGAATTTACAATCTAAAGTCTGTGCATTGAAATTTTGATAACCCAAACTTTTATTTAATTCTATAAGAATTTGAAAATATTACTCTTCACTTTAATCGATAGCATCCTATTATGAGATGTAATTTACTATAAAGGCTTGCCCTTATAAGAAGTCTTGAACCTAGAATTAAAATAACCATATCTTAGTTCATTTCTAAAATAGGATAAAAATCTATGGATGCAGACCTAAGCTTTAGACATGAGTTTAGTTTCATAATCAAAAGATAGGTAAATATTCTTTTTATCCTTATGGATGAATTGAATATTCCCTATTCACTTTGATCATAAAAATAAATTCATTAATTTATTTTCTTAATCAAAATAATAGGTGAATATTATTTTTATCCTTTGGGATGAATTGAATATTCCTAATGTTGTATTTGATTATGAATATAAATGAAGTTTTCTTTTTTTAAATAAAAGTGAAATATTAATCTATCCCTCGGGATGGTTTAATGTTAATGTACACATATTTGATAAAAGAATTATATTTAAAGCAAATCATGTGGCAAATAAACAAATATAAAATTCGTTCACATCAGCTGGGACAACCATCTTCTTCGCGTGCCCTAGATAATATCCCTAATGGTAGCAAGATTTCGAAAGCTTCTTAGGTAAGAGATTCAACGACTCCGGTGGTTAAGACTCCGTGTTTAATATTCTTGTTCGCTAGTTAACACTTATAGTGGTTAGTATTCAACGAATTGATAAGTAATTCGTTCTACGTTTTATAAAATTTTTCTTCTCCTCTCTTTTTGCATTGTGATTATTGTTTATTCCTTTAGGATGAAATCTTTTTTTTTTTTTTTTTTTTTTTTGGTTGCACGCTAATTGGGGCCTCTGAAGATTGTGAGCCGAGGGGCTACTTCGGTTCGTCTTCTTCAATCTTCCTCTTGTTCCACTTGATTATTTTTCCATGGTTTTATCATATTTGTTTGTTGAAGTTTGGGATTTATGGAAGTATGTTTTCCCTTTGCTTCTCTCCCAATAAAAATGAGGTAAATAAAATGGTTTGAGTATTTAATGGCTGAGAAAATGGTATAAAATATTGAACTAGCATCGCGGTGCCACATTTCCCATGCCGCAGCGCCCATTTATAGTGCCACTGCGCTGACAAACACAAAGGAGCAATGCCATAGTGCCACTTTTATAGTGCTGCGACAAGCTCCTCTTTCAACTCATTTAAATTAAACATAAACATGATTTTAATATTTTTCAAAATATCAATAATATCAAATATACTTACAAATTCAAGTCACTGCATGTGGATCAGCACTTTATCAGTGGTAAAATTGAGTATAAAGTAAACAAAATATATTGTAAAATTAAATTTAGGTGTTTGGTTAGATGAAAAAAGAATTGAGTGTATAATTTTAGTGAATGTATTTTTCATCCCATAGTTTTTTTTTTAACCATCCAATTATAATTGAACTTTTTTTTTTTTCACTGTCAGTCTGTCTACTATCGAATCTCAACCATTGATCACCGCCGTCATCTCCTACCATCATTTTAGTTTACATTACATTCATTATACTTTAATAAAAAATATAATCTTCATATTTGATTTATCATCAAAAAATTATCTTGATTGGGCATGAATCTCGAAGCAAAATCAAGTTGGAAACTTCCAAAATTAAATCAGGGACTATCCGAACTTTGATTTTAGCAAACGTATAGTTGAACTGAACATCTCAAAAAGACGAACCCAGTGACACCAATTCAGCTCAATCAAAGCTTAAATGGGTCCAAATCAAAGAGTTGAAGCCCATTTGGAAGGTTCAAATCAAAATTTGGATGACCAAATGGTTTCCAAATGTGACATGCTCATAATCGAATCGTGCGGCTTGATGAGACAAATTCAACGAGCCTAAAGTCATCAAATTCTGATATCATTAAGATATTCAAATGCCCAATAAAATGGTCCACGATCAAGAGAATCAATAGCGCTAGTTCATTCAAACCACTCATAACTTACCCTTGATATTCCTCCTATTTACTGTCCATGTCACTCTAAAAAAAATATAAAATGACCTCTCATTCTTCATTGAAAGAAGAGGATTAGAGGAGGGAAGCAAGGAAAAGAAAGAAAAGAGAAAATTTTGAGCTCTCTTTCTACCAGACTTCTCATCAACCAGCATCAAACCACCGACAATCGTCGCACTTCCGCCCGGTCGCCGACTGACGCCAACTTTTGTCTAGTGACAAACTGACGTTGGACTTCCACCTAGCCGCCAACTGACATAGAACTTCTACCTGGCCACTAACTGACAGCAGACTTACACCCGGCCACCAACTGAAGCCAAACTTCTTCCCAGCCGCGGACAGACTCCAAATTTCCACCTAGCCACCAACTATGGTCCTTTCGACCTCCATCGCCATATAACAGTCTTTTGACAACTATCACCAACCAACTAATATCTTTCTAACCTCCATCACCAACAATAGTCCTAACCACTATCGCCTGCAGACTAAGGTCCTTCCAACCTCCGTCGCCAGATAGCAGTCTTTTCGACTTCTATCACCCGCTGACTATGGTTCTTCTGACCTCCTTCACCGACAATAATCTTTCTGATCGCTGTCGTCTGCTAACCACGGTCCTTCCGACTTCCGTTACCATACAATGATCTTTCTGACCTCCATCGTTTGTCGACTATGGTCCTTCCAACCTCCGTCTCTAGAAATTTGTCTTTTGACCACTATTGCCCCCCGACTAGGGTCCTTCTGACCTTCGTCGTCAAACAATGGCCTTTCTAACCAATGTCATCCACCGACTACAATCCTTATGACATATGTCGCCATATAATGATTTTTCTAACCATTGTTGCCCCGTCGACTACAATCCTTCCGACCTTCATAGCCAGACAATAGTCTTTCTGACCACTATCGTCCGTCAACTACGATCCTTCTGACCTCCTTCGCTAGACTACGGTCTTTTCGACCTCCATTGCCCGACGATTACTATCCTTCCGACTTTCGCCACCCGACTATGTTCTTTTCGACCTTCATCACTCACCGACTTTGATCCTATCGACTAAATAAACATGTTAATATTGATTCTTCCAATTTCCACTATCTAATGCATTTTATATGATGTATATTTGCTACATCAAACTTACGTCTTTCTCCAAGGAAAGACCTCATTTTTAATCAACTGCAAACATTAGTAGATTCATTCAAATTGGGTCAAACCCTATGATTTTCTCATTTTCAGTGGTTTCCATTAAAAACTTTGATGCCTCTAATGAGCGCTGCACTCTCTATTTTATCTGATTTTGTGTTTGATATTCATACAAAGTTAAAACACTAAACTTTATATTTCTCTACCACCGCAAATATTCTAAAACACAACAATATTCATCTAAATAACTTCAAATATTTCAAATACACTTCAACTTTTTCACACTATTTTATTTTACTTTTAATCTTGTGCATTCAATTTTTTTTTATTTTTCAAACCAATTAGCCCAAAAAAAATAAAATATAAAAATAACAGTCCCGTTTTTAAACCGCACGGCGAATGTAGAAGAAAAACCGACGTCGACGCAGCCACCAAGCGAAAGGGTAGTGATCATCACCAAGAAGCGAGGGCAAGTAAACACAAATTGGAGAACCAATCGACGCGTCTAACCGCTTCGATTTTTCACCGCCGCCGGACTTCAATTCACCGGAAAAACGCCGCCGGCCGCGGGAATGTTGATGTCTTCCGACCACTAATGTCACCTGCTATGGTAGATTTCCGGTCTGCTTCTTCCTCCTCTACCAAGGTTCAATCCAATCTTCACGGATCCCAGAGCTTCGTTACAGGTGGAATCCCTTCACCCTCTTCTCATCACAACTTTAGATCAAGCGGCATTCACGATCCTACTCTGTCAATGAATCGATCGAACCTAGGGCAAGGGGCTTCAGCTTCTAAGGAGAAGCTTTCGGTTCCTCGTTTCCGGAAGCATAGGAAGCGGTCTGGTACTTCTCGGGAGATGCCTGTGACCATTGCATCGGATAGTGGCGCAGGTCTTGGATTCGGCCCATCTAAGTCGGAAACGCTTTACGCGGCTCCTTTCGATCGTGGAGACGATAGTGGAACGCAGTTTTTACGGGAGCAGCTCTATGGATGGAAGCCCTTTGTACAAGATGCATCAAATTGTTCGAGTTCTGGAACAGGATTTATGTTTAGTGCTGGTTCGTCAGGATCGAATACGAGTTCGAACAATATTGGGGTGGCCTCTGTTAAAGGCACTGCATTTGATATTTGTAACGGAGGTAGCAGCGATATTGGCAAGGGAGTTTTCGTATTTGGAAGTGGAATGGGGAAAGTTTCTAGCTGGAGTAGCAGTTCTTTGCAGACCTCGACTGGGCAGAACTTGGGCTGTGCAAACTCCGCTAAATCCGTGAGTGTTGAAACAGGAATACCAGCGGGTGGTTCGGATTGCTCTATCGGTGGAGATAATGTGTTTTCTGATAAGGGTGCATTTGTTTTTTGGAGCAAAGGCAAGAACGATGGTAACTTTTGCCACAGTTCGTCATTGGGATCTGATAACGATTCATCCTATAAATTAAACTCGAGCAAAAATGTTAAGGAGAAAAGTAGGATGCCGCATTCTGGTTTTTTTGTGCACAGGAATGGAGAGAAGAAAAGTACCCATTCCCGTAAGGATTTTTCTTTTTCTTCCGATGATGGTTTATTTAGTGAAATACCTGACAGAAGCAGGAAGAATGATCAGGATAATTCTGTTAATGTGGACCATCAGAAGGCAAACACGAATGCTTATTTGTTTGGAAGCTTTGTGGAGACAAAATTTAATATAGATCAGACCTCAACCTTGTGCTCCAATGGTAGTTCATTTTCCTCAGTTTCTAAGTTACCCGAAGACCTTAGGAAGCTCAAGATTGAAACTTCTGAGAACGGTGAGGATGGGAACAAGGACCAAGGTGTTTTTGTTTTTGGGAGTGGTGTAAATAAGAGCAGCTGTTCAAGCAAGATTTCATCATTTGAGTCTTTTGACAGCTCATTCTCAAAGCTACCGCAGAAAATGGAGAAGCTGAACTTACAGAGTTCTGTTGGTGTCCATGGCGATACTGAAACAGGTACTGAGAACAATTTAAAGAAACATGCTCAGTTGAGTCAAACTTTTTCTGCAGGTCATGATGTGGGCGGCTTCTCTACTTTTCCGGGGGAGTTGAAAAAACAAAATTTGCAGAGCTCGAGTAATGAGGAACATTGGAATGACAATCATGATGTTTTTGTATTTGGCAGCTATGTGAGCAAAAATGCTAATTCAGGCAAATCAACGACCCTCAGTTTTGATGAGAGTTCAATATCAAAGATACCTCAGAAAATGGAGAAGCTGAACTTACAGAGTTCTGTTGTTTGGGTTCATGGAGATAGTGAAACGGGTAATGAGAGCAGTTTAAAGAAACCTGCTCAATCCAGCCAGACCTTTTCTTCAGGCCATGATGTGGGCGTCTGCTCTATGTTTTCTGGGGGTTTGAAAAAACAAAATTTGCAGGGCTCGGGTAATGAGGAACATGGGAATGATAATCATGGTGTTTTTGTATTTGGCAGCTATGTGAGCAAAAATGCAAATTCAGGCAAATCAACGACCCTCAGTTTTGATGAGAGTTCAATATCAAAGCTACCTCAGAAGATGGATAAGCTGAACTTACAGAGTTCTGTTGGTAGGGTTAATGGAGATAGTGAAATAGGTAATGAGAGCAGTTTAAAGAAACCTGTTCAATCCAGCCAGACCTTTTCTTCAGGCCATGATGTGGGCGTCTGCTCTATTTTTTCTGGAGATTTGAAAAAACAAAATTTGCAGAGCTCAGCTAATGAGGAACATGGAAATGATAATCCTGTTGTTTTTATATTTGGTAGCCATGTGAGTAAAAATGTTAATTCAGGCGAGTCATCAACCCTCAGTTTTGATGAGAGTTCAATTTCTGAACTTCCCGCTGAAATAAAGAATATAAATCTGAATAGCTCAGGTAATGAGGATGATTCTCAGAAAAGTAAGGCAGGGAATATGTGGAAACATCATGACAACAATGCCGCTTCCAACTTTACTTCGCATTTAGGCAAAGAAGATTATGATTCAAGAGCCACGCCTTTGCAGGCACATAACTCATGTGGGCTCAGCGCAGATACTACATCCTTCCCTTCTCCACTACCTGGATTCCAAACTTCTGTGAATCATTTCTGTTTCACCAGCATGCATACAGGATCAGAAACACCAACAATGGAGTTTAGAAGTCAAAAGCAAGCTCCTTGTTTGTTGACCAAGGAGAATGTCTTCACTAAACCACATAAAAAAATGACTTCTGGTATGAAGAAAGAAGATTCTAAAGGTGTACGGACAAAGAATAAAAAAGTTAAATCTAGGCAATCTACTCCAATACACACGAGCATGGATAAACAGTTTGTTTCCGTGGATAAGGGTCCTGAGGAAAATCAAAGGCAAGATTCTACTGGTGGGGATTCACCTATGGATTACTCACCTTATCAGGAGACTCTAGTATCTAACCAGTGCCCAATAGAAGCACCTTTTGCGTCTGCTGAATCCATCCACTTTGATTCAAGATGTGAATCAATTGATGCAAAGAAATCAGGCTTTGTAGACACAAAGGAGGGAGAAGTATTCTCAGCAACAGTGCATTTTCATACCAATGAAATTCTTCAAGATAATGAAGAAGCAGATTGTTGTTCTAGAGTTCCTTCTGCCAGACATTTTACTTCTACAGATGAAATAACTTCTGGACTCCGGAAAGGAAGTTTTGAAGCCGTAAATGACTATGTTGAGTCTGTTATCCAGGCAAAATCTTCTTCTACGGAATCAGAATCATTCAGCTATGACTCAAGCATCAAGCAGCCCACTTATGAGGGTGGTAGTGAATTTACATTTAATTCTTGCTCACAAGATGTTGGTCAATCCAACTTTCTGTTTGCTGCTACATCTGTTACATCATCGGTTCAGGAACCATCATCAGCATCAAAATGCAACCGAAGGAAAAGCAAGCCAAAAGGTGGTCAGGATTCACATCGTACTTTGTTTCTATATTCAAATGCTCATGCGCCAACTAGTCCCAAACACAACCAAAATGGCTGTGATGATGGTGAAAGAGCAGCAAAAGTTAATGCTGCAAAACAAAATCAGGAGTCTGCAGAAGAAGCCTGCGAAAAGTGGCGACTTAGGTTCTCTCCATATCCTTTCAAATTTGTAACACTGCTCATGTTGTTTTTACCTTGCCAAGCCTTTATTTATTATACTATGTGAGATATTATTTACTAGATTTTCATTCTATGGTCAGGGGTAATCAGGCTTATGCAGATGGAAATCTATCTAAAGCAGAAGAATACTATAGTCGTGGAGTGGACTCTCCCTCTTTGAAGGAAATTTCTAAAAGTTGCAGTAGGGCCTTGATGTTATGTTACAGTAATCGCGCAGCTACACGAATGTCTCTCGGAAGATTGAGGGAAGCACTTGGTGACTGCAAGATTGCTGTTGCAATTGATCCAAGCTTTCTTCGAGCCCGAGTAAGGGCTGGGAAGTACGTGATTTGTGTTTCTTATTTTTTTTTAAATTGTGATCGTCTTAACACACGTATGCCTCAGCTTAGGTCATGTGCATTGTTGCCTTTCATGTGTTTTACTGGTTCTTTACTGTCCACTTTAGAAGACAGGACGAAAAAGAATCTAGAGATAGTTGTGAGGTTCATAAATTAAAATGCTTGGAGAATGTATAGTCTGCCCTTTCTTACCTTGAACTTATTGATGTCAATGTGATGTCAATGTGAAGCAGCTCATTAAAAAAAAAAATGTGAAGCAGCTCATTTTTTGTTTCTACGAGGCCGTTAACATATGTGTTTAAGTTCATCTTTATTATCAAATGCTACATGATGAAAAGATCGGTGAAATCAAACAATAGTTTTATTCTCATTATGTGTATTGGACTTTAATATAAAGGGTTAAAAAATAAAAAATAAAGTAAAATGATTTTCTATGATTAGATGGAGACATTTAAATAATATTAACAAAAGTATTTTTGAGAATAAGATTTTAGATCTTAAGATTTTGTCTGTGCATGAGGATGCTAATATTATATGGGAAAAAGTGGTTAGTGATATTAAGAATATTACAAAAGATGTGCTTGGAGTTTAGAAGGAAAAATCTCCTAATAATAAAAATAGTTGATGTTGGAATCCAAATGTGCAAGAAAAGATAAAAAATAAGAAGATTTGTTATAAAAATTGGTTTAGATGTAAAAATTCTGATAATTGGGAAAGCTATAAAGAGGCTCGTAAGGAATCTAAAAAAGCTATTTTCGATGCAAAGAGCTTAGCTTTTAATTATTTATATAATATATTAGATACTAAGAGGGAAGAAAGATATATATGTATAAGTAAGTCAAACAAAGAGATATGAGTAGTTAGAATTTAGTTCAAGTGAAGTGTATTAAGGATGAAGATCAAAAATTACTTTGTTTAGAAGATAATATTCAATAAAGGTGGATGAGATATTTTGCTAAACTTTTTAATGAAGAATGTGAAAATATGATTGACTTTAGTGACTTTAGCACCCTAAATGAAAATAAAAATATTTTTTTTTATCGACGTATTAGTAAAACCGAAGTTAGAGATGCTTTAGAAAAAAGAAGTGTGAAAAAGCTGTTGGACCTGATGATATTCCAATAGAGATATGGAAATGCTTAGGAGATGAAGGAATTTCATGGCTTACTAAACTTTTTAATACTATTTTGAAGATTAAAAAGATGCCAGATCAGTGGAGAATGAGTGTGTTAATTCTTATTTTTAAGAATAAAGGTGATGCACAGGAGTGCGAATTATAGATGAATTAAGTTAATGTATCTTACTTTAAAACTATGGGAGCGAGTTATGGAGCGTAGGTTGCGGCGTGATACTAACATTTCTCAAAATCAATTTGGATTCATGCCGGGTAGGTCTACTATGGAAGCCATACATTTATTGAGAGGTTTGATGGAGAAATATAGAGAGAATAAGGAGGATCTACATATGATATTATTGATTTAGAGAAATCATATGAAAAAGTTCCAAGAGAAGTGCTATGGAGAATTCTTGAAAAGAAAGGAGTTAATAACGCTTATATTCAAATTATTAAATATATGTATGCAGGAGCTATTACTTGTGTTCAAACACAAGGTGGTTTGACCAAGTATTTTCCTATTTCTGTTGGATTACATCAAGGATCAGCCTTAAGTCCATATCTTTTTAGTCATGGATGTTCTCACTAGACATTTGCAAGATGATGTACCTTGGTGTATGCTTTTTGCTAATGATATTCTTCTTGTTGATAAGATTAGAGAGGGAGTTGAAGGTAAATTTGAATTATGGAGGTCAACCTTAGAGTCTAAAGGTTTTCGCTTGAGTAGATCTAAAACTGAATATATGGAGTATAATTTTAGTTGCAATAGACCTAGTGAGGGATTGTGACTTTGGGCGATCAAGTTATTAATAAGAGTACACGTTTTAGATATCTTATATCTATTGTTCAGAGTGATGGTGAAAGAGATGGGGATATTATTAGCAAAATTCAAGTTGGTTGGTTGAAGTGGAGGGATGCATCGGGCTTGTTGTGTGATAGAAAAGCCCCCCTCAAACTTAAGGGAAAATTCTATAAGATGATGGTGAGACCTGCAATGCTTTATGGTGCTGAATATTGGCCATTAAAAGAGAAGCATAATACTAAGTTAAGTGTTGCAGAGATGAGGATGCTTAGGTGAATGAGTGGCTTTATCCTTAGAGATAGGATACGAAATGAGCATATGTGTGAAAAGGTTGGAGTAGCTCCAGTGGAAGATAAGATTAGAGAGAGTCGCCTTAGATGGTTTGGTCACTTTAAACGGAGGCCTTTTGATGACCCGGTTAGAAAAGTTGATGTATTAGATTTGACTTATGTTAAGAAAGGTAGAGGTAGACCTAAAAAGACTTGATTAGAAAATATTAGAAATGATCTTTGTTTATTAGATTTAAATGAGAATTTGACTTTTAACATGACACAATGACGAAAAAGGATTCATGTAGCTGACCCCACGTAGTGGGACAAAAGTTTGATGTTGTTGTTGTTGTTGTATGTGCAAAATATAATGATAACATGCTTGACCATATTATGGAATTTCTTGTCATAGAGCTTAATAAAGATGTTAAGGGCTCTTTTACATTTTTTAGGGCAATATGTTTAAAGAAGAAAGAGCAAGATTTTACACTTAAGCTAAAATTTGCTGATAATGGAATAACAAAGGCAACAATTTTTATCTTGGAATACTTTTACCAAATAAAAGTATATATCATTGTAGATTTTAAATAGATTAGGCTGCCTTGAAACAACTGAACCCCAAATTTCGAAACCAACTTCCAGACATGTTTTGGTAGTTCTATTTACATGAGATCAGAGCTTATGTTAAAAATATGGAAGTTAAACAAAGAACTCATATACTAAAAGCTTCAAAGCATTGAAGGAATGATGAAGATTGTATCTCTCTTGAACATTTTGTTTTCTCTGTCGCTGTATTAGGCACAAACCACATAAGTATTAAGTTTATTGAAACTGATCCTAAATCATCATGCTTCTACTAGATCAGTGATACCATGATTACTGACTTGAATAATGATTATGCGAACTATAGCCTAAGTAGATCAGCTTAATAAGGTTGAAGTACAAGTGGGGATACTTTTCTAGGTTGAAGAAACTTCAAGGTTATTAATGGTATTATTGGGGGTTAACCAAACGGAATTAAAATTGAGCTAGAAATATCAGTAGTGGTTAAATCCATTTTCAACCCAAAAAGTTTAAGCCTACAATTGAGGGTCGATCACTAGGTATGTTAACACCAATATATTCATTAATTATCTGATGTGGGATTGAACCAATAATCTATTGTCCATTAACTTTATTCCTCTAATGTGGAAGCACATCGGCCATCACTCTCCTTCAAACAGAAAATTGTCCACTCATCTATGTGAATCCATTGTAAAAGTATCTCACTTTTGAACTTTTCTCATCTATAGTAGAAGACAGCAAAGATTCATTATAAATATAAATTGGGTGAATCACTCCATTTTAGCTTATCCTAGTTTTTATACAACTTGTTAGGGAGTAAATCAAATGGGGAAATTTTGGGCCAGATTCATCGGTGGTCGAGTTAATTTTTAACTCAAAAACTTAATCCTATGAGTCAGTGCCAACAATTTAGCATTTAAACACTAAAATAATTTTCAGATATCCTATGAGGGATTAAACCAAATCCCTCGTATGCCTCAAGATTGTGTTATTAAATTATCTTGATCTCAAGCATACATGGCCCAAGTGATGCGGAAAAAAAGATGGATGTTGTTATCATTATAATATAATAGACCGATTAAATTTTATTCAATTTCATTTTTTTTCCATATATAATCCTTTATTAGTAATTATCAGCCTAGGCAGTGATAATAGGTGATTTATACAAGGAAGTGTCTAGGAGCCTTTCCAGTCTACTAAACCTAGTTCAAATTTTGTCATGACTGAGACGATCACAGCGTAGAGTTTAACTTTAGTTGCTTTATAGAGGTCGGAATGCACATTCAAAGAACTTTTATCTACTCAACTTGGTTTGCATAAAGGTCAGGTGATGTCAGTGGATATCTTTAAGGATTTTGTTTCAGGAAATATATGAAATTATGAGGGTATATGCATGTCTAGATCATGCAACATTTAGCTAATGATCGCCTTAGGAGCAGTGGCGGAGCCAGAAAATGTATCTAGGGGGGGCCTAAATTTTTTTTTTTAATTTTCCTTCAACTTTTTACATCCGAACTTGGGAATAATATAGTCAGTTTTAAAAAGGATAAAACTTTGATAGCGAATTAGTTTATTTTTTTCCTTCACAAAATGACTTCCAATCATAAAATCACTTGATTACTGCTAGAACGGGTTCAATATATTAACTAAATATGTAATATTTAAAATCTCATTGCCCAAAAACAAATCATAAAATCTCTTTAAGATCGAATCAATACACGATTAAGCTAATATCAACCAAGAAAAAAATGTAAATGAATAGGAAATTAAATTGGGAGTGATTTGAATGGACGTCAGATGTTAAATCTTTTGATCGTGGACCATTTATTGGGCATTTAAATTTCTTAGTGATATCAAAATTCGGCGATCTTGGGCTCGTTGGATTCGTCTCATCTAGCTGTTCAATTCGACTATAAGCATGTCATGTTTGGAAACCATTTGGTAATCCAAATTATGGTTTAAACCTTCCAAATTCACTTTGAGTCTTTGATTTGTAGTCATTTGGGTTAAGATTGAGTCGAATTTGGTGCCATTGGGTTCGCATTTTCGAGACGTTCAGTTCGATTGTAAGTTTGCTGAAATCGGAGTTCTAATGGTCTCCAATTTAATTTTTGAAGTTTCCAACTTGATTTTATTTCTACAAAAAAAAAAAAATCCATTTTTTTAGGGGGGGCACGTGCCCCCCCTTGCCCCCCCTTCCCTCCGCCTATGCTTAGGAGCTATGTCATATTTGAAAATTTGTTAAAAAAAATATTTTTAAAATTGACTCAGACCCTCTAGTTTGGCCAATTGAATCAGACACTGGTTGTCTGCCTATCAATTTTGATTGAATTTGTATAATACTTACTGGCCTTTTAAATTCGGTGAACATGTGTGACCCGATTTAGGTGGTCGAATCTTATCGTGTCTTTATTGGCATTGAGAGAAAATTAAAATAAAACGTAGAGGATATTATAATGTTTGAATATATAATTAAGAAGAGATTATTCTTAAATGTTAAGATTATAATGTTTAAATATATAATGAGCATCTTTTAATATTTAAATATGTTATATAATTGTGATGCAGTTATCCATATGATTGGTTTGATGAACTGACCACTTCATCCAATCGATTTGATTGATCAAACAAACCAACCCATAACTTTGTAGTTAAATTGATTCAATGTCCTATATGGATTTCAAAACATTGTTTAAAGACTGATGTGAACTGTATTCTTTGGTGTACTATATTCATGCCAATTCATTCAGATATGTGGTACTTAACCTACTTCCACCAGACCTCATGCATGAGGTTCATCATGCAAGTTTATTTTTTTACCCTTATAGAAAATTATGTAAATGATGCTTTAAACGAAAAAAAAGATTTATCCTGAAAATCAGCTTTCTCTTTTTCATTCATTTTTACAGCATATATTTTACCAAGAAATCTTAATGGTTTTCTGTTATCACAGTATCCATTTATCTCTTGGAGAGCCTGCAGATGCACTGCAACATTTTGAGAAGGTTTTGCAATTAAGCAAGGTGACAAATTCTGACCAGAAAATTCTATTAGAGGCTGTGGATGGCCTCGAAAAAACTCAGGTATATTGTTCTTTTAGTTGGTCTGTGAATGGTCACTTTGTATGTAAAAGCTGTCTTCTAATGTTGTGTCCTTATCATACAAAAAGGAGTTGGAGCACTAATCAACAACATTAATTTATGAAACCCCGTCAATGATTGTCAAAGGGGAACATCTTAATGAATTAAGCCTTTAATCCAGACGGCATACCAAATTATTTGAGCTTTTTTATTTTTCTGTTGAACAGCTGAAAGTTATCCAATGGACTTACACCTTAATTGTTTTTCAATTTTTTGCTCGACTAAAGAGAGGTTAATTTGTTCCTTACACTCACAACTTGAATAATGTTCCAAGAAATCAATGATTGTGACCTGTGAAGTAATGTACTCTAACAAAAAAACCCATTCCTTACCACATATCACAAACCTCCATCCCAACATCTCTTTCAACTAAATGTGGCAACATGACGGGTTTTGAATTTTTATTATAACTATGACATCAGCTTTTTTTTTTTTTTTCTTCAAACCACAAAATTTTAAGAAGAAACTTTTTCATGCTAGTTGAAAACTGCCACCTATTTTTCTCTCTATACTATTTTTTCTAATAACCTGGTATTGAGAGGTGTAAAGCCAAATCCAAGTAGGGACATGTTAGGAAATTCTCATAATGGGGACAATCAACAAAATATTTTTAGGAGGGTTGTAGACACTATTTCTATTATGCCTTCCATTCCGCTCACTTGAAACACTTTTAATTTCATGATTCAACCCCATTTTAATATGGTTAGTACTGGAATAAACCTTCTGTTATAGAAGTTTGAAAAATTTTAGCCAAAAAAATAATTCAAGTGATAATTATAATTAGACATTTAAATTCTATAAGAGAATGGTCGATGAATATATATTTGCATTTGATGAACCATAGTTGTTATTGGAATAAATGACACATGATGCAGAGAGGCTCACTACTTGCACCATAATGATGGTGTGATGCACATCTTCAAAATGGCACGCGCTATTTGATTATGGCACACATCATTTGCGTCATCTTGAGAGTTACTAAATACATCTCATTAAACCTAGAACTTACTAAACTAAACTTTTAATTGCTAAAATAAAATAATTTTTTTTTCATAAAAGAGAGCTTAAATAAATCCTAATGGCTAAATCACGAGTCATTTCACTAGCTCTCATAATGTAGAAATTGTGTGAATTCTACTCCACCGTGAGCCCTCATTTCGTAAAAGTAGCGCTAAAATTTGATAGAAATCTTGGTAGCGCTCCTATGCCACCCCCTCAAGAGGTAGCAAAAGCAGACCAAAAATGCATGGGGCACTGTGACATGAATTCCACCCCATCACATCAATAATGGAGAGAGAGAGAGAGAGGATTGGGTGGGGAGGATAAATAAAGGGGTACAAAAAAGAGTGTGATGGTGAGGTTTAAGTGAGTCAAGCCGACTCGTGAGCCGGCTCGGGCTCAACTTGATAAATGGCTCGTGAGCGAGATCGATGAGCTAACGAGTTAAGCTTAAGCTAGTCTCAACTCGACTCTTTAGCTCGCGAGCCGGATTGTTTTAAAATATTAATATATCATGTACTTAAAATATATTAGCATTCAAGATTTTAAGTACAAAATTATTAAAAATGTTTAAAACTTATATCTTATTTTCTTATATTAAGTTATTCTTTATTATTTTTCTTTTAACTTCTCATTCTTTTTACCATTTTATTATAATGATTACTTAAATCATAATCATTTTATCTCTTTCATAGTAAACAAGCTGTCTCAAAATCGTAGAATAAAACTCGAGCTTAAGCTCGAACTTGATTAATTAATCAAGCTCAAGCTCAAAGTAGGGGTGACTCAACCTCGGCTCGAGAGAATGCATTTACACCCCTAGTGAGGGAGAAAAGATAGGTAAGTTGAGATAGAAAGCCAAAGAGGGACATAGAGAGTGTTGGAGTTCTCAGAGAGGGATAGAGAGAGTGAAGGGGGTGGGGGGAGAGAGAGAGAGAGATTAAGACAAGGGGTAGCTCACCTCTAGCAAGGCGCTCAAGGTGGAGCTTGAGAGCAGCGGGTGATGAGTAGCGGTGTGTTTTTGTAGGGGACAATGTGATCATTGGTACTGCATGCGAGCCAAAACAGAATTGAGGTGGGTGATGTTCAAGAAAAGAAGTGTGAAGTAAGAGAGATTGAGGGGTGACTGGGGTTACTGAATGTTTTGCATGCATAGGGTTGAAACTTGAACATGGAGTTTTTTGCATGTAGAGTTGGATGGCATGTGGAGCCAGCTGAAAGGCATGGCAGCTGGAGTAATTAGGGAAGCTTTTTTTTTTGCAAGAAATGGGTTCACTAATAGGCCGGCTAGGAGAATCTTTGCATTGATGTTGGAGCAGGCCATCTAGATTGTATGATGAGTTGGTAAGGTTCACGTGGCATGCTGCAGCTTTTTGAGGGAGTTAACCGTAGGTGCATTTGCCCCTATAGTATCTATCATGATTTTTCATAATTAATCTGTGTGAATTTGCAATTTAGTATTTTTTTAGGGGATTTACATACATACCACTTTATTTCTTGCTATTTACATATCTAACACCCAAAATATTAATATTACATTTTTGTCACTCATATAAAATTTTAATATCAAATATATCACTTATATATTTCATTCTTACCACCCATACCACCCTATAAACTTTAATGTTTCATTCCATGCGGCCATATTTCTTCTATGGGTGATAGGCATGTAATATTAAAATTTTAGGTATTAGATATGTAAATAGCATAAAATAAAGTGGTATGTATGTAAATCCCCCTTTTTTTATTTAGATGAATTGAATCTAATTTGTTATTTTTCATAACCTATTAATTGATTATGAGTGTCATTTTCTCTAATTTATTGGATCAAGTGCATATTTTATGATATACTTACTGAATTATTAGTGCATTCTTCATTTTTATGTGATTTTAGCGCTGGTTTTCAAATGATTTATGTTGTGTCATGCATTGAGTGAATGGCTCCCAGGAGCTCTTGCACCATAATGTGCATTCACCGTTGTGGACTCTGGATAGAATAGATTGTTCATGTGGTATGCATTTTAGAGTTATGGACTCACCCAAAATTTAAACCATTTAATATCGAGAGTTGATTTTATCACACATTTTGTACATTCCTCTATACAAGAAAAATGTCATGTTTTGTTCTATTTTAGTAGAATTCTTCTGATGTTTTCTGGTATTATTTCTTGTGGCAGAAGTTGAATGATTTAATAAATCAGTCTTCTACATTATTGACAAAAAGAACTCCAGATGATGCAACGAAAGTTTTGGAGATTATCTCTGAGGCATTCTCCATTGCCCCTTATTCAGAAATCTTGTTAGAAATGAAAGCTGAGGCTCTAGTGAAGGTCTGTTACGTTTTTACACTATTCTGTGATTTATCGTAACTTAAAGTTAATCCTTTTTTAAATCTTCAGTCATCTACACAAGCTTTAGTAATTGATACCAAAAGCTTTGGAAGTTATGAATTATATTGATGCTTTTGCTAAATAGATTGCCCTAATTCTGTTTCACCAAGCCTTAGTGTGGGAATCTGATTATAGTGTGGCAATCTGACAGCTGCGGAACTTTGATGAAGCGATTCAGATATGTGAACAGACACTGGAGTTCGCTGAAAAGAATGGTAGTAATACTGAAACTGATTGTCAGTCAAAGGAAAACGATTGTTCCAAGTCCATGGAATCCAATTCAAGTTTTTGGCGATGGCGCATCATCTCCAAGTCCTATTTTTATTTAGGAAAACTAGAAGAGGCTAATGAGCTACTTCAGAAACACGAGAAAGTGAAACCTGTCATAGACAAGTATTACCTGAGCCCAGCTGCATTATATATATATATATATTACTCAATGAATTTCTTCTCTTTTGTTTTTCCTTAATGCTATTATTTGCTTCTTAGATATTGGAATAAGTATCCAGAACCTTCCGCATCATTTCCTGCCACTGTATGCGAGCTTCTACACCTAAAGGTAATTATATTTTCATCATTACATCTTTTTTTGTTGACCATTAAAAGAGAAGAATAAAATTAAGTTGAGCGTTGTAGAGATGAGGATGCTTAGTGATGTAGAACGGGGTAGGAGAATTTAATCTTAGGAGAAATTCAACCAGTAGTATGTTCAAATCCCAATTCTCCCCAAAGATAATCAACGAAATCTGGAATTCACTTGATGATGCTTTCAAAATTCTGAGAATAACTCTCAGGAAACCTGAAATAGTTCAGGTTTTCTTCTCAAAATCTGAGAAGAAAATGAGCTCTCAAGGTAGGGAGGATGGGTTGGAAGGGATAATAGGAGTTTAGCCGTGAATAGGAGTAGAAGGCTGAGTGTGATTTCCTTCACAAGCTCTGGCCTAGAGAGGTCTTCTCAAGCAGGTAGGCAAGGGGGGAGGGGTGGTGACGGGAGACCGCTCACGGGATTGATAAACGGTGGAGATTTTCCAATTAATTCCTGTAGGAATTAATGAAATTCGAAACAGCTGGGGAAGTGGTGAGCTGAGAGGTAAATTAGGAAATAAAATTAAAATCCTAAGCCGTTACGTGAAGAATGAGAGGGAAATCTGAGAGGAAATCTTCATTTCCTCTCTCAGATTTTCAAATTTGGAATAAAAGCTGAACTGACGTTGAGAGGGGAGGTATTTGGGAAGTAATTAAGGGGTGATGAGGTGGCAATTAGAGAGAGACAATGGGGGTGAGGTGGCCGGCCATAAGGAGAGAGAAAGGAGCTTGGTAATGAATAAAATGGGGCCCACAAATTAAAGCAGATTTAATAAAATCTGACTAGAATTCTCAGGTTTCAAATATGAGGGAAGTTTCCTAAAGCAAGGCAATCAATTAAACTTAATTTGAATTTCAAATTGAGATTGGATTACAATTAAGGAGATTGCCTAAAATTAAGGATTTAATTTAGGAAAGTCAATTATGTCTCATGGGGAGATTTGAAATTTCAAATTTCAAATCCCATGGAGGGAGGCCGGCGGTTAGAAGATTTTCGGGTGAGGTGGCCGGCGCCTTATTATGGAAAAGGAGACGACGATGGGGGACGTAGGTAGAGGATGACGCAACAAGAAGGAACCAAAGAAAAAACAAAGATAGAAACGAAATATAGAAAATAAAAATGATAGAAACCGCGAGCCTTGGACTCTTCCGAAGACTGACTGGTGATTCGTTTGCCCTTCTCTAAGGGACTTCAAATCACGAGCCCGGACCCATCCTGCGGCTGGTGACAACTCTCGATTTCTCTCATAGAAATCTCACTCTCGTCCTCTCTCAAGAAGAACACAAGTGCAAACACACAAATTTTATTATAATTCCACCATACCTAATACATGAGAATCGGCATCTATATATATAGGCCTCAAAAGAAATTAAAAGACACATTTGCCCCTTGGGCTTACATAAGACAAGAGGGTAAAAAGGGAAATTGTGAAACTAAATTAAAATACACTTAATAAACGAAAATAAAACAAAGTGATCTCGGTCGTCGATCTTCAGCTCCTCCTCGGATTGGCATGGACGGTTGGATGTCCGCATCACTTAGCTAGATAGTGGCTTTATACTTAGAGACAGAATGAGAAATGAGCATATATGTGAAAAAGTTGTAGTAGTTCCAGTGGCATATAAGATTTGAGAGAGTCACCTTAGATGATTTAGTGATATAAAACCTCGACCTTCCAATGACCCTATTAGGAGAGTAGATTTATTAGATCCGGCCTAAGTTAAGAAAGAGGTAGAACCAAAAAGATTTGATTAGAAAGTATTAAAAATGACATTTTTTTTCATTAGATTTAAATAAGAATTAGACTCTTAATGGCACAAAGGAGAAAACTGATTCATATAGCCAATCCCACATAGTGGGATAAAGGCTTCTTGTTGTTGTTCTCTCTATTCTTTTTTCTCCATTTCCTATTGATGGTTGTTATTTTACTCTTTGGTGAATTTATTTTAGTTTTAACTTAAGAAGAGAAAAAAAAAAACAATAAGTGATGCTGTATTACACAACAAATTACATGGAAATTAACTATTTTTTATGGCAATTAGAGTTGATAAAATTATATGTATTAGAACTGTATTTAGATTGTTGAAGATTCTTCAATTTTTTGTTGCAAGAAACTCACGAATGTAAATCTTTGATCTGTTATTATCATTCATAATAACTCCATGTATTTGATTTTTTGAGTTCAGTAACTAATCTTACTACTGTATCTAGCAGCGAAGTACAAATTTTTACTGCCTCCGTAACTTCCCTTGTACATTATTTGGATTTAACCAAAAAAGTCAGTGAACAACCTTTCATAAGGCAGATGCAGGACCGTATCTTAACGGATCAGTGGAATTAAAGCGGTTTGTCATAGCTAAGATCAATACAAACTGTTGGATTTTTTTTTGGTAGAACTAGATTTTTTGTGAGTTAGACTTCTATCCATATCAAAAGGCCGTATAAATTGTATTTTTATCAGCATTTATTGGCAATGAAGAAATGTAAATAGACTAGAAGATTTATGTGATGAACACTGCTCACTTGGCAGATAAGTAGCTCAAAGTTAGCAAGAACAAACCTAGGAGTGAGATCATATCATAGATTCTCTTAAAACTAGCAAATCATGCGGTGCAACAGTGTCAGTGAAATAGAAAACAGTGTGCGATGATGCCTTCTTGTCATGAATTAGATGATATTTGAAACCATTATAGTCTCTTAAGTTGGTTCGACTGATTATTGTTTATTGTGACTCCAAATCTAATGCGGTTCCTCTGAGAGCAGTTGTTTATTCTTGATATTGCTCCATTTTTAGTTGTTAATGTAATTGGAGATCACATGTTCTGAGGTAGCAGTTATATATATGCTTGATTGTTTCTTAAAAAGAATTTCTACGGCATTCAAGTCTTGTGCTTGTTTATAAACTACTTCCATTAAAAAAATTATCTAAAATGATTTCTTTGTGTATCTTGTACTGAAGACTGCAGGCAATGAAGCATTTCAAGCAGGAAAGCATCTGGAAGCTGTGGAACTTTATACTGCTGCTTTAGCATTGAATACAGAATCTCGTCCTTTTACAGCAATATGTTTCTGTAACCGTGCTGCTGCATACCAAGCTCTGGGCCAAATTGCAGATGCAATTGCAGATTGCAGCCTTGCTATTGCTCTTGACTCTAGTTATAAAAGGGTTTGTGATCTTTTGAATGCCCAGTTTTTTTTAATTACTATTCGAGAGGTAGATCGACTCAACACAAACCCTAGTTGCCGCTAGGAACAATTCCAAATAAAATTACTTTAAAATAAAAAATCACATAATGAAAATAAAATAACTTAATTAATCCTAAATAAATCTTCCTAATTCCCTCCTAAATCTGAATTCAAATCAAATTCTTTTCCTAAATAAACAATCTTAATTCCCCAAATCTGAATTTAAATTAGCCATCTTTCTCTAAATAAACCTTTTTAATTCCGTCCAAAATTTGGTTTTCTTATGTTAAGTAATTAAATGTAGAATTAATCCCCTTTGAGGCCCCTCTCTCCTTGCCCGCCTACAAGGCTCTTCCACCTGCTAGCTAAACTGACCCCCTTTGCTTGGGCCGGGTTGATTAGCTGAATCGGCTCAGCCTCTCCATCAGATTTTTATTCTCTTAGAAATATTATGTATATTAGAAGATGGCATCGTTATCATTGATAAAATAAAATATAAGTTGCATGTGTTTTTCTTTACTGAACACTACTGAAAACCTTCAGAAAAGGCCAGTTCATTCATCTTTTATTTTACTCCTCTGTGAGGACAATTAACAACTTCGGAATATCATTCTAATATTGTAGGCAATTTCTAGAAGAGCCACCTTACATGAGATGATTAGAGACTATGGACAGGCGGCCACTGATCTGCGAAAGCTGACATCTCTTCTTGAAATGCGTTCAGAAGATAAAAACAGTAGTAGTGGAGCGCTGGGTAGATCAAGTAGCAACATCACTGATCTCAAACAAGCTCGAATGAGGCTTTGTATAGTGGAAGAGGAGGCTCGTAAAGGAGGCACATTGGATATGTATATGATATTGTAAGTACCAGCTTTGCCATTTTAGTGAACCATATTCAGTTTCTAAGCACCGTTTCTTTAAATGTCCCTTGCTCTTTTCTGTTCTGGCATCATGATGAATTTTTCTGTTTGTTAGCTACATTATTCTTTTGTTACTCAAAGTGTATGCTATAGATTTTTTGTAATGAAGAAAAATTGATCCAAAATTTACTTGGCTAGGAGTTGTTGCCCATCTAAGATTATCGTCATGAAGAAGGAATGCTTTGGCCAAATAAATATGGCAGTTTAATTCATTAAAAAATGTTTTGAATAAATATCACAGTTTAATTGAAGCAAATTGATAGGAAACACTTGTAAATTTCAAGTGAATCCTAACAATAAAGACAAACAGTGAGAAAACTCTTCCAAACACCAATGAAAATCAGAAAAAAAAAGTAGTTTTTATTTGTAAAAATCAAATAGATCGGAAGAAATTAACAAGATACAAGTGATACTCTATTCGAGAGGATGATCTATCTCTCCCAATCTCTAAATGAATCTAGAGCCCCAAAACTTAAACCTAAGAGATCCCAAAATTAGCCAAATTCAAGATGCCCTAACCCTAGGAAAACAAGATATTTAATGCATGCAATTCAAAAGGAAATCTCTAAACAGTCCCTACATTCAAATTTGCCTCCCAACTCCCTAAAAAATCCTTCAAAATTGGCTCCGGTGGATCTTGCGGTTCGTGTAGCTAGAGAGGGAGGCAGAGAAGCTCAGCCTCATTCGCGTCTGGGCCGGTCCCGCATGGACCGGCTGGACCCGGTCCATTGGACCAGTCTAACACTAATCTAATATGGGTTTTGACAAAATCGGTGGTTCCATCGCAGCAATACTAGTGCAATTATCATTTGCACGAACAATTGCTCAAGTCTACCATTAGTTTGCTTAGTTTTTTAGTGAATTATTTTCTTATAGATTTCTCCAGCACTAGTTTTTAATGGTCTCCTACTTTGAGAAACGTGTTTGAAAATTTTTTAGGTGGTCCTGTACCGTGTTTTGATCCCTCGGGCTTTTCCAAAGTAGCTGTTTATATATCTATAACGTTTTCGGCAAAAGAGCAACTTGTCCTCCAATAATTTTTTAATTTTCTTAGCTGCCGCTTAAAGATCATCTCATTTGCTTAATTTTAACCCTTCTTTCTTGGTACAGGGGAATTGAAAGGTCATGCTCTGCAACAGATGTGAGGAAAGCTTATCGCAAAGCTGCACTGAGGCATCATCCTGATAAGGTATTTAGTTTGAGTTTTTCAGGTTACCGTTCTATCTTTCAGAAAAACTCAAATGATTTTTTTTGTACAGGCCAGTCAATTCCTAGCTCGTAGCGAGAATGGTGATGATAGGGTTTGGAGAGAAGTAGCAGAGGAAGTCCACTCTGATGCTGATAGATTATTCAAGATGATTGGGGAGGCATATGCGATTCTTGTAGACCCGTCTAAGGTATTTTGAAACCTATTCTAGGACAGGTTTACTGTGATCATTGGGTGAAACTCAGATAAAGTTAGCTGATTTTTTTATATTGAGTTTAAAGTTTTATGTGGTAATTGCTCGGTTAATTGGTTTTTTGGGTTTCAGTAGTATTAGAAATACAGCATTTATTTTCGAAGGTCAGTACCTAAACTGTTTGTGTGACAATTAAATCTTTAAACATGTGCAAGTAAACTGACTTCATGATATATGAGAAACTTAGTACATCAAAAGAAAATGTTTGAGATATATCTATGCTATTGTTGGCAAGTTCGAGCAGCTCGCTAATGTTTGGGGTTGTTGCAATCCGAGAGCACAAAGGGGCCTACTCACGGGCTTTGTGTCAAGGCAGCCTAAGTGAGTGTGGGTTCAAAGTCTTTTAACTTCAGCATCTCTTTTTGGTACCGGACAATGAAGCTCTGCAACTACTTGACAAATCTTTAAGATAAGCTTTTGAGTTATTTAGAGGCTTTTGGATGCTTGCAAATTGAGCGACGAGCATTCTCTTTTAACTTAACGAATGAGGTGATAAAACATTTCAAGATCTTTCCAATTCCAATTTTTGATTCTATTCTATATCGCAGTGTTTGAGTCCAATATCCCTTTTTATGCTCGCTTCGTATATTCAAATTTTTTGAAGTTGATCCAGGCTGATCTCCTTTTCGTTCTTTCCGGGAAAGATCCGCTCTCGAATCAATCTCGAGTTTTCCCATGAAATTGAGAATTTCGTTTTTGTGGGAAAGGTGAGCGATGGCTCGAGCGTGTAATGCAGCCTACTGCTCCGCGGGGGTCGACGCTTGCTGTACGATGCTATCGAGTTCCCCCAATATTTTGCTCAGTGGAAGGCGGCTGAATCACCAAAGGGCCGACTCCTTAGAGGTGGTGAACAACCAACACTTTAAAAGGCATCGTCTACATCAAGTAGTGATGTCACCAACTCAAAATACACAAGGTGGTCGACAAAATTGGTTCTTCCCCAATAGGATTCCAGATTGGACATTTTGAACTTTGGAGGTGTACTTTCTTTAATTTTTTTTTCTCTAGAGAACGTGTTAATAAGATCGGGTCCTCTTCTCCTCACTCACCTTAAAGGGGATTTTATTTTTCACCACTGGTGTGACTTTGAGTAGGTTTGGCATTGGGTGTCGAGGTGAGCGCTCTATTTCTAACCTTCTATGGCGAACTACCGAGTCAAAGGATCCTTGTGGTGTACTTTCTCTCAAAGCATTTCTGTGCAATCTTCCTAGTGCTTCATGAATCATCTTTTATGTCCTTTCATCTTCATAAGTTATGACATGATGTAGGTGGGTTCTCCATATTCACCGACAATTTAAGATTGTGTTATTCTTCAAGATGTGCCTGTCTTATAGTCACTAGCATAAAGCTATCACCGCACCGTCAAGGATGTTGGATCCAAAATTATTTTGAGATAACATCTGAACTTATTAACAGGTAATCTCGAGACCCGAGTTGAGGGATTGAGTGAGATTGTATGAGTATGGAGTGTGAGAATTATGTGCCCTGGGAGAGAATAGTGTGGTATCTAGGGAAAATGGGCAAAAAGTAGTCTCAAAGATCAAAAATCTCTAGAGAATCCAAAAGTTGGGAAGTCCTAAATTCTCAAAAGATGTCTCTTCATTTTTTATTTATATAAGGTTTAGATGGCTACAAGAAAAGCTACACCTAAAATAATAAAAATAATATAAAGTACAATATTTGACATGACTTATTACAAGCTATTATAGACACGTGGCATAGTTGATTGACCTCCCCGTAGACCTCTACATATGATAGGACTATTCATGGGCGAGTGCGTTTGCAAATCCTTGTTGCTCCACATGCAAGGTGAGTCTAAGAAGGCAAATTCTTTGGATGTGGTGGCGAGTCCGTTGTGACAAGATTCAAACCTTTAGAAGTGAAAGGGCGACTCCTCTTGGCGGGAGAGGTCACGGGTCGAGGATTGTCCATACCTGAGAGATCGTAGTTATAGACTTTGAGGTGTGTGTGCTTCCTGTAGTTGGATCGGAAATGTTAGTGGTGGTTGTATAGCCTTGACTGTGGATAAACAGTTCCTACTTAGACCGGTGATGTTTAAGTCAAATAAGTCTGGGCAAGTCTTCCTAGGAGACCTACTGGAGGTGATGATCTATCCTACCCAAGTGAGTCTTAAAGTCAATGCCTTGCGAGGACAATGATTGTGACTCTGCGGAATGATATCGATTAGCGGAAAAATGTCGACTGCCTTTCCTTGCGTTGAGTGCTTCTCTTAGGAGGTGGGATCGTTCAAGGCAAGTATCCCGGTGAGAACCTACTAGATATCTATCAAGTACCTACGTAGAGATGTACAAGTAATATATATAAATGAGAAATACGTGCATCATGCTTTTGTATTAAACATGGAACTTAATGTGATCATGCAAGTTGAACATTTCTTATTTGATGCCAAGTACGGTTCTAGCTTGTCTCCCATTCATACCTTTGTTATGCTTTGTGTTAATAATTATCTCGAGTTAAAGAAGATATTAGAAAGACTGGTAAATATGAAAGACAGGTTTGTATAGCTCAGTACTTGAAAGGCCTAAGAGGTTTTTGATGCTTACATTGAATTTTTTATTTCCTTCGTTTTCTGGTAGAGCTGTTATAATTTTAAGTGATGCAGAACTTGACAAAACTCTGTTACTAGTCGATGCAAGATGGAGGAAGTTTGACAAATTAGGTAAAGGGGCAAGGAAAACATGAATATGATTTTGTAAGCAATTTTAGCTTCACTGTTTTTACCTGTATTAGATGATTGTTCTTAGGAGATTAACATCTCTACATCAAACTTATAAAGAAAACTCAGGACAATACTGTAAACATTCACCAGCCTTTTCCTGCCGAGAAGATTTTGCTGAGTATAGTTTGGCTTAAAATTTTTGAAATCGTAAAGGTGCCTTTACGATGGACAATCACAAATCTGTTCAATCTTGTTGGTGAGTAATAACTGCTTATGATTGTATTATATGCCAAGTATAGAATATATATATATATATATATTGGGAACGGGGTATCTAACCGCTGACACTCCCGAAAGGGTGCTTGGCGGCGTGACTAATCCTCGGCTGACCTTGAAGAGGCATCCACCCCAAAAACCTCCTGACCTGCACTTGATTGGGCCTCACTTAAGAGGAGCTGCCGCTCGAGGGGAAAATATAGAATATTTAACCTTTCTGATATGAACAAATAGCAGATCATTAATCAGATTTTCTTTTTGATGATTTGCTTTCATTCTTCCATTGAAAGACCCCATAAACTTTTCATTTTTCCGTTCAGCGCCAACAGTATGAAACTGAAGAGGAGCTGAGGACTATGAAGAAGGGATTTGATCCCAGAACCCCAGCTAGTAGTTACAGCACCCACCATGAAAGAAGCTCCGATTGGCACCGCTGGCGCCGATCTGGGAGCTCATATCAACGATGATCAGATAAGTGATTTCTGTGACACATCAATTTGCATCTGCTGGAGATGCTGGAAGCTGCATTCCCTGCTGATAGTCTGCCATTGATGACTTGGAAAAGCTGGGATTTCATGTAATGCAAGGCGCCGTCGAAAGGTTTGTAGAAATTGACCTGTTCTGTACATAAGGAGTTTGATTTAGCCATTTTTTAGCAGATTTTGGCTGAGATGGACTGCAATATCAGGATAAATCAGGCTGGTGGTTGATTACACATGTAAAGAGGAATGATTGGAGGTTGAGAGTTGTTTTTCTGGTTTGAGTAGGAATATTTTCATTTTAATAAGTGTTAGTTTATGTGGTTTAGCTATTATTTTGCTTAATTTTCAAAAGGGATGTATAATTTACTCTAATATTCATTCAGGACATACCATTCTTATTTGCATGCTATTTTTTTCTCTTTCATGGCTAAGGTTTTTCATTATTCTGAACTGAGTGGATTCGTGCTAAAATTAAATGATTTTTTATTCAATTTTAATGCATACAAAATGCATTCTTATAAAAAACTTAAATTATTCATAAATTAATTATAAAAGTGTAAAGTTTTCAATAAAAATTTTGAATAATTATTTGATGAAATTTTAAGCCTGCTATTTATTTATATAGCAGAAGATATCTAACGCAGCTGTAGAGCTTATAAAATAAATAAACTTTTTATTGTATAATACAGTAAAAAAAAAAACAGAGAACATTCTCCTGATAAATAAAATTTAATGATCTATTGACAATCAAAACTCAAAAAATTTAAATTTAAGTGAATTAACAAAGCTGCAACGTTTTGGAAATATTGACTTTATAATATATCTTTAATTGTCTATGAAAAAATATAGAAAATAATTTTAAAATTTATATTTATATAAGTCAACCATCAAGGGTCAAGAAGAAATTAGCAACCTTATATATTATTTTATTTTTTTCAAGAGCGAATATATAAATGAACAAATTTGGAAAATAAGCAAAAGTATAAATATTCAACCACATTTCAACGAAGCGAAAAAATAAAACTACAATATTAGTTTTCCAAATTTGAAGCTTCATCAGTAAATGGCATGTATTATTGATTGAGATGTGACAATATGATTATGATTATATTAGCAAAAAAAAATGTAAAATAAAGGTAAGCATTTTCATTTTAAAACTAAAATTTTATTTAAAAATAACATATATTAACCATATACATCATCTTTTGAGGAAGTCAGGCTGTTGAGTAGCAGAATTTAGGCCGGATTTGCCGCTGATTTGAGCGAAATCCAACCAAACGGTCTAAAATGCAAAATCAAATCTCACGGCAAAAGAAAGTCGCCGTAAACAGAAAATTCCGCCTTTTCGTGGTAAATTCAAATTTATGAAATCCATTGGCTCGAGAGGAAGAGTCCGCTAATAAAATCCGCTCTATAGCCAAACAATCACATGAAATTTAATAGGATTTATCATGAATGTTCCCAAACAATTTTCAGGATTTAGGCCCATCAGGATTTTCAAAATCCAGATTTAAAGGATTTAAGAAATCCTACTTAAATCAAATCCTGGGTGCTACCAAACAATCCCTAAAGCTTCAAATGTTGCCATCTTTTTCTGGGAAAAAAAAATCAAATTTTCTCACAACTATCACACTTCAGCATAATTAATAGCCAAAAACTCATCACAAAAAAAAAAAAATGTAGCCAACAATGGCAGAAACTTGCCTGTTTCATCATTCAAATTCCAAAAAAAAAAAAAGCTTGATTTTGTGACAAGAAATAAGAAAATGGTATAACCAAATTTGATTCTATGCATGTTTTCAAATATTGATTCACTTAACAAAGCAACAGGAATCTACCACATTATCCTACCAAACTTCTCATATATTCGAATAAAATAATACAGACTTTTCAACTACAAAAAGATAAGGTCGGCACCAATGACCTGCTTAATCTAACGTGCAGACTGTGGCGTTTGATCGACCAAACTCTTTGCTAGCAGATAAGTCCTCGTATTCAGATTCTTCATGGTTTCTATTAATTGCTCATATCTGAAACAAAGTCAGGAAGAAAACATTAGCTGAACAAGATTGTAGAATCAGTCTCTGCTAAAAAAACATTGAAAATCAACACAAATTCAATTACTTTCGACCGAAAAAATCTGACTTTGTTAGGAATATTCTGACCGAATTTTTTATCGTAATGAATCTTAAGATCATTAAGAGTTCTAGCTCTGAATGCAACACAAGTACAGGAACAAAGCATTAAATGGACAGATAAGTAAGAGAGGAATACGACTGGAGTTAAGACACAAATAACACCAACAGTGTCAACGGAACATGATAACGGCACATGTAATTCAGAGGTGAAAACACAAACAAGCCCATGGCTGAAAGATTTCAAAGTAGGATTCATTTGGGACAGCTTTCTAACTGTTTTCTGAAGCAAAAAAAACTATTTTAGAAAGCAACAAGAAAGCCGCCCCAAACAAAGCCTTAAGTTGGCACTGCACCTCCTTGTTTTTAACAAAGCAGCAGTATCCTTGTTTCAAGCAGAGCAGTGGCAACAGGAACAATACCAAAACCTATTCGGGCAGTGGAGGGAAGCCAAAGGTCGTTACCTGTGTAGCGATACTTATTTCTATATTGGCTTATAAGAAATTGTAAATGGTGAAACCGGATAATT
The DNA here is from genome assembly GCA_022539455.1 of Dendrobium nobile. Lineage (NCBI taxonomy): Eukaryota > Viridiplantae > Streptophyta > Magnoliopsida > Asparagales > Orchidaceae > Dendrobium > Dendrobium nobile. The sequence goes on from CM039718.1 coordinate 54,366,393, forward strand.
AATGAGAATACGTTCCTCTTAGTTTCTCTTCTTTTTTGTTCATTTTCTGTGTTCTTGGAGCTTGGTGTCCACTTGAAGGATAGAGCATCCTTCTTTTGTTGCTAGAAGGTATCAATTTATTTTAAAAAATCTAATATAAAGTTTAATTGATTCTGTGTATTATACTCATCACAAAATAAATTCAAAGAGCTTTGAAATTCACCAGGATCAAAATTTATTAAAATATCCTCACCAAAAAATTTTCCCCGTTGACTTGATTGATTCACAAATAAATACAAAAAATCTTTGATATCAACCTAAGATATACTTTGAACTGAACTAAATATCAACTCCAGATTATAATAGAGGCAATTAAATTATTGCATTAATAAGGCAAACTACATTTTTTTCATTTTCCAGCTAATGGCTCGTCCTCATAAATTGGAAATTGAAAGGAAAAAAAGAAGAGGAAAATTAACTTACACGTTCACATTGCTGGTTTCCATGATAACAGTTCCTGAAACGGAATCAATCTTGGCTTCTAGCTTTGCATTTTGAACAAGATTCATAATCCAGTTCTCAGCCTCATCATAGTTCATGTTGAGCTTCTCTGCAAGCATGCTGTTACAAGAGAGATTAAATTGGTATAAAGGTAACTGGATAGTATAGTAGAAAGGAAACTGATATAACCAGCCATGAAAAACAACAATCAAAATACAAATATTGAGCAGATTAAATTAAGCTTGTGCATATGCAAGCATCATATTCTTTGTAATGATTTCCTTTGAAGTAATATTGGAAGGAGAAAATTTCAATCCATGTTTTTTGTCATTGGATTTACTTTGAGGGTCAATACATAACAATTAAAATTTATAACGCACTCATTGTGAAGCAAATACAATCAATGATTATAAAACCCGTCATAATCCAAATTTGAATCATAATCCAAAAAATTTCGGTATTAGATCAATATTCATAAATTGGAATTAAAAATTCAAATAGAACTTTCTCTCCATAAGGAATTCATGATTTCAAGATTTCAAGAAAAGCTACGAGTACGGAGTACCCTTTCTTTTAAAAGACGCAAAGCAAGAGCCCAAATAAAATGATGCAACCAAAAAAATCTAAAGCCTACTAGGTATGCAAATAATCGCTTCCTTTCCAAATAACTTAAATAAACACAACAATAATAAAAAACATGACAAAACAAACTTAAACAAGACACGACAACACCTTACAAATTTTTGTAATTTGAGAAGAATGATTCAATGGGGTGTAAACCATGGATAGAATAAATAGATAGAATTTCAAGACGAATTATAAGAGGAAACGGGGATAGAAGTAGCTCGCAAGCTAAACAAACCCTTCGGTTTTTTATCCAAAAATCATCACATAACACTCTACTAAACAGCCACAAACAGCCCCTATAAATAGGAAAGAAAAGGAGGTCAACAGTCATGCTCAGCCACCCACTACAGCCAACCAAAAGGGGAGGGAAAAAACAGCATTAAATGCACGTAAGAACCCCCACCAGAACAGCCAAAAATCAGGAAAGCCACGGGACAACAACAGGAACCGAACAACCAAAAGCAAGGGGAACCGGGAAAGCTAGGGAGCAGGAACTGAACAGCCAAAGCAAGGGAACCGGGACAGCTATGGAGCAGGAACCGAACAGCCAAGGTCAAGCAGCAATTCAGCCCCCAACAAACCCAAGTCGGCCCAAATAAAAAAAGGGGTGGCTTTGCTTACATCATTAAATGGTAGCAAGAAAAATAAATAAATTAGTTCAGATGGTAGTTGCCTTTTGCAGGCGGTATTAAAGATTAACAAGTATGCAAGAGAGACAATCAAACCTAAGCCTCTTCTCATCTTTAGTAAAATTACAGAAATATCTTGCACATTGAATTAGTAGCTAAGGGGCCGCTTAAAATCACTTGTTATTTTATTTTGTTTATATTTTAACAAATAGAAAATATGGTTTGTACCTTAAAAACACGTTTTTGTTGTTTATTGTAGAGGTGGTGGAGCTATCGCCAACTTGATTTGTTCTTAAAAACTAAAAAATAAAAATAGTTTAAAAAAAAAAACACAAATAAAAATATTTAAGAAAAACAATTTAAAAAGAATTATAAGTGATCACAAAGAGACCCTAAATTTCTTTCGAATTGATGACATTATCAGATCATTTAAAATGGTGAAATGCCAGCAAACTTGGCCATCATTCTCCAACCTAGAAATTCTACCTCGCAAATGTATTCATTTGGCAAAAGACAGGAAAAAAAGGAATACTTTATTAACCGGCACTGATGAGAAGGAAAAGTACACAACAATCAGAGAACCAATAACATCAACAATAAACCAGCCTCTAATCCTTAATTCAAAATAAGGCATTTTGCTTACCCAATATCAATGCATTGATGAATGCGGCAGTAGGTCTCAAAAATAAAAAGCCGAGCATTTTCAAGAAATTCATCCTTCAAGGGCACCGTTGAAAAGTTAGCATCTTCAACTCGTTTGCCAAGAAAAGGATCATTGAGAATCACCTAAAGCAGGCATTTAACTCATAAGGAGCCTAAACAGTTATGGTTATTAAAAGACATACAAGTAAAAATTTGCATATATCATGCAACCATCAGACCGACAAAAACATACAAATTGCGTGAATTAAAAACGTAAGTATTATATTTTTTGTATTCATATTCAGTAGATGCTCTTGCATGCAGGTTAATCAGCAAATAGACCTCATCAATACCACCATGTAAATATTTATGCTCAACAAATAGATTGTGCAAAATCATTTAACACTTTAAACATCACTCAATAAACAATGAGTCATGATGAAGACACCAAATAATTTTGGGAAAAGGGCAATGATGATAATAATGATAATGAAATACATTGTGCAAAAGCTAAATAATTTCAATTTCTAAGCTAACGCTGGAAGTAATTTTCCATGTACTGCCCATATCTACAAAATCAACATGCACAAACAAACATTCAAAGTAATCAGCATCAATAATTTTGCAGTTCAACTCATATCAGATGTACCAAAATGCACAAAACTGATCAAGATCAGCAACTATTTTGTAGTTATGTAGCACAGGAAAGAATCTACATTGACAAGAGTCACATAAAGGGTCTTTCCAAAGTAGAGTAAAATTCCTAAGACATAACACAATTACTTACTGTAACAACCGTAAGCAGCTAGAAAGCTTCTAAAAGAAAAAGCAGATCACATGAGCTTCGCTATTTTGATTATTATGCTGGATATGCACATAAAGAGCAAGACTACGATAATGGCTTTCAAAAAACCTACATGCTCACACTCCTGAAGCTTTTGTTGTGCACCTTCAAAGTCGTAGTTTATATATAAGCATTCTAGGAATTCTGTAATGGGATCTTTAAACAAATGGTTTTCCTGTTGAATAACTTTGATCAGCTCTTTAATCATATTCCATCTTCTTTTGCTAACAATGACAGCAGTTGCAACATAACGTAGGAGATGGTTTGCATTTGTCTGAATAGCATTTAAGTACCTGAAAAATAAAAATAAAAACAAAGTAAACAAGAAGGTTGATAATTAAAATTGAAACTAGAGGTTAAGGTACACAGGAATTTGCCAAAATTGCTGCAATCACATTAACAGTCTGATATATAAAAGGAAACTTTACAAGCCTTCATCATGTTTAAAGGTTTGCAGTGCCTCCTAGAATATGGCTGAAAGAGTTATAGCAAGAAATTGGAGGTAAGGGACCTAGAAGTGGAAGGAATATCTCAAAGATGAACCACAAAATGCAAATATCATCTAGCGCACTATCATGAATACTGATGCGTAGGTATGCATCAATTAGGAAATTGATGACACTTCATCTGAAATATTTCACTGGCAGACTAGCTTGGGATAAAACCCTCATGATTAACGATTTTCATTTTCATTTTTACAATTCGGATAGATTTGATGTAAACCTTAAATTGTATGCTTGTTGAAAGCAAATGCTGAGACATGTGGATTGACAATAAGAACATTAATTTTACTTTAGTCGTCCTGTCATTTTCTTGAGTAGTAGATTACTTTTTTGATAAACTAGTCTATTCCGTAGCATTGGTTTTATTCTCCACGGTTTATTCTTTTGAGCTTCATTTAGGTTATTATCTTTTATTCTTTATGCTTGGCCATTTAGGCTTTCAGTTAGGCTTTTGCTGCTGATGGGCTTTTAGTTGATTTTTATTGCTACTCTTATTTGTAAGGGTGTGCAAAAGTATCTGAAAAACCAACCTGACTCAAACAAACTAATTTGATTTTATTCTAGTACAGGTTGGTTTGGTTATGTTTCTTAAAATGCTCAAAACTGAGTCGGGTATAGGTTCTAATAACTGAATCTGATTTAGGAGTTTAAAAATTAAAAATAAGCAATAACAAAATGAGGCGCACAATGATTTCACATTATTATTTTATGTGTTCGTGTAGACGGTGTATCTAACTCATTTCAGCTCAATTGCAAAAAGGATGTTATAATCATGTTCATTTAATTTCGTTTATGGAATGACTGATGAGATGGTTCATATGATCATATCTATTTAATTTTAAAATGCATATATGATATGATCATATCCATATATTGGTATTCGACAACCAAATGTCCTTATCCATACTTTTGTTCATCACCATCAATCTTGTATTTTATCTCAACAAATGAAGCGATAGAATATATTTGGACTTGAGAACCAAACTTAATTAACCAATTCAGATTATATTTGGCTCTAACCAAATTCAAATAAGTTATAAATCCTAAATTGGTGGAACCAAACATTTCACGTATTAATTTGGCCAAGAATAGACCCGACCTAAGTTACATCCCTCCTTATTAGAGAAGGTTTGGTTCCTTCATTCCTTCTCTGACTTTGTGAGCTATTCATATGCTTATTCCTTTGACACAATTGAGACTCTCACGAGCCATACAAACGCCACTTTATGTACGTGCCTAATAATTTTCATTGATGAGTGAATCATTCAAGATATGCATTGGTTACAGTCTTTCGGCTATATAAAAGTTTCCAACTTATTTTAATGTTGGGGAGAGATTGTACAATTATAAATAATGGGTGCTAAAAGAGGCATGAAAATATAACTCCAATAATAATTTACTTTGAGAATTTTATTTTCTCTGTGGGCTTAAATGTTGGCAGGATGCTAATCGTTCCATCGTGGTGCAAGTGTTGACTAACAATTTTCGCAAAAAGACATCGAGTATCAGCTTGGAATTTATATTTTTGCGATTCTTTTACTTGTTCTTTTGGCATTCTATATTTTAGTTATTATTATGCCTTTGGGAGTAGATTTGATCAAATAAAAATACAATTTTCAATCAACTTGTGACATTTTTTATCTTGAATTTCTATGTGAAACTTCAATAAGGCAATCATTTAATTATCATTTGAGAGAAGTTAATGTTTTCTAATTTTCATCAAAATAGATGAATATTCATGTAAGTTGATAGTGCGTGAACTAAGAATTTTGATTTTGTGTGCATGAATTCTTGCAGTGCATCATATAGCTGTATTAGGCAACCTTAGATAATCCCAAACAACTGCTCAATTAGAAGAACCAACAATTCACAATTAATAGAGTAAAGATGGATGAAAAGTTACAAAAATTTTTATGGTCACCTAATGATCTATCAATTAACTAAATATTTCAGATAGTAGCAAAACTTCTCCACTCAAGTTAACTCCTTGTTGTAGACAGAAAGTCCCATCCATTTTTGGATTATTTTCACGTTGGATAACTGCCATACTATTGATTTCTTCTGTAGTTTGTCATAGAAAACAAACACAAATCATATTTCCTCTCTGCAAGTTCAAAACAACAATTAGTTTACTTAGCCTTGGATAGCAATAATTTTTCTTATTTTCTCCATTGTAGATCACATCCAACCCTATAAAAACTTTTAGCAGTGGTTGAAGATATCAAATTCAACCAACGACATTGAAAACAACTGGATATGATGGTAAGACTATTGGTAGTAGGTCTATATTTGGTGGAGAGAACTAGTAAGGGCTTTGGCATTTAGGGTAACATTGACACGGGAAGGGAGGGAGAGGAAAAAGTGTTTGGGAGAATGTAATATTGAAATTTAAGAAGGAAAGCACCCTATTTATAAGTAATTGCAGCATAGGATAAGATTTAATAAAATCTAAAAGAAAATTGATAAAAATAAAGAGACATTACCTTGAATTTATAATCAAAATACAATTTCTCTAAACCAAGCGAAAAAAAAAAAACAATTATACAAATAAAATTTTTAAAAGTAAAAGCCTAATCTAGCTTGGTTGGCTAAATATGGGATCATTAACTAGTCGGACACTTCTTATCTTTTATTGTTTTTGAGATAATAATCCCAGAATACTGAGTTTCTACCTCCCGATTTTTATCATCAAGTCTCTGCTCAATGAATCATCTTCACTTGTGGACTCCGAATAACTTGATCTTCGATCTCAATTGGATGATCTTAAGAATCAACACCACTAGAAATCTCTATCAAGAGATCAAACCATTAAAACTTCATCAAGATCTCTTTGATCTTCTTATAATCTGATATCAAATCCAGTAATCTAATTGCCAATTCTTTTTTTTTTTTTTTGGATCGCAATCCCATAGTACAAAGTTTCTATCTCCCTATTTTTATCATTAAGTCTCTGCTCAATGAATCATCTTGTCTTGTAGACTTTTGATAACTTAATCTTCAATTTCAAATATATAATCTTAAGAATCAACACAACTGAAAATATCCATCAAAAGATCAAATCATTAAAACTTCAACGACAGAAGCTCTTTGATATTTCCACGATCTGACATCAAATCATAGTCATAGACGATCTAATTGACCATTGAATATACTGATCCGCATATCATGGTGATCCCTTTTTAGGAGTATTTCACTCAGGAAATTATAGCTTCATGTGAGGGATGTATGCCTGACCAATTTCCTTATTGTACCACCTAAATTTGCTTTATAACTCATATTTTTACCAAGAAAATTTTCTAATTTGGTTCATTTTTAGTCGTGTTAGCCAAGCTTTCAACACTAACTATGAAATCCATCTCCATATGTGTCGGCAAATCTGTCAGGCAAGCATTCTCTCCAATTATATTAAGAATTTCAAAGGTCGATACCAAGTTGACAATAGCTTCTAGCCTCTTCTCCTTTGAGACGATCATTGCCAAAGTGTAACCAAACAAGATCACCTGCTTAGGAGTTGGCCTTAACATAATATCAATCATATCACTCTTTGTATTGCTACTTAATTTTCTGCAATTAATTCTCCATCAAAGTATAAATTTTATAGATGTCCTCTAAAAATCTATGTGCTCTTTCTTGATCAACTTCAACCCCATCATCAATAATAGGGGTGATGGAGAAGTAAAGATTAAAGGGGCTTTGAAGAAGGTACCCTTTGCAGACTTCAAAGGTAGCCTTTGGTGTAGAGTAAGGAGCCCTAATAAAGGAGAATTAATGGTAGGGTAAAGTTGTTAAACAAATTTTATGATGCTCGTTATAACCTATCAATAGATGTATCATGGTTCTATTCACCAACTTCGTCTTATTCTCAGAATGTGGATGGAAGATAACGCCCCTTTTCAATTTGGTATCCAACAGTAGCCTACAAGGCCTCTCAAAACCTGCTTAATAATTAATTATCTCAATCAATCATAATTGAATTGGCTAGCCAAAGTGTGCCCACATATGCAAGAAGAAGAGTTTAGACGCCTCCTCACCAATAATGGTTTTCCTACAAATTTCGATATTTAAAACTCCATCCATAACTACAAAAAAGGTAGTAATGCCCCTTCTTGTCTTTTGCAAGGTTTCCAAAATATACATATTCAAAAATATATTGGTGTGGATACACAAATACTAAAAAAACTTATCAATAGGATGTCTCTTTGAGTTGGCATGATTTCTTGTTCAACATTTCACCCTTCCATGTTCTTCATGTCCAATTGATGGTAGATTATAATCCAATGAATTGCCAAGAGAACATATATGCATGCAAACTCACTCAATTTTTTAACTCATTTAAAAGGTCACCATATACCAAAGATTTTGTTGCTTGAAGACATCTACAAACTAAAATAATCATGATTTGAATCTTTAGTGCATATTGATATCAATGGGCAGGCAATAAAAAATATAGATAATGAGCCCATGGAAGGGGAAAAGTTTGATATATAACGTGATCTATTGTTCAATTGCCTCGCATCATCTTGACAACAGGTAAAATCTAAGCATACTATTTGCAAGATTGAACATACTACAAAATATGCATTCTTCAATATATTTTCTCGCATCCTTAAAAAATGGCATTACATGTTCAAGTATTCTACAATATCTTCTCAACTCCAATGTTTCTCATTAATTTGAATGTGTACCTCTCACATTGCTGAACTCAGTCTACTAAGTTTGGCATGTATAGATGTCCTCCTTCATTGAGAAAGCCATATCTTAGAAGAAATTTTGAATTAGAAGCCCTCGCCAAATTCTACAATATCTCTTTTGAAGAAGGAATTATTTTGGCATCGCCTTTGGTACTCAAATGAAAAAGAGTTTGTTGTGTCCGAGATGGTATGCCAACTCCAACTCTAAAAATTCTTAGACAAATTTGGCACAGTTAGCAGCAGTGCCTTCTTTTTCAACAAGTAAAATGTATCCTATTGCTTTTGGCCCTATTCAAATTTTACAGTGGCTTTGGTTAAAGCATATAAAGGTGAGGAAAGTATTAAAAAATGACAAAAACTTATGAATATATTAGCAAGCTCGCACAATTTATCACATCAGTCATTATTCACAGTTTGGGCCACTCAATGATTGCCTTCACATTTGTAGGATCAATTTTGATCTCTTCATACCTTATTTTCAATATAAAGGAGGGACTTCTTGGAAAACTCACACTTCTTCTAGTTGAGATAGATCCAATGTTAATGTAGTAGTAGATGGAACACATTTCTTATAAATTTGAAGTGCTCTTCACAACATCTTTTGAAGAGCAAGATATCATCTAAAGTCATGATACGAGTACAGTCACAGCCTTTCATCAACCTCATGAAGGCAGGGTGAGTCTTAACCCACGATTAAAAAGGCGTTCGAGGCGGACGCCTCGAGGCGCGCCTCAAATCGAGGCGGAGGTCGGACGAACTGAGGCTTAAGCCTCGAACGTCCGGGCGAGGCTTACGCCTTTTTCCACGGAGGCGTACGCCTCAATACCTGAGGCGCCGAGGCGCATCGAGGCAGCGCCTCGAAAGGGAGAAGGTTACCTTCAAAGCCAGCGAACAGGAAGGGAAAGTCATCGAAGGAGCGCAGTCGAACAGCCACAAAGGAGCCAAAGAAGCGACGCGTGTAATCTCTACACCTCCTTTGAAGCAACGAAGCCGAACAACAAGGACGAAAAGAGAAGATGAAAGGCAAACCCTAGACGCAGCTAAGTTATTATTGATATATAATTAGCCTAGTTAATATAAATTAAAATATATATTATTAAATAGTATTAATAATAATTATTGAGTAGTGATGCTATCAAGAAATTATGTACTTTTTATTTTATTTTGAACAATAGTATATTTTGTTTTCTTTTCTTTTTTAGCTATCCAATGATGGGAAAGCATCCAATGATCATGGTAGGTAGTGCATATGGCTTGGTAGACCTTTGGTTTGCTGGCTCGATTGGTCCCTGGCTGATGGTGGTTCACAGGTTGGCTGTTTTGGAGCATTTGGTTTTGAGCTGATTCTCTAAGTTGCTTGAGCTGAAGTTTAGTGGCTCTTTAATTCCAAAAAGGTACCTCATTATGAAGCTTACTTTTGGAGTGGCCTTGTCCCTTCCCCTTCCCCTTTCTTCTTGTCTCTTGGAAAACCGTGGCTTGTATTATTTGGGGGCTGAATTCTATGCTTTGAATTCATTGGGAAGTTATTGATTTTAATGCTTTGGGAATTCAGCCAGCCTTTATTTTCCCAATCTGTGCTGTTTTCCCGTTGCTTTGCTGCTTCAGATTCTGGCAGGCTGTTTTCCGAGAAATTGGCTCTTTGGTGCCGTGAGTTTCCTATGTTTCCCGTAACAGATTTAATGCTGGCTGGTTTCCGAAATTCATGGCTTGGCTGCTTTGAATTTTCGGCCTGTTGAATGTCTCTTTGGTTCCTGGTGAGCATGGGGGGAAAATTTCTATGCTGGAAATTAATACATGTGACTCTTGGCATTCCTCTCTCTTGCCTATAAAAATGAGATGATGTTGTGAAGAATGGCAGTTGATATTTGTGAGCATATTTGCTATTAACCTGCGGGTTTATTCGGAAATCCTGCGGGCTCTTTCCAACCTTCTTTTCTCATCCCCTCCGGAAATCCTGCGGGCTCTTTCCACCCTTTCTTCTCGGGCTTCTAATCTCTTCGTATCTCCGCAAGTGTCACTCCATCTATATCCTTCTTCTCAAAGTAAAGCAACTTTAGGGTGTCGTATCAGAGTTGATTTGAAGCATATGTTGAAGAAATTGGCCAATCTTGCAGTGGTGGACCATTGGTTTGCTAGTTCTATGCACTTTACTTATTTAACCTACAAATTCGATGCATGTGAGGAACCCGCTCTGACGGTTGTCTGAGGATAGCGTCTTTTTAAGTTTCTTTATTTCTTTAAGATCTCCATAGCATCTTTTGTTGTGTCAAGTTTTGGGTCGTTTGAGTTTATTTAACAAAGTTTGTTTTAAGTTCTACTCATTTTGTCAGTTTTCTTCTTGTGTGTCTTTTGTGATCAAGTGATATAGGCTCCCTATATCCCTTGTCTACATCAATTTGGTATCAGAGCAAGTTCGTCTTTTTTTTTGTTTTTAGGAGTCTTTCTCTTTAGTGTCAAAAAAGATAAAAAAAAATGGCTAATGAACAAGAGGGTTGGCAACAAATGATGCAACAATTGAATGATTTGCAATATCAAATTAATACAATAGCTGAAGCCATTGCTAATCTAAATGTCAATCAAGCTAACGTTAATCCTAGTATAATATCTTCTGGGAGTGAAAAGGAAGAACCTAGAAATCGAAATAGGCGACAAAGAAATTGGGATCACGGAATTAAAATCGACGTTCATAATTTTGAAGGAAAATTGCAACCTGAACAATTCCTAGAATGGGTAGAAAAAATGGATCAGTTTTTTGAATGGAAAGAAATTCCGGATAATCGAAAAGTTAAATTTGCAAGTTTGAAGCTAACGGGACATGCATTAACGTGGTGGAAAAATTTACAAAACAACAGATTAAGAAGAGGCAAAGAAAAAGTCCAAAATTGGGAAAGAATGAAGGAGAAAATGAAAAGAAAATTCTTGCCAATTGATCATGCTCGAACAATATTCAAAGATCAACTCAATTTGCGTCATATCATTAAAACTGGCGAGGCTTATCGTATAGATTTAAAATTGGAAAAGCAACATCAAAGGGAAAAGGGTGACAATAAAATCGTGGAAACGTATAAACGTCGTTCAACTAGCGGGATTAAATCTCAATCTCAAACTTCTGGGGAAACATCAGGTCTGAAAATTAAAACTTTTGAAAGTCAAAATCAAGAAAAAAGAAAAAGAGTAGCAGGAAATAAACCGTCTGAACAATCTAAGCAGATTGGACCTTGTTACAAATGTGGATTATATGGTCACTTGTCAGCTACTTGCAGAAAGAATAATCCTCCACGAACTAATTCCATAGAAGATGAAAATGAGATAGAAGAAGAGGAGGAGAATGAAACAGAATCTGAAAATGAATCTGAATTAGAAAAATTTGATTTAGAAGGAAAATGAATCTGAATTAGAAAAATTTGATTTAGAAGGAGATGAAAGTGAAAAGTCTTTGGTAATTCGACAAGTTCTAACAACAACAATTGACAAAGGGGATAGATGGCTAAGAGGAAACATATTCAAAATAACTTGCACCATCGAAGGAAAAATCTGTACCCTTATGATTGATAGTGGAAGTTCAGGAAATTTTGTTTCTCAAAAATTGATCGATAAACTTAAACTCAAATCAAGACCTCTTGCAAAATCCTATAAGATCTCTTGGTTCAAAGAAAAAGGTGAGGTTCCAATCACTAAACAATGCACTGTCAATTTATCAATTGGGGAATCATTTAAAGATCAAATTGTTTGTGATATTGTGCCTCTTAAAGTTTGCCATATTTTGCTAGGACGACCTTGGCAGTACGACAACAAAACTGTTCACAATGGAGAGAAAAACACATATACTTTGATGAAAAATAATAAGGAGTTTACTCTTCATCCTCAAAAGAATGTGCCGGATTCAACCATCAAGAAAAACACAGTTGCCAAAATTATTTCTCCTGAATTGCTTTTAAATGATAATGATTTGAAACATTTTGAGGTTGCTTATTTGGTTTTGGGAAAAGAATCTGATACTGTTTTACTGGATGAGTTTTCTGATATAACTTCTGATGATTTTCCAATTGGATTGCCTCATATGCGACAAAATCATATTGACTTGATTCCTGAAGCTTTTTTGCCTTAACTTCCTCATTATAGGATGAGTCCAACTGAACATGATGAATCTTTTAAACAAGTATCTGAACTGCTGGAAAAAGGTTTAATCCAAGAATGTCTGAGTCCTTATGTTGTGCTTGCTTTAATAACTCCAAAAAAGGATAGAATATGGAGGATGTGTGTGGGTAGTAGGACAATAAACAAAATCACCATTCCTAAACTGGATGACATGCTTGATATGCTGAGTGATGCCTTTTGGTCTTTCAAATACTTCGAGTACTTTTATGAGAACTATGAATCATATTTTGACACCTCTCATTGGAAAGTTTGTTATTTTAAAGAGATTGTTCGCCTTCACAGTATCCCTCGAACTTTTACCTCTGATCGTGACACTAGGTTTTTAAGTCACTTTTGGAGAACTCTGTGGGCTAAGTTAGGAACTTCTCTTCAGTTTAGTAGTGCTTATCTTCCTCAAACCGATAAACAAACTGAAGTTGTCAATCAAAGATTTATAAAGAATTTCAGTTCTCTGATTGCTCTTATTACTGATTGCTTGAAAAAAGGAATTTTTAGGTGGACACTTGAAATTATTAAAACAAAAATGATTCAAGCTCCCATTCTTAAATTGCCAAGTTTTGAGATCATTTTTGAGGTTGATTGCGATGCTTCACATACTGGTATTGGTGCAATGCTTAGTCAAAAAGAAAAACATGTTGCTTACCTTAGTGAAAAAATGACTGAGTCTAAGTCTAAGTATTCTACTTATGATTTGGAGTTCTATACTATTGTTCAAGCTTTGAAATTCTGGAGATGCTATCTGATTCAACGAGAATTTATTTTGAACACTGATTACGAGGCTTTACGATTTTTTAGATCACAAAAAAATTTGAACAAAAGACACGCCAAATGAGTCTCTTTTTTACAAGAGTACACTTTTCATATCAAACATAAAACTGGGGTTTTGAATAAAGTTGCTGATGCTTTAAACCGAAGATCTCATTTGTTGATAACTGTTTTTCCGACTGTTACTTCTTTTGATTTTTTGAAAGACACTTATGCAAATGATTTCTGATTTTGAAAATATTTGGAATGCTTGTTGTGCTTCTGGGATTGATCCTTCTGCTCAATTTGTTATACATCAAGGTTTCTTATTTAAAGGAACTAGACTTTGCATATCAAAAAGTTTTCTGAGAAAACAACTTGTGAAAGAATTGCATAGTGGAGATTTGGGAGGACATTTTGGGCAAGGAAAAACAATTGCTTTAGTTGAAGAAAATTATTTCTGCCCCACGTAAAAAAAACATTGCTAAATTAGTAAAACAATGCAAGGTTTCTGAAAAACTTAAGAAGGTTACTGCTAAATATAAGACTAAGGCTGATAAACATCGAAAAGAAGCAAATTTCAATATAGGTGACTTAGTGATGGCTTACTTTTGTCGCCAAAGGTTTCCAGTTGGCACTTTTAAAAAGTTAAGCAGAAAGAAATTTGGTCCATTTCGTGTGATTAAAAAATTAGGTGCTAACGCCTATTTGCTAGATTTACCAGATATTGTTGGCACTTCACCTGTTTTTAATGTTTCTGACCTGTCTTTGTATGAAGGAGATTCTGACGATTTTGTAGATATTGAAACTTTACCACTCTCTGCTCCTTTGGTAAAGTCTGAAGATCAAATCGAAGATGTTATTGATGTGAAGGTTATTCAAACGAGGCAAGGAGAGCACAAAAAGTTTTTGGCCAAATGGAGCAATCGGCCATTGACTGACTGTACCTGGATTGATGCTGCTGATCTAAAAAAGAAAAGCTTGGAGCTTTATGAACGAGTTGCTGATACGTTCTCATCAGGAGCTGAGAATTTTCCACCAGGGGAGAATTGATGCTATCAAGAAATTATGTACTTTTTATTTTATTTTGAACAATAGTATATTTTGTTTTCTTTTCTTTTTTAGCTATCCAATGATGGGAAAGCATCCAATAATCATGGTAGGTAGTGCATATGGCTTGGTAGACCTTAGGTTTGCTGGCTCGATTGGTCCCTGGCTGATGGTGGTTCACGGGTTGGCTGTTTTGGAGCATTTGGTTTTGAGCTGATTCTCTAAGTTGCTTGAGCTGAAGTTTAGTAGCTCTTTAATTCCAAAAAGGTACCTCATTATAAAGCTTACTTTTGGAGTGGCCTTGTCCCTTCCCCTTCCCCTTTCTTCTTGTCTCTTGGAAAACCGTGGCTTGTATTATTTGGGGGCTGAATTCTATGCTTTGAATTCATTGGAAAGTTATTGATTTTAATGCTTTGGGAATTCAGCCAGCCTTTATTTTCCCAATCTGTGCTGTTTTCCCGTTGCTTTGCTGCTTCGGATTCTGGCAGGCTGTTTTCCGAGAAATTGGCTCTTTGGTGCCGTGAGTTTCCTATGTTTCCCGTAACAGATTTAATGCTGGCTGGTTTCCGAAATTCATGGCTTGGCTGCTTTGAATTTTCGGCCTGTTGAATGTCTCTTTGGTTCCTGGTGAGCATGGGGGGAAAATTTCAATGCTGGAAATTAATACATGTGACTCTTGGCATTCCTCTCTCTTGCCTATAAAAATGAGATGATGTTGTGAAGAATGGCAGTTGATATTTGTGAGCATATTTGCTATTAACCTGCGGGTTTATTCGGAAATCCTGCGGGCTCTTTCCAACCTTCTTTTCTCATCCCCTCCGGAAATCCTGCGGGCTCTTTCCACCCTTTCTTCTCGGGCTTCTAATCTCTTCGTCTCTCCGCAAGTGTCACTCCATCTGTATCCTTCTTCTCAAAGTAAAGCAACTTTAGGGTGTCGTATCAGAGTTGATTTGAAGCATATGTTGAAGAAATTGGTCAATCTTGCAGTGGTGGACCATCGGTTTGCTAGTTCTATGCACTTTACTTATTTAACCTACAAATTCGATGCATGTGAGGAACCCGCTCTGACGGTTGTCTGAGGATAGCGTCTTTTTAAGTTTCTTTATTTCTTTAAGATCTCCATAGCATCTTTTGTTGTGTCAAGTTTTGGGTCGTTTGAGTTTATTTAACAAAGTTTATTTTAAGTTCTACTCATTTTGTCAGTTTTCTTCTTGTGTGTCTTTTGTGATCAAGTGATATAGGCTCCCTATATCCCTTGTCTACATCAAGTAGCTTGTACCGCTCAGTACATGCTCGGTACCGAGCAAGTATATGCTCGGTACTGAGCGGTACATGCTCGGTACTGAGCGGTAAATGCTCGGTACCACTAGGTATATGCTCGGTACCAAGCCAGTACCACTAGGTACATGCTCGATATTGCTCAGTACATGCTCGGTACCGAGCCAGTACCGCTCAATTCCGAGCCAGTACCACTCAGTACCGAGCGGTATATGCTCGATACCGAGGCTTACGCCTCGATCCGCCTCGAGGCTTACGCCTCGCCTCGCTTAGCCAAAACGCCTCGATTCCCGATTTCGCCTTTTAAAACGATGGTCTTAACCGCATGCTAGCCTTGGATACAACCTTTATTTTGTCTTGAATACAATCTTCCATGTGTCTATCTAATTTATGTGCCCCTCACAATAGTTATAGTTGAGATCCGATGTGGCAAAATAGTGGAAAACTCCAATTTTCCTAGCAAGTCATCAATGTTTGATGGCAAACACTAATTGTTTACCATTCTTTTGCTTAACATGGTGCAATCGAGACACATCCTCCTTATATCATCCTTCTACCTGCCATCCAATGGGTGATTCAGTGCTAAATGTATCCACCTTGCAATAACTTTACAACTTCCTTCATGATATCTCATTCTTGATGACTGAATTTTAATATAGCAATGTGCATTTGAACTTAACTAGATGTCATGCTCCATGGGTTGCATTAGTGGCAACATTTACACTTCTTGGAAAAGCAATGCATATTCCTCCAATATTTGTAGCTTTAGATCTCAAGTCTTGCTTAATGCAAAGAAGCAAGGCTCCATTTTTTCCTTTGTGCCAGTCTTGATAAGTAGAAGCAAAAAACTTTATGCAACATTTATAAGTTTACCTACTTGACCTGAGGCCTCCTATCATGATGGCTCCTTCCTGCACTATATAGTCCTTTGGCAAGTACTTCTTCTCATCCCTAGCTGTTTATCACTTGTAGAGGTAGCAATGCAGCATTACAAACCTTTCAAACAAATATGAACTACTAAAGATAACTTGATGTAGGCGGGCGGGCGGGCGGGCGGGCGGGCGGAACTTATTTGCTTTGTCTCTTGGGCTGCTAGAGATTCTCGGTTTGGGGCTTGGTTGTCTTGTTTTTGTTGTGTTTTGAGAGCTGCTATACTCCAACTCATTAATGATTGAGCTGTTGTTTTTCAGCTCATTATTATGGGTAATTCTCTTCCTTTTTTAGCTCATTATGTAGGCTGGATTTGGTTCATTCCCCCCCTTCTCTGTGGCCCTTTGGTTTCCCCTTTCTGGCTCCTTTTCCCGTGGCTAGTTCCTTTCCCCTTGTGGCTGCCTGTTCCGGTCTCCTGTGGTGTCCATTCCTTCCCCCTTTTGACTGCATGTTCTGGTTCCCTATGGTGCCCGTTCCTTCCCCCTTGGCTGCCTGTTCCGATTCCCTGTGGTGTCCGTTCCTGTCTCCCGTGGCTGCTTTTCCGGTTCCTTGTGTGCCTCTTTGGGTGTTGCTTCTGGACAACCTTTTTGGCTTTCTTTATTCCCTATTTTAATTGGTTTAAATGGAGGTATTTTGGGCTGTTTGGCTGCCCCATTTCTCCTATAAATATGAAGTGTTTTGTAAGCATAAAAAAAAGTTTGTGAAGTATTTTTGGAGAAACATGAGGGTTTTCTTTGATAGCTTGCGAGCTATGTATCCCCTTCTCCTACTTCGAGGATAGCTTGCAAGTTATGCCTCTTCTTTCGTCTCGGGCTTCTTATCTCCTTCTTCTCTCCGCAAGTGACCACCCCATCTGTATCTTTCTTCTCAATCAAGGAATGCAAGCAAGTTTAGGAGCCTTTTATATTATAAATTGTATGATCATCTTTTATATTATAAAATTTAAATGTCATTTGTGTTATTGTCTTTTTTTTTTGCATTTCCTTTTTGTGACCAAGGTTCTCCTACTTATTGCCAAAACGGAGTACACCCTTGATAGGTCTGATCTTTATGAAGACAAAATCTCTCACATTGAATTCCACATAGTAGTGCTTAGCATAATAATACTTCTTCTACCTATCTTGTACTGCTAGCAACCTATCTCTGATCATTCTGAACTTGCTAGTAGCATCATCAACCAAATATGATCCAACCACCTTCCTTTCACCTGCCTCTGCCCAACAATAAAGATGTTCTACATTTTCTTCGATAGAGTGTTTCATATAGAGTCATTCATATGTTGGCTTGGAAGTTATTGTTGTAGGCAAACTCTATCAAAGGAATATGATATTCCCAGCCTCCACCAAAATTAAGAACTCATAGCCTAAAAAATCTTCAAGGGTTCGAATAGTCCGCTCAGATTGTCCATCACACTGAGGATTGAAAGTCATACTAAAAGTCAATCTGGTACCCATAGCTTCTTGAACTTTCCTCCAAAGTCTATAAGTAAATCTACCATCACGATCAAATACTATAGACTTAGGTACACCATGCAAACGAGCAATCTCAGCCACATACAGCATTGCTAATTTCTCAACTGAGTCAGTCAGTCGGATAGGCAAAAAGTGAGCAGACTTTGTAAGCTTATCAATGATAACTCAAATAGCATCATACCCTATCGAGATCTGAGTAAACCTGACACGAAATCCATAACAATGCCATCCCACTTCCACTCTGGAATCGATAACGCTTGAAGTAATCCACCTTTGATGCTCAGTCTTTACTAACTGACAAGTGGTACACTCAGCAACAAAATCAACTACACTCCTCTTCATCCCAGGCCACCAAAATAAACCCTTAAGGCCTTGATATATCTTATTACTACCAGGATGAATGATATAAGCAGAATGATGAGCTTCATAAAGAACATCCCTCCTCAAGTCACCAACATTACGCACACAAATTTTGCCCTTATACCACATAAGATTGTTTTCATCAATAATGAAATCCTCTTCATGACATGCCTTTACTAATTGAATGATCTTAACAAAATCTGGATCCTTCAACAAAGCTTCAATTATCTTACTCTTTAAATAAGGTTGCACAGTCAACAGACCTAACCATCATTTATGTCCGACATCCGTTCCCGTCTCGTCTACACGAGCTCACCAGGCCGGGTAGTGACAAGAAAATATTAAAATGACCTTTCTTTATTAGATTTAAATGAGAATTTAACTCTTAACATGCCACAATGCAAAAAAAGGATTCATGTAGCCGACCCCAATAGTTGGGATAAAGGTTTGATGTTGTTGTTGTTATATCAAGTTATAGGCATTCTTGTCTAGTATTATAAATTTGCAAAGGCATGGAACTCGTAAAACCATATGGACTCACAAGTTACTTCAGACCTCTCAAAATTCAAGAAAAAATGCAGGAACTATTGAGAGATTAAGGTTTTCAGTAGTTGTAGATATTTTTGATCCTTCAACTTCTTACAATACCTTAAATGATTCACAAAATTGACCGTTCAACATTTAAAATTGGTTCCAACACCCAAATCCATCCAAAAGCATATGAACTGATTCAGAATTCAGTCTTGTTTTTACAGCTAAAAAACCAATCAGTCTATCATAATATGGCATCCTCAACAAAGACAAAAAGACAAAAAAGAAAAAAAAACTGTTTAGAGAAAGAATTAAGTGCTGAAACAAAGAATTATGTGTTCATATGGACAAACTCAAAGATTTTTGTCAGAAACATATTTTACAACGCATTAGAGTATATAAAAAGAATCATTGGCCTTGGTAAGAAGACATAAGCATTTGATATCAATTTGGCATTTAGAAGAAAGACCAAAGCTATGCTAATTAAATTTCTTAATAACATAAAATAATCAATTTAATAATACAAACTCAATTGAATAAATCGAAGACATTTAGTTTTGAACAAATATATAGTAGCACACCTATCCTGGAAGAAGAGATCGATAATTCCATTTCTTCCATTTTCGTGGTTGAAAAAGATAAAAAGACTCCAATGCATCAACCATATTCTATTTTGTAGCTGATAAAGAGGAGACGCAAAATTCTGCAACATAAAAAGAAATAGCAATTAGGACCGCAAAGGAACTCAGAATTTCAATCTAATCTTACTTTTTCAGGAGAAAGAGGTTAACCTTTGAGTCAATTATTTCTTTCAAGCGATTAAGTTCTTCAAGAGCAATGGCCCAGTTCTGCATCAAAATTTCTGCCGCAAGCTTGCCCCATAGAGCACTCAAACTTCTGTCACTATTAGTGCACAAATCTCGATAGTGATACAAGTAGTCTGCAGCGCCTGAGTAGTTTCCACACTCAAATTGGAACTTGGCATACTGATATAAAGCTTCAATTTGCTCCTGACCAATCTGTTTGGTAATAAGAACAAATAATGACTAAAGATGCGTACAAGTCTACTTAATCCTAGCTCTATGTGCACAAAACATGAAGTACCGGGTAATGGAAGTTTGTAAACCATTAAAACACAACATAACTATGCTAAAGCAAACAACACATGCTGTCATGGAAGAATAATCGAGTAATAGGCGTCAAACCATAGCTTGCCTAAACTAGAACTACTCATTTAGCTGTGAAAATTTTATAGAACCAAATTTTGAATTATAGGACATAAGAGTGGAATTTATTAGAGTGTGAATGAAGCAAAATCCAATGTTGGGTTTGATAAATCAATGAATAAATCTAATTTCAATAAAAAAAATTTAGGTATATAGGTAAGGATCAATCACATGCTATTTTTGCACCAATATGTTTCACGTCTATTAGATTTGGGATAAAACTCAATACTCTCTTGCACCATAAAATCTCTCTCTCATATGAAAGCTCTCAACATAATCACTTTCCCCTCAAACGACAACTTTTTTAATATAATCAAAAGTCATGCACCATGAGCCCACTCAATCACATAGATCTTACATAAGAGTCATCCGCTCTTGAACCTAACTCGCCTAACCAAATATTTTCCATGATACTACTTGTTAGGGGGCATGAACCAAACTTGATAATGGCACAAAATAACATGTGTTATAGCAATGTAGTATAGTTAGAGGAGCCTTTTGCAATATTAGCATATTATGTGTGGTTAAGCAAACTAGCTTGTGTTATATATGCTATAGCATATAGCATGCACTATTTTTTATGTTAAGATTTTAGATTAAGATTACTTCATTTAATTTTACAATTTAGGGTTTCATTTTAAACTGGACTCTAACAGCAAAATGCCACTCCTGATTTCAGTTCAACAGCTCTCGAATCTTTATGAGTGTGACCTTTCCTTCCATAGTATCACACAAGCAGCATAGAACCAAAAGCCACACTATAACTTAACGAAGGAAGATGTGACCCATAAACCAAAAAGTAGCAATCATTGTTAGTCATACAAAAGTCACTGGTCAACTTCAATCCAGAAACATGAGTCATTCATCAAGCCAAAAAGGTATACTTGCCATTTGATCCACAAACCATAAGTCAAATGTCATCCAAATGCATCAAGTAGCAACTAGCCTGTACAAGTTGGGGAGATCCAAAAGCTAGAGGGAATAAAGAGACCTTGCCAACAATGAAGAAGATCCATAAGATAACAATCAGAACTCCTTTTCCTTTTACTATTCCTTTTCCTTTCCCTTATCATTGTATGGCATCATTTTGCAATGATGCATGTGCATTCCATCATTTATCCAGTAATTATTTATGCTCATTCCTTCATGTGATAGTTATGCATTTTCTACCTTTAATTTACTTAGAATTGTTGCTTGCTTTGTGTAGTTTGTTCAATTGATAATACTTTTAATCTTCTTATTTAATAATAGTATTAAGCCATTAGAAAATTACTGGATTTAGAAGTTCTAAGAAATTTTTCATATTAAAATATGATTTCTTGGCAAAGAAAAATGATATCAATTGTGTTAAATGTATTTTCTATGCCAAAATTATAAAGAGAGGAAGTAATCACATAACAACACTTATTCGAGAGTTATAAAAACACTGAAGTTTGTGGAAGCTGTTCTAAACACTTACGATGGAATTCAAGATACGAAAGAAGAAGCTAAGAGATACCAAAGAAGAAGCTAATAGATCAAATTAATGACATGCCACATGACAACATCAATAAATAAGATATAGAAGGCTCTCAAAAGCCTTTGCAAAAATATCATTGAATTTATAATTTGCAAATATAAATTCATGATGTACTTATTGTTAAATTTCAATACTATATTCCTACGAATGAAAGAGATTTATGCGGAAAGAATCAATTAAACTACTCAATATTCTCTCAATCAATTTCTGCTCCTTATCTTAAGGGAGACCGCTTCTTTAAGAGAGAATATAAGAATAGCTTAACTACTTTATAGGTTAGTTCATATTTTCTAGTTTTCTTTGAATTTTAATAGATTTCAAGTTTTTTCTTGAATCTCTATACATAGAGATAAAATTTATAATCTAAAATCAAATTTTAATTAAATGGAAGTTTATTACTAGTCTCCTAGAGTTTCTATCCTCCCTCTCTATTCGTCTCCGTTTCATTGGCTCCTATGCCTTCAACAGTTGAATTCTTCTCTGCTAATGAGTAATGACTAAACTTTTCCCCTCTTGCAATTGAACTCATACAGTAGCTCATCCAGCCATCACTCCCTCTATCCAATAGTTAGATTAGTGTTTCCAACTGGCAACAACTTCCCTCTTCTCTTTGTGACCCAAAATAGTGGATATTCAATGTTTAAGACTGAGAAGCAGGTAAAGGTTCATTATCCTCTTGCAATTGAACTCATACAGTAGCTCATCCAGCCATCACTCCCTCTATCCAATAGTTAGATTGGTGTTTCCAACTGGAAACAACTTCCCTCTTCTCTTTGTGACCCAAAATAGTGGATATTCAATGTTTAAGACTGAGAAGCAGGAAAAGGTTCATTATCCTTCAAATTATTCCATCTAATCGCAATCAGTTTTGTCTTAAAAATTTCCTACCATTTTCATAAGCTTTCCGCACACCAATTTTGGATAATATTTTAGTATCAGAGCATACTCACTAACAGAAAGAAAAGGTTTTAATGCTTAAATTAAGGATTGGTAATGATACCCTTGGTAATTTTATGGAGCATGAGATCTACAACTCTAATGAGAGATTACAAACATTTGAAATTCTTTTCAATATGAAAGAATTTATGACCAAAAATACGACTAATTAGACGTCTATAATGATGGAACAGATGCCCAAAATTATGGATGTTCTTGAAACTCTTGCCGCTAAACTAGCACAAATATAATTTGTTCCACCACATACAAAGACAAAAGAAGAAACATCAAATAAAATAAATAACTTGTAAAAGAGAATCCAGAAAAAAAAAATAGAACTCGAGATAAATATAGAAAGAAGGAACGAAGATAATCTTCCCTTCAAGGTAGAAGAAAAATTGTAATTTAGATTCACATGTTCTATTGTTCCACCTTCAAAAGAGATAAGAGAAGAATACAAGACAACAAAATCCAAACAAGGGGTCATGAGCTCTCTTCCAGCTAAAAAGCACAATAAGCACCATCAAGTTGATGTTCTACATCAAATTAAGGTATATGAACGCTCCCAGCTTACTCAGAAGCCCATAGATAAAGGGAAAGAAAAAATAATATATTCAAAGGACAAAAAAAAAAAGATAATGAGCTTCTATTTGCAGAAGCAAATGATATAAAAGGGGGAAATATGATCTATAAAGCTCTTAAAGATATTCATGAAAACTAAACATGAAGGATAAATTGCAAGTATAACTTCAAACACTTAATTATAAATTTGCAATTTTAAATTCCCAAGAATGAAGAGGTGGCCACAGAAGGATAAGTAGTAAGAAGAATAAAAAAAAAACATGCTTTAAAATTTTTAATTAAATGATGTGCCTTAATGATTAGATGTGTTTGTAGTAAAATTTAAATTTCATTAGTTCACCATCATTTATACTAGTTCACAAATCTTTTCCTTTATGAATTTAAGTATAAGATTACAGTTACATTTGAAGTTTTTATTTGATACCAATTTTAAATGTACTCTCTTTCTTTTTATTGTTCTTTTCTTTCTAAAACTCTTATCATGTTTCTTTTTCTTTTTATATTTGTATAATACATAGTTAACTATTTTAAATTGCAATTATGTTTAAAATTTACTTAAATATTTAATGCGTTTAATGTACAAGTTAATAAGATTACTAATTCTAAAATTAAATTGCAATAATTTTCATTTTTAATCAACCCAAATCTATTCATTAACCTTTTTTTATTCATCTTCAATTCAAAGGTCAATATATAAATATCATCTAAATCATTCAATCTCCTCTCCATTATCACTTTGGCCAGAATGGGAGAGATGGGCATAGGGCAAGAAAGAGAGAGAGAGAGAGAGAGAGAGAGAGAAAGAGAGAGAGAGAGAGAGAGAGAGAGAGAGAGAGACTAGCAGGTTGTGTCCATGGGAGGAACGGAGAAGGAGGATTCAGAAAAGATCAAGTATTCAATGGCAGACCACAGAGGTTTGTTCACGGGTTTTTATTTACAGCCTCCACTCAAGGACTCAATTGAATAGGTTCATAATAAATGCTTGTACATTAACACCACTAGTGAATTCCCTCCTTGTGTTGGTATCTACTAGAAAATTATTTATAATTCAATATCTATAAACTAAAGACATGCTTTAAAAAAGTAATGGTTGTGTAGTGTTTTATTTATTCAAGGCCACAATTATTTGATTTGATGAGAAGATGCACCAATTAAATATTATAACTTTATAAGCAAAACCAACTAAAACTCAATTTGCCACAACTTTTATCTTTAAGCGGTTTCATCAACAAAAAATGAATTTAAATAAAACTTTCACAGGTGAGGAATTTATGTGCCTCCTTATACAAAGGAAGGAAAAGCCAAGCAATCACAACAAACTACCTTGAAACAATCCTTCTAAATTACAGTGTTGTATGCAACCCAAGTTGGTGCACCTTTGATGAAGGTTCTTAATTTGTTAAATATGGAGAAAAAGTCTTTGATGAGGTACATACAAGGAAATCAACTAAGCCAAAGAAGCAAGAATTCCATAATTTACAAGTAATATGAAGTTAAAAAAAAAATTCAAATCATTAATTAGGAAATGGAAAATATAACTTTATCATTTTTGCATGTGGGTCTGCTCATTTCTTAAATCCAAATTAATTTTATAAAGGCCCTAACATTGCAAAAGAAAAGAAAATAGGTTATGCTTTATATGTCATATGAAGAAAGACTAGGATATTAATGAAGAAAACAATAAACAATGAATTTGGCGTACACATTATGAGTGGACTTTTTAGGATTCTGAAACCTGCAAGACAAAAAATTACTTTGGCTCCAATTAACACAATTTTAAAAATTTTAATTATAATTCATATGGAATAATTAGATGTTTAATACCATTTAATGTTTTATAGATCTAGTTCCTAAGTTGCTAGCATATGATGAAGGAGCTCCACATTTGCAAATTTCTAGGATTAAAGCGCTTAGACTTATATCAAGTTCATCTAAAAATGAACATAATTGGATTGTATTTAAATATGTAAGTGCGACTGTGAAGGGGTTTATTGACTTTTAACATGAAACTTTATAATTTAATTTTCGGTACAACTTTATAGCAAAAGAATGAATGTCTCAAGAATTTGGTTTACCTCTTAAG
Organism: Dendrobium nobile; assembly: GCA_022539455.1. Lineage (NCBI taxonomy): Eukaryota > Viridiplantae > Streptophyta > Magnoliopsida > Asparagales > Orchidaceae > Dendrobium > Dendrobium nobile. The sequence goes on from CM039718.1 coordinate 54,391,678, forward strand.
TACGATAGGCATTGATTCAGAGATACAACCATAATGATATCATTGACCAGACTTCTTTTAAATAAATAGATGATAGTAATGAGTAGTTGACAAGGAAATTGGATGATGAGTAAGATGACGAAGATGAATTGGTGTTTAGTGAAAAAAAGTTGACATCAAGAATGATTGTGAGAGCTAGTGGTGTTTATGAAATAAACTATAATGTTTGATATAAAATGAACATTCATGTAGGCCTATCACATTTGCAATTGAAGATGAAAATGATGAGAGAGACAAAGAATATTATGATTTGGTAAATGATAATGATGATGATGATAGAAACAAGCTATTATGATCTATGAAGACAATGATGATTATTCTTATTATAATAAAACCTGTACGGAAAAAATATGCTGATGTTTTGGAACACAAGTTTCAGAGCAACATTTCAAATTATGGTGGGTTGAAATTATTACTTCAGATTCAATTTCGATCGAAATCAATAAGCACCTTGATATTTTTTTCTTAGGATGATTTCAAGAGTTTCATCCATAACAGAAGACTATTGACAAAAATTCCTTAGATCAATTGTGAATAAAGGGTTTAGATTGAGTATCAATAAACTTTTGAATGAAATTTAAGATTTCGCCATAAAATCATATTATCTTTAAGAAACTCCATTAAAGCTACAAATAGTTGCCAAAGCTCTATTATAATTCTATTGCTAGAATCCCATTAAATTTCATATGTATCGTAACTTGAATCTCAATTAGATAATTCTCATTATTTCAAATTTTTTATATACTTCTATAATATTTATAATTAAAAGGTAACCCACAGGCAATTGAAAGTAAATCTCAAAACCAATGAAGCTATCAAAAGAAAAAAATTTATGATGGGATCAAAATCTAGTTTTAATACCTTGCTTCAAAGTTTACCATTCTATATTATCATTCATTGCTACAATTATGATAGTCTTATAAGCAAAACTAGTTGTTTGTATTGTAATGATGGCTTATTTTTCAATGTTATTATCTTTCATTAATCTTCATAAGTTAAAACAATATTATATTCTATTTATATAATATTGACGACGGCTTATTTTCCAGCATTAGTGCCTTTCATTAATCTTCATATATGTTTAAGAAAATTTATAACTTATATTCTATTTATATAATATTAATCATGTCATTTTGTTGTTAGAATATTTTATCTATTACATTAATAAGTTCTTAATAAATTATACATGATATTTTAATTAATTATGTTCTTTTAAAATAGCATGCCTCACAATACCCTTTATAGCTCCACAGGATCACCACACTACTGACAAATATGGTGTAAACCAAGCTAGAATGCTAGATACATAGTTAGCACACAAATGGTCAAATGCAATTTCAACACAAAAGCTTATGGGAGAGGATCAAACACCTGTTATTTCTACACCAACATGTTTTGCTCACAAGAAGAGGGACAAAACTGTATACTCTCATATGCCTAAACAGAGTCATCCTGGGCGCTTTTCTAAAATTAAATCTTTACACAATACGGTAAAAAAACGCACCTGAAAGCGGTCATTAAGCATCTGAAGATTGTACAGTTTATCCGGTCTCAACTCCTGGACGTTCGCAGCGTTCTGAAGGAAAGAAATCAGCGGCGCCGCAGACTCCTCTAAGGATTTCAATCTCCCGACTACTTCTGCCCTCCGGTCCATCATATCTGCGAACAAGAAACTAAGGTTTAAACTCACAAAGACAGAAAATTCAAGATCATAAACAAATAAAGAAGGTACCTTGCGGAACTTCCTCGGTGTGGTAAAGGCTCTTGTGAATGTCCATCGCGTAATCAACCATGTTGGTCTGGCTAAGAAGGTTAATCTTGGCTTTGAGGATCTCTTCATCGGCGTAAAGTTGCCGCTCTTGGAGGAACTCGAGGAGCGGGAAGACGAGATGGCGGTCGAGGTGAGGAGCAATGCGAGAGGTTAAGTCATGCTCCGCCATGTCTAGGGTTTCTAGGGTTCAAAGCGGCTGGAGCTGAAAGAGGACCTCACCAGCGACGCTCGCGGCATTTGTAATGCGGGTACACATTAAGGTAATAAGGTGAGAACCGCCGCGTCCGCGGTTAGAATAAAAATAAATTGCAAATCTAATTTGGATGATTAATTTTCTCTAGGAGTGTAAACACGTATTTATTAAATTTGGTTGTTTGGTTAATTTTGAGCGGAACAAAAAAAAAACCCTCCGAAGTATTAGGCGTGTATAAGGATTAATTATTATGTCCGGTCAAATCAGAACGTATCGGAATGTATAACAAGCAATACCGAGTGCTCAATACCGAGTTTTAGGTAATGTGGCGCGTGGTTATTGGTCTATGAACGCATTCGGTGACCGGACGTAATAATTGCTCATGTATTAGAGGGCTTGTTTCGTGCAAATTAGAAACCCTTTCATATTGAGCAGGTTATAAATTCGTTGGATGAAGAAATCTGAAGAATTATCGTCTTTGTTGTTCGTCTTCATTGCTTCTGTAATATCAGTTTTGCTCCAGGTTCGTCCGGGATGAATTTGGATCGTCCGGGACGATCGGTACAGGTTGTGCAGAAAAATTGTTCTGTCTGTATGGTTCGTCTAGACGAAATCAGGATCGTCTGGACGAAAATTCTCCCGAGGACCTGTCGCCGGGGACGATAATTAAATTTCGTCTGGACGAAAATTTTCCAGAGCCCAGATCGTACCGGGACGAAGTGCGATCGTCCAGGACGATCAGAGTATTTTAAAGAGGAAAATGAGATATTTTGAAGAGAGAGAAAATAATTTTTAAAATCTGATTTTCTGATCCGAGGAAAGAGAAAAAGAAAAGAAAAGGAAAAGTTGATTTCGGGAAGCCGCGGGTCCGTTTTCGTTCGACGAGACTGTTAGAGATTTTGCTGTACGCAAGGTAAGGCACATTCCGCCTTTCTCAATTTTCAGAACCGTCGCTGTTGGCGGTATTTTCTGTCCGGATTTCGTTTCCGTTAATGATTTTCGTCCGTATCTTTTGATTGGTTCAGTTTTTACCGCGTAACTTTCTGTATATCGTTGACGTGCCGAGTGTGCACATTTTGATTATTTCTGGAGATTTTTGTCCGGGTATTTTTGATTCGACGGTGTTTTTCGTCGACTGGATTTTTCTGTGTAGTCTAAAATTATCTGTGCATTAGAATAAATGTTCTGAAATGTGATTATATACATTCTGTGCGAATTTGGTGAATTTTGATTTTTCAGGAAAATTGTGTAAATTCCGTATACTGCCGTTGTGCTGTCCGATTTTTGTCTGATTTCTGATTTGCTCGAATTTCTTCTGAATTGATATGATATCTGTATGTGCTATACAAAGGGAGTTATAAGGGGCCTGGATCCTAAGTGATTCAGTCAGTGTCTGGGAAATCTGAAGTGAGCTCAAATCTGAAAATCTGATATCTGTTCTGTTCCGGATCCGATGAATTTTGTTCTAGTGCTATAAGCACATCTGTTCTGGTGCCGTGAGCACAAAGGGAGTCATAAGGGGCCAGAATCCGAGAGATTCTGTCAGTGTCTGGGAAGGGAGGCATAAGGGGCCAGAATCCGTAGCGATTCTGTCAGTGTCAGGGAATCTGTTCTGTTATGTGCTAAATTAATATTTCTGAATTCTGTACGATATGATTTGATATGATTTTGAATTCAGTATCTGTTCTGTAAGTAAGTCTGATTCTGCTTTCCGTATCTGTTCTGTAAGCAATTATAATTCTGAGATGATATGATTGGAATTTTCGATTTCTGTGCGATTCTGACTCCGTTGATTTAATCCGTTCTGATTTGTACTCTGATGTGATCTGATCTGTACGATTCTGATTCTGATTTGATATATGTCCGTATAAGTTCCGATTTTGATTCTGTTCTGATTTGAGATACGATTTCTGTTCGGATTTCTGTCTGATGAGTTTGGTTTTGGATTCTGAGAGTTTTGATTGGAGGTTTGTTGCTTTGCTGAGCTGTTGAGCTCACTCTTGTTTTCTGGTGGTTTTCAGGTTCTGGGAAAGGGAAGGAAGTCCAGGACTAGAGTCAGAGTCCGATCTGTGATAGGTACTTTTGTACTTTCTTTGATTTTTATACAGTCATGACTTTTCTGTTCTGTCCTTCTTTCTGTTCAAAAGCCATGTACTGTATCTGTAGATGATTGTTTTGAGGAAAAGAAAAGATAGATGTTTTGTTCCGCTGTGTTTGGTGATATATAGTAGCTCTGTGTTTCTGTGTTTTGTGTTTGTTTGATTAAAATGATTTGGAAGATTCAGTTCCGAAACCAATCCCAAAACCAGATCCTGGTATGTTTGTCCGTGTTCGTTTCGGTGTCGCGGCCCGGTGCGATCGGGATCCGTCCCGGATCGGGTCGGGTCATGACAAAGCCTTTTTAGTGGTATCAGAGCACTGGTTTTAGAAATTGGTTGGATTGTCAGACAGAGCTATAGGAAGTGATCAGTGAGTTTGTCTGGGGGTAGTTTTGGGTCGTTTGGCTTTTTATTGTGTTGTTTTTGTGATAGTTTTCCGGATTTTGGATTTTCTGTATGGATCAGCCAGACCCAGACATGACTGATGGGCAGAGTGCCAGTCAGGCAGCTCCAGTGGGGAGTACAGCCCAGTGGCCGGTGCAGATACACTTTCTCAGTTTGCTACGCTTATTGCTCAGATGATGAGTGAGACTCAGAGCAGAGCTGTCACTGTGAGATCTGATGACATTGATAGACATTTACAGTTGTTTTTGAGGTTGAAACCTCCGAGATTTTAGGGCGCTGTTGAGCCCAGAGCAGCCGAGGAGTGGCTGAGGAGATTGGAGAAGACCTTCGACGGAATGCAGTGTCCGTCAGACAGGAAGGTTCCGTTGGCTGTTTTTCTGTTGGATGGTGAGGCTGAGCACTGGTGGGAAGGCCAGCAGGCAGCTAGATTTCAGGATAGGCTGAACTCTTTGATTACCTGGGAAGAGTTCGCTGAGGTATTTCGAGATTGGTTTGTTCCCCCTTCTGCACGACAGCAGATGCAGGAGACTTTTCTGAGACTTGTTCAGGGGAGCAAGACGGTGATGCAGTACGAGGCTGAGTTTACTGCATTAGCCAGGTACGCTCCGCAGTTGGTTAGTACTTCTTCTGAGAGGTGCTACAGATTTCTGAGAGGACTACGAGATAGTTTGAGACAGCCCCTGGTACCTTTTCACATTTCTGATTTCTCTGAGCTTGTGGAGCGGGCTCGTCTGATTGAGAATGATCTGATGGCTACTCAGCAGCGGTGGACTGCGAGTAGGAAGAGATTTGGAGGTGAGACTTCTGGCAGTAGTTCCTCTGGAAAGAGGAGATTTGTGACTGGTTCTGGATCTGTTGATTCCAGGAAGAGTGGAGGGTCGTCTGGTACTGCTACCAGTACGACGAGTTCTGGATCTGTCAGTGGGGCACCTGTGTGCCAGAGTTGTGGACGGCGACACCATGGCCAGTGCTACAGGATGGCTGGTCTGTGCTTCCGATGTGGTCAGCCAGGACATCGGATTGCAGAGTGTCCACAGGCTGGATCTGACCGGCGTTCTGAGTTCCGATCTGAGGGTTTTGTCAGACCTGCCAGTTCAGCAGGGAGACCGAGGACTGTTCCTCCTCGCCCTGAGGGATTTTCTGGTAGAGGTGGTGGTACTAGTTCTGGACCACGGAGACCACCTACGGTTCAGAGGGAGCAGAGTAGTTCTGTTGCTTCAGCTCCTGCTCCAGTTCAGCCACGAGTTTACAGTCTGAGTCAGTAGGAGGCTCGTGATGCTCCGGATGTTGTGACAGGTACGATTTATATTTCTGATCAGCCCTGTCGTGTTTTGTTTGACTCTGGAGCTAGTCACTCGTTTCTTTCTGAGCATTGTTTTGAACGAGTCCAAATGCCTTCATTTTTTGCTTCCGATTTCTTTGTCTGTGATTTTACCGGCTGGAAATCTTTTGATTGCTCGGAAGTTTTGTTTGTGTGAGATTGACATTGCTGGCAAGAAGTGGAATTCGAGTTTGATTCTGTTGCCGATTTCTTCGTATGACGTGATTTTGGGCATGGATTGGCTGAGTCGGTATGAGGCTCAGATTGACTGTCTGAAGAAGCAAGTGAGTTTGCTTGTGGCTGGAGAGAGAGTTGTATTCCAGGGATTACGAGGTATTCTCTCCAGTCTGATTTCTGCATTGGAGGTGAGCAGAATGTGGAAGAAAGGATGCCCAGTGTTTTTTGCTTCGGTGCGGGATCTGAACCTGGAGGTTGGTTCTGTTTCTGAGATCCCAGTAGTACGGGAGTTTGCTGATGTTTTTCCTGAGGAGTTGGTTGGTTTGCCTCCGGATAGAGAGGTGGAGTTCTCTATCGATGTTTTTCCGGGTACAGCTCCTATATCAAAAGCTCCGTACAGGATGGCACCGAAAGAACTTTCTGAGTTGAAAGTTCAGCTTCAGGAGTTGGTTGACAGAGGCTTTGTTCGTCCTAGTGTTTCGCCCTGGGGAGCACCTGTTTTGTTTGTAAAGAAGAAGGACGGGACACTCCGTATGTGTATTGATTACAGAGACTTGAACAAGGTCACGATCAAGAACAAGTATCCTTTGCCTCGGATCGATGATTTGTTCGATCAGCTTTCCGGATCTTCTGTGTTTTCGAAGATTGATTTGCGATCTGGATACTATCAGGTGAAGGTGAAGGAATCTGATGTGGTGAAGACAGCTTTCAGTACTCGGTACGGGCACTATGAGTTCTTGGTTATACCTTTTGGGGTAACCAACGCGCCTGCTATTTTCATGGATCTGATGAATCGAGTATTCAGGGAGTATTTGGATCAGTTTGTGATCGTCTTTATCGACGATATTCTGGTATATTCTGCTTCTGAGGATGATCATGCCAGACACTTGAGCATTGTGTTGGAGACTTTGAGGCGGCATCAGCTGTATGCCAAGTTCTCCAAGTGTGAATTCTGGCTGAAGAATATTTCTTTTCTGGGGCATGTGGTGAGCGGAGAAGGTATTTCTGTAGATCCCCAGAAGATTCAGGCGGTTGCTGATTGGCCAAGGCCGACTACGGTATTTGAGGTACGTAGTTTTTTGGGCATGGCCGGATATTACAGGAAATTTGTGAAGGGATTTTCACAGATTTCGACGCCTCTGACGAGACTGACTCAGAAGTCAGTAGCTTTTATTTGGACACCGGAGTGTGAAGCTAGTTTTCAGAGACTGAAGGATTGTCTGACTTCAGCTCCAGTGTTAGCACTTCCGTCAGGTACGGAAGGTTTTCAGGTGTTCAGTGATGCTTCACTAAAAGGACTGGGTTGTGTCCTGATGCAGCATGGTCAGGTAATTGCTTATGCTTCTAGACAATTAAAACCACATGAGAAGAATTACCCGACGCATGATCTGGAATTAGCTGCAGTAGTATTTGCTTTGAAGATTTGGCGTCATTACCTGTATGGCGTTAGATGTGAGATTTTCACTGATCATAAGAGCCTGAAGTATATTTTCACTCAGAAGGATCTGAATTTGAGATAGAGAAGATGGCTCGAGTTGATCAATGACTATGATCTGACTATTCAGTACCAGCCTGGGAAGGCTAATGTGGTAGCGGATGCTTTGAGCAGGAAGTCTTCTGGATTATCAGGTATTCAGCTTACTTTTGATGATTTCCTGATTCGAGACATGGAGCGATTGCAGTTGGAGGTGATTTCCTCCAGTGATGTGGATTTGGTTCAGATGAACATTCAGTCTACTTTGGAGACAAGGATTCAGGAAGCCCAGAAGTCAGATTCTGATTATTCGAAGTTGATTGCTCAGATTGGATCTGGTAAGACTCCTGAACTTTGAATTTCTGATTCTGGTGCTATTTTCTGTAAGAACAGGTTGTGGGTACCTGTGTTTGGGGATTTGAGGCAGGAGATTCTGCATGAATCTCATCATTTTGGCTACACTATTCATTCAGGCAGTGGTAAGATGTATGCTGATATGAAGCTTTTGTTTTGGTGGCCTGGGATGAAGAAGGATGTGGCGGAGTTTGTGTCGAGATGCGAGGCCTGTCAGTTGGTGAAGGCAGAGCATCAGCGACCGGGTGGACTGTTGCAGTCGTTGCCTATCCCTGAGTGGAAGTGGGAGGAGGTGACGATGGACTTTGCTATGGGTTTTCCTCGATCACGGCAAGGACATGATGCCATCTGGGTGGTCGTAGATCGATTGACGAAGTCTGCCCATTTTCTTCCGATCAGACAGACCGATCCGGTGGATCGTTTGGCACAGATTTATGTGAAGGAAATAGTCAGATTGCACGGTGTGCCTCGAGTGATTGTTTCAGATCGAGATGGACGGTTTACTTCCAAACTTTGGAAAGGTATTCAGCAAGGCTTGGGTACGAAACTGCATTTCAGTACAGCCTTTCATCCTCAGACCGATGGACAGTCTGAGAGGACCATTCAGGTACTGGAAGATTTGTTGAGGCTTTGTGTTCTGGATTTTGGCGGAAGCTGGGAAAATCATATTCCGCTGATTGAGTTTGCTTATAACAACAGTTTTCAGTCCAGTATTGGTATGGCACCGTACGAGGCTCTGTATGGCAGGAAGTGCCATACTCCTTTGACTCTGACTGAGATCGGAGATAGACAGGAACTGGGTGCCACTTTTGCTGATGAAACTGTTAAGAAGATCAGTTTGATAAAAGAAAGATTGAAAGCAGCTCAGGATCGACAGCAGAAGTATTACAATCAGAAGCACAGGTTTGTTGAGTTTCAAGTTGGTGACTTTGTGTATGTCAAAGTCAGTCCGATGAAGGGTGTGAGCAGATTTGGTCAGGTGAGTAAGCTGAGTCCAAGGTATGTTGGACCGTTTGAAATTTTGGAAAGAATTGGAAAATCTGCTTACCGACTGTTGCTTTCTGATTCGATGCCCGACGTGCATAATGTGTTTCACGTATCCACTCTGAGGAAGTGGGTATCCGACTATGGGAAGAAGGTATCTGCTGATGAGGTTGAGATTCAGGAGAATCTGGCGTACAAGGAAGAGCCAGAGTTAATTTTGGCGTACGACGTCCGAAAGTTAAGAAATAAAGAGATTCCGATGGTTAAAGTCCAGTGGAAGCACCGGACTGCACGAGAAGCGACTTGGGAGAAAGAGTCGGACATGAGGAAGTCGTATCCGTATCTGTTTTGACTGAGTTTGGATTGGATAATGTCGAGGACGACATTTTTTTGAAGTTTGGGAGATTGTAATATCAGTTTTGCTCCAGGTTCGTCCGGGACGAATTTGGATCGTCCGGGACGATCGGTACAGGTTATGCAGAAAAACTGTTCTGTCTGTATGGTTCATCTGGACGAAATCAAGATCGTCTGGACGAAAATTCTCCCGAGGACCTGTCGCCGGGGACGATAATTAAATTTCGTCTGGACGAAAATTTTCCAGAGCCCAGATCGTACCGGGACGAAGTGCGATCGTCTAGGACGATCAGAGTATTTTAAAGAGGAAAATGAGATATTTTGAAGAGAGAGAAAATAATTTTTAAAATCTGATTTTCTGATCCGAGGAAAGAGAAAAAGAAAAGAAAAGGAAAAGTTGATTTCGGGAAGCCGCGGGTCCGTTTTCGTTCGACGAGACTGTTAGAGATTTTGCTGTACGCAAGGTAAGGCACATTCCGCCTTTCTCAATTTTCAGAACCGTCGCTGTTGGCGGTATTTTCTGACCGGATTTCGTTTCCGTTAATGATTTTCGTCCGTATCTTTTGATTGGTTCAGTTTTTACCGCGTAACTTTCTGTATATCGTTGACGTGCCGAGTGTGCACATTTTAATTATTTTCTGGAGATTTTTGTCCGGGTATTTTTGATTCGACGGTGTTTTTCGTCGACTGGATTTTTCTGTGTAGTCTAAAATTATCTGTGCAGTAGAATAAATGTTCTGAAATGTGATTATATACATTCTGTGCAAATTTGGTGAATTTTGATTTTTCAGGAAAATTGTGTAAATTCCGTATACTACCGTTGTGCTGTCCGATTTTTGTCTGATTTCTGATTTGCCCGGATTTCTTCTGAATTGATATGATATATGTATGTGCTATACAAAGGGAGTTATAAGGGGCCTGGATCCTAAGTGATTCAGTCAGTGTCTGGGAAATCTGAAATGAGCTCAAATCTGAAAATCTGATATCTGTTCTGTTCCGGATCCGATGAATTTTGTTCTAGTGCTATAAGCACATCTGTTCTGGTGCCGTGAGCACAAAGGGAGTCATAAGGGGCCAGAATCCGAGAGATTCTGTTAGTGTCTGGGAAGGGAGGCATAAGGGGCCAGAATCCGTAGCGATTCTGTCAGTGTCAGGGAATCTGTTCTGTTATGTGCTAAATTAATATTTCTGAATTCTGTACGATATGATTTGATATGATTTTGAATTCAGTATCTGTTCTGTAAGTAAGTCTGATTCTGCTTTCCGTATCTGTTATGTAAGCAATTATGATTCTGAGATGATATGATTGGAATTTCCGATTTCTGTGCGATTCTGACTCTGTTGATTTAATCCGTTCTGATTTGTACTCTGATGTGATCTGATCTGTACGATTCTGATTCTGATTTGATATATGTCCGTATAAGTTCCAATTTTGATTCTGTTCTGATTTGAGATACGATTTCTGTTCGGATTTCTGTCTGATGAGTTTGGTTTTGGATTCTGAGAGTTTTGATTGGAGGTTTGTTGTTTTGCTGAGCTGTTGAGCTCACTCTTGTTTTCTGGTGGTTTTCAGGTTCTGGGAAAGGGAAGGAAGTCCAGGACTAGAGTCAGAGTCTGATCTGTGATAGGTACTTTTGTACTTTCTTTGATTTTTGTACAGTCATGGCTTTTCTGTTCTGTCCTTCTTTCTGTTCAAAAGCCATGTACTGTATCTGTAGATGATTGTTTTGAGGAAAAGAAAAGATAGATGTTTTGTTCCGGTGTGTTTGGTGATATATAGTAGCTCTGTGTTTCTGTGTTTTGTGTTTATTTGATTAAAATGATTTGGAAGATTCAGTTCCGAAACCAATCCCAAAACCAGATCCTGGTCTGTTTGTCCGTGTTCGTTTCGGTGTCGCGGCCCGGTGCGATCGGGATCCGTCCCGGATCGGGTCGGGTCGTGACAGCTTCGCAGGAGGTGTAAGATTGCACGAGAGGCTTCTTCGACTCCTTCGTTCCTGTTCGACTTCGCTCCTAAGTAAGGACGAGAGCTCGCAAGTTCGCATCATCGTCGTTGTTGTTCGGCTTCATTGCTTCGCAGGAGGTGTAAGATTGCACGAGAGGCTTCTTCAGCTCCTTCGTTCTTGTTCGACTTTGCTCATTCGACACGTTCCCTTTGCCTGTTCGATCGGAAGTTGCGACATTTTCATCGGAAGTAAGGACGGGAGCTCGCAAGTTATAAAGGTAACTTTATCCCTTTCACGCGCTTCTTCGGCCAAATCCCGTCAATCCTTCGAACTACACCTGCTCGCTTCACTAAGATCGAGCTTTTATTTAATTTCATTGATTTTGTGAAATTGTTTGATGTTTGTCGTGACCTGCTTTGTTATGTTTTTCTTTTGTGGTGATGACGAATTTGCAGAGCTCATGTTAGCGAGATGGCATAAATCAGTCCTTCTATATACACCAAATTATCATAGGATGGTACTGGCATCATAGTTGTTTTATAATTTTCTTTGAATGAGATTTTTCATTTTATGTGCTTATGTTGATACTTCCGGTTTTTGGGAGCTTTTTACTCAGGCATAACTTACTTCAAGCTTATGATTTTCTGGAATTGGATTCAGACTCTTCTTTGGAAAAGAATTTCTGCTTCTCAATTATGGCCTATATCATTTATCATCTATGGAGGGAAAGGAACTCCAGACGTTTCTCTAATTCTTGGTTGTCTCCTCAAAAGGTTGCTGACCACATCAAATTTATTATTAGAAAGAAATCTCTTGGCTGGAAAAATGTGGAAGTGCTCAAGCAGAAATTTCCCTCTCTCTTCTAATCCTCTTACTGCCAGTGAGATTTTGAATTTTGGTGGCTGGATTAAGGTTTTTTGGATGGGACAATGATGATCAGGGAGCCCCTTGGACTGCTGGTTGTGTTCTATGCCCCTTGGACGGCCCAGATTTTGGTTGGTTTTGTTTGCTGTGGCAACCGGGGTTGTTGCCTTTCTCGATTAATCCTCAGTCCATTTCAACTGCTGAACGCTGTATTTGTAGATTGGGTGCTCTCTATTTTGCCTAAGTCCCTGTTTTGATTGCAATTTTCTTTTGTTTTCTTCTTTTGTTCTGACCCAGGTGTTTTTTGGCTTTCCTGGGTTTACTCCTTTTTTCTGCTTCTTATTTACTTGTAACATTTTTACTTTTAATACATGAGCTTAGGTTCCAAAATTCCCAAAAAAAAAAAAAAAGATCGAGACCGTTTGTAATGCTTTGTAGTTATTTTTGAGAAAGGAAATAGAATGTTTGATTGGCTTGCTAATGAAAGCCCTGATGATGACTGGTGGAGTTTCTGAGGTTTTAATTTGTTCTCGTAATTAGCTGATTAAGGTTTTGACCCATTTTATTATGTTTGATCATTGAATTTATGTACAGAAGCGTGCATTTCCCCTTGGCAGAATCGTATTCCCTCACCTTAGCTTACTTGGGAGTCTTAGGAGTTATGAAACGTAAAATGTCACTGCCAAACAAGAGTTAATTTTGAAATTAATGCAAAATATTTTGCTGCTCAAGCAAGTTATAGTCTTGTTTTTACCAGCGAAGAAGCATTGCTTCTTGCTATTGCAAATGCAAGTTTGCTTGGTGGACTAATCAGCTTAGTTGGTCATGTAGAATCAGAATTGGCAAACCTTGTTGCTTTGTCTGAAGAGTTTAATCTGGCGAGAAACCCTGACAACATTGCACTCCAGCATTTGATTGAGGTAGAAGATATTAGGATTGGTGGCATTGCTCGCAAGTCAATACCCTTGTTGGTGGACCTTCTTAGACCAATGCCTGATAGACCAAGAGCTACTCTAATCGATGTTCATCTTCTGACACAGATAGCAGAAGCAAATGATGCCAACAAATTGGTTATGGCTGAAGCTGGAGCTCTGGAAGCATTGACCAAGTATTTGTATTTATGTCCACAAGATTCCACCAAAGCCTCCATAACTGATCTTCTTGGGATCTTATACAACAATCCGGACATACTTCAACATGATGTTTCTTTAGGCTCATTGAATCAGCTCATAGCTGTTTTACGGTTGGGGTCTAGAAGGGCTAGATTTAGCGCTGGAAGGGCTTCGCATGAGTTTTTTTGGATCGGAGGATGTTAGAGATACCGAAATAGCTTAATTGATTGAAGTAAATTTTAACTTAATTCGATTTAGGTTTAAAAAAATTAAATTATATAAAACAATTTTATAACACCAAATTATACTAATTATTATAAATACACTGCTTTTATAAATATACTTATCTTAATGCTAAAATAAATTATTACAAAAAAATGCTTTACTTTACTTTGAATATACCTAACCAAACAATGAAAACAATTCTCCTGTGTTTATTTTGCATACAACCAAACATGTTCAAAATATTTAAAATGCATTACATTTACTTTACATTACATTTACTTTATACTGCATTTTCTTTTTCAGGCACCAAACAGCCTCTAACTAGTTTTGCTTTTTTTTCTTTAATATATCATATTATTTACATATCTAACTTCTAAAATTTTAATATTTTATATTTACAAATATGTCACTTTTATATTTCATTCCTATCACTCATATTGTAAAACCCCTCAGATTTTCAATTTTTTTGAGTGTTGTTAGCCCGTACGAACTGACTTTAGTACGGGACGAACTGAAGAAAATTATGAAAATTTGTATGGTTAGTACGTACGAACTTCCCGTATGAACCTGAATTCGTCGGGACAAAAATTATCCAGAGAGCAATTCGTTCCGGGACGAATAGGATTCGTCCGGGACGATCTGATTTGATAATATCTGATTTTGAGATATTTTGAAGAGAGTGAAGCAGGAGAGAGAAAGAGAAGGAAAAGAGAAGGAAAGGCTTGGTTTCAGATGCCGCGGAGCGATTTTCGTCCGATGTCGCTGTTGAAAGATTTGTTTATCTCGCATTAAGGAATCCGAATCATATTTCTAATTTCAAAAATTTCGAATTTTGGTATTTTTCTGCTCAGTTTTGTGTTTCCGTTACCGAAAAATGTGCATAACTTTGTATTGACGAAACTTTTACCGTGTAACTTTTGGTTTGTTATTAAAATGATGATTTTGCACAATTTAATTATTTTTTGGAAAGTTTTTATCGGATATTTTGAATTCTGTACGGTTTTTATCGGGTAGAAAATTATCAGGCTTTTGGAAATTATTGCTTCAATACAAGTAAAGCTTTGAAACGTTGTTTTATACGATTTTTGGTAATTTGGTAATTTTCTGAAACTGTGTATTTTGTCTCTGTTTGGGATCTCTGTCGACTGTACGATATTTTAAGGATTTTCTAAATTGAGCTAAATTATGTTTATTGATTGCAATGCATTAATGAGATGTATATGAATGTGAATATATGATTGAATATACTACTATTACTGAAAGACAAGTAAAGACTGGTTGAACCGTTGGTTGGAGACTGGACATGTACATGATGGTGGGCCGACGGGCTTTCCTTTAAAAAGGGTTTGATGTTATCCTCTATTAATCACGTGATATAACGATTGGGAGTTATAAGAAGATTATGCCGACGGGCGAAGAGTGACGACTCTTATTGAGCCAACGGATACAACGATACATCGATATTCCAAGATTGAAAAATACTGTAATAGCCATGTCTTTTACTTGTTGAGTAAATGCTAGTTGAACCGTTGGTTGAAGATTGACATGTATAGGATGGTGGGCCGACGGGCTTTCCTTTAAAAAGGGTTTGGTGTTATCCTCTATTGATCATGTGATACAACGATTGGGAGTCATAAGGAGATTATTGTGCCGACAGGCAAGGGTGACGACTCTATCATTGAGCCAACAGATTACTAACATACTAACCTTGAAAAATGCCTTAATAGTCAGTGATTGTACTTGTTAAGTAAGACTACTGTACTGGAATACATGTGTAAAGTATTGTTCTTATGATTACCTTATGAATTTACTGGTATTGAATTGATCTATTGTTACTAATTGATTTATTGATTACTATACGCATTTATTTATATCGACAGATTTATTGATTGAGTATAGATTTATTGATGAATGGATTTACTGACGGATTTACAGGTTTACTGTTACTGTATGATTTTATTGATACTGCATACTGTACAGGTCATTGAATACAGATATTGATATGGATATTGATATTGCATTGATTTATTGATACTACAGATACCGATATTATTGATTCATTGATATTATGGATTCATTGATACACCGAACACGAACTGATACAAACACCGATATTACTGATTCACTAATACTACTGATTTATTGTACTGATCTTATAGCATGTGATACACCGAATACTAACGGATACATGTGATACACTGATACATGTGATATACTGATAACATGTGATTCACCGAACAAGTGACATATATATATATATATATATATATATATATATATATATATATATATATATATATATAAACTGAATTTCATGTGATTTACGATTTACCGAGCACGTGATATAGAATATGATTTTAATGCATTGATTGATTTATTGATTTCATTTCAACTCTTTTTAACGATGTATTGATTTGATTATTTACATGATTTCATACCGATTGATACTATTAATCGGAATTGATTTCTTTATTTAATTATCTGATTGATTCTATTGATATGATTGATTGATGTTAATAATACGATATTGATTTGACGGATTTACTAATACGGACTTATTTACTGAGGATTTATCGTTACTGTACGGATTTATCATTACTACACGATTTCACTATTATAGCATAATCGTTCATGTCGTCACAGGATTGTTACTGATATTGATACATACGCTGCTGCTATTGATTCACTGTACTGACATTATGCACGTGATATACAATGTAAGTGACATGTGATTTACTAAACACGTGATATAGATTATTGGATTGCATGTGATTCACTGAGTTTGTGATATTGGATAAGTGAATTGCAAGTGTACATCTTGATATGATTCTACGGCATTGATTGATTTGATTTCAATAGTCACGAACGACAGTATTAATTTGACGTTTTATACTAACTGATATTATTGAATTGATGAATTCTCTTTATACGATTATTATTGACATGATAATTTATTGACTGATTTGATTGATTTATTACCGATACGAAGATTTCCTTAATGATTTGATTGAGATTTAGATATGATGATTTGTTTACTGAATTGAATGGTGTTATAGATACGACTACTACTGTAGAGATTTGACGCACATAATGAGTCATTGAGCTTTACAAACTTTTATACTGTTTATTGATTCTTCTATTGATAATTATGGCTTCACACGTTTCTGTATTGATTACCATTTCTGTATTGATTTCTGATTATGTACTGATTCCTATTTCTGCATTGACTCAATGATCATGTGTAAGTGACTGATATTGATTTAACTGATTAACATGCATATTGTTTTCGTACCGTGCTTTGATTTCTGTTGTAGGTATTTGGTGACCTACTGGGCTTTTGAAGCTCATTATATGTGGTTAATAATTTCAGGTCAGAGCAAGGGAGCATGAAGTGATGGTTGATCAAGATTATCGACGAATCCTTTCACTATGGATGCCTGGGATGTCACACATACTATGTTGTAACTTTAATATTTCATTCATTACATTCATATTTGCTCTATTGATAGTAGGCATAAAATATTAAATTTTATATATTAGATTTATAAATAGCATGATATAAAGTGATATATATGTACATCCTCTTTAAATTTTTAAAAACTATAATTATATCTACACACAATTTTTAGAAGTTTGCTATATAAAATGTTCCTTTATGTGTCTCCTAATATCTAAAATTGGATAAATAAATCCAATATTTTATTTCTTAGTCAAATTCACTAGTAAGTTCACACTAAACCCTAAAAAATATAAAATTACGCAATCTTTCGATCGTAAGAGCTCCTCGACATTTCTTGTTTCAATCACATTCTTCATTTTTAACGTTTACAGAGCGCATCTTCTTATTGTAATTTTAGAGTTTAGGTATGTATGCATTACAATTCGTTGTGTTCGGCTGGTTAGGATTTATTATCCTAAGTTTGAGAATAATTCAATACAATTTTTATTTAAATTAAACTTGGGTCCTTAGAGCTTCTGGATTAATTCTCAAATTACTACTATTTTCTATTAGTATTAGAAATCAGACTAAAATTTATGATTAAGTCTAATCAATTGACATGCTTAAAGCCATTTCATGAAACTTGAATCTACTTAAAATATATTTGTATGCATATAATTTTTCTTATAATATCTTATTATAAATTAATTTGTGATTCTATTATAGATTATTTTTTCTTTGTTGTAGTTGCTTTGATAGGTTGCCAAAAGGAAGCAAAAGTTGATGCCAACCCTATATAATTTGGCAAACAAACTCTTGTAAGAGAATTTTTGCTTTTTAATGCCTTATATTGGATTCAAATTTATTAGTGGATGGCACCCATTTATGATAGGTAAACCCTTAGAGGAATGATTTTGGAATTGAACGAGTGTGAGAATGGAGAGAAAGAGAAATACGCTTGAGAAAACTATAACTAAGGGTGATGAAATACTTAGAATCTAAATCAATACAAAAATCTCAAAAGATGTAGAAGTGTCAAAACGCTCCTCATTATATTTTATTTATAGTATTTTGATAGCTATGGGAAAGGCTAAACTCTATAAAGACTATCATAGACACATGTCACCTCCAGGCTGGCTGAGGGAGAGCGAGGATTGTAGTTTGATAATTTATCTCTTTACAAACTCAATAACATCCTCCAGGCTGGCTGAGGGAGAGCGAGGATTGTAGTTTGATAATTTATCTCTTTACAAACTCAATAACATCGAGTATGCACTTAGGTGAGCTCTATAGTGTGGGCAAGTTTGATAGTACTGAGTAGAGTGGCCGAGTCTGCGAGTGAGTTTAGAGTAAGGAGTGACTTGGTGGACGATGTCCTCCATTGGCCCTAAGAGGGGCAACCTTCTTTTGTAGACCTGAGAGAGTGGGTCATAATGTTCGTCCATCAAGTTTCTCTATAGGGTTTATCCGATGCGAGTCATCCCCCTATAATCTGCGAACTACCTGATAAATATCTATCAAGACATATATGAGTATATAGCTTAAGCTTAAAAGCTCCTATATGTTTATACAAATAGATAAGTTTAGTTAATTATAATTTTAATCAAATTATTTTTAAGTCACCTAACTATTTTTTTATATATATTTCAAATTAATTAAAATTAGAGTAATCATGGTGCATGATTCAAGTTTCATACTTATGTATCAACTTTAATTATTCATTTTATAAATAATATATACATATTATATAGATGCCATGTTTAATGAATATATTCATGATGAGCAGAGCCACTTTTTCATCTCATAATTTCCCTTTTGATATTTCAATAACTAAATTAAATTGTCTAACGGGTCTTTTATCATAGGATGCCCAAGTCATGGATGATCCATTGAAGCTTTCAATGTGCTTGTCAAGAAGGGTGACAATTTTAACAAAGAAAGTTGAGATTTTTGGCTAGATCGAAGATATCACGATTGCAAGAAATTATTATGTGCAGAGTTCGGATGAGTTGCGTGGCTTGTACATAGGGTGTGTAGTATATACACCCTATGTATAAGTTATGCACATAATGTGTACAAGCTACATAACTTGATTTTTATTGGAGTTTGAACATGAGTTATGCCCGGTGAGGGTGTCAAAAAGGGTCGGGTTCGAGTCGAACCAGAGTTGACCCTGGTCTAAACGGGTCAACTTGAATCCTACCCGATTTTACAAATGGGTCCGAATTTTCAACCCGAACCCGACCCGATCTGCGAAAACTGTTGCGATCAAGTGAACAACGGAACAAGCACGGGCTGAGGCGGCAGCGGCCTAGCACCGTGGTGTGGCCTAGGTGATGCGTAGGGCTGCAAGCGAACCAAACGTTCGACGAGCTACTCGTTGTTCGGTTCGATTAAAGCTCGTTTGCGATCGTTTAATTAACTAAACAAACAAACTTGAACAATATTTTAAATACTCGATTCTTAAATAAACAAACTTGAACACTATTGCGTTCGGCTCATTTATGTTCGCGAACAACATCATTTGAAGTTCGTGAACAAGCTCGACATTAAGCTCGATAAGAAGCTCGACAAAAGCTCGATTCGTGTTCGATTTTGAACTTGTGAATAAGCTCGATTCGTGTTCGATTTTGAACTTGTGAATAAGCTCGATAAAAATAATTAATATTTGACTATAGAATTAATAAATATAAATAATCATTACCTTTGTTACATAGACAATTGCTTTTATTATAAATGTGTTTGCTCATAGATATGTTCATGAATGTGTTAGTTTGCTAGTTTAAAAAATGTGTTAAATATGTTCGCGAACAAGCTCGACAAACACTAAACGGACGAACATGAACTGAACATGAACCGAACATGAACACTCCTTAATTTAAATGAACCAAACATGAACACAAACGCTAAAGCTCGAACAAACATGAACCAAACTTGAACAAGCTGATATTAAATGAACACAAACATGAACACTCACATACTCAGGTCGGCTCGGTTCGTTTGCAGCCCTAGTGATGTGAGGTGAGGCCGAGTCAGAGCGACTAGAGCATGGCGAGGCCGAGGCGGACCTAGCCAGGTCGAGGCATGCATTGAGACTCAAGCGACTCGAGCGAACGCTGCATTGCCAGGCGGAGTGGAGCGCTAGAGCGGCCTTAGCCTGCACAACGGCGAAAGGGCAACGCGATTGCCTAACCGCTGAGCCGACTAGACTGGGTGACGCGAGGCCGAAGACGTGATAGGCCAGCATGCGATGAGCAAAACGGGTCAACTCGAACTCGATCCTTTTTTTTTTTTTTTGTGAAGACGGATTTTTCCAGGTCAGGCTTCGGGTTGTGTCAAAAAATTGACACCCCTAATGTTCGGGCTCGGCACATAATAATTTCTCAAAGATTGTAAAATATAATCTCATTTTATTTTTTCTTTCACGCCATATCAAAGATAAGACTGATGCGGGATCTTCTTCTTTTGTTTTTTTCATGGTTGCTGAAAGCATTTGAAGAGAAGTGGTTCATCAAGACTTGTCGGCAACGTACGCAACGTGGCTCGTGAAGTCCGGACAGAGTCGCAAGTGCTCACGTAAAGCCGAGCAAGCGTGCTTGAAATTCCATGCAGTGTGCGATGTAGTCGAATGGCTTAAGAGAGTCACGCAAAGGATATATAGGGCTTTGGTGGCCATTTCTGCATGACGTTCTGGGTTGCCAGAAGGTGTCCTTGTTCACTCAATCTTTCATGCTGGAAGGTGTTTTTCTTGTTCTTATTCTCTTTTTCTCTCTCTCTCTCTCTTTGAAGCAATCAACTACTGCTTCAAAAATTTTGATTAATGGAAAGATGAAACGTCTAAGGGTTCGTTTGGAATGTTTTAGATTTTTATGAAGTTAAGTTTGAAGTTGTTGGTGTTAAATAATTTAATTATTCTAGTTGTAAAATGGCAGCTTCCATTATCTATATATAATAATAATAATAATGAGAAAGTAACTAGAAAAAAGCTAGGAAGTAATATTAGTAAAAGAAAATTAGATTTGTTGAAGCAACAAGAATGTTATCTCAAACATATCCTAAGTATTATGTTTATTGGGTCCATCTAGGGATGCAAACAAGCCAAGTCAAGTTTGAGTCAGACCTAACTAGAGCTCGACCCACGAGCGAAATATTGAGGTTAAACTCGAGTAGAGCTTAGAAGGCGAGCTTGGCTTGCGCCACTTAAACGATCTCGTCGAGCGGCTCGATTCTGTGGTTCGAGCTTGATTTCATGTCCACTTATGTCCTGCATCACGTGTCTGAAAGATTCTGCCCTACGTATCGCGTGCGAGCTTCGATTCCACTTGCGTCCCGTGTCTTGCGTCCAATGTCCAAGCCCTTCAATTTTGTCTTCTTGCATTGCTATCCTGCCTTCCTGCCCTCGCAATTTCGCATCTGAGCCCGCTTCTTGCCCCCCAAGATTTCTCATCTGAGCCCGCTCACAAGTAATCGAGCTAGGCATTAGCTTGATCGTACTAAATAAGCCAACGAGCTCGTTAATGAGTCGAGCTCGAGCCGACAGGGCTCACTTGCACCACTAGGTCCATCAACACAAAATTCACATGTTCTACTTCTACAACACCAACATCGTAGTCATCCACAATAATCAATTAGACAATTACAAGTTCATAACTGAAACATCAGCCATAAACTTACTAGAGACAGTACTCTTGCTATTTTGTTAATCCACCATCATTCTCCTCCCCTTAGACATCTATTTGTGCTATCAAAGTTTCAAATTTGTGTCCTACGATGCCAAATTGATGAAAAATATTACAGAAAATGGAAGAAAAAGTAGCCATGAAGGAGAGGAACCCGAGAGAAGAGAAATGAATAAGAGTCAGTGGTGCTGCCTGTTGGAATCAGTAAAGCTGAGATTCTTGAATGGCAAATGAATCTGATTACAGGTTTAACCTTGATATCATGGCTCTGTTTGGGATAGCTTTTGATCATTATTTTTTTGCCGCTTCTAAGAAATTTTTACATAAGAATTTTGTTTAGAAAAAAAATAAGAAAACTATCACAAAAGAAACCCCTATGTGAATAATGAATTCACACAATCCACAGCTCATTATGATTTGTTATTGCTTGATTACAATGCTCCTAAATGTTAATGCAGAATCTGTGTGCTTAATGTAATAATGTTCTGTTCACAAAGCAATTCATCACAGCAGAAAATAAATAAAGGACCTGTGACAAATATTTGTCCTAAAAAACTTATGATTACATTGTCATGAATCAAAACAGCATCAAAATCTTTAAAATATTTTGAAAGACAAAGTACTTTTTTTGGGACAGTTTGAGCGATTCAAGTACTGCTCTCATGGGAGGAAGGAGTTCTGTCAACCAATAAGACACAGGTCGAGCCGCAAGATAAAGTACTACAAAGCCACTAGTTTGAATATCTTGTCATTACCACCTGATAATAGATTAATTATTTTGTGCGGATATCAAACGCCGTCCGAAAACCAACAAGAATGCGTCACGTCACCCCTTCGCTCGGTACTACGGCTTGGTACCGCCGAAGTAGCGCATTCTGGTTGGTCTCCGGAAGGAGTTCTGTGTCCGGCCTCCGCACATAATAATTTTTCTTGATAATGTGACTTGGTTTAGCTTTTTGCTCGATTTAAGATAAGATAAACTAACATTACGAGTATGTTTGGGATAACTTTGATTTTCATATCACTGTATTTCTGTTTCACTCCTAATTTTCATTGTTTCAAAAATATTTTATACTAAAAAGCTCTTTTTTTTAACAACTGCTTAAAAAAAAGCTGATTTTCCATAAGAGTTTTACATTCTCTTATATGAAAAACTACGATCATCCCAAACATCCCCTAAATAGATAAACGCTGATAGAGTGAATTCATAACTTTGCTCAAGCAAATAAGCAGAGATTTGGCTGAAGGAAATCAAATCAATAATGTCCATTAAACTCTAAGAACTATAACAAAATATCCGAAATCAAATAAATCACAACCCATCAATCTCCAATCCATCTCCTTTTTCTCTTTACATAAACTAAAGAACTAAAAATCAACATGATAAACCTCAGTCATATCAGGATAAAACATGCCAAAGTTCCTTTCTGTTCCTACAGGCTTCTGGTCCTCATTAAACATAGCAAACATATAAACCTCCAGCGGCTTCCCTGGGAACTTAGGAGTCCCAGCAGCTTTGTTCACATGTTTCACCAAATTATTGTTATAAATCTTCGCATTATCGACGGTGGCTCCGGTTTCGCCGCCGGCTGATGGCCATCCTGTCTCTGACACGACGACATCGACCCCGGACCCACCGAGTCTTTGTAAAGCCGAGTAAACTGAGTCAACCATCGCATCGAAGAGGTTCGAGTAGCCGAGACTACCATCTTGAACCACCACACCACTTGCTTGGAACAATGAGTAGTCTAATCTGACCTCTCCTGGGTTCCCAGAATAAGCAAAGTAAGGGTACACATTGACTAACAATGGTGAACCATTTGATGCCAGGAAGGAGATTATTGGCCCCAATACCTGTTAGTTTTCATTGAAAATAATATACAAATTAGATTGAAAGATATGAAAAAAAGAGCTGTAATGAGAGAAGCTAATGAAGCATATCATACACAGACAACAAAAATTATTCTGTGTCGGTCTAGGACGGCGTCCGAAGACCAATCAAAACGCGTCACTTCAATTTTTTTTTTGGTACTGGTGCTCGGTACCGCTGCGTGCCGGGTGATTTTGTGCGTTCTGGTTGGTCTTCAGACCGTCCAGTATCCGCACAGAATAATTTCTCCATAGACAGCAGGTAGTTTACAAAGATAAAATTTTAATTGTCAATTCAGGATTTGTTTTCGGGACAATTTTTGTACGGCCTGGATTTTTAGATCATAATCATAATTCTGTTGGACTATTGTTTTCTCGTTGCTTTCTCACAAAAATTTCTGTGCTGAAAAGATGCGTTTTACAACAACTTTTAAAAAAGCGATTTTTTCATTAAAATTTTATAAAAAATTACAGTTAAACAAACCTTAATGAGAATTTTTTAACTAAAAAATATTTAAATAAAAATGCCATCTAATAATGTTCTACTTAGAACACCAAAAGTCAAAATGATACTACTCCACTTGAACATATATTTATAATTAAATCAATATGAATAACTAGCTACTGCCTACCACCATAATTAATTAAAAAAAATATGATGTAAGCAATAATTAAATAAAAATTTTATGACATATAATAATTAATAATTAAAATTTTTATCAAAATAAATTTTAAAAATATTAAATTTATTTTAAAATAAGGGTAACAAATATTTTAGGCTGGAATATTTTCTAACCGTTTTGATTTTTAGATCGCAATCATAATTTATATTTGCTCAGTATTTTTTCATTATTTAAAAAAATTATATTAAAAAATTGCTTTCTATATCACTAAAAAAAATATTTTCTTTATGGAAGTTTTACAAAATAGTAAAAAATCAGTTCGATATAAGGCATTAATTAAATTTTTATATATTATATTTATTATAAAACAATTTTTTTATTTTTAAATTTTATTTTGCCTAAATTTGATAAGATATTCTGCGCCAAATTTTTTCTTTAAAATAATCATCACATAAATCAAATAAATCTAAAAATTAGTAAAATTTATAATAAATAAAATATATAATTAACCTGTGAGGCTTGGTCGGAGAAGGCTCCCTGCGACGGCGGGTAAGATGTCCCCAGCACTGCAGTCGAGACGGCTGTGCTGACCGGAATATTGAAGCCGGCGGCGTGCAACGCGGCGGCGATATTGCGCATGGCGGGTAGGACATAGTTGGCCGAGTCTCCGGGGATGACCTCGTTTCCGACATCGATGCACCGGAAATCGACAGCGGAGGCGTAGGGGGCGACGTTGGTATGAACCCAGGAGGTGGCGGCGGAGGTATCTCCGGCGAGGCTCTGGAGGTCTTCGTTGTAGGTTCCGAGGATGACTCCGATGCCGGAGTTTTTGAGGGCGGAGAGGGCGTTGGCGTCGGGGTAGAAAAGTCGGAGCTTTGTTATGTTGCGGGATTTGTAGAGGGAAATTACCTGCGATGGGGAAGGGAGATCGTCTCCTTTCATTCCATAGTTCACTCCAATGCCTTGCGATCCTGTTTGATTTCATAAAAATGGAATTTTTATCATCTTTTTTATACGAAGAAACATTGTTGCTCAGCCAAGAAAGAAAGAAGAAGAAAAATAAGATAAATGTATAATACCTGCAAGATTAATGGCGAAGGCTGAGAAGAGGAGCGAGAGAGACGCGAAACGGAGAAGAAGAAGAAGACGACGTTCCATAACGGCCGTTATGCGGGCTTCTCTCCTTTCTCTTTCTGTCACTTCTTCGTAGCCTTAAATATTTATAGAAGCGAGGGAGAAGAGATAGAGAGAAAAAGGAAACCCACGAACGCAAGTTCTAACTGCCCACGACGATCACCGCCATAATGTAATTAATTAGCATAATACTCACTAATAATTCATATTTATAGATAAATATATTATAATCATCCAAATATTCAAATTTAGGCTCTAGATAGCAAGGTTGTGAAAGCCGGACCGGACAACGAACCGGAAGAATGAGAGGTTCATGGTTCGACCGGTCGAACCGGGGTCGAACCGGATGACGTAATAAATATTAATATAATTAAAAGTAATAAAATTAACATAATAATAATGACAATTTATTCATAAAAATTTTATAATTCTAAGAATTTTTAGCCTAAAAAAAAAATAAAATTCATACATATATTTTATTACATAACTTTAAAATTAAATATAAATAATTATTATATTTATGTTATATATTTAAATATAAATAATTACTAATTTTAAATTTAAATATAAACATATTCAATTTTTTATTTTAATTTATATTTAATAAAAATTTAGTTTATATATAAATATATATATTTGATATAAATAATTGCTTTATGTTATATATTTATGCATAATTTGCATATATAAATTATATATGAATTTTACATTATAAAACTATATTTATAAAATCATACAATATTATTTTTAAGATTTTTATAATTCAATCATTTAATTTCGCATTTAGAAAATGTTTTAGACCTTTAAAAATGATAAATAATTATTTTTATTTAAATAATTATAAAAATATAATTAATAATAAAATTAAGAAGTTTAAAAATTATTATGATAATTTTTTATTTGAATATTCTACAAAAAAAATTTCCAACAAGTTCTCATTCAAACAAGTCTAATGCACATTGTTGAATGTTGAAAGAAAAAACAACTAGTTCTTTAGTCCCACATCACTTAGGAATTCTAAGTTCTGTTGTTTATATACCTTTCCTTGTACTCATGCTTTAAGAGCTTTCATGGTATTATGGCATCATGTGAGCTTGGTTATTTATATTTAATTTACTATATAATATAATAAAATTTTTGAATCATATTATTAAATAAGATATATGATATTTAAATTAATTTAATATTAATTTAACATTTTATATAAAAATAAAATATTTAAATATATTATTAGTTGAACCGGCCGGTTCTTAAAAAACGGACCGGTTCAACGGTTGGCCGGTTCAACCGGCGGTTCAAACCGGTTTTGGCCGGTTCGTTGTTAGCCCGGTTCTTAGATAGGACCGAACCGGCTGTAAGACCGGTTCACGGTTGAACCGGTCGAACCGGCCGGTCCGGTCCGGTTTTCAAAACAGTGCTAGATAGTACAGCTTTTTTACTGCTTTCTAAAGCAAATTTTTAGTATAAAAATTCAGCTTTGAAAAACATTAAGAAAGCCACACCAACCGAAGATTTGAATTTATTTGATGATGATTTGAAGACGGACTCAAAAGGGAGAAATTATTCTGTGAGGAGTCAGGACGGAGAGAATCGTATAGATTTGCTATGTATTTATAAATACTCAGCAAATACTTAATTGTGAGTATTTGCATAGTATTTATTGAATATTTGTTGAGTATTTGCTTAGTCTTTGTTAAGTATTTGTTGAGTATTTACAAATATGTAGTACATACGTAGCAATACAGACGGTTCTTTTCGTCCGAACTCCATACAGAATAATTTCTCCTCAAAAGATGTGAAGAAGCTTTGTTGGATTTGGAAGATGGGAGCTCATTTGAATTTTCGCATTTCATCGTTTTCGAGTCATTCATTATCATTTTTGCATATTCTAATTAACATTTTGACAATATAAGTCTCGACGAATCCATTTTAAAATAAGTATAATGCATAGGTTATTAATATCACACTCATCTTAAAGCAAATCTTACAACTGCAAAATCCATCATAATTATTTTTTATCATCATACCTTTACATAATTTTTTTCTTTTTAAAAGATTATAATAAAAAAAACTAGGTCACATATGCAAAAGAAAATTTCCCATCGACCTAAGTATCTTGGAACATTTATTTCATGAATTTATTATTTTTTGAAAATGCAAGAAGAGGCTTATTAGGTCAAGTAAATTAGTTGTTAACCTACCAACATCAACTACTAAACTAACCCAATCTTAATAAATAAGTAACCTTTCTCTCAATAGCCTAAGTCATCAAAAGTCTATCTCAACATAAACTTTATATTAAAACATGTCTTAAGCAAATATAAATATATATTACTTATTCACGAAAAAAAATAATAGTAAGAGTCAGCTTAACATGATAAATTATTCTGTGCGGACACTAGGCAGCATCCGGAGGCCAATCAGAATGTGCCACATCACTTTTTTACTCAGTACAAGGACTGGTTATTGCTAGGAAACGAGTGACATGACGCATTCTCGTTGGCCTACGGACTACCTGGTATCCGCACAGAATAATTTCTCGCTTGAGACAGCTTTCTCATTATTTTGTTTTTCAGACTGCAACGATAGTCCCGTTTAAGTATTATTTTCTCGCTATTTTTCAAAAACTTATACAGTGAAGAGCTGCTTTTACAATCAGAGTTGGGTTTCAATAGGGACAGTTTTCTTACTGCTTTCTAAAATAATTTTCTAACACAAAAATTTATATATAAAATAGCTACTTTAGAAAGCAGTAAGAAAGTTGTTCCAAGTAAAAGCTTACTAATATGTGAGCAAATATTGATTTTTTAAGAAAAGGAGAATGTTTATAACATTCAGAACAACTTTCGAAAATTATTTTCTTCGCAATAACATTATAATAATCTATACAAAATGTTGCAATCATCCCAAACAAATCCTAAAATTGCAAATGCAAATTAAGCATATATTAAATTGGAAATTTCATATCACATTAAGATAATGTCAAAAGGATTAGGTGATACAATTAACACGTATAATGACTTTTAATTTGTTGCTTCCATGCACATATCATGCATGTCGGCCGCCAAAGCTTTTTATTAATTAGTAATTAATTTTAATGACGCAATTATATATAAAGACATAAGCATGCAGTTGTTAATTAATTGCGTGTTTATTAAGGTAATTAATTATTAATTACCCTGCTCAGCGTACACGATGGTGCATCTTAGTTGTCCATAACAAGACATAAAATTTTAAGATTGGGAAATAACAAAGTAGTTCAACAACTTTATATTTAATATTTTTATTAAATAATTATTTTATTTTATTTTTATGTGCAGCTTCAAGCATGATATTATCATGAAAATATTTTTTTATATATATAAATAGATAAGATTGTACAAACCAATCTTGTCATCTTTTTATTTGATATTTTAATTAATTTTTAAATATTGATTGGGATAATTTGTAGATTATTTTAGTATTTATGTTCTTTCTTTCATCAATGGCTTTTATTAATGCAGAGGACTTCATGGATGATAGGATCAAATATATTATAAAAGGCAGTTAGAAGTTGAAATAAATGATTCAAAAGTAGAAGAAATTATTATGTTTGAGTCTGGATTGCGTTGAGATTCCAATCAAAATCGGTCACGTCATTTATACACAGTGTGTGTACAAGCTGACGTGTCCTGTTCTGATTAGAGTCTAGATGTAAGCTACGTCCAGACTCCGCACGTAATAATTTTTCCAAAAGTAGAGGTGTTAGAATGGGTTAATGAGTAGAGATCGGGATAGACCCTAAATTGACTTAACCAAATTCGATCAATCTGAAGTTGTCCCGTTTCATAAACATGACAAAAAGATGGATCTAAACTTGACTCGTTATAAACCCAAATGACACGAATTCGATTAGATAACTCGATTTGATTAAAAAAAATATAACTTATTAACCATAAATTTTAAGTTAATTGATCAAAAATAAAAAAGATCATGCTGACAAATAAAAGAACTTAAGGACAAAAATACTAAATAGATCACTTGTGGGTCAAAATTGGATTGACGGGCCAATCCAAATCCGACATGTTTAATAATCAGATCAGAGTTCTGAATCCGAACCTAAATTTCTCGGACTGTGTAGTTAGGTCAGATCATATATTAATAGCCCTACCCAAAAAGAAAAACAATTACATTTATGAGTGTATGATATTGTGTCCTTTAAAGCAGATGTAAAAGCTTTATGTCCTCCTCCAAAATCCTAATATCAACATATTAGATGCCTAATTATAACCATACATAAATCGATTGGCTATCATCATTGCCTCTTACCCCCCAACAATAAAAAATTTGCAATTCCCAAAATAATATTTTCCATAAAAACCTTTCAGCAACCAAAATAATCCAATATTATAAGCCATAGTGTGAAGAGAGAGAGCAGACATATTATGCATTGAAAGCCAATAATCTAATAATAATCGATTCAATGTATCCTCTTCATTAATTATTTCTGTAAGAGGAGGATCCAACGAAAAGAAAATATGAAGAGAGAGAGAGAGAGAGAGAGAGAGAGAGAGAGAATAACGTACGCTTCTTTGACAAATTAGACAGCCATCAATAAGTCTATATTGTCTTTTTCTATTATTTTTAATTCGTCTCACTCATAGATCTTTGATTGGATTTGTTAGTTTTTTTTTGGAATTGTTTTGTTAGTTATCAATCCATCATATTCAGTGTAGGATTTGCAATTATTATTAAAGATTTGGGTAGATTGAATATAACCATTATGGTTATTCGTATTTGTTTTCCACATATATGTTCTAGATTAGGGGAAGGGACATACTAGGGGCGTCAATTTGGGTCAACGGGTCGGGTTCGTGTCGAACACGAAACTGACCCGGCATTGTTCGGGTCAACCCGAACCCGAACCATTTTTAAAAACGAGTCAGGTTTCCAAACCCGAACCCAACCCGATTCGGGTCCGGGTTAACCCAACCCGACACGAATGACCCGAAGTTGACCTAAAAGTGCTAGTTTTCAGGTCAAAATCGGGTCAATCTTCTATTTTTGGGTCAAAATCGGGTTGAAAAAGGGTCAATCTCCGGTTATCGAGTCAAATAGGAGTTTTCGTGTCAACTTCGGGTTGCTGGGTCAACTCGAATCTGACCCAATTTTTAAAACGGGTTGATTTGTTGAACCCGAACCTAACCCGTTTCGGGTCTGGGTTGACCATAACCTGGATTTTTTCGGGTCAGGTTCAAGATTTTTCCGGGTCAGGTTCAAGTCATGTCAAAAATTGACACCCCTAGGACATACTGTATAGATGATTGTTGCAGGGTTTGATTTAGAATATGTATAGATATGTTATATAGATCAAAAGCGTATTTCTTTCTAGGGTTTTTCCTTGCGGCTTTTCGCGTGGGATTTCTGGCGGCGGGATCTCCCCGCCCCTCGGGGGGCTGCTGGCGTCGGAGTTCGTTTGATCTCAGGGAAGTTTTTTTGTTCCCTACTTTTCTTTGTTTGGTATATTGTTGTTTTGGTGGTGTTGTGCTGCTCCCGCCGGTGGTTCCGACATGGTTTCTTCTAAGCTTAAAGACCCTGGTTTCTTAGGAGGGGTTTCTCATTCTCGGTCTTTTCTTCAAGCTTTGGCTGGTCCGAAATCTTCTTTTCCGGATCTGCATGTCTCTACTTTCCGAGGAATCCCGTCTCTTTGGATTTCTGATGAGGAAATCTCTGAGCTAGCAGCTCCTTTTCAATTCTCCCTTGTTGGTTTCTTCCCAGCCAAAAGACCTTCGTTGGAAGCTGTTCGCAAGTTTTTCTTTAATTTGAAGTTACATAATGAGGTTTCTATCACGATTTTAGATCAGTCACATATTTTGATTAAGTTAGCGGATGACCTTGATTACTATAGAGTGTTCTGCCACCGTTCGTATTTTGTCTTTAACTGTTTTATGAAATTGACGAAATGGTCGCCAACTTTGGACATTAGTGTTGAGTCACCGGTGATTCCCATCTGGATCTCCTTTCCTCGTCTTCGTCCCCATTTTTTTTCGCCTCGGATTCTATCTGGCCTTGGTGGTTTGTTTGGGAAACTTCTTAAAATCGATGAAGCTACGGCTATTGGTTCCCGTCCGTCTATTGCTCGTGTGCTTGTTGAGTTAGACATTACGAAATCTTATCCTAAGCTTATTTGGTTAGGGTCGGAAAAACAAGGGTATACGCAAGAAGTTGTTTTTGAAGATTTCCCTAACTTTTGTGCCGGTTGTAAATCTATAGGTCACTCGATTGGAAATTGCCGTCCTTCGGCTCCTTCTCAAATCTCTATCCCTCCTCCTAATGTTTCTTCTGGGAAAATCGGGGAGGAGGTTGTTGGGATAGGTGATTTAATTCATGTTAATTGTAATGATGTTCAAACTATGAGTATTGAGGGAAATGTTGTTTTGGTTAATGATGGAAGGGATGCTGCCGTTAATACGTCTGAACTTTGCTCGGTTGTTTTATCGCCGAACGCTAGACCTTTTATTCCTCAGGTAGTTGATGCTAATAGTAATGGTATTTTGGCTCCGGTTGCTACAGGAAATTTGATTATTTCTGCAGGATGTGATATTATGAATGAAACTGGTGTTGTGGGTTCTGATTTGGATGTGGTTCCGTCTCCTAATGCTCTGGGGACGGAGGCTCCTTCTGTTGAGGTGAATGTCGGTTCGCCTGTACTGGGCATTGTGAATTCTGGAGAAATTAATGTTTTAGAAAATGTGGTGGGTGGAGATGAGGTTATTTTGTCTGTTGAAGTGGATATGGCTAGTGAGGATGTTATTCCTTCCGATTGTAATCTAGTTGAGGTCCCTGTGAATGTCGTTGATTCTAATAAGTTGGCTATTTCTGTGGGTAATCCCAGGGCTATGGAGACTAGGAAACAGAAAGATTGGTTGATTGATTCGTCGGATAATGAAGCGCAATCTGATTGTGATGATTCTGATTCTGATTTTTCCCTTGTTCGCTCTGCCAATGTTGCTACTAGAGGAAAATTTTGGATGAGAGGTAGACGTAAAAGGTGATTTTGCGTGGTGTTTTGTTGTTGTTTCGCTGTTTGGCTTCGGTTTTCGTTTGGTTTTGCTGTTCGTTTGGATGCTATGAGAGGATTTGGGCAATGATGTGGTCGGGGCTCGCGTCCCGGTCGTTTTTTTTGCTGGTGGCAACCGTAGGTGTGGTTTTCGGGAGGGGTTCAGTCTACAACTACTGGATGGTCCGTGCTGGACGTCTCGGATGCTAGAAGCCTTGACTGATTTCTGAGCTCGCATTTTGATTGTATCTCTCCTCTTATTTGGTCTTATCTTCTTTTTTGTTTGAGTCTATGTTGTAATTTTTTTGCTTATTAATATAATTTTATTTTGTGTTAAAAAAAAATGTTATATAGATTTTTTATGATGGTGATTTTTCTTTCTATGATGTATAGTTTATGTCATGTATGTTGGTATATAATTGCTTTGGTTGTGAACATTTCTAAGATGAATGAAAAAGGAGTTTGATGATGAGTATTTATATGTCTAATTGAAGCTGCAGTGGCTTAATCGTCTGTAAATTATTTAAAATTTATGTAATTATCTCTAATTAGATCTTGGGATTTGTGGTACACGACATGCCAAGTTTTGTATGTGAATTTTTTCGGATTAGATTACCACAATTTATCTAACATTTGAGTGCCTTGATGACATTAAAATCGAATAATTTGGGCTCCATTATAATTCTCTTGTCGAGCAGTTTGATTTAACAATAAACATATAAGATTTAGAGACGGCTTGATTCATTAATTAAATTTTAGAAGATTTCATATCAAATCATTTGTAGCATCCATGATTTCATCTCATTTTAACAGTTTAATTTAACTATAAGTGTTGAAATCAAAATTCAAATGATTCTTAAATTAATTCCTAATTTTTTTCATTCAAATATTGGCATAAAATTCATGTTGATCAAATGAATTTTAATATCAAAAGAAAATTTACTTTATTTCAAACTATATTTCAAATCAAATAAGCATAGATTATAAATTATTTATTTATTTACGAGAGTTTAATGTGCTCATGACATAATCTCTTAGATTTTGTTTGGAACGACTTTCTAATTATTTCTTAAAGTATTTCTAATAAAAAAATTTAATTTTTGTACTAAAAAACTGCTTTAAAAAACAGCTAGAAAACGGTTCCAAACGAAACCTTATAGACCATTTGTCAAAGAAGAAAACCAAATACTCTGTTAATTACATTGTCAAAATACAATTATATGAGAATCTCAACAAAATAAAAAATGACAAGAATAACCTAATAAAACAAAAGACAAATAATTTAAATAACATTTTTTTATTACAGAAGAGCCCCTCTGGCTCATCCATCCCCTTAAATAATTTTCAAACATACTATGTAGCTTGAAGATTAGAAACAAAGAATGGAAGTAGAAAAGGACTTCCCTTAGCTTTAAAGATGATTAAGCTAATTAATTACTAGGATAAAAATAAGATTAAAATAGAAAATTGCATTTGTTTCCCTATTTAAAATAATGTTATGAGATTTAGGCTTCGTTTGGCAGAGCTTTCATATTAATTTTTTTATATAAAAATTTCTAATTAAAAAAATTTTTGTACTTAAAAATTATTTCGAAAGCGTAATGGTTGAAGCATGCAGCATGGAATTTTCAACTAATCATAGACTTTACGCTTTGGATGCGGCAAATAAAATAATTTCCTTAACAAAGCTGTAGAAAAATTGGTAATTCTGGATAGTGTTCTTAGTATTATAATTGTGTTGTTATCTAGAAGATTCTGAACTTATATGATGCTACAAATAAAGGAATTTAATTAAGCATATTGGGTTTAGTATCTCCCAAGGTGGTTTGATCAAGTATTTTCCTATTTCGATTGGATTACATCAAGGATCAGCCTTAAGCTCATATCTTTTTACTTTAGTCATGGATGTTATCACTGGACATTTGCAAGAGGATGTACCTTGGTGTATGCTTTTTCACTGATGATATTCTTCTTCTTGTTGTTGTTGATAAGACTAGAGAGGGAGTTTAAGGTAAACTTGAATTATGAATTTCGACCTTATAATCTAAAGGTTTTCGCTTGAGTAGATCTAAAACTGAA
Organism: Dendrobium nobile; assembly: GCA_022539455.1. NCBI lineage: Eukaryota > Viridiplantae > Streptophyta > Magnoliopsida > Asparagales > Orchidaceae > Dendrobium > Dendrobium nobile. The sequence goes on from CM039718.1 coordinate 54,425,858, forward strand.
TATATGGAGTGTAATTTTAGTAACAATAGACCTAGTTAGGGGATTGTGACTTTGGAAGATCAAGTCATTAATAAGAGTACGCGTTTTAGATATCTTGGATCTATTGTTTAGAGTTGGTGAAATAGATGAGGATATTATCGGTAGAATTCAAGTTTGATGGTTGAAGTGGAGGAATGCATTGGGCTTATTGTGCGATTGAAAAGTCTCCCTCAAACTTAAAGGAAAATTCTATAAGATGGTGGTGAGACCTGCAATGTTTTATGGTGCCGAATATTGGCCCTTAAAAGAGAAGCATAATACTAAGTTAAGTGTTGCAGATATGAGGATGCTTAGGTGGATGATTAGCTTTACCCTTAGAGATAGGATATGAAATGAGCATATACGTGAAAAGGTTGGAGTAGCTCTAGTGAAGCATAAGATTAAAGAGAGTCACCTTAGATGGTTTGGCCACATTAAACGGAGGCCTTTCGATGGCCCAGTTAAGAAAGTTGAGGTATTAGATTTGACTTATATTAAGAAAGGTATAGGTAGACCTTAAAAGACTTGGTTAGAAAATATTAGAAATTATCTTTGTTTATTAGATTTAAATGAGAATTTGACTTTTAACATGACACAATAGCGAAAAAGGATTCATGTAGCCGACCCCATGTAGTGGGACAAAGGCTTGATGTTGTTGTTGTTGGTTTAGTATCTCACAAGTCATGAGTATTGTATTATGAAAGATATGAAAATGCATTGGAAGGATAATAAATAGTTTTAATGCATTAAGATCAAAATGGTAGATCTAAGACTGATTATTTGATTGATATAGACGGTTCAACTCACCAAAAATGGAGGAAGCATGAGAATGGATATTGTTGGTGGTGTTGATGATGATGATAATGCTATGTTGGAAGCTTATTGTAGATAATTGATTTAGGAAAAAAAAGATCGATATATAATGACTTATATTTGATCAGAATGAGATTTCTAGTCATTAAATTTATTTTACGATAAGTGTATTATAATAATTAATTATTACACTCATCTCAATATAAATTAAGAAATAAAAATTACATTTTAATCAAATTTAAGTTAGGATATCCTAACCGGAATTGTCTCAATTGAATTACAGAGTTAGGCTTCGTTTGGAATGGCTTTCTTGTTGCTTCTTAAAGCAGCTTTTTAGTATAAAACTTTTAATTTTTGTACTAAAAAGTTGCTTTAAGAAGTAACAAAAAAGCCGTCCTAAACAAAACCTTAATCTCAATGAGTAATAGTCTTTGTTTGGGACAACTGTTTGGTAACTATTTTTTCGCCGCTTTTAAAAATTTTTTGTGCTAAACAATTACTTTCTATAACAGCTTTAAAACAAAAGAAAAAGTTTAGCAAACTTGACCTTTTAAATCCTCATAAAATTGTCTCATCTTACAATACCAATAAGTATCAGATATATCTGGTTCAAGTTATATAGAAAATAGAGGAAGGAGTTTAACAGCTAAGACAAGTAGATCGTGGCAGAGAAGAACATACCAGAAAGATTGTGATCGGCTAAAGCCGAGCTATCCCAAGTCAGGTCGGTCTAAGTTCCCAGGCATGGTGGCGGACGTGATCGTCGATAAGGCCGGTCTAAGTTCCCGGGCATGGTGGTGGACATGATCGTCGATGAAGGTTGCTATAAAGTAGTATGAATGGTCGTAGCCAGGCTGCATTCTCAGTGCCACTGGAGCGTTGACCCTCTTAGAGGCCTCCACAAAATTGCGACTCAGAAGCTGATCTTTCAAGAACTTGTCATCCTCTCCCTGTTCATGGCATCAAATCCATCAGCCGATTGAGGCTTCGTTTGGGACAACTTTTTTGTTGCTTCTTAAAGCAGCTTTCTAGTATAAAAATTTTAATTTTCTTACTAAAAAGCTGTTTTAAGAAGTAACAAAAAAGCCATCCCAAACGAAGCCTGAAATTAGCTGGTCCAAAATATATTCACTGGACAATGGTAAAGCTCATTCAAGGATGTTTCTTACTTAAGGAATATGGTAAGATGTGCAGTCTAACAATCATTCTAATATTCATTTCAATGGGAGAATTAATAAGCTACTTGTTTGAACTTTGAAGAATACAAAAGTTGCATTTTGATGAGAGGAAGCGAAGGAAATGAAATGAAATGAATACATTATTATCATATTTGTAACTTCTAAAATTGCTTCCAATCAAATTCCTACATAAAACCATAAACTAAAAATTTCATTCTATGAATGAGTTTCGATAATTTTTAGCACAATTGCATAAATATATGTTTTTAACTAGTAGGCATGGTGGGCCATGGCCATTTGGAAAAGCATTCTCTCCTTGAACTCGTTGCGGCTGCACAACCCATGCCTACGTAACAATATTTGGACAAGTTTGACTCTCTCCATTGCTCAGCAGGGCTCCTCTCTTATGATTGTTGGCACTTTCACACCTACATGAATAGGCCATTTTGTTCGAGGATTGTGATCTTTGTGTTTAGGAGTCTCAAATATCCATGTTTGTTTACGGTGTAGAATCCTACTTTGGTTCAATTGACCCCTTCCCCACCCCTCCTGAGGATTGTGATCTTTGTGTTTTGGAGTCTCAAATATCTATGTTTGTTTCCTGTGTCGATTTCTACTTTAGTTCAATTGCCCCCTTCCCCACCCCTCTCGAGGATTGTGATATTTGTGTTTAGGAGTCTCAAATATCTATGTTTGTTTACTGTATTGATTTCTAGTTCAATCGCTCCCCCCCCCCACCCCTCCAACAAAAATAATAAAAAAAAATCCAACAAAAAATACATTTATCTCTTTCATTTGTATTATATGTTCCCAAATTTCTTGTAAATTTACTTTCAATTCATTTTCATAGTTACACTCTGTTAGACCGGTTCATTGGACCGGTCCAGCCGGTCCGCACAGGACCGGCAATTCGCAACCGAGGCGGGATCTCCGCCTCCTGCAGAGATCGAGCGGCTCGTCCGCCCACGTAGAGTTGTTTAGGAAGTTTTTTTTAGGGTTTTGAGAGAGAAATTTGAATGTAGGGACTGTTTAGGGGTTTCCTTTTGATTTGTATGCATTAAATAGCGGATTTTCCTAGGGTTTGAGGATCTTGAATTTGGCTGAAATTTGAGATCTCTTAGATAGGTTTTCTTTGGGCTCTAGCGGCGTCTAGAGATTTGGGAGAGATCGATCCTCCTCTCGAATTGAGGATCAATTGTATCTTTGCTGTTTTATTCATTTACTAGTGAAATACAAGGGTTTTGTTTGGTTTTTCTCAGATTTCTCGTGTAAAACTCCTGTTTTTCTCTGTTTGGGGGCTGTTTCCTGCTGTGGACAGCAATATCATCGCTGCAGTTTACTGATTTTGGCTAGAAACACTTGTGAATCCAAGCGTTTCCTATCAAATTGGTATCAGAGCGTAGTTTTTGGGACCTTAGGCAGCTGAAATCCTGATTTTTCAGCGAGCTTTTGGCTTCCGGAAGTGATATTTTTGAGATCCGTTGGGAAGAAAGATAGCCGGAAAGAAGGTTGACATCTTGGAAGGCGAAGTCGGCCAATTGAAAGCCGATTTGGAGGAAAGATTCTGCAAATTTCAAAATCAAATCACCTCTAACAATGAAAGGTTGGAGGGGAAGTTCACCGCGATGGAGGAAATGATGAAAAAACTACTTGAAATGAAGACCAATCCGGCGACATCGGAAGTAAGGGAGACTCCCGACGGCCATGACATGGGAGGAAATCCGAACCCCCTGAGGGGGAGGAGAAATTTGGAGGTGGAGATCCTGGAGGAGGAAAACGGCATGCCCCATCTAGAACCACTTTCTAGAAAGGAGATGAGTAGGGGATACGACCAACGGGAGGCTGATTTGGTCGGAAGGAGGGAAGAATTCAATCGTCGAGGTGCTGAATTTGAAAGAATCCAATGTCGAGGTGCTGAATTTGAAGGGGGAAGGGAAGATATTCATCGCCGAGGTGCTGAATTCGAAAATATTCAGCGTTGAGGCATTGTTTTTGAAGGAAGAAGGGAGAAACGTCATCGTCGAGGTGCTGAATTTGAAGGAATTCAGCGTCGAGGTGATGATTTCGAAGGAAGAAGAGGTGAGTATGAAGAGGGATTCAAATATAATCGTTGGAGGGATGATCGGGACACTTGGGGGACTCTTCCCCTTCGAGGAATGGGAGATTATGGAGGGTACCGGGGAAACGGAGGAAACCCACGGGTGAGAAAGCTGAAAATGCCCGTCTTTGAGGGCGAAGACGGCCATGGCTGGATCTACAAAGTGGAGCGTTACTTCATTGTCAACGGGTTGACAGAGGATGAAAAATTGACCGCGGCGGGTCTGTGTCTGGAATAGAAAGCTTTGGCATGGTATCAGTGGCGTGACAGGAGGGAGCCCATCCGGAGCTGGAGAGAGTTCAAGGATTGCTTATTAGAGCGTTTCCAAACCGACGAGAGAGGAGACTTCTATGAGCAATTCTTTTCCTTGACTCAAGAAGGGACTGTGGCAGATTATTGGGATCGGTTTGAGTACTTGGCTAGCATATTGGATTACATTTCAGAGTCAGCCTTAGATGGGAACTTCATGAAGGGGCTGAAACCAGAAATCCGAACAGCAGTCACGGTACTGGAGCCGAGGAATCTAGAAAAGGCTATGGAGCTGGCGCAGTTGGTAGAAGATCAGAAGAAAGCAGAAAGAGGGGCTCGAGGAAACTGCTCAGGAGGCTCTTACAGAACGACAACCACTCTTCTAGCACCCAAGGGGCATGCATCAGGCAACAGTAATGAGACCACCCAGGAGAAACCAGTAGGAGGAGGGAGTGGGGAAAATTTCAAAAGACTGACAGAGAAGGAGATGCAGGATAAGAGGACAAAGGGGTTGTGCTTCAGATGTGATGAGAAGTACATGCCGGAGCATAGGTGCAAGGACCGAACTCTTCAGGTTCTCCTTGTCTGTGAAGATGAGGAAGACGAGGAGGGAGGTGGGACCATATCTGAAGAGGAGGAGAAGCTGCATCTGGATGTGGCAGAAGTCTCTCTGAACTCTGTAGCGGGATTCACTCCGAGTCACACTATGAAAGTTAAAGGAGAGATAGCTGACCGTGAGGTGGTTGTGTTAATTGATAGTGGGGCTACCCACAATTTCATTTCCACTTAGGTCGTTGACCAACTGGGAGTGAAGTTAGTTGACACCGGTTGTTCTGGAGTGATGATGGGTACAGGGAAGGTGGAAAAAGGTCAGGGGATCTGTAGAGAAGTGGTGTTGACCATCCAGGAGATTCAAGTAAGGGAGGATTTTCTCCCACTAGAGTTGGGAAGCACTGATGTCATCCTGGGAATGAAATGGTTGCAAACTTTGGGGAAAACCAAGGACAATTGGGGAGCACTCACGATGGAATTAATAGTGGATGGGAAAAAGGTGGTTATAAGGGGAGATGCAGGGCTATCCAAAGCCAGAACATCACTTAAGACCATGGTTAGGGACATACAAGAGGTGGGGGAAGATTATGTGGTGGGACTACACAGGTTGGATGCGATCATATTGGAGGAGGGAGGGGATGTTTCTCTGTCCGTGCAACCCTTGGTTCAGCAATACAGTGAGGATTTTCAGTCACCACGAGGATGGCCACCTCCGCGGGAACACGAGCATATTTCCACCTTGAGGACAAGATGGATTTTTGGGAGGGGAGTATTGTTAGACCGGTCCAGCCGGTCCGCACGGGACCGGCAATTCGCAACCGAAGCGGGATCTCCGCCTCCTGCGGAGATCGAGCGGCTCGTCCTCCCACGTAGAGTCGTTTAGGAAGTTTTTTTTAGGGTTTTGAGAGAGAAATTTGAATGTATGAACTGTTTAGGGATTTCCTTTTGATTTGTATGCATTAAATAGCGGATTTTCCTAGGGTTTGAGGATCTTGAATTTGGCTGAAATTTGAGATCTCTTAGATTTAGGTTTTCTTTGGGCTCTAGAAGCGTCTAGAGATTTGGGAGAGATCGATCCTCCTCTCGAATTGAGGATCAATTGTATCTTTGCTGTTTTATTCATTTACTAGTGAAATACAAGGGTTTTGTTTGGTTTTTTCTCAGATTTCTCGTGTAAAACTCCTGTTTTTCTCTGTTTGGGGGCTGTTTCCTGCTGTGGATAGCAATATCATCGCTGCAGTTTATTGATTTTGGCTATGAACACTTGTGAATCCAAGCGTTTCCTATCACACTCACAATTGCTTTGTACCCTTCAATCTCTCTTATTATGTATTTCAGGATATCAATTTGTAGAAGAGATTTGGTGGATCTATTGAAGCTAGTGGAATCTGCTGTCTAATCCTTGAGGTCATATCAGTCTTCTCATCCACCATCACTCCATAGCAATGGCATTATTAGTAGACTCATCCTCCATCAATTGACTTCAAGAGTTTCTTCTCGACTCCTTCAACCCAGTTTATAGTTGAATATAATTTCTATGAGCTTATTAAACATCAGCAGGTTTCTCTTCCATCTTCCACATCTAGTCCTAGTAGTATTTCTTTTGAATTAGTCCACTTGAATATTTAGGGTCCAAGTCTATCCTTACCCTACCTAGGCCTCAAATCCTTCTTATTGATGATCACTCTCGAGTTACCTAGGAATAATTAATTATTTATTAAGTGTCTATCTGATTGAAAAAAAAAGGCTTGATGTTGTTGTCTATCTGATGTTTTTTTTTTATATTCCACACATTTTTTCATAAAATCAATATTCATTATTCTACTATGAATAGGGCTCCTCAGGCCAATAATGCTTTAGAATTTATTCAATCTCAATTCAAATCATTTTATACTAATAATGAATCATTTATCAAATCTCATGTTCCAATATGTCTCAATAAAATGATGTGTTAAATGCAAACTTCGTCATTTATCTGATGTGGCCCAAATATTGATGTTTCATGTTCATGGCAACTCTAGGAACTCTAGGGCAACATCACGTTGACTATCTTTTATCTTAATAATTGGATCCCTTGAACAATTCTTGGTAATGTCATCGCCTCTCTATCTTGAATCTTGGGCAATCCTTTCCTCTTACACCTAAAATTTTTTGTTGTCTCTATTTTGTTTGTTCCATTTGTACTAGTGCCAAACGTCTCCCAGGCCATTTGGTGCGTCTTTCTAGGCTACTCGATACTCAAAATATTATAATTGTTATGACCCCACCACTCATCATATTGATATTTTCACATAAGTCACTCTTTATGAATTCACTCCCTACTTCACATCTCTACCTAAATCATCCACTTCACCTATTCATCTTCCTCCTAAAGCCACCATACCAATTCTCCTCCTCTATAGGCATAAACACATCCGCATCGCCTGCCATCTATAACACCTCCATCCACATTGTCCGACATGATTGAGCATCCTCATCTTGGAGACTTTTGTAATCTTCATATGGTTATCCCTTCATAAAGGTAAAATACATTGCATTGATCATCTTATTCAATCTTCTATGTCTTTTGACCATCTTTTTTTCAGCTTTTAGTACTTTGTCATATCTTTGTTATTAATTTCTATTCCTAGGACACCTGAAGGCCTTAAAAAATATTTAGTGAAAATAGCCTAAGGATATTTAAGCGTTTGTCTTGCTCAAACAACAAACATGGAATATCATGACCCAAATCTAAACCATCAAGTTTCATCTAAATGACTCCACTGATTGATATAAGGCTTATCTAGCACCAAAAAATTTCACATTAGTCTATGGGATCAATTACTTTCACTTTTTCTCCAATTGCCCACCTCAATTTTATTTGGATTCTTTTATTTGTAACCAAAAATCAAGACTACTAGCCTTTACTTGACATAGATATCAATAATGCCTTCCACTAACACGATCTCAGTAAAGTTGCATGCATAGAGTATTCAGCTAGATATATTGCTCAAGGATAAAACTAAAATATCAAAACTCAATACAGCCATATATGAACTTAAGCAAAGCTTTTGAGCATGGCTCACTAAATTCAATAAAGTTCTTGTTTAGGTCAGCCTACACAACAACACAACAAATCACACCATCTTCCTCTAACACAATTCATCTGTTTATGTTATCCTGTCAATCTAATTTATTAATAACAATATTACTAGAGTAATTAGAACGGAGTTATTGATGTAAAACACCACCTGCAATTTTTTTTTTTTTTTTAACTAAAGATCCATAGGAGTCACCAACCATATATTTCTTTTTGTTGTTTGAGATTTTAAGTTATATAGGCAAACTTTCAGATAAGAATATAATAAGGATGTTCCAAATATCCTCAAAAATAAAAAAATAAATTAAAAAAAAACGCCAAGAAAATGAGTTCTATATAAGAAGAATGGACATCTTATTGTGAAATCTTTCTTCGATGTTGACTATATTGAGTCCCTTGATGATAGAAAATTCACATATGGGCATTGTAACTTTGTGGAAAGTAATTCAATCACAAAAAGTTCAAGAAACAAGCAGTTGTGGCCAGGTCAAGTAGTAAGGAAGAATTCAGAGTAATGATACATTCTACATGTGAGATGATGCAAGTTAATACCCTAATAGGTGGAAATTAATTTTTCAATAACTTAACTTATGATCTAAATTGGCACTTACATGACAGCTCTGAGGCAGTGAAACAATTCATTGTCTTCATGATATAATTAAGTACTTTTATCATATGAACATTTTGGATGGTTAAATTCTTTTAGATAATCCTAGGAAGGATACATGATAATCTTGCCTTCACTGTAGTAGATTTTTACATTCAACATTGGCTTGTGTTGAAAATTGGTGTTAAGAACTGAATTCATTGTTAGTGACCAACCTGTATTTGCATTTAGCATTAAAATGGTTGAGTCTTGTATATTTCTTTGCAAACCCGGCCCTCAAAAATGTACCCCTAAAAGTCCCCTTTGGTTAAATTCCTGCAAGTTGGTCTAACTCAACAAATCAATTTTAAGGCAAGTTGTCCTAGTTATAGAAGTCAACCTACTAAAGTCGCCAGAGTTGAAACAAATTAGCCATCATAATATTCAATTTCTCACTTTACACTGCAATCAGCCTAAGAAATTGCTTAGAAAGTTGTGTAAACGTATTCGCTCAAGGCTATTCTCCCTAGGGTACTCGTTTATGGGAACTCAATCAAGGCTTTTCTCTCAAAGCTCGAGACTTCTTGCTCAAGTATTGAAGCTACTCGCCAGCGTCTACCAGATTCAGCAAGAGATTTCTCAAGGATTTGCTTTCACAATTAACATATGCGGTTATATATTCATTTGCCAGACGCATTACTTATTTTTACATAAAGAGCTTGCTATACCTTGCTATATATTTGTTTATTTGTATGGTTCAAATGAAGCATTTCCTACAACACTTTACCTTAATCCAATCATATAAATAAGTGGTCAGAGGAAAAGCCTGGGATAGGAGATCACTTGTACATAAACTTGTATTATTACAATCTAGAGAAATTCCAAAGCTTCTCTATAGATTTTCTATCTCTCACTAATCTTTCTCTTATTCAATTGAGCATTTTTATCAATAAGTTTTTCATGTTGCCCGTAGACGAATTTATATCCAACAAATATGGTTGTTGTATCAGTAGACTTAATATAAACATTCTTGATTCATTATAAGTCCACTATTCTTGATGCCCGCACATAAACGCTTCAATATTCCGATGAAGTTAAGTTGCTTTTTATAAGAGAAAAATAAAACTTAACAAAAGAAAACCAATCATTTGGCTAATTAAAGAATAGCCTAATTAAAGAATAACCTCAATTCTTCTATGAAAGTTGCCCATTAACTCTCAAGGTAATAATGGACAAATAATCAAATATGTAGATTTTTTCTAATAGATTTCCATGCAAAAATTTTGCAATTTATGGTAAATGTTCAATGACAGAGCCCTCTTATCGCAAGGACCTTTGAGCTGATAGATCTTGGCTATTATAGATCTCTTGAACAAAAAGATGACATTAAATAGCAAAACCAATTATAATCCATTAGTGTATATATATATATATATATATATATATATATATATATATATATATATATATATAATCTACCTGGTCAATCAGGATTTGAGAAGAAAAGTTATTGTATTTAGCAATCAGGCAAGTGGCATCATACACCTGCAATCAAGCAATAACTTTATGAAGATTCTAAAACAAGAAGCCATGAATATCCCCTTAAGGAATTAAAAAAATGCAACATCAAAATTTTGTCATAGAATGAATAATACTTGCCTCCCAATCTAGCTTATCGCCTCCAAGATAGTTTGAAAAAGCCTTTTGACCCCAAGGGCAGTTTATTGGATTCACAATAGGTGAAAAGGCAGACGCTGACTGGAGCATGTAAAAAAGTTAAAGCCTCAAGCATATCAAAAGCAAAAGCAATAGTAATAAAACAGTAACATAAATAGATCTCTCAAGAAAAGTTAACCCTCCCTATAAGCCTCCTTGATGTGTAACAGATGAGAAGACTCGAAGGTAATTTTCCTTGAGGTATATGAGGTTTGATTTGACCATATTTAACTTAATATTTAGACCCAAAGTTTATTTAGATTAGAGTTCAAGACTTCCTAATTAATTATCCATCTTGCTCACAATAAAGCACTCTCAATTAAAGATATTATTTAGACTCAATTTCAGGGTTAAATTTAACATTTAGAAGTGAACTTAATTTTGTGCGGAATTGTTGGGGTGATGGAGATAGGCTTGATCAAGATTTAATGATTATGTCATCCCAGGTATTAGTGAACCCAATTTGCCAAAGTTATAGGCCACAGAACTATAACAATTAGGGAGTATGAATAGCAAGGTTTCCTAGCTCTCGCATATCTCAAGCAGAATAGAGTGAAATTGCATGTGTGTGTGTGTGTGCTGAAGATTGCTTTTGAGGTTAGCATTGACTCCTTTACGAGTTGAGAGCTGTTTGTACAACTTTCACTAAATATTTTACCGATGCAAAACATGATCTCTCACGGTTCGTAGGAGTTCAACATGACAAACAATAGATTAGAAAAATGAAATGACAATCAATTATTCGCAGGCTTCATATTGACTCAAGGAAGCTTGCCTAAGTCACATTGAGCTTTAAGTTGATTTGATTTAGTTTTATTAATGAGCCTCTAAGCACGAGGGTTGGCCTTGATTAATTTGGGTTGCGGTTCATATCCATTAGAAGAATTGTTGCAATTAGAGGAATGCATTAATTCAATTTTGAATAAAAAAATGTTATGAGTATGACTTACGTTAGCCTGATAAGGCCTATGCCTTAGTGGGACTGAGGCGCGCCTCCGTACAATTTATAAGAGTAAGTCTTAAAAACAAGAACTCAATTAATTTAAATTGCAAGAGGAAGATATCAAATATAGACTTCTTTGATGGAGGAAGAAACAAATCCACATAAGTCAACTAAAAAAACAAAAAATGTTAGTCTAAATCTTTACATAATAGAATTATAATCATCAATATAGCCATTTTTAATTTTAATTAGTATTCTTCTTAGTTTTTATTGATTAAGGAACAAGAAGATGGTTGAGATTGAAGAAGATGAGGAAGATTGGGACAATATTGACAATGCTAGGGATGAAAGGGAAGATAGATAAATTTAACTATAATGATAATTCTATTGAAGGACCTCCAAGTGATGAGAATGGGAGAGACTTTTGAATTCATAAATAATGATATACGTTACTCATACTACTATTTATATTGAATTGGGAACAAGATTGACTTGTTATAATCTTACTTTGATGTTAGTATGCTATTTATTATTTCATATTTCTATTAATTTAGTGATTTAACCAGAGGCTTATGGGTTAAAATGTCTCGAGGCCCATATCTACTATATAGAAAATGCCTCAACACCTGATTGCTCAATTTTAAAACTTGAATCGAAATAATTTGGATTGGAACTTAAATATATTGGAAGACATTAATTGCAATGAATCTTACATCCATTGGAAAGCACAAAAGTAATACTTAAAACCATAATGACGAAGAAAACCAAAAGATGGGTCTTACAATCTTACCCTATGGGTATGGTGGCCCGATTAATTAAGTTTAGTTTGACTTTCTCCTAATATTTGGAATCAGTTTGATATGCCCTCATGTGGGACTTTGGAATCAACCTAATAGTGAATCAAATTACATTACCCTATAGCAAAAGCATCCCAATTAATTAAAGTCGGATTTAATTTCGATGTAACACATATTTTAGCATACATATTGTAGTGATAACTCATTATGATCCTCTGATCAATTGGGAAATAATAAAATCAAATTCAAGTCTTTAAGCTAGTCTTCCACTTTAATAAAACTAATTTTTAATGTCTTTTAAGTTAGGATTATAATAATTTAGGCCTTAGGATGTTATTTGGATGATTTTACCATAGTATTGGAATGTCAAAACATCTAGGTTAGTCAGGGGTCTATTGGAACCCTTCATCATTTGAGATTGTTTCAAAGTAGAAGGTATATTAACATATTCATCCTTTTTGTTGGGAGGCTTCTCAGCACACTTGAAAACGTGAGTCCTTTATAGACATTTGTGTATTGCATAATATCTCATGATTATTCAAACAAATCATTGAGAAGTTTGGGGTTCTACATGCTTTGGGGTGTACATGTTTTGCAATGTGTAAATATGGTAAATGAGGCATTAGTATCGATTGGTGTTCTTGTACAATTCAAATCTCTTTTTTAAACTCAAATTATTGTTTTGACTAAGAGAGTGATCCCTTGGAATTTATAGCAAAGGTTCTAACAATAAACATCAAGTCAATTGGCAAAATGTTCGTAGTTGATTTAAAGCACCTAATGCCATTAAAATTTTGAGATTAAAAACAAACTATATTTATTATTGCATCCCGGAATATTTGCGGCAGTGGAGAGATACAAAGTTTAACATCATAGTTTTGTACGAAGATCCAGTACACAAATAGATGAAAGATAGATGTGTAGTGTTCATAAGAGACACCAAGAGTTTTACGTAGAAAACCCTGAAAAGGGAAAAAACCACAGGACCTGGCCGAATTTGAATGAATCCACAAGTGTTTGCAATATTACAAATGAGACCCTTCCATAGGGGGGAGACCTTGGCTCGATGTAGCCAATACACATTATATAGAGTGCATTACATGGTAGGAGTTGGAAGAATTAGTGTTGGCATGTTCGCTTGGTTGGCATAACCATAGTCAATGAGTGATGTAGGTTGGAATAGCTATAATCAGGCGACGGTGGTCGAAAAGACCATAGTTAGACAATGGAGGTCAGAAAGGCTGTAGTCGGGTGACGGAGGTCGAAAAGACCATAGTCAAGCGATGATGGTCGAAAAGAACGTAGTCGGGCAACAATGGTCGGAAAGACTGTAGTCAGCAGGAAACGGTGGTCGAAAATACTGTAGTCGGGTGACGGCGATCGGAAGGATTGTAGTTAGCGAGCGATGGAGGTTGGAAAGACAGTATGGGTCGGGTGATGGCGATCAGAAGGACCGTAGTCGGCGAGCAACAGAGGTCAGAAAAGACTGTAGTTAGGTGATGGCGGTCGGAAGGACCGTAGTCGGCGAGCAAAGGATGTCGAAAAGATCGTAGACCCGTAGTTGGGCACTGGTGGTCGGAAGGACTGTAGTCAGGCGACGGTGGTCAGAAAGATTGTAGTCAGGCAACGGTGGTCGAAAAGATCATAGTTGGCGAGCAACGATGGTCAGAAAGACCGTAGTCGATGATGGTTGATGGTCGGGAGGAAGTTTGATGACTGTTGGTGGTCGGGCGTAAGTCCGAAGATAGTTGGTGGTCGAGCAAAAGTCCGGCCAAAGTCTGGCAATGGTCGGTAGCCGGGAAGAAATCTGACGATAATTGATGGTCGAGCAGTGTTCGAGGAGCTTTGTATGAGGGGCTATTATAGTTTTTGGGAATGGCATGACTAGTAAATATGATGAAGATCAAGGGCAAGTTGGTAGTGTTTCCAATGGACGATCGATATCAACTCCCTTGATCATTGACTGTTTATCGAGTATTTGAGTGTCTTTATGATGTCAAAATTCCAAAAATCTTGGGCTCGTTGGATTCATCTTGTCGAGCCGCTCGATTCGACTATAAGCATGTCACATTTGGTGATCATTTATACATCCAATGTATGATTTGAACCTTCCAAATACGCTTTGGGTCATCGATTTGGGCCCTTTGGGCTCGGATTGAGTCAAATTTAGAGTCGTTAGATAGACATTCACTTCGACTATCAGTTTGCTAAAGTCAGAGTTCGGATGGTCCCAGATTTAATTTTGGAGGTGAAAATGATGTGAAACCAACATGCGAAGGAGCTTCTTAAGAAAATTAAAAGTGATTGACAATGAAATTACAATTAAGAGCTTATTGAGATAACAAGTAAAATCATTAAAGGTTCTTAGTTGTTAACTTGCTTAGGCGAAGGAGTACAAGTAGATTAGCCAAAACTCCTAGGTAACCAAAGATAGTAGCAATACCAAAAGCTATTAATCAACAATCCGCAATTTAATAAAGAGAGTTTTCACCTTGGGGATGGATCACTCAACTACACTAGGCTTAGCGGGAGAAGATCTTCAATACACTTAACGATGCCATGGGGAGGGCCGCAACACCGATGGTCTTGAGCCACGGAAAGGTTGGCGGTGGTGGAGGAGGCACGGACGGATAGCCGAGGACGGTCCACGAATAGTCTTCGAATTGATCGTCGATGACGTCGATGAGCGTGGGAAGAATGCGATTTAAGTAGTCTTCAACCGTGTCGTCGGATCCGAACCCGACGTCAAAGAAAGGAGATCGGGTGATATGGATGTCACCGTAGATATCAAACACCAATCCACTATCGATCTCCAGATCCGCCATGCATGCTTGGCGTTGTTGAGAGAACACCAAAGAGAGGAGGGGAGGTGGCGGGATCTCCAAGGGGAGAGGGTGAGGCCGGCGGGTGCAAGGGAGGAGGGAGCTTGGGTTTGGGAGAAGCTAGGTTTAGTGGAATGTTAAAGGGTTTAACCAAATCTGAAATTTTAATCTCATATTTGATTAATTAGAAGGGGATTGATTTGAATTTTAAAATTCAAATAAGAGGAATTAATGCATTGAATGGGGATTTAATGGATGGGAGCCATATATGGGGCCGGCGGTTTCATTAGAGGAGGGAGGGGGTTTTAAAACTCAAAACCTGAAATTAATTTCAGGATTTTAAGTGAAAAGGGAGGGAAATTAATTTGAAATTTGATTTCAAATTAAGGAGTCATTAATGAATTAATTGGAGCATTAAAGAAGCAATCAAATGGGGGAGAAAACCCACATGGAGCCGGCGGCAAGGTGAGAGGGGGAGAGGGAGATTAGTGGGATGAAGCTTCCAATTTGGATTGATGACGTGGCAATATAATTAAAGACTCCAATTTAAATTAAATTGAAATTGGAATTCGTCATGAAAACTTTGCTAAATTGGAAATCCCAATTAGGAAAGAATTTGAATTTTGAAATTCAAATTTCAAATTTGAAACTTACGGAAGGAGGGATTGGATGGGTGGGGAAGGTCGCCGGCAAGGTGGCCGGCCGGGGCCGTGGGAGTGGCCGGCGGCGGTCTTCCAAGGGGCGGCGGCAACTAGGGTTGGGAAGAGATTTTCTTGTGGTGGAGGAGAAGGACGAGGGAGGTGAATACGAAGGAGAAGATAGAAAACCTAACCACGAGCCGCGCACTCTTCCAACGACTGGTGGGCCTTGCGATTTGCTCCCCTTGAGCTCTCTTCCTTCTCAAGCCCTCATGCAAGAAGAAGAAGTAGAAACACAAATTTTTTCATTCAAATCTTCATTAGCTATTACAAGAGAAAAGACCCATATATATAGGTCTTAAGTATACATGAAGAAATAAAGACTAAATTGCCCTCAGGGCCCCAACATGACTCAACTCAACATAAGGGTACAAAAGGAATACATAAAATAAAATGCATAATAACTAAAAATATAAGCTCTGAATCGTGGCCGTCGATCTGCGATGCTTCCGGCGATACACCTGTTTGAACCTTGGATTGATGTCCTCATCATAACTTCCAAAATTAAAATTTCTAATGATATATCAGTTGGCCCTCTATTTTCAGACGTTGAAGCCCGCAGAGTCGGAATATATGTGTCGAAGTTTTTCAAATCGTTCCAATGCAAAATTACAATTTCCAGGTAATTACGAAGCGCGACCAGTCCCTGGACGTTAATGTGGCCTTCCTCTCGCGGCCTTGAACCAAGTAAAATACCCTTAGTTATAATTTTAGACTATTTCGAGGTCGGCTCATTGATCGGGATACAAATTCTCGAAAAATTGCACTCCAATACTATTAAATTTGCTCAAAATCTACTACATAAGCTTTGTTTGGCTCTGAAAATGCCAAAATTTAATCTGAATCATAGAAAAACGGTCACGGTGATCCCAAAAATATCCGAATTGGACTCTCCAGAACAAAAAAATAGGGATCCATCTTTTTTTTTATATTGAGGCGAATTTTTTTTAAATACAAAAATTGAAAAATTCTGAAAAATTTTAGAATATTTTTCTTCTCTCCAAATATTCTTTTTTTTTTAAGAATATTCTTCTTCTCCTAGAATTTTATTATTCTCCCAATATATTCTTAGTCTCACAGAATATTCTTATTCTTCAAGAATATTCTATCTTTCGAAATATTTTCTCAGAATATTCTTATTCTCCCAGAATATTCATATTCTTTCAGAATATCCATTTAGAATATTCTTATTTTCTCAGAATATTCTTGTTCTTCCATAATATTCCTTTTCTCCCTTTTCACCTATAAATACCCCCGAGGCAGGAGAGACATTGCATCATTTCTTCTTCTCTTCTCCTTCTCCAGTCTTCTTACAGTAGAGGCCTTCCACTGTCTTGAATAGATAGCATCCTCTATCAAGTAAAAGTGTCTCTCTTTGTGTAGAAGGTTCATCTTCTTCTTTTCTAGATTTATTCTAACATTAGAGGCATTCCACTGTCATTCCACTGTTTGAGATAGGTGGCATCCCCTATGAAGCTTCAGTGCCCATCTTTCATGTAGAAGGAACTTTATATCAAAAAGGCTATGAGGCATGCCCCGATATTTTTCATAGTGAAACATAATACAACTATGTACTCACTATCAATTCCAACAAAATGAAGCAAATAAAAAGTACATGTTAGACATAGATTTGTATTGAAAAAATAGCACATAGTGAATACACATCTATGTGATCCGATAATATGCATGTAGAGCTACGAGACTTTATCCACACGTAAGATTTTCTTGCTAAAGATAGGCTAACACAACAAAAGTGGGGTCCGCTAGGGGTGTCAATTTTTTACACGACCCGAAACCCGACCCGGAAAAATTTGGGTTCATGTCAACCCATTTGTTAAACGGGTTGGGTCCAGGTTCGAATTTCTGACCCATTTGAAAAACGGGTCGAGTTTGAGTTGACCCAATAACCCGTGGGTCGACCCAGTTTGACCCAAAAATTTGATTTGTCGCATCATGTCAGTGTTGTCGAGTCTGTTAGGCCATCGCGTCTAGCAACATCACGCAATTTACGTCGTGTCAGGGCGTCGTGGCGCTGTGCAGGCCGCTCAAATGCTCCGCTACTCCGCTGCTCTGCCTTGCCAGTCGCCAAGCCGCAGAGGCACAGCCTCGCAGACCACTCCTTCCCTCGACCTCGACTGCGCTAGGGTTCGACCCAACGCAGACACACAGACCGCTCCGCCTCGACCAGTCGACCTAGCCAAGTCGCCGGTAGCCACGCCGGCCAGGCCCTACGCTGCTACGCCTGCGTGAATGATGACTCAGCGACTGGACCCGCAGGTTCTCGGGTCAGGTCTGGGTTGAAAATCTTGACTCGTTTAACTAAACGGGTCGGGTTCGGGTCAACCCGTTTATGCCCGGGTCAACTCGAGTTGGACCCGAACCTGACCCGTTGACCCGAATTGACACCCCTAGGGTCCGCGTGCAAGTAGTGAAACTAGGTGCAAGTTTGGATTCCTAGGTTTGGAGAGATAAGCATTGGTGATTGTCACATGTGAGTTGTGGGTGTGATTGCACGTTTGAAACGAAGGCACGATTGCAATCAGAGGTGCGGATAGCATAGCATGAAGAAGGGTAACATGAATATCATGACTGGCATGTGTGAGGTAGAGACATTCGTGTGCATTGAAGGAGGGGTTTTCATGGGAGAGTCAAAAAATGGTGTTTGCAAGAAATAGAGCATGTGAGCAAGTTGACGATATCAAAGGAGATGGGTACTAGGGAGAACACAAAGAAAGAAATAGCTAAGTGAGCAGGATTGTGGGGTTTAAGTGGATTCAAAACTGCGTGAGCAAAAGCAAATGCAAGCACTAGAGCATAGGGTGGTGGTTTAGTTTTCATAAGAAAAAAGCTCTTGGGAAGAACTCGACATGCAGGATTGTGTGTGAGGAAGGCAAGGTCGTGGAAAGTTGTCTAGGGCATGATGGGTTGCATGGCATGTATGGGTTTTTTTAATTTATTTATCTTATTAAACAATATATGTAAGTATGCAAGCATGCAATCAAGGAATCTCAATTGCATGGTAAAATTTATGATAGTATTCAATCAGTAAATCAACATAAAACAAGATTATACAAGGAAGAAATAAAAACAAAAAACATGCCTTATATTTGTCTAGATTCTTCAAAAAAATTGTTAGGGCTCCATGCCCACCCATTGAATGCCCAAATATGGAGGCTTTTGAAGTGTCAAGCTGTTTGAAATTTTCATCAAGAAGTTTTGGCAATTCCTTGACAACATAATCATACATACGCCAGTTTTTCCACTTCTCTTCTGTTGCATTTAAATAAAATCCAGCTCCTAAATAAAAGAAAATGAATATTAGCATCAATCAGAGATTAGAAAATTGCACGGATGACTGGCTTCGGATACAAATGGACTTAGCTACTTGAAGATTACGGATCTACCAAAAGAAATCAATCTGACAATCTTACTCCAGATTTTCTTAATAATAAGAATTAGAAGAAGAACACATTTTCTCTGAATTCAGCCACAATTTCCAAAAAAAGGCAGGCAAATGAGAGGTTTGACGCATATTAAATGACAATATTTCAAACCCCAAAATATAAATTTGGCAGCCAATTTTCCTATCTTTCTTCAAGTAAAACATGTACAGGCAAACAAATGTCTCTTCTTATCAAAACCTTATGAGATGACATACTTCACTAATTAAACAAGACCATTTGACAAAATCATTGAGAAGCTTTTTAAGGGCCAAATTGGTCGTCATGGAGTGAGAGGCAATGACACTGTTATTTTGGACATGGTTACTATTCACACACACGCGCACACACACGCGCACATGCATTATATATTTCTATATATAGACACATTTATGCATTACATTTATAATTTATGTAATATTGAATAAAGCAGTCTTTTACAACTCGGTTTTGATTATGGTAGTTTAATAGCATCGATTTAAAGATTCCATTTCAATTTTGGCTTGGCTTATTTTTTATTGTCATATGTTAAAGGTACAAAACAAATAGAATTATCTAACTGAGGTTCAAATTATACATAAATTTTAATGAAATTTCATTCAAAGCATATTAGTTTAATGATTTTTTATGTATTTGATGGGCCTTAGTAATTGAATTCTAATAGAACTTTGATTACTGCACAAGAATTTTCATGAAATTTCATTGAAAGCATATTAGTTTTGGGTGAAACTCCTTAAGTTTCATCTGAAACATCATTGAAACTCTCAAGAGTCAGCTAAACTTCCCAAAATCAGTTGAATAGAAACATTAGTTGATTTCTAATCGATTTAACAGATATCTACACAAAACGACTAAATCTGCAAAAATTTAAAACCATGGTCTAAACATACCTGTGCATGCATACCACATGAATAAAAGTACATAAAATGCAATATAATAATATATTCAAATAATTAAAATTATAATAAATTATAATTTTATTATGTACAATACATCTTATATTTATAAGAAATTAATACTTTATTATATAATACATTATGTATCACATTATTTCATCTATATTATTTAAGAATAAATTAATATATAATATATTAATTATTAATATTGTATGATTATTGCTACATTTCTTTTAAAAATCTACACAATTATTTGGAGCCCATACTAATAGGTGGTCCAATCAAGTTTTAGAGGGTGCCATCTATTTTTGCTTGGGAAGAGTTTTTATTAGTCCACCTAATTAAGTGATGATTTGATATGAGTTTTTACCTAATTTTTTTTAGGAGTATAGCATGTCTCTTCCCTATATAATTTTAATGTACATTATAATGCATTTTGTCATTATTATATTATCTATAAATATGTTTCAATGTATTTGTGTGTATGCATGTATGAGGGACATTATATGATGCAATCATTAAGTCTGCAATTCATGCCAATTAATTCTTAATTTTTGTTTACTTTTTCATTTCAAGTATAAAAACGTGTTAAAATCTCAACAGCCCCTTGGCCCTTGATCCCACAGACAGGATGGGGATCCATGAGAGGCTCACCTTGATCACGTCGATCTCCTTTCATATTCGGGTGGTTGATTTAGGAAGGATTAAATTAGGAAAATTATGCATGATTCCATATGTAGTTGTTTCTTTATTAAGATATCTTGTATAGATCAATAAATATGGATAGTTTTGTATAATGAAATTAAAAAGCCTTTCCCTCTCCAATTCTCTGAATTTAACAAAACTTATCTATAATGATGGCACTTATATGATTGGAAAGTGCTCTCTAATATTTTGAATTGTTTGTTTAGTCTAACTCATTACTACATGGTTTCAACTCAAGCCATGAAAGTTTAACCAGCATCTATGGAGTTAAGAACCACTACCACAGAGTGAATGGCTAACTAAACTCAAATTTCTTTCCTCAGGTTGTCAGCTCAAGTGTCAAAACTATATATTTATTTAGTTGTTTTTTCTCGTGTTTCCCTCGTCTTCCCTATTAAAAAGCGCTGTTGCGTCTTAGTTGCACACAAATAAAATTCATAATATTCCCTCATGTCTACTTCTATGATAATTCCTTCTAAGACCTTTAACTAACCTACATCACTATAATTCCAGGAAAATAAAAGTATCATATTTGACGACTCAAGAAAATATGAGCCAGAAGTCAAATGGCTAAAAATTGTACTAGACACACCCCAGGGAAGAAATAAATTTCACTTCCTCCAACAAAACAGCTGAAGTGATCAACTTCCCCACTTTTCTGATAGACCGGTACCTGGACCGGTCCAGTCAGTCCAATCAGGACCGGTCCAGGCGTACAAGAGGCGGAACATAGGATTTCCGCCCCCTTCATTGCCCCTCAACCCATGCACAAGATTAATTAGGGGGATTTGGGAGGGAAAAATTCAAAAAGAATGGGCTCTTTTGGGATTTAGCCTAATTATTGTATGCTTAAGTAGGTTTTGGAGGCTAGGGTTAGTTTTTTTTTCATCTTTGTTTTTGCTGTAATTTTTTGGTCCTTAGTTTTTGCTTGGGCTTTAGCGGCGTTAGAGATTTGGGAGAACCGGATCTTCCTCTCCAATAGAAGATCCATTGTATCGTGTTGTTTTTCTCATCTATTATCAATTAAGAAGTTCAATTATGGTTTTCCTTCCAAGTTCTTCTCAACTTCTATTTTGCAAGGTGTTGAAATTAAATTTAAGCAAGGGAGACCATTGTTTCCTACAACCGTTTCCTAACAAATTGGAATTAGAGCCCTTTGATCTAGGGTACCAATGGCCGGAAGGAGAGTGGAAATGTTGGAAGGGGAAATAGGCTAATTGAAATCAGATTTTGAAAACCAATTTGCATCCATCCATGAAAAGATGGATGAAAAGTCCGCCATCGTGGAAGAAATGCTGAAGAAATTGCTCGAAATCAAACCCAAAATGATAACATCTGAGACAAGGGAAGCTACCGACAGCCAATGAAGTGGAGGAAACCCTAATCCAATTAGAGGAAAGGAAAATCAAGAGGTAGAAATTTTGTAAGGAGAAGATAGGATGCCTCCTCTAAAGCTTATTTCTAGGGAGGAGATGAGTATTGGGTTTGAGCGAAGGGGTGCTGATTTTGCAAGAAAATGGGTGGATTATGAGCCCAGGGGTGCTGATTTTGAAAGGAAGGGGGGATTTTGAAGAAGGATTTGGGTACGAGCGCAGAAAGGAGGATCGAGACACTTGGGGAGCACCTCCCTTTCAGGGAATGAAAGGCTTTGGAGGATTCAGGGAAAACAGAGGTGATCCAAGGGTAAGGAAGTTGAATATGCCTATCTTTGAGGACAATGATGCACATAGGTGGATCTATAAGGTATAGAGTTTTTTCTCCGTCAACCGCAACGATGCACGTAGGTGGATCTATAAGGTAGAGAGTTTTTTCTCCGTCAACAGGTTGATGGAGGAGAACAGACTAACGACAGTTGGTCTGTGTTTGGAGGGGCAGCCACTGGCTTGGTACTAGTGGAGAGATAAGAGGAGGCCCATTCAAAGTTGGAGAGAGTTCAAGGATTGCTTGCTCGAACATTTCCAAACCAACAAGGGAGGAGATTTTTATGAGCAATTCTTCGCTTTGACACAGGAGGGCTTTGCGGTGGAGTACAATGATAGATTTGAGTACCTAGCTAACTGACTGAACTGGCTTTCTGAGACCATGCTGAAGGGGAACTTCATGAAGAGGCTCAAGACTGAGATCCGGGTGGCTGTTAGAGTGATGAGGCCGCGTGACTTAGGAGAGGCTAAGAAGCTAGCATAGTTAGTGGAGTACCAAAAGTACTTGGAGAGGGGGGGGGGGGGGCAAGAGAGGCAGTAGTTCAGGAGGCTCGTACAAGAAGACCACCACTTTCCTAGCTCCCAAGGGACTAGCATCAGGAAGCCTTTTTGAGGCCCGAAAAGAGAAGCCTGTAGAAGGGGGATTCGGGGGAAACTTCAAGAGGCTCACTGAAAAGGAGCTGCATGAGAAATGGGATTGTACTTCATATGGGTTTAGGGATTGTACTTCAGATGTGATGAGAGCTACACGCCGGGGCACAGTGTAAGGACCGAACTGTTCAGGTTCTCACCGTCTGTGATGACGAGGAAGCTGGGGAGGAAGGTGAGAGTGAGGCAGTGATAGAGGAAGAGGATGAGATGCATCTTGACATAGCCGAAGTCTCCTTGAACTTAGTGATGGGGTTTACCTTGAATCACACGATGAAAGTGAAAGGATAAATAGCAAATAAAGAGGTGGTGGTGTTGATCAACAGTGGGGCTACCCACAATTTTATCCTCAACCAGGTCGTTGACCAATTGGGGGTGAAATTGATGGACATCGGGGGCTATAGGGTGATGATGGGCACTGGGAAGGTGGAGATGGGTAGAGGAGTGAGTAGGGGAGTTGTGTTGACTATACAGGAGATTTAAGTGATGGGAGAATTTTCTCCCACTGGAGTTAGGGAGCACTGATATTATCTTGGAGATGAAGTGGTTGCAGAACTTGGGAGATAATAGGGTCAATTAGGGAGCACTAACGATGGAGCTAGTGGTGGAAGGAAGAAAGATGGTGATACGGGGAGATGCGGGGTTGTCTAAGGCCATGATGTCTCTCAAAAATATGGTCAGGACCATATAGGAGGTGGGAGGAGGATTTATGGTGAAACTTCAGAGCTAAGAAGGGATCAGACTAGAGGAAAGGGGGACATCTCTCTTTCAGTACAATCACTCATACAACAGTTTTGTGAGGTTTTCAACCATCTTAAGACTTACCACCACCGAGGGAGGAGCATGTCATCACCTTAAGGGAAGAGGTGTCACTGATTAGTGTTCGGCCTTACCGCTACTCCTAGATTCAGAAGGACGAGATAGAGAAGCTGATCTAAGAGATGCTGAAGGCGGGGATCAACAAACCGAGTGTGAGTCCTTTTTCTAGCCCATTCTTGCTGGTCAAGAAGAAGGATGGGAGAAAGAGATTCTATGTTGATTACCGGGCTATAAATAAGGAGACTGTGCCGAACAAGTTTCCCATACTGATGATCAATGAGCTACTAGATGAGTTGTGAGGAGTAGTGGTGTTTGCAAAGGTGGATCTGAAGTCGGGATACCATCACATAAGGATGAGGGAGGAGGATGTCCCAAAGACTGTTTCCAGGATACATAAGGGGCATTACGAGTTCTTAGTGATGTCATTCGAGCTTGCCAATGCCCCTGCCACCTTCTAGTTTCTCATGAACAGTGTGTTCAAACCATATCTTCGGAAGTTCATACTAGCTTTCTTTGATGACATAGTGGTGTACAACAGGTCAATAAGGGGGCATTTAGAGCATATGAGGGTGATCTTGGAAGTATTATATGAGCATCAGCTGAGGGCCAACCTAAAGAAGTGTTGTTTTGTACATACCAGCGTATAATACTTGGGGCACGAGGGTGTGGTTGCATATCAAGATAATATTGATGAGCACCAGAGATGGTTGTCAAAGCTATCAGGCTATGATTTTGAATTCATTACAGATCAAGATTGGAGAACAAGACGGTGGATGCATTGTCTAGATGCATAGGGTAGCTCCATAAGCTGGCTATGTCAATATTGTTGATGCTGGATTGGGGGGCTATCAAAGAGGTGAGTGTGCCGTATGAGGCGTTGGAAAAAATTAGAGCAAGTCTTTTGAAGGATGAGAACAGTCACCTGGGCTGCTCTTTAGAGGGGGAAAGACTAATATACCAGGGGAGGTTTGTGATGCCACGGGCTTCAGTTCATATCCCACAGCTGGTGCAATAGTTCCCTGGGCGCGTTGTTGGAGGTCACTATGGGGTACATAAGACATATAGGAGACTAGCAGCATAGCTGTATTGGAAGGGGATGCACAGTGATGTAGAAGAGATGGTGGCTAGATGTAAGGTGTGCCAACAAAACAAGTGCATGGCCATGGCTCCTAGGGGGGTTACCTCAACCCCTAGCTCTACCTGACAGGGTGTAGGAGGAGGTCACCATTGACTTTATTGATGGGTAAATAATACTGGAGTCTAAAGTATATGATAGAGATAAGGTGTTCCTCAGTCATTTTGGAGAAGGTTGTTCAGGCTACAAGGGACAATGCTGAAGAGGAGCACTGCTTACTTGCATCTATATAAAATACACCACCTTACAGAATGTGAGCCAATTGAACTGCAATTTCCAATCACACAAAAAACACATCTTGATAAAATGCACAGGAATACTTGAAATTTTTTTGTTTTTATTCAATAACAAGGGAGATGAATATTTTCAACTAACAGATTTTTGTTTTGATTTGGAATTTCAATCATGCCTCTTTAACACAAAGGCATTGGTCACTCTCAGATGTTTAAGCTTACTAAAAGAACACGTGATTTGTAAAATTTTCTTAGAGACACTACTGCATGGAACTTAATCGCAAAAATAAAAGCAAGAAAATTGAAAATGTCAATGTCGCATTTTGAATAAGCAAAAACTTAAAAAAGCATAAGAGAAAAAATTATGAAAAATAAGCATTTGACAAGTTAAAAGTCCATATAAAATCAATTATTTCATTCCTACCAACACCAAAATCCCAGCTGTCAGCCTCTCCATCTATGTTTAGTCCCCCTAAATAAAATAAAAAATATACAGTTATTAACAGCAACTGAAATGAGCGAAAAAAAGCAAAATAATCACTTAAAAAAGTATTAGGGCTGCTGCAGACACTGAAGGTGAGACATATCAGGAACAACTTCAACAATCGTGAAGTGGAAAGGAAGAAATGAAAGAATTCAAAACGGAAATAAGACAAAAAGATGAAGTACAGTCAGCACACAGAACTTTCTAAAACATATGCACTGCATTAAACTGGCACTAGCCAATCCTACAATTCATAATGGCAGCCGAATCAGTATAATTGCCTTAACATTATGTGAAACACTTCAGAAATTCTATGAGTTGAAACTCAATAAAGCCAACCCTTTTCAGCATTTCAATTGCAAATTCCTAGACAAGGCCTTGGAAGATGATTATTTAGAATTTCAAGTCTTTTTTTTTTTTTTTTTTTTTGCATGAATCAAAGGTTTCCGAGTTCCCAGATGAATGTGTAATTCAAGCAAGAACACGTGTCTTGGTTTGTTTCCTGTACTCAACCTTAGTTCATTCTGATGGCGTTATAGTCTTCTAGAATGCCAAAAATGTGATTAATGCAAGAGACCTTCAGTTGTCTTTTGTTCCGTTGTATAACATAATGTTGCCTTGTGGTATACTGGGGTAAAGTGGTTAATTGTGTGATAAAATATTAAGGCTTATGTCTAAAGTGTAAAAAGACTAGTGATTTTTTGTAAAAAAATATTGTGACGCTGCTCTGAATTGATTAACTGATACAGTTTTTGGCAAATTACCAAAAGTATCATTCTAAGAAAGCTACTTTTCATCTTTCATGAGACTAGACTTTTTATCACCAATCTTGTACCAAACACCTTATACTGCTTCTGATATTAAAAGAAGCAGAAACAAACAACTGAAAGCTATGCCAAACCAAACGGAGCTTTAATTTGGTATATGCACAAAAAATGGTTTTCAAAGAGGGTGGACTCGTATTTACGAAAGGTTGTAACTCACTTGGAGAAGTATCAGGTGCAACCAAAGCAATCATTTCGGCAGAAGCTGCCCGCTGGGCTCCAGATTTCATAATGAAATTCTCATCAGTACATGTCAGCCGGATAGCCAATAAAGGACCTGCCAGCAATATACTTCAATTTACACATAAAAGCAGCTCATCCGGAACACATTTTGAATAAAAGGCAAGAGCTTAACAAAGAGAGCTTCAACTGAAACCATGTCTCACAAAATTGTGTCAGAAATAAGAAGATTAAAGGTCTATAACAATTTTCAACCTAAATATGCATAAATACAAGCTGTCTAATTCGATATGAATGATGGCCTGCAAGCAATAAGAAAAATGTGCATGTTATACCCTAAGAACCACTTGTAGAATTGATGAAAAATTGAATCATATATTAAAAAAACATAAGAATTTTCATTTTATATGCTAGTTTAACAGTCAGCATGCATTGAAGCAGCTCCTTTTTGTTCTAAGCAAAATCGCTACAATTTCTTTTAGAAACTTGACTTGGGAGCTTTTTCATATTGTAAGTCTGAGTCTATTTTAAAGCACACATTTCCAGTTTAAGTAGATTTATGAAAGCCCATTGAATACAATACAGCTGCTAGTACATAAGATAACTCCAAAACATTCCCAGCATTGTGCATACTTCTTAGCCACTTTGTGAAGTTTAAAAAGAAGCCTCTCATATAACTCGTTCATTAGAATTACTCTTTCACTAAATATGAAAGGCTTTCTTCCCCATGGGTTAAGGGTACTAGTAAAGTGAATGCATCAAAACGATTCGCATCACCACTTGTTCCTCACCAATAATTTGTTACTTTTGTCAAAAATGCATTCCCCACCTGAGTAGAATGATGGATAAAGGGAACAATAGCCAAGTAACTATTTTTAAAGATTATATTTAAATAGCAGAATAATTTTTTGAATACTTTGTCTTTATTCCTGCATAAAACACACCCCTCAGTTCTGCTCTAGATGAGTTAAAAACCTGTCATTGCCCCATGTTTTGAAAAAAAGTTGACCCTTAAGCTTTAATTTTGGTTTTGAAATGAAACATCCCAAATACCACGGTAAAAGAAATAAGCTAACAAGGCTTCATGGAAACCATGATTGAGTAATGGGAAAAACCCATAAATCAAATTTATATAGTGTTTAAAGGCTGAGAAAAGTGAAAGGCTAGTGTAAGTGTGGTGTATACAGCCCACTTGGGAGGTGATGTCACGCACTTGATTTTCCTCTATTATACTTCTCCCACACAATTCACCATCTTGAGGTATTTGATCCGTGGAAAACCAATAATTCCTAGTGCAGTTTATATTGTTAGGAGCACTGCACGAATGGTGGCAATCTTCAATCCTGTTTAAACCACTCAAACAGTGTGCCTTTGTATATGTAAATTTATATTGGCATCAGAGCTATAATTAATGTGTTCCTCGAACCATTCTTTTTAATTCGGTGGATTTGTCTCCAATTTAGATAGGAAACAGATTAGGGAGGACTGTGGTCCTCACCACTAGGAATGGGATAACACACATGTGTTTATGAACAGCATGGAAGCTCTTCACATCGGCAACTTTCAGCATAAGGAATATAATAAGGATGTTTCCAAATATCCTCAAAAATAAAAAAATAAATTAAAAAAAAACGCCAGATAAATATGAGTTCTATATAAGAAGAATGACATCTTATTGTGAAATCTTCTTCGATGTTGACTATATTGAGTCCTTGATGATAATAAATTCACATATGGGCATTGTAACTTGTGTGGAAAGTAATTCAATCACAAAAGTTCAAGAAACAAGCAGTTGTGGCCAGGTCAAGTAGTAAGGAAGATTCAGAGTAATGATACATTCTACATGTGAGATGATGCAAGTTAATACCCTAATAGGTGGAAATTAATTTTTCAATAAACTTAACTTATGATCATAAATGGCACTTACATGACAGTCTGAGGCAGTGAAACAATTCATTGTCTTCATGATATAATTAAGTACTTATTATCATATGAAATTTGGATGGTTAAATTCTTTTAGATAATCCTAGGAAGGATACATGATAATCTGCTTCACTGTAGTAGATTTTTACATTCAACATGGCTTGTTGTTGAAAATTGGTGTTAAGAACTGAATTCATTGTTAGTGACCAACCTGTATTTGCATTTGACATTAAAATGGTTGAGTCTTGTATATTCTTTGCAAACCGGCCCTCAAAATGTACCCCTAAAAGTCCCCTTTGGTTAAATTCCTGCAAGTTGGTCTAACTCAACAATCATTTTTAAGGCAAGTGTCCTAGTTATAGAAGTCAACCTACTAAAGTCGCCAGAGTTGAAACAAATTAGCCATCATAATATTCAATTTCTCACTTTACACTGCAATCAGCCTAAGAATTGCTTGAAAGTTGTGTAAACGTATTCGCTCAAGGCTATTCTCCCTAGGGTATCGTTTATGGGAACTCAATCAGGCTTTTCTCTCAAAGCTCGAGACTTCTTGCTCAAGTATTGAAGCTACTCGCCAGCGTCTACCAGATTCAGCAAGAGATTTCTCAGATTTGCTTTCACAATTAACATATGCGGTTATATATTCATTTGCAGAACGCATTACTATTTTTACATAAAGAGCTTGCTATACTTGCTATATATTTGTTTATTTGTATGGTTCAAATGAAGCATTTCCTACAACACTTTACCTTAATCCAATCAATAAATAAGTGGTCAGAGGAAAAGCCTGGGATAGGAGATCACTTGTACATAAACTTGTATTTATTACAATCTAGAGAATTCCAAAGCTTCTCTATAGATTTTCTTCTCTCTCAAATCTTTCTCTTATTCAATTGAGCATTTTTATCAATAAGTTTTTTCATGTTGCCCGTAGACGAATATATATCCAACAAATATGGTTGTTGTATCAGTTAGACTTATATATAAACATCTTGATTCATTATAAGTCCACTATCTTGATGCCCGCACATAAACGCTTCAATATTCGATGAAGTTAAGTTGCTTTTTATAGAGAAAAATAAAAACTTACACAAAGAAAACCAATCATTATGGCAAATTAAGATAGCCTATTAAAGAAAACCTCAATTCTTCTATGAAAGTTGCCCATAACTCTCAAGGTAATAAGGACAAATAATCAAATATGTAGATTTTTTCTAATAGATTTCCATGCAAAATTTTGCAATTTATGGTAAATGTTCAATGACAGAGCCTCTTATCGCAAGGACCTTTGAGCTGATAGATCTTGGCTAATATAGATCTCTTGAACAAAAGATGACATTAAATAGCAAAACCAATTATAATCCATTAGTGTATATATATATATATATATATATATATATATATATATATATATATATATAATATATATCTACCTGGTCATCAGGATTTGAGAAAAAAGTTATTGTATTTAGCAATCAGGCAAGTGGCATCATACACCTGCAATCAAGCAATAACTTTATGAAGATTCTAAAACAAGAAGCCATGATATCCCCTTAAGGAATTAAAAAAATGC
Organism: Dendrobium nobile; assembly: GCA_022539455.1. Classification (NCBI taxonomy): domain Eukaryota; kingdom Viridiplantae; phylum Streptophyta; class Magnoliopsida; order Asparagales; family Orchidaceae; genus Dendrobium; species Dendrobium nobile. The sequence continues at coordinate 54,455,967 of CM039718.1, forward strand.
AACATCAAAATTTTGTCATAGAATGAATAATACTTGCCTCCCAATCTAGCTTATCGCCTCCAAGATAGTTTGAAAAAGCCTTTGACCCCAGGGCAGTTTATTGGATTCATATAGGTGAAAGGCAGACGCTGACTGGGCATGTAAAAAAGTTAAAGCTCAAGCATATCAAAAGCAAAAGCAATAGTAATAAAACAGTAACATAAATGATCTCTCAAGAAAAGTTACCCTCCCTATAAGCCTCCTTGATGTGTAACAGATGAGAAAGACTCGAAGGTAATTTCCTTGAGGTATATGAGGTTTGATTTGACAATATATAACTTAATATTTAGACCCAAGATTTATTTAGATTAGAAGTTTCAAGACTTCCTAATTAATTATCCATCTTGCTCACAATAAAGCACTCTCAATTAAAGTATTATTTAGTACTCAATTTCAGGTTAAATTTAACATTTAGAAGTGAACTTAATTTTGTGCGGAATTGTTGGGGTGATGGAGGTAGGCTTGATCAAGATTTAATGATATGTCATCCCAGGTATTATGAACCCATTTGCCAAAGTTATAGGCCACAGAACTATAACAATTAGGGAGGTATGAATAGCAAGGTTTCCTAGCTCTCGCATATCTCAAGCAGAAATAGAGTGAAATTGCATGTGTGTTGGTGTGCTGAAGATTGCTTTTGAGGTTAGCATTGACTCTTTACGAGTTGAGAGCTGTTTGTACAACTTTCACTAAATATTTTCCGATGCAAAACATGATCTCTCACGGTTCGTAGGAGTCAACATGACAAACATAGATTAGAAAAATGAAATGCAATCAATTATTCGCAGGCTTCATATTGACTCAAGGAAGCTTGCTAAGTCACATTGAGCTTAGTTGATTTGATTTAGTTTTATTAATGAGCCTCTAAGCACGAGGTTGGCCTTGATTAATTTGGTTGCGCTTCATATCCATTGAAGAATTGTTGCAATAGAGGAATGCATTAATTCAATTTTGAATAAAAAAATGTATTGAGTTATGACTTACGTTAGCCTGATAGGCCATATGCCTCTAGTGGGATGAGGCGCGCCTCCGTACATTTATAAGAGTAAGTCTTAAAAACAAGAACTCAATAATTTAAATTGCAAGAGAAAGATATACAAAATAGACTTCTTTGATGGAGGAAGAAACAAATCCACATAAGTCAACTAAAAAACAAAAAAATGTTAGTCTAAATCTTTACATAATAGAATTATAATCATCAATATATGCCATTTTTAATTTTATTATTAGTATTCTTCTTAGTTTTATTGATTATAGGAACAAGAAGATGGTTGAGATTGAAGAAGATGAGGAAGATTGGGACATAAATGACAATGCTAGGGATTGAAAGGGAAGATAGATAAATTAACTATAATGATAATTTCTATTGAAGGACCTCAAGTGATGAGAATGTGGGAGAGACTTTGAATTCATAAATAATGATATACGTTACTCATCACTACTATTTATATTGATTGGGAACAAGATTGACTTGTTTATAATCTTACTTTGATGTTAGTATGCTATTTATTTATTTCATATTTCTATTAATTTAGTGATTTAACCAGAGCTTATGGATTAATGTCTCGAGGCCCATATCTACTTATAGAAAATGCCTCACACCTGATTGCTCAATTTTAAAACTTGAATCGAAATAATTTGGATTGGAACTTTAAATATATTGGAAGACATTAATTGCAATGAATCTTACATCCATTGGAAAGCACAAAAGTAATACTTAAAACCATAATGACGAGAAACAAAAGATGGTTCTTACAATCTTACCCTATGGGTATGGTGGCCCGATTAATTAAGTTTAGTTTGACTTTCTCCTAATTGGAATCAGTTTGATATGCCCTCATGTGGACTCTTGGAATCAAATAATAGTGAATCAAATTACATTACCCTATGCAAAAGCATCCCAATTAATTAAAGTCGGATTTAATTTCGATGTAACACATATTTTAGCATACATATTGTGGATAACTCATTATGAACTTGATCAATTGGGAAATAATAAAAATCAAATTCAAGTCTTTAAGCTAGTCTTCCACTTTAATAAAACTAATTTTTAATGTCTTTTAAGTTAGGATTTAATAATTAGGCCTTAGGATGTTATTTGGATGATTTTACCATAGTATTGGAATGTCAAAACATCTAGTTGTCAGGGGTCTAATTGGAACCCTTCATCATTTGAGATTGTTTCAAAGTAGAAGGTATATTTACATATTCATCCTTTTTGTTGGAGCTTCTCAGCACACTTGAAACGTGAGTCCTTTTATAGGACATTTGTGTATTGCATAATATCTCATGATTATTCAAACAAATCATTGATGAGAAGTTTGGGGTTCTACATGCTTGGGGTGTACATGTTTGCAATGTGTAAATATGGTTAATGAGGCATTAGTATCGATTGGTGTTCTTGTACAATTCAAATCTCTTTTTTAAACTCAAATTATTGTTTTGACTAAGAGAGTGATCCCTGGAATTTATAGCAAAGGTTCTAACAATAAACATCAAGTTCAATTGGCAAAATGTTCGTGTTGATTTAAAGCACCTAATGCCATTAATATGAGATTAAAAACAAACTATATTTATTATTGCATCCCGGAATATTTGCGGCAGTGGAGAGATAAAAGTTTAACATCTAGTTTTGTACGAAGATTCCAGACACAAATAGATGAAAGATAGATGTGTAGTGTTCATAAGAGACCAAGAGTTTTACGTAGAAAAACCTGAAAAGGAAAAACCACAGACCTGGCCGAATTTGAATGAATCCACAGTGTTTGCAAATTCAAATGAGACCCTTCCATAGGGGGGAGACCTTGGCTCGATGTAGCCAATACACATTTATAGAGTGCATTACATGGTAGGAGTTGGGAAGATTAGTGTTGGCATGTTCGCTGGTTGGCAAAACCATAGTCAATGAGTGATGTAGATTGGAATAGCTATAATCGGCGTCGGTGGTCGAAAAGACCATAGTTAGACAATGGAGGTCAGAAAGGCTGTAGTCGGTGACGGAGGTCGAAAAGACCATAGTCAAGCGATGATGGTCAAAGAACGTAGTGGCAACAATGGTCGGAAAGACTGTAGTCAGCAGGAAACGGTGGTCGAAAATACTGTAGTCGGGTGACGCGATCGAAGGACTTGTAGTTAGCGAGCGATGGAGGTTGGAAAGACCGTATGGGTCGGGTGATGGGATCAAAGGACCGTAGTCGGCTGCGCAACAAGGTCAGAAAAGACTGTAGTTAGGTTGATGGCGGTCGGAAGGACCGTAGTCGGCGAGCAAAGGATGTCGAAAAGATCGTAGACCGTAGTTGGGCACTGGTGGTCGAAGGACTGTAGTCAGGCGACGCAGGTCAGAAAGATTGTTAGTCAGGCACGGTGGTCGAAAAGATCATAGTTGGCGAGCAACGATGGTCAGAAAGACCGTAGTCGATGATGTTGATGGTCGGGAGGAAGTTTGATGACTGTTGGTGGTCGGGCGTAAGTCCGAAGATAGTTGGTGGTCGAGCAAAAGTCCGGCCAAAGTCTGGCAATGGTCGGTAGCCGGGAAGAAATCTGACATATAATTGTGGTCGAGCAGTGTTCGAGGAGCTTTGTATGAGGGGCTATTATAGTTTTTGGAATGGCATGACTAGTAAATATGATGAAGATCAAGGGCAAGTTGGTAGTGTTTCCAATGGTACGATCGATATCAACTCCCTTGATCATTGACTGTTTATCGGTATTGAGTGTCTTATGAAGTCAAAATTCCAAAAATCTTGGGCTCGTTGGATTCATCTTGTTCGAGCGCTCGAATTCGACTATAAGCATGTCACATTTGGTGATCTTTATACATCCAATGTATGATTTGAACCTTCCAAATACGCTTTGGGTCATCGATTTGGGCCTTTGGCTCGGATTGAGTCAAATTTAGTCGTTAGATAGACATTCACTTCGACTATCGTTTGCTAAATCAGAGTTCGGATGGTCCCAGATTTAATTTTGGAGGTGAAAATGATGTGAAAAACCAACATGCGAAGGAGCTCTTTAAGAAAATTAAAAGTGATTGACAATGAATTACAATTAAGAGCTTATTGAGATAACAAGTAAAATCATAAAGGTTCTTAGTTGTTAACTTGCTTAGGGAGGAGTACAAGTAGATTAGCCAAAACTCCTAGGTAACCAAAGATAGTAGCAATACCAAAAGCTATTAATCAACAATCCGCAATTATAAAAGAGAGTTTTCACCTTGGGATGGATCACTCAACTACACTAGCTTAGCGGGAGAAGATCTTTCTACAAATTAACGATGCCATGGGGAGGGCCGCAACACCGATGGTCTTGAGCCACGGAAAGGTTGGCGGTGGTGGAGGAGGCACGGACGGATAGCCGAGACGGTCCCACGAATAGTCTTCGAATTGATCGTCGATGACGTCGATGAGCGTGGGAAGAATGCGATTTAAGTAGTCTTCAACCGATGTCGTCGGATCCGAACCCGACTCAAGAAAGGAGATCGGGTGATATGATGTCACCGTGTAGTATCAAACACCAATCCATATCGATCTCCAGATCCGCCATGCATGCTTGGCGTTGTGAGAGAACACCAAGAGAGGAGGGGAGGTGGCGGGATCTCCAAGGGGAGAGGGTGAGGCCGGCGGTGCAAGGGAGGAGGAGCTTGGGTTTGGGAGAAGCTAGGTTTAGTGGAATGTTAAAGGTTTAACCAAATCTGAAATTTTAATCTCATATTTGATTAATTAGAAGGGGATTGATTTGAATTTTAAAATTCAAATAAGAGGAATTAATGCATTGAATGGGGATTAATGGATGGGAGCCATATATGGGGCCGGCGGTTTCATTAGGGAGGAGGGGGTTTTAAAAACTCAAAACCTGAAATTAATTTCAGGATTTTAGTGAAAGAGGAGGGAAATTAATTTGAATTTGATTTCAAATTAAGGAGTCATTAATGAATTAATTGGACATTAAAGAAGCAATCAAATGGGGGAGAAACCCACATGGAGCCGGCGGCAAGGTGTGAGGGGGAGAGGGAGATTAGTGGGATGAAGTTCCAATTTGGATTGATGACGTGGCAATAATAATAAAGACTCAAATTATATTAAATTGAAATTGGAATTCGTCATGAAACTTTCCTAAATTGGAAATCCCAAATAGGAAAGAATTTGAATTTTGAAATTCAAATTTCAAATTTGAAACTTACGGAAGGAGGATTTGGATGGGTTGGGGAAGTCGCGGCAAGGTGGCGGCCGGGGCCGTGGGAGTGGCCGGCGGCGGGCTTCCCAAGGGGCGGCGGCACTAGGGTTGGGAAGAGATTTCTTGTGGTGGAGGAGAAGGACAGAGGAGGTGAATACGAAGGAGAAGATAGAAAACCTAACACGAGCGCGCACTCTTCCAACGACTGGTGGGCCTTGATTTGCTCCCTTGAGCTCTCTCCTTCTCAAGCCCTCATGCAGAAGAAGAAGTAGAAACACAAATTTTTTCATTCAAATCTTCATTAGCTATTACAAGAGAAAAGACCCATATATTAGGTCTTAAGTATACATGAAGAAATAAAAGACTAAATTGCCTCAGGGCCCCAACATGATCAACTCAACATAAGGGTACAAAAGGAATACATAAAATAAAATGCATAATAACTAAAAATAAGCTCTGAATCGTGGCCGTGAATCTGCGATGCTTCCGGCGATACACCTGTTTGAACCTTGGATTGATGTCCTCATCATAACTTCCAAAATTAAAATTTTCTATGATATATCAGTTGGCCCTCTATTTTCAGACGTTGAAGCCCGCAGAGTCGGAATATATGTGTCGAAGTTTTTCAAATCGTTCCAATGCAAATATACAATTTCCAGGTAATTACGAAGCGCGACCAGTCCCTGGACTTAATGTGGCCTTCCTCTCGCGGCCTTGAACCAAGTAAAATACCCTAGTTATTATTTTAACTATTTCGAGGTCGGTCTCATTGATCGGGATACAAATTCTCGAAAAATTGCACTCCAATACTATTAAATTTGCTCAAAATCTACTACATAAGCTTGTTTGGCTCTGAAATGCCAAATTTAATCTGAATCATGAAAAAACGGTCACGGTGATCCCAAAAATATCCGAATGGACTCTCCAGAACAAAAAAAATACGGGATCCACTTTTTTTATTGAGGCGAATTTTTTTTAAATACAAAAATTGAAAAATTTGAAAAATTTTAGAATATTTTTCTTCTCTCCAATATTCTTTTTTTTTTAAGAATATTCTTCTTCTCTAAATTTTATTATTCTCCCAATATATTATTAGTCTCACAGAATATTCTTATTCTTCAAGAATATTCTATCTTTCGAATATTTTCTCAGAATATTCTTATTCTCCCAGATATTTCTATTCTTTCAGAATATCCATTTAGAATATTCTTATTTCCGAATATTCTTGTTCTTCCATAATATTCCTTTTCTCCCTTTTCACTATAAATACCCCGAGGCAGGAGAGACATTGCATCATTTTTTCTTCTCTTCTCCTTCTCCAGTCTTCTTACAGTAGAGGCCTTCCATGTCTTGAATAGATGCATCCTCTATCAAGTAAAAGTGTCTCTCTTTGTGTAGAAGGTTCATTTCTTTTTTCTAGATTTATTCTAAAATTAGAGGCATTCCACTGTCATCCACTGTTTGGATAGGTGGCATCCCCTATGAAGCTTCAGTGCCCATCTTTCAGTAGAAGGAACTTTATATCAAAAAGGCTATGAGGCATGCCCGATATTTTTCATAGTGAAACATAATACAACTATGTATCTCACTATCATTCCAACAAAATGAAGCAAATAAAAAGTACATGTTTGACATAGATATTGTATTGAAAAAATAGCACATAGTGAATACACATCTATGTGAATCCGATAATATGCATGTAGAGCTACGAGACTTTATCCCACGTTAAGATTTTCTTGCTAAAGATAGGCTAACACAACAAAAGTGGGGTCCGTAGGGGTGTCAATTTTTTTACAACGTCCGAAACCCGCCCGGAAAAATTTGGGTCATGTCAACCATTTGTTAAACGGGTCGGTCCAGGTTCGAATTTCTGACCCATTTGAAAAACGGGTCGGGTTTGAGTGACCCAATAACCCGTGGGTCGACCAGTTTGACCCAAAAATTTGATTTGTCGCATCTGTCAGTGTTGTCGAGTCTGTTAGGCCATCGCGTTCTAGCAACATCACGCAATTTACGTCGTGTCAGGGCGTCGTGGCGCTGTGAGCACCGCTCAAATGCTCCGCTACTCGCTGCTCTGCCTTGCCAGTCGCCAAGCGCAGAGGCACAGCCTCGCAGACACTCCTTCCCTCGACCTCGACTGCGCTAGGGTTCGACCCAACGCAGACACACAGACGCTCCGCCTCGACCAGTCGACCTGCAAGTAGCCGGTAGCCACGCCGGCCAGGCCCTACGCTGCTACGCCTGGTGAATGATGACTCAGCGACTGGACCCGAGGTTCTCGGGTCAGTCTGGGTTGAAAATCTTGACTCGTTTTAACTAAAGGTGGGTTCGGGTCAACCCTTTATGCCCGGTCAACTCGAGTTGGACCCGAACCTGACCCGTTGACCCGAATTGACACCCCTGGTGGTGCAAGTAGTGAAACTAGGTGCAAGTTTGGATTCCTTGGTTTGGAGAGATAAGCATTGGTGATGTCCAAGTGGAGTTGTGGTGTGATTGACAGTTTGAAAACGAGGCACGATTGCAATCAGATGAGGTGGATAGCATAGCATGAAGAGGGTAACATGAATATCATGACTGGCAGTGTGAGGTAGAGACATCGGTGCATTGAAGAGGGGTGTTTCATGGGAGAGTCAAAAAATGGTGTTTGCAAGAAATAGGCATGTGAGCAAGTTGACGATATCAAAGGATGGTACTAGGAGAACACAAAGAAAGAAATAGCTAAGTGAGCAGGATTGTGGGGTTTAAGTGGATCAAAACTGCGTGAGCAAAAGCAAATGCAGCACTAGAGCATAGGGTGGTGGTTTAGTTTTCATAAGAAAAAAGCTCTGGGAAGAACTCGACATGCAGGATTGTGTGGAGGAAGGCAAGGTCGTGGAAAGTTGTCTAGGGCCGATGGGTTGCATGGCATGTAAGGGTTTTTTTAATTTTATTTATCTTTATTAAACAATATATGTAAGTATGCAAGCATGCAATCAAGGAATCTCATTGCATGGTAAATATTATGATAGTATTTCAATCAGTAAAATCAACATAAAACAAGATTATACAAGGAAGAATAAAAACAAAAAAACATGCCTTATTATTTGTCTAGATTCTTCAAAAAAATTGTTGGGCTCCATGCCCAGCCATTGAATGCCCAAATATGGAGGTATTTGAAGTGTCAAGCTGTTTGAAATTTCATCAAGAAGTTTTGGCAATTCCTTGACAACATAATCATACATACGCCAGTTTTTCCACTTCTTTCTGTTGCATTTAAATAAAATCCAGCTCCTAAATAAAGAAAATGATATTAGCTCAATCAGAGATTAGAAAATTGCACGGATGACTGGCTTCGGATACAAATGGAATTAGCTACTTGAAGATACGGATACTACCAAAGAAATCAATCTGACAATCTTATCCAGATTTTCTTAATAATAAGAATTAAAGAAGAACACATTTTCTCTGAATTCAGCCACATTTTCCAAAAAAAGGCAGGCAAATGAGAGGTTTGACGCATTTAAATGACAATTATCAAACCAAAATATAAATTTGGCAGCCAATTTTCTTATCTTTCTTCAATAGTAAAACATGTACAGGCTAAACAAATGTCTCTTCTTATCAAACTTATGAGATGACATACTTCACTAATTAAACAAGACCATTTGACAAAATCATTGAGAAGCTTTTTAAGGCCAAATTGGTCGTCATGGAGTGAGAGGCAATGACACTGTTATTTTGGACAGGTTACTATTCAACACACGCGCACAACACGCGCACATGCATTATATATTTTCTATATAGACACTTATGCATACATTTATAATTTATTAATATTGAAATAAAGCAGTCTTTTACAACTCGGTTTTGATTATGGTAGTTTAATAGCATCGATTTAAAGATTCCATTTCAATTTTGGCTTGCTTATTTTTATTGTCATATGTTAAAGGTACAAAACAAATAGAATTATCTAACTGAGTTCAAATTATACATAATTTTAATGAAATTTCATTCAAAGCATATTAGTTTAATGATTTTTATGTATTTGATGGGCCTTAGTAATTGAATTCTAATAGAACTTTGATTACTGCACAAGAATTTTCATGAAATTATTGAAGCATATTAGTTTTGGGATAAACTCCTTAAGTTTCATCTGAAACATCATTGTAAACTCTCAAGAGTCAGCTAAACTTCCAAAATCAGTTGAATAGAAACATTATTTGATTTCTAATCGATTTAACATGAATATACACAAAAACGACTAAATCTGCAAAAATTTAAAACCATGGTCTCAAACATACCTGTGCATGCATACCACATGAATAAAAGTACATAAAATGCAATATAATATATATTCAAATAATTAAAATTATAATAATTATAATTTTAATTGTACAATACATCTTATATTTATAAGAAATTAAATACTTATTATATAATACATTATGTATCACATTATTTCATCTATATTATTAAGAATAATAATATATAAATATTATTAATTATTAATTATTGTATGATTATGCTACATTACTTTTAAAAATCTACACAATTATTTGGAGCCCATACTAATAGGTGTCCAATCAAGTTTAGAGGGTGCCACTCTTTTTGCTTGGGAAGAGTTTTTATTAGTACCACCTATTAGTGTGATTTGATATGAGTTTTTACCTAATTTTTTTTAGGAGTATAGCATGTCTCTTCCCTATATAATTTTAAAGTACATTATAATGCATTTTGTCTTATTATATTATCTATAAATATGTTTCAATTTTGTATTGTGTGTATGCATGTATGAGGGACATATATGATGCATCATTAAGTCTGCAATTCATGCCAATTAATTCTTAATTTTGTTTACTTTTCATTTCAAGTATTAAAAACGTGTTAAAATCTCAACAGCCCCTTGGCCTTGATCCCACAGACAGGATGGGATCCATGAGAGGCTCACCTGATCACGTCGATCTCTTTCATATTCGGGTGGTTGATTTAGGAAGGATTAAATTAGGAAAATTATGCATGATTCCATATGTAGTTGTTTCTTTATTAAGTATCTTGTAAGATCAATAAATATGGATAGTTTTGTATAATGAAATTAAAAAGCCTTTCCTCTCCAATTCTCTGAATTTAACAAAACTTATCTATAATGATGGGCACTTATATGATTGGAAAGTGCTCCTAATATTTGTGATGTTTGTTTAGTCTAACTCATTACTACATGGTTTCAACTCAAGCATGAAAGTTTAACCAGCAACTATGGGTTAAGAACCACTACCAAGAGTGAATGGCTAACTAAACTCAAATTTCTTTCTCAGGTTGTCAGCTCAAGTGTCAAAACTTATATATTTATTTAGTTGTTTTTTTTCTCGTGTTTCCCTCGTCTTCCCATATTAAAAAGCGCTGTTGCGTCTTAGTTGCACACAAATAAAATTCATATATTCCCTCATGTCTACTTCTATGATAATTCCTTCTAAGACCTTTAACTAACCTACATCACTTAATTCCAGGAAAATAAAAGTATCATATTTGACGACTCAAGAAAATATGAGCCAGAAGTCAAATGGCTAAAAATTGTACTAGACAACCCCATGGAAGAAATAAATTTCACTTCCTCCAACAAAACAGCTGAAGTGATCACATTCCCCCTTTTCTGATGACCGGTACCTGGACCGGTCAGTCAGTCCAATCAGACCGTCCAGGCGTACAAGAGGCGGAACATAGGATTTCCGCCCCCTTCATTGCCCCTCAACCCATGCACAAGATTAATTAGGGGGATTTGGGAGGAAAAATTCAAAAAGCTGGCTCTTATGGTTTAGCCTAATTATGTATGCTTAAGTAGGTTTTGGAGGCTAGGGATGTTTTTTTTTCATCTTTGTTTTTGCTGTAATTTTTTGGTCCTTAGTTTTTGCTTGGGCTTTTAGCGGCGTTAGAGATTTGGGAGAACCGATCTTCCTCTCCAATAGAAGATCCATTGTATCGTGTGTTTTTCTCATCTATTATAATTAAGAAGTTCAATTATGGTTTTCCTTCCAAGTTCTTCTCAACTTCTATTTTGCAAGGTGTTGAAATTAAATTAAGCAAAGGGAGACATTGTTTCCTACAAACCGTTCCTAACAAATGGAATTAGAGCCTTTGATCTAGGGTACCAATGGCCGGAAGGAGAGTGGAAATGTTTGGAAGGGAAATAGGCTAATTGAAATCAGATTTTTGAAAACCAATTTGCATCCATCCATGAAAAGATGGATGAAAAGTCGCCATCGTGGAAGAAAGCTGAAGAAATTGCTCGAAATCAAACCCAAAATGATAACATGAGACAAGGGAAGCTACCGACAGCCAATGAAGTGGAGGAAACCCTAATCCAATTAGAGGAAAGGTAAAATCAAGAGTAGAAATTTTGTAAGGAGAAGATAGGATGCCTCCTCTAAAGCTTATTTCTAGGGAGAGTGAGTATTGGTTTGAGCGAGGGGTGATTTTGCAAGAAAATGGGTGGATTATGAGCCCAGGTGGTGCTGATTTTGAAAGGAAGGGGGATTTTGAAGAAGGATTGGGTACGAGCGCAGAAAGGAGATCGAGGACCATTGGGAGCACCTCCCTTTCAGGAATGAAAGGCTTTGGAGGATTCAGGGAAACAGATGTGATCCAAGGGTAAGGAAGTTGATATGCCTATCTTTGAGGACAATGATGCACATAGGTGGATCTATAAGGTATAGAGTTTTTTCTCGTCAACCGCAACGATCACGTAGGTGGATCTATAAGGTAGAGAGTTTTTTTCTCCGTCAACAGGTGATGAGGAGAAAAGACTAAACGACAGTTGGTCTGTGTGTTGGGGGGGCACTGGCTTGTGTACTAGTGGAGAGATAAGAGGAGGCCCATTCAAAGTTGGAGAGAGTTCAAGGATTGCTTGCTCGAACATTCCAAACCAACAAGGGGAGGAGATTTTTATGAGCAATTCTTCGCTTGACACAGGAGGGCTTTGCGGTGGAGTACAATGATAGATTTTGAGTACCTAGCTAACTGACTGAACTGGCTTTCTGAACCAGTGCTGAAGGGGAACTTCATGAAGGGCTCAAGACTGAGATCCGGGTGGCTGTTAGAGTGATGAGGCCGCGTGACTTAGGAGAGGCTAAGAAGCTAGCATAGTTAGTGGAGTACCAAAAGTACTTGGAGAGGGGGGGGGGCAAGAGGCAGTAGTTCAGGAGGCTCGTACAAGAAGACCACCACTTTCCTAGCTCCCAAGGACTAGCATCAGGAAGCCTTTTGAGGCCGAAAGAGAGCCTGTAGGAGGGGATTCGGGGAAACTTCAAGAGGCTCACTGAAAAGGAGACTGCATGAGAAATGGATGTACTTAATGGGTTTAGGGATTGTACTTCAGAGTGATGAGAGCTACACCCGGGGCACAGTGTAAGGACCGAACTGTTCAGGTTCTCACCGTCTGTGAGACGAGGAAGCTGGGAGGAAGGTGAGAGTGAGGCAGTGATAGAGGAAGAGGATGAGATGCATCTTGACATAGCCGAAGTCTCCTTGAACTTAGTGATGGGGTTTACCTTGAATCACACGATGAAAGTGAAAGGATAAATAGCAAATAAAGAGGTGGTGTTGATCAACAGTGGGCTACCCACAATTTTATCCACACCAGGTCGTTGACCAATTGGGGTGAAATTGATGGACATCGGGGCTATAGGTGATGATGGGCACTGGGAAGGTGGAGATGGTAGTAGAGGATGTGTTAGGGAGTTGTGTTGACATAACAGGAGATTTAAGTGATGGAGAATTTTCTCCCACCCCTGGAGTTAGGAGCACTGTATTATCTTGGAGATGAAGTGGTTGCAGAACTTGGGAGATAATAGGTCAATTTAGGAGCACTAACGATGGAGCTAGTGGTGGAGAAGAAAGATGGTGATACGGGGAGATGCAGGTTGTCTAAGGCCATGATGTTCTCAAAAATATGGTCAGGACCATATAGGGGTGGGAGGAGGATTTATGGTGAAACTCAGAGCTAAGAAGGGATCAGACTAGAGGAAAGGGGGGACATCTCTTTCAGTACAATCACTCATCAACAGTTTTGTGAGGTTTTCAACCATCTTAGACTTACCACCACCGAGGGAGGGAGCATGTCATCACCTTAAGGGAAAGGGTGTCACTGATTAGTGTTCGGCCTACCGCTACTCCTAGATTCAGAAGGAGCGAGATAGAGAAGCTGATCTAAGAGATTGCTGAAGGCGTGGGATCAACAAACCGAGTGTGAGTCCTTTTCTAGCCATTCTTGTGGTTCAAGAAGAAGGATGGGAGAAAGAATTCTATGTTGATTACCGGGCTATAAATAAGGAGACTGTGTTGGAACAAGTTCCCATACTGATGATCAATGAGCTACTAGATGAGTTGTGAGGAGTAGTGGTGTTTGCAAAGGTGGGATCTGAAGTCGGGATACCATCACATAAGGATGGGAGGAGGAGTCCCAAAGACTGTTTCCAGGATACATAAGGGGCATTACGAGTTCTTAGTGATGTCATTCGAGCTTGCCAATGCCCCTGCACCTTCTAGTTTCTCATGAACAGTGTGTTCAAACCATATCTTCGGAAGTTTTACTAAGCTTTCTTTGATGACATAGTGGTGTACAAACAGGTCAATAGGGGATTTAGAGGCATATGAGGTGATCTTGGAAGTATTATATGAGCATCAGCTGAGGGCCAACCTAAAGAAGTGTTGTTTTGTACATACCAGCGTATAATACTTGGGGGCACGAGGGTGGGTTGCATATCAAGATAATATTGATGAGCACCAGAGATGGTTGTCAAAGACTATCAGGCTATGATTTTGAATTCATTACAGATCAAGATGGAGAACAAGACGGTGGATGCATTGTCTAGATGCATAGGGTAGCTCATAAGCTGGCTATGTCAATATGTTGATGCTGGATTGGGGGCTATCAAAGAGGTGGAGTGTGCCGTATGAGGCGTTAGGAAAAAATTAGAGCAAGTCTTTGAAGGATGAGAACAGTCACTCCTGGGCTCGCTCTTTAGAGGGGGAAAGACTAATATACCAGGAGGTTTGTGGATGCCACGGCTTCAGTTCATATCCCACCTGGTGCAATAGATTTCCCTGGGCGCGTTGTTGGAGGTCACTAGGGTACATAAGACATATAGGACTAGCAGCATAGCTGTATTGGAAGGGGATGCACAGTGATGTAGAAGAGTGGTGGCTAGATTAAGGTTGTGCCAACAAAACAAGGCATGGCCATGGCTCCTAGGGGGGTTACCTAACCCCTAGCTCTACCTGACAGGTGTAGGAGGAGGTCACCATTGACTTATTGATGGGTAAATAATACTGGAGTCTAAAGTATATGATAGAGATAGGTGTTCCTCAGTCATTTGGAGAAGGTTGTTCAGGCTACAAGGTGCAATGCTGAAGAGGAGCACTGCTTACTTGCATCTATATAAAATACACCACCTTTACAGAATGTGACCAATTGAACTGCAATTTCCAATCACACAAAAACAATCTTGATAAAATGCACAGGAATATGAAATTTTTTTGTTTTTATTCAATAACAAGGGAGATGAATATTTTCAACTAACAGATTTTTGTTTGATTTGGAATTTCAATCATGCCTCTTAAACACAAAGGCAATTGGACACTCTCAGATGTTTAAGCTTACTAAAAGAACACGTGATTTGTAAAATTTTCTTAGAGACACTACTGCATGGAACTTAATCGCCAAATAAAAGCAAGAAAATTGAAAATGTCAATGTCGCAATTTTGAATAAGCAAAACTAAAAAAGCATAAGAGAAAAAATTATGAAAAAAAGCATTGACAAGTTAAAGTCCATATAAAATCAATTATATTTCATTCCTACCAACACCAAAATCCCAGCTGTCAGCCCTCATCTGTTAGTCCCCTAAATAAAATAAAAAAAATATACAGTTATAACAGCAACTGAAATGAGCCGAAAAAGCAAAATATCACTTAAAGCGGAGATCGAGCGGCTCGTCCTCCCACGTAGAGTCGTTTAGGAAGTTTTTTTTAGGGTTTTGAGAGAGAAATTTGAATGTATGAACTGTTTTGGGATTTCCTTTTGATTTGTATGCATTAAATAGCGGATTTTCCTAGGGTTTGAGGATTTGAATTTGGCTGAATTTGAGATCTCTTAGATTTAGGTTTTCTTTGGGCTCTAGAAGCGTCTAGAGATTTGGGAGAGATCGATCCTCCTCTCGAATTGAGGATCAATTGTATCTTTGCTGTTTTATTCATTTACTAGTGAAATACAAGGGTTTTGTTTGATTTTTTCTCAGATTTCTCGTGTAAAACTCCTGTTTTTCTCTGTTTGGGGGCTGTTTCCTGCTGTGGATAGCAATATCATCGCTGCAGTTTATTGATTTTGGCTATGAACACTTGTGATTCCAAGCGTTTCCTATCACACTCACAATTGCTTTGTACCCTTCAATCTCTCTTATTATGTATTTCAGGATATCAATTTGTAGAAGAGATTTGGTGGATCTATTGAAGCTAGTGGAATCTGCTGTCTTATCCTTGAGGTCATATCAGTCTTCTCATCCACCATCACTCCATAGCAATGGCATTATTAGTAGACTCATCCTCCATCAATTGACTTCAAGAGTTTCTTCTCGACTCCTTCAACCCAGTTTATAGTTGAATATAATTTCTATGAGCTTATTAAACATCAGCGGTTTCTCTTCCATCTTCCACATCTAGTCCTAGTAGTATTTCTTTTGAATTAGTCCACTTGAATATTTAGGGTCCAAGTCTATCCTTACCCTACCTAGGCCTCAAATCCTTCTTATTGATGATCACTCTCGAGTTACCTAGGAATAATTAATTATTTATTAAGTGTCTATCTGATTGAAAAAAAAAGGCTTGATGTTGTTGTCTATCTGATGTTTTTTTTTTATATTCCACACATTTTTTCATAAAATCAATATTCATTATTCTACTATGAATAGGGCTCCTCAGGCCAATAATGCTTTAGAATTTATTCAATCTCAATTCAAATCATTTTTATACTAATAATGAATCATTTATCAAATCTCATGTTCCAATATGTCTCAATAAAATGATGTGTTAAATGCAAACTTCGTCATTTATCTGATGTGGCCCAAATATTGATGTTTCATGTTCATGGCAACTCTAGGAACTCTAGGGCAACATCACGTTGACTATCTTTTATCTTAATAATTGGATCCCTTGAACAATTCTTGGTAATGTCATCGCCTCTCTATCTTGAATCTTGGGCAATCCTTTCCTCTTACACCTAAAATTTTTTGTTGTCTCTATTTTGTTTGTTCCATTTGTACTAGTGCCAAACGTCTCCCAGGCCATTTGGTGCGTCTTTCTAGGCTACTCGATACTCAAAATATTATAATTGTTATGACCCCACCACTCATCATATTGATATTTTCACATAAGTCACTCTTTATGAATTCACTCCCTACTTCACATCTCTACCTAAATCATCCACTTCACCTATTCATCTTCCTCCTAAAGCCACCATACCAATTCTCCTCCTCTATAGGCATAAACACATCCGCATCGCCTGCCATCTATAACACCTCCATCCACATTGTCCGACATGATTGAGCATCTCATCTTGGAGACTTTTGTAATCTTATATGGTTATCCCTTCATAAGGTAGGTAAAATTACATTGCATTGATCATCTTATTCAATCTTCTATGTCTTTTGACCATCTTTTTTTCAGCTTTTAGTACTTTGTCATATCTTTGTTATTAATTTCTATTCCTAGGACACCTGAAGGCCTTAAAAATATTTAGTGAAAATAGCCTAAGGATATTTAAGCGTTTGTCTTGCTCAAACAAAAACATGGAATATCATGACCCAAATCTAAACCATCAAGTTTCATCTAAATGACTCCACTGATTGATATAAGGCTTATCTAGCACCAAAAAATTTCACATTAGTCTATGGGATCAATTACTTTCACTTTTTCTCCAATTGCCCACCTCAATTTTATTTGGATTCTTTTATTTGTAACCAAAAATCAAGACTACTAGCCTTTACTTGACATAGATATCAATAATGCCTTCCACTAACACGATCTCAATAAAGTTGCATGCATAGAGTATTCAGCTAGATATATTGCTCAAGGATAAAACTAAAATATCAAAACTCAATACAGCCATATATGAACTTAAGCAAAGCTTTTGAGCATGGCTCACTAAATTCAATAAAGTTCTTGTTTAGGTCAGCCTACACAACAACACAACAAATCACACCATCTTCCTCTAACACAATTCATCTGTTTATGTTATCCTGTCAATCTAATTTATTAATAACAATATTACTAGAGTAATTAGAACGGAGTTATTGATGTAAAACACCACCTGCAATTTTTTTTTTTTTTTTTAACTAAAGATCCATAGGAGTCACCAACCATATATTTCTTTTTGTTGTTTGAGATTTTAAGTTATATAGGCAAACTTTCAGATAAGAATATAATAAGGATGTTCCAAATATCCTCAAAATAAAAAAATAAATTAAAAAAAAACGCCAAGAAAATGAGTTCTATATAAGAAGAATGGACATCTTATTGTGAAATCTTCTTCGATGTTGACTATATTGAGTCCTTGATGATAGAAAATTCACATATGGGCATTGTAACTTTGTGGAAAGTAATTCAATCACAAAAAGTTCAAGAAACAAGCAGTTGTGGCCAGGTCAAGTAGTAAGGAAGAATTCAGAGTAATGATACATTCTACATGTGAGATGATGCAAGTTAATACCCTAATAGGTGGAAATTAATTTTTCAATAACTTAACTTATGATCTAAATTGGCACTTACATGACAGCTCTGAGGCAGTGAAACAATTCATTGTCTTCATGATATAATTAAGTACTTTTATCATATGAACATTTTGGATGGTTAAATTCTTTTAGATAATCCTAGGAAGGATACATGATAATCTTGCTTCACTGTAGTAGATTTTTACATTCAACATTGGCTTGTGTTGAAAATTGGTGTTAAGAACTGAATTCATTGTTAGTGACCAACCTGTATTTGCATTTAGCATTAAAATGGTTGAGTCTTGTATATTTCTTTGCAAACCCGGCCCTCAAAAATGTACCCCTAAAAGTCCCTTTGGTTAAATTCCTGCAAGTTGGTCTAACTCAACAAATCAATTTTAAGGCAAGTTGTCCTAGTTATAGAAGTCAACCTACTAAAGTCGCCAGAGTTGAAACAAATTAGCCATCATAATATTCAATTTCTCACTTTACACTGCAATCAGCCTAAGAAATTGCTTAGAAAGTTGTGTAAACGTATTCGCTCAAGGCTATTCTCCCTAGGGTACTCGTTTATGGGAACTCAATCAAGGCTTTTCTCTCAAAGCTCGAGACTTCTTGCTCAAGTATTGAAGCTACTCGCCAGCGTCTACCAGATTCAGCAAGAGATTTCTCAGGATTTGCTTTCACAATTAACATATGCGGTTATATATTCATTTGCCAGACGCATTACTTATTTTTACATAAAGAGCTTGCTATACTTGCTATATATTTGTTTATTTGTATGGTTCAAATGAAGCATTTCCTACAACACTTTACCTTAATCCAATCATATAAATAAGTGGTCAGAGGAAAAGCCTGGGATAGGAGATCACTTGTACATAAACTTGTATTATTACAATCTAGAGAAATTCCAAAGCTTCTCTATAGATTTTCTATCTCTCACTAATCTTTCTCTTATTCAATTGAGCATTTTTATCAATAAGTTTTTCATGTTGCCCGTAGACGAATTTATATCCAACAAATATGGTTGTTGTATCAGTAGACTTAATATAAACATTCTTGATTCATTATAAGTCCACTATTCTTGATGCCCGCACATAAACGCTTCAATATTCCGATGAAGTTAAGTTGCTTTTTTATAAGAGAAAAATAAAACTTAACAAAAGAAAACCAATCATTTGGCTAATTAAAGAATAGCCTAATTAAAGAATAACCTCAATTCTTCTATGAAAGTTGCCCATTAACTCTCAAGGTAATAATGGACAAATAATCAAATATGTAGATTTTTTCTAATAGATTTCCATGCAAAAATTTTGCAATTTATGGTAAATGTTCAATGACAGAGCCCTCTTATCGCAAGGACCTTTGAGCTGATAGATCTTGGCTATTATAGATCTCTTGAACAAAAAGATGACATTAAATAGCAAAACCAATTATAATCCATTAGTATATATATATATATATATATATATATATATATATATATATATATATATATATATATATTATCTACCTGGTCAATCAGGATTTGAGAAGAAAAGTTATTGTATTTAGCAATCAGGCAAGTGGCATCATACACCTGCAATCAAGCAATAACTTTATGAAGATTCTAAAACAAGAAGCCATGAATATCCCCTTAAGGAATTAAAAAAATGCAACATCAAAATTTTGTCATAGAATGAATAATACTTGCCTCCCAATCTAGCTTATCGCCTCCAAGATAGTTTGAAAAAGCCTTTTGACCCCAGGGCAGTTTATTGGATTCACAATAGGTGAAAAGGCAGACGCTGACTGGAGCATGTAAAAAAGTTAAAGCCTCAAGCATATCAAAAGCAAAAGCAATAGTAATAAAACAGTAACATAAATAGATCTCTCAAGAAAAGTTACCCCTCCCTATAAGCCTCCTTGATGTGTAACAGATGAGAAGACTCGAAGGTAATTTCCTTGAGGTATATGAGGTTTGATTTGACCATATTTAACTTAATATTTAGACCCAAAGTTTATTTAGATTAGAGTTCAAGACTTCCTAATTAATTATCCATCTTGCTCACAATAAAGCACTCTCAATTAAAGATATTATTTAGACTCAATTTCAGGGTTAAATTTAACATTTAGAAGTGAACTTAATTTTGTGCGGAATTGTTGGGGTGATGGAGATAGGCTTGATCAAGATTTAATGATTATGTCATCCCAGGTATTAGTGAACCCATTTGCCAAAGTTATAGGCCACAGAACTATAACAATTAGGGAGTATGAATAGCAAGGTTTCCTAGCTCTCGCATATCTCAAGCAGAATAGAGTGAAATTGCATGTGTGTGTGTGTGCTGAAGATTGCTTTTGAGGTTAGCATTGACTCCTTTACGAGTTGAGAGCTGTTTGTACAACTTTCACTAAATATTTTACCGATGCAAAACATGATCTCTCACGGTTCGTAGGAGTTCAACATGACAAACAATAGATTAGAAAAATGAAATGACAATCAATTATTCGCAGGCTTCATATTGACTCAAGGAAGCTTGCCTAAGTCACATTGAGCTTTAAGTTGATTTGATTTAGTTTTATTAATGAGCCTCTAAGCACGAGGGTTGGCCTTGATTAATTTGGGTTGCGGTTCATATCCATTAGAAGAATTGTTGCAATTAGAGGAATGCATTAATTCAATTTTGAATAAAAAAATGTTATGAGTATGACTTACGTTAGCCTGATAAGGCCTATGCCTTAGTGGGACTGAGGCGCGCCTCCGTACAATTTATAAGAGTAAGTCTTAAAAACAAGAACTCAATTAATTTAAATTGCAAGAGGAAGATATCAAATATAGACTTCTTTGATGGAGGAAGAAACAAATCCACATAAGTCAACTAAAAAAACAAAAAAATGTTAGTCTAAATCTTTACATAATAGAATTATAATCATCAATATAGCCATTTTTAATTTTAATTAGTATTCTTCTTAGTTTTTATTGATTAAGGAACAAGAAGATGGTTGAGATTGAAGAAGATGAGGAAGATTGGGACAATATTGACAATGCTAGGGATGAAAGGGAAGATAGATAAATTTAACTATAATGATAATTCTATTGAAGGACCTCCAAGTGATGAGAATTGGGAGAGACTTTTGAATTCATAAATAATGATATACGTTACTCATACTACTATTTATATTGAATTGGGAACAAGATTGACTTGTTATAATCTTACTTTGATGTTAGTATGCTATTTATTATTTCATATTTCTATTAATTTAGTGATTTAACCAGAGGCTTATGGGTTAAAATGTCTCGAGGCCCATATCTACTATATAGAAAATGCCTCAACACCTGATTGCTCAATTTTTAAAACTTGAATCGAAATAATTTGGATTGGAACTTAAATATATTGGAAGACATTAATTGCAATGAATCTTACATCCATTGGAAAGCACAAAAGTAATACTTAAAACCATAATGACGAAGAAAACCAAAAGATGGGTCTTACAATCTTACCCTATGGGTATGGTGGCCCGATTAATTAAGTTTAGTTTGACTTTCTCCTAATATTTGGAATCAGTTTGATATGCCCTCATGTGGGACTTTGGAATCAACCTAATAGTGAATCAAATTACATTACCCTATAGCAAAAGCATCCCAATTAATTAAAGTCGGATTTAATTTCGATGTAACACATATTTTAGCATACATATTGTAGTGATAACTCATTATGATCCTCTGATCAATTGGGAAATAATAAAATCAAATTCAAGTCTTTAAGCTAGTCTTCCACTTTAATAAAACTAATTTTTAATGTCTTTTAAGTTAGGATTATAATAATTTAGGCCTTAGGATGTTATTTGGATGATTTTACCATAGTATTGGAATGTCAAAACATCTAGGTTAGTCAGGGGTCTATTGGAACCCTTCATCATTTGAGATTGTTTCAAAGTAGAAGGTATATTAACATATTCATCCTTTTTGTTGGGAGGCTTCTCAGCACACTTGAAAACGTGAGTCCTTTATAGACATTTGTGTATTGCATAATATCTCATGATTATTCAAACAAATCATTGAGAAGTTTGGGGTTCTACATGCTTTGGGGTGTACATGTTTTGCAATGTGTAAATATGGTAATGAGGCATTAGTATCGATTGGTGTTCTTGTACAATTCAAATCTCTTTTTTAAACTCAAATTATTGTTTTGACTAAGAGAGTGATCCCTTGGAATTTATAGCAAAGGTTCTAACAATAAACATCAAGTCAATTGGCAAAATGTTCGTAGTTGATTTAAAGCACCTAATGCCATTAAAATTTTGAGATTAAAAACAAACTATATTTATTATTGCATCCCGGAATATTTGCGGCAGTGGAGAGATACAAAGTTTAACATCTTAGTTTTGTACGAAGATCCAGTACACAAATAGATGAAAGATAGATGTGTAGTGTTCATAAGAGACACCAAGAGTTTTACGTAGAAAACCCTGAAAAGGGAAAAAACCACAGGACCTGGCCGAATTTGAATGAATCCACAAGTGTTTGCAATATTACAAATGAGACCCTTCCATAGGGGGGAGACCTTGGCTCGATGTAGCCAATACACATTATATAGAGTGCATTACATGGTAGGAGTTGGAAGAATTAGTGTTGGCATGTTCGCTTGGTTGGCATAACCATAGTCAATGAGTGATGTAGATTGGAATAGCTATAATCAGGCGACGGTGGTCGAAAAGACCATAGTTAGACAATGGAGGTCAGAAAGGCTGTAGTCGGGTGACGGAGGTCGAAAAGACCATAGTCAAGCGATGATGGTCGAAAAGAACGTAGTCGGGCAACAATGGTCGGAAAGACTGTAGTCAGCAGGAAACGGTGGTCGAAAATACTGTAGTCGGGTGACGGCGATCGGAAGGACTGTAGTTAGCGAGCGATGGAGGTTGGAAAGACCGTATGGGTCGGGTGATGGCGATCAGAAGGACCGTAGTCGGCGAGCAACAGAGGTCAGAAAAGACTGTAGTTAGGTGATGGCGGTCGGAAGGACCGTAGTCGGCGAGCAAAGGATGTCGAAAAGATCGTAGACCCGTAGTTGGGCACTGGTGGTCGGAAGGACTGTAGTCAGGCGACGGTGGTCAGAAAGATTGTAGTCAGGCAACGGTGGTCGAAAAGATCATAGTTGGCGAGCAACGATGGTCAGAAAGACCGTAGTCGATGATGGTTGATGGTCGGGAGGAAGTTTGATGACTGTTGGTGGTCGGGCGTAAGTCCGAAGATAGTTGGTGGTCGAGCAAAAGTCCGGCCAAAGTCTGGCAATGGTCGGTAGCCGGGAAGAAATCTGACTATAATTGATGGTCGAGCAGTGTTCGAGGAGCTTTGTATGAGGGGCTATTATAGTTTTTGGGAATGGCATGACTAGTAAATATGATGAAGATCAAGGGCAAGTTGGTAGTGTTTCCAATGGACGATCGATATCAACTCCCTTGATCATTGACTGTTTATCGAGTATTTGAGTGTCTTTATGATGTCAAAATTCCAAAAATCTTGGGCTCGTTGGATTCATCTTGTCGAGCCGCTCGATTCGACTATAAGCATGTCACATTTGGTGATCATTTATACATCCAATGTATGATTTGAACCTTCCAAATACGCTTTGGGTCATCGATTTGGGCCCTTTGGGCTCGGATTGAGTCAAATTTAGAGTCGTTAGATAGACATTCACTTCGACTATCAGTTTGCTAAAATCAGAGTTCGGATGGTCCCAGATTTAATTTTGGAGGTGAAAATGATGTGAAACCAACATGCGAAGGAGCTTCTTAAGAAAATTAAAAGTGATTGACAATGAAATTACAATTAAGAGCTTATTGAGATAACAAGTAAAATCATTAAAGGTTCTTAGTTGTTAACTTGCTTAGGTGAAGGAGTACAAGTAGATTAGCCAAAACTCCTAGGTAACCAAAGATAGTAGCAATACCAAAAGCTATTAATCAACAATCCGCAATTTAATAAAGAGAGTTTTCACCTTGGGGATGGATCACTCAACTACACTAGGCTTAGCGGGAGAAGATCTTCAATACACTTAACGATGCCATGGGGAGGGCCGCAACACCGATGGTCTTGAGCCACGGAAAGGTTGGCGGTGGTGGAGGAGGCACGGACGGATAGCCGAGGACGGTCCACGAATAGTCTTCGAATTGATCGTCGATGACGTCGATGAGCGTGGGAAGAATGCGATTTAAGTAGTCTTCAACCGTGTCGTCGGATCCGAACCCGACGTCAAAGAAAGGAGATCGGGTGATATGGATGTCACCGTAGATATCAAACACCAATTCACTATCGATCTCCAGATCCGCCATGCATGCTTGGCGTTGTTGAGAGAACACCAAAGAGAGGAGGGGAGGTGGCGGGATCTCCAAGGGGAGAGGGTGAGGCCGGCGGGTGCAAGGGAGGAGGGAGCTTGGGTTTGGGAGAAGCTAGGTTTAGTGGAATGTTAAAGGGTTTAACCAAATCTGAAATTTTAATCTCATATTTGATTAATTAGAAGGGGATTGATTTGAATTTTAAAATTCAAATAAGAGGAATTAATGCATTGAATGGGGATTTAATGGATGGGAGCCATATATGGGGCCGGCGGTTTCATTAGAGGAGGGAGGGGGTTTTAAAACTCAAAACCTGAAATTAATTTCAGGATTTTAAGTGAAAAGGGAGGGAAATTAATTTGAAATTTGATTTCAAATTAAGGAGTCATTAATGAATTAATTGGAGCATTAAAGAAGCAATCAAATGGGGGAGAAAACCCACATGGAGCCGGCGGCAAGGTGAGAGGGGGAGAGGGAGATTAGTGGGATGAAGCTTCCAATTTGGATTGATGACGTGGCAATATAATTAAAGACTCCAATTTAAATTAAATTGAAATTGGAATTCGTCATGAAAACTTTCCTAAATTGGAAATCCCAATTAGGAAAGAATTTGAATTTTGAAATTCAAATTTCAAATTTGAAACTTACGGAAGGAGGGATTGGATGGGTGGGGAAGGTCGCCGGCAAGGTGGCCGGCCGGGGCCGTGGGAGTGGCCGGCGGCGGGCTTCCAAGGGGCGGCGGCAACTAGGGTTGGGAAGAGATTTTCTTGTGGTGGAGGAGAAGGACGAGGGAGGTGAATACGAAGGAGAAGATAGAAACCTAACCACGAGCCGCGCACTCTTCCAACGACTGGTGGGCCTTGCGATTTGCTCCCCTTGAGCTCTCTTCCTTCTCAAGCCCTCATGCAAGAAGAAGAAGTAGAAACACAAATTTTTTCATTCAAATCTTCATTAGCTATTACAAGAGAAAAGACCCATATATATAGGTCTTAAGTATACATGAAGAAATAAAGACTAAATTGCCCTCAGGGCCCCAACATGACTCAACTCAACATAAGGGTACAAAAGGAATACATAAAATAAAATGCATAATAACTAAAAATATAAGCTCTGAATCGTGGCCGTTGATCTGCGATGCTTCCGGCGATACACCTGTTTGAACCTTGGATTGATGTCCTCATCATAACTTCCAAAATTAAAATTTCTAATGATATATCAGTTGGCCCTCTATTTTCAGACGTTGAAGCCCGCAGAGTCGGAATATATGTGTCGAAGTTTTTCAAATCGTTCCAATGCAAAATTACAATTTCCAGGTAATTACGAAGCGCGACCAGTCCCTGGACGTTAATGTGGCCTTCCTCTCGCGGCCTTGAACCAAGTAAAATACCCTTAGTTATAATTTTAAACTATTTCGAGGTCGGCTCATTGATCGGGATACAAATTCTCGAAAAATTGCACTCCAATACTATTAAATTTGCTCAAAATCTACTACATAAGCTTTGTTTGGCTCTGAAAATGCCAAAATTTAATCTGAATCATAGAAAAACGGTCACGGTGATCCCAAAAATATCCGAATTGGACTCTCCAGAACAAAAAAAATCGGGATCCATCTTTTTTTTTATATTGAGGCGAATTTTTTTTAAATACAAAAATTGAAAAATTCTGAAAAATTTTAGAATATTTTTTCTTCTCTCCAAATATTCTTTTTTTTTTAAGAATATTCTTCTTCTCCTAGAATTTTATTATTCTCCCAATATATTCTTAGTCTCACAGAATATTCTTATTCTTCAAGAATATTCTATCTTTCGGAATATTTTCTCAGAATATTCTTATTCTCCCAGAATATTCATATTCTTTCAGAATATCCATTTAGAATATTCTTATTTTCTCAGAATATTCTTGTTCTTCCATAATATTCCTTTTCTCCCTTTTCACCTATAAATACCCCGAGGCAGGAGAGACATTGCATCATTTCTTCTTCTCTTCTCCTTCTCCAGTCTTCTTACAGTAGAGGCCTTCCACTGTCTTGAATAGATAGCATCCTCTATCAAGTAAAAGTGTCTCTCTTTGTGTAGAAGGTTCATCTTCTTCTTTTCTAGATTTATTCTAACATTAGAGGCATTCCACTGTCATTCCACTGTTTGAGATAGGTGGCATCCCCTATGAAGCTTCAGTGCCCATCTTTCATGTAGAAGGAACTTTATATCAAAAAGGCTATGAGGCATGCCCCGATATTTTTCATAGTGAAACATAATACAACTATGTACTCACTATCAATTCCAACAAAATGAAGCAAATAAAAAGTACATGTTAGACATAGATTTGTATTGAAAAAATAGCACATAGTGAATACACATCTATGTGATCCGATAATATGCATGTAGAGCTACGAGACTTTATCCACACGTAAGATTTTCTTGCTAAAGATAGGCTAACACAACAAAAGTGGGGTCCGCTAGGGGTGTCAATTTTTTACACGACCCGAAACCCGACCCGGAAAAATTTGGGTTCATGTCAACCCATTTGTTAAACGGGTCGGGTCCAGGTTCGAATTTCTGACCCATTTGAAAAACGGGTCGGGTTTGAGTTGACCCAATAACCCGTGGGTCGACCCAGTTTGACCCAAAAATTTGATTTGTCGCATCATGTCAGTGTTGTCGAGTCTGTTAGGCCATCGCGTCTAGCAACGTCACGCAATTTACGTCGTGTCAGGGCGTCGTGGCGCTGTGCAGGCCGCTCAAATGCTCCGCTACTCCGCTGCTCTGCCTTGCCAGTCGCCAAGCCGCAGAGGCACAGCCTCGCAGACCACTCCTTCCCTCGACCTCGACTGCGCTAGGGTTCGACCCAACGCAGACACACAGACTGCTCCGCCTCGACCAGTCGACCTAGCCAAGTCGCCGGTAGCCACGCCGGCCAGGCCCTACGCTGCTACGCCTGCGTGAATGATGACTCAGCGACTGGACCCGCAGGTTCTCGGGTCAGGTCTGGGTTGAAAATCTTGACTCGTTTAACTAAACGGGTCGGGTTCGGGTCAACCCGTTTATGCCCGGGTCAACTCGAGTTGGACCCGAACCTGACCCGTTGACCCGAATTGACACCCCTAGGGTCCGCGTGCAAGTAGTGAAACTAGGTGCAAGTTTGGATTCCTAGGTTTGGAGAGATAAGCATTGGTGATTGTCACATGTGAGTTGTGGGTGTGATTGCACGTTTGAAACGAAGGCACGATTGCAATCAGAGGTGCGGATAGCATAGCATGAAGAAGGGTAACATGAATATCATGACTGGCATGTGTGAGGTAGAGACATTCGTGTGCATTGAAGGAGGGGTTTTCATGGGAGAGTCAAAAAATGGTGTTTGCAAGAAATAGAGCATGTGAGCAAGTTGACGATATCAAAGGAGATGGGTACTAGGGAGAACACAAAGAAAGAAATAGCTAAGTGAGCAGGATTGTGGGGTTTAAGTGGATTCAAAACTGCGTGAGCAAAAGCAAATGCAAGCACTAGAGCATAGGGTGGTGGTTTAGTTTTCATAAGAAAAAAGCTCTTGGGAAGAACTCGACATGCAGGATTGTGTGTGAGGAAGGCAAGGTCGTGGAAAGTTGTCTAGGGCATGATGGGTTGCATGGCATGTATGGGTTTTTTTAATTTATTTATCTTATTAAACAATATATGTAAGTATGCAAGCATGCAATCAAGGAATCTCAATTGCATGGTAAAATTTATGATAGTATTCAATCAGTAAATCAACATAAAACAAGATTATACAAGGAAGAAATAAAAACAAAAAACATGCCTTATATTTGTCTAGATTCTTCAAAAAAATTGTTAGGGCTCCATGCCCACCCATTGAATGCCCAAATATGGAGGCTTTTGAAGTGTCAAGCTGTTTGAAATTTTCATCAAGAAGTTTTGGCAATTCCTTGACAACATAATCATACATACGCCAGTTTTTCCACTTCTCTTCTGTTGCATTTAAATAAAATCCAGCTCCTAAATAAAAGAAAATGAATATTAGCATCAATCAGAGATTAGAAAATTGCACGGATGACTGGCTTCGGATACAAATGGACTTAGCTACTTGAAGATTACGGATCTACCAAAAGAAATCAATCTGACAATCTTACTCCAGATTTTCTTAATAATAAGAATTAGAAGAAGAACACATTTTCTCTGAATTCAGCCACAATTTCCAAAAAAAGGCAGGCAAATGAGAGGTTTGACGCATATTAAATGACAATATTTCAAACCCCAAAATATAAATTTGGCAGCCAATTTTCTTATCTTTCTTCAAGTAAAACATGTACAGGCAAACAAATGTCTCTTCTTATCAAAACCTTATGAGATGACATACTTCACTAATTAAACAAGACCATTTGACAAAATCATTGAGAAGCTTTTTAAGGGCCAAATTGGTCGTCATGGAGTGAGAGGCAATGACACTGTTATTTTGGACATGGTTACTATTCACACACGCGCGCACACACACGCGCACATGCATTATATATTTCTATATATAGACACATTTATGCATTACATTTATAATTTATGTAATATTGAATAAAGCAGTCTTTTACAACTCGGTTTTGATTATGGTAGTTTAATAGCATCGATTTAAAGATTCCATTTCAATTTTGGCTTGGCTTATTTTTTATTGTCATATGTTAAAGGTACAAAACAAATAGAATTATCTAACTGAGGTTCAAATTATACATAAATTTTAATGAAATTTCATTCAAAGCATATTAGTTTAATGATTTTTTATGTATTTGATGGGCCTTAGTAATTGAATTCTAATAGAACTTTGATTACTGCACAAGAATTTTCATGAAATTTCATTGAAAGCATATTAGTTTTGGGTGAAACTCCTTAAGTTTCATCTGAAACATCATTGAAACTCTCAAGAGTCAGCTAAACTTCCCAAAATCAGTTGAATAGAAACATTAGTTGATTTCTAATCGATTTAACAGATATCTACACAAAACGACTAAATCTGCAAAAATTTAAAACCATGGTCTAAACATACCTGTGCATGCATACCACATGAATAAAAGTACATAAAATGCAATATAATAATATATTCAAATAATTAAAATTATAATAAATTATAATTTTATTATGTACAATACATCTTATATTTATAAGAAATTAATACTTTATTATATAATACATTATGTATCACATTATTTCATCTATATTATTTAAGAATAAATTAATATATAATATATTAATTATTAATATTGTATGATTATTGCTACATTTCTTTTAAAAATCTACACAATTATTTGGAGCCCATACTAATAGGTGGTCCAATCAAGTTTTAGAGGGTGCCATCTATTTTTGCTTGGGAAGAGTTTTTATTAGTCCACCTAATTAAGTGATGATTTGATATGAGTTTTTACCTAATTTTTTTTAGGAGTATAGCATGTCTCTTCCCTATATAATTTTAATGTACATTATAATGCATTTTGTCATTATTATATTATCTATAAATATGTTTCAATGTATTTGTGTGTATGCATGTATGAGGGACATTATATGATGCAATCATTAAGTCTGCAATTCATGCCAATTAATTCTTAATTTTTGTTTACTTTTTCATTTCAAGTATAAAAACGTGTTAAAATCTCAACAGCCCCTTGGCCCTTGATCCCACAGACAGGATGGGGATCCATGAGAGGCTCACCTTGATCACGTCGATCTCCTTTCATATTCGGGTGGTTGATTTAGGAAGGATTAAATTAGGAAAATTATGCATGATTCCATATGTAGTTGTTTCTTTATTAAGATATCTTGTATAGATCAATAAATATGGATAGTTTTGTATAATGAAATTAAAAAGCCTTTCCCTCTCCAATTCTCTGAATTTAACAAAACTTATCTATAATGATGGCACTTATATGATTGGAAAGTGCTCTCTAATATTTTGAATTGTTTGTTTAGTCTAACTCATTACTACATGGTTTCAACTCAAGCCATGAAAGTTTAACCAGCATCTATGGAGTTAAGAACCACTACCACAGAGTGAATGGCTAACTAAACTCAAATTTCTTTCCTCAGGTTGTCAGCTCAAGTGTCAAAACTATATATTTATTTAGTTGTTTTTTCTCGTGTTTCCCTCGTCTTCCCTATTAAAAAGCGCTGTTGCGTCTTAGTTGCACACAAATAAAATTCATAATATTCCCTCATGTCTACTTCTATGATAATTCCTTCTAAGACCTTTAACTAACCTACATCACTATAATTCCAGGAAAATAAAAGTATCATATTTGACGACTCAAGAAAATATGAGCCAGAAGTCAAATGGCTAAAAATTGTACTAGACACACCCCAGGGAAGAAATAAATTTCACTTCCTCCAACAAAACAGCTGAAGTGATCAACTTCCCCACTTTTCTGATAGACCGGTACCTGGACCGGTCCAGTCAGTCCAATCAGGACCGGTCCAGGCGTACAAGAGGCGGAACATAGGATTTCCGCCCCCTTCATTGCCCCTCAACCCATGCACAAGATTAATTAGGGGGATTTGGGAGGGAAAAATTCAAAAAGAATGGGCTCTTTTGGGATTTAGCCTAATTATTGTATGCTTAAGTAGGTTTTGGAGGCTAGGGTTAGTTTTTTTTTCATCTTTGTTTTTGCTGTAATTTTTTGGTCCTTAGTTTTTGCTTGGGCTTTAGCGGCGTTAGAGATTTGGGAGAACCGGATCTTCCTCTCCAATAGAAGATCCATTGTATCGTGTTGTTTTTCTCATCTATTATCAATTAAGAAGTTCAATTATGGTTTTCCTTCCAAGTTCTTCTCAACTTCTATTTTGCAAGGTGTTGAAATTAAATTTAAGCAAGGGAGACCATTGTTTCCTACAACCGTTTCCTAACAAATTGGAATTAGAGCCCTTTGATCTAGGGTACCAATGGCCGGAAGGAGAGTGGAAATGTTGGAAGGGAAATAGGCTAATTGAAATCAGATTTTGAAAACCAATTTGCATCCATCCATGAAAAGATGGATGAAAAGTCCGCCATCGTGGAAGAAATGCTGAAGAAATTGCTCGAAATCAAACCCAAAATGATAACATCTGAGACAAGGGAAGCTACCGACAGCCAATGAAGTGGAGGAAACCCTAATCCAATTAGAGGAAAGGAAAATCAAGAGGTAGAAATTTTGTAAGGAGAAGATAGGATGCCTCCTCTAAAGCTTATTTCTAGGGAGGAGATGAGTATTGGGTTTGAGCGAAGGGGTGCTGATTTTGCAAGAAAATGGGTGGATTATGAGCCCAGGGGTGCTGATTTTGAAAGGAAGGGGGGATTTTGAAGAAGGATTTGGGTACGAGCGCAGAAAGGAGGATCGAGACACTTGGGGAGCACCTCCCTTTCAGGGAATGAAAGGCTTTGGAGGATTCAGGGAAAACAGAGGTGATCCAAGGGTAAGGAAGTTGAATATGCCTATCTTTGAGGACAATGATGCACATAGGTGGATCTATAAGGTATAGAGTTTTTTCTCCGTCAACCGCAACGATGCACGTAGGTGGATCTATAAGGTAGAGAGTTTTTTCTCCGTCAACAGGTTGATGGAGGAGAACAGACTAACGACAGTTGGTCTGTGTTTGGAGGGGCAGCCACTGGCTTGGTACTAGTGGAGAGATAAGAGGAGGCCCATTCAAAGTTGGAGAGAGTTCAAGGATTGCTTGCTCGAACATTTCCAAACCAACAAGGGAGGAGATTTTTATGAGCAATTCTTCGCTTTGACACAGGAGGGCTTTGCGGTGGAGTACAATGATAGATTTGAGTACCTAGCTAACTGACTGAACTGGCTTTCTGAAACCGTGCTGAAGGGGAACTTCATGAAGAGGCTCAAGACTGAGATCCGGGTGGCTG
Source organism: Dendrobium nobile (assembly GCA_022539455.1). Taxonomy (NCBI): domain Eukaryota; kingdom Viridiplantae; phylum Streptophyta; class Magnoliopsida; order Asparagales; family Orchidaceae; genus Dendrobium; species Dendrobium nobile. The sequence goes on from CM039718.1 coordinate 54,488,091, forward strand.
TTAGAGTGATGAGGCCGCGTGACTTAGGAGAGGCTAAGAAGCTAGCATAGTTAGTGGAGTACCAAAAGTACTTGGAGAGGGGGGGGGGGGCAAGAGGCAGTAGTTCAGGAGGCTCGTACAAGAAGACCACCACTTTCCTAGCTCCCAAGGGACTAGCATCAGGAAGCCTTTTTGAGGCCCGAAAAGAGAAGCCTGTAGGAGGGGGATTCGGGGGAAACTTCAAGAGGCTCACTGAAAAGGAGCTGCATGAGAAATGGGATTGTACTTCAGATGGGTTTAGGGATTGTACTTCAGATGTGATGAGAGCTACACGCCGGGGCACAGTGTAAGGACCGAACTGTTCAGGTTCTCACCGTCTGTGATGACGAGGAAGCTGGGGAGGAAGGTGAGAGTGAGGCAGTGATAGAGGAAGAGGATGAGATGCATCTTGACATAGCCGAAGTCTCCTTGAACTTAGTGATGGGGTTTACCTTGAATCACACGATGAAAGTGAAAGGATAAATAGCAAATAAAGAGGTGATGGTGTTGATCAACAGTGGGGCTACCCACAATTTTATCCTCAACCAGGTCGTTGACCAATTGGGGGTGAAATTGATGGACACGATGGGCTATAGGGTGATGATGGGCACTGGGAAGGTGGAGATGGGTAGAGGAGTGTGTAGGGGAGTTGTGTTGACTATACAGGAGATTTAAGTGATGGGAGAATTTTCTCCCACTGGAGTTATGGAGCACTGATATTATCTTGGAGATGAAGTGGTTGCAGAACTTGGGAGATAATAGGGTCAATTAGGGAGCACTAACGATGGAGCTAGTGGTGGAAGGAAGAAAGATGGTGATACGGGGAGATGCAGGGTTGTCTAAGGCCATGATGTCTCTCAAAAATATGGTCAGGACCATATAGGAGGTGGGAGGAGGATTTATGGTGAAACTTCAGAGCTAAGAAGGGATCAGACTAGAGGAAAGGGGGGACATCTCTCTTTCAGTACAATCACTCATACAACAGTTTTGTGAGGTTTTCAACCATCTTAAGACTTACCACCACCGAGGGAGGAGCATGTCATCACCTTAAGGGAAGAGGTGTCACTGATTAGTGTTCGGCCTTACCGCTACTCCTAGATTCAGAAGGACGAGATAGAGAAGCTGATCTAAGAGATGCTGAAGGCGGGGATCAACAAACCGAGTGTGAGTCCTTTTTCTAGCCCATTCTTGCTGGTCAAGAAGAAGGATGGGAGAAAGAGATTCTATGTTGATTACCGGGCTATAAATAAGGAGACTGTGCTGAACAAGTTTCCCATACTGATGATCAATGAGCTACTAGATGAGTTGTGAGGAGTAGTGGTGTTTGCAAAGGTGGATCTGAAGTCGGGATACCATCACATAAGGATGAGGGAGGAGGATGTCCCAAAGACTGTTTCCAGGATACATAAGGGGCATTACGAGTTCTTAGTGATGTCATTCGAGCTTGCCAATGCCCCTGCCACCTTCTAGTTTCTCATGAACAGTGTGTTCAAACCATATCTTCGGAAGTTCATACTAGCTTTCTTTGATGACATAGTGGTGTACAACAGGTCAATAAGGGGGCATTTAGAGCATATGAGGGTGATCTTGGAAGTATTATATGAGCATCAGCTGAGGGCCAACCTAAAGAAGTGTTGTTTTGTACATACTAGCGTATAATACTTGGGGCACGAGGGTGTGGTTGCATATCAAGATAATATTGATGAGCACCAGAGATGGTTGTCAAAGCTATCAGGCTATGATTTTGAATTCATTACAGATCAAGATTGGAGAACAAGACGGTGGATGCATTGTCTAGATGCATAGGGTAGCTCCATAAGCTGGCTATGTCAATATTGTTGATGCTGGATTGGGGGGCTATCAAAGAGGTGAGTGTGCCGTATGAGGCGTTGGAAAAAATTAGAGCAAGTCTTTTGAAGGATGAGAACAGTCACCTGGGCTGCTCTTTAGAGGGGGAAAGACTAATATACCAGGGGAGGTTTGTGATGCCACGGGCTTCAGTTCATATCCCACAGCTGGTGCAATAGTTCCCTGGGCGCGTTGTTGGAGGTCACTATGGGGTACATAAGACATATAGGAGACTAGCAGCATAGCTGTATTGGAAGGGGATGCACAGTGATGTAGAAGAGATGGTGGCTAGATGTAAGGTGTGCCAACAAAACAAGTGCATGGCCATGGCTCCTAGGGGGGTTACCTCAACCCCTAGCTCTACCTGACAGGGTGTAGGAGGAGGTCACCATTGACTTTATTGATGGGTAAATAATACTGGAGTCTAAAGTATATGATAGAGATAAGGTGTTCCTCAGTCATTTTGGAGAAGGTTGTTCAGGCTACAAGGGACAATGCTGAAGAGGAGCACTGCTTACTTGCATCTATATAAAATACACCACCTTACAGAATGTGAGCCAATTGAACTGCAATTTCCAATCACACAAAAAACACATCTTGATAAAATGCACAGGAATACTTGAAATTTTTTTGTTTTTATTCAATAACAAGGGAGATGAATATTTTCAACTAACAGATTTTTGTTTTGATTTGGAATTTCAATCATGCCTCTTTAACACAAAGGCATTGGTCACTCTCAGATGTTTAAGCTTACTAAAAGAACACGTGATTTGTAAAATTTTCTTAGAGACACTACTGCATGGAACTTAATCGCAAAAATAAAAGCAAGAAAATTGAAAATGTCAATGTCGCATTTTGAATAAGCAAAAACTTAAAAAAGCATAAGAGAAAAAATTATGAAAAATAAGCATTTGACAAGTTAAAAGTCCATATAAAATCAATTATTTCATTCCTACCAACACCAAAATCCCAGCTGTCAGCCTCTCCATCTATGTTTAGTCCCCCTAAATAAAATAAAAAATATACAGTTATTAACAGCAACTGAAATGAGCGAAAAAAAGCAAAATAATCACTTAAAAAAGTATTAGGGCTGCTGCAGACACTGAAGGTGAGACATATCAGGAACAACTTCAACAATCGTGAAGTGGAAAGGAAGAAATGAAAGAATTCAAAACGGAAATAAGACAAAAAGATGAAGTACAGTCAGCACACAGAACTTTCTAAAACATATGCACTGCATTAAACTGGCACTAGCCAATCCTACAATTCATAATGGCAGCCGAATCAGTATAATTGCCTTAACATTATGTGAAACACTTCAGAAATTCTATGAGTTGAAACTCAATAAAGCCAACCCTTTTCAGCATTTCAATTGCAAATTCCTAGACAAGGCCTTGGAAGATGATTATTTAGAATTTCAAGTCTTTTTTTTTTTTTTTTTTTTTTTTTTTGCATGAATCAAAGGTTTCCGAGTTCCCAGATGAATGTGTAATTCAAGCAAGAACACGTGTCTTGGTTTGTTTCCTGTACTCAACCTTAGTTCATTCTGATGGCGTTATAGGTCTTCTAGAATGCCAAAAATGTGATTAATGCAAGAGACCTTCAGTTGTCTTTTGTTCCGTTGTATAACATAATGTTGCCTTGTGGTATACTGGGGTAAAGTGGTTAATTGTGTGATAAAATATTAAGGCTTATGTCTAAAGTGTAAAAAGACTAGTGATTTTTTGTAAAAAAATATTGTGACGCTGCTCTGAATTGATTAACTGATACAGTTTTTGGCAAATTACCAAAAGTATCATTCTAAGAAAGCTACTTTTCATCTTTCATGAGACTAGACTTTTTATCACCAATCTTGTACCAAACACCTTATACTGCTTCTGATATTAAAAGAAGCAGAAACAAACAACTGAAAGCTATGCCAAACCAAACGGAGCTTTAATTTGGTATATGCACAAAAAATGGTTTTCAAAGAGGGTGGACTCGTATTTACGAAAGGTTGTAACTCACTTGGAGAAGTATCAGGTGCAACCAAAGCAATCATTTCGGCAGAAGCTGCCCGCTGGGCTCCAGATTTCATAATGAAATTCTCATCAGTACATGTCAGCCCGGATAGCCAATAAAGGACCTGCCAGCAATATACTTCAATTTACACATAAAAGCAGCTCATCCGGAACACATTTTGAATAAAAGTGGCAAGAGCTTAACAAAGAGAGCTTCAACTGAAACCATGTCTCACAAAATTGTGTCAGAAATAAGAAGATTAAAGGTCTATAACAATTTTCAACCTAAATATGCATAAATACAAGCTGTCTAATTCGATATGAATGATGGCCTGCAAGCAATAAGAAAAATGTGCATGTTTATACCCTAAGAACCACTTGTAGAATTGATGAAAAATTGAATCATATATTAAAAATACATAAGAATTTTCATTTTATATGCTAGTTTAACAGTCAGCATGCATTGAAGCAGCTCCTTTTTGTTCTAAGCAAAATCGCTACAATTTCTTTTAGAAACTTGACTTGGGAGCTTTTTCATATTGTAAGTCTGAGTCTATTTTAAAGCACACATTTCCAGTTTAAGTAGATTTATGAAAGCCCATTGAATACAATACAGCTGCTAGTACATAAGATAACTCCAAAACATTCCCAGCATTGTGCATACTTCTTAGCCACTTTGTGAAGTTTAAAAAGAAGCCTCTCATATAACTCGTTCATTAGAATTACTCTTTCACTAAATATGAAAGGCTTTCTTCCCCATGGGTTAAGGGTACTAGTAAAGTGAATGCATCAAAACGATTCGCATCACCACTTGTTCCTCACCAATAATTTGTTACTTTTGTCAAAAATGCATTCCCCACCTGAGTAGAAATGATGGATAAAGGGAACAATAGCCAAGTAACTATTTTTAAAGATTATATTTAAATAGCAGAATAATTTTTTGAATACTTTGTCTTTATTCCTGCATAAAACACACCCCTCAGTTCTGCTCTAGATGAGTTAAAAACCTGTCATTGCCCCATGTTTTGAAAAAAAGTTGACCCTTAAGCTTTAATTTTGGTTTTGAAATGAAACATCCCAAATACCACGGTAAAAGAAATAAGCTAACAAGGCTTCATGGAAACCATGATTGAGTAATGGGAAAAACCCATAAATCAAATTTATATAGTGTTTAAAGGCTGAGAAAAGTGAAAGGCTAGTGTAAGTGTGGTGTATACAGCCCACTTGGGAGGTGATGTCACGCACTTGATTTTCCTCTATTATACTTCTCCCACACAATTCACCATCTTGAGGTATTTGATCCGGTGGAAAACCAATAATTCCTAGTGCAGTTTATATTGTTAGGAGCACTGCACGAATGGTGGCAATCTTCAATCCTGTTTAAACCACTCAAACAGTGTGCCTTTTGTATATGTAAATTTATATTGGCATCAGAGCTATAATTATTGTGTTCCTCGAACCATTCTTTTTAATTCGGTGGAGTTTGTCTCCAATTTAGATAGGAACAGATTAGGGAGGACTGTGGTCCTCACCACTAGGAATGGGATAACTCTCATGTGTTTATGAACAGCATGGAAGCTCTTCACATCACATCTCTTTTGTTATGTATAGCATAAAAGCTTTGCCCCTAAATCTGAGGTAAATCCTTTTGCCTCTTACTTTAAATTCAAGTTTCTCCACTAAATTTAGACAACACCTTGGAAACTCCAGCAAACAACATATGGTCAAGTGGTCAACGTTTGTCAGTTGAATAACAACATACAACAGAAAATCATTAGTAGGAGCTGAAAGTAAGCATATGCCAACATGAACAACAAGACAACACTAAATGTGCCACAATTCATGATGTTAGATGATTCAAGTTTAAGGTTTTCTAATGCAACTAATATGATGCGATGTTTGTAAATCTTGCAAGGAAATTTAATAAGATGAAAATTGCTAGCCACTAAATAAGTTACAACTTATTTTCTTTAATGTATACATTCAATTAAATTATAACTCAAACAATAAAGTAACGATCAAATAAATTCGAACAAATTCAAGATAAGAATCAAGAAAAACCAATGGGCAATTGCAACTTAATCGCCACAAATAGATTTCTAATCCCGCCAAACTTAAAAAAAATAAATCAAGAGCATGGGCAAGCCAATAATAAAATATGCAGAAGAAATTATGTTTAGGAAAAAGCTCATCCAAGTAAAAAATCTAGGTCTCATGCCACTATAAGAAAATGACTTTTCTCAAAATTTGATGAACCACTTGAGTATTAATTTAAGAAATACATATCCAAGTTGCACGCATAAGATTAAAACTTTAAAAAAAAAAGTTACTAAATTAAAGATAATAAATTACATCACTCAAAACATCTACTTATAGACTCATCATCTTTAAGCTAGTAGATATAGTGGCAAAAAATCAGTCCAACTTGATTTCAAATAACCCTCAAGTTCAAACTTTAACTTTATCCAAAATCCAAAGCAGCTAATATTAAATCAACAACTTAACTATTTTCCTGTGAATAGAAGCTCGAAATAGAAACACACACGTAGCAGCATCCTCAAATAGAGGCACCTAAATAATAGCAGAATGAAAACTAGAATAATAGCTCGTAACAATACTCATTGGAATATCGGGCAGTGATATAATTGGTTGTTCCACATCAACCCAATTTCTCTCCAACAAGCTTATAAAATCATTGAAGCCATAAGCCTGACTTGCCTTCGACTCCCTTGCATCCCATTTAGATCCAATCTACACTCGCTTTGCCAGAGTCTCCCATGTTGTTCTTTATTTGCCTCAACGACGAGTCACTTATTTTTGTTGAACCCTATAATAATTTGTATCTCACCTAATTTTATTTTGGCATCTCCTTTTATTTGATTTTATATGTTTATACCAATTAACTATAGAGTCAAAATATAAAGCAGATTGTAGACTTTGAATTTTATATTTTATTTTAATTTTTCTTACATTAAATTTTAAATCATATTTTTTATTTATGAAATATTAAAATAATAAAATTTATGGAGCCTAAGCACCATACCTCAAGGCTTATGCAGGCAATTAAAACACCTATGCCTTTTTAAATAATGGACACAATTCTAGAATTTTGTGATACAAACAATTATGGGTCTATGCATGTAAATTTAGTTGATGCTTGATAAAATTCCATATTTTATCTCAAAACTTGTGAATGCATATGGATGTGAATTCTTTAAGTGTGGTATAAGTCTTGATGACAACTTTAGTAGGAAGCTTCTCCATGTATTAGCACATGTATCAATCTTCTATTTTATGACTTGTAATTTTATTCTTTTACATCTATGTATTTTTTATTGGTTTTGAGTGCGATTAAAATTTGATCAAATCTACTACAATTTAATTTTCTTTTAGCAGTGTGAATACTAAATGTCACATTAATATTTCGCTCTCAGATTTTCTTGGAGGATTTCAAATTTAGACAATAATTAATTATCATTTAGCGCAAGTTTACGTGCTTTCTAATTTACATCAAAAGATATATCTAATAAACATGCCCAAATATGGATCATTCTTCTATAAATATGATGACTACCATGCTCTAGTTATGCTTAAAAAAATAATACACCAATAGATAAGCTTATATGACATAAGATTAGTATGTCATAAATTATGGTTTTTTTTTTTCAGTTATTAGAAGTGTGGCATAAAAACAATGCATGGCATTTAATTTTTCAGGTGTTCGGTAATGAAATGAAACTATGTAAAACAATTTTTAAAAAATTTGGATTACCCCAAAAGCCTCATTTTTAAGATTCCAAATTCCTCATATAGGACAAATTTCAAATATGTTAATTCACCTGGGAGAAGAGTGAGGAGTTACAAGCAATAACAGAATCCTTGAATTCGCAGAAGACCACGCTCATCCCAACGCAAATGAGGGAAAAAAGGAGAAGGAAGCAAAGGGAGAAGAGAGATGAGATGAGTGATATGCTCAATGGCGAGCGAAGTGGTGTAGGAGATGTGCTTGGTTAGGAACAAGAATGGGAAGGGAAGCAATGGGATGGAGGCAGAGGGAGAAAACCACATGGGAGCGTGGGCTAAGTGGGTCGTACAACAATGTAGGTGATATGTTGCAGTGAGCTGATGAGAGTGACTGGATGGAGAGGTTAGAGGAAAAAAGTATTAGGTCCTATACGGTAGGATCACTGTGATGAGCTGCTACATGTTGGGAGGAGGTAGTCTTCTGACAGCGGCAAAGATGGCACAAATATGTTTAGAACGTTAGGTGATTTATTTTACATAATAATGTAGATTTTTAGACTTTATTTATTTATTTTATCAGGATATTACTCTGAATTTTCCACCCAATCAAATAGTAAAGATAGTTTCCCTACATGAACTTTGCAATCAGCCAAACAGCCCTGAAAAATAAAAAAATCACAACTCACAACACTTACATCACATTTTCAAAATAGAAGGAATTTTAATACTTGCATTATAACAGGCCCTATAACTTAACATTACCGGTTATGTTCCATGTTTATAACAGCGACGCCTACCTAAAAATCACCTTACTTTCCCTTGTGATCAACTAGTTATCCAATGAACACAACATTGCATTAAAAACTTCCTCCAAAAAGAAAAACAGAATTTCGCCGGATTAAATCTTGCAGCAGCCCAACCATGCATCGAACAAATGGAGATCTACAAGCAGCTTCACTGAAAGCAGAAATCAAAACCAGCAACCCCATCAGAGCACGGCCGATACATGCTCTCAATCTAAGCAGTCACAAGCCAGCACGAAACAACAGCTACTACCAGTCTACCAGCCCGATGAGGCTAACAACAACCCGATTTTAACAACGAAAAAAATGCAATTACGAGTGAAGATTGAATGCAACCAGAGAAGTCTCGCAACATGGTTAAATAAGCAAATATTATTACAATGAGAAGAAATGGAAATTGCTTACAGGGATCTTTTGAGACGGGAGAGTGGGAGGGAAGTAGATGGAGAAGGTCATGGAACAGCCAAGGGTTGGACTGAAATGCTTGAAGCGCCGATTATAGCCGCCGAACATCTTTGAGCTGCTGATCTCCTCCGGCTTTTCCATTTATCTTACCTTTTTCTTCGAAATCACTTCCTTCTTCCGGAGTGGAAGGAAGAGACGAGACCAATTTGGAAAGGATCGGCTCTGCGCGAGCAGAGTGGGACTGAGGGAACGGAAGATTTTTCGGAGCTGAGATTTGGGGCTAAGCCGCCAATTTGGATTAAATGATGAACCCAATGAGCCAATTTTTACTATAAATCAAACTTTAGAAATTGTATGTGCATGTGATCATCTAGAAAATATTATGTGTGGTGAACGGCTTTCAGATGTAATCAGAACTCATCAGGTTTTTTTTTTTTTTTGTATTGATGCTCTGTACCACACGGTATCGGGTGATGTTGAGCATTTTGATTTGTCATTGAACAGTTCGGTGATTGTACCTAATAAGATCATTAGGGTATGTATGCCCTTCATAAATACATAAATTTATTAGATTTACATATTTACAATTTAAAATTATAATATTTTATATATTAAAAATTAAAATTTTTGTTATTTATTTAATTATTTACAAATTTTTTAAATTCAATCTCACTAAAAGGAATAGATGAGGAAGTCATGATAGGATCTCGCTTGGAAAAAGCATCGATAGAATCAGCAGCATATGCAGTTCCCTAGACAATTAAAATGAGACGAAAGTGTGACTACTGACTAGATGTTGCAGGGGAAGGTCATTGATGTGTGATTTTGCAAGGGGAGGCCATCAAAGTGATTGCATGACAAGTATAGGGGTGTAAGTGAGTCGAACCGGCTTGCGAGCTAGACTGAGCTCAACTCATTTATGAGCTCGTGAGTCGAGTTTATTGAGCCACGAGCTCGAGCTCAAACTCGAGCTTATTTCTTAAACGAGCTCGAGTTCAAGCTTGACGAGGCTCGGCTCGTGAGCCGGCTAGAAATTATTAAATTTAACTTTTTTTATAAAAGTTAATAATAATCTTGCTACAATTTCAAAATCCCTCCTCTCTCTCTCTCTCTCTCTCTCTCTCTCTCCCCCCGCTTATAGGCTTTTATAATAAATGCTAATGGGCTAACACTTAAAAAATCTGCTCACATTTCAATACTCTCTCTCTCTCTCTCTCTCTCTCTCTCTCTCTCTCTCTCTCTCTCTCTCTCTCTCTATTTCCTTTGACAACCACTAATAAATGCTAACATCCTAAAACCTCTCACATCTCAAAACCCTCTCTCTCTCTCTCTCTCTCTCTCTCTCTCTCTCTCTCTCTCTCTCTCTCTCTCTCTCTCTCTCTCTCTCTCTCTCTCTCTCTCTCTCTCTCTCTCTCTCTCTCTCTCTCTATCTTTCACGAGTTGTATAAAGATAAAAAACCCAAATTAAATTTTGGAGTACTACCCGCATTAGAAGACGAACATATCGCATCGGACGGGCGACTCAATGAGCAGTTTGAACTCATTTTCTGTAGAAAGAGTCGAGCTCGAGCTCGATATATGACAATCGAGCTCGACTCGAACACAGCCTGACTCGAGCTCGAGCTCGGTATATGACAATTGAGCTCCACTCAAACACACTCTGACTCAAGCTCAACTCGACTCGTTTGCACCCCTAGACATATGTAGTCTCTAAATGTGATGAGGACATCAGAAGATCAAGGATCTACGGTCACGATCTACTTTTGATTATTATTGTATTTGATGTATTTTTTTATGAGTCTATTGTATTTCTTTCCGTTTATGCCCTTGTTTAAGGACCTCGTCATGTGTTTGCCTTAGGGGCAATTGTGTCATTGTATTTTCTTTATTCTGTTGGCTATTTAAAGTCTTCCCCCTCTTCATGTAAGGATGATGAATTGTTAATGAAAAAATTTATTCTACTTGTCTGATCTCTTGGTGAGTTCATGAGTGGGGATTGATCTCTTAGTGAGTTCATGAGAGGAGAAACCCGAGGAGGGTGACCGCAATACCCGTCAACCTTTGGAAGAGTCCAAGCATTTAGAAGCTTCAAAAATCCTCCCGAATTCCCTCCCTCCCTCTCAATGCCGCCGGCCACCCATTAATGGCTTCCCCATTAATGTCCATTAAAGCTCTCTACCCCTCTTTAATTTGAATTCAAATTTCAAATTAATTTCCCTCCAAATTCATCTTAAATATGAAATAAATCTCAGATTTAATTCCCAATCGCAATTAATGCCTTGGTCCACATTCATTGAATGTGGACCAAATTTTCCCCTCCCTCTCTAGACCGGCCCACTCCATCCCTCTTTCTCTTTTAATTTCACCCTTAAAGCTCCCCAATTAAATCCCTAAATTAAGTCCAATTCAAATTCAAATTGGAGTTGATTGAATCTACTCATTCCTAATTGAAATCATTGACTGGCAAGCATTCAAACCCTTCTCCAACCCCTTCCCTCGCGTTTTCATCCCATGAAGGGATTCTTAACAGCTGTCCAATACTTACAGCAGAACCATCTTGCTGTCCAACATCCCTTGAAGGTCCGTCTTGCTGCCCAAAATCCTACCAACATGGAAAACGGCTGTCCCGCCCCACTGGTTACTGTTTGGTCTATTGTTTGAAGAGTATCAGGTGCCAAAAGATCTTCTCAGCCATCACTTGTTGATGCCTACACATCCCAAGCTGTTGTCCACCAATTTTTGCACGTCTTCCAATGTCATCCCTTCTTCCGGAAGGCTCCTATTGCTGTCTAAATGCCTCCACCTGCGGAAATTAGCTGCCCAATAGTTTTGGTGAAGTTCCGACACTGTTGCTGTTGTCCACAAATTTTTAGACTGCTGTCCCAACCTTGGAGAGTAAGGAGGATGCTGTTTGGAAGCTTCCAACTACTGATTATTGCTTGATAATGGTGAACTCTTTTCCTAATCTCATATTTCCTTAGTTACCATACTTCATGGCGTAATGGATTCATATGGAGCATGTTAATTGACCTCCGCTAAAACCTAGTAATCTTAGAGAGTTGAATGAGTGGCATACCTCACGGTGACTTGTCTCATTGTTAATCTAGGGATGCCTTGTTGAAAACCATTCATGCATGTCACGTCAGATTAAATTGATTGTTATTCGTTCTTAACTTCCATGCATGTGAATTAGCCTAAGCTCGTGTAATATCAGTTTTTGCTTCAGGTTCGTCTGGACGAAGTTGGATCGTCCGGGACGATCGGTACAGGTTGTGTAGAAAAATCATGTTTGGCTGTATGGTTCGTCTGGACGAAATCGGGATCGTCTGGACGAAAATAAGTCAGTGAACCCTTCGCCAGGGACGATATGTAATTTTTCGTCTGGACGGAATTCTTCTCTTCATGGATCGTCTGGTACGAAGCTCGATCGTCCAGGACGATCAGTCTGGATATATATAGAAATGAGATATTTTGAAGAGAGAGAAAAAAGCTGAGGAGAGAGAAAAACGAAGGAAAAAGTGGAAAAGCGGATTTTCGGGCGACGCCGAGCTGTTTTCGTCCGAGGAGACTGTTGAGGAAATTGCTGTGCACGAGGTAAGGCACAATCCGACTTTCTAAATTTTCAGAACCGTCGTGTTTGGCGGTATTTTCTGTCCGGATTTTGTTTCCGTTAGCGATTTTCGTCCGTATCTTTTGAACGGTTCAGTTTTTACCGCGTAACTTTTTGTATATCGTTGCCGTGCCGGGTGTGCATGTTTTGACTATATTTTGAAGATTTTTGTCCGGATATTTTTGATTCGACTGTGTTTTTAGTCGACTGGATTTTTCTGTGAACTTGGAAATTCTCTGTGCGGTAGAATAAATGTTCTGAAATGTTGATATCTATATTCTGTGCGAATTTGGTGAATTTTGATTTTCAGGAAAATTGTGTAAATTCTGTACACTGCCGTTGTGCTGCCCGATTTTTGAGTAATTCCTGATTTGTCCGGATTTTCTCTGAATTGATATGCTATCTGTATATGCTATGGAAAGGGAGTTATAAGGGGCCTGGATCCTATGAGATTCAGTTAGTGAAACGGGAAATCTGAAATGAGCTCAATCTAAAATTTTGATATTTGTTCTGTTCCGGATCCGAGGAAAAATCTGTTTAGGTGCTATAAGCACTATTTATATATTCTGGTGCTGGAAGCACGTCTGATCTGTTCTGGTGCTATAAGCACATTTGTTCTGGTGCCGGGGGCACACTTAGCTATTAATTACTCAGCTATTATTTTGGTGCCGGGGGCACACTTAGCTATTAATTACTCAGCTATTATTTTGGTGCCGGGGGCACACTTAGCTATTAATTACTCAGCTATTATTCTGGTGCCGGGGGCACACTTAGCTATTAATTACTCAGCTATTATTCCGGTGCCGGGGGCACACTTAGCTATTAATTAAATATATGATATCTGATATATGCTGAGTTTATTCTGTTCTGATATGATCTGTATGAATCTGATTCTGTTGATCTGATATGTCTGATCTGTTCTGTTTCTGATTTGATACGACTTCTGTTTCCGTACAGTTCTGTTGATTTGATATTTGTCCGATTCCGTTCTGATTTCTGTACGGATTTGTCTGCTGTATTGGTTTTGAGTTTCTGAGAATTTTGATTGGAGGTTTGTTGCTTTGCTGAGCTGTTGAGCTCACCCTTGCTTTCTGGTGGTTTTCAGGTTCTGGGAAGGGCAAGGAAGTCCAGGATTAGATTTCAGAGTCTGATCAGATTAGGTACTTTTGTACTTTTGATTCATGTACAGTCATGGCTTTTCTGTTCTGTCTTTCTTTCTGTTGAAGGCCATGTACTGTTCTGTAGATGATTATTTTGAGGAAATGAATTCAGATAGATGTTTTGTTCCGCTGCATTTGATGTTTTTAGTAGCTCTGTGTTTGTTTGTCTGTTTGAATTAATTCTTTGGAAGATTCAGTTCCGAACCAAATTCCAAAGCTAGATCCTGGTTAGCTATTCTCCGTCGCGATCCGGCGCGGGCGGGATCCGTCTCGTCTCGGGTCGGTTCGTGACAGCTCGTGTCACCATTCTTTGTGTTTTATTTTGTCACTCAAATTCACTCTAAGTATACAATTATTGTGCTCTAAAATGAAGCGTGTAAATTCATTAAGTAACTCGTATTCACATGTACGTTTTACATCAAAATGTTATAACTCAAAATTTTGAAAAATGCATTTTGACTTACAACAGTCAAGAATTTATTCAGGAGTTGTTATAAGCTAAAATCACAAACCGTCTTCTCCATAACAACTCCATTTTTGTACATTAGTTTCTTTAATGTTTTCATAATTTTTTGGCAGTGGTGAAATTCCTTAAAAAATTAGTACCTAATGGTACAAGTAGGGGTTTTGGGACCATCAAGTGTCCGTTTAGCAAAACAATTTTACTAGAATTTTTTTAAATAAAATAAGTTATTTTATGAATATTTTTCTATAATTTTTTAAGCTCAATAAAAATTTCTATAAATTTTATACTAAAAAATTAATTAAAATATTATTATTTTATAAAAACATCTAAAGTCACTTAAAATTTAAACCATTTAAATGCTTTGTTTTCATTTCATTCCCATAACAGAGAAATGGATTTTGAGATTTGAGAAGAAAGAGACGAGAGAGAAGGAAAGAATCTAGGTTTTAACAGTCGTAAAGCAATTTTTGTCCATCGACCAGTTGGGAAATTTGCTTGTCTCGAGGTATGTTATGTATTGTCTATTTTATATTTCAATAATTTTATATTTTTGGTATTTTTCCACTCAAATTTGTATTTGTGTTACCGAAAAATGATGATAACTTTGTTTTGGTAAAACTTTTACAGCATAACTTTTTATATGTTGTAGATAATGTGACTACGAACATTTCGAGTATTATAGAAATTTTTTGTCAGGTGATTTTGAAAAAACAACAATTTTTGACTACTCATAAATTATTTTGACATCTAAAAATAATATTTTAGTTCAATTAAAGCTTCAGAATAATATTTTACATAATTTGTGATAATTTGATTATGTTTGAAAAATGTGAATTTTTGCTCGGTAGTATTATTGTTGTATATCGTTGGAACGTTTTGATAATTTTTGAATTCAGTCAAATTATGCTTTAATTAATAAAATACATTAAAAAAATAAGTTGTAACGTGTTGTGATGTGATGCCGGCGCCATTGGGCAATCGAGGTGAAATTTTGTTATGATGGCGCCAATGGGCAATCGAGGTGGGATTCTGTTATGCCGACGCCAGTGGGCTACCGAGGTGAAATTTTGCTATGCCGACGCCAGTGGGCAGCCAAGGTGGAATTCTGTTATGTCGGTGCTAGTGGGTGACCAAGGTGAGTTTTGTTATGCCGACGCCAATGGGCAGCCGAGGTAGAATTCTATTATACTTATGAGATTTTGTTACCTAAGTGTTGTTATGCCGGAGCCAATGGGCTACTGAGGTGATATTCTATTATAAAGTGTTTGCTTATGATTCAGTTTATTTAAGTATATTTAATTGTATTTAATTTCAGTATATGATTCAGCACAATGATTTCAGTTCTTTTGGTTTTGATTATTGATCTTTATTTTAGGCTACGATAGCCTACTGAGTTGTGTTAGCTCATTCTGGCTTTTGCTTCTTTTTTTTTAGGCTTGGGGAAGGGTAATGAGCGAGCTGAGTAGTTGAGATTGCAGGCTCTGATATATGATGTAGTTATGTTTTATTAGTTTTGATTTTTGCAGGATTGGCTTTTATTTTTTTGTTATACTCTCCATTGTCAAGCATTATTGTAGATAGATTTCTGATTGTATATGTTTTGGATGATATTAGAAAAAAATCATGTCGAGATTCAATAATCTTCTGCATTATATTGCATTCAATAGCGGCTCTGTGTAGTATATAAATTGAAAGCTTTGTTTAAATACTTCTCCAATCAGATCTTGGGGTCAGTCTTGTCACAATCGGATACGATATGACCTATGTGTTATCGGATCATATCGGGTCAGGTTATGACACTAAACCCTTAAGTCGTCTCCAACTGAACTCCAAACGACTATAAGACGTAGCTGGTTTGCTCCTTTCCAACAACAAATAATTTGCTAATCGGTGGAGGGTGAACAGTGTGACACCAATATTGGCGTTGCACTATTCACCCACACGATTTTTCTGTCTTAATCAGATTTGACGAAGAAACACGCGAAAGAGGAGAAAGACGGTCACTTTTGCAAGAGTGCTCAAAATGAAATTCGATTGGAGATAAATCACATCATTTTTGAGTTTAACTATATTTTGGAGTGAAAATTGGGATTCTCGGTTGGAGATGCCCTTAGCGACGAGGATGGATTGAGGAAGTCTCAATGAGATAATGTCGGCGGAAGGGTACGAAACGGTACTACAAAAAGTTAATGAAAAGAGTAAAATTTTGACATTTTTATGTTATTTAACAATCAAGTATATTGTAAATAAATACTAAGTTGTAGGAGTTAAAACTATATAGATATGATAGTTTGAAATGTTATAAATGTAATGTTTTCTTTAGATGATGATAATATCTTAATAAAAAAGGGGAAAAAAAAACCAATTAGACTCTAAAGGAGTTGATATCAGAATTAATAAATAATAATTGATTCAAAGGTAGCTATTATTGTAATTAATTCAAGTCGATATTAGAATCAATAATTATGAGCTATTCTTAAGGCATGATGGGATTAAATCAAGGTTTAATCTTTCACAACAATAATTAGAAGGGCAATGTACTTATGGTCAGATAGACCAATAATCATAGCAAAATTTTATTTTATTTTATTAATGTTATTTTTTTATTGCTTTGTATTAAATCAAATTGTCATTGTCACGACCCGGCCCGACTAGCCCGAGTTAACGGGGCGGGAACAAAAAAGGTCGTACTGAAAAGAACATTTATCATAAACAGTTCTAATTAAAAACATAAATATCCAGATTTCAAACATCATCCATAATAGAAAGAGCCACTAAAACAACATCAAATACAGATAGTCCCAAACAGTTCAGATTATCTCAATACCAATAAAAACTTTAACACATCATTACATAATCTCCAATTTCTGTTCATACTCATGCCACCTTTCCAATCCTTTCTGAAATCTCAAAAGGGCCTACAAATCTGGGACTTAATTTTCCTGCCTTGCCAAATCTATTCACTCCCTTCATTGGACTGACTTTGAGAAATACAAACTCCCCCACATCAAATTCAACTGATCGGTGCTTGGCATCATAATATTTCTTCTGTCTGTCCTGCACTGCCCTCAATCTATCTCTGATCAATCTAATCTTTTCTGTAGCATCATCAACCAAATCAGCACCAATTACCTTTCTTTCTCCTGTCTCAGCCCAATTTAAAGGTGTCCTACACCTTCTCCCATATAAAGCTTCGTATGGAGCCATACCAATACTTGCTTGGAAGCTATTGTTGTAGGCAAATTCAATTAAAGGCAAATTCAATTAAAATTTTTCTTTAAAAACACTTCCTAAACCCTTAGGAATCATTTTCATAAAGGTGTCATACAAAATTAAGGTTTTAGGTCAAAAACCCTAGTTTCTAAATCTTCCAAAATTTCTCAAATTCCTTCATTTTTATCATTAAAACGCTTTGCTAATCGTCACCTAACAATCCCTTAAAGAAAATTTGAAAGAAAATTAGGTTTTGGAAAAACCCTAGAAATTTCATTCTCAAATATCTAGAGATCTAGAAAATTTCATTTGAAAATAATCATACCGGAGTGTTTCTCTCGTCACCCTCTTCGATTTGACCTAAAGGTTTCGCCGAAAGATCGTCGCCGGAACGCACGTCGCCCCTTGCCCGACCGCCGGACCGTCCGCTCCCTCTCTCTCGTTTTCGGTAAATTCACGCGTGAATGGGGAGATGAGTGCTCGGTTTGCTATTAAGAGGAAATTTGGGTTTGCTAATTACTCAATTACCCTCACTTAAGAATTTTCGGCTTAAGAAACGATTGAGGGTAAAATAGGTATTTAGAGACTTCTAAAATCAATAACTCTAAAATTAGGCAAAATTTGGTATAACTTCTATATACCAAAACGATCAGAATTTCGCGTAGGATTTTCTAAAATTAATTTCGTTGAATTTCGTTAACGTTGAAAATTTCACTAAATTCTCGTCGCGACGCTTTGAAAAGCGTGCGACGACTCACGTCGTTTTTCGGGTTTTACAGTCATAATCTTCGCATATTGATTCATATGTTAATAAAGTCATAAAAAATATATAAAGTAAAGCAATTTTTGAAAACTTCAAGTAATAAAGAAAAAATCTAACACTATAAAGCCTAAAAATGTTCTCAAAAATTAAAATTTTGCCACTCTTCATTATTGTGCAAATGGGTTAGGTAATTACATGATTCACAATTAATGAGGATGTTGATATTAGGGGTGTGAACAAATTGAGTTAAGCGCAAGTCACCTTGATTTGAGTCTACATTTGACTGATTGATTAATGCTTCGATTGAGATGGTTTTTTTTTGTGATATAATTAATATGTATAATTGGGACGGTTTTCTTACTGCTTAAAACAGCTCTAGTTTTTGAACTCAAAAGTTGATGTATGAAGCTGTAAGAAAATCGTCCCAAATGAAGCCTAAGTTTGAGCTTTAGCTATGTTCTATCATTTGAGCCTATTCAAGGAGAAATTATTATGTGTGGAGACTAGACGCAAAATGTCGTTCGGAGATCAACTAGAATTGACTACGCCAGTAGTACCAAGCTACAGTACCGAGCAAAGGGGTGACATAGCGCATTCTGGTTGATTTACGAATAACGTTCAACATTCGCACAGAATAATTAATCCTATTCGAGAGCTAGTTCATTTATCACTAGAAGTTGAATGGACATGTTTTGCTTATATAGTTATGTTATAAAACGGATAAGACAAATTTCATCCGGCAGATCACATAAATAATGCCATGAATGAGCTAGGAATCCATGAGAGAGAAAAAAATTACACTTAAGAACCTTCCTCGTGTCAGCCAATTCCCAACCAAGTAAAAAACCTCCAGCTTAAGATACGAAACCAAATAAGCTTTCCAAAAAATTTCCTCGTGTATAACAAACCCAGCTGCGTCCCAACCAGCCAGCCAATCAACCTTATAAAGTATAATAATTTTCGTCGCATAGATGCAATAAGGCTTCCAGAAAGAACAAAGCCGGATGCAGTCAAATATAAGATGTCCAGACAGAGAAACGAACCAACAAAAAGTTCCCAGAAATATCCCAAAGGTGTTGCGACGTACAGATTATCCACAAAATTAATCAAATGACCATGGTAATAAGCATCAATAGCACAGTTGCATCTTTTGTATTAAAAGGTATCCGTTTTTTCATTTGTTCAACTTCAGGTATATAGCTCTTGAGATTTTCTTATAAAGAGTAGTGACACAAACATCATTACCTTTAAACTTCTTGGTATTACGCTCATTCCAGATAAAGTATATAGCAGCATGAAGAATAAGAAGATTAGCATTCTTAGTTTCACGGTTGATGTTCAACCCATCAATAAAGTGAAGAGCTTGGGCAATGTTTGGTCTCAAATAAAAGTTCTTAAAATGTGGAATAAGCATAGTAATGAGTTGAAAAGAGTAATCACATTCAAACAGTAAGTGAGAGCAATTTTCCAAAAAACCAAGGCAGAGAGGGCAAGAAGTGTCCTCAATGAAAATATTTCTGTACCTCAAAGCTTCTACAGTTTTAAGACCTCCGTTAATAGCAATCCAGGTGCATGAAGAGTATCTAATTGAATATTTGTTGTGCCAAATTAATTGAAACCAGTCCACATCCGAATCTGAAAAGTGCTCATTGTAGAAGTCTTTAAAATATGCATTCTCATTGTTATCCCATGTAATATGATAATGGCAGTTATGGGCAATAAGAATAGCATATATAGTATCTTTAATACTATGACTCAGAGGAGGAGGAAGAGACCAAGAGCCATCAGAAATCCAGTTTCCTAGGTTACAGCCATAACCAAACGACAAGGATAAGTTTGTCCAGGAAATAAAGAGGAAAGGTTATCACTGAGAACCCAATGATCCCAATAGCAGTCGATAGGACTGTTAGGAGCAATTTGAAAACAAAAATTCCTCTTAATCATAATGGCACTAGAGCAGACACTTTTTCAGAAACCCGAACTAGAGGAATTGCAAGGTTTCCAAAGTGAGGTGTATCTAGTTTTCAGCCAACTAGATAGAGGGTTTTTATTGTTGTACATTCTAAGAATGGTGCGGTAGTTAAAAGCATATTTAAGAACATGTAATGAGGCAATACTCAGGCCTCCTTTAGAAAGAGGTTTAGTTGTGGAACTCCAAGATATTAAGTGCATTCGCTTAGAACTAGTGTCACCATGATATAAAAACTTGGAACTAACTTTGGCAATAGCTTTCAAAACCGTTTTTGGGATAATAGAACCACGGATCCAATAGGCTACCAGATTAGAAATAGTATACTTGATGTATTGTAATCTACCTGCAAAAGAGAGAAGCTTTGCTTTCCAATCGGATAGCAAGTTAGTAACTTTTTCAATCAATGGGGAGAAGTCTGAGATCTTCGATCTACCTAAGGAAATAGGTATACCCAAGTAAGAGATTTTGGTGGAGCAATTATGAATGTGAAGTGCTTGAGAAATGGAAGGGGAGATGTTGGCAAGAGAAGATATGAGAAGGGTACTCTTATGCAGGTTTAGGTGAAGGCCGGCAAGGTTGGAGAAGAGCTCCAAATTCTTAATATTAGCCTTCCCAAAAACCAAAAGATCGTCAGCATACGTAAGGTGGGTAAGTTGAAAATTTTCCAACTTAAGGCCTTCAAAACAGTCTTGTTGCGAGGAGTCATCAATAAGACAAGAGAGGGCATCCATAATAATGCAGAAAAGGTAGGGGCTAAGGGGGCACCCTTGCCTAAGCCCAGAAGAGGAACTAAAAAAACCATGCAGGCCCCCTTCAATGCAAATAGAGAAGTGAGTATTTGGTGGCAACTTCTTGCTGGATGACCGGAGATTGGCCGTTTTTAGTTTTGCTGGGCAATCACTTTACCACCAAGAACATTTGGCAGGCTTTATTGACCCGGTCGAGGCTCATTTTTGGCAGGTTTTTGGGTCGTGGACGATGATGAAGCCTGCTCTCTCCTTTTGGATGGTCTACGGGCAACCAAAGGAGGATTGCTTTTTATCTATAATCGTATCACTTACTCTGAGTCCCGACCAGACAGATTATTCTGTCTATTTTTTGGTTCTTTTCTATTACATGTAACTTATTTAGTTTGTCTTTCTTTCTTAGCTGTTGTTTTTTCTGGCTAAGTTTTTTGCTCAATTTTGTAATTAATAGAATGGGCTTTGCCCTAATTTTACAAAAAAAAAAAAATTACTCCCATCGTTTGATCCAAATCCGATCAGATATTACATGCGTAAATCTGCCGACCCCAACAATGTTCGGCACATTCAAACATTCGCCTATATAACTCCACCGTCCCAATGTCCTCCCGGGTATCCGTGAGACTGAAAGTCCGTCACCGCAAGCTATTTCTTTGAGTGTAGTGAAAGGGAGAACTATGTCGCTAGTGGATTACGCCTCGTCTTCTGAGGACGAGGAGGTTGAAGAAGACGAAGAGCCGCAACACTACAATCAAGATACAAGAGATGAACGGCGGGCGGAGAAGGAAAGACCAGACGAATCGGCTGCTGCTGCGACTATTCCCCTACAGTTTCCTCAATGCCAACAGAAATCGTAACAATATTGTTTCTTTATTTAATTTTTATGGAATGCGTCGGATCAGTGGGAGTTGGGCTTGCTTTTTCCATCGTATAAATTAGGGTTTGTGCTGGACCGAAATCGTATTTCAGCAAAACTTGATAGCTTTGTTTTTTTTTTACTCAAAA
Organism: Dendrobium nobile; assembly: GCA_022539455.1. NCBI lineage: Eukaryota > Viridiplantae > Streptophyta > Magnoliopsida > Asparagales > Orchidaceae > Dendrobium > Dendrobium nobile. The sequence goes on from CM039718.1 coordinate 54,509,841, forward strand.
AAGGTGGTAATTTGTGACATTCATGTGACTGCTTGCTTGACCTTGCATGGCAGCACTGGGTTTTGGGGTTTAAGATTCTGGAATTTAAAGATAATAATAATCTTGATGGATTAATATGGCATATGTCAATTACTGTTTGTTATGCATGAGTTTAATTTTTGGATATGAGGAGGGATGAAATTAACTCTATTTGTATCAGTATCAAGGTGGATTAGCCAAGTTAGATTAGCCAATTTGGATTAGCTGACACAGCTAATCAAACAGGAAAAAAAAACTTTTATAGATTAGACATCAATTAATAGCTAATCCTTAGTTGATGTAGAACCTAAAAATCCCTGTTTGGCCTCTTATGTTTGAATAGGAAACAAACTTAAGTTATGAATGGGTCTTTCTTTATTTGAGATCTCAGATCTTTGCAGCTGAAGGTTATAATATTCTAGTTGGAAGTTGCTTTATTGAGAATATTTAGTCCCATGATAAATTTACTGTTAACTTTTGCTGAATTGGAATTTTTCTCTAAGGGACTGAAGTGGTTAAGTCGTGTAGTAAGCTAGGATTCCTTGTATTGAAGTGCTATTCATTTCATATTTGGTTTATGGCACCCTTGAATTCAGAATCCTATAAAAGATTGAGGCTACAAGGAGATTGCATAATGCAGATTGCTCATTTTATGCTGGCAATGCAAAATGCTAGTACTTCCCTAATAGGTGAAGTTAGTTTTGTTTGTTTGTATCTTGGGTTGATGGTTCATCTTCAATTGCAAAATGCAAAACTATTTAATTCTTGAATTAACTATCTATGAATGGTCACACCAACTAACATAGTTTACAATTTTATGAAATCACATCATGGTTTACATTTTTAATATAGGGATTTTTACATACATAACACCTAAAACTATTGAAAATACATATTTAACATCTAAACTTCTATATTTACTAATATACCACCTAAAATCCCATTTTCCTTTTATTCTACCACTCCATTGAAGTGATGAGATACTTGTATTCACTGTGAAAGGATGCCATTGACGGGGAAGATATTCATTGATAGTTATTTTTGACGGAAGGTTTAAACAGAATGTTAGAATTTTTTAAAAGAGAAGTTTTAGGTGGTATATTAGTGAATATAGAAATTTCGGTGTTAAATATGTATTTTCAATAATTTTAGATGTTATGTATGTAAAAATCTCTTTAATATAATGTGACACTAGTAGCATTACTCTTTGTGAGATAAGGCCATTTATAATGAAGTTTATACTGTAGTTGTTTTAGACAAAAATAGAAACCTTATGCTAAATGGCTAGACTTTTTCTATTTCAAGAAAGCTGTAATATTTGTTTGCAACATATTTCCTTTCCGATTGGTTAATCTCATATGTTTTCAGGAGCTCTTCACATTCAACATACCGTCATCCAGATGTTGTCGTTCCTTCTAATGCACTATCAATGGAAAAACTTCCTGACGCATCTATTCTTCTTTCATCACCATCATTTTCACCACAACAATACGCTGGCACTGACCACTCTTCTCGCATAGCTTCTACTATTGCAGAAATAGCATCAAGGAAGAGGGAGCCAAATGGATCAGGTTTCATTCACCCACCTCTTAAGCACCCAAGAGGAAACCTACCCCATTCAAGAAATATCCCTGATACTGTCAGTGGTACTTTGATCCCCCCACAGCTCAAGGGAAGGTAAGCTTCTTTACACCCATTGGTCTAGTAAAATTTATTTATTTCATTTCTTTGTTGTAAAGGAGGCTTATACAGCTCAAGGGAAGGCAAGTTTCTTTACACCCATTAGTCTACTAAAATTCATTTATTTCATTTCTTTGTTGTAAAGGAGGCTTATATCTAGCGTGAAATTGTCTTTTGATTTCTTATGAAACAATAGTCTATCTTCATTTTCTTACTTTCCTGTCATTATGTTGCTGGAACTTCTGGCAACTAGAGAAACACACAATAAAAAAAGGTATAAAAAAAGGGGCATATTAAATTTGAATGTTATAAGTTGTCAAATAAGAAGGTGGTCCCTACTAATAAGAAGGGAGAATAACCAAAATATTCGGTGAAGTTGATGTTGTGGAAGATTATAGTGATGGAGAACTCCTAGTTGCTTATGATGGTGACTCCAAACTTTATGAGGATCGGATTCTTGATTCGAGTTGCATGCTTGTTGTGTCCTCATAGGTACTAGTTTTCAACATATGAAATTGTGACTATAAGTGATGTGTTGGTGGGAACAATGCATCTTCTAAGGTAGTTAGTAATGGTACACTCAAAATCAAGATGTTTGTTGGAGTTGTCAGAGCACTAGGCGATGGGCGACACATCTCAATTTTGAAGAGGAATCTTATCTCATTGAGTACTTTTGATTCAAAAGGGTACAAAATTACAAATAAAATAGTGAAGGTGGAGTCGGATGATTAACAAAGGTGCTTTTGGTATGATGAAAGATTAGAAAATGTGTGACAACTTATATGTTTTGTCGGGTTGTATGGTTACAGGTGATACAACTTTTGTCAGGTTGTATGGTTACAATTGATACAACTTTAATGATGTTGCTTGACTTTGGCATGTGCTTCCTGGGCTGAATTGAGTAGAAGAACACTTCTTGATGGACATGATATTATTAAATTGAAGTTATGTGAGCACTGCATTTTTGGGAAGCTAAAGAGAGTCAGATTCACAAAGGGCATTTACGGTACAAAGGGAACACTCAATTATATACACAATGATCTTTTGGGACTATCTTGGGGGCCTTCCATGGGAGGTGCTAGTTACTTGCTAACTATCTCCAGAAATGTTTGGGTGTTATTCTTGAAGCAAATGAGTGATGCGTTGCCCACATGATTGAGTAGCAAAAATGGAAGCAAGTTAAACGTATCAGCACTGATAATGACTTGGAGTTTTGTTTTAATGAGTTCAATACTCTATGTAAATAAGTAGGGATTGTGAGATACTTAACAGTTTGTCGTACTCCGCAGCAGAATTGGTCTAGTAGAAAGAATGAACAGAACTTAGATGGAGAAAGTGCACTATATGCTTTTTAATTCTCGTTTACCTATGTCTTTTAAGGCTGAAGCAGTTTCTATATTGTTTCTTTGTTAATCACTCTTTTTCAACTGTTATTAATAAAAAGTCTCCATAGGAGGAATAGTTTGATACTCATGCAAAGTACACTAGTTTGAAGATATTTGGATGTCCTGCTTGGATCTATCAAAATCTTGGCTATAAGTTTCAGGTCAAATGATCAAGATTTGGTGTCTAGAGAACATAAAAGTCATAATTAATAGAGATTATGTTTGATGAAGTCGCCATGCTTCATGATTTACCTCTTAAAAATTCTTGTGAGGCAAATCAACATAAATCAAGCACTTAGGTGGAGTTTAATCTACCCCAAGGTTTAAATCTTAGTCTAGCTTAGAGGTACAGTGTGGTGTTGCTTGCTCACTAGCACCACCACAACCACCACCACAGCATTTGCATTGCAAAAGGAAAGCCTAGAAGAAATATTAGAGCTCCCCAAAGGTATGGAGAAGCAGATTTGTTTTTGTATGTCTTGAATATGGCTGAAGGTATTGATTCTAGTGAATAGCCTTCTACTTATTTCGAGACAATTAGTTCTAATAATTCTGGGTGATTGCCTGATAGGAGGAGATAGAATTGCTTCATAAGAATGGCTCATGGGATTTAGTGAGACTACCTTAAGGGTAAGAAAGCTGTTTGTTGTAAATGGGTGTTCAGAAAGAAAGAACTCCAGGAGATGAAAAACTTAGGTTCGAGGAGTAGACTTCATGGATGTTTTTGCTCTAATTATAAAGTGTAGTTCAATTTGAACTTTGCTTGGTATCGTGGCAGTGCATGATTTTGAACTTGAATAGTTGGATGTGAAGACAACATTCTTCCATGGAGAACTTTAGGAAGCTATCTACATGCATCATAGAGGTATTAATAGCCTCTAGAAAGGAAGACTATGTTTGCTTGCTTAAAAAGTCTCTTTATGGCCTAAAATAATCTTCGGTCAATGATACAAGAGATTTTACTCTTTTGGGAGTACTCATGATTTATGTTCTAAAATAAAAGGGGTGATGATAGATCATTTGTATACCCACTCCTATCCTATATGTTGTTGATATGTTATTAGGAACCAAGAATAAGAGTTACATAAGAAGGCTCAAAGCTTAGCTTAGTAAGGAGTTTGAGATGAAAGATTTAGTAGCAAGAAGAAAGATAGTTGGCATGGAGATTCAGAAAGATAGAAAAGCGGGTATATTGTGTATAAATCAGAAAAGATACATTGAAAAACTTATTTGTAGGTTTAATATGCAAAATGTCAAACCTGTTAGTACATGTCACATATTCCATAGTCTAGTAAACTGGCATCTCTAAAACAATATATAAAAAATAAAAAAATAGTACACTGGGATCTCTCATGTTATTGTTCATGCATAGATTTGTCATACGCAATTACTGTAGTAAATAGATACATGACAAATCCTAGTAAGGAACATTGGAAAGAAGTTCAATGAATTCTAAGGTACTTGTGAGGCATTTGTTAGACCGGTCCAGCCGGTCCGACGGAACCGGCTTACACCAATTGGGAACTCTTCCATCTCGAGGAAGAGACGACGTTTCAGCCAGCTCAAGGGGGCTGAATAGGAAGGATTTTGAAGGGAGTTTAGGAGGGAAATTGAATGTAGGGACTGTTTAGGGATTTCATTTTGATTTGTATGCATTAAATAGTTTGTTTTCCTAGGGTTGGGGCATCTTGAATTTGGCTGAAATTTGAGATCTCTTAGATTTAGGTTTTCTTTGGACACTAGCGGCGTCTAGAGATTTGGGAGGGATTGATCCTCCTCTCGAATAGAGGATCAATTGTATCTTGCTGTTTTTCTTCTTCTACTAGTGAATTTTAAGCGTTTTCTTCTTGATTTTCCCACCAGTTTGGCAAAAACTGCTGTTTACAGCAGGATTTCTGGCAAAAACTGCTGTTGACAGCAAAGTTTCAGTGAAATTCTGTTATGTTATCCACTATTTCGGGATGTTTCCTATCAAATTGGTATCGACGCTTGTTTACAGGTTGGGAGAACTAGATATGGATTAATTGGTTAGGTTGATTCTGATTTTGTTAGAAACCTTGATAAAGAAGATATCTTACATGGTATGTTTTCACCATTAGTTTTTGTGCTATTGGTTGGGGAGCTACTTTACAAACTATTAACAGAATTTTCTGCCACTGAGGCCAAGTTCATGGCTATTGCTGAGGTTTGTAAGGAAGTTATCTGGTTGAAGGGCGAACTCAATAAAAACTTGCAAATTACCATATTTTTGTGTGATTGTCAAAGTGTTATTTTTCTCACCAATGATCAGATGTTTCCTGACAGAACAAACATATTGATCTTTGGTACCATTTTTTGCGTGATATCATAGCTTATGGTAATATTGTTGTGAGTAAAGTCAACAACCATGATAATCCTGCTTATATGATGACGAAGTGACTCCCTATTGTGAAGTTCGAGCATTGCTTAGACTTTGCATTTGTTTTTGATCTTGTAAATTTTATGGAATGATCGGAGTTTTATTTCGTTCTGTTTTTTGGAATTTGCGTTAAGGCGGAGATTGTTAAGAGTTTTTGACCCAATATCTGTTGAGCTTGGGCCAAAAGCTCACGACGCGGCTTACATTATGAGAAAATATTTTGAGGGATTTGTAGTGGAAGTGGAGTGATTGGGTTGGTTTTTCTTACACATATATCTACCTATAAATTAGGAATAAGCAATATTATGTGAGCCACCACTTTTCACTATACTTACTTTTTCTTCAATATAGTGAATTCTAATTAGGAATAGTCCGTTTAGACCCGGGTCAACTCGGGTTCGATTCGAACCCGGCCCGTTTACCCGTTTTGACACCTCTAATTTTTAACATAGATATGTGTTTTACTTGATTTTTATTTTGTGATATATTCATTATTCTTATTGTTACAGTGCATCATGTATTGCATGTTTTGAGAATTACATATTGACATTATAAAGTCTCGGGGCATCAGAGAGTTATGGCTCATTTGGTTGCAAAGTTAGGATGATTCCTGGGGTGATGTGGAACAGCCTTAAAATTTGACTTTACAAAATGGTTGTAGGCTTAAGCATCATTAAGTATTTTTAGGAGAGATGGTATAAAGAAATGTAGGCTTTACTCTTTAGATATTTACTCTGTATAATCTGTATATCATTTTATGTAATATGTGCATGCATTTGTAACTTGCTGGTATTAATTAAGCATGATTATAGCCTTGTTGGGAACTATTTGTGAGCAGGCTTGGGAGAAATTATTCAGTGCGGACACCGAACGGTCCGGAGGCCAATTAGAACATGTCATATCACGAAGTACTCAACGGTACCCAGCACCGGTACCGAGTAGAAAAAATGACGTGGCGTGTTATGATTGGCCTCCGGACGGTGTCCGGATAGAATAATTTATCCAGGCATGAACACAGATGTTCTAATTTTCTTTTGATTTATTTCAATATATTTTCTACCGCATTAAAAAACTTCGCCTTGTCATATGGTAGGAGCAATGTTGTCACTGAAGATATAAGGAAGTTGTTTGTGAATCGACACAGAGAACCTTCTGGATAGTTAATACACATCTACATGCAGTTTTCATGCTTTTGAAGAGTTCATTTGGAAAATCTTCTATGCAGTTTTCAGAACTGAAGACTCTGCTTGATTATTTCCTATGGTGATTAGCTTTATATATTTCTTTCCCTTTCATGTATATATGGCCATTAAAATAAAATACTTTGGTAACTTCTGGTAAGGAGCTGTTTGTTTCCAGAATTGTTAGAGTTCTTTTGATAATGGTTTAAGAACTGTAGATTATGTTGTATTTCTACTGTTTATGTTAATGATCATTTGGTAAAGCAGAATCTGATTGTCTTTGGTAAGGCTCATATAAGCATTAGTTTTGTTGAAGTTAAACTTTTTCTTGGGCAATGATGCTTCTAACCTATGACTAAGGGTTCGTTTGGGGCGGCTTTTTTATTGCTTTCTAAAACGGAGTTTTAGTACAAATTTTTTTATTTTTGTACTAAAATTCCGTTTTAGAAAGCAATAAAAAAGCTGTCCCAAACGAAGCCTTCGTTTGGGATGATTTTTTTATTGCTTCTTAAAATAAATTTTTAATAAAAAATTAAAATTTTTTAACTAAAATTTTGTTATAAGAAGTAATAAAAAAGTCATCTATTGCTTCGTTTAGGATTGTTTTCTTAATGTTTTATAAAGCAGCTTTTTAGTATAATTTTTTTTTTAATTTAAAATTTTTATACTAGAAAGCTGTTTTAAAAAATAATAAGAAAGATGTCCTAAACAAAATTTAAGATTTCATTTGGGATAGCTTTTGATTATTATTATTATTATTTTAAGAAATTTTTATATTAATAAGTTGTTATGGAAAATAATAAGAATGTTGTCCCAAACGAAGCATAAATGGTCTGATCTGGAATTAAGTTGGCTCTAACTTATGATCAGCTCAATACTAGTAGTTTAATTTTGTTCTAATCGAGCTCTTATTGGATTAATCACCTATATTTATTGAGCTGCTCATTTAATTTATTTTGAATTCATGTTGAGTAAAAATATAAATTTAATTTGATTTAAGTTTGATTTGAAAAAAAAATATATTGATTTTTTAATTATGAAAGACATTCAATTTTATAAATTTTAAATTTTCATTCATTCTAATTGATTGTCGCATTAAGTGGCTGCTTGGGAGGGTTGTGAAATTGTGGTGAGAAAAGTAAATTTTTTGGAGGCTTTTGTAAAAATCAACTTTGCAGTATAAATATTTTTTTAAAAATGCGGAACATAATAGCCAAATAGAATTTATAGTTGCGGTCTAAAATGTAAAGCAATTAAAGTTTTTTAAAATAGACCCTAAGGTTTCATTTGAGATCGTTTTTTTACTGTTTTTTAAAGTAATTTTTTAATATAACAAATTTTAATTTTTATGTCAAAAAATTGCTTTATGAAGCAATAAAAAAGTTTATCAAATAAGACCTAAGAAAACAAATTTATGTAAGATATTCTGATCAATTTTTTTTATTTTGATAAATTTTAATTTTTTAAATTTTATTTAAATGAGTATAATATTATATGTTACACTCATTTTAAAATAGATTTAAGAATTTTAAAAGTTTTCATTATCATTTTTGCTTAAAATTTTCTGTCATATTATTTATTTATTTATTAAATATAATATATTGAAATTAATAGTTTTATTTAAAGAAATAATTTCATTTAAAATAATGATTAGGATTATCTTTTTCTAAAGCATCTTTTAAAAAAAATTTTATACTAAAAAATTGCTTTAGAAAATAATAAGAAATTTGTCCCAAATAAAACCTTAATAATTTATCTCGCAATATTTTTCTATCATGAATGAATAATACTATTATGAAATATTTTTATGAGATATATTGTAAGCTTTATTATATTTTTTATAAATAAGAAATTATAATATAACATTAATGTAACAAAAACGCCAAACAATATTTTTTTTCAACAAATTTAATTATTTTAGTTTGTTAAAGTAAAGTAATAACTAATAACAAAAATTTAAAAAAATCTCAGCCGTCCATTATATGCAACTTATGACCTTTCAGCAACCATCTAATTTGCAACTTATACTACTATATTTACATACATATCATCATATACTATTCTATTTACTTATTTAACATATAAAACTTTAATATTATATTCATACAAATCATAATTCAGTTTCATATCAAATATGAGCAGTAGAAATGAAATATATGAGTGGTAGAAAAAGAATAATATATTTGATATTAAAATAATATAGAATATTATGTATATAATTGTTGCGTGCTAGAATATGCGCGGCGGTAGAGTTTGTAAATTTCCGTCCGAGCATTGTATGAATATTCAGCACACAAACAGGAAAGGAAATGAACACCAGGATTTTTACGTGTAAAACCCGAAAGAGAGAAAAAAACACGGGGCCACGCCCAGTTGAAGTAATTCCACTAATGTTTGTTTGAAGTACAAAGACTGATTCGCCCCACAAGTTAGGACGATCACATTACAATCAATTTCTTTTAAATTGAAACAAAGTTACAAAGTTCTGCAGAATTCCGGCGTCTCCCGAATATCCGGCAGAATTCCGGCGTATTCAAGCGGCGGAAAGAACTCCGGCGGTGGTCGAGGAGGAGCTGATTCTCCTCCTACTTTTCTTCTTCTCTTCTCTTCTTCTCTCTCTTGCTTGAGTTCCCCTCTTGTGAAAAAGGATGGCTCTATTTATAGTTTTTCTGGAGTGGCATAGCTCGTAAATAGGCGCAATATCAGGGTCAAATAGGGAGTGGTTGAATGGACGGCTGATATTGAATCCCTTGATTGTGCACCGTTCGTCAGACATTTGAAGGCCTTAGAAATGTTGGAATTCGATGATCTTGGGCTCGTTGGATTTTTCTCGCCGAGCCGTTCGATTCGACTATAAGTTCGTTAAAATCGGAGACCGTTTGGTAACTCAAATTGTGGTATGAGTTTTCCAACAGCACTTCGGGTGCTTGATTTGGGCTCAATTGGGCTCGGATCGAGTTGAATTTGGTGTCGTTGGGTTCGTATTTTCGAGATGCTCAGTTTGACTATAAGCTCGCTGAAATCGGAGTTCAGGTGCTTTCGTATTTAATTTTTGAAATTTTTGGGTTGATTTTTTCCTTGAGATTCATGCTCGATCAAGATAATTTCATGATGATGTATCAGTAATATTAAAATTTTAGATATTAAATATGAAAGTAGAATAATATGAGATGATATGCGGGTAAATTTCTCTTTTTTTTCAGACAAATCTATCGTAATATATTTGGGTATAATAATTTGCAGATACCGAACTCCTCACCGTGGATGAGCAGATCGTATGGTTTCTATAAATAGCCGTGTTGGCAATTAGATTTTCCTATCGTCTTCCATCTAAGGTTTGGGCTGCGCATCTAGGGTTTTCATTCAAATTCCCAAAACCCCCTTCTTCTACCTTTGCACACCTAAATGGCGATATCCTTCACAGATCTTCACACCGAAGCTGGTCTCAAGAGTCTTGATGAATTCCTGTCCGGGAAGACGTATATCTCCGGGTAAATTTTCCCTTTGTGAGCTTATTTCGACTTGTTGTAAGCCTGTTTTGATTCTCATGTCAGCCAGATTTATGAATTTCTTAGATTTATCGAGAAAGGCTCAATCTTTATCATTGAATTCTTTTAACCATGTAGTTTTTGGTGGAAAAAGATTAAAAATACACGTTTCTTACAAGTTTACACATATGTTTCTCACGATATGTTTCTTAGTTTTTTGTGGAAGATTCAATCTTTATCACGGAATTCTGTTAACATGAGAGATAGCAAAAAGATGAGATCAGAATTTTTAACCAGACTAAACAAGTTTTCTACTTTTTGATGTGGAAATAAACTTAAAAAGATTTTTTTTTTTTTTTAATCTTTGTGATCAGAGATCAGATAACTAAGGATGACATCAGAGTTTATGCTGCTGTAACAGGGAAGCCTGGGGCTGGCTTCCCAAATGCTGGCCGATGGTATGAAACTGTGTCATCTGCTTTGTCTGCAAGGTTTGTTCCTCTTTTCTTATCCATTGTTTTCTTTTGTTGCTATTACAGCCTGCTTTATATTCATTGATTTTGATTTGCGCAATTGTGATATTGTCACTATGATTATGATCCAGAATATGTAATCTGTTCCCTGCCTTTTATGTTGGGGTTCATTAGATAATTTAGATTGTTTGATTTTTGAATTGTCCTCTCTGGATATATTCTTCTCCTACTTATTTGGAATTAAGGCTTATTCTTGAGTTGGGGGTTTTCTTAAAGATGTAAAACATATATCTTTTATTCATTTACTTGTAATTTTGGTAATTTGCAGTTACAACATAGCAGAATTGAACTGATTACTCTGAAGATATTGGTTTCCAACTTCTTTGGAATTTAGGCTTATGATTATTTCAGGATTTTGTTTAAACAACAACAACAAGTCTTTATTCCACTATGTGGGATCGGCTACATGAATTCTTTTTCTCCATTGTGTCATGCTTAGAGTCAATTTCTCATCTAAATCTAATAAATAAAGGTCATTTCTAATATTTTCTAACCAAGTATTTTTTAGGTCTACCTCTACCTTTCTTAACATAAGTTAAATTTAATACATCTATTTTCTTAACCGGGTCATCGGAAGGCCGCCGTTTTATGTGACCAAACCATCTAAGGCGATTTTCTCTAGTCTTATCTTCCACTGGAGCAACTCCAACTATTTTATGTGTCCAAACCATCAGGATTTTGTTTACAAATGTAAAAAAAAATTATTTTTTCTTATACATGATATTTATTCCCGGCATAGTGCACGTATCATCTTGTTTATGGTTGCTTGGTATATTTCAGATTCCCTGGTGAGGCTGCTGGTGTAAAGATTGGAAGCCAAGCTGCGCCACCAGCTTCTTCTGATGTTTCTGCTACTGAACCAAAAAAGGTATTTGCTTAGTTCTCATGATTTTTATTTATTTATTTATTGGTATTGAGCTTGAATTTCTAATGTAATTTTTTTTATTTTTCTAATGAGTTGTCCAATGAGATAAATACTTTATTATAATCACTCGAACAAGTTTCCCTGCTATTCAGCTACTAGCAGGATAGAACTCAAGTAGGATTTAGTAATTCATATATGTCCAGATTTATTAATCTTTAAGGCATTAAAACCTGATAATTTTTTGGCATGACAACCTATGATGCACAGACACGGACACGGCGACACAGATACGACACGACACGGACACATGACATGTCAGTTATTGAAAATATAGGACACAGACACGGGTTGGACACGGTATTATAGTTTTTATATTTAAAAATAGTGTATAAAACTTAAATAAGTATAATTTTAAAAATAATTTGAAAATAATAAATAATTTAACTAGAATTTATGCTTATAATGATTAGTATTAGGATGTCGAGAGTCAGATGTCGATGTCGTTTATCAGTCACCGAGAGAGGAGATGAAAATACCTTCACTGCCAAAAAGAAATGGAAATGAGAATATTCGATGATTGGGTATTAAATGTGGATGTTGATTTGGTGTTGTGGATAGTAAATAAGAAGTTTAATTTAAATCCCGCCAAATACAAGAAATTATATTTAAAAAAATTCATAAAATATTTAAGAAACGCTTGTCGGACATGTGTGTCCAATTTGTATTTAATATTTTTTAATCGGACACATTTTCGGCGTGTCCGACATGTGTCGGAGAAGTGTCGGCCGAGTGTCGTGTCAGACACGGTTTCGGACACTGCACGCCTCTTTGAGGAGAAGTGTCGGTGCATCATAGATGGCAACTGATTCTTGTTAAAATTTGATAATTTTTTGGCTACTTGTTTCGGGATTTAGGATCTGTGAGAGTATGAAATGCTTAGATTTGTTAAATTTTGTGAATGGTGGGATTTAGCAAATCCTGAATTCAATTGAACCGATTGAAATGGAATATATCAAAACAATGGGATTTAGAATTCTCAGAGAACTGCTTAGCTGGATTTAAGAGCCCTTATTTTTCTAATGAGTTGCCCTGTGAGATGGAAACTTTATTGTAATTATTTTCAGCTTGTCTTTCAGTGGTTCAATTTGGCTCGTTAACGGGCTTGTAAGAGCTTATTGAGCCAAGAGCTCAAGTTTGAGCTTGACGTAGTCAGCTCATAGGTTCGTGAGCTGACTTGATTAATAATAAATATTATTTTTTTCTTGACGTTGCCTAATAAAAAAAAGAAAAAAAATTGCCTGTGAAGGGCTGCTTTTGCTAATTCTGTCCCATCATTTTTAAAATTTTGGAAAGTGAAAGATTGTTTTTTTTTAATAAAATAAAAATTTATTATTTCTTTCGATTTTTGACTTTCGTCAGTTCATTGTTTGCGTGAAAATATTTCCCCCAATTTGTTGTTCCCAAATTTTTTTAATAAATGAAAACCTCTTTTTCTTCTACTTCTAATACCTGGCACCTCCCAACTACTACCGTTCAATGCTTTTTCCAACAAGCAGCTCATAGAAAGTCACATAACTCCGGTGACTTCGCATTGTTGTTTTCTCCCTTCTCTGATTAGCCAAGCTCACGAGTTGAGCTTGAGCCCGTTGTAACTCCGGCGAGCCAGTTTGGATTTGGAATGAATAGAAAGAATGGCTATGAGAATGAGCTTTGCAAAATTCTGTATTTATAAGGAAACTCCAGAAGCAACTTCAATCCGCAAACATTGGAATGGTTGTCCCTTTCTTATATGAATTTTCTTGTATTTTCTAAACAGAAACATGGAAAGATTTTTGTTCTGGACCATTCAAGTTTTAATTTTCTTCCAAGATCATCTCTCTATTTAGCATCTTCATTTTATAAAATGGTTCTCCTCTTGTATCCATCCATATACATGAGATCATCCTAATCCCATGGTTGTATGTTGTAAATATCTCTCCTAGAATCTCCAGTCCTGATGTTTTAGGGAGAAAAAGGATCTCCAACTCGCCTAATAAGCCATCTTTATATGTTGTGTTTGTTCTTATTGTTTTCCTTTTCTCAAAATATCCTCCATTTGCAGGAAGCTCCTGCTGCAGCTGCTGAGGTTGAAGATGACGACGATGACGACTTAGATCTTTTTGGTGATGAAACAGAAGATGAGAAGAAAGCCGCGGCTGACCGAGAAGCATCTAAGGCCTCTACCAAAAAGAAAGAGAGTGAGTCATCCAAATCATGCTTCCATATTCCATCAATTTGTCATTTGACATATTTTATCCTCCCCAGGTGGGAAATCCTCAGTCCTATTGGATGTCAAGCCATGGGATGATGAAACTGATATGGTAAATCTGGAGAAGTCAGTTCGCAGTGTACAAATGGAAGGACTTCTCTGGGGTGCATGTATGCAAACATTTATTGTTTTACTAATGTAAAAATACTTAAAAATAATCATAATTATACTCTTTTTTCCTTATTTTATTGCAGCTAAGTTGGTTCCAGTTGGCTATGGGATAAAGAAGCTTCAGATCATGCTAACAATTGTTGATGATTTAGTCTCAGTTGATTCTCTTATTGAAGAACACCTTACTGTGGAGCCTTGCAATGAGTTCATCCAGAGCTGTGATATTGTGGCTTTCAACAAAATCTAAGATGTCTTGGAATTACTTTGTATGTTTTTGGGGTTTGAGTGATATTTATATGATATGTTCTTGAATATTCCAAGATGGATGTTTTGTGCTTGTTGTTAGTTTGGTCTTTTTCTTTTTGAAATGTTGAGGATTATTGTTCTAAATTTATGAGGCATGTTGTATTTTTCCAATACTCATTAAGCAATGATTTCACCTATTTTCCTGCTAATTTCTTATAGCTCAGCGCGATAGTTATAATGTAGGTTTGCTTGTGATTTTTTAATGAAATGTTTGGGAACTTCTAACCCGTGTTCGATTCTCCTCGAGCGATAACGTCTCTTAAGTTGGGCCTAATTAAGTGCAGGTCATGAAGTTTTTGAGATGGGTGTATCTTCTAGATCAGCCGAGGATTAATCATGCCGTCAAGTATTTTTTCGCGGGTGACAATAGGTGAATATCCTGTTCTAAAAAAAAAGTTTGGATATTATCATTAATCTTGGTCCTCTTCAAAGTAAGTGATTGATTCTAATAAACATAATAGAAAAATCACAAATAGAACAACATTTAAAATTCAAATTTTTTGCTTAATTTAATGAAAAGCAAGATTTTTAATTATAACAAATTGTTTAGTATAATGTGATGTTCATAATGTATGATTAGTTCTATCTCAAATAAATAAAATATTTTAATTAATTTCTATAACAATAGATTATACAATGCGACATATATCATACAATATAAAAATTAAAATATTTATAATTATTTTTGCTTCATATATGTGTTCAAATCACCACACATGCATACATCCTTACATGACTTAACTCAAAAAATAAAAAATAAATATATTAATATTAACACACCCTATTCTATTCAATCTTAAGCCCTGAATCTTAATTGAATTGTGCATAATATATCTGAAATATTAGTACACAAATAAATGTACATTACAAATACTAGTAGAAATAAAAAGACAATTAATAATATTTATTATCATCAAAATCATAAACTCAAAAGCCCAAGTTACAACAAAGCTCATGCTGAAAGTTGATCAAATCATTAGTAAAAATATAGCCGAAAGACTTCACCATAAGCAAATGAGAAAGATTAAATCCAATATTTAGTTGGTTAACTCCATAATGGCAGTAACAATATCACCATCAGCTGCTTTGAGAGCCTTAACAGCTTTGCTCCTGGAAACACCAGCCTGGGTCATCACCAGCTCAATGTCCTTTGGTTCAACGCCACCTTCATCCACCTCGTCGTCATCTTGGGCGACTGATGTGTCTGGCTTGCTGCTTATAACGTGACTCAGATCAGGGGCTCTGAACTGTTCTGCAGCCTGAGTTTGCAATTGAGAGCTCAGATCCTCGATCTTCGCTTCGCCGAAGATCACATATGTATCGGAATTCGGGCTCTTGAACACATCCGGCTTCGAGATGACGAAAAGTATCTACAGAGAGAGATGACTGTTTAAACCAGGAAAAATTATTACGTGCGGGTCCGGATTCGTCCGGAGACCAATAAAATGGGTCATATCGCCCCAAAAAATTACCGCGCTCGGTACCGAGTGCGGAACCGGACGGTACTCCCGTCCGGTCCGGTGTCAACGCAGAAAAATCGCTCTTAAACCAGAGGGTGATAATACATACAATGATGGTATTGATGGAAGATTTTCAAGAGAGGGGAGAGCTTACATTCTTGCTCTTCTTCACTGTGACACGGCTAATACCAGGGATGGGTTTCATCCCAAGCTTTAGCATGGCCTTTCTACTCTTTTTTTCACTTCTGCTTTGCTTAGACCTGACACTTGCGTCACCTGCCTGACCTGTATTTATTGTCACAAAATGATGAGATTTAGGTTTTCTTTGAGACGGTATTAAATTAAATTTTTAGTATAAAAATTTTAATTTTTGTACTGCAAAACTGCTTTAAGAAGCAGTAAGAAACAGTCTCAAACAAAACCTTAGAGGCAATAGCGCCGTGCCAAGACCGATTTGAAGCTTCAATTTACTCTATATTTTCCGCATTATAAAAACATGTTTGATGATAACATTTTACCATTTGGTTTAGTATCACCCATTTTTATGTGTTCTAAACTAAGATATTAACCAATTTGCCGATTAGATGGATGAAATTAGGTTCCAAAAATCACAAGACTAGAACAATGTTACATTATTGTAGCTCATATAGCACAAAAAAACAAAAACAACAAAAAAAAAACCATGACACAGATTTTACTATTTGATTACCAGGTGATATCTACTTGGGTTCAAGCAATTTGATGCTAATTTGTAATAGAAGATTTAGGTTTTGTTTGGGACGGCTTTCTTACTGCTTCTTAAAGCAGCTTTTACTAACAAGTTACTTTGTCCTAAAAAGCTGTTTTAATTTTTGTACTAAAAGTTATTTTAAGAAGCAAAAAGAAAGCCATCCTAAACAAAACTTTAACCTCTTGACACAATGCAAGCATGAGTCTATCTAAAAAAGACTGATTCAGAGATGATTCGGGCCAATCTAATTTTAAGAAAATCCAAAATCTTAATTAAAATTAATAATATATACATACGTTTTCATTTGCATGCATTTGTAATAGATTATACTATTCGTGTGAATGCATGCATTAAATGTTTGTGTGTTTTTTAATCTTTAATAACCTAAGAAAAATTATACTGAGTGAATTTCTGATTTGAACTAAGAAGATCAACCACGACACATAATTGAGATACTTTTAATATATCACTAAATTATACAAAAATTCCTAATATATCCCGACCGTTAGATCAAGGATAGCAAGTTTTGCACTGTCATTATCATCACACAATGATGGATAGGTGAATAATGATAGCATTATTTCCCTCTCCTAATATATCCCAACCGTTTGATCAAGGATAGCAAGATTTGCACTGTCATTATCCATGGAGGTTGCAGAATTTTTAATTTGGACATAGAGTTCATGCAAAAGAAAATGACGACTTGGTTTTCTTCTCAGTTTTTATAAATTGCATATTCCGCAGCCGTGATGAGAATAAATAATAACAAAACCCAGTGGCAAAACTCCCCAACTTTGGAAATAAACCGGGAATCCACATTAAAATTCAAATGCAAAGACATACAGCTTAAAACTACAAAAGATCAACTAGTTTGGTTTGTCAAGAATACTGTGCGCCTGTCACTGAGATGCTTCAAAAAGTTCAAGAACATGCTAAAACGCAAATTCAAAGAAGAACAAATAGTTTAGAAAAAAGAATTGTTGTTTACCTTCTATATCATCATCATCTTTTTCATCCTCATCCTCATCATCCTCATCATCATCATCCTCAACAACAGGCTCATCTGGCTATGGAGGATGGTATGAAGAAAATTTCATTGAAAAGTTATTTTATAAAAAATTCAACAAGCAAAATTAAAATGAGCAAATAGAAACTTGAAAGGATAGAAAACATGGAAGCATGCAACATTACCAAACAATTAAATATCAATTCAAGATTACCAAAATGCGAGTGAAAACTATTTAGCAAGTAGCAACTAATCCTGACTAAACTCCTATAACACAAATAACAACTAAATTAGAACATATTTGACGAAAAAAAATGCACTCAATTCCTAGTACCAAGATGAAAAGGCAAATTCAGTCTTAAATTCACTTATTAATGAATAACCCCTACAACATAAAAATTAAGAAACCTAACCCTGTCACCTGGGCTTTGATGGCATAAGCTCTCAGCAAACACCACATGTTGTTGCTGTTGTTGTGAGAATCAACTCATGCCAATTAATGCAAATATACAGTGGCTCCC
This sequence comes from Dendrobium nobile, assembly GCA_022539455.1. Taxonomy (NCBI): domain Eukaryota; kingdom Viridiplantae; phylum Streptophyta; class Magnoliopsida; order Asparagales; family Orchidaceae; genus Dendrobium; species Dendrobium nobile. The sequence goes on from CM039718.1 coordinate 54,527,831, forward strand.
GCATAAGATTATTCCTTAAGGAACTTGCAAAGTGGTGTGATGATGAAAATGATACCCAAGGAAATATCAGTCTTTTGCACAGTAAATCCTTTCTTCCAATGACAAAATCATTAAGAAATTTCGTCAACATTTAAGAAGGTTCAGCCACTTTGAATTTAGTGCAAATATTAGTTCTTCTACAAATTTGTATAAACTAAGCATACATAAATACTTAGAAACAAATAAATTTTAAGAATCTTACAAAAAAAAATTACAAAATCCCTCTCATAAGCTTTTTTGTTTGGTTTAAGAAGAGCCAGTAAACTGACTGAAATGAATTATACTATTAAGATTAAAGAAATTTAAGAAAATTAAATCACAAATAATCCAATCCCTGTTAAATGTGCAAAAAATTTTATTTTATGATAAAAAGGAATAGAGTTCTTCAAAACTACAGGCAGCCAGGTAGGGCAAATAAACCAAAAATTAGCGATTACTGGAAACTGAATTATCAAAAAATTGCTATTGTTGGTCCCTATCACAGATGAAAAATGTCGAGGATAGATGTTAAACTATGATTCACTGACACTTCATAACATCAAATATTACGTATCTGATAAATATAAGACATGACACACAATTAAGAAATGTTGATGCGCTGTTAACGTCTAGTATTACAAAAGTAATAAAAAAATCAAGGGCATGTGTGTCAGACACGGGTCTCAAAGGTTTAATGAAATAGCGATGATAGAATGGAGAAATTGTGGAGGGTCAAAGACTGATAAGAGGCTTTCATTTTTGAAAAAAGGCCTAAAATATGCTTTTAACAATTAATTTTATTTAAATACTTTTTCTACCTATTAATTTTTTTGTATATTTTATAGAAGAACAATATTAAATGATATAGAAATTTAATTATATGCAATTCATATTTGTTTAATTTGTACAATTTAAATACCATTTATAGGTTTTTTTAAATGTATATTATTGGCACTTCCCATGTTTGTATCATATATTGTCTGCATCCCCATATCAATATCAGAGCTTTATAGATGTTAAGTTGGCATACGAATTGAAAATTTAAAACAATTTTTTTAAAAAATCTAAAAGCTGACCCCAAAAAAGTAGATTTAAGCTAATAATATTGATGATGATGATGAAACTAATTGAATCAAACAAACTGAAGAGAAAAATTATATCAATTTTAGGGTTTAAACAATTTAATAAGTACCTAATACTATGAATTTCAAAAAGAAGCCACTCAATGGTTGGTAGGATATCATGACAACATCATCACCATGGCATTTTGCAAATAAAGTCAACCATAATGCAACATAGACAAGCTTAAAGTTGGTTCTTGAAAGCAAAAATCGCACAAATACCTTACCTGCTATTTTACTATATTTCCAGATCAGTTTCTCCTCGTAACATCAAGGTTCTATTAGAAATGTACTACGATCTTATGAGATTCTGCAGTTGTTAACCCATAAAAAAGCCATTTTTGCTATCTCAGAAGATGTCAGTTGTCTGGTCTGCTAAAATATATAAATACATTTATAAATGATTATTATATCCTAAGTAAGCGAGATCTAACCTCTAGATGCACTCCAAATTGACAGACATACGGAGATATTCAGACATCTAAATAATTCACTTTAATCCTGAAAATATGGCTATCTTTAAATAAAATAACAATAAACCAAACACAATCTTTGGCGTGCAAACCGAATCAAACAGACCCTAAAAGAATTCATCTTTACATCGAAGGGAAACGCTTCAATACGAGTCTAAAACAGAACCTGGGCTCCAGTGAGCGTTCAACATAACAGAAAACAAATCAAGAAAGAAACATGATGACCAGTGAACACATTTGTGTTTCGGAAGGATTCATTAAATGAAACAGAAGGCTTACGTTGATCTTTTGCTGCTCGAGAAGAGCCGCAAGGAGCTCTTCTTGTGTCTGGGCACTCATGGCGACAAAAGAAAACCCTAGTTCCGATGGAGATGATAGGCTTGTCAAAAATAAGAGATTAGTTGGTTTATATTAGGCTGTCAGTTTATTCCTCATTTCTTAATATTGACCCCAAGGTCTTTGTAAAATTGCAAAGAACTTTTCTTTATTGCATATCTACCCCAAACTAAAATCTAGATGGGCCAAGGCGCCCGACTCATTAGATAGGGGTGTCAATATTTGACACAACCGCACACGCCCCTAGCCTCACGGAATATCACGCCTGCACTCGGACCATCGAACGACACTCGCGCTCGACCAATCGACCTCATCAGCTAGGGCTAGACACATCCTGCATTATCGCACTGGTGCACTCGCTGACTCCCGCACTCACAGACTCGTGCTCGACAAAATCGCAAGCCCACAGTCGTGTTCAAGCAGTCAACCTCGACGTAACCTAAACCCTATTTCGGGTTCGAAGGTCAGGTCAGGTTGGGTCGGGTCCAGGTTTGAATTCGACCCGACCCATTGACTCGAATTGACACCCCTAACTAGACATCTAAGCAGGCCAAGTTCAGGTCACATCATAATATTTGGACCATGTCAACCACATCTAAGCTTATAAGTTGCGAGTAATTCAAGTTATAGGCCTCACTGCTCTAAGTTCATCTAAGGCTTTGTTTGGGCATTTTTTAGAGTATAAAAATTATTTTTAAACATTATTTTTTATTAATTATTTTTCTACATATTTTTCTAAACACTGAAGCTGTTTAAAAAAAAAAAAAAAAAAAAACCTCTTTCAAAAAGCCTTAAAAGAAGTTCATATCAACCTTAAAATTATATGGAACAATAATATTTTAGCTCCTAAGCCTAATAAGTAAACTATTTTTAATTAGAAATTTATGAACACTTGCATCATATTATTATTTGAATTTTAAATTTACTAACATCAGATTTATTAATGAACTATTTTTAATTCGTGAATCAAATTAAAGTGGAAGAATTTATACAAAATTTCCCATTCTCTGATTTGTAATAGAAAGCCATCAAATCCCTTAACAAAATAACCGGCCAAACTCTTCAACTAATTCAGATTCCATTTCCTCATTTTCCTCACCAACCTGTTTTATTCAATTTTTATACAATCAAAACTTTATTTAATAAACACAGATAACAGTTGAATCAATGATGATAATTTTTCTTTCTTATAAAAAAGAAACTAAGACTTCATTTGGGACGATTTTCTTACTACTTCTTAAAGCTGCTTTCTAATACAAAAATTAAAAATTTTGTATTAAAAAACTGCTTTAATAAGCAGTAAAAAACCGTCACAAACAAACCATAGTAAATTGCCAGCACTGAAACAATTAAAAAAGCAAAAGACCCACAAACCAAATATATGTTTGTTTTTCATTTTAAATCCAGCATTTATTACATGGAAGGAGATGTCACATACTGCCTAGTAACCCTAAACAGATCCCTTCCCTCAAAAGGACTACTCCACTCTAGTGAACCAGCTGGAGCAGAGTAATCACTTAAACCACTTAAACGGCTATTAACTTCCTGTAATTCTGGGAGATAAGCTCCACCTCCATTATTCATGAGAGGAGGACCTGTAGCATTTCCTCCCATGAACATCGTCGACCATGTGTCGGATACGATATCGATCTTCGTGGATGATTTTCTCGGTGCGGGATCTAGGCTCCAATCGATGGTTGTGTAGTCGGGATGTGGGGTGGAACCAAATGTGTTCCAGTCGTTTTGAGATGATGACTTGGAAGATCCGGGAGAACCCCAGCCAGTGTAAAGTCCAAGAGATGATGGTGTCGCTAATGGCGATGAGATGGTCCCCGATGCATTCCAGAGGCGGCCGGGCGGAGCTGACGCTGGCAACTCTGTCGGTACCGACGGCGTTGGCTGGAGATGATTTTGAGGGTAGAATTGCTGCATTGTAAAACCATTCCTTCCCATTCCACCATTTACGGAAGCTGGAGGTGACACGCTCATGCCAATAGTTGAAGGCGGCGGCGGCGACTTCTGCTTTGGTCGTTGCATAACAACAAAGGGTTCTTTCAAAACTCGTGTCGCCGCAAATCGAGCTTCGAGCTTTGCTGCAGGTCCTGAAACTTGTACTAGTGAAGCCAATGAAACAGGAGTGTTAGTTGTCGACCACCTTTTATCAACAGAAGTAGCCTGTGTTTTCGACCAATCAGTTGCCGCCGTCGTCGTCGTCGTCGTCGCCGGCTTGGGCAGTATCCTCTTGAGTGATGGCTGAGTGTTCTTGTTCACAGATTCCTGTGGTGAAGTTCCAGGAACCAGTTTTTTTGAGTTCTTAAAATCTCTTTCATCCAATCTGTGTTGTTGAGTGATTCCTTTCGTGGGATTTCTTATCAATATTGGGCTCTTTTGAGTTGTTGCCTCCTTATCATTTAGCTCCAAGGAACCAGCAAATTCATTTGGCTTGGGCATAAGTGCTGCAGAAACGGATACTTTCTGCAACTTCAAATTCTCCTCGGCCTTTAGCAAATCACCTTCACAAGCAACAATGGCCCTCTCAACATCCTGCCTTGAGCATTTCTGCTGAACCTCCATTTCTGCAATTCTTGCAAGCTCATCTTTAATATCAATCTTAATGCAGCTTTTGTCTGCTAAGTTAACTGAAACCTGCTGTTTGTTATCCTCTTCTTCCTCGAGCAACAACCACGCGACAGACTCCTCCATCCGACCTTCATTAGCTATGATGGCCATGGTTGCGCGATCAGCAGGGAATCCCATGGACACAAGCTGGTGAGAAAGAGCTTCGAGCTTCCGAGAAGTTAGGAATGAAATACAGCGCTCATGCAGCTCTTGAGCTCGCTTCTCCTTCTGTCGTTGGTGCTTCCTCTCATTCTTCTGGCGAATCTTGCACCGTTTGCCATCGTCGGAACCAGGAATAGTCTCTGGTTGAGGTGGAGAGCTGATTGGTTTATCCTTCTGGTCTTCTGATTCACCTGAACAGCTACCATTGTTAGACATGGAATCATATTCTGTTGTTGTACCTTGTGAACTCCCAGAATGATCATCTGGATCATCGACACTTCTAAACCGGCCATTGCTGTGAGGAGCTGAGAAAGAAGACGGTGAAATCTCAAGGGTGTGACAGTTTCTAACTGGATAGTAAGAGCTAGCAGGGGAACCATTACGACCATTTGAATGAGCATTTGAGGGTTTCATGGAAATCTTTGACTGTTCCTTGCCTTTCTTTGGAGAAGACTTGTCCTTGGACTTTGACTTCGAAGCTGGTGACATATCTGGACTTGGTTATAACACTATCCTGCATTTGTTGAGGAATAGTACAAATCCATAATTAAGTTCTAAAACCCAACAGCATAAATTAATTTTCAATAAAGGAATAGCTTGTTTTGATTAACGTGCGGAGATTTATGAGTGCAAGGGATTCCAGAAACAACTCCAAAAAGGTTTGTAGCTGGAGAAAATTCTAATAATTTGTGAAGGACTCTGCTCATAAAAAACAATCATTTGATATTAGTTCTATGCCCTTAAAACCAACAAATTACAAATGACAAGAACCAAAATCTATGGCTTACACTTAAATTAAAACGAACTGTCCCCAAACTTATCAAAATTGACAATGGTCCCAATACTAGAATCTATGTGCATCTAAAAGATTTAGAAGATTTCCAATAACATTAAAATAATAAAAAATACAAATTAAAAATAAATGCAAGTAACATAATTGGAACTTCAGTTCAATGCCGAACTCAACAAACAATTTCTTCCATCCCAAACAATAAAACATATGAGATGCTACCACTTACAGTCTGTCAGTATATTCTACAAAATATGATCCACAAGATAACAGGACATAGAAAAAAGTAAAAAAAGAACCATGCAAAAGGTTCCATTATCCTATTTCCTCCGATGTATTGATAAGGTTTGAAAAATCACAATAATCAAATGAAGCACAAAATTTAAAAAGGCTCAAAAGGAATCCAAAAGTAGGGGTGTCAAATTGGGTATCTATGTTGGGTTCGGGTTGAACCCAAAATTGACCAAGGTTCAATTCAGTTGACCCAAACCCAACCCGAATTGCCAAGCGGGTTAGATATCTGGACCTAAACCTGACCCGGGTTTAACTCAGGTTGACTTGACCCAACCCACTAACCGTGAAACCATGAGGTGCGAGCTGGCGAGCGAAAGGGCCATGAGGACAGAGGGCTTAGAGGCAAGTGTGCGAGGGTGAGTTGGTGAGGGTGCATGCAAGTGAGATTGGCGCAATCTTGGGCGCGGACGTGCAGGTGCGACTGCTAGCACATGTGCGGTCGTGGGAGCAAGGACGGGCACAAGGCCACAAATGCGGGGTGCGGGCGCAAGGGGATCATGACTCAAGTCAGGAGGATCGATTTAGGGTTGGCCATAACCCAAAACCAAACCAAATTTTCAATCAAGTGAGAATTTACAACCTGGTCCGTTTTCCAAATAGGTTGACCCGAATTCGGAATTTTTGGTCCGTGTTCGAGTTGGGTTTCCAAGTAGGGTCAAATATCGGCACTCCTATCCAAAAGAATTCAATCATTAACAAGACATTCATAAATTATAAACTTTAATCAGCCCGAGTTTCGTGCGGAATCAGACAAATAGGGCATGAATACTAAACAAACAATATTCCCCTTCCGATAAAAAAAAAAGAAATGACACAAATCCTCCATTTCAAATGATTAATTATAATAGCATGGGCAACAAAGATTAGATGTCATTCTACAACATTTGCATCTAGAACATGCCTTCTACATGCCCTAACTAATCCAACTAAGACCAAACCATCACTCCAAAAATGTAGCAAAAGAAGATCTTAAAACGAATTTGAAATGTATAAAACCTCATTGATTGAAAATTGAAATATCTACAATATACCACATCAGACAACATATGCCCAATTCACTAAATAAACCCCAACAAGTAAATTGGGTGTTCTAAATTCCCAATTATATGGTATATACCACCAACAACATGCAAGATGGAAAAAAACACATACACTAGTATGCAACTGTGCATTTATAAGGTTATCTGAACTGGCCGTTTCCAGACATTTAGATATTTCATCGCCGTTATCCCCACTCACATGCTGAAGATCAAAAGTACTAATAAATAAAATCAGACAACGTACGCAATGACAAGATGGCTAGGCACAAGCAAACCAAAAAATTATAATGAATTACAGGTAGAGCAGAGAAGTCTTAGGAAACCCGTAAAATAATCATTACCATGTAGTATGTAAGACTGTACTTCACCAATATCTTCTAACAATCAGGTAAGGCTATGAAAATTAAACCTAATATTCAGGAACAAATAATTATGAGTCACACCTTGAGATAAAACAAATGGGATTGTTTCTATGTAGAGGTCATATGTTTCAGGAACAAACAAACCGCTCCTAGGTTGAGAAGGTAGTGAGGCAACAAACAATAGTTGATTGGAACTATAATGTAGGGACATAAACAGATACCAAGCATATATCACACATAAAATAAACTTCAATAGTTGATTGGAACTATAATGTAGGGACATAAACAGATACCAAGCATATATCACACATAAAATAAACTTCAATAGTTGATTGGAACTATAATGTAGGGACATAAACAGATACCAAGCATATATCACACATACAAAAAACTTCACATATAGAAAATCATTTCCATATTACTTGACATTTAAAACATATCAGACCGGCAGTGTCAACCAAGTGACAAAGGCCCACACTTCCCGGTCCAGTAATGGAAAGTATTTTAAAATTTACAAAGAGAAAAAAAAAGGTTTATCTACCAACACTTCCAAATTGAAAGCCTAAGAATTAATCGACAGAAATTGTATGCACATAGCAGAATGAAAAAATATAATTGCCAATTAAGCATATACAATGCTTTTATACATAAACTAATCAAAACTCACATTTATAAAACATTTAATAATATATATATTTCATTTTGGCTGGATATTGACCCAATTAACCCAGAGGATAAAGTGACAATGAAGGATTAACATTCGCTTAGTCAAAATGAACATATTTCCAATGCTTCTATTTTACGGTACCATAGACATTTGCTTAACCATTCAGGCAGGAATTTGGAAAACATTAATAGCGCTTCCTAAAGAAGATGCACTCTTCCATTACGGGCTCATTTGGGTACCCATAAGTTCAACTAGCCCTTCCCACTAAGGGGATTTAAAAAAGCCAAATCTAACATATTTGCTCAGTAGTGCAAGAAATTGAAGCGTCCGTAATCTAGATAAATTATCCCAATTCAATTTACAATAGTATTTATAGGTGTGCGTGTAATCATTCATGTATGCTTCTTCAGTTGCGCATTTCATTGGAGTTCGAGGCCAGAGATCGCAGGTCAAAGTATCAAATTTTGTCAAGAAAATAAATAAGCCAACCCAGGATGTAAAGAAAAAATTGAATACAAAAACTCAACATCAAAGACACAAGAAATTAGGTTGTTTAGCAAGTTTGTTTCACATTCTAACCTATACCCGCAACCACATAATTATTTCACTAAAGTTCATCAAAATTTCCTCAAGAAACGGTTAAAAGATTAAAATGACCAAGAACCTGTTTGCTATTGTAATTAAAAATAAGCATTGGCCCTTTGCAGCATTACCATACTGGTTGATTTCCTGCACTGCACCAATCAAACTTTGTGTGCACCATTGTGAAGACTTTTCCTCATCACAAAGACTTCAATTGCATTGAAGAATCCATCCACTCTAGCAGCTGAATGTTATTTAACAACATAATAAAATTGATCCATCTGCTAGAACAAAGTCAACAGATTATCCCAATCCACGAGTGCTCCCATTGATTTCTTAGCACAACTCATACTCAACGGGCTTCCCTCTTAAGTAGCAACGCATATCTCAACTCAACTATTAATAGTACTCAGTACACTAACAAATAGCGCCTTGACATAACGACAAACATATCCAAATACCTCACGTATGTTCTCAAAAAATTCATTTTGGAATTTGGTTTCATCGCAAGGAGAAAAATTGCCATGGAGATGACACTTGTAACTTCATCATGCAATCAATGCATGCACCTGGATGAGAAGTATTTGAATGAACAAAAAAATAGGAATGAGTCTGTAACAGGGCTTTGAATATTGTTTATCAATGAAAAACAACAATTAATTTGAACCGCAACTGAATATGAAAGTAAAATGGACTCCGCATTTAATAATCTCCTACTTGAGACTGACTTTTTTGATACAATATCTCCTAGAAAAAAAAAATTAAACACAGCATCTCCGCCAGACTAATAATGTAGGTTAACTAGGAATTCACAAAACCTCATGTTCTCTATAATGACTGCCTTTTGTAGCATTTGCTAGTCAGGTCATAGGTTCCTTTAATTTTCTTCAATAATAAGATGTTCTGGTGTAGGACTAGCATGTGAAGACTTGCATTATGAAATTAAATATAAATTAAATTTAAAATCAGCAAGCTATTAATCATGGGGATGCTTAAAACAAGCTTCAAACAAGTAAGAAAGGCAATGCACAAATAGCAATTAACCACAACCAAAGTTCTGGAATTCAAGAAGGATAAATCAAATCAACAACTTAGCTAGCATTGGTTGGCAAAAAGATCCAAGATTTAATATAGATCAGTCACTACGAGAACCATGCACTCAATGATTTAAGAAGCTAGCTGATTTAAATTAACATGAAAGTAGTGATGTCACAAAGAATTGGACTTTAAAGATAGCTACTTAAATGAATGAAGTAAGAGTAGAAAGCCTTGGGTGTTTGCATCGCAGGGAAGCTTCCTTCAGATGTGGTGGGCGTTAGGGGAATGGGAGAGTGGGATTGGAAATTAGAAAATTTGTTTTGGAAAAGGGAAAAGATAAAGTTAATTTTGTAATTAATGGGTCAACTTCCTATTAATTAACTTGAAGAGTTCCAAGAGTGGACCAACCCCATAGGGAAAGGGAAGGGGTTATGGTATTTTCAATTCCCAACTACTTTTGAAAATGAAAATAAGGAGAGGCAATTAATGAGTCAACTTCCCATTAATTAACATGAAGAGTGGTCCAATTGGAATCCCAAAGGTCAAAGTTTCATATTTGGAAAATTTGGATTGGGAACTTGGATGGGGAGGTGGTGGTGGTGGGCTTGCTGTAGGTGGTGGAAGGGGAAGGGGGTTGACCGTTGGTTAGGGAGGAAGGAGGGAAAGGGGAAGAGATACAAGGGGGAAAAGAAGAGCTCACCTTAATGGGCTATTGGGCACTTCATTCGCCTTTCTCCTAAGGCTTCACCACTCCACCACACTCACTCTCACACTAGAGAAGAGAGCTAAAATCAAAAATCAGAATTCATTCAAAATAATCATCATCACCTTATTGGGGGGGGGATATATATATATATATATATATATATATATATATATATATATATATATATATATATATAGGCATCACCACATGACAATACAAAAGACACATGCCCTTGGGCTTACAACATATCATTAAAAAAAAGTTCGCAAACTAAATTAAACCAACATACAACACACATAACAACTAATAATATAAAGACTCAATCCTGGCCATCGATCTACGACCCCTTTTATGATAAACTTTCCAAATATTAATGTCCCCATCATGTTCTCTTTCAATAAACTTAAATAAAATTATATTTAAGTTGAAAATAATTTGTCTAGGAATGAAATGCTGCATTATCAATAAGTGCATAACCTTTTTCTATCACATTAAATGACTGTCATCTTATTATTTTGTTACTTTTCTAAGAAGTTCTTCAATCGAACTTTTGTTTTTCTGTCAGTATCACTAACACAAACATATTCAACTTCTGTGCTTGGCATCATTTTCTTTTGTATCGTGACATAAAACTAGTAGAGCTCAAGTTATAAATATAGCATGCGATGCTGGTTTAGCAATTTAGATCAGCACCTAAATCAGTATCGACAATGCCCTCAAGTTTCAGATCACCCTTCTTACATTCAGAAGATATATTTGCAATGCCTTTCAAATAACAGAAAACCAACTTCACATCCACACAATAAATCCTTCCAAGATTTGACATGCAATGGCTCATTATCATTGCACTATGTCAAATCTTAAGCATCGTAATGTATATTAATGAGCCAACTATTAAAATATATAGGCCTTTTGGCACATAACTTTTTCTAAAGAGTACAAAAACGACTGGGTAGATGAGTATTTACAGAATTTGTCTTCAGTATATTAAATCTACTTAAAGACATTCTAAATAAGATCAACCTCAGATAGCTTCAAAGCTCAAAGTACTAAACATTGTATCATAATCAATCCTCATCCCAAGAAATTTTTTTGCACCTCCAAAATCATTCCTTTTGAGCTCCTTTGACATGTAGTGCTTCAATTTGTTAATAGCTAATGATATTCTTCTCTGCAATCAACATGCCATCCACATATAAAAATAATATCAAATAACCTTTACCAACTCTATTAATATAGTAAAAATGATCCACATGACATTCTGTGAAGCTAATTTAGGCTTGGTTTGGTTAGGCTTCACGGCTACGTTACTTTATAAAAAGTTATTAAATGCTCGTTTGGCACATCGCGGCAGAAGGAAGTTAGAAAAATTTTTGCGGCCTGACGCTACTTTCCGCAACCTTTCCTGCCTCCCGCGGTCCGCTGCTTCCCCTGCTTCTAGTGGTTTTGAAGAGGAAAAAATGCCGTAAATGCCCTGCGAGACTGGTTCTTCCTCGTCGTCTGCGGAGCACCCTTATCCTCTTCTCCTTCCCTTCCTCTGTCATTCCCCTCGTGGCAGAATCAATCAAAACAAAAAGAGATAATGGCAAGAGCGATAGGACACGCCATAGCTGCCATTACTACCAAAATCTCCGGCAATGCACGGACGAGTGGTGACGCTGGGACCTCAGTCGCCGTTTGCATCATCGGAGAGAGGGGGCCGGCGACTTCAGCTCCGCCTCTTCTTGTGGGTAAGAGAGAGGGCCTTTCCGCATGCTTCACGACCGTAACGCTCTCGCTAGCCAGCCCATCTCTCGCCGCCATTCAAGAGGCGGACAACTACGACGACGAGCTGCTCGAGAAGGTGAAGATTGACCGAAAGAAGAGGCTTCAAAGGCATGCTTGCATTTTGTTTTCACTGGCTTGTTTTCATGAAATTCTTCTCTGACGTAAGAAGAGGCTTCACTGGATAATGACGGAAGAAGAGGCTTCCAGGCTTCACTGGCTCTTTTTCCATGTCTTGTTTTCATGAAATTCTTCTCGGACGTAAAAAGAACAAAAAATTCTTTTTCACTCAATTTTTTCTTCAACCAAACAAGTGAGGCAAAAAAATCTCAATTAACTTCTGTCAAGTCATTTTCATTTTCATTATCTTTTCTTTTTTTTTCACTCAATTTCCTAATATATAGAAGGGTATTAAGGTAATTTATTGTTATACAGCAACAGCACAGCAGCTCGGCAGTTATACTTTCCAAACAAAATTTATTGATTTTTGTACAGCAACTTTATAAATTAGTTTTCTGGACAACAACTTCACAACCTACTTTACGGACAACTGCAGCCGTCCCAAACGAAGCCTTAATGGATAAACCCACTAAATTTATGGTATCATTCCCAGATAAGAAGTTTACTTTAATTCAACTAGCAATACGACTTCTACTTAAAGAACTTCAAGAACCATAAGGTGCATTGCATCATGTAGATTCCCTTCAAATCACCATAAAGAAAATTTATCTTCACCCGCTCAAGATGCAAGTTAGTCTTTATACTTGACAACAAATTTATCTTCACATCTAATAGTATTTCATTGTAAGCAAGAGAAAAAAAAAATTCTTATGAAAGCAATCATCTTATTTTACTAAAACCCTTTTACCACTAGTCTAGCTTTAAAGTACTTCATTGTAAGCAAGAGAACAAATTCTAATGAAAGCAAATATCTTATTTTATTAAAACCCTTTTACCACTAGTCTAGCTTTACATTTTTTATTACCATTATGGTCTTCCTTAATCCTAAAAAATCCATTTTACAAACAATAATCTCTTATCATTTGGTAATTGAGCCAATGTTCAAGTGTTATATCTGTATAAGAAGTCCTGGTAATACATATTACCTGGTAAAGCTTCTATATAGTCTAATTTGAGATTTTTATTTGAGCATCATATGTTTCTACTTCAGCAAGAATAAACATTCAAGTAATACTCTAAATAATAATTAGTTATCAACCCCTTGAAGGGTTTGGAAAAAAAAAAAAAACAAATCCAGATTCTTGACCTACATGCAACTATCGAAGCCAAAGATCAATTCATAATGAATATCTTTTGTGCTTGCATCCAGGCTCTTCATTTTTGCTTCTAAGCATCTCTAATTTCTTTTTGGCGGTAACCTTGTTTAATGCATTTAACGTGCTCATATAGCTAGCATATGATGTTGCAACCTTTTTATTGACTTCTTTGATTTTGGCTATGCATTCTCCATTGAAATTTTAATCTCCCTCAATTATTCCCCTTTTATCATAGTTCTTCCTCTACTTTAAATGTCCGAAGCAAAACAATATTCTTCACTTGACTCTCATCTCAAGATACAATCAATTGAGATTAAATATTTGAAATTATTGAGATTTGAAAACATAGACCCATAAGAAAAATTTACCACCCCAGCTTTCATGCAAATATGGCATTAACCTGAAGGAACATATTCTTTCATCGGATTTTCTAACAAAAGAAACCATCTGCCATTAACTGGATTTTTTTTTGGGGGGACAAAGGCAACTTCCACCATCCTAAGATTAAAAAAATTCTCTCATTAAATATATCTTAATTATTGGAGATAACTTCTGGAATATATGTGATAGAGTTTAATCACTATTAATATTGAGTGTAACATTTAGGTAAATGATGGGCGCACAAGTCCCAACTTCGATAAGCCTACCCTAATCTTAGTAGCTCATGAACGCAGATTTGTCCCAAGAAAGGTAAATGAAGCTTCTTTTGATGCATGTAGTCTTCAGTCCGTCTCTTAAAATCCAAGAATTTTCAAATCAACCTCATCTCTTTTCACATTCTCATTAGTAAGATTCATTGCTCCTATTTTTCCCTTAGAATGTAACAAAATTATTAGGATAGTTAATCCAATGCCATTTATTAGGAAAGTAAAGAGAAAAGTGTGGAGAAAACAAAAAAAAAAGGGTAGAGAGAAACACAAAACAAAAAGTACAAGAAATTGCATGGTTCAACAAGTTTGTTGAACAAAATCCATAATGAAAAAAATCATACACTGTAGCTCAAGGGTACATGAGACTTTATTTGTGATTATGACAAAATATGCATCAACCCTTCCTCAATATCGCCAAGTTGGTTTATTTCTTGTAATGATACACTATGACGGTACTGCTACAACTTTTCTTCATCACAAGAATAACAATAGAAAATTTCCAAGAATCCAGCCACTAAAGCACCTAGCCATTCCAGCTTAATCACTACCAACCTCCTAATTACAATCTCTCATTCACTAGAGCCACTATCTCGATGTCCTCCTGTTCACACTAGTGTTTTGATGGCTCTTCGAGCAAAGCAACTCACTCAAATTTAAGTTTCTATCTTCTAGCCTGGCATATCTCTTCACTCTTCTTTGCATCAGCGAATAAAATTTCAAGATAATTCATGAATAATGATAAACACATAGCTAGTTCACATTTATTTCCCAACACAATCAATTTGAAATTAGATATAATTTCAAGAAGAGAAAACAACCATTGAGATGGCAAATGTAGCTTCCATAAGCAACCACTGCATGCATTATCATGGATAAGATTGAGTGGGAGGGAGTGAAAGACTATTATGGACTCCATATATAAACAAATTGCCACCTTGGTTTCCTTCTCAACAAAGCATCACAATTGCTTCCAAAGGCACCAATCATCCTCAAGGCCCAAGAATTCTAATCACATTTGAATGCCTACCACCACATAAGCCTCATGGGAGAAAGCACAAATTTGCTTTGCAATCTTTCATTTGAATAACAAGGGCAAAAGTTGAGCAAGCACTACTGCAAATCTAACAACAAAAATGAATTCCCCAAAAATAAGTGGATTCATGGTAGGTTTCAAAGACAAACAAATTCTCATTTTCCCTATAGCAAACCAAAAAACTTATCCTGTTTCATTAACTTGTCACTTACTGATTTGCAATCAAAGAGATCACAATTTCAAGGCACAACAAGCAATGCCCTTCCCATATTACGCCGACCCACGTAGTGGGATAAAGGCTTGTTGTTGTTGTTGTTGTTGTTGTTACTGTATTCTAATTTACATTATATTTAGATTATCAATCAATCATATCCATTCTAAATGTAAGCACTAAATATAATTGTTTTAAGATTAGTTTCCATACATTATTTGTTTGTACAAAAAAATGTACAAATCATCAAAAGAGACCAAACCAAACACTAGAGCAACAAAGATGAAGGTATAGGTTTACCATGGGAATTTGTTCAATTGACCATTGGACACATAACAAAGGACTTATGTACATAAATTTATCATAACAGTGGGAACATATATGAATAACGATGATGATGAGAACCTTATATTGCATTGCTTTCAAATGATAAGTGATATTCTAGAGCACTATGGAAACATAAATACAATCAAAGAATAAACATAAAAGGTGGATGATAAACATTAAAACAACATAAGATCACTTTATCATTTATTGCAAAATTTTAACAATAAAAATAATAAAATAAAAAGATAACAAGGACTAAACAAAACAGTTGTAATTAACCTACAAATCTAATTACTTTCATAGGAAAGAAGCCACTTGCAGTAAAATGCTTGATTAAGCATCAACATAAATTTTCACCAATGTTACACAATATGATCTAAGAGAATGAGCTTTTGATGCATTAGCAAAAAAAATGAAAAAAAAAAAAAATTTTCCTTTAATTGAACAGCAATGCAAAGATGAGAACTATTTACAAAAAACAAATAAAAGTTGATAGCAATATCACTGGATTACTGAACATAAATTCAAACTTACCACCTGACCTGGACTAGCATCAACAATAAAGACCCAACAAATTAAATGATAAAAAAGGATAGCTAAGTTATACATCTGTGGTATTTATTTCCTATGGAAACTACAAATCTTCTAATATTGATACCCTTGGAAGCTCATTTGATTTCTCACAATTGAGTGCAACCAATATGCATATTAGAAAATTGAATATAAACATTTTCAGCCGCAAAGGAAACTTATCTTTTAGAATTAAACCATTGCAAGAAATATTCAATAAAAAAACAACCAAAAAAATCAATGATGACGATGCTTGAGTTGAAGTGCATACAGATCACAGGCAACTACAAAACATATGATGCAAGACTAACAAAGCATGGTTGCCAATAAGCAAATGCCCCTCATGAATTTCATCATGTAGTACTCAAGTACACCAATAAAACTTCTTTATAATCAAACAGCATGCAAAGAGAATGCAATACAATCACAAAAATCACGATTCCCTTTGAAGGTCATTTGAGTCTACACAATTGAGTGCAAATACTATATCAACAGGGGAAACGAAAATCAACATTTTCATACCCAAAGAAAACTGGCCTTTTAGGATTAAATTACCTGAAGAAATATTAAATAAAAAAGGAATAACACAAAAAATAATAATTAACTATGATGATACTTCTAGCCTATCAAGATCACAAGCAATCAGCAATACCAACAGCACAAGCTTAAGAGGGCTTCACTACCAAGAAATAAATACCGCGCATGTACTTCATCATCAAGTACTCAAGTACGTCATATAGCTTCTTAATTCCCAAATAGCATGCAAAAACAATGCAATAGAAACACCAGCCGTAAGGTTCATATAAACCCCTAGGCATCTGGTTTACTATCCATTTTAAACAGTCGTTCCTCTAAGATTGTAGCAAACCAATCATACATAGGAAAACATCAAAAGCAAACAAAACATATCTGGTAATCATGTATCAAAATAAATCAAACAAAAAATATAAAATAATGAACTAATAAAAAAAGTATGCCAAGGACAGGGAATATAAGATGAATGGAACACAGAACAATATGCATCGTTAAAGGAACTAAATACATACAGTGTTCTACAGTCATTTTAGGAAAACTTCTAGCTAACCGACATAGCTCAAGCAACAGATCCGCGTGGATCTCATCCAATAGATGGCACAGTAGTAAGTTTCACAAACAACAATTAATATTTCAATTAATCTAGACAGCTTCAACAAAAATAAAATCTATCAGATGCAAAAAAAAAAAAAAAACAGAAATACATCTACGCGTCAAGCAGAAATCGCGTTCACAGAGATCGAATCCTTAAAGATAAAGAAGCCGGCCGGTGCAGATCGAGGGAAATGAAGGCCGATGATAAAAGAGACTAACCTTGCTAGAGACGAATCACTGATATAGAATCACAGATCGACCGAGGAATTAGGGTTTCAAGAACTCGAGGTTTCACAAGCGAAGCCGATCTCTCTTTCCTTCTTCCGTTCTCTCCCTCTCTCTCTCTCTCTCTCCCCGACCGATGCGACTACTTTTCCTCCTAACGTACGCGATGCCAGTATTAAATCGTATTTGAAAGGTTCGATTGATGTCCGAGTTGCTCTGTATGAATACGTGGAATCCGATGCCGCCTCCCGCGTCATATCAGGTTTCAGTCTAAAGCATGATCGAGAGCTTAGTTTTAATTGTCAACCATTTCCTTTTCCTTCCATTAATGGGGGTGTAAGCCTATCAAAATTTTGTGTATCATTGTTATGTTATGTTATATATTGTGACATATTTTGATTGGCCTCTGAACGGTCCGATGACCGCATCTAATAATCTCTCGTAAACCAATGGAGATAAGTACATGTTTAGTTAATTTGAGCTTGGCTCATCCAATCAATGATGAGCTCAAGTCAAGTTTTTGTTTTGAGCTCGAGCTCGATACTTCAAAATAAATATAAGCTTCAGTCCGACTCGTTAACTTGAGTTAGTTGGAGAAGCTCACCGAGGTGAAAGTCATGGAGGTGGAAGTGGTCGGGCGGATGTTACGGATGGAGTTTTTGGAGAAAAAAACAACGTTGGTTTCCAGTTCCTCCTACCGAATGTTTAGAAAATGATATAAAAGCTGCTTTAATGAAGAAAATGATATAAAATTATTGCGGACTAGAATATACGCGGCGATAGAGTTAGAAAGTTTCATTCTCAACGTCGTACATATATCTAGCACACAAACAGGAGAGAAATAAAGACACCCGAATTTTTACGTGGAAAACCCTGGAAAGGGGAAAAACCACGGGGACACGCCAAGTTGAAAAAAGTTTCACTAGTGTTTGCTTGAGATACAAGAGGTTGACTCGTCCTTATAATTTAGGACGATCAGATTACAATGATTTACTTCCGGATTGAAGTCCAGTTATACACAAGTTGTGTATTCGAGTTGAATTCAGAGTCACTTAGAATTCTATGGTCACTTGGAAATCGGGCGAAGTTTCGATATCACTTAAAACGTCAAGCAGAATTCTGCACGTCACTTGGGCTGAATTTTGGCATCGCTTGGGCAGAATTCCGGCGTCGCTTGGGCAGAATTCCGGCATTGGGTAGAATTCCGGGGTCACATGGGCGTCGGACAGAATTCCGGCGTCACTTAGGCGTTGGGCAGAACTCCGGCAATGGTCGAGGAGTAGTTTCTTCTCTCCTATCATTCCCTTCTTCTTCTCATCTTTTCTTCTTGCTTGGGTCCCCTTTCAAGAGAAATGAGGGGTCTATTTATAAATTTATGGAGTGGTATGGCCTGTAAATAGGTGATAGATCAGGGGTAAATAGGGAGAGTATGGACAGACGACTGATATTGAATTCTTTGATCATGGACTGTTTATCAGACATTTGAAGGTCTTAATGATGTTGGAATTTAGCGATCTTTGGGCTCGTTGGATTCGTCTCGCCGAGCCGCTTGATTCAATTATAAGCACGTTATGTTTTGAAACCGTTTGGTAACTCAAATAGTTGTTCGAACTTTTCAACAACGCTTCAGGTCCTTAATTTGGACTCATTTGGGCTCTAATTGAGTTGAATTTGGTGTCGTTGGGTTTGTATTTCCGAGATGCTCAGTTTGACTATAAGTTTACTAAAATTAGAGTTCAGGTGATCCCATATTTAATTTTTATAGTTTACAGCTTGATTTTGCCTCGAGATTCGCGCCCGATCAAGATAATTTTTTGATGATATATCAAAAATCATATTCAAATCATGTTCAAATCATGATCATAAAAGTTTTTTAATGTGAATCATTAATATTTGATTAGCGTTCAAATAATGATATTGGTTGTTCCGATTAATTTTTGCCACGGTAAATTTAAGAGTAGTTGTTGGTCTAGAGGGGGTATTTTGATCCAAAAAGAATTTTAGAATATACTTTTTTAAATTTAGTTGGTTGACATAGAAAATAGAAGGGATTTTTACAAACATAACACTTCAAACTATTATAAATATATATTCAACACCTAAATTTTTGTATTTACTGATATACCATCTAAAACTCACCGTTTCATCTATTCTACCACTCTATTATGACCCCCATCAAAAATCCCGCTTTTTTTTTTGCAAGGTTCGTGAGCGGACCTCCTCGACTGCTTCTGCATATGCTCTCTAATGTTCATCTTCTTCCTTCTCTGCTCTAATTTCCTAAATGATATTTTGCATTCTTCGTCCAATAAAATAGCAATGTACAAGGAATGAATATATATATATCCATAATATGTTTCCAATTGATTTTTAAGAATTGACAAATTATAATGAGTAAAATCGGTTGGATAAAATTGTGTTATTCTAATAATCTTGCCTTTATTGAATACATAAAAATGCATTATTTAGATTCAAATAGATAATAGACAAAAATAACTCAATATTTGCTTTTGTAAAGTGATTATTCAACTTTTGAAGTTGCATATCAATAATTGTGTAAAAAATTTCAACCTTAAATTGATATAAATTTGTTATGACTTGAGCTCAAAGATGAGAACGTTGATGAACTACTTATTTATCATTCATATGTGGAACATTTATTTTTCTATTGCTCATAAAATATAGTTAATTTTATGATGAAGTTTGTCCACTTGTTATCTTTCTTATATTATAGTCTCATTTTAGATATTTATATAAAAGATATAGCATTTATAATATATTATTATATTTTTTGCTAAGCTTGTGATAGTTTAACAACAATATCAAATATACCTTTCATCGAATTAGGCAAAAAGAAAATTCAAATGTTTGTAATGATTCTAATAATGCATATGTTTCACTCTTTGTTCACAGCTTATGTCATCTCTCAAAATAATTTCTAAACATCAATTACTTAAAAAAAAAATATTTTGATCAACCATACAATTGATGTATAATGCATACCCCATCATTTATTGGTTCCATGCCTTTGAGTTATTTCTTGATTCAATCCTTATCATGTTATACGTTCTCTACTATGTAATTTATTTAATATCTTCTATTGTTGTATATCTCAAAGCTCATCATGACTTACATAAAATATTAATTATATTAATCACGTTTTAAATTATAATAAATAATAAAACAATTGAACATGATTTTATTGCAATTGTATTAATGCTAACTGAAGTTGATCTGAGAATCACCGAATGTAACATGTTTATTTATTTTCATTCATAAATGGAGCCTTTAGGCTGTTAAACTCTCATCTTATACTGCTAACAGCATCATAATCTTGACCAAGTATTCTTTCACCGCTTAAACCTTAAGTTGAAAGGAGTTGTTCAATAGCAATTTTGAGACATTTAGCTGTTGTATCTAGAACATGAGCAATGCCCACAAAATGCTAAATATCTGACATTTTTTTATGAATAAATCACAGTACAATAGTATTTCCTCTTTTGTATATATGTTACGAGATTCATCAATTAAATTTGAGAAAAAGCTATCATTAATTTCTTCAGTTATGAAGTTGGTTATTGCGATTAATATAGCTCATGTAATATCTTTTTGAATGTCAGACCCACTTAATTTTAAATTTATAAGGACATTCTTTAGTACCATATCTTTTAAAAAATATTAACTCGAATACATTTTCCATTTTACTCTTCATCATTTTTTTTATCTCATACGTAGATTTTAATATATTTGAATTCAATGACCTCTTAAAATGTCTCTACATACACATTTAAACCTATAGTTTTAAAAAATAGTAAAAAAAAAATCATATATTGATTATCAACAATTATTTAACATTATAAAAAAGGTAAAAGTTATGACATCCCAGCCATCTATAGTGAAAGGATTCGTCGACAGTCTTGATCAACCATCACTTCCTGCTCCCTTGCTCTGACCAGAAATTGTTAACCACATATAATGAGCTTCAAAAAGCCCAATAGGTCACCAAAGCCTACAACTGAAATCAAAGCACGATACGAAAGCAATATGCATGTCAATCAGTCAAATCATAGCAGTCAGTTACACATGAGCGTTGAATCTATGCATATACGAAAATTAGTACAGAAACAGAAATCAATGCATAAATAATAGAATCCAAAATCATCAGTGAAAGAATCAGTGAACAGTAAAAAATCTATAATGTTCAATAAATCAGTCCGTGCATCAAATCTCTACAGTAGTCATCTTATCTATCACATCAGTCTATAGTAAAACATACACTTACGAATTCCAGTTATTCAATATCAATTGCTCAATAAATCACGTGCAATCCAGTAATTGATATCACGTGTTCAATGAATCACATGTCACTTGTTAAGTATATCCGTGCATAATGTCAATACAGTGAATCAGTAGCAGCAGCGTATGTATCAATATCAATAACAATCCATTGACGACATGAACGATTATGCTATAACAGTGAAATCGTAAAGTACAGTAAATCTGTAAATCCATCAAATCAAATACGATTAACATCACTCAATCATATCAATAGAATCAATCAGATCAATAAAGAAATCACTTCCGGTCAAAAATATAAATCGATATGAAATTGTATAAGACAATCAAATCAATACATCGTAAGAACTGTTGAAATCAAACCCATAAATCAATAGTAACAATTAAAATCAGTCAATGTAGCAAAATCATATCAATACAGTAAAATCACATTCTATATCACATGCTCGGTGCTCAGTGTATAACATGACATGTATCTTGTTTAGTGTATTACGTGCTATAAGATCAGTGCAATGAATCAATGCATCAGTGGATCAGTAGTATCGGTATCGGTATCAGAATAGGAATCAGTATCGGTATCTGTCGTATCAATGAATCGATGCAATATCAATGTCCATATCGGTATCTGTGTTTAGTGACATGTACAGTATGAAATATCAATAAAATCGTGCAATGACAGGAACTCATAAATTCGTATAGTAAAACCATTCAGTAACAATAAATCAATTCAATATCAGTAAATCCGTTTAAAATCCATAAATCAATTACATATCAATAAATCAATCAATATCGATAAATCAGTAAATCCATAATGAGATCATAAGAATAATACTTTACACATGCATTCCAGTACAGTTGTCTTACTCGATAAGTACAATCACTGGCTATTAAGGCGTTTTTCAGTCTTGGAATATCGATGAATCGTTGTATATCCGTTGGCTCAATGATAGAGTCGTCACACTTTGCCCGTCGGCCGCCCGTCCGCATAAGAATCTCCTTATGACTCCCAATCGTTGTATCAATGATCAATAGAGGATAACACCAAACACTTTTTAAAGGAAAGCCCGTCGGCCCATCATTCTGTACATGTCAAATCAATCTCCAACCAACGGTTCAACCAGTCTTTACTTGTCTTTCAGTAATAATAACAGTAATTCAATCATATATCCACATTCATGTACATCTCATTAATGTATTGCAATCAATAAACACAATTTAGCTCAATTTAGAAAATCCCTTAAAATATAGTATAGTAGACAGAAGTCATTATAAAATGTATAGTTTCAAAAAATTACCAAATTACCAAAAATCGTGTAAAACAAAATTTCAAAACTTTACTTGTACTAAAGCAATAATTTTCAACAGCCAGATTATTTTCTATTCGATAAAAACACATCAGAATACAAAATACCCGGTGAAAACTTTCTAGAAAATATTCAAGTCGTGCAAAATCATCATTTCTATAACATACCAAAAGTTACGCGTTAAAAGTTTCGTCAATACAAAGTCATGCGCGTTTTTCGGTAACTGAAACACAAAACTGAGCAGAAAAATACCAAAACTCAAAATCTTTGAAATCAGAAATAGGATTCGGAGTCCTTACTGCGAGATAAATAATTCTTCCAACCACGTCGTCGAATGAAAAGCGCACCGTGAGCTCCAAAACCAAGCTTTTTCCTTCATTTTCCTTCTCTTTCTCTCTCCTGCTTTTTTTCTCTCTCTTTAAATGATTCCAAAAATATCTCCATCCAATATATCCATGCAGATCGTCCCGGACAATCCATTTTCATCCCAGGACGATTTGCCCTCCTGACAAAAATCGTTCAGGCTAAATAGTAATCGTACCTGGACGAGTTGCTCTCTGGACAAATTTCGTCCCGACGAACCAAAGTTCGTCCTGGGACGAACTTCTCTGTCCACAGATTCTGTACTGATCGTCCCGGACGATCCCACTTCGTCCGGACGATCCTAAAAGGAAAAAATGGCTTTCACAAAAGTTCTAAATAAGAATAATTACCCTAATTTATATAATTATGCTAATACATAAAAATAAATATCTTTCTGTGTCTCATTATAAAATTGAATATTATCATCCACACTAAATATAACTTGAATTCCACCAATAAGAAAATATGATATATTAGAATGACAAAGACAGACTTAGCATAACATTATGACAAAACCAAGTTCAGAACTTGAAATGAACTAAGTGATCCCATATAAAAGCTCTCATAATCAATTATAAATTTATCATAAGATTGGACCAAAGCACCAATGCACACAGAAATAACTGATTATGCTACCATAAATATGTCAAAGAAAAAATTCTTTATTTCTCCATAGGGGTGTAAATGAGTCGAGTCAAGGGGTGTTTGAGCTTAACTCGCGAGCCAAATACATAGCTCGAGCTCAAATCGAGCTCGAGTTCGACTGAAACAGGCTCGTCGAGCACTTGTTTTGAAGTTTTGAGCTCCGATTTCACACCCAAGTTTTGATCCTGCACTAGAGTTTGAATCCCCCGGCTGCCGTTTGACTTTTTATTTTCCCGCCCACAGTTACATTTTCCTGTCCGACCACCCGACCGCATGTGATCCCGGCGTTTGACCTTTCATTTTCATGTGTCCAAGATTCGACTATGATCACGACATTCATCCCACATCCAAGTGTGCAGTTCCCATCTTCCGGCATGCGATCTGTCTTCCGCATGCAATCCATCATCCCTGTCATTCCGCTTTTTGCGCGCCACTTGAGTAATCGAGTCGAGCGGAGGGTTGTTCGAGCTCGATCTTGATAAGGCTGTCGAGTTCAAAATCCTATTTGAGCTCGATTTGTCGAGCCTGGACCAGCTTGACTCGATTGACCCCTATTTCCCAACACTAAACCAACATCACAAACAATCTAATTGTAGTTCTATGTTGACATCAATTTCCCAATGCTTTATAATGACAAGACAGATTTAGCAACACATCATGACAAATATAACTTCAAAACTTCAAATGGCTATCAAAGAAAATGAGCTAAGTGATCTGATGTAGAGGCCATCATTCATTATAAAAGTTATTCTGAGACTGACCCAAAACACCATTGCACACATAAGCTTTCGATCGAAGTGACCTCAGGTAAAAAGAAATCGAAAGCAATAAATGGCAATACAATATATGTTTTTTCTAAATAAATAACAGTTTGTCGCTCCACTGCAGTGACTTAGTGAGTGATTAGCACCCTTTAAAATGATTCAAAAAATCAAATTAATCAACACAGATTACTGAAATATGTCAGCCTTAAGTCCAAATTGCAAACCAAAGCTTTAGCGATGATTTGAATATGGAAGATAAAAATAGATAAATAGTGAAATGGTGAATAACACTTACTTACAAATGAAAGTTGAAATAAATTCGTTCTGCTATTTTCCGATGACAGTGAGGTTGACTTCCTATTTGGCTTCATGTTTCTTGGCTCTAGGCAAAGGTGGCGGACTGGCCGAGCAATTTGTGTGTCATGGATCGAAGAAAAAGGGCTGAGTAGACCATTCATCTTGGCTCGAAGTAGAGGAGGCGTTCACCTTGGCTCAAGATAGAGGAAATGATGTAGCATGTAGGCATGCCACATGCATCTTGGCTAGAAGCAGAGTTGTAGAATAGCCAAAAGAATTAGGACAAAGAGATAATAAAAAGTTCTACATGTCGCCCATGCTTGAAAATGGAAAAATGATAAATACCACATACTTATAAAATGAAGGCTAAACAAAATTCTTTATGCTTTTTTCCAATGACGGTGAGGTCGTCTTCCAATTTGACATCGTGCCTCTTAGCTCGTACATGTAAACCTACTGGAGTTGTGAGGCACGTAGGAGACGAACAGGAAATTAAAATAATAAAGAATGCATTGATCTTGATATCCGATACAAGAGTTAACAAGGCTTTATATAGAGAAAATTGACAAGGAGCCAATCCAGACTAGAAGCAGAGAAATGTGGCTGCAGTTGTCCTTTCTTGCTAGCTCAACATTTCTTGTTTCTTGTTTGTTAACATACCCCTACAAACTGATGATAAAGATTTGACAATCAGTTTGTCTGTAAGAAACAAAAATCTAGTAATAGATAAAGGCTTGGTAAGCACATCGGCTAACTGATATGTAGTGGATATGTGATAAACTTAAAATGTTTTATTTTTAATACATTCTTGAATAAAGTGACAGTCGATCTCAATATGCTTTGTTCTAGCATGATAGACTGGGTTCTTGGTCAATACTATAGCGGACGTGTTGTCACAATAGAGAATTGTTGGTGATTGTTGAGTACAATCTAATTCTTGAAGAAGACGACGAAGCCAAATAATTTCTGTAGTAGCCGAAGCAATAGCACGATATTCTGCTTCGGTGGATGATCGTGCAACAGTGGTTTGTTTCTTTTCACTCCACGAGATAAGTGTAGAGCCTAAAAACATACAATACCAGTAGTAGATTTTTGGTCTTGACAATCAACGGCTCAATCTGCATCCGCATATGCTTGGAGAAGTAGTGAGGGGGATGGAGTTATTTGTAATCCATAATATAAAGTTCCCCATATGTAGTGCAATATACATTTTAGTGCTTCAAACTGAGAATATGTAGGCTGATGCATATGTTGACATGCTTTATTGACCGAATATGTGATGTCCGGTCGTGTGAGAGTAAGATACTGAAGTGCACCTGCAATTTGACGATACAATTTAGGATTAGTAAATGAAGGAGAATTAAGCCGAGATGAGACTTTTGTCTGCATAGGAGTAGAGACATGTTTGCCGTTCAGCATCCCTGCCCGATGTAAGATAGATTCAGCATAAGTTGCTTGATGTAACAACAATCCATTTGAAGTGGTTGCTACAGTTATGCCGAGGGATTGAGTTAAGGTTCCAAGACTATGCATATGAAACCTTTGTTGTAGTTGTTGGAGAAGGTGATCGATGACATTGGTGTTGTTGCCTGTAAGAATAATATCATCAACATAAACTAAAAAATACCTGATGGAATCATTCCAGTGATATATTAGTAAGGAAGGGTCCGAGTAATATCATCAACATAAACTAAAAAATACCTGATGGAATCATTCCAGTGATATATTAGTAAGGAAGGGTCCGAGTGACTAGTAGAGAATCCTTGTTCATGCAAAAAATAGATTAAGGTCTCAAACCACTGCCGAGGAGCTTATTTGAGCCCATAGAGAGTTGTGAGAAATATTTTTGAGGCATGCTCCTTATTCCCACACGATTTGCTTTATTTGTGTTTTAATATTTTCTTTCAATTAAATCTATATAGTCGGACATTATACCGCCCTAAGGGGCAGACTAATGTCCTTCTATTGATTTTAAAGTAAGAAGACTATAATTCATTCTTCTAATTAGGTGCAGTATAGAGAATATACAAATCATCCTGAAGGATGACAAGCATATTATCATATCGACCCAATTAGACTAATGAATTATAAATTTATTTTCATAATCAAATATAGAAGATATTTGAACTGCTTGTAAAAGCAGATCAATTATCTACCTATCATTTGATTGTGGAAATAAACTTTAAAATATAGATAAATCAGGATCTACGTTCACAGATCTTTCCCCTACCTTAGAAAGGAAACTAGGGTAGGATTTAGATTATTCTGAGATCTAGACTCCCTATAGGAGCAAGCTCCTATAGTTAATTACATCTCCTAAAAGAATACTCTCAATTTATATGAATACTAATTAATTTTAAAATTATATACAAATTTAACTAAATATTATTGCGGATCAATGGTTTATGATTTTGATGATAGCAAACATTTTTATTTCTCTACAACTGCCTTATGTACTAACGTTTCAGGTTCACACAATCAGACTGCAATTTGGAATCAACTCAAGATTGGGTAGACTAGGTCAGAGTCAGTTTGTAAGCTTTTTCCTTTCTTGAGTCTGTTGTATTTGGTGTGGGATCTGTTGTTTTATAACTTGGAAGATTTCTTGTTGTTCCTTATAAGATTTCTATTTTTGGTAATATCGGTCGGGACGATATTTATATCGTCCTGGACGATATGTCCAAAGTCAGAAACCCTAATTAGGGCATCCTCATTAAGGCAGCCGTCATTAATGGATCAGCCTGGATGATACCTGTATCGGCCAGGACGATAATCTCAATTCAGAAAGAATCAACCGCCATAATAAGTTTAGGAATTCTTTATTTTAGGAAATCGGCCAGGACGATATTCTTATCGTCCAGGACGATCTAACTCAATTATGCCTAAATTGATCTGGTATCTTTGGAAAGCATTAATGGTTGATTGATACAATCACATCATCCGGGATGATCTCCTGATCGGCCAGGACAATGTCCTGGACGATCTACATGGGATAGCTCGAATTCAGGGCGATGATCAGGATGATTGAAATCGGTTTTAAACTAATTGGCCTGGACGATCGTGATATCGGCGATGTAACCAATTTTCTTCTGATCATCCCAAATCATCCCAGGCTGATGAGCTAAATTTGTAATGATCGGCGACAACTTGCATTAATGAGCTCGTTTTGAGCACTTCTATTTAAGCTATGACAAGGCACTTTGTAAGTGTCTTTGGCAGCCATTGTAGCTTTGTTCTTGTGAGAGAAACTTGAAGAGAGAGCTTGAAAGGGAGAGAGGAAATGGTGGAGTTTGAGAGGGAGAAGATCCTGTGAGGGGGAGGAACTCAAGGGAGTGTGGAGGGGATTCCACATGGTTGCTCCGGTGAACTCGCACCTTAGTACCATCGGATTCAAGGCTTGTCTCGAGGTAAGTTCACCAAAAAAGAAGATCTCTTTGGTATCAAAGGACCTGGCGACTCCGCCGCACCGGGGAAGGTAGAAGTGATTTTGTAAGGGCTTCTCCGTCTAGCTGTGGGGGCTAAAGGAGAGACACTTAATTTAGTGCAATACTTGGAGGGTGCCTCCAAGGAGTGAACGTAGGTCAAGGTTTGACCGAACCACTATAAATCTGGTGTGTTCTTTCTTATTATTGCTTCCGCACTTTAATTTCTGCACTTTGGTTTTCTTGTGGTGACATTGGTTTTGGTTTGTATTTTGATTTAAAGATTCTTCTTTTCCAATACACCTATCTCTTTATTAGCCTCGGGCCAGTTCTATATGGCTTAACATTCCTAACGAACTTTCTAGTGCCATCAGAGCACTTTCAAATATTTGGGCTAATCTAAATTTTCATGCTTAGGCTTTAGATTATAATTTCTAACATTGAATTTGAAGATTTAGAGTTGATTAGAGGAAAGAATGTGCATAGAGAAGTGTATACGTTCTAGACTTACCACCTGCCTAGAGTGGGCTGCAAGCTAACAATCCTAATCACAACAATTCGTCAATGAATGCAAGATTTGAGATGGCTCTATCCTAAGAATCAATGAATGGTTAAAGAATATAAATCAAATGTAGTAGAATATGCTTACAAAAACTGAAAATCTACACGAATGTTAATGATGCATGAAATAGTATATATAAAAGAGCAGATTTTATTAATATAAAATTTATATGTTACATCCTATGATCTACAGTAAAGTAAAGGTGGCTAGGCCCCACCGACAACAAGCCTGGGTTCTAAGCCTATAGGAGAGTATAATTAAATATAGCTGCTTATGGTCTTCATGCTTCAAGTATTCTATGAAATTTCAAAAAAGAACATCCTCCTGGTGGAGGATATTACTTTTTGGAGCCCCATTTGTATATTTAAGTATTTAAAGGCCTCTTTAAGTCAGAATGCCTAAAGCCCTCCAAAAGGAATCAGACTTTAGGCATAGAAGCCTATTTAAGAACCTATGTATTATCTAGAGTTTAGGATTTACCGAGCTAGGATTAATGAAATCGATTGATTTAGGATTATCTGAACTTGTAGATTGACTACGTGTTAATTCCTTGAAGACTCCAAGCTCAGAGGAAGCATTTACACGGAGTTAAGGGAGATTGGACGGAAATAGCTTCGGTCCTTCGTTCTTCTAGCCATCGGCAAGCTCCAAACTACTGGATATTGATTGTGAAATGGTTAGGAGTCTATAAGGATTCAAAACAAAAAACTCAGAGCTTCTGGATAGTGAGCCGAATGGGAGATAGGTTAGAATGAGCAAATCCCGTCCCTCTTACCTATTCCAGCTATAGGAGCTCGCTTGGATGGATGTGATTGATCAGGTGGATGATCTGGATGCAAGACACCTGTCCTAGGTGGTTAGAGGCAGAAGGCAAGGACTGTATGAGTTGGGTGAGCTGGCCACTCCTTCATTTGTCTTCATATGGGAAGTTGGGACCATGTGCCATTAGGGCTGAGGTGGAGACGTGCCAAGTGGTATGGTTAGGTTTGGTTGTGTCACGACCCAACCCGATCGGGACGGATCTCGCTCGCTTCGGGTCGCGACGGAGCCAACAAATCCAGGATCTAGCTTTGAAATTTGCTTCAAATTTTTCTTCCAAATATATCACAGACAGAAAAACACAGAGCTACTATAAACATCCATATACAGCGCAGTTCATCTATTTTTTTCTTTCATCAAAATAATCATATACAGATACAGTACATGGCTTACAGACAGAAAGAACAGAACAGAACAAATAAGCCACGACTGTATAAAAATCAAAAGTACAAAATACCTAATCACGGATCAGACTCTGGACAGCTAATCCACAACTTCCTTCCCTTTCCCAGAACCTGAAAACTATGTAGAAAATAAGGATGAGCTAACAGCTCAGTAAGACATCAATCACCAATCAAAATCACCAGAAACACCCATCAGAACTAGCCATATGAAAATCACAGAACAGATGCTTATTCAATCATAAATCAATAACCCATACCGAAAATTGAAGTCATGTCAAGTTAGAGTTCAGAATAGATATTATAAAGCTTTCAAATCACAGAATAGACAGAATCATATGGACTAATCAGAATCGTACATATATCAATTGATTCATAAAACAGATCAGATAAATCACATAATAGATCTCGGATATCAAACATCATATTCCAGATAACATATCATATATCAGATTTCAGATTCTCCAGACCCTTACAGAATCTCGATGGATTCTGACCCCTTATGTCTCCATTCCCTGACACTTACAGAATCTCAACGGATTCTGACCCCTTATAGCTCCATTCCCGGACACTTACAGAATCTCAACGGATTCTGGCCCCTTATATCTCCCTTTTTGATAGCACATACACATCAAATATTTAAATCATCTTATTTCAGAACATTCAGAAATCGTACAAAAATTCAGCGGCATAACGGCAGTATACAGAATTTACACAAAATTCACAGATTTAGAAATTTACCGAATTACCACAGAACATTCACAACAATATTGTAAGACTTTCATTGTACTGACAAAATATTTTTCAACATCCTGATAATTTGCAGTTCGCGTAAAACACCGCAAAAATCCAAAATATACAGTAAAAATTTTTCAGAAAATACTCAAAACGTGCATAATCATCATCTCATAGACATACCAAAAGTTACGTGGTAAAACCTTAAACAGTAGAAAATAACACGCGAAATTCGCTAACGGAAACAATTTTCGGAACAGAAACACGTCAAAAATCTAATTTCTGAAAATTGAGAAAGGCGGAATATGCCTTACCTCGAGTCGGTCAACTTCTTTAACTACAGCAACGGACGAAAACGGCTCGGAGTCGCTCAAAAATCACTTTTCCTTCTTTTTTCCTTCATTTTTCTCTCTCCTGGACTTTTCTCTCTCTTCAAAATATCTCATTTTTATATATATCCAGACTGATCGTCCTGGACGATCGCAACTTCGTCCCGGGATGATCCGGCTCTGGAGAAATTTTGTCCAAACGAGATTAATTAACGTCCCCAGCGACTTATCCTCTGGAGAATTTTCGTCTAGACGATCCAAATTTCGTCCAGACGAACTGCTCAGTTTCTATAATTTCAACACAACCTGTACCGATCGTCCCGGACGATCCAACTTCGTCCGGACGAACCTGGAGCAAAAATGGTCTTTACAATCTCCCCAACTTCAGAAAAATGTCGTCCTCGACATTGCCAATCCAAAATTCAGTCAAAACAGATACGGATACGCTTGCCTCATGTCCGACTCCTTTTCCCAAGTTGCTTCCCGTGCTGTTCGGTGCTTCCACTGCACTTTAACCATAGGAATCTGTTTATTTCTTAACTTACAAACATCGTAAGCCAAAATCAGCTCAGGTTCTTCCTTGTACTGCAGATTCTCCTGAATCTCAACCTCATCAGCAGAAAACTTCTTGTCAGAATCAGATATCCACTTTTTTAAAGAGGATACGTGAAAAACATTATGCACATCAGACATCTGATCAGATAGTAACAGTCTATAAGCAGACTTACCAATCCTTTCAAGGATTTCAAATGGTCCAACATACCTTGGACTGAGCTTACTCACTCTTCCAAATCTGCTGACTCCTTTCATTGGATTGACTTTGATATACACAAAGTCACCAACTTGAAATTTCACAAATCTGTGCTTCTGATTGTAATACTTCTGTTGTCTATCTTGTGCAGCTTTCAATCTTTCTTTAATCAAGTTGATTTTCATAACAGTTTCATCCATAAATGTAGCACCAATTTCTTATCTATCTTCTACCTCAGTCAGAGTCAAAGGAGTTCTACATTTTCGTCCATACAAAGCTTCATAAGGTGTCATACCAATACTTGACTGAAAACTATTATTGTAAGCAAATTCGATCAAAGGAATATGATCTTCCCAGCTTCCTCCAAAATCCAAAACACATAATCTCAGAAGATCTTCCAGTACTTGAATAGTCCTCTCAGACTGTCCGTCAGTCTGCGGATGAAATGCCGTACTGAAATGCAACTTCGTACCCAACTCTTGTTGAATACCCTTCCAAAGTCTGGAAGTAAACCGTCCATCTCTATCAGATACAATCACTTTAGGCACACCATGTAATCTGACAATCTCCTTCACATATACCTGTGCCAACTTATCCACTTGATCTGTCTGCCTGATTGGAAGAAAATATGCAGACTTCGTCAATCGATCCACGATCACCCAGATGGCATCGTGTCCTTGTCTTGATCGAGGAAAACCCATAGCAAAATCCATCGTTACCTCCTCCCATTTCCACTCAGGGATAGGCAACGATTGCAAAAGACCTCCTGGTCGCTGATGCTCTACCTTCACCAACTGACAGGCTTCGCATTTCGAAACAAAATCTACTACATCCTTTTTCATTCCAGGCCACCAGAACAAACCCTTCATATCTCCGTACATCTTACCACTTCTCGGATGTATCGTATAGCATGAATGGTGAGATTCGTATAGAATCTCTTTCCTCAAATCTCTAAACACAGGAATCCACAGTCTATTCTTGCAGAAAATAATACCAAAATCAGAAACTCGGAGTTCAGGTTTCTTATCAGATTCAATCTGAGCAATCAACTTCAAATAGTCAGAATCTGACTTCTGAGCTTCCTGAATCCTTTCTTCCAGAGAAGATTGGATATTCATCTGAGTCAAAACAACAGAATCTGGACCAGTAGAGGAAATCACCTCTAATTGTAATCTTTCCATATCTCGTATCAGATATTCATCCGAAGTGAGCTGAATACCTGATAGTCCAGAAGATTTCCTGCTCAAAGCGTCTGCTACCACATTAGCCTTACCAGGCTGATACTGAATCGTCAGGTCATAATCCTTGATCAACTCAAGCCACCTTCTTTGCCTCAAATTCAGATCCTTCTGAGTGAATATGTACTTCAAGCTCTTATGGTCTGTAAAGATCTCACATCTGACACCATACAAGTAGTGACGTCAAATCTTCAAAGCAAACACAACTGCAACCAATTCCAAATCATGCGTCGGGTAGTTCTTTTCATGTGGTTTCAATTGTCTCGAAGCATAAGCAATTACCCTACCATGCTGCATCAGAATACAGCCCAAACCTTTCAGTGAAGCATCACTGAACACCTGAAATCTTTCCGTACCTGACGGAAGTGCTAACACTGGAGCTGAAGTCAAACAATCCTTTAACTTCTAAAAACTAACCTCACACTCCAATGTCCAAACAAAAGCTACTGACTTCTGAGTCAGTCTCGTCAGAGGCGTAGAAATCTGAGAAAATCCTTTCACAAACTTCCTGTAATATCTAGCAATGCCTGAGAAACTACGTACCTCAAATACCGTAGTAGGCCTTGGCCAATCAGCAACAGCTTGAATCTTCTGGGGATCAACAGAAATACCTTCACCGCTCACCACATGCCCCAAAAAAGAAATGCTCTTCAGCCAGAATTCACACTTGGAAAACTTAGCATATAGCTGATGCTGCCTCAAAGTCTCCAACACAATGCTCAAGTGTCTAGCATGATCATCTTCAGAAGCAGAATACACCAAAATATCGTCGATGAAGATGATCACAAACTGATCCAGATACTCCTTGAACACTCTATTCATTAAATCCATGAAAATAGCTGGTGCATTGGTTAACCCAAAAGGCATAACCAAAAACTCGTAGTGCCCATACCGAGTACTGAAAGCTGTCTTCAACACATCAGCTTCCTTCACCTTCACTTGATAATATCTAGATCTCAAATCAATCTTCGAAAATACAGAAGAGCCAGAAAGCTGATCAAACAAGTCATCAATCCGTGGTAACGGATACTTATTCTTGATCGTAACCTTATTCAAATCTCTGTAATCAACACACATACGGAGTGTTCCGTCCTTCTTCTTCACAAACAAAATAAGTGCTCCCCAAGGGGAAACACTAGGACGAACAAATCCTCTATCCACCAACTCCTGAAGTTAAACTTTCAACTCAGAAAGTTATTTAGGTGTCATTCTGTATGGAGCTTTCGATATCGGAGCTGTACCGGGAAAAATATCAATAGAGAACTCAACATCTCTATCTGGAGGTAAACCAACCAACTCCTCAGGAAATATATTAGCAAACTCTCGTACAACTGGTATATCAGAAATAGAATCCACTTCTATGTCCATATCTCGCACAGAAGCCAAAAATACTGGACAACCCTTCTTCCACATTCTTCTCACTTCTAATACCGAAATTAGACAAGAAAGAACACCTCGCAAGCTTTGGAATACACATCTTTCTCCTGACTTAAGCAAGCTCACTTGCTTCTTTAAATAGTCAATCTGAGCCTCATACAGACTCAGCCAATCCATACCCAAAATCACGTCGTAAGAAGAAATCGGCAACAAAATCAAACTCGATTTCCACTTCTTGCCAGAAATATCAATCTCACAAAAATAAAACTTTCGGGCTATCAAATTACTTACAGCCGG
The DNA here is from genome assembly GCA_022539455.1 of Dendrobium nobile. Lineage (NCBI taxonomy): Eukaryota > Viridiplantae > Streptophyta > Magnoliopsida > Asparagales > Orchidaceae > Dendrobium > Dendrobium nobile. Next base: position 54,562,824 of record CM039718.1, read on the forward strand.
CAAAATAATAGAAAGAGAAATCGGTAGCAAAACAGAATCCAGATGTAAAGCATCAAAACAACGCTCAGACAAAAATGAATGACTGGCTTCAGAATCAAACAAAACACGATAGGGTTGATCAGAAATATAAATCGTACCTGTCACCACATCTAGAGCGTCTCGAGCCTCCTGCTGACTCAAACTGTACACACGTGGCTGAATCGGAGTTGGAGTTACTGAACCACTAGACTCCTGCTGACTACTAGTAGGGGGCCTCCTTGCCACAGAACTCGATCCACCACCTCAGCCACCAGAGGTGTAATATCTCGTTCCCTTACTGTTCCTCTCTGAATTGGATTTCCCTCCCAGAATCGGCCAGGACGAAGTTGAGATCGTCCAGGCCGATCAGTGCATGGAAAACAGCTGATTTCTGGAGTGTTTTCTGGATGATTTCTGGACAGGATCGTCCGGGCCGATCGTGAGATCGTCCAGGACGATAGGTACTGTAGAAATTATCGGCCAGACAATAGCCCTGGGTGAGGTCCAGGACGATCAGGATTTGGTCTGATCGTCCCGGGACGATGTGAATATCGGCCTGGCCGATCAGTTCACAGATATAAGAAAATCAGCTCGTTTTGAGGAGAGAGAAAAACTTTTTATAAAAACGAAAATATCTGAGGAGAGAGAAAGAGAAAGGGAAAAAGAGGAAAAGCTGGTTTTTGGAGACCGCGGAGCGCTTTTTGTCCGACGCTGCTGTTGGGAAAAGTGAAGATCTCGTGGTAAGGACTCCGAACCTTACTTCTGTTTTCGAAGATATTGTGTTTTGACCGAGTTGGGATCTGTTTTGTGTTTTCGTAGTCGAACTTTTGACCTGATTTTGATTTGACACAACTTTCACCGCACAACTTTTAGAGTGTTATAGATATGATTATTCTACACGATTTGACTGTATTCTACGAATTTTCTTCCGGTCGGAATTGGTTCTACGTGATTTTAATCGAATAGGAAATTATCAGGATGTTTTCTGACTTGGTTTCTATAGAATAAAAGTCTTGCATTGATGTTATAGATATTCTATTGTAATTTGGTAGAATTTAGAAATCGTGTCTTTTTGCAGGATTTTTGTGTAAATTTGACCGACTGCCGTTACGCTGCCCGATTTTCGTATGATTCCTGATTTGACTGAAATTGATAGATTGAATTGACTTGTGCATGACTATTGATATGATCGTTTTAGATTTCTTTATTATTGATTATTGCATCGATTATTGCATTGATCATTGATTGGAATTGATTGATCCTGAAAGACAAGTGGAAACCTAGTTGAACGTTGGTTATAGAAACCAACGTGTATTGAACGAACTACAACAGCACTATTGATATAGATTGACCACTACAACAGCATTATTGAACGAACTACAACAGCACTATTGATATAGATTGACCACTACAACAGCACTATTGATATAGATTGACCACTACAACAGCACTATTGATATTGAACGATTGATAACTACAACAGCATCATGACTAGTGTTTGTGCTTGTCGAGTAAGACCATTGTATGACATTGTATGATCTTGCATCGTATGGATTTCCTGATATGTATTGATTTATTGATTTCCGATTGATTTATTGATTTAATGGATTTATCGAATTGATTTCTTATCGTACGGATTCATTGATTTCATTGATAATCGTCGAGCATTGATACTATTGACCATTGATTATTGTTATGGACATAGATATTGTATAGATTCATTGATGATTGATCACTGAGCATTGATATGGACATTGATAGATATAGATACTGCATTGATAGCATGGACATGGACATCGTATAGATTCATTGTATTGCCGCCTAGATTTTATAGACTCGCTGTTGCTACTGTTCTACACCGTATTGACTGTTGTATAGATTTCTTGTCAGAATGGATTGAAATTTATCGTATTGCTTTCCTCGATTGATTTCATTGATTAGATCGTATTGATTTGACCGTATTGATTTGATTGACGGATATTGATTGATTGCGTTGATTTATCGAATTGCCTGCCGCTGCATTGACTGGTTTTATTGACTATTGATTTCCGCTGCATAGACTCATTGACCATTGACTGATTCAGATTGATAGATTGACATGCATATTGATAACATCGCCTTGCTTTGATTTCAGTTGTAGGCTTTGGTGACCTGCTGGGCTATTGTAGCTCATTATATGTGGTTTAAAATTTCAGGTCCGAGCAAGGCAACTGGAATGGAGTTCGATCAGAACGATCAGATGAATCCTTTCGCTACACGGATCTTGGGGTATTACAAGAGGATCCTTCAGTCACAGTACGTGGAGGAACAGTCCTCGGTCTTCCTGCTGAATCGACATATCTAGTATCAGATCGAAACTCAGATCGTTTATCAAATCCAGCCTATGGACACTCTGCAATCCGATGTCCTGGCTGACCACATTTAAAGCACTGACCAGTCGTCCAGAAGCACTGGCCAAAATGTCATCGTCTACAAGTTTGACACACAGGTGTCCCACTAACTAATCCCGAACTAGTCGTACCGGTAGCGACAGTACCAGAAACTATAGTGGATCCCGACTGTCCACTCCTCCTGGAGTCTCCAGAAATAAATCTCCTCTTGCCAGAGGAACCACTGCTAAAAGTATCACTCCCAAATCTCTTCCTACTCGCAGTCCACCGCTGCTGAGTAGCCATCAAATCATTCTCTATCAGACGAGCTCTCTCCACAAGCTCAGAGAAATCGGAAATATGAAACGGCACCAGGGGCTGCCTCAAACTATCTCGTAGTCCCCTCATAAATCTGTAGCACCTCTCAGCAGAAATACTCACCAACTGTGGAGAACAACGGGCTAAAGCAGTAAACTCTGCCTCATACTGCATCACAGTCCTGCTCCCCTGAACAAGTCTCAGAAAAATCTCCTGCATCTGCTGTCGTGCAGAAGGAGGTACAAATCACGATTGAAATTCTTCAAAAAATTCTTCCCAAGTAATCAAAAATTTAACTTCCCTTGGAATTTCACCTCCTGCTGGCTCATCCACCAGTGCTATGCTTCCCCTGTAATATCAGTTTTGCTCCAGGTTCGTCCGGGACAAAGTTGGATCGTCCCGGGACGATCGGTACAGGTTTGGTCAGAATTGTGAAAATTGAGCAGTTCGTCTAGACGAAAATTTTCCCGAGGACCCGTCGCCGGGGACGATAATTACATCTCGTCTGGACGACATTTGTCCAGAGCCAGATCGTACCGGGACGAAGTGCGATCGTCCAGGACGATCAGTCTGGATATATATGGAAATGAGATATTTTGAAGAGAGAGAAAAACCGAGGAGAGAGAAAAACGAAGGAAAAAGTGGAAAAGTTGATTTTTGGACGACGCCGGGCCATTTTCGTCCGTTGAGACTGTTGAAGATATTGTTGTATGCAAGGTAAGGCACAATCCGCCTTTCTCAATTTCAGAACCGTCGTGTTTGGCGGTATTATCTGTCCGGAATTGATTTTTGTTAGAGATTTTCGTCCGTATTTTCCGTTTGGTTCAGTTTTTACCGCATAACTTTCTGTATGTTGTTGACGTGCCGAGTGTGCACATTTTGGTTATTTTCTGGAGATTTTTGTCCGGGTAGTTTTGATTTGGCGGTGTTTTATTTCGACTGTATTTTTCTGTGATGATATTAAATGATGTGGCAATAGAATTAAAGTCTTGAAATGTTGTTATCTACATCTTGTGCAAATTTGGTATTCTGTGATTTTTTAGGAAAAATTGTGTAAATTCCGTATACAGCCGTTGTGCTGCCCGATTTTTGTCTGATTTCTGAATTCATCCAAATTTCTTCTGAATTGATATGCTATCTGTATATGCTATAAAAAGGGAGTTATAAGGGGCCTGGATCCTAAGAGATTCAGTTAGTGTCTGGGAAATCTGAAATGAGCTCAATCTGAAATCTAATATCTGTTCTATTCCGGATCCGATGAAATCTGTTCTGGTGCTATAAGCACATCTGTTCTTGTGCCATGAGCACACAGGAAGGCACAAGGGGACATAATCAAAGAGATTCTGTCAGTGTCTAGGAAGGGAGGCATAAGGGGCCGGAATCCGTAGAGATTCTATCAGTGTTAGGGAATTTAGCTATTGATTAAATGATATATGATATCTGATTTGAAAAGACTTCTGACTTCCGTACGATATAATTTGATCTGATTTGTATTATACGATTCTGACATGATTCTGTTCTGTTCCGATATGATCTGAATTTCTGATTTCTGTACGATTTTGATTCTGCTGATTTAATATGTCTGATCTATTCTGTTTCTGATTTGATACGACTTCTGTTTTCGTACAGTTCTATTTGATTTGATATCTGTTCCGTTCAGTTCTGTCTGATTTGATCTGTCCGTATCTGTTCTGATTTGATCTGTTTCGTTCTGATCTGTCCAATTCGATATTTGTCTGATTATGTTCTGATTTCTGTACGGATTTCTATCTGATGTGTTTGGTTTTGGATTATGAGAGTTTTGATTGGAGGTTTGTTGCTTTGCTGAGCTGTTGAGCTCATTCTTATTTTCTGGTGGTTTTCAGGTTCTTGGAAAGGGAAGGAGGTCTTGGACTAGAGTCTGATATGTAGGTATTGTTTTGTACCTTTTGATTTTTGTACAGTCATGGCTTTTCTGTTCTATCTTTCTTTCTGTCTAAAAGCCATGTACTGTATTTGTAGATGATTGTTTTGAGGAAAAGAAAATATAGATGTTTTGGTTCCGCTGCATTTGGTGTTTCATAGTAGCTCTATGTGTTTGTTTTTGAGTTGAAATATTTGGAAGATTCAGTTCTGAAACAAATTCCAAAGCCAGATCCTGGTCAGTCAGTTCGTTTCATTCCGGTCGCGACCCGGTGCGAGCGGGATCCGTCTCGGGTCGGTCGTGACAATTCGAGTGGTATCAGAGCATTGGTTTTAGAATTTGGTTGGATTGTAAAGTAGAGCTATAGGAAGTGATCTGTAGTGAGTTGGTCTGGGGTAGTTTTGGTTTGTTTGGCTTTTTATTGTGTTATTTTTGTGATAGTTTTCCGGATTTTTCTGGATTTTATGTATGGATCAGCCAGACCCAGACATGACAGACAGGCAGAGTACCAGTCAGGCAGCACCAGTGGGGAGTACAGCCCCTATGGCCGGTGCTGATACACTGTCTCAGTTTGCTACGCTCGTTGCTCAGATGATGAGCGAGACTCAGAGCAGAGCTTCTACCGTCAGATCTGAGGATATTGATAGACATCTGCAGTTTTTTTTTGAGGTTGAAACCTCCGAGATTTGAGGGCGCTGTTGAGCCCAGAGCAGCCGAGGAGTGGCTGAGGAGATTGGAGAAGACCTTCGACGGAATGCAGTGTCCGTCAGACAGGAAGGTTCCATTAGCTATTTTTCTATTGGATGGAGAGGCTGAACACTGGTGGGAAGGCCAGCAGGCAGCCAGATTTCAGGGCAGATTGAACTCTTTGATTACTTGGGAAGAGTTCACTGAGGTGTTTCGAGATTGGTTTGTTCCCCCTTCTGCACGACAGCAGATGTAGGAGAGTTTTCTGAGGCTTGTTCAGGGGAGCAAGACGGTGATGTAGTACGAGGCTGAGTTTACTGCATTAGCCAGGTATGCTCCGCAGCTGGTTAGTACTTCTGCTGAGAGGTGCTACAGATTTTTGAGGGGATTACGAGATATTCTGAGGCAGCCCCTGATACCGTTCCACATTACTGATTTTTCTGAGCTTGTGGAGCGAGCTCGTCTGATAGAGAATGACCTGATGGCTACTCAGCAGCGGTGGACTGCAAGTAGGAAGAGATTTGGAGGTGAGGCTTCAGGTAGTGGTTCCTCTGGGAAGAGGAGATTTGTAGCTGGTTCTGGATCTAGTGATTCCAGGAGGAGTGGAAGGTCGTCTGGTACTGTAATATCAAAAATCTGCTCCAGGATCGTCCAAGACGATCTGGATCGTCCTGGGACGATCAGTTGAAAATCTGCTCCAGAATGTGCCCAATTTGCTCCAGGTTATTTTCTGTACACATCGTCCAGGCCGATTGAGGACATCGTCTAGGCCGATCGGCACTGTAGAAAATGTCGGCCTGAGAATAGTTCTAGGAACCGTCCAGGACGATCCAATTTGGTCTGATCGTCCTGGGACGATCTGGCGATCGGCCGGGCCGATCTGACTTTTATAAAGCTGATTTCAATCATTTTGAAGAGAGAGAAAATCAAAATAAATATCTGATTTTTCCTGAGGAGAGAGAAAGTCGAAAAGGATTTTGGAAAAGTTGATTTTCGGACGATGCGGAGCCGTTTTCGTCCGAGAAGATTGTTTGAGAAATTGCTGTACGCAAGGTAAGGCACATTCCGCCTTTCTCAATTTTCAGAACCGTCGTGTTTGACGGTATTTTCTGTTCGGATTTCGTTTCCGTTAATGAATTTCGTCCGTAATTTCCGATTGGTTCAGTTTTTACCGCGTAACTTTCTGTATATTGTTGACGTGCCGAGTGTGCACATTTTGGTTATTTTCTGAAGATTTTTGTCCGGGTATTTTTGATTCGACGGTGTTTTTTCGTCGACTAGATTTTTCTGTGTATTCTAAAATTATCTGTGCAGTAGAATAAATGTTCTGAAATGTGATTATCTATATTCTGTGCGAATTTGGTGAATTTTGATTTTCAGGAAAAATTGTGTAAATTCCGTATACTGCCGTTGTGCTGCCCGATTTTTATCTGATTTCTGATTTGCCCGGATTTATTCTGAATTGAAATGCTATCTGTATAAGCTATAAAAAAAGGGAGTTATAAGGGGTCTGGATCCTATGAGATTCAGTTAGTGTCTGGGGAAATCTTAGATGAGCTCAAGTTGGAGAAATTTCTATTCTGTCCCGGATCCGAGGAATTCTGTTGTTCTGGTGCCGTGAGCACATTTAGCTATTAATTACTCAGAGAATTTCTGGTGCCGTGAGCACAAGGGAGACATAAGGGTCAGAATCCGTAGTGATTCTGTTTAGTTTAGTTTAGCTATTAATTAAATATCTGATATCTGAGTTCTGTATCTGTTCTGTAAGCAATTATGATTCTGTCTGATTTGATATCTGTTCCGATTCTGTTCTGATACGATATGAGCTGAATTTCTGATTTTTGTACGATTCTGACTCTGTTGATTTAATTCGTTCTGATTTGTACTCTGGTGTGATCTGATCTGCACGACTCTGATTCTGATTTGATATATGTCCGTATGAGTTCTGATTTTGATTCTGTTCTGATTCGAGATACGATTCTGTTCCGAATTCTGTACGGATTTCTGTCTGATGAGTTTGGTTTTGGATTCTGAGAGTTTTGATTGGAGGTTTGTTGCTTTGCTGAGCTGTTGAGCTCACTCTTATTTTCTGGTGGTTTTCAGGTTCTAGGAAAGGGAAGGAAGTCCAGGAATAGATTTCTGAGTTCTGATCAGTATAGGTATTGTTTGTACCTTTTGATTTTTGTACAGTCATGGCTTTTCTGTCCTGTCTTTCTTTCTGTTCAAAAGCCATGTACTGTATCTGTAGATGATTGTTTTGAGGAAAAGAAAAGATAGATGATTTGTTCCGCTGCATTTGATGTTCTATAGTAGCTCTGTGTGTTTGTTTTGTGTATAATATTTTGGAAGATTCAGTTCAGTAACCAATTCCAAAGCCAGATCCTGGTTAGTCTGTTTAAGCTGGTCGCGATCCGGCTCGGGCGGGATCCGTCCCCGTCGGGTCGGGTCGTGACAGGTACTGCTACCAGTACGACGAGTTCTGGATCTGTGAGTGGGGCACCTGTGTGCCAGAGTTGTGGATGGCGACACCATGGCCAGTGCTACAGGATGGCTGGTCTGTGCTTCCGATGTGGTCAGCCAGGACATCGGATTGCAGAGTGTCTACAGACTGGATTTGATCGGCGTTCTGAGTTCCGATCAGAGGGCTTTGTCATACCTGCCAGTTCAGCAGCAGGAAGACCGAGGACTGTTCCTCTTCGCCCTGAGGGATTTTCTAGTAGAGGTGGTGGTTCTAGTTCTGGACCACGGAGACCACCTACTGTTCAGAGGTAGCAGAGCAGTTCTGTTGCTTCAGCTCCAGCCCCAGTTCAGCCACGAGTTTACAGCCTCAGTCAGCATGAGGCTCGTGATGCTCCAGATGTTGTGACAGGTACGATTTACATTTCTGATCAGCCCTGTCGTGTTTTGTTTGACTCTTGAGCTAGTCATTCTTTTCTGTCCGAGCGCTGTTTTGAGCTTTTGCGTTTGGATTCAGTTTTGTTGCCGGTTTCTCTTTCCGTGATTTTACCGGCTGGAAGTAATTTGATTGCTCGGAAGTTTTATTTGTGTGAGATTGACATTGCTGGCAAGAAGTGGAAATCGAGTCTGATTATGTTACCGATTTCTTCATATGATGTGATTCTGGGTATGGATTGGCTGAGTCTGTATGAGGCTCAGATTGATTGTCTGAAGAAGCAAGTGAGTTTGCTTATGGCTGGAGAGCGATGTGTATTTCAGGGATTACGAGGTGTTCTCTCCAGTCTGATTTCTGTGTTGGAGGTGAGCAGAATGTGGAAGAAAGGATGCCCAGTCTTTTTGGCTTCGGTGCGAGATCTGAACCTGGAGGTTGGTTCTATTTCTGAGATCCCAGTGGTACGGGAGTTTGTTGATGTTTTTCCAGAGGAGTTGGTTGGTTTACCTCCGGATAGAGATGTGGAGTTCTCTATTGATATTTTTTTGGGTACCGCTCCGATATCAAAAGCTCCGTACAGGATGGCACCGAAAGAATTTTCTGAGTTGAAAGTTCAGCTTCAGGAGTTGGTTGACAGAGGCTTTGTCCATCCTAGTGTTTCGCCCTGGGGAGCACCTGTTTTATTTGTGAAGAAGAAGGACGGGACACTTCATATGTGTGTGGATTACAGAGATTTGAACAAAGTCACGATCAAGAACAAGTATCCTTTGCCTCGGATTAACGACTTGTTTGATCAACTTTCCGGATCTTCGGTATTTTTGAAGATTGACTTGCGATCCGGATACTATCAGGTAAATGTGAAGGAAGCTGATGTGGTGAAGACAGCTTTTAGTACTCGGTACGGGCATTATGAGTTCTTGGTTATGCCTTTTGGGGTAACCAACACGCCTGCTATTTTCATGGATCTGATGAACCGAGTGTTCAGGGAGTTTCTGGATCTGTTTGTGATCATCTTCATCGACGATATTCTGGTATATTCTGCTTCTAAGAATGATAATGCTAGACACTTGAGCATTGTGTTGGAGACTTTGAGGCGGCATCAGCTGTATGCCAAGTTCTCCAAGTGTGAATTATGGCTGAAGAACATCTCTTTTCTGGGGCATGTGGTGAGCGGAGAAGGTATTTCTGTTGATCCCCAGAAGATTCAGGCAGTTGTTGATTGGCCAAGGCCGACTACGGTATTTGAGGTACGTAGTTTCTTGGGCATGGCCGGATATTACAGGAAGTTTGTGAAGGGATTTTCATAGATTTCGACGCCTCTGACGAGACTGACGCAGAAGTCAGTACCTTTTGTTTGGACACCGGAGTGTGAAGCTAGTTTTCAGAGATTGAAGGATTGTCTGACTTCAGCTCCAGTGTTAGCACTTCCGTCAGGTACGGAAGGATTTCAGGTGTTCAGTGATGCTTCACTGAAAGGTTTGGGATGTGTGTTGATGCAGCATGGAAGGGTAATTGCTTATGCCTCTAGACAGTTGAAACCACATGAGAAGAATTACCCGACACATGATTTGGAGTTAACTGCTGTTGTTTTTGCTTTGAAGATTTGGCGTCATTACCTGTATGGCGTCAGATGTGAGATTTTCACTGATCATAAGAGCCTGAAGTACATTTTCACTCAGAAGGATCTGAATCTGAGACAGAGAAGATGGCTCGAGTTGATCAAGGACTATGATTTGACCATTCAGTATCAGCCTGGGAAGGCTAATGTGGTAGCGAACGCTCTGAGCAGGAAATCTTCTGGACTATCAGGTTTGCAGCTTACTTTTGATGATTTCCTGATTCGAGATATGGAACGCTTGCAGTTGGAGGTGATTTCCTCCAGTGATTTGGATTTGGCTCAGATGAGCATTCAGTCTTCTTTGGAAGCAAGGATTCAAAAAGTCCAGAAGTCAGATTCTGATTATTCGAAGTTGACTACTCAGATTGGATCTGGTAAGACTCTTGAACTTCGAATTTCTGATTCTGGTGCTATTTTCTATAAGAACAGGTTGTGGGTACCTGTGTTTGGAGATTTGAGGCAGGAGATTCTGTACGAATCTCATCATTCAGGCTACACTGTACATCCAGGCAGTAGTAAGATGTATGCTGACATGAAGCTTTTGTTCTGGTGGCCTAGAATGAAGAAGGATGTAGCAGAGTTTGTGTCGAGATGCGAGGCCTGTCAGTTGGTAAAGGCAGAGCATCAGCGACCAGGTGGACTGTTGCAGTCGTTGCCTATCCCTGAGTGGAAGTGGGAGGAGGTAACGATGGACTTCGCGATGGGTTTTCCTCGATCTAGACAAGGGCACGACGCCATTTGGGTGGATGTAGATCGACTGACGAAGTCCGCCCGTTTTCTTCCGATCAGACAGACCGATCCGGTGGATCGTTTGGCACAGATATATGTAAAGGAGATAGTCAGATTGCATGGTGTGCCTCGAGTGATAGTTTCTGATCGAGACGGACGATTTACTTCCAGACTTTGGAAGGGCATTCAGCAAGGCTTGGGTACGAAACTGCATTTCAGTACAGCCTTTCATCCTCAGACGGACGGACAGTCTGAGAGGATCATTCAGGTACTGGAAGATCTGTTAAGGCTTTATGTTTTGGACTTTGGCGGAAGCTGGGAATATCATATCCCTTTGATAGAATTTGCTTATAACAACAGTTTTCAGTCCAGTATTGGCATGGCACCGTACGAGGCTCTGTATGGCAGGAAGTGCCGTACTCCTTTGACTCTGACTGAGGTCGGAGATAGACAGGAGCTGGGTGCCACTTTCTTTGAGGAAACGGTTAAGAAGATCAGTTTGATAAAAGAGAGATTGAAAGCGGCTCAAGATCGACAGCAGAAATATTACAATCAGAAGCACAGGTTTGTTGAATTTCAGGTTGGTAACTTTGTGTATGTCAAAGTCAGTCCGATGAAGGGTGTGAGCAGATTTGGTCATGTGAGTAAGCTTAGTCCAAGGTATGTTGAACCTTTTGAAATCTTGGAAAGGATTGAAAAATTTGCTTACCGACTGTTGCTTTCTGATTCGATGCCTGATGTGCATAACGTGTTTCACGTATCCACTTTGAGGAAGTGTGTATCCGACTCTGGGAAGAAGGTATCAGCTGACGAAGTTGAGATTCAGGAGAATCTGGCGTACAAGGAAGAGTCAGAGTTGATTTTGGCGTACGACGTCCGAAAGCTACGAAGTAAACAGATTCCGATGGTTAAAGTCCAGTGGAAGCACCGTACTGCACGGGAAGCGACTTGAGAGAAAGAGTCGGACATGAGGAAGTCGTACCCGTATCTATTTTGACGGAGTTTTGATTGGACAATGTTGAGGACGACATTTTTTTTAAGTTGGGGAGATTGTAATATCAGTTTTGCTCCAGGTTCGTCCGGGACGAAGTTGGATCGTCCCGGGACGATCGGTACAGGTTTGATCAGAATTGTGAAAATTGAGCAGTTCGTCTGGACGAAATGTTGGATCGTCTGGACGAAAATTTTCCTGAGGACCCGTCGCCGGGGACGATAATTAAATCTCGTCTGGACAATAGAGCCAGATCGTACCAGGATGAAATGCGATCGTCCAGGACGATCAGTCTGGATATATATAGAAATGAGATATTTTGAAGAGAGAGAAAAGCCGAGGAGAGAGAAAAATGAAGGAAAAAGTGGAAAAGATGATTTTTGGACGACGCTGGGCCGTTTTCGTCCGTTGAGACTGTTGAAGATATTGCTGTACGAAAGGTAAGGCACAATCCGCCTTTCTCAATTTTCAGAACCGTCGTGTTTGGCGGTATTATCTGTCCGGAATTGATTTTTGTTAGAGATTTTCGTCCATATTTTCCGTCTGATTCAGTTTTTACCGCATAACTTTCTGTATATTGTTGACGTGCCGAGTGTGCACATTTTGGTTATTTTCTGGAGATTTTTGTCCGGGTAGTTTTGATTTGGCGGTGTTTTATTTCGACTGTATTTTTCTGTGATGATATTAAATGATGTGGCAATAGAATTAAAGTCTTGAAATGTTGTTATCTACATTCTGTGTAAATTTGGTATTCTGTGATTTTTCAGGAAAAATTGTGTAAATTCCGTATACAGCCGTTGTGCTGCCCGATTTTTGTCTGATTTCTGAATTCGTCCGTATTTCTTCTGAATTGATATGCTATCTGTATATGCTATAAAAAGGGAGTTATAAGGGGCCTGGATCCTAAGAGATTCAGTTAGTGTCTGAGAAATCTGAAATGAGCTCAATCTGAAATCTAATATCTGTTCTGTTCCGGATCCGATGAAATCTGTTCTGGTGCTATAAGCACATCTGTTCTGGTGCCGTGAGCACACAGGGAGGCACAAGGGGACAGAATCTGAGAGATTCTGTCAGTGTCTGGGAAGGGAGGCATAAGGGGCCAGAATCCGTAGAGATTCTGTCAGTGTCAGGGAATTTAGCTATTGATTAAATGATATCTGATATCTGATTTGAAAAGACTTCTGACTTCCGTACGATATAATTTGATCTGATTTGTATGATACGATTCTGACACGATTCTGTTCTGTTCCGATATGATCTGAATTTCTGATTTCTGTACGATTTTGATTCTGCTGATTTAATATGTCTGATCTATTCTATTTCTGATTTGATACGACTTCTGTTTCCATACAGTTCTGTTTGATTTGATATCTGTTCCGTTCAGTTCTGTCTGATTTGATCTGTCCGTATCTGTTCTGATTTGATCTGTTTCGTTCTGATCTGTCCGATTCGATATCTGTCTGATTCTGTTCTGATTTCTGTATAGATTTCTGTCTGATGTGTTTGGTTTTGGATTCTGAGAGTTTTGATTGGAGGTTTGTTGCTTTGCTGAGCTGTTGAGCTCATTCTTGTTTTCTGGTGGTTTTCATGTTCTGGGAAAGGGAAGGAGGTCTTGGACTAGAGTCTGATCTGTAGGTATTGTTTTATACCTTTTGATTTTTGTGCAGTCATGACTTTTCTGTTCTGTCTTTCTTTCTGTCTAAAAGCCATATACTGTATTTGTAGATGATTGTTTTGAGGAAAAGAAAATATAGATGTTTTGGTTCCGCTGTATTTGGTGTTTCATAGTAGCTCTGTGTGTTTGTTTTTGAGTTGAAATATTTGGAAGATTCAGTTCTAAAACAAATTCCAAAGTCAGATTCTGGTCAGTCAGTTCGTTTCGTTTCGGTCGCGACCCGGTGCGAGCGGGATCCGTCTCGGGTCGGGTCGTGACATCCCCATCCAACAGAAAAACAGCCAAAGGTACCTTCCTGTCCGACGGACACTGCATACCGTCAAAAGTCTTTTCTAACCTCCTCAACCATTCTTCAGCTGCTCTGGGCTCAACAGTGCCCTCAAACCTCGGAGGTTTCAATCTCAGAAATAACTGCAGATGTTTATCTATATCTTCAGATCGAACAGTAGAGTCTCTACTCTGAGTCTCGCTCATCATCTGAGCAATCAATGTAGCAAACTACGAAAGTGTATCAGAAACAACTACTGGAGCTGTACTACCCACTGGAGCTGTCTGACTAGCACTCTGCCCATCAGTCATATCTGGGTCTAGCAGATCCATGATCACATAGAAAACTAAGCACAAAACAACAGAATAAAAATCCAAACAACCCAGACCTACCCCAAACAAACTCACAGATCACTTCCTATAGCTCTGTCTTACAATCCAAATTCCAAAACTATTGCTCTGATACCACTAAAGCTTGTCACGACCCAACCCGACCGGGACGGATCTCGCTCGCATCGGGTCACGACGGAGCCAACAAATCTAGGATCTAGCTTTGGAATTTGCTTCAGAATTTTCTTCCAAATATATCACAGACAGAAAAAAAGACCATTTTTTGCTCCAGGTTCGTCCGGACGAAGTTGGATCGTCCGGGACGATCGGTACAGGTTGTGTTGAAACTTCTAAATATAACACAACATGTACCGATCGTCCCGGACGATCCAACTTCGTCCGGACGAACCTGGAGCAAAAATGGTCTTTATAGGTTGAGTCCAGGGAAACTTCTGGAATGGATCCCATGGGCTGGAAGGGCCTAGATTGGGATGAGTGAATTGAAAGGGTCGGTTTGACCATTAGAGCTTGTATGAGCTCTCATTGACCATTTGACTGGTCAAAGGGGGATGTTGAGGTGGTAGTGAAGGAGTCTAGTGAGATGTTTGGATACATTGGACCCAATTCCAAAGCAAAGGAGATGAGAATTTAATTGGGTTTGACCATTTAAAACCCCATTCAAAGCATTTGTTGACTGTTTGACTGGTCAAACAGTCAACCTATGCTTAGGTGGACATGGGGAAAGCATTGTTTTTTGGTTGGGTTGGTTCAAAGGAGAATTGATAGCTTGATTTTGGAATTTGAATATTTGGGAAGAGTTTTGACTAAATGATATGGAGTTGGCTTGGTCAAATGATCATGATGTGACTCATAATAGATTTATGGGTGATCAAGGTATCAAATGGAACATATTTAAAAGCTTTATGACATTGATTTGATTATATAGAGCGATTTGAGCCAAATTGGTCAAGTTTGACTACACTTGGGTTCAATTGACCAAGTCAACTATTGATTGGGTTGAGATGATTTGTCGGATCCTTTTCACTAGAAAGAGTGTTTGAAGAAGTTTGGTGAAGTTTAGAAGTGATTTAGAATTGAATTGAAAGATAATTGATACTTGATGATTAACTGAGCTAGCCTGAGCTAGCTCAATTGATCATTTTGATCAATTATTAATTGAAGAGATTCATGATGTTAGATTCAATGTATACAACTTCTTGTGAAATAATTTGAATCTAATTAAGGTCATGAAGGTTAAGGCAATGTACTAGGTAGTGCATTGGATCATGATATGATTGTGGTATGGTTGCAGGATGTCTAAGTGATTGACTAGAGTTTGAGTGATTAATTAAATGATTGTATATTAGATTGAAAATTTTGATGTATACATGTTAATTGGACTTTGATTGAATGCAGGCTATTGATTGAAAATTGATTGATTTGATTGAATGGGTGACTGGTTATAGGTTTAATCTAGGGGCTGGATAATGGATTTGCAGGCTATATAATTGAATGAAGTTTGATTGATTAAAGATTGAATGTTAGGATTGAAGGTTGATTTGAACCTTAATTGGTTGACAGGTGGCAGGCTATCAACCACTAGATGTATAATCAGGAGTTTGAAAGGTCCTGATGACCTCATACAAAAATGAGGTCAACAAGAGCTTTACTTAGTTTGCATACAAACGTGGGTTGATTCTCTTCTAAAAATTCCGGCGGTTGTTTCATGAAAACAATATCTTTTAGTTGACCATGAAGAAATGCATTTGAAACATCTAATTGATGTATATTCCATTTATTATGCATTGCAAGGAGTAAGAGAACTCGTAAAGTAGCAATTTTAGCGATCGGACTGAATGTTTCAGTATAATTTAAACCAAACTCTTGGTTATTACCCAGTTCCACTAACCAAGCCTTATAACGAGATATAGTTCCATCAGCATTGTATTTCGTAAGAAACAACCACTTGCAGCCCAAAGGGGTAACAATTGTATTGGGAGGAACAAGTTCCCAAGTGCCTTGAGTTTGTAACGCTTGAAATTCTTTGGACATGGCAGCCCACCAATGCTTGTGTTTGGATGCTTGAATGTATGAAGTAGGAGCAGATTCAATGAGCTGATGTGTGAGATCGAAAACAGTCTTTAGGTTAAGATGCCCAGTTTGAAATCTAGTTTTCATAGGATGGTGAGGACGGGCAGGAATAGGAGAAGACTGAATAGTGTGAGATGGCAAATGCTGATTGGAAGGAGTAGCAGCAGGAGCAGAAGAAGATTAAGAGATCTGATTAGATATACGAGTGGGAATAGAAGCGGGATTGGTCCGATCAGAGTTGTTGAACATAGGTACCAGTAATAGAGGAGGAATAATAGATGGATCATTGTGAGAATGAGGTAAATTGTGAGTAGACTGTTTGAATGAAAAAATATGATTGTTAAAAACAACATGCCTTGAAATATAAACACGATTAGTATTAATGTCCAAACAACGATAACCTTTTTACATTTGATCATATCCAATAAAAACACACGGGGTTGAAAGAGGAGATAGTTTAGATTTAACATATGGTTTTAACCATGGAGAGCACTGACATCCAAAGGTTCGAAGATGTATATAGGAAGGGTGTTTATTGTATAATTTAAAAAATGGGGTTTCTTGATGAAGAGTAATAGTAGGAAGACAATTAATATGGTAGACCGCAGTGTGAAGAGCTTCAATCCAAAGATTAGAGGGAGTATTAGAATGAATAGGAAGGCTTCATATAGTTTCAAGAAGATGACGGTTTTTCCGCTTAGCTACACCATTTTGTGAGGGTGTATAAGGGCAAGTATACTGATGACGAATGCCGTGTTAAGTGCAGTATTTTTGAAAGATATTGTTTAAGTATTCCCCTCCATCTATTCGTATGGTAGAGATGTTTGTGTGAAATTGACATTGTATTAATTAATGAAAATTAATAAATGTTTGAGCAACTTCAGATTTTTGAATTAAGGAAAATATCCAACAATACTTTGAATAATCATCAATAAATAAAACAAAGTAGTGATATCCTTGATAAGAGGTGCTCGGGGAGGGACCCAAGACATCAGAAAAAACCCGTTCAAATGGAACAATAGTAATAGTCATAGAAGGTAAAAATGACAATCGTTTACTTTTAGCTAAACAACAAGTATTGCAAGAACTATGTGAAAAAGAAGTACAAATTTCAAAATGAAAATGAGCTAAATGATGAATAGTGGGAAAAGCAGGATGTTCAAGATGACTATGGCATAAATCGGGCATGGTTTACACGGAGACCAAAGCCAGATTTGAGAACTTCAAATCAGGTAGAACCTTGTAGACGCCATTATGATAAGGTCCTTGAAGTAGCAGCCGATTGGTCGTCGAATTCTTTATTTGATAACCATGAGAGGAAAAAGACACAATGCAATTATTGTAAGTAGTTAACTGGTACATAGAAAGAAGATTAAACGCAAGATTTGGGACATGAAAGAGCCTGTTGAGATAGAGAGTACCTGATGGGGTAGGAAGAATACCTCTACCTGTGTTTTGAACTGGTAATTGAGACCATCCTGTGTAAGGTTCAGTAGTACTTAACTGGGAACAATCAGAGGTGAGATGAATGGAGGCTCCACTGTCCAGAACCCAGTTAGATAGGCAAGTAGGCTCGGAAGTGCTGAACAGGGTGATGTTGTTGGAATGTTCTGTATATGTCGGATCTGTTCGATACCAGCAGCAAATTGCTGAGTGCCCAGTTTTGTTGCAGATTTGGCAAATAATATGCCGAAAATTCAATTTGTCACCGCGCCCAGTCGACTGGAACGAACGTCTGCCATGATTACCACGATTGTCTGAGCGACCTCGTCCACGACCATGGGATGCAGTGAGCGCAAGATTATTATCTGTTAACTGAATGGCTTGAAGATCTCGAGTAGCTTCTTGCAAGATGATATGTTCTTCACTGCATAATATGTTGTACAGATCATCCAGAGGAAGAGGGTGAAGATTAGTTCGAATAGCTGTCTTGAATGCTTGATAGGAGGAGGGTAGGCCATTAAGCGTATAGAGAATGACATCTTCAGTATCTATGGTGCTATCGCTCATAGTGATGGCATCAACTTTCGATTTCATTTCAAGAAGATACTATTGCATAGTTTTGTCACCTTTGGTAAGATGATGCAATTCATTTTTCAACTAGATAACACAAGATCTAGTCGTAGATTGAATACGATGAGATAAAGTCGACCATAAGGAAGAATAGTTGGGGTGATGATAGAGAAAAGGGCAGCAGCAAGATTCTGGCCAATAAGAACCCAGATATTATGCGAAGAAGAAATGTTTGATTGAGAGGAAATAACGATAGAGGAAGAAATCGATGGACATTAATTCATTCCATCAAGGAAACCTTGAAATCCATTAGCATTGAAAATCTTCTCTACTTGCGACTTCCAAATGGGAAAATTATCGGCAGTCAATGAAGTGGGCAGAAGATTCTTGATGCTACTCATCAAGAACTTGAGCTGAGGCGGGATTTGAATCGGAGAACAGATAGTTTCGATGTTGATATTGGTGAAATAAGACGATGATCCAGCCATGAGAACAGATCGAAAACATACGAACATGAGAGGGAAGAATAAGAAGAAGAGAGGAAAAAAAATCAGAGGAGAGCGTACTTCTCTGATACCATGTAAACCTACTGGAGCTGTGAGGCACGTAGGAGATGAACGGGAAATTGAAACAATAAAGAATGCATTGATCTCGATATATGATACAAGAGTTAACAAGGCTTTATATAGAGATAACAGACAAGAAGCCAATCCATACTAGAAGCAGAGAAATGCGGTTACAGTTGTCCTTTCTTGCTAGCTCAGCATTTCTTGTTTCTTGTCTGTTAACAGTGCAAAGGAGGCGGACGGGCGGGGCAATCTGTGTGTCATGGATCGAAGCAGTGGAGGCGGAGTAGATTGGCCGTCTTGGCTCGAGTTAGAGGAGGCGTTCATCCTGGCTTTAGGCAAAGGAGATGATGCATACATGCCTCATACATCTTGTCTTGAGGTAGAGCAGTAGAGTAGGCAAAAAAGGAGCAAAACACCTTCTTAATTTTTTTTAAAGGCTAAAGAAAATAACTAGCCATGTGTTTTTTTTTTTGGGGGGGGGGGCGATGAAAAAACCTACTTATAAATGAAGTCTGAAACAAATTCGTTATGCCATTTGCTGACGACGTTGAGGTCTACTTCCTATTTAGCAACATATGTCTTGGCTCGAGGCAAAGGAGTCGGACTGGCGGAGCAATCTGTGTGTCATGGATCGAAGCAAAAGGGCGGAATAGACCGTGCATCTTGGCTCAAGTTAGATGAGGCATTCGTCTTGGTTCGAGTCAGAGGAGACGATGTAGGCATGCTTCATGCATTTTGGCTTAAAACAGAGTAGTAGAATGTCAAAAGAATTATGGCAAAGAAAAAATAACAAGTCATATTTTTATTTTCCGAGGAGGAACCCCATGCTTGAAAAATAGAGAAATGATGAATAACACTTATAAATGAATGCTAAATCAAATTCATTATGCTATTTACCAATGACGGTGAGGTCGACTTCCTGTTTGACATCGTGCGTCTTAGCTCGAGTAAAGGAGGCGGACTGGCGGAGCAATCTCTATGTCATGGATCAAAGCAATGGAGGCCGAGTAGACCGACCGTCTTGGCTCAAGGTAGAGGAGGCATTCATCATGGCTTTAGGCAGAGGAGATGATGCAGGCGTGCCGCATGCTTCATGGCTCGAGGTAGAGCATTAGAATAGCAAAAAAAAGGGGGGGGGGGGGGCAAAACACCTACTTAAAAAAAATGGAGTGAGAAAATAACCAGCCATATGTTTTTTTTTTTGTGTGGGGGCCTCTTCCACCCTTTGCCTAACTCCTCATGTCCCTGTCGTTGGCCAATAGCCACTATTATCATTGAGTCGTACATTGAATTCATTTTGTCTAAAAAAATAAAATTATATTATGTATTATTAAAATTTTGGGTGTTAAATATGTAAATAGGATGATATAAAGTGGTATGTATGTAAATTTCCCTTATATTTATCTTATAATTATGAAAGTCATTAAAAATATTTTAAATTCATTATACTGTTTTCTTCGTGCAAATTAAATGGCCCCAAAATATTAATACTATATTAAATATAAAAATAAACTAAAATAATTTACATTAAATTTATTTTACTTTAATTTTTTTAAATATCCAACAAAATCCACATTTGAATTACTTTCAGCTATTTGTCCAAAGTCAAATACCTAAAAAAAAAAAAAAAAATACATCAAATCGAAGGAAATAGAAGTGCAAGCTACGCCAATAGCATGGCATCTGTCGAGCACGTGGCAAAAGATCGAGCAGCCCAGTTTCCATATAAGAAGCGAACGACGCCGCTCAGTTCATTCTGAAATCGGTTTTGTGTCTTCTCTTCGACGCTATTTGTTCTCTTGCTTAAGGAGCAGCGATGGCAATCCTTGGAGGACCTCGTGATGTGAACCTTAATCAGAACAGCGCAGAGATCGAGGAGTATGCTCGCTTCGCCGTCGACGAGCACAACAAGAAGGAGGTCGCCGATGTCCCCAAATCTTTTATTTCCGTGTTTCAATCCTTGCGGATGAAGCATTACTAATTCCCATTTTTCGATTTCGTATGCCGCTGCGTTGGGTATTAGGGTTTTTGTCCCTAGTAGGTTTGGTGTATGTTTTATTGTGGTTCTTTGTTATAGAATGCGCTGCTTGAGTTCGTTCGTCTGCTGAAGGCTAAGGAGCAGGTGGTGGCGGGAACACTGCACCATCTGACGCTGGAGGCGATCGACGCCGGGAAGAAGAAGATTTACGAGGCGAAGGTGTGGGTCAAGCCATGGCTGAACCACAAGGAGCTGCAGGAGTTCACGCATGCTGGAGATGGAGGGTCTGCAAGCTTTACTACTGCTGACCTTGGTGCAAAAAGAGGTAATGATCAGAACTTATTTTTAGTTTCTCTAGTGTCAATTTTCCGATGCTCTTCTTAGAAAGTAGAAAATATTTGGGAACTGATTGTCGATTCTGTTGTAGGTAATTAGCTCTGTGCCTATAGGTTGATCCAATGGCTAGTTCCAGGGGCCCTCCGTGTTGGAAAACATAATATCTTGAATTCACCATTGTACTTTTTTGTCCTTAATTTGTATCTCTAATGTTCTCCGTAGGATGGCTACCGTGTTGCATTATATAATACTAATTGAATATGATTTTATTATAATCATGAATTTTGTCATATAATCATGTCATGATCCACCCTAACCTTTTCTCACAATGTGAGGGTGATCTGAGATGGAGATGTGACAATCTTCATAGGAACTAGATTGGCTGAAACATTCCTTGCCAGCATTTATTTCTTCTCTAACGAATTTACCCCGAAGTCTAGTACTCTTAAAAAATCTTGAAATGTTCTTACATTTGAGTTATTGGAGCCTTCTATTGCTAATTGGTCATCGAGCACAATTGCTTGGAAACAATGAATATGGACTAAGGTAAGAACCATAGTTTAAGGTTCACAATTCAAATATTTTCACCTGAAGGTATAACTTGTGTCATAATATTGCTACATTTTTTTAAATTCATGATCTCTACTGAATGATCGCATAACATGCTTTTCAAGGCATCTCAAGCAAATAAGGTGGTTACTGTTTCATCATTGTGGTCTTTTTTAACTTAGTGAAAGAGCTAAAGGAATCAAGGACCTATGTGCATTCATCTCTTCTTATGGTAGGTGCACAAAGTCAACTCAAACTCAAGGCAAGTTGCATAGATTTATATAATTAAACTTTTTTAAACTAAATGAAAACTACAAATTGCCAACATCCAAGTTCTCAGTACTGTTTAATGGAAGTCATTCATGACAATTCACGCAAACAATGGCAAAAAAAAAAGTTTTCTATCGAACAAGGTAAGACACATAGTTAAAACTTGTATTTATGAGACTTAACTAATAAACATGTCTAAATAGCTATACACTCCTAGGTGTACTTGACAATTGTTTGAATTACAATACTCTCTTGAATCTTCTTGAAGGACTTTTTCACAAAACATGTTTGTGGAGAGCTCACCTTTATGATTGCCATAAGAATAGGTCTCCACAATTGGATGAAAACCAATGTGCTAGTCATTTTTTGTAGTGTCACTATGGCTTTTGCATATAAATAAGGGGTCAAGCATCTGACAAAGGGCACATGATTAAGATGATCTCTCTCTCTCTCTCTCTCTCTCTCTCTCTCTCTCTCGCATTTGAATTCGTGTAATCCTTCAATTCACCTTCTTCGTGAAGCGGTTTGACTTAGTTCTTGTAAATGATTCATCTAATGGAACACATATACTTGACCACTTCCTCGTTTCCTTCTATGTAGCCCTATTTATATTGTATAACCAATTCTATTGTGCTGGTGACTCCTTTGCTTCTCTATAAATGTCTTTAATTTGTTAAAAGTATCTAAACCTTTAAATTTTCCTTTTAGAAAGCAGACCCGAGTCAATCTTGAATTATCATCCATAATTATGAGAAAGGATATGCTTTGATGAAGGGATTAAGTTTTCATTTTGCCAAATATATGTGTAAAGGATATGCTTTGATGAAGGGATTAAGTTTTCATTTTGCCAAATATATGTGTATGCACAAACTCCAATGTTGCTTTAGCGCTTCAAGCTCTTTCTTTTGGGAATGTCATGCATTTTTTCTCACAACACAAATTCACATGCGTTTACACATGTAAAAACTTTTGGAATCCCTCGCACAATCTATTTCTCCTTTCACAAAAATTTAGATGACAATACCTTGTAGGTCATAATCTTGTTTGTTCCATAGCTCAACTTTCAGAGCCATATGTAGAGGAGTCATTAACACCCAATATTAAAATATCTATTTCTTTCTATTTTTTAGTTTCCTATCATTTGATTTTTGTTGTTAAAATGCTTGTGAGCCTTTTATTTGAAAAATGAAAAGTAGATATCCAGTTTGAACTAACCATCTTAAAGATAGAATAGTTCTTATATGCTGCATGCATTTCTTATTCTTTAGTGCAACTTTTTCCGTTCCCTTTGAACGTAGCAATGCTTTTTTTCCCATCCTATCTTTACATGTAATTGTTATATCTATATTTTGAAGAATACTAGCATTTCCATTACAGTTATCAGATTATTCTCAATCATTTTGTAAAAACTAAATATTCTTCGTTTCTTATTATGGCGTTTGTCATGCATAAAATCTATTTGCGCCCCACTGCTTCTAAAAGTTGTCTTGGATATTATTAATTCTTCCATATGGAAGTCTTTTCTAAATTCCCAGTTCTCTTGCAATGAAAACATTAGGATTTTCCTTATGATCTACTGAAATATTTTATGATTTGTCTTACAAATTTTATGTAGGGGTCTAATGTGAGTTGATTTCATATTTTTGTATATGATGAGTTTTTATTTCAGAGTTGTGGTTTATTTTCCTCTTCGAAGCAGCGATTAAGGTGGGGAGTAAGACTTATCATCCATAAATGGTGTTTCCCTCTAAATTATTTCACGACGATCATCTTCAATTATCTTTTTCATAGATGAAATCTTTTATAGATTTTTTACTGTTTCATGAAATTTTGTTTGGTGTCCTTTGTCTACTTGATAAAGTTGTTACCTTAGACTTATGATATTTTTTAAAATTGTGACCCTTGAAGAAGACATCTGTATATGTGATTTGGGGAATTCAATTCAGCCGAACTATTCATTGGTTGTTGAAGAGTTTTTCCCTTGCCTTTGGAAATGAGAAATTGGTGTTGTGGACGTTCTTTTGTAGATATAAATATGAAGGAGAAACAATTCTGTTAGACCGGTCCAACCGGTCCACACGGGATCGGCCAAGGCGGAACAGAGGTGGAAGTTCCGCCTCTCCTGTACGCGCCGAACGCACGCCCTAGTCCAAGGGAGCTGTTTAGGAAGGATTATTGAGGGAGTTAGGAGGGATATTTGAATGTAGGGATTGTTTAGAGATTTCCTTTTGGATTGTATGCATTAAATAATTTGTTTTCCTAGGGTTAGGGCATCTTGAATTTGGCTGAAATTTGAGATCTCTTAGGTTTAAGTTTTTGGGCTCTAGCGGCGTCTAGAGATTTGGAAGAGATAGATCCTCCTCTCGAATATAGGATTAATTGTATCTTGTTGTTTTTCTTTCATTAGTTTAACGGTTGAAGCTATTATTTGCAAAGGATTGCTCTCAATTGGCTACTTGGAGTGTTAAATGTGGTATATTTATCATTCACTATTGTATATTTATCATTCACTATTTTAGCTTTCCTTATTTTTTTTCTTGTATTTCTTTGTAAAAATTAATAAGTCTTTTGTATGAAAAGTAAAGTGGCTTATTCAATTTTTTTAGAATGGTTAGGTGCTCTTGGTTATCCAACTTGAAAATAAAAATTGTAGAATTTGCTCGAAGTATTTTGGATAATGAAATGAGCTTAATTTCTTAAAGATTTTGGAAACCATTAAACTGGGAGAACAAGAGGTTCATAGTTTAACGGTTTAACCGACGTTAATTGGACGATACAATAAATATTTAAATTATTTTATATGATTGAAATTTCATAATAATGATGCAAAAATGACATTTTCACAAATATAATATGTAATATTCTAAATCAAAATATTTTACCATTAAATATTTGAATATATTTCTAAATTAGTATTTCTATACATGATGTTTAGATTAGTTATAAGATATTCAACTTCAAATAACGACAATATTAAATTTAAAAGTTGAGAAAAATTCAAATTGGAGATTGGTAAATTTTGTTAGAACCTCTAAACTTTTTTATTATATCAATTTGATTAAAATCAATTGGTTAGAAATTGATCTATATTAGAACCGATTGGTTCATAAAAAATCAAACTAATTTAATCGTAGTTTCGAGTGGTTCTGTGCAAATTCGATTTTTTTACTATTGAATTGATCAAAGAACCGGTTCACGGTTGAACCAACTAGACAGGTTGATCCGATCTAATTTTTATAAATATGGTTTTCTTGAAGCTTTAGCTTTGTATGTCTCATGTCTATGTATATTGTTGTGTGATTTTTATGTATAATGTTGTGTATATTTAATTAAATAATCAAAGTTGAATTCATGCGAACTTGTGTCTAATTATAAGGCGATATGTCTAGATGTCATTTTTAATCTATTCCGTGGCTAACAAGTTGAAAGGGGTCCTTGTGATGGTTTATTTTGTCTATAGCGAACATTTCATTTAGACCCGTGACATAGGTTGGCCGTGCTAGAATTTATCCTTATGTAAGTGTTATCAATATGATGAGTCTCACTTAGATAAGCCTAGGGATAGATCGTATGTTCATAAGGCTTTTCACTTTGCATGTAGAAAATCTGGCTTGATTGTCATTGTCTTGGATGTCAACTTCGGACTTTTTGACTATTGATATTGTCTTGTTTACACTTTCGCTTAGGTTGTAATTAACATCCAAAATTTTTGCTTGTATAATGAATTTTGAATGGATTATGACAACCTTTAGATAATTAGAAGTTCATTTAATTTGAATATGAATTCAATTCCTTTGGTTGACTGAGCTTGAAGACATCACTATTCATTTTATGTACATATTTTTTATCTATAGTGAAAATTTAGTTGTGTGGTATAGTATATTAGCTAGTCATGCTAGGATTTGTGTTTTATTTGTGGAGGCAAGTTTCACCTAGTGTCATAACAAAGCTATAATTGAGGACTCTTGCTTTTGGACCTTTCTTGTTCATAATGCTTGGTCTCATTTATTGACATTGCTTAGGTTGACAGCTTTGGGCTCACTAAAAATAAGCGTATTGTTGTTGAATATCCTACTAGGGTAAAATTTGCGACTCTAATGATAATGAATCATGTCATGATTATTTTATAACTTACAAAAATAATAGATGAAACAAAAGTTTGCAAGCATTTTCGTTCATGAAATCATGCGGATAAAATATTTGCTAGTTGGGATTTGTATGATATAATATAAATAAAAACAAAAAGTCACACAATAAAACAAACTCAAAAAATGAGATTAATTTGAACAAAATAATGGAATTCGTTAGGATGAATGTGTTAGACCGGTCCAGCCGGTCCATGCGGGACAAGCTTACAAATGAAACAGGCGGAAGACACGCCGAATGCACGCTCGGGCGTGCGCGAACTGTTTAGGAAGGATTTTTGAGGGAGTTAGGAGGCAAATTTGAATATAGGAACTGTTTGGGGATTTCCTTTTGATTTGTATGCATTAAATAGTTTGTTTTCCTAGGGTTAGGGCATCTTGAATTTGGCTGTAATTTGAGATCTCTGAGGCTTAGGTTTTCTTTGGGCTCTAGCGGCGTCTAGAAATTTGGGAGAGATCGATCATCCTCTTGAATAGAGGATCAATTGTATCTTATTAGTTTCTTCCGTAGTTTGTTTTGTTGCAATAAAATTACAGTTTTCACTGGTTTTCCATTGGAATTGTGGAGATTTCTCACTGTTTGTCCTCTCTTGATGGGATTTACTTGAAATATTCAAGTGTTACCTAACAGAATGCTCCTTTTTTTTCTCATAAGTGGCATCTTATCTTCAGTAACCCTGCCTGATTGAATTAAATTTAAACTTCTCATAGAACTAGAACATCTCACGGTTTTCTTTGAAGCGCTTGCAAGTTTAACTCTATTAATTACTTTTGAAGTTTGTTAGCCTCTACTCCTATGGCTTTATAAATGTTGAAAGGTCCTCCCAGTTTGGAGGACCAGTGAAAATATGTCCAAACTTGTAGTGCTTTGAGATAAAATGAATGGACTTAGCTTTTTGTTCAAGATTTCTTTTGGCAATATCTTATTTTTGTTTAGTGAGAAGGTTGGAAGATTCGTACATGTTTGTTCAATTTTGGTTGAACCATTCAACAATTTTCTTGATGGTTGTAGTAGTTGCTTGCATCCTAGTGGATTTATAATAAATCTTTGCTTGAATGATCCCCTCATTACCTAAAGCAAATGTGAATGGAATTTCATCGATGACAGTGGAGAGGGGAGTAGTATGATATGCTCAAAGAATCAAATGCATCTCATCAGACCAAAGCCTTTTCCTATCAATAATTTCCCTCTTGTTGCTATTAATAATAGCTATGTTATTGCTTTAGGGATTTATTTTTTTAGGAGTCATGGAAGATAATGTTAGTTTAACTTTTTATTTTGTAGAAAAAATCTGCAAGAGACGTTATTTGTGACGATTACTACCGAGAATCTGAATTGAGAGATGATTTATAACAAAGAAACTTAAGATTTGCGTCACTGTAGCTTTGTCGAGAAGTTTTTTCTACCTGCTTAGTCAAAGAATCCATGTGTATTAAGAGAAAATGCCTTAACAAGCCATTATAGGAAGGGGTCCGATTAAACCCTATTATCCATATAGTGAATGAAAAAAGACTAATGTGAAGCATGAAGTTGATAATTATGCCGTCTCCTGGTAAACTCCTTTACGTTATGCACTGGAATAGGCCAGTAATGCTTATATTGAAGAACCCTTTTAGCAAGTCAATCCAGTGTAACGACTTACACATTCTTTTGAGTGAACTCCTGATATGACTTTTTAAGCTTAAGTACATGACAATAATCGAAAGCTTTCATCTGGAACTTCAAAATTTTCAGCAATTTAGTTGATAATCAACTGAGAATGACTATAAGCTTGCCTTTTATCTCCAATTTTGATGTAATATGAAATTTGATGATCATTGCATTATGTTCAAATTTATTATTGGTGATAATTAAAGAGATATGATAGGAAATACTTGAGTTCGCAAGTAACCCTAAGGTAATACTTGAGTTCTCAAGCAACCCTATCCCAAATTGGAGAGGAAACATCAACAAAACTCCTGTTTACAGCAGTTTAACAGCCCCAAACAGTGAAAAATGGCAAGAAATTGAGTAGGAATCTGAAGAAAATCAAGCCAATAACTTGTATTCCACTAGTAGATGAAAGAAAATAATAACCATACAAGATTCCTCAATTCAAGATGAAGAGAACTCTCCAAAATCTCTAGTCAAGAAGACTTGATCCCAAGCCTCCAAGAAGATCCAAAAAATCAGCCCAAATTCAAGATGAAAACTTAAATCCCCCCTTTCCCCCTCTTTAACTCCAATGTCCATACAAAATCTCTAAACAACCCTTCTATTCAAATCCCCCCCCCCTCCATTCAAATTTTCCCTCCAACACTTGAATTAAACCCCATGTGGGGTCCGCCTGGAGTAAGGACCGGTCCAGCCGGCCCATGAGGGGCCGGCCTAACAAGATCCTAATGACTTCTATACTCTTGAGATCACCCCCACTCTTTTATTTTCTCCAGAAGCCCCATCAAAATGCATGGTCCAGTCCAGTAAGGTTTTTCATAAACTCTAGCCGTCTTAACTTGTTGTTTTGTTAAAAAAAAATTTACAAAAAAATCTATCAGAGTTTGATCTTTCACGTAAGTTTGGTAGAAACTTGATATCATACTCACAAGCTCAATGGATGATTTCATTAACCTTCGAGACAACTTTAGTTTGTAAAATTTGTTTCAATGGTTTGTTAGTGATAAGTTTTGATAGGATGTGCCTGGAGGTAACTACGGAATCCGTTGAAAGTGAGAAAAGCTAATGCTTAATTTGTAGAGACAAGGACGTCTCCGTTTGACTTCGTTTAGTGATTGATTACAGAGAAAATTTGAAGTCGATCCTTGTTTCCTTCCCTAACCAGAATTAAACTTTTCATTGAATTATGGAGTCCTAGGCAAATCAACAAAGGTTCCTCTGCATGGGACTATTGAGGACATGATGGTAAGTAAAATACTAATTTACTTCTTGAAATAAATTTTCACATTCAGTTGTTCAGTTGAATTATTTGCTTTTGCATAGAGCTTTGAATAATGGAGCACTATGTTCTCCCAACTATGAGATGAAGTGGCATTGACCAACTAACTTCCTGGAAAGTCCCTTCTTTAATAGAGCAAGATGGATTTATCTTTAATAGACCAACTTACAAATCTTGTTATGATTTTTACAATTTCATTCAGTGTGATAATATATTTTTTACAATTTCTAGATTGAGCCACAGACAAACATTTTGTAGCATTAAGCGTTTTGTTGAAACCCCTTAGTGTTGAAAACACTTCAAGTAGATCCAAAAGCAGTTGTTATGATGAATATATTTCTAGATTTTATCTTTTCTGTGGTTTGATGATGTTTTCCATTAGGCTATCGTAAGTAACCCAACATTCTTAAGACCCAAAGACATAACAATAACATAACAATCTGGCATTGATGTTAAAATTGTTCTTTTCATCGTCATAATGCATATTGATTTGGTGCAAATTGGATAAAGCATCATGGAAGATAATTACAGGATATGGCAGAACTGAATCAACAATTGTCAATGCTTGATAGTGGATAGGAATCCTTGGGGGCCTGGGGCAAGTATCATTCAGTTTCTTGAAATCCACACACATGCTATTTTCCGCCATCTTTCTACGCTATAACTCAATTTGAAACCATTTGGATAGAACGTCTCTCTAAAGCCAACTTTGAATTGCTTTTTTGCTTCTTTAATTGCTTGTTGAATTTCAACAACGAATAAATACATCTTAATAGCCAATCACATTTAAGACTACAGGCATTTCAGACAACCTACATGCAAAAACATCAAGTTTATCTGATGATAAACGAGATCGGATTGAAAATTATCTTCACAAAGTAAGCTTGCGAATGAATTTCCAAAGATAACTCTCTCTCTCTCTCTCTCTCTCTCTCTCTCTCTCTCTGTGATGCCCCAAGATCTAACTCGGAAAGAATGTCAATCTATTTCTCAAACAATTTACCAGAGTTATCTAAAACCTTCAATTACACAGTCTATCAAACATCTATGAAATTTAAAACATCAATATACAAGTCGATTCAAACTCAAAAGTTCATATACAATACTCAGGAGCTACGCTACAATCACCAGTTCTGAAATCTATCATGAGTACAAAAGAATCACTATCAATCAAAAGACAAAAACCTGAAGATCTGGATCAATTCCTATCTTCTGCTCCCTTGCCCTGACCTGAAAATGTCAACCACATATAATGAGCTTTACAAAGCCCAGCAGGTCACCTAATACCTATAACTGAAATCAAAGCACGGCTATGCTATCAATATGCATGTCAGTCAATCACAGTCAATCAAATCTATTTCAGTCAATGGTCAATGAGTCTATGCAATACGGAAATCCATAGTCAATAAAACCAGTCAATGCAGCAGCAGACAAATCAATAAATCTAGCTCAATCAATTCACGTCAATCTCGAAGAAATCCGTACACGGAAGAAAATCAGTCAATCCGTCAAATCAATCAAATCGTCGAATCAATAAATCCGATAAATCATTCGAGTCGAATCAAATCAGTGCGGTCTAATCAGTAATATCTATAAGCGAGATCAATAAATCCACAGGTAGTAGTAACAATGAATCTATAAGCAGAAATCAATGAATCTATAGGCAACAGTATCAATGATTCTATACTAATCATGTCCATGCTATCAATGCAATATCTATATCCATCCATTTCTATATCAATGCTCAATGTCGATGCACATCAATCAATCAGTAAAATCAATGAAATCGTACGATCTAATAAATCCAATCAAAGTCGATAAAGCAGAAATCTATAAAACAATGAATCTATAAATCAAAACAGTAAACATGCAATTCAATACTATATACTGGACAAGTAAAATCAACTGGTCATGTTGCTGTTGTAGAATCCGTTGCTGTTGTAGTACGTTGGTCTATCAATAAGAGTCGTCACTCTTTTTGCCCGTCGGCCGCCCGTCGGCATATAAAACTCTTTATAACTCCCAATCGTTATATCAATGATCAATGGTTTAAAGGAAAGCCCGTCGGCCCACCATCCTGTACAGGTCAATATCAATCTTCACCAACGTTCAACCAGGTTCCACTTGGGTTCCAGTATCAATAGTCAATCAATAATCAGTTCAATAATCAATCCATAATCGATGCAATAATCAATATTAAATCAATTCAGTACTATCATATCAATAGTCATACACATATTAATTCAATCTATCAATTCCTGAAAATTCGGAAATCATACGAAAATCGGGCAGCGTAACGGCAGTCGGTCAAATTTACACAAAAATCCTGCAAAAAGACACGATTTCCAAATTCTTCCAAATTACAGTAGAATATTCACGACATCAATGCAAGACTATTATTCTATAGAAATCAAATCAAATCAAGTCCTGATATTTTTCTATTCGATTAAAATCGCGTAGAATCAATTCCAACCGGTAAAATCGTCGCAGAAAATACTCAAATCGTGTGCAATAATCATATCTATAACATACCAAAAGTTGTGCGGTGAAAGTTGTGTCAAATCAAAATCACGTCGAAAAGTCGACTACGAAAACACAAAACGGATCATAACTCAGTCAAAACTCAATATCTTTGAAAACAGAAATAGGGTTCGGAGTCCTTACCACGAGATCTACACTTTTCCCAACAGCGACGTCGGACGAAAAGCGCTCCGCGGCCTCCAAAACCAAGTTTCCTCTTTTTCCTTTTCTCTTTCTCTCTCCTCAAAACAGATATTTTGAGTTAAAATGATTTTCTCTCTCATCAAAACGAGCTGATTTTCATATATCATAAAGCAGATCGGCCCGGCCGATCGCCAAATCGTCCCGGGACGATCAGACCAAAAAAAATCGTCCTGGACGGTTCCCAGGACTATTTTCAGGCCGATATTTTCTACAGTGCAGATCGGCCTGGACGATCCCACTATCGTCCCGGACGATTCTGAGAGGAAAATCCAAATCAGAGAGGAACAGTAAGGGAACGAGGTCTCACACTCTCTCTCCATTCGCCCCCTAAAAAATATCTCCTCGAGTTACTTAAGAATGGAAGGAACAATGGGAACAACACTATCACTTTTCCTGTCTTGTATTGGTAATTGAACTTGCATATAATTTTACATTGTTGAGTTTGTGTGGTGTAAATAGTACTTGTGGTTGGTGGACGTGAGCTTTACTCATTTTGATCAATATCCTTACTAATAGGAGGAAGTGGAGAAGGAAGAGATCCAAATGTGTGTGCATTAATATATCCCATGATTGTTTTCTTTGAGTTTATTTTTTCCTGCTAAATGACAGCATCAAATGAGAATGCAAAGATAAACTAACTAATTTTGAAGATTAGTAGATTGTAACACAATCAGAGTTTGAATAAACTAGAGTATTAAACCCATATACTTTTAATATGAGAGAGAGATAATAAAAATTAAATATTAAATACAAATAACACAATGGTTTTTAATGTGGTTGGATCAGTCATCAACGTATGTCCACTATAGTGAGAGAGAGAAAGAGAAGGTGAGAGTTCTCTTGTACTATAACAAGAAGTTACAATTACGATGTCATGAATTTTTTGAGATCGAGGAAAAGAAAATGGAGAACATTTGAGAGGTTTTAGAAAGAATTTAACATTTTTGGAAGGTTCTATGCTATGATGCACCGACACTTCTCCTCAAAGAGGCGTGCAGTGTCCGACACTGTATCCGACACGACACTCACCCGACACTCCTCCGACACGTGTCGGACACGTTTCCGATTAAAAAATATTAAATACAAATTGGACACGTGTATCTTAAATATTTTATGAATTTTTTTAAATATAATTTCTTATATAACAAGATTTGAGAGGAATTTGTCAGTTTGTCGCATTTTTTCCTCTGCCTTGAAAGAGAACAATCCTTGAATTGTTGTAGAACTCCATTATGTAGTCATCTGAATAATAATACATAAGTTCTATTGAGATGCAATTGGTGGCTAGGAGGAGGTGATAGGAAATACTTGGGTTCGCAAGTAACCCTAATGGGAAATACTTGAGTTCGCAAGCAAACTAAACAATAATTGGTAAAAACAGCGAGAAAAACTCATGAACGTCGATGAAAACAATAAAAAACGATAGATTGTATTATAGGAATCAAATCAAACCAAGCACAATGCAAAGATACAATTGTTTTCCTTAAAATTTTCAAACCCTGAAATATAATTTGTTTGAAATATACATTTGACTAGCTAATCAGAGTGCGTTGTTTTTTTAACAACTAAAAATGCGAATATTAATTCTTGAACTTAAACATTTTTTTCAAATTTTTTTATTCTTCTAGTGTTGCAATTATGTGTTCATACTTTTTCAATAGACTGCTATAAATATTTTCTGCTACCATTTGATCACTATTCTTTTCTCAGTAAGCTTTTATTTGAATAACCACTTCACTACAATTAAGAAATATGTATTCATCATTTCTCATTTCCTATCTTTAAATTTTCCAACTTCGTGTAGATTGGAGCCTGGTACTCATCATTCTCCTTCAAACTGTCTTTGTAAACTTTTTCACGCTTCCTTGAATTTCATTGCTACCTGTTCTTTAAAATATATTTTCCACAGTTGCTGAATGATTTATAAATAATACTTTTTGCGTTCATAATTTTATTGGCTTCGAACTTCTCCCTTTCTCGTGCAAAAAGTTTGCTTTTATTGGGCACTTGATAACTTGCAATAACAAGTAATCATAATCATTGCTATCGGACCATGATTTGCATTTTGATCTTTAAAAAATTAGGACCATCTCTACAAAAGATACTAGCCATATTATTCTTGTAAGCCTTGGAGCTATGATGCAGCCAAAGATAGCTTTCTTATTTTTGCTTTATGTTGAATTTATTTCCTGGCTCTTTGATGGCTAATTGGGCTTATAATCTTGGGCAGTTTTTTTTCCTTAATGGGCTTGGCCAATGTTGGTTGGCTGCTTTTTGATTCCCATTCAGATTTCGGTTTCTCTGTTTGCTGATTTTCCAAGCAGAATTCCTACTGGTGGCTGTTCGTTCCCCTCATTGCTGTTTCCTAGACTAATGTTTTATCTTCTCAAGAAGTGACTTCTATTAGCTACTTGGGGTGGCATATTTATGTGGGCATTTGGACCTTTTTCCTCTATAAATAGAGTTGTTCGCTGCTGGAAAAAGAGAAGCGTGAATGGTGAAGAATTTTTGAACACTATAATCTACGGGTTTGTAATAGCTTGGGAGCTATCTTCCTCTACCTTCTTCTAGTTTTGTCTCGGTCTTCTATCTTCTTCTTCTCTCCACCGTTCCCATTTCACTTGTATCTTTCTTCTCAAAACTTTTATAAGTTGTAAGATATTATAGTGTTCCGTTTAATATGAGTTTGAAGTAGACGAGTTTTAAGGTTTTATTTGTCTATCTTTTATGGAAAGGAAGTCTTTAGTTTGCAATTCTAGTATTTTTTTAGATCGCATCAAGCTAGCTATAAGGGAAATCAAAGTAGCGAAGCAAACCTATTGACTCGAGACACAGATTCCACCTTTGAACTTCTCTCTTTCTTCTGTAGAAAGCTTGCTCACATTATTCGGCTCTTGATAACCTGCAATAACAGTCCTCATAACCTTGTGATTGGAGCATGATTTGCATCTTGATCTTAAAAAATTATATCATCTCTGCAGAAGATACAATTAGTAGAAAATGAGTAGGTGAACCATATATTATACTTGGAGGTGTTAGGCTGGCTATAAATTAAATCAAAGTACTAGAGCAAGCCGATGGACTTGAGCCAGTAGATTCAACCTTTGATGAAGAGGTGACATTGCTGGCCATATTTAGATAAAACGCTCTGTATCAATATGTGGCTTCGTTGACAACCAATACTTAGGTTGAGATGGGAATGTGTGAAGGGTTTCAACCTTATTTGTATGTGAGCTCCACCTTATTAATTTCTACATAATTCTTGAGGAATGTTTTATGCGTTTACTAGAAACTCATTAGTGATTATCTTTCCTACTAAGCTTCTAAAATCTTCTTAATCACCACATTTGACAACGTAGAGAAAGTGG
The DNA here is from genome assembly GCA_022539455.1 of Dendrobium nobile. NCBI lineage: Eukaryota > Viridiplantae > Streptophyta > Magnoliopsida > Asparagales > Orchidaceae > Dendrobium > Dendrobium nobile. Next base: position 54,597,595 of record CM039718.1, read on the forward strand.
ATTACTTCTCAACATAATCTGTGAAAAGGTGATGGTGCAACGGCTTCCATGGAAGGACATTCGCTGTAGTGACAAGAAAAAGCATTTTAGCATTGTACCTTGGTGTATACTTTTTGCTGATGATATTCTTCTTGTTGATAAGATTAGAGAGGGAGTTGAAGGTAAATTTGAATTATGGAGGTCAACCTTAGAGTCTAAAGGTTTTCGCTTGAGTAGAACTAAAACTAAATATATGGAGTGTAATTTTAGTAGTAATAGACCTAGTGAGGGGATTGTGAATTTGGGCGATCAAGTCATTAATAACATTACACATTTAAATATCTTGAATCTATTGTTCAGAGTGATGGTGAAATAGATGGGGATATTATCTGCATGATTCAAGTTGAATGGTTGAAATGGAGGAATGCATCGGGCTTGTTGTGTGATAGAAAAGCCTCCTCAAACTTAAGGTAAAATTCTATAAGATGGTGGTGAGACCTGCAATACTTTATGGTGCCGAATGTTGACCATTAAAAGAGAAACATAATAATAAATTAAGTGTTGCAGAGATGAGGATGCTCAGGTGGATGAGTGGCTTTTCCCTTGGAGATAGGATACAAAATGAGCATATACATTAAAAGGTTGGAGTAGTTCCGGTGAAAGATAAGATTAAAGAGTGTCACCTTAGATGGTTTGGTCACTTAAAACGGCAACCTTCCGATTAGGAAAATAGAGGTATTAAATTTGACTTATGTAAATAAATGTACAGATAGACCTAAAAAGACTTGGTTAGAAAATATCAGAAATGATCTTTCTTTATTAGTTTTAAACGAGAATTTGACTTTTAACTACGTTCAATAATGTGCTAGGTGGGCATGAACCTGGATGGAGGCCTATCCCAACCCATGATCCTATTGTCCAGGAAGCAGCTAATCATGCTTTGAAGGCCATTCAAGCGAAGTCCAACTCTCTTGCTGCATATGAACTTCTCGAGATTCAAAATGCAAAAGCAGAGGTGGGCATCTGCTCTGCTTGCTTCACATCACTTTGCCCTTCGCTTAAACTGATCTTATTCTTTCTGTTTTTTTTTTCTTGAAGGTGATCGACGATTTTGCAAAGTTGGAGTTGCTGCTTAAACTAAAGAGAGGACCAAATGAGGAGAAATATAAGGTGGAAGTGCATAAGAATTTGGAAGGAGCTTTCATACTGAATCAGATGCAGCAGGAGCTGTAGAGTCTGCTGCAGGTTAGGTACCTAACCTTCTAAATAAATATTTACAGACTTATGTATTGAAAAATGATATAATCAGTTGCTTTGTTTTTTTTCTTCTGCTTGAAAATAATTCCTTTGCGTGCGCTTGTGATGGAATGAAACAGTAAAAGCTTTTGTTATTGCTAAAGATTGCTAAAGATCATCAGCCGAATTTCTCAGATTTCAATCTATAGCTTCTTCTATTTCTAATTGCAGTAAGTCATCAGCTGAAGTTCTAAAATGAAGGTTTCGTTTGGGACGGGTTTTGTAGTGCTTTTTAAAACAATTTTTTAGTAAAAAAAAATATTTTTTTATTAGAAAGCTCCTTTAAAAAATAGGAAGAAAATCGTTTCAAATGGAGGGGCTGTTTTCTTAATGCTTCTCTTAAAGCAGCTTTTTGATACAAAAGTTAAATTTTTTTGTACTCAAAAGCTGCCTTAAGAGCATTAAAAAAACCGTCCCAAACGAAGTGTTAGGCTTCATTTGGGACGGCTTTTTTATTGCTTCTTAAAGTAGATTTCTAATAAATTTTTTGCCTAAATCTCTCTCTCCAGTTTTTGCTTGAATTTGTTGTCAGTTAAATACAATTTCCCACTAATTTCTAATTAAGGCTTCATTTGAGAAGTCTTTTTTATTGCTTAAAATTTTTGTATTGAAATTCGGTAAAACCGAGCAATACCGAGTAATACCATACCGAGTTCTTTAGGTATTACTCTGTATTGCTCTTCACATAGCGGTATTTCTCGTTATTGCCAAGCAATACCGAGTAATACCTAGCAATACCGAGCAAATACCGAGCAATACACGAACATAGTAATCCCGGATTCGGTCCGAGTCGGGTCGACGGGCCGCGCGGTACAGAAAAAGTGCACGTGTCAACATATTATAGGCTACCTGATGTAGCTCTAGGTCAGGTTACCTGACGGAATAATTTTTTCATTAATTACTTTACAGCCTGATTTTTATTTAATATTAAAAAATAAAACTTAATATTTATTCTGTCCAGAATCACTGGAGTTGGTACTGCGCCCTTTCAGTAATTGTTGTCCTTCAGTACTGTTAGCTTATCTTGAATTAGGCTGGCAACTTTATCAAAATAGAGTACCATCTTAATAGATTTATTAAAAGATTAATTCGGACTAGTAATTGATACACTGATCATAGATTATGAACCCTAAAACATTTAATTTAATATCTACAATGTTTATTTTTTTTACTCTCTCTGCTTGCTCTGCCTCTGCCTAATCCAATTCATTCATCGCCATCACAACCGAGCTTTCCCTTCCCTGCCTCCGCAAGCTCCACGTCGACGCTTTTCTCGCCGGCGCCGGCGATCTCCAGCGGCTTGAACCTATAAAACCTCGCACAAAGCAGAAAATACCCAAAGTTCAAAACTTGTAATCCGGCGACCAACCAGTAGTAATAATCCAACCTCCCCTTGTTAATATCGTTCTGCAACCAATTTCCCTGCTTCGTCTTCTTCGTCAGATTTCCGATCAACGTCACCAACAACGTGCCGCCGTAGTTTCCCACAGACGCGGACAACCAAAACAGCGCCGCCGCCGTGCTCCTCATGCTCTCCGGGGCTTGATCGTATAAAAACTCCATGTGGCCGACGGAAGAGAAGCCGTCCGCCACTCCGTGCACCGCGTACTGCGGCACCAGCCAGAACACGCTGAGCTGGTGTCCGGCGTTGGCGGCGCGGCGGCGGCGGGCTTCGACGAGGGCGGCGGAGAAGTTGGAGAGGAGGGAGATGGCGAGACCGATGGCCATGCGGCGTAGGTAGCTGATGCCGTTGGGATGGCCGGTGAGGCGGCGGGCGAAGGGGACGAAGAGGCGGTCGTAGATGCCCAGGGTGAGGAGCATGGAGATGATGGAGAAGATGGAGAGAGTGGCGGCGGGGATGTCGAAGTTCCCGGCGAGGTGGCGGTCCATAGAATTGGCTTGGATGATGGTGAAGGTGTAGTTGTGGGAGGCGGCGGTGATGATGAGAATGCCAACGGACCAGATGGGCATCATGCGGATGATGGATTTTAGTTCCTCGACGCGGTGGACGGTGGAGAGACGCCATGGGTGGGGGCGGCCGGTGCCGGATATATCGCCGGCGGTGGGGATCGCCGCGCGGTCAAAGAACCTGTTTTTGTTTTTGGTTTAAGTGTCTTTTAATGTAAATAAATTAAGAATTTTCTAAGTAAATATGCATCACAATCTATATTTAGATTAAGGTTTTGTTTGGGAAAACTTCCTTACTGTTTTTTAAACTAATTTTTTAGTACATAAAATTAAAAATTTTATACTGATAACGGCTTTCAGAATCAATAAAAAGCTGTCTCAAATGAAACATAATACTTATATACAATATGATCAAAATTTTATACCACCACATGGATTTCTTTATTAAGAGTAAAATTCTAATTTCATTCAAATAAAAAAAGTCATTTTTAATACTTTATAGCTAATTCTTTTGAGTCTTTGACTATTTTTCTTAACATAGGATAAATTTAATACATTTACTCTTCTAACATGGTCATCAGAAGGTCGACATTTTTTATGATCAAAGTATTACGATGGCTCTCTCTAATTTTATCAGTCACTAGAGCAATTCTAACTTTTATACTTATACATAATAAACCAAATTGTATTAATTTGAATGTAAGTTTACTATCTTAACATAAATTATATTAAATAATATTTTGTAATTTTGAATTAATTTGGTTGATTACAATTGTTATTACAATTTTTAAATTTAAATGATTTTAAAAAAAGTTATAAATTTAGAATTGATTTGTTTTATTTAATTTAATGGCTTAAAATGCATTATATTATAGAAATAATATTGCATTATTATATCTTAATCAAAATTTGATAAATATCAATCTTAAAATCTTGAATTTAATTTAATATACTTACAATATATAAATAATAAATCAAAATTCAGCTCAAAATAAATCAAATGAATTTAAATTTTTGATAGTATATATATTCTAGCTTGCTTTTTTTTTCCCCTCTATTATATATATTTAGGCATATTATATTTTTTACTAAATAAAAAAAATTGACACATAATAATGAATTTTAAAATCATTAAATTTATTTCAAAATAATTATAATATTAAATTTAATTGATTTTCTATGTATTATATTTATTAAATAAAATGATAATAAACATGATGTTATAAAAGCTATCATAATTAATGCTTCATTTGGTACATTTTTATTATTTCTTTTTAAAGTAATTTTTAGTGGAAAAAATAAATAAAATTTTTACTAAAAATTTGCTTTAAAAAATAGTAGGAAAGCCATCCCAAACGAAGCCTAAGGACAACTTTCATAGTGCTTTTTAAGACTGCTTTCTAGTAAAAACATTTTCAAATTTAAGAATTTTTTGTACTAAAAGGTTGTTCTAGAAAGCAAGAAAAAAGCCGTCCCAAACGAAGCTAGAAACTCAACATCTAACGCGATAAAAAATTTCCCCTACCTAATACTTACTCATTTCAAATATGGAATATAAACTCATAAAATTCAAATGTTTATAAATTATAAAAAAAATGAAAAAAAAAGAATTATCATCATAAAATTATATCAAGACAAATTTGAAAATAGTAGAAAGTAATTATATTCGTTTTAATATTAGTGGAGTATAAATTCTTTATATAATTTAATTTATTCTGAGATTAATATATATATAATTTTAAAGCTCAATGTAATATGATTTGCGTAAGAATATTTTTACATAAATTTCTTTAAGCGTAATTTAAACAAACAGTTTGCTTACATCAAATGGTCCGTATGCAGCAGCCGACCAGCGATCGAAATATCGGCATCAAGCTCCTTATCCTGATACAGAAGCTCAGCGTCCGCCGGCATAGCGAGCTTCCTCTTCCTCACGGCGGCGACCACCACTTGGGCCAGTCGGGCCACCGGGCTCCCTCCCGGCTTCCTCCGTATATAAAGCGGGTACCCGAAGACAAAGACTATCACCGATAAAAACATGGCGATGGTCGGAATCCCGAACCCCAATCCCCACCCGACATTATCTTGTATATAAACCACAACTGTTAGGGCAACCAATACTGAAAGCCCCACGCTGAAGAAGAAGAGGTTGAAGAAGCTCGACCCGCTTTTGGGCCCGTTGGGTTGGGGCCGGTCCAGTTCGAATTGCTCTGCTCCGAAGGCCACGACGCAGGGCCGGAGCCCGCCCGACCCGATCGCCGTGAGGAGGAGGGAGATGTAGAAGAAAGCTTGTTGCCAGGCGGAAGCTTCGTGGCAGGATGGGGATCGGAGAGGGCATGGCGGCGGCCGGAAAACGGGTAAGATGGCTGAGATTGTCACTCCTACCATCCCCTGTAATTTTTTATTTATTTTCATAATTACATAAAAATTTTAAAATTTTTATACATAAATAAATAAATTTGATAATAATATGACAGAAAAATATATACTACAATGAAATTTAAAATCCTTATATTTCCTATAAAATTATTGCAATATAAATTTTTCATTATTCATAAAATAGCTTAGTATATTTTTAAATGAGTGATAAAATATAATAGTTTAGATTTTTTTTTAATTTTTTTGCTGATTTTATTTTTAAAAATTAGCCTCGAGTGAAATGAATCATACTTTATTTTAATATTTAGAAATAGGCCTATATACTCCTTGGTAATTTTTTTGATATATATAATATTTTTTTTTCTAATTTTTTGTTTATTATTTTCAGATAAAAAAAATCATCGAAACAATTTATATTTAAGCGATTAAAAACAACAAAACAAAATCAAGTCTTTATCCCATTAAGTGGGGTCGATTACAAGAATACTTTTTCTCGATTGTGTTATATAAATTCTCATTTTAATCTAATATCGAAAAGTTATTTTTAATATTTTCTGATCAAACCTTTTTAGATCTACCTTATTCTAATCAAATCTTTTTAGATCTACATCTACCTTTTTTTAATATAAGTCAAATCTAATGCATCTACTTTCCTAATCGGATCATTGGAAGAAGAGATTATTTTGTGCGATGTCTGAACGTGTCTGGAGGCCAATCCGGATGCATCACGTTATCTAATGCACTGTGTATTGAGTGACGTGGCGCATTCGGATTGGCCATCGGATGCCCTTGGACACCGCACATAATAATTTTTCCATTGGAAGGCATTCGTTATATGTGACCAAAATTATCTAAATCGACTCTCTCTCTCTCTCTCTAATCTTATTATCCACTCGAGCTACTCCAACATTTTCAATTTAAGCTATGTAAAAAAATCTAATAAAATCATATATATCAACAAATTTCAAAAATAAAAAATACCAACATAAATTATTCATCATAATTATTGAACAACTTACTAGTTGATAAATGATAGATCCAACAGTAATAGTCCAAAACCGGCCGGCGAAGGAGTCCGCCACCACGGCGCCGATTATAGGGGTGAGGCTCGCCGTGCCGCCGAAGTTAGTGAGAGTATTAGTAGCCTGAATGAGAGGAAGATGAAGCTCGTTTTGAAGATACTGAATCATATTTGCATTGAATCCTGCCGTCGCAAATCTATCACAAATCTCATTTGCTGCAACCCATAAGATCAAAAACTAAGCGAGTTCAGAAAGGAGTGAAGGATTTGATAGAATTAATTAAGAAGAAAATGAAAGGCTGACCAAGTATAAACGGCATGGTTCTGAAACCTCCCAGCTGCCGCTCCTCCTTCTTCTTCTTCTCTTCCTTTCTTTCATATCCAGCCATGCTTCGTTGTTCTTCCATGAAGGAGAAGAAGAAGAAGAGGAGATCTACAGTATCAGAAAATAATTGGGAGGAGACTGAAGAGTTAAGAGATCTGCTGCTCTTATTTATGGTGGCATGTGAGGGCTGGAAGAAAGGCCAATGAAAGCTTACATGGTGTACTCGAGCTCAAATTATTTTATTGATATTATAATCTGAAATTTGCGTATATAATATGTGGATCTGATTATCCTAATTAGTAAGTATTTGCTTTAAATTTTTTTAAATTTACTTTGTGATTGCATAATAATAATTATTTTATTATTAATATATTTTGTCATCTTAAAATAAATTTAAGGGATTTAAAGCTCATAATGATTAAAATTTTGATAAAAATATTTATCTTATTATTATTATTACTATTTTAAATTTATTCTTTAATACTCATTTTTTGCTCATGTAGTAGGATAAAAACTTGTTTTTGTTATTGTTTAATACTTATATATATATATATTTTTTAAAATGTAATAGTATCAAAATTGAAGACGTTTTCATTTAATGCGCTCCTGCGCGCGCGCGCGCGCGCACACACACACACACACACATATATATATATATATATATATATATATATATATATATATATATATATATATATATATATATATATATATATATTATTGAAAATATATGACACGAATGTGAGTTGCACATAGTATTATAAATTTTATTTCTTAAAAATAGTGTAGAAATTGAAGAAGGAGAATATTAAGAATAATTGAGAAATAATAACTCACTTAATTAGAATTTATGCTTAAAATTATCATATTAGGATATCGAGAGTCGAGCGTTGGTTTCATGTGTAAGACATTAAGATTGGAGATAACAATGTTGTCGAGAGTTTGACATCAATATTGTTGTGTAATAGTTGTTAGAAGCTGATGTTGAATGGCTTTGGTTGCGTTGTTGAGATGACATTGGACAAAGATGAGATTTTGACATGATGCAGGGATGTGATTTTAGGTATAGAAACTACAAACATCGAGTGTCAATGTTAGGACGCCACTAGACTTTGATTTTGAGATGATTATGAAATGTAGATGTTGTGATGATATTAGATGTTGATGTTGAGATGATATCGGACGTTGTTGTGAAACCCTTGTCGTTACCCTCAGAGAGAAAAGAAAACAGGAATGTTCGACAAATGAGGCATATTGAGCACGAGCGATTGATTTGGGGATGTGACAAAAGAAATAATAAAATTGGTTATTAAATTTTAGTAAATAAATTTTGAAATGCAAGATATTATATTTAAAAAAAATCATAAAATTAATATTTAAGACATGCATGTTCCCATTTAAAATTGGACACGTCTGTAGCGTGTCTGACACATGTTAGAGGCTTCTAAGACGCATGTCGTGTTTGTTAGCCTGTTAGGTATCAAACACTGCATATCTCTTTAGCGATTGTTTCGAACTATCAAACAAGTATGTTCATGAACATATATAGTGAGAGCTGTTGAGCTACCAAACGAGGCTATTCGTGAACATATATAGTAAGGGTTTTCAAACTATCAAACAAGCATATGCACGAACACATCTAGCAAGCATATTTGAACTACCAAACGAGTTCGTTCACAAACAAACGAGCTATAATTCTTCTTATAAGAAAGCTTGTTCTATAATAATTGATTATTGTAATTTTAAATAATAATAAACATATAGTATTTAAATTAGATTTATTAAATTCTTGTATCAAACAAGATTCGAACTCCTAACGAGCTTCATATTGAGCTTCATATCGATCATGTTTTTGAGTTTCAGACGGTGTTATTCATGAATATAAATGAGCTAAACACATGGTTGTTCTAGTTTGTTTGATTACTTAAGTAAATGATCACGAACATATTTTTATAAATATGAGTTTGGAGTAGCTTATCGAACACTCAGTCGTTTACAACCCTAACGGAGACGTCCTGAACTCTCCCAATGTTCTGAAGACTGTGAAAACTATACCTCAAACCCATGCAATAATACAAAAATCATAAAAAACAAGAGCATAAACCTCTGTAATAAATACAAGTCAGAGAGAGAGAGAGAGAGAGTAATCATGAGCAGCTCATTTACAGACAAAATGGCCGCTAAGCTTCACACCATGTAATAATGCCGTGTGGGGAGAAGAAGAACAAAACCAATGGAGAAGCAGTGCGAGTCCTTCTCTTGATGTGTAATGTTAACCGTATTTATTTAAGAATATTTAAAGTAGCTTCATATCCAACTATGGGAACACAAAATGATTGTTTCATTTTTTTTTAATTCTTTTCTATAGCCATAAATTTTTTTGTTGTAAAGGAGTTTGATCACTTAGGCTTCGTCCTGCTTCTTAAAATAGCTTTTTAATATAAAAAAATTTAATTTTTGTACTAAAAAGTTACTTTAAGAAGCAGTAAAAAAGTCGTCTCAAATGAAGCATTAGTTATATATCCTGAGAGAAAGATTGCATCATGATATTATATATGATATAAATTATATCAAAATGAGTTTAAATGTTATTGGATTTGCTTTAAGATTAGTACTATATATTTAAATTATTTGTATTTTACATTAATCTTAAAGAGAACATAATAATATTCAGATGCTTCGTGATATAACTTCTTTATATCTGGCTTAACTTTAATATCTTTCGATGTGTATTTTTTTTACTAATAAAAATGAATTCTTTTTCTGATATATTAAGGGTTCGTTTGAGATAGTATTTCTAATGCTTTACTTTTTTGAGATTGCAATCATAATTTTTATTTGACCAATATTTTTTCAATGTTTTTAATAATTTTTTGTGATGGGAAGCTATTTTTGTAGTAGCTTTCAAAAAAGTTATTTTTCTTACAACACATTTATAATCAACTTTATAAAAAGTTGCATTAAGATGTCCTAAATGGACTCTAAGGCTTAGTTTGGGATGTCTTTTTTATTGTTTTCTAAAACTCCATTTTAGAAAGCAATAAAAAAGCCGTCCCAAACGAAGCCTAAGTCTATTATTGGTCGCTCTCGTTAACATTTATGTGATGATTTTAATATACTAATGATTAAAATTTGAGCCTATCTTAACTTATGAACCAAATTATTTAAAAATAGTAACATAGGGCTATACTCTAATAAATTAGAATTTAAGCCTTCAATTCACAAATTTATAGAATTTAATAAAATTTTCCTTAATTGCCCTCTTCTCTCTCTCCTAACTTATATATTCCTTTTAAATCTAATCTCTCTTTTTCTTTTTAATAATTTCATTATAGTAACTTCTCCTTTTTTACATTTATCTCATCTTATTATATTAATTAATTAATATTCCTTTCTAATTTAATTAATTAATCTTAATCACACATGCAGAGGGGCCCACTTCTACAATAATTGGATAGTTGGTATTTCATTTTAGGCTTCATAATTTTATATTAATATTAATTTAATATTGATATAGTACGTTACAAAGCAATGTAGACATGTAAATGAAAATGATTGTGAGTTATAATCATCTAATAATTTCCCATTAGGGAGAGGAAGATGGGAGATTATTAAGGTTTTAATTATATTATAACAATTTTTTTTTTAAATTTCAAATATGTTATTATTAGTGTATTATAACAATTTTTTATTCTTTATCATAAATATATTCATAATTTTATCAAAGTTAGCATAATTCTCTCAACATTATTTATAATATTTTATAAACAATAAATTTGAAAATATCAATATATTCATTTATTATTTTTCAATATTGTCATTAATAATATTATTAAAAATTTAAATTTTTAGAATCATATAATATATATAGAATAAATTAAAATTTCTATTGTACTTATATGAATATAAATTATATAACTTTAAAATTAATTCTATAAAAAATTTGATCAAAACATTTAAAATTTTTTTTTTTCATTTAAATTCTTCAAAATTTATTTAATTAAATTTTAGCTAAAACATAGACAAATAGTGTACCTAACAGCCAAAAAGAAAAAAGAAAAAAAATATATTTGGAATAGAAAAATATTTAATAACGCATAGAATCTTCACGAAATTCTCTCTCTCATCATTCTTCAAAAGAAACTCCCCATAATGCGACACGTGGCAAAAAGTTTGCCAGCCACAGAAGAGGACAAAAGCGGGTCGCCGACTTCGGGCCAGACTTGACCCGACCGGCTCTCCAGCTAAAAGCCAAATTTACTTTCCAACATAGGCGAGATGCAGTGCGGGTGTTAGACGAAATGCCCCAGAGAAGCACGATGTGGGGTCCAGCCTAAGGCATGCGCGGGTGGCCGGTCGACCGGTCGGTTGGGGGGGATTTTGGCCGGATTTTGCGAGTGGACCGATGCTTGATAGTGGATTCTGGACCTCTGGTTCACGAGCTCGGCTCGAGCAGGCCATTTTTAAATAATTATTTAGCATGCAAATTTTTTTGAACTAATTTTTTTTGAATTAGACTTTATATATCAAAGCCCTACATGAGTTCCTGTTTGGGTACCCATTGGGTACCCATGCTTTATTCGGACGGGATTCGCCCACCCACGCATACCCATGATGACTTTTGGGATGCCGTACTCATCTATACCCACCCACTTTCCATGCTTTTTGAACGCAATCTGCCATGGACTGATGATCTTAAGGCTTGTTGTCATTTGCTCTGATTGCAAACTTCAGTTGTATATCAGAATTTATCGTAGTCGCAGCATGGTTAAGTGCTGCATACTACGTAGTGAGGATTGAAGTAATATAAGATATACGGTGATTAGCAATATAAATTGATTTATCCCCCAATGTTGAGTACCCACCCATACCCACCCATACTCATTGGTATGGGTTGGTACTTGGGTGGTTGTGGGTATGGGTACCCAATGCAAGGCTCTATTATGTATTGTTATTTGCTTATATCTTAAATATTATTAAAAATGACAAGTGATTTAAAAAATTGTCACAAATAAATCCTAAATCTCTACAACAACATCAAGCCGTTATCACAAAAAAATAAAAAAAAAAGAAATTTCAAGCCTTTATCCCACTACGTAGGATCCGCTACATAAAGCTTTTTTCTCCATTGTGTCTTATTAAGAGTCAAATTCTCATTTATATCTAATAAAGAAATGTCATTTATAATATTTTCTAACCAAGTTTATTAGATCTACTTCGATCTTTCTTAACATAAGCCAAACCTAATACATCTACTCTTAACTAGGTCATTGAAAGGCTGCCGTTTTATGTGACCAAACTATCTAAAATGACTCTCTCTAATCTTATCTTCCACTGGAGCTACTCAAATCTTTTCATGTATATGCTCTTTTCGTATCCTGTCTCTGAGAGTAAAAACATTCATCCACTTAAACATCCTTGTCTCTGCAACATTCAATATTATCTTCTTTTAATGGCCAATATTCTGCACCATAAAGCATTGCAGGTCTCACCACAATCTTATAGAATTTTTCCTAATGTTTGAGAATTGAAAGGAACTTTTCTATCATACAACAAGCCTAATGCATTTCTCCACTTCAACCATCCAACTCGAATTATACTAATAATATCCATATATTTCTCCATCACTCTGAACAATAGACTAAAGATATCCAAAACATGTACTTTCATTAATGACTTGATCGCCCAAAGTAAGAATCACCCCCCCCCCCCCTCCCCCTCTCCCCAACCCAATTGATCTATTACTATTCAAATTAAACTCCATATATTCGGTATTAGATTTACTCAAACGAGAACATTTAGACTCTAAGGTTGATCTCCATAATTATTCTGCGCGGACACCGAACACATCTCTACATCCGGATACCAACCAGAATGAGCTAAATTAGCGATACCTCAGCCCGATACCAAGCGGTACCGAGCCGTGGACTTAGATATCTACACGGGGATCAGCTTTTGCACAGAATAATTTTTCCCATAATTCAAGATTACCTTCAACTCGTTTTCTAGTCTTATCAACAAGAAGAATATTATAAGCAACGAGCATACATATCATAGGTACAAGCTCTTGTAAATATCTAGTGAGAACATTCATGACTAAAGCAAAAAAGATATGAGCTTAAAGCTAATCCTTTGATGTAATCCAAACATGAAAGACTAGACGTTTTTAAGACGTTTGAAAAAAATCTTTTCAAACGATAAAAATCAAAAGATAATATTTTATAAAAAACATATACACATTTGAAGTCAACAATTCAACTTCACACAACTTTGCCCAACGTATAACCCAAAAGAAATGTTGATGAGCTTCCAGCCCATCATTATCAAGCCAATAAAGGCTATCATTATATCAATAAAGACAAAGGCACTCCAGAATTTTGCTACGTTGCCTAATCTACAGTTCATAAAATCTTTGATAAATTGACATCTCAGTATTATCTCTCTCTCTCTAGATAAAGAAAGAAAAAAGAATCAAAATGATCTCTCAAATTTTTATACAACAACACGTGGAGTCGGTTACATGAAACCTTTTTTCTCCATCGTGTCTGATTAAGAGTCAAATTCTCATTTAGATCTAATAAAAAAATGTCATTTCTAATATTTTCTAACCAACTCTTTTTAAGTCTACCTCTACCTTTCGTAACATAGGTTAAATCTAATACGTATACTATCTTAATTGCCAAGCCATCAGAAGGCTGCCGTTTTATGTGACCAAATCATCTAAGACGACTCTCTCTAATCTTATCTACCACTGGAGCTACTCCAACCTTTTCACGTATATACCCATTTCGTATCCTGTCTCTAAGAGTAAAACCACTCTATTTTAGTAAAACGCCGATAAATATGAAATCTCTATTTTCATTTAGAGTGTTGAAGTCATTAAAGCTAATCGTATTTTCACAATCTAATTGAAAAGCTTAGCAAAATATCTCATCCCTCAATGTTTTATAAAAGATCAAAATAATCTCAAACTATATTAAAATTTCATTTTGATCCGCCAATTCTTTGAAGAAGAATCAAAATAGTTCCATCATGAGATTATTCTGATGACCAAAACAACAAATATAAATGAAAAAACTTGCAGCGATTTATGGAATGCTGCAAGACCACTCTCTTGACTTCTCGCTGCAAAGCATTTCTTAGCGATTCTGCAAACGCCATGGAATGATTTCTTGTACCAAATGTTTAGCTACGATTGAAAGTGCAGAAATTATGTAAACTTGCAATGGTATAAATTGCTGCAATAATGGAGTATTGATACTGCAAAGAATTTATGCGGGTGATAGCAAGCCATGATTTCTACTTCAAAGCTCATATTTTTTAGAGAGAATGGTAACTTGATTGATTGGACAACAGCAGGGGCAAAAGGAGAAATCGCATTAGGAGAAGTTCTTGAAAAGCTAGGTTTTTGAGATTTAGGGGAGACTTATGGCCGCAGTTGATACGACTGTTATATGAACATAAACCAGCAAAAATTCTACCTAAAAAAGCCAAACTTCCAAAAGCTTAAGGTTACAACTCGGCAATCAACAACTAGAAACAACTCTACCAAGATGATCAAATTTTGTCGGAATCTGCAAGCAACAAGTTAGAGAGGCTAGGCCAGGCGATAAAATCCAGAGCTACAGTTGGAGGGATCAAAATCAGAAGAAAGAGTAGAGAAAAAAAGGATCTCGATGAGGGCGAGATAATAAGAGCAACAATTATAACATCATAAGTTCTCAATTATCGAGATATTGTTCGCTTTGGCCCAACGATTTCACAGTTTTGTCTCATTTATGTAATTTCTCAAGAGTTCACTCATCCTAGGTAGGGGTGTCAATTTCAGATTTTGGTTCGGGTTCGGGTTCGGGTTCGGGTACGGGTCGAACCTGAAACTAGTCTAGGTTCAAACATGTTCGATCCAGTTTTGCAAACGGGGTCGAAAATACGAACCCGGACCAGACCCATCGGGTTATTAAGTTGACCCGACCTGACATGGTTTTTGTAAACCTGGGATTCGAGGCAAGGCATCGCAGGCGACGGTGCACTCAACGCTGGCAGTGAAACGGTTGGAACATCGTCAAAGAAGGTGTTGGACGTGGGATGGCGAGGCGAGGCAGCGCCGACGACGGCAAGTCTGCGACCGCGGACAAGGAAATCGCGGTAGCATCGTCACTCGTCAATGGGCACTGGGCAAACGTGATGGGCAGGCGGGCGGGTAGGCGACGCAAGCGCAGGCAGACGCGACGCGGTCGGGTAGACGGTTCAATCCGGGTCATTCCCGGGTTTTTGGGTCAACCCGAACCCAACCCGATTTTTCAAACAGATTGGTTTGTTGAACCGGAACTCAACCTATTTCTCTACGGGTTGACTCAAATCCGAAATTTTCGGGTCAAGTTTTGGAGCTGTGTCAAATATTAACACTCCTAATCCTAGGTGTGCTCCTATATGAGCAGGGGCGGAACCAAACCTAATTTTTTGGGGGTAAACTTATATGACATATATGTCGGAGGTCCAGAGGGCGGGGTTCGACTTGTCAGGTCGCAGGGTCAAGGGGCAGTGCCCCTATGGGGGTTTCTGAGGGCAGCGCCCCCGGAACAAATTTTGGTTTGAAGGATACTTTTGGAATTCAATGATGAATTCTCTTTACTATTTGTTAGAGGTAATTACCTAAAAGATCATAGTATTTTAATATTTTTAAGGAGGGCAATTGCCTAAAAATCGTTGTAATAAAGATTAAATGAATAAAGAAAGATAAATACGTTTAATTTCGCAGCTTCTTATAAAATTCCAAAACGTTTAACCAAAAACCTCCTTGAAGTTCAAGGTTTTAACTTCACTTTCTTAAGAGGTTTAGAGGTTTCAAAACAGCTAACATAACTTCGATATTTTATTAATGAATCCAAAAGGATCATAAATATTGCTTAGGCAACACATATATTAATAGGTAGAGCTGTCAACATTTGACCCGACCCGAAAATCCGACCCGAAAATTTCGGGTTTGGGTCAACCCGAACCCGAACCGGGTCGGGTTCGGTTTAGAGATTTCGACCCGTTTATAAAACGGGTTGGGTTTGGGTTGACCCGGCGGGTTGTCGGGTTGACCCGCCAACCCGTTTTAACCTAACCACGCGGACATGACCCGCGCGACCACGCGCCTCGCCCGACCACCCGCGACCCCGCGCCCTCGCGCGACCCCGCCGCACCGTGCGACCACGCCGCACCGCGCGACCCCGCCCCCTCGCGCGACCCCGCGCACCGTGCCCTCGCGCGACCCCGCACCCTCGCGCGACCCCGCGCCCTCACGAGACCCCGCGCCCTCGCGCGACCCCGCCGCACCGCACGACCCCGCCGCACCGCGCGAACCCGCGAACCGCGCGCGACCTTCCCGGGTCGGTTCGGGTCAACCCGGCAACCCGCCGGGTCGGGTCCGGGTTTGCATTTTCGTCCTGTTTACCTGACCGAGTCGGGTTATGGTCGACCCGTTTGAATCCGGGTCAGTTCCGGGTTCAACCCGAACCCGACCCGTGACCCGAAATTGACACCCCTATTAACAGGTTAAGTTTTCTACAGTTGGAAACAAACAAATTATATTAAAGCATGTGAGGGTTTTAGTTTAGTCATTGATAACAAATTAGCTTTAATGTTATAGAGTTTTGGGAGAAATAAAAAAATGGAATTTGAACACTAGAAGAAATAATTTTTTACTAAGCTCCGACAAAGAAAAAAGCCTGATCCTTTGTCAACTCATCATGGTTTAAAATTGCGGAATATGAGGCTCGCGTTAAGGCCCGCCTTTGCGCAATTCCAGTAAAAAACGCCTCGAGTTTTTGTTATGACGCTTGCGCCTCAACTTGGTTGAGGCCCGCCTTAAGACCCGCCTCGCCTCACTGGCATGAGGCTTACGCCTCATGCTATATATATTAAAACTTACATAAATCTTGAAGTAAATGCTCGACATTGGACTGTATAAGAGAGGAGGAAGGGGAGAGAGCAGTTCACCATAATGATGATTCAAATGAAGAACCCCTTAGTGATGATAGTGCTGATGATTTATGAGTTCTTATGTGATATGTCATTGCTATTTATTTTTAGAAATTGGAATTATATGTTAATGAAAAGAATACTGGGATTTGAGAAAGATAGAATTTTGAGTTGAACTATATTTCATGTTGTCTTATTATTGAGATATTTTGATTTCACTTCATATATTATATTTTTTATGTTTTATAATATTCACTCATTAGTATTTAAAAAATTTATCATTTTATGTTTACGCAATCTTTTGATTTTGAGGCTTACGCCTCAAAACGCCTTGAGGCTTACGCCTCGCCTCACGAATGAAAAACACCTCAATACCCGAATACGCAATTTTAAACATTGCAACTCATTACCACAAGGAGAACGAACAGAGGTCGAGCTATCGATAAGTAAAGCTGAAATAAGTTGATTGTTCTGATTTTATGAAATTCGAACAAAAGGCTTATACAACAGTAGCAGAAGCTTAAAAGGCCATGAAAGGATAAAAGCTGAAGAATTTCCTTGAATAATCGAATACAAAGATAAGAGAAAGCATGTACATATAGAAGATCAGAGAGCCTGCTCTAGGAAATAAATTAAGTACATTAAGGCTTCATTGGAGACGACTTTGTTACTATTTTTTAAAACAGTTTTTAGTAAAAAAGTCGTCCCAAACGAAGCCTAAGTTGAGAGTTTGCAGGTCATCAAGGAAATCAAGTTGCTAAAATGGGATTGAAAAGTGAAAGAATTGAGTGGTTTAATGAATAGATCAGCAAGCTAACAAGTGGATGGAAAATTGGCAGGCCCATTAGCACCTATCTGAATTCATTCAGGAACAACCTGGCAATAAGTGGCGAAGCCAAAAATTGGCAGGCCCATTAGCACCTAACAAATTAGCTTTAATGTTATAGAGTTACAGAGTTTTGGGAGAAATAAAAAAAATGGAATTTGAAAACTACAAGAAATGTTTTTTTACTAAGACAAAGAGAAAAGCCTGATCCTTTGTCAACTCATTACCACGAAGAGAAAAAACAGAGGTCGAGCAATAGGTAAGTAAAGCTGAAATAAGTTGATTGTTCTGATTTTATGATATTCGAACAAAAAGCTTATACAACAGTAGCAGAAGCTTAAAAGGCCATGAAAGGATAAAAGCTGAAGAATTTCCTTGAATTCTTGAATACAAAGATAAGAGAAAGCATGTACATATAGAAAATCGGAGGGCCTGCCCTAGGAAATAAATTAAGTACATTAAGGCTTCATTTAGGATAGCTTTCTGATTGTTTCTTAAAGCAGTTTTGTAATACAAAAATTTAAATTTTGTACTAGAAAGCTGCTTTAAGATGCAGTTAGAAAGCCCTTCCTTCATTTGGAATGACTTTCTTATTGCTTCTTAAAGCAATTTTTTAATATATAAATTAAAATTTTTATATTAAAACTTTATTTTAAGAAGCATTAATAAAGCCGTCTCACACGAAACCTAAATTGGGAGTGTGCATTTAAAGGACATCAAATTTGCTAAAAAGGGGTTGAAAAGTGAAAGAATTGAGTGGTTTAATGAATAGATCAGCAAGCTAACAAGCGGATGGAACATGGGCAGTCCCATTAGCAACTACCTGAATTCATTCACAAACAACCTGGAAATCAATCTCTATTGGTTTGATACATTCATGCTAAACGGATCGTCTTGCGATCGAACATCTACCCAAACCTGCATTACAAAATCCGTTTGATATTAAATTTTCTTTACAGCAACAACAACAAGCCTTTATCCCACTATGTTGGGTCGGCTACATGAATCCCATTTATCCATTATGTCATGTTAAAAGTCAAATTCTCATCTAAATCTAATAAAGAAAGTTCATTTTTAATATTTTCTAACTAAGTCTTTTTAGGTCTACCTCTATCTTTCTTAACATAAGTCAAATCTAGTACATTTACTTTCCTAACCGGGTCATTGGAAGGCCGCCATTTTATGTCACCAAACCATCTAAGCCGACTCTCTCTAATCTTATCTTTCATTGGAGCTACTCCAACCTTTTCATGTATATCCTCATTTTGTATCCTGTCTCTAAGAGTAAAGCCACTCATCCACCTGAGCATCCTCATCTCCGCAACACTTAGCTTGATATTATGCTTCTCTTTCAATGGACGACATTCTGCGCCATAAAGCATTGCAAGTCTCACTACCATCTTAGAGCTTAAAATGTTCTTCCTTGGGTGTTGACAATGGTTTGTCTCCATGAAACAAGCTTCATCTAAGATATCTAGAGCGCACATTCATTAGGATATTGAAATACCATCAGAAAATGGAAAACTTCAGCACCAAGAAAGTGTCGTATCGAACTGATGCCCTTAATGTGAAATTTATGTGGAAGAACTATTCAAGAGCAACATTTGCATTATCATCATTGCCTGCTATGATCATGTAATCTACATAGATGAGCATGGATCTAAAAGAATTACCAAAAATTCAGCCTTAGATTGATAAAAGTCGTTTTGCTGAATGTTTTTAGAAAATTTATAAAACCAGTTCTAAGAATTTCTCAAGTAAATCTCAATAAAGGAAAGCATTTTGGACATCCTTTGATGTAATGGCTAATTTTAGGCGTGGCTACAGCAAGCAAACAATGAACTGTAGTTAACCTGGCCAGAAAAGCTTAAGTTTACCATTCAATTTTCCCAACAGAATTACGTTTATACAGTAATTTGCAAACAGTGAGATTATGATGGGAAGGAAGTGGAATGGAGTCCAAATCTAGTTTTATTCAAGAGCCTTCAATCCTGTAGCATAGCTCCTTACTGCTTTGAATCAACACTACCTGTTCATAACTTAAAGGTTCCACAAGTGTAGCAATAACACAAACAAAATTCTAATTTATTGGTCAGAGTTGTGCATAAGTGGTGCAACATATTAGAAAATGATGCGTGTTTGGATAAGAGCAATCATGGCAGTATTGTAAAATGATAATTTTGGAGCTTGACATTTAGGCTTCGTTTGGGACGGCTTTCTTATTGCTTCTCAAAACAGCTTTTCAGTATAAAAATTAAATCTTTTGTACTGAAAAGTTGATTTAAGAAACAGTAAGAAAGTCATCCCAAACGAATCCTTAGTTGCTTTATTTGATGAGAATGACGAGTGGTAGGAGATTTTTTGAACAGGCGTGTAGCCAACAAATACACAATGAGTGCATTTTTGATCAAATTTGAACAAGTATGTACCCTGATGTTGTTGTTTTTGTTGTTATGTACCCTGAGCAATCTTCTAATCATCCAGCCATCTAATGAATAAGATCATGAAGTCTCCATATTCAGAAAGAGAGAGACAGACATCTTGACGTCCAACTACTAAATCAATCTTATGATGATTAAATCCAGCATTCGGTAGATATCTCTTATCAATGACATATCAGAACAGTGTATCAGATTAATAGCTATCTAATACTTGAGTTCGCAAGTAAACCTAATAGGAAATACTTGAGTTTGCAAGCAAACCTAACAATAATCGGTAAAACAGCGAGAAAAATAGAAGAACTTTGGTGGAAACAATAAAATAAACAGTAGATAATCTTCTAGGAATCAAAGCGAAGCAAGAACGAAACAAAGATACAATTGATCCTCAATTCGAGAGGAGGATCGTTCATAGCAAAGAATTGCTCATAGAAGTTTCCTCCCCGGTCGGTTTGGAAACGTTCTATTATGCAGTCCTTGAATTCCCACGGAAGGAGGCAATCTTATTCCGCCTCCTGTATACGCGAACCGGCCCAGGCGGGGCCGGTTTGGGCGGTTCAGCCAAAACTAGCAGCTGATTCAACTTTACTTTCACATCAAACAGAACTTATTTACATAAAAGAAAAATAATAAGAAAAAAAATCAAGGATGCATATCTTCACTTATCAATCTATTCTACTGTCCCTAATTGTAAGGAATAAGAAACTATTTTCTTATATATCCAGTCTCTTCTAGGCTTATGATGGGAGGCAAGTCCTTGTTTAATAGCCACAGAATATACTCCAGCAGCCTCTAACAATCTCCCTTGTCTGTTAAACTCATCAATCAAGATGCTAAGTGAAAACTTACTAGGCATGGTTTCTCTATTAATCATAAGGCCTAGAATACCCAATGCATCATCTACCCTACCATCACCACATAAAACATGGAGGACTACATTGTAAGTTATGACCGCTGGAGCATGCCCATCTTCAATCATTTTCTTCAAATAACTCATCGCTGTATCAATCTCTCCCCCTTCAGCAAGGGCCTGAACCAGCAAGCAATAAGTATAAGTTGATAGCCCAAAATCCTTATCTTTGATCTCTTCAAAAAGTTCTTTAGCTTCTTTCAATTCTTCACCATTACAAAGATCTCTTATAAGCCTGTTTATGGCATGATCATCTGGCTGAAAACCAGCCTCCCTCATTTTCCTAAAAGTCCATAAAGCTGCATGAATCTCGCCGCATTTTAAAAGCTCCAACAACAATGTATTATAACTAGTAATATCCGGCATGAAATTATTATACCCTTCCATTTCTTTCAAAAGATGAAAGGATTTCAAAGGCCTGCCCTCTTTACAATATCCATTGATAAGGCAATTGTGAGTGGCATTAGTTGAAGTTAAACCGAATTTCAGAGCTTCTTCAAGTAGTTCCCTGGCATCATCAGTTCTCCCAACCTTACAGAACCCATTCATGACAAAGGTGAAAGAATAGATATCAGGACCTTGTTTAAACTTCTTCAACTTGTTCAGTAACTGCAAAGCTTCCTCAACCTTACCTACATAGCATAATCCATAGATCAAAGAGTTGTAGTTCCTGAGTGTGGGTTCACATCCAACACTACCCATGGTGTCAAAAACCTCATAAGCCTTCTTCAATCTTCCTTTCTTGCAAAGACAGCTAATTAAACCAGTAAATGTGTAACTATTTGGGTGCATTCCCTTCTGCAACATTACATCCAAAACCTCCATTGCTTTCTCCGGATCGTTCTTCTTGAGAAAACACTGAATCATTGTTGAGAATGACCGAGAATCTGGAGACAATCCCTGAGATGAACATTCGGAGAACAAAGCTTCAGCGGATTCGTATTCACAGGCTTTTACTAAAGCCATGAGAATGTCATTGTAGTCAGAAACAGAGAATTGTTTATCATCAAAGTCAAAAAGATCAAGAACTTTGGCGCTCTCCTCATCTGGCAAACTTATGATCTTCTTGACAAGATCCACTACATTAAATCTATTTCCTCTCCTTCCCAAACCCATTAAAAACCCATCTTTTGGATATAAATTCCCCAAATCTTTCTCGTTTTGTCGAATTCCCTCACATTTCTCAAGCGCATTGGAAACGTCTAATTCAAAGGTATTGCTCTCGTCCAGTGAGCAGGTATCTTCTTTATAAGCAACTCCGAGTTCTTCAAAGCCCAATAAAGCGGCATTTTCTTTGATTTCAAATTCTCGGGTTTTCGCAGAGAATTTCTTGTTTTCATCCGCTTCCTCGAAAACCCTAGAATTACGGGATTCTTCAAATTGAGAAAAGCGAGCATTTTTGTCAACCCCATCAAGCAATTCGACTTCTTGCTTCGCGGGTAGTTCGCTGTCCCTGTTAAAGGCTATAACTTTGCGCGATTTCGCTCGAGGTTGTCCATGGAAGAAAGAAAAGACTTGAAGAAGAAAAATGTTACCTTTGTGGTGTTCGGAGATAAACGAGCTCCTCTGTTTTGAAGAGAGCGAGAAGAAGGGAGAATGACGATCAGACCTTTGGTGCAGGACGAAGAAGGGAGGGTTGGCGAAGGATAAGGTTAAGTAAGCTTGAGGCATAACGAAGATGAGCGGATCGAGAGCAATCAAGGGGAGAGTTGCAGCAAATTTCGGTCTTAGTGCATCAAATTGGTCTTAGTGCATCAAATTTACAGGCATGTCTCTTATCACAAAAAATTCACATATTTGACATTATTTTTAAGAATTTTTGTATTCACTATAAAATAAATAAAAAAAGTTATGTTCTTATGTTTTATTTAAAGTAAAATGAATTTAATAGAAAGTCCTATAATAATGGCTTATTGCGGCTCTCATAGGAAACTTTTATTTGGTCCGGTCACAGGACGTAGCTCTACATTCGGTCGCCAGTAGAATCGCGCCACGCGTTCTCACTATTTACCGCGCGCCCCGACAATCCGATCAGGAACAGACCCATGATGGCTCGGTATTTCTCGATTATGCTAGGTATTGCTCGGTATTACTTGGTATTGCTAGGTATTGGTCGATTTTTCTTGGCAATAATCAATACTGAGCAAATACCGAGTAATACCGAGCAAATACCGAGTAATACCAAGTTGTACCGAGTTGTACCGAGTTTTTGTGTACAACTCGGTACAACTCGGTATTACTTGGTATTTGCTCGGTATTGGTCTTCATAGAGCGGTATTTCTTGTTATTGCCATGCAATACCTAGCAAATACCGAGTTGTACCGAGTTTTTGTACAACTCGGTATTAGTCTTCACAGAGCGGTATTTCTCGTTATTGCCATGCAATACCTAGCAATACCGAGCAATACCGAGCAAATACCGAGTAATACCTCGCAATACGCGAACATAGCATTCCCGGGTTCCGGTCCGGGTCAAGTCGTCGGGCCGCACGGTAGATAGTAAGAGCACGTTGTTGACCTCGATTTTGGCTCGATCGTGCTCGAGCTCTTTCGATCGATCTAATTGAGTCCCGTCGATCCCAATTCGAACTCGAATCGACCCGACTCGTGCCGGATCAGACTCGATTGTGTTCAATTAGACTTGGTTATTTTATTTTGATTGTGTCGAGCCCGATTCAATTTAATTTAGTGTTGATGTCGAACTTATTTTCGTGCCATTTAATTCGTTGTGACGGCTTGAGCCCAAGTCGACTCGAATCGAGTCGGATATTGGACTCGAGTATAGCTTGATCTTAGCCAGATTTAACCCAATTCAGCCTAAGATTGTTTTAATTAAACTCCAAAATACTTTTAGTGAACTTTGAATTTAATTCCGAATCGGGTAGTTGAATCTAGCGGCTCTCATCGTGTTGAAATTGGGGCTCTACTGTTACCTGATACCTGCGATCTCCCTCAGGCAAAAGCAGCGACCTGCTTCAGAAAACAGGCCCTGTTCGCGTGATTTGAGCTACTGCGACGATGGACGAGAAAAGGCGGGCTTCCTCTTTCGACGAGAGTTTTGGGCTTAACCAAAACGAAGGCTCCGGGCTGAAGGACGGTTCCCCCTTCTCTTCGTCTCCCTCTCGCTTCCTCACGCCCGATCTCCCCTCTCACCCGCTCCAGCTCTCTCTCTCTCCCGTTCTCTGGCTCTCGGTTCCGAAAGTCCCCAGGCGCCCAGCTCCCTCTCACGCCGACCCCTCTCTCCGATCCCTCTCCCTGTTCGCGACACGCCCGAAGGCCGAAGCCGCCCGATCTCCCCTGTTCGCGCAACCCTAGCCCATCGCCGGCCTCCCTGTGCTCGCTGGACCGAACCCGACGTCCTCGGCCGCCTGTTTCTCTGGGTCGCGAGCTCCAGACGAGGCCGAAGTCGCTCCCGTCCGAAGCAGCTCCAGCCTGTATCGATCCCAGCAGCCCCTCTTTCGAACCCGACGGCAGCCACTCGAACCCCTGCTCTCGGCTTTGCACACCTGAACCAGATCTGAAGCCGCTCGGATCGTTACCTGGACCGATCCCGACGCCGGAAGCTACCCGAACTCCTCTGCCTTACGAGGTGAGTATTTCTCCCTTCTTCTCCTTTCCCTTCTTTTCATTCTCTCCACCTTGCCCTTCTTCTTTCTCTTCTTGTTCCTCTTCTTCCCTTGATCTCCTTCCATCTCTAAAGTTTCTCCTTCTTTCTCCTTCTTTATCTTCTTCCCATCTAGCCTTCTTTAAAAAGCTAGGGCAAGTCATATAAATATGAGATTGATTTCATTTGGCTAAAACTGAAAGAATAAATGTGGTTATTACCATGCGTATATCCATATACCTCTAGTTATTTCACTTCTTAACGAATGCATTCACTCTTCATGTTGGATCTTACGACAACTGGTTGTGATCGGCTTGCAAGTGAAATCAATTTTGTTTTAATGAATGGGTTTCATGTACAGTTCTAACAGCAAATACATTGAGAAAGTTCATTCGGGCCGTTGGAAAGCTTGATGATATTGTCTAAGAGAATACTGATGTTACTTTTTACTTGTGTTTCTCTTGGTTTGGGATGGCCTTTTATATGGCTTTGTAGTGAGCATGGTAAGCTTTGGAATTTCATATGCCTGTGCTGAGATTAATATCATAATCATGTGGAAAATTGGGTTGGTGACTGACGTTGATCATCACTACACATGAATGACTTGGTGGAACTTTATTTCTCATGGTATGAGCATGACAGTTTCGAAACAAATTAAATTTTCTTTTTTTTTAGTATTCCTCATAGAGGTTTAGTAGTTTTAGTTAAACGTTTAAGGGAAGCTTCTTTATTCATATGGTTGGGTGAAAAGGTAGAAGCATGGCACCCACCATTGATTTACTTGTTTAGCTTCGTGTTGTCGCACACCAATTATGCGGTGAAATGTTCCTAAGGAAACGTTATTATGAAATCCCTTCTCTTATCACTTTGTTAAAACCTTACATGGATGGCAACAGCTAGTTTCTTAGTGAATGCATTTGGAAGCTTGTGAAATATTATGAATTTATTTTAGAACTCTGCTGAGGGTTGGAACAAGTATCAAAGTGTCTTCATATGAAGTAAATTTACATTCATGTTTCTATATATACATGTTTTGGAGGTAGAGCATCTCTCACGAGGTTGTTATACATGTTGTCTAATTTAGTAAAATGCTTATTGTCTTCCACCTCTTGCTTTCACTACATTTGAGGTATCTTCCACTTGATGTGGTATGAAAGATTTTATGCTTGGAAACATTAAGCACTCATGTCGGAATCAACTCTTTATATGGTGCGAGAGATTTCGATTTGATTGTTCGTTGGAACTTTATTTTTATGATGCCAGCATAATAGTCTAAAGAAAACCTAGAACTTCTAAATCTTCATGTGGATTAATGAATAGAACTAAAGCTTCTACCTAGACTTGAATATTTAAACTTTCAATATTGTGTTTGTGGCATACCTCATATATTTTGGAATCTCATTTATGAAATAAAGATTTATCACTCTATGGATTTTGGTATTGATATGTGCATTTTTTTTTTAGATTTGTTGCTTTGTGGATTTAAGGTATTGTGGAAGGTTTATATGTCAGGCTTATGTTGAATAAATTAAAAAAATGTGGATAGAATTTTCATGGTATGTGTATGTCACTATGTCAGTACACCTTTAGCCCTTTTGATCCCTAGTGAGTATTCTCATTCTCTATGTTGGGCTTTATGAGACCTTGCATAATTGACATTATTATCATGTGTTAATCTATGATGTTTGAAAGCGAGCAGTGGGTTTATGAAAATTGTGCTCGAAGCATGTTACACATTTCAATATTTTAGGTGTAAATGGTGATAATGTATAAAGCGATCTTATAGCTCGATTCAAGAGGATTTCATGAATGGATGGAGAAAGTTAAAATAAAAAAAATGCATAACTTTTTCTAAATATACATTTCCGTATGGTTTGCATCTTAGTGTCATGTTTGTATTCGCGATGGAAGCATGAATTATCTAGAGCTAAGAGAAGGGCATTTTTTTTAGTATCATCTATAAATCATGTGATTCATGGAATTGAAAAATTATTGTTATGCGTAGCCTTGCTCTTGTTTCAGTTTTGATAAGGTACGAAAATATAGCTTGTTTGTATGGTCATTTTAAGAAAATATTTAAATATAAAAATATGATATTATCTTTTCTTTCCAAAGTTTAAACTTCTTGAAAAAGATATGTTGATGTTCATTTTGCATATATCTTGAAACATGTATGGTTGAATATGATTAATATAACTTTGTACTTAATGTCATGAGCTGACTTGAAGGAGTGTAGTTGATATCCATTAAAACAGTTGCAAAATCATATGTTTGGTATCACTAAAGTAAGCTTACGGATTTTCAAAAGCCCTTGGAGACATTTGATTGTTTATGGAGGTGGAAACTAGAAGTTTGTCGGAAGATAGTTATATATCTCATGTCTTAAATCCATGCTCTCATGTCTTAAATCCGTGTTGTATTGTGATGATATCATGCTATCTTCTCTTGAATTTTGGAAACGAAACAATGGCATAAGAATCTCTTTCCCTTTATAAGTACGATTGGCAATTATAGTTTATATGTTTATGATTGGAGGCTAATTTATTTTGCTATAAATGAATTTTCTTCCGTTAGCATTTAAAGTAACATACATTTGTGGATTTCAATGTTTCTATCGAATTTGTGTTGGGAAGACCGAATAGTCTTTTCCTTTTCTTTTCTTATGACTCTTTGTTAGATGAATGGAGGTGATTTGGAGGTGGTGTCGTGAGTTTGTTTTTTATGCTAGAGAAGTTTCGTATGTGATTTTATATTGAAAGCTTTTTTTTTATGAGTCGTCTTTAGAAAGAGAGGTACTATAAGATGTTTTATATCGGAAGTACTCATGAGCATTCACTTTTACGGTTTGGAAGCTTTTTGATGAATTTTGTGAATTGTATTTTGCAAATTGTTTTATGTTGAGAAGTTCGGTAATTTTAGTCTAATGAAGGCTTTACAACGAGAAGTTTTATACAACTTTCTCGTTGGAAAGTTTTATGTTTTTACCCCACTCCAATAAAAGGGGAGGCACTTGATTAGTGGTTGTTTGGGTGGGATTTTTGTGTCAAAAGGAAGAGATCCTAGAAGATGGTTCTATAGAGTTTTTTTTTTATGTCAAAACAAAATGAAAAGAAAAGAGATTTTGATAGATAACTTTTGGGAAGTTTTGTGTGGTAGTTTAACTAGAAGTTCTTGTGAGTTTTTTTTTAAGTCTATAATTTTGTGGTTAGACTTGTTTAGTAAGATCCCTTAGTGTCTTTTGGGGGGGTGATTAGTGTTTTCTCGTTTGAGTTAGATTTTCTTAACGTTTATTTCAAAAATGAGTCATTAGGTTGGAACACTAAGAAACTTTGGGTTGGAAGATATTTAGTGTCTTTTTTGATTGGTCCCTACTTGTTTAGATTTTCTCCCATTAATGTTAGTTTCTAAAATATAAAATTTCGGGATAAATATAAAACAAAAGAGAATTTAATTGTAAGTCCAGTTTTAGAAGTCCTTTTCTCCCTTAATTGTTGTAGACTTTGTTTAGAGCGTGTTGTTGGTAGGTGCGTCCAAACGTATCAAGTGCCTAGTTTGGAGTGGGAACAACAAAGGGCATTGTTGATATTATAGGATGCACTTGACTGCTACGAAATGTATCCAATAACAACGATGCCTACACCCCTTTTTTTATATCGGATTTTCGTTCTTTTTCTTTTCATTGCGTTTAGTCGTGTTTTACTTCGTCCGTTAGTTTTCTTTGCTACCTTTTCTGCATCTTGGTACAACACACCTACAAATTGAAGAGAACCCAAAAGACATAGGACTCAACAAGTAATAAAAGGTACGTTCTAGTTTTATTTTACTGCATTTCTATTTCTTTACATTATTATTTATAGAACTGCTCTAATCCCTATCTTTCTTTTGTGCCGCGAGGTACCTTTTGAAAAGCAACGGATAAGGAACACTTGGAGCTGGAGCTAGGACAGTGGGATCCAAGTATCAGTCGTCCCTACTCATCTAGTAGGGGCGCTACGGGCGGAACCACCGGGTCGTAGCCCCCGGTGCTGTAAGTTTACTAAAATTTAGAAAACCTTTAGGGGCCTAGATGGTTGTACGCCTCCCACCCTTAGGGCCTTAGAAACTTCAATTATAATTAGGATTGCTTTTGTTTTTTCTTATTTAGATCCCTAAAACCTTATGACATTCGTATAGAAGTCTTAGGAATTAGAAGAACAACACCTTTAATCCTACAACACTAGTGACACCTAAGGACAAAAATTAAGGACAAAGTCTTAGAAAACGTAGACTTAGGGTGCATGTTCCTTATAGGATAGAGACTTTAAAACAACAACTTAGTGACACGTTTTCCTAGATTTTGATTTTCTTTAATCTACTAATAATCAACCAACTAATTTTAATTTAATTCTTAAAAGTCTATTAAAACACTTAATTCTTAATTAAATTTTAATTAACATTCATAATCATTAAATCATAATTTTAAATCATAAACCTAAATCAAATCTAATTAATTAATAATTAACCCTTCACCAACTTAAGATTTAAAAGATGTAGATTTAATTAGGTGATCAAATCCTAAATTAAAAATTAATTAGGATAAAATACTTATAAATATCAAACCTTAGTATAATTTCTAAAATCAATCAACAAATATGATTCATAAAATATTTAATCTACCTTTTTCTTCTCTTTTAATAACAAATTAAAATAAGCTAACAAAGTTAATTATCACTGGGTAACCCAGGCCTACGAGGCTGTTAAATCAGCCCCAAGGAGGGTGAAATAAACCTCACGGCCTCGGTGTGAAACAAAGGTGGTAATTAATTAAACACTAAAAATAAAATACCTCTAAAATCAATTCCAAAACACTAAAATTGGAAGTTTAATTGAAATCTCTCCTTTGCCCCTTTCAACAAACAAATAAAAATACATACAACTCTAACTAAATTATCCTATTTAGGATCTACCAAAACCACACAGCCTACACACACTTAGACTGGTTTGCTAGGACACGACTATTAGCTTTAGGTTAGGCTGTTGTTCTGCTTTTCTTTTCTGTACTTTGTTGTGACGCTCTGCATGTGACCTGTGTGCTGGTTGTTGTTTTTGCTACCTGTTGTAGCTTTTCTGCTGTGTTGTTTTCGTACTGCTTTCTTTTAGCTTTTCTTTTCTGCACTGTGGTTGTGACGTTAGAATACCCATAGGTTAGGCACGCTCTTTTATACTAATGCTGTCTTCCTGCAGGTGGCCGTGCTCATATAATGCTGCTAAAAAAGGGGGCTAAAAATTAATGATTATTTATAACTGCTCTAGGTACCTGCTTCAGCTGCTTAGCCCCCCCCAATAATCAGAGCACGGCCAAGTGATTGATGTGCGCATTTTCATTTACATATATAACTGCTTGGGTGAATTTTTCTTATTATAACTGCTTAGGATAACCCCTGCAGGAGAGTCTAGATTTTCTCTTTTCTGATGTAATGTATTTGAGATGTAGTAATATTTTGTGAAAATCTTCAAAATAAAGCATTTTTAAAGAGATAGGAATTCAAAGGGAAAAGTAAACCCTACAGGGGGTTTCCTTTTTCATTTGGATATCCTTTTGGAGCACTCACTACGAGGAGTCCAAAGGGAAAAGTAAACCCCTACAGGGGGTTTCCTTTTTCATTTGGATATCTTTTTTTTTGGAGAGTCACTACGAGGAGCCAGAAGGAGGAACAAAGACGATCCAAAGACGAATCAAGGAAGAGAAGAAGAAGACTGAAGAGATAAAAATGCCTTATTTTAAGATTTGCGTCGTTCCCGGGTTGTTGTCGGTGGAGCCCGACCACCTTTACTTACTGCATTCTGTGATGTAATATTGTATGGCACTTGCCATAGACATTCTTTTCCGTGAGATTTTGTTCTTTTTACTGTTGTTTGTTTACTCTGATTGCGCAGTAGAACCAGCATGCTTTTCATAGGTTTCTTTCTTGCATGTGCTTGTGTCTGACCGTTAGGCTCTTTAGGGATAAAATTTTTATACTCATAATTATTAAATAAAAATTTTAAGAATAATTCACATAGAAACCATAACGATTCTAGGAAACAGCCGGAATCGTCCGGGGTGGCATGCATGCATTCTCTCATCTATTAGACAAGCTTCCCCGCCTGCGGGTAGAGTCCGGATAATCTGGCCTATGAGGATGAAGTGCCGGACCTGGGGAAGTTTAGTCATTCAAAAACTATTTTCTATAAGCTTTTTTAAAAAAATTTCATACATCATTGATTTAGAGACTTTGACTAGCATAAATTGCATTAGTAACTAATTAAAATTAAGAATTAATTGCATTAGTTTTAGGAGCATTGTACCACTCATAAGTGTGGGATCACTTAGGAATTTCTTTAGTTTGTCGATCCCAGATTTCGGTGTCTAAACTACCCTCCCATCTTTCATACAGACTGGACAGCATGGATTTTATACGATTAGGTGGTTTTAGCTGGCTTCCTTTGTCAGACAAGGAGTAAGTCCAGATTGCATTAGCTAGGTCGTGGATGCTAGTGTTGTGTGTACAACCCTACATCTCTTATAGATTTAGGATCTAAAGGTGAGTGGTACGAGTGTACCCCTATACACTTTATTGGTGGGTAAGCTATCCATCCTTTCGGAAGCTATAAATCCTACTCATCCGCGTCACACAGATGACGCCACTTCCTTCTTTCTCTCGTGCTTGTTTGAGATGCTTTGCCTCTCTTCTTTTTCTCCAGTTTTCACTTCTCCTAGCCGACCGGATGTTGACTGAACCTTGTATGACTGATCGAGCCAAGTTGGGACATTCCCCTTTGATTAGGAAAACCTAGAAATCCCTTGCACTAAACCCACTTTAGAGGAGATAATCTAACGTCCTTAATCGAGAGTCTTCTTAGATCGAGGTCTAAGATGTAATTAACTACGGGGGCTTGCGCCCGTAGGAAACCGATCCCCACAATCAAATAAACCCCATTCGAGCTGATGTATCGAATGGGGGAAATCTCGTGAACTTTTGGGTTATAGATATTATTATCCATCGAGGTTGGTAGGTGAAAGCCGCAATCCTCCATGGCTAATCGTATCTATAACTCCATCTGCTCTTCCATCGGCCTGCTTGTGCCGGGTGTAAAGGTCTACGACCATTTTGTCCTTCGGGATAGTGTGATCGTACCCTTTGCATTCGAACCACACGAGCGGAATCCTTTCGGAGACCCACAGATTTCTGGCGACCACGGTGGGACAGGTTTCTCTCTCCATCTTCGGATGTTAAATTATCTCCTTTTGTGTGCACTCCGGGTTTAATGTTCCTTAGTTAGGTTTTTCCTCTTCTAGCCTTTACAGGCTATTCCCGTCCCTTTCTTTCTCGTTCCCCTCGATGTTTTTGTTTACGCTAATTCTTATTGTTTGTGTCCGCAGACAGTAGAAATGGCGTATTCCGGTCCGTCCGTTACTTTCTGTTTTGGCTCTGACTCGCGGGTGACACTCCCTGAGTCCCTGCTGACGAGCCCACCGGCGGGGGGGATCACCTTTGGATCCTTCACCGATTCGGCATACGTCACTCTTGGCGGGCCGACCCCCTCCGAGGCTGCTGCATTCTCTCCACCTCAGAGGAGAGGACGCGCAGCTATGCGACCTTTCGGACGACCCGTTGCTCGGCAGCCAGCCCGGGCACCTGTTCGTCCAGTTGCTGTTCGTGCGCAGCCAGTGCGCCCGGTGACTAGGCAGCCAGTGCCTAGGCCACTCCCTGTTCACCCCGTTCATCCAGCGGTCAGGCGGCCAGCGCCTGTCGCTCCTGTTGTTCGTGTAGCCCCGGCCCCTCAGCACCGGCAGCCAGTAGCAGTTCCGTTACCAGTTGTTCCGGTAGAGGTTACTCGCGCTCGAGTTTCCCCTCCTCCTTCCTCTTCGAGGAAGAGGGTGGCTCAGGCCGAGCTTCCTCCACCGCCTACCCGTCGGGTTTCTGTTTTCACCCGGTTGTCTCACCCTGAGATTGCCGAGGAGACCCCGACACCCCCTCAGTCAGTAGTCCCCGTTCCTCCAGTACAGTCTGTGGGTACTGATGTAGCTTCTTCCTCCACCTCCGGCCTTGGGAGAAGGGCTAGGAGGAATAGGAACAGGAGATTACGATTAGCGGCATCCGATGCAGCAGTTCAGAGGATGGCAGATTCTGTGGCTCACCAGGAGCCAATTCAGCAGAGGATGGTTCCCTTGCAGCGGGAGCCACGCAGACGTGTAGTTACCCCAGTTCCTGATGTTGTAGTCGCCCCTGAGATCGACGCAGTTCAGGGAGGACGCTTTTCCCCTCTAGTGCATAGTGGTGATGAGGAGGACGCTGCCCACATTGCAGCAGCCCCTCCTGTCCCCACTACTCTTCCTCGAGCTCGAGTCCCCAGGGATACTGTCACTCGGACCCTCACTCAGAGGATCCGAAGCATTATCAGTTCAGCGCGCGGTAGAGGACGTGTTAGTGAGGAGAGGTTACTCCATCAGATCTCTCAGGTGCATTCTCAGTTACAACGGCAGTCAGTCAGACAGAGTTACCGGTGGCAGAGAGGACAGCCACCGCGACAGCAGACTAGAGTTGTTCCTACTGTTAGACCTCAGGCAGGTGCCCCTGTTGTTGGACGACGCCCTCGCCGTCATGGACGTCGCCCACAGTTAGAGCCTGTCCAACCCCAGCTTGGTTCAGTTGTTGTTGCCCCCTCCACTCAGTTAGATGTTCCTACCGGGTCCCGTCGTAGTAGATGAGTTTGGAGACGTCGGCAGGTGGATGAACCTGTTGAGACAGAGCAGACTGTTGGTACGATTTGTAGAGTTGACACAGTCCCTTCAGTATCAGTACCAGTTCAGATGGATGTTGATGCAGTAGATGTTGATAGTAGTGCCCCAGCTCGAGCGGAGCCAGTTGCCGCTTCTAGTCCCCTTAGGATTTCTTTTCCTATGGGTCCGTACATAGATGCTCTTTGTCAGACCCTCTCCGATGATGACTTGCTTACAGAGGAGTCAGATGAAGACATTCCCGTTCACCGTGTCTGTGTTGTCACGAGACGAGGCACGTCAGATGAGCAGCATGAGCAGTACGATGATTTAGAGGAGCAAGGGGAAGCTGATGTACCTTCCACCTCAGCACAAGGTGGACCTCCCCGTTCAGTAGATACGGATGTCACAGTCTTGCAGTTACAGACTCAGATGGCGGAGATGGCTAGAGCCATGGCGGCGATGACCACCCAGTTGACGGCGTTGGGGGCTACACCCCATGTCATGGATGTAGTTACTCCTACTACATCCAGAGACGAGCCAGTAGCACCACAGTCGCCAGCCCCAGAGCCTGTTAGAGTTGATAGAGTTCAGAGGGCAGTTCTGATGTCTCCCCCAGCAGTTCCTTTGAGTGTGCCAGTCCAGAGTCAGTCAGTACAGTTGTCACCAGTTCAGATTCAGGACATGATTGCACAGAGAGTTGATCAGGCTATTGCTTCTAGAAAGTCTGGGGATTCTGTTAGTAGAGGTCGCCCCTACCCGGTAGAGTACGAGCGGGAGCCTTACCCCGCTGGTTTTGTTCCTCCCCGATTTCGAGTTTTTGATGGGTTTGGGAACCCAAGACAACATGTGGCTCAGTATCGGGCCATATGTTGTAATATTGGTGGAAATGATGCATTGATGCTTAGATTGTTTGTTAGCAGTTTAGGGGGAGTGGCATTTGAGTGGTATGCCGATCTCCCTAATGATTCAGTTCGTACTTTTGCTGAGATGGAGCAGTTGTTTGTGCAGAGATTCATGAGTACCGAGCATAGAGTGACTGTTGGTGAGTTGGTAGTGACCAGACAGCGCCCCCACGAGTCTCTACCTAACTATATAGTTAGGTGGAGAAACCTTAGTCTTCAGTGTGAACCTCAACTGCAAGAGCAGCACGCAGTTGAGATCCTGTTGAAGAACATTGATGGTCCTATCGCTCCGTACCTGAAGGGTTTCAACATTAGAACCTTTCAGAAGTTGTTAACCAAAGTCACTAGCCTACAGGACAGCATACCCAGTGCAGTCCCTCCTAAGGTTGAGAGTCAACCTCCACGTAGACCTCAACGCTTGGAGTTTTCTGGGGCACCACCTCCTAGGAAGGGAGAGGTGCATAGTACTTCTGATGCTCTTGATAGGGGCAAGAGGCCCATGGTTAGTTCAGTACCACAGCGCCCACCACCACCACGACCTCAGTTTCAGCCCCGACCTCAGTTACCACCACCAGTACAGCCTCCTGGTCAGTTTCAGCCACGATCACAGAGTCAGCAGCCTAGGCCCTCTTATAGAACTCCAGAAAACCAACAATATTTGCAAGAGAGGCTTAGCAAGGAGTATCCCTTTAAAAGGGAGAGTGTAAAGAAGATCTTCAAGTTTTTGGTCAAGAAGAATATTTTGACATTTCCACCCAACAGGAGAGTGGAAGAGGAGGGGCAGACAGAGCATCCTTTGTATTGTCCATTTCATAAGCATATTGGTCATGTGATTGAAGATTGCTATGTGTTCAAGGATAGAGTGGAAAGCCTTATGGCTAGGGGTGAGATTCACTTGCAGGATAGCGACCTAGTGAATCCTCAAGGCAAAGTTGCTCAGGTTGTTCAGATGATTACTAGCTCCAGCCAGTGTGACAGTCAGTGTGGTGTTCAGAGCAGTGACAGTAGAGCACCTCTTAGTTATGGGGAGGAGTGGCAGCTTGCACTCTCTCGCAAGACAAGAGGTATGATTAGACGGGCGGTTCAGAGTTCAGAGGCAGTTGAGAGGAGGCCCCCACAGGCCAAGTCAACAGTTGCCAGCCCAGTTTCTTTGCCAGTTTCTTTTTCTTCTTCTGTTGTAGTGCCTACTGAGCACATTTCTTCTACTCCTACTTGTATTAGAAAAATGTATGAAAGAGAGAAATTTGTTGTAACTTCCGAGGGGAAGACAGGATCTCTTCCGGCACTTACGCTGAAGGATTTTGTTCTCCCTTCAATTGATGATGAATTAATGGAAGAAGATGATTCTGGCTACTTTTGGTGTCTTTCTCCTTCTAGTTTTACTTCTTCTAGCATTCGTTCTTCTTCTGTTTTATTTATTTCTGAAAATAATAACGATGATGATCTTTCCTTTGGAGAAGAGTTTGAATGTGAAGAAGAACCCGTGTTCGCTATTCCTGAGGGAGGTTGTTACATGGATTCTGAAGATGAATCCGAGAACACTTCCGAACCCCTTTCTAATGAACCAACACAAGCCATATCACCTGAACCAAATGAGTCCTCTATTGAGTCTGACTCAATACGAGAGATACAGTTGCGTTCAGGTAAGGTCCTTCCACCTAAAATGGCTAAAAATAATAAAGAAAATAATAGAAATATCATTACCCAACAGAATGATCCTATCCCTCCTCCTCAAGCACCAGCTAAGGAGAAGGGAAAAGGCCCTCAGTTGGATGTTGATTACAATGTGTTGGCTCATTTGAGAAAGATTCCTTCTCTTCTTAGTGTTTACGATGCACTTATGATGTCTTCCGACTTGAGAGAGACTTTGGTGAAAGCCTTGCTTGAACCAGAGTCTTATCAAGCCTTCTTTGCCACTGAGTCAGTTAAGGATGCATGCTATTTGAGAGAAATGCCATGCATTACCTTTTCAGACCAGGATCTTCTCTTAGGGACTCCTGATCACAACCGTCCCTTGTACGTCACCACTGAAGTAAATGGTTATGAGTTGAACAGGGTCCTCATTGACCAAGGAGCTTCAGTTAATATCCTTAATCATGCCACCCTACAGAGTCTCTCCCTTTGTCATTTGAAGCTCACTTCAGACAAGATTATGCTGAAGGGTTTCAATGATCAAGGTCAGCGAGCTCTAGGTTCCATCACTTTGCCTTTGCGTTTTGGGGATCTTTTGACTGAGGCGAAGTTTCATGTTATTGAGGCAGATACCTCATACAAGGCTCTCTTAGGAAGGCCTTGGATACATGAATATGGAATGGTGCCTTCTACACTGCACCAGTGCATGAAGTATATGAGGAATGATGTAGAGTTTTCCATTCCTGGAGATACTCAACCCTTTGCCGTGCACGAGGTCTCTGTCTACGATGATGCCGAACATTACATGCCTCGGAAAGCTCGTAGACCTCCCCCTGCCCAGTCACCAGTGATACCCACTAGTATTGTACAGGGTCCTATGCAGCCACTTGCACAGGGTCCTATACAGCCACTAGCACAGGGTCCATCACAGGTTTGGATTGGAGCAGATGTTTCCACTGAAGACCTGGATGAATCTTTACGATTTGTACTCAGGCACGATGTTCCCCCTAGTAGAGGTAGGGGATCGCGTGGTAGAGGTCGAGGTAGAGAGTCAGTTCGCCCTCCGAGGAACTTTGATACTCGAATCCCTCCTCCTTCGCACTTGTACACTTCCCCTTTGATTGTTGAGTCTGACTCTGATGATGAGATGGTTGATGTTCCTCGTCACTCAGTTCCTTTGCCTGCCTTTAGTGTTGATCACAATTCCTATCCCACATTCCATAGGAGTTTGATACCTCAGGGTGGTTTGGTTGTTGATAGTGATTCAGACGACGACGGAGATGTCGGACGTCAGACTACTAGCCAACAATCCCTTTCTCGCCAGATGTACGGGATGAGAATTGAGGAATCTCCTCCTCAACCTTCCCCTACACCTTCCGCCAGTGTTCGTGGTGCGCCACCCTTAGATAGGCGCTCTGTACAAGAGCTGCACACTCTCTATGTGCCAGCACAATCTGCTTGGCATGCGTCGTTGTTCCATAGTGTAGGTGTCCCACAGAGTACTGATATACAGGGTCCTGTGGAATCCACTGTGGATGATGAGATTATGCCAGTTCCCCGGTACTTTTCCCCTGCTGTTGATAACTTTGTTGAGCGAGGTCTTGTCCCTTCGACTTGGTCAGGTAGACAGGCCCAACAGCAAGCCCGTATTTGGCGAACTGATTTTCCTCGAACTGGGCAGGGTATAGGCTATGCTCAAGAAGATCAGTCCCCTTCCGCCAGCATTCAGGTTGTCTCTCATTCTTATCCGGTTGTTTCCGTCTCCGATGATGAAGACCCGGAAGAGAATGAGGACAGGGTCCTTGAAGCTCCACGAGAATTCGAAGATGGCGCCAGTTCTGCCATGGACGAATTGTGCGAGATCAATTTGGGCACTGAATCGGATCCTCGGCCTATCTTTTATAGTGCTTTGTTATCCGAATCAGAGGCTCAAGAGTATGTTGCACTCATTTCTGAGTTTAAAGATTGCTTTGCCTGGAACTACACGGAAATGCCCGGTTTGGATCCAGAAGTAGCAGTCCATAAGTTAGCTATTAGTCCTGATGCAGTCCCTGTTAAGCAGTCACCTCGTCGGATGAGGTTAGAGATTGAACAACAGGTGATAGCCGAGACTAAGAAGCTTATAGAAGCTGGTTTTGTTCGTGAAGAGAAGTATCCCACTTGGCTTGCCAATGTTGTTCCAGTCCGGAAGAAGAATGGTCAAATTCGTGTCTGTATTGACTTCCGTGATTTGAATAAGGCATGTCCTAAGGACGATTTCCCTCTTCCCATCCCTGAACTTATGGTTGATATTGCTTCGTCCCATAGCATTTTCTCCTTCATGGATGGTTCATCTGGTTACAATCAGATAAAGATGGCCCATGAAGATGAAAAATTCACTGCCTTTCGCACCCCCATCGGTGTGTTTTGTTACAAGGTGATGCCCTTTGGCCTCAAGAATGCCGGGGCCACCTATCAACGTGCCATGACTATCATTTTTGATGAGTTGATTCATGAGCAAGTTGAATGCTATGTGGATAATTTAGTGGTCAAAAGCAAGGTCCGTAGTGATCACCTCCGAGACCTACGAATCGTTTTTGAGCGCTTAAGAAAGCATGATTTGAAGATGAATCCCCTAAAGTGTGCATTTGGAGTTAGTGCGGGGAAGTTTCTTGGTTTTATTGTCCGTTACCGTGGCATTGAAATTGATCCCTCCATGATTAAGGCCATAGTGGACTTGAAACCCCCTAGGAGTCTTACCCAGTTGAGGTCTTTTCAGGGTAAGCTCGCTTTCTTGCGGAGATTTATCTCCAATTTGGCCGGTAGATGTCATCCTTTCGCTGCTCTAGCGAAGAAGGATGCCCGCTTTCATTGGGATAAGAATTGTCAGGAGGCCTTTGAGAGCATAAAGCGCTACTTGACAAATCCCCCAGTGTTAGCTGCACCCATCCCTGGCAAGCCCTTGATTCTTTACACTACTGCCTTGGATGATTCACTTGGTGCACTTTTAGCTCAAGAAAATGAGGAAGGCAAAGAGAACGCCTTGTACTACCTTAGCAGACGCTTGATTCCTACAGAGCTAAAATACCCGGCAATGGAAAAGCAGTGTTTGGCTTTGATCTTTGCTGTGCAGAAGCTTAGACACTACATGCTCTCACACAAGATCAGCTTAATTTCTCGAGTTAATCCTTTGCAGTACCTGATGACCCGTCCGACCTTGTCAGGTCGTCTAGCACGTTGGTCCATGATTTTATTGCAGTTTGACATTACATATGTCCCTCAGCGGGCCGTCAAAGGACAGGCTCTAGCTGATTTTCTTGCTTCTCACCCGATCCCTGCGGATTCCCCACTTAATGACGATTTGCCCGATGAATTAGTCATGAGTGTGGAGGAGCAGGAGTCCCCTACTTGGGAGTTTTACTTTGATGGAGCTTCTTCCATAAAATCACTACGTCCTTATGAAACTCCTGTAGTTAGGGTAGGTTTGGGACATGTTTTTGTGTCACCTGAAGGCCACACCCTTCGTTACTCTTATAGTCTTTCTGAGCCTCGTACTAATAATGAAGCTGAGTACGAAGCCTTGATTGTAGGACTCGAGTTGGCCATTCAGATGAGCATTGTGCGGGTTAAGATCTTTGGAGATTCCCAACTAATTATTAATCAAGTGGCTGGAATTTTCAAAGTTCTCAAACCTGAGCTTTTGCCTTACCACGATAGGGCAATGGAGCTCCTGTGTTTGATCCCTGAAGTAACTTTAGTTAGAGTCCCTCGATCGGAGAATGGTAGAGCGGATGCACTAGCTAAACTTGCTAAGGAGTTGGCCGACCCGGATGGAAATCCGGTGTCAGTTGTTGTTCAGTACCGACAAGCTCTGTGTCCCGCGGACTTGTCTTCTCCCGATCAGACCCTTGCAGTGTATGCTGTTGAGGAAGAGTCAGATTGGAGAGTCCCCTTCGTTGAGTATTTGAAGCGTGGAAAGCTTCCGGATGATCGTTCTCTTGCCGCTCAAATTAGGAAGAGAGCTTTGTCCTTTTCGTATGTGAATAAAACCCTGTACCGACGCTCTTTCGACCAAATGTGGTTACGTTGCCTCAACAACGAGGAGGCTCGTAAAGTCATGGGCGAAGTACATGAGGGGCTTTGTGGTGCTCATCAGTCCGGACCTAAGATGAAGGTCAGAATTAAACGCCTTGGTTATTACTGGCCGACGATGATCCGTGATTGTATGGAGCACGCTAGGAAGTGCCACCAATGCCAGATTCATAATACTGTTATCCACCAACCTCCTAATCCGCTGCATCCCACTGTGTCTTCTTGGCCTTTCGAGAGTTGGGGCACGGATGTAGTGGGTCCTATTGACCCTCCTTCCTCTAAGGGTCATAGGTTCATTCTGGCTGCTACTGATTAGTTCTCTAAGTGGGCAGAAGCTATCCCGCTTAAAGAAGTCAAATCAGAAGATGTGATGCGCTTCTTTCGCAATCATGTTGTCTACCGTTTTGGTGTTCCGCGCCGTATAATTTCGGATAACGGTCCGTCTTTTAGAAGCACCAAGATTGCTAGGTTTGCCCGCCGCCATAACATAAATTGGCGGTATTCCTCGATTTACTATCCTAGGGCTAATGGTTTGGCTGAAGCGTTCAATAAGACCTTAGTCCAGTTGATAAGAAAGATACTTGTGGCAAATAAAAGAGAATGGCACGACAAATTACCTGAAGCATTATGGGCTTATAGGACTACATACCGTACTCCTACTCAGTGTACACCATATGCTTTAGCTTTTGGGGTTGAAGCTGTCCTCCCACTGGAGGTTGAGCTCCCTTCGTTACGTGTAGCAGTTAGCCACAATTTGTCTCGCGAGGATAATGCCCGACTACGGTTGGAAGAACTTGATGGTTTAGAAGAGCTCCGTTTGCAAGCTCATCAGAACCTTAAGTTGTACCAGGCCCGGATGGCCCAGGCTCATGATCGCCTCGTCCGACCCCGTGCTTTTCAGGTCGGTGAATTAGTTCTTGTCTTGCGTAGGCCTATCATCTCACGTCGTCGTCGAGGTGGTAAATTTGAGCCCATTTGGGAAGGCCCATTCGTTGTAGAGCAAGTATACGAAGGTGGATCTTATTTGCTAGTTGATGCGAATGGTGTTCATCCCATACCTGTCATTAATGGGCAGTACTTAAGAAAGTACTACGCTTGAGTCTGCACATCGCAAGGGGCATCCCCCGCCACTTGTAAATATCCCTCTGTATAAATATAACTCTAAAGGATTCCTTATACTTTTCGGCAGTCCGTGGCCACGACGATTTGTCCTCTACCATGTGATGTTCGTCATGCAAAGTATGAGAT
This sequence comes from Dendrobium nobile, assembly GCA_022539455.1. NCBI lineage: Eukaryota > Viridiplantae > Streptophyta > Magnoliopsida > Asparagales > Orchidaceae > Dendrobium > Dendrobium nobile. Next base: position 54,638,842 of record CM039718.1, read on the forward strand.
TGTCTTTAAAGGTTGTGTGTAAATACGCCGTAGGGATGTTTGTGCTTACGTTCATATTCACTAGTCACTTTGGTTTTGTTGCACAAAATCATCTTTCCAACCCTTATAGGAGTTGACTTTCCCCAGTTTCACTTGTCCCCTTCAAGTGTGGTCTGGGATACCAAAACTACTAGCTCGAATTTCTGTGGAATGTGATACTGGGTCCATCCTTGGTCTATATTTGTCAAATATAGTGATATTGATCCATTGTTACTCGGTGAATTTCTCTCTCTCTCCAGTTTTACTCATGTGGCGAGTATGGCCTGGGATATCAAAGCCAACAATTTTTCCCTCTTAAAAAAAAAAAAAAAAAAAAAAAAAAAAAAAAATTGAAAAGAGGGAAGCTCTTAGTTGAGAAAGAATCGGTTGCCCTTGTCACAGGTGGAACCCGGTTCTACGCTCCAAGAGCTCAAAGTCCCTCTAAATTCTCTTGTCTCTCCTTGAAGCATTTCGATGATTGATTAGGAGATGACTGTGTGGGATGTTATTCTCCCTTACTCGTGATGTGATACATCTGGCTCTAGATATTAACATCACTTCTTAGCGGATTTTGATCTTCTAGCAGAAAGTCGATCCGCTATTTCTTTCAAATGATATATTTTCTCATTGAGACCTTGCTTCTAGTTGTAAGAACAGTCTCTTTGAAGACATAAATGTTGTTTGTACTCTTTCACAGGGTCCCATCAGTTAGCATGGGTGTCACCACTGTGATTTCTTTAGTAATTACTAATTTTTGAGATGATGATTATTGTTCTTAGTGGCAAGTGTGTCCCCTTGCCATTTCTATGCATTTGTTATAAGATTATTCTTTCTACACGGTCGTATGTATGTTCCTCTTTTTAGAGAAATATATATCGATCGATTGCTTCATGTTATTTGATTTCGATTTTGCCTATGAAAATTCTACTTATATTTAAATTACTCATGGCCACGACGATTTGTCCTCTACCATGTGGCAACTAAAATATAAGTTTGGAATTTCTTAGATGACCGACTACTTTTCTTTCCCTCACAGCACCACGAACTTGTGCGTTGGGTGGTTGTAGAGGTGACTTTTACTCTTTGTTTCGCCGTTTCGAATATGGTCAGGCAGGCATTGAGTCATCCTCATTCACTGTTGTGATCTGGTCAGGTGAATGTTGGATTTTGTCTTTTGTTCCACTGTTGCGATTTTGGTCAGGTGGACATTAGACCTTTTTGGAAGCTCTTTATTCGTTGTTGCGAATATGGTCAGATGAATATTGAGCTGTTCTCATTCGCCGTTGCGAATATGGTCAGGCGAATGTTGAACTCCCTTTCTCTTTTCCCCTTTGTTTCGCCGTTTCGAATATGGTCAGGCAGACACTGGGTTGTCCTCATTCACTGTTGCGATCTGGTCAAGTGAATGTTGGACTTGCTTCTTTTGTCCCACCGTTGCGATTTTGGTCAGGTGGACATTAGACTTTTGGGAGGGCTCATTATTCGCTGTTGCGAATATGGTCAGGTGGATTTTGAGCCATTCTCATTCGCTGTTGCGATCTGGTCAGGCGAATGTTGAACTCCCCTTTCTGGTTGGGTGCCCGACAGAGTCCCTGGGAGGCATACTTCACCACCTCTTCATTCCCCCTGTTTTATTTCCTGTTTGGGGGTTGTTGAGTTTTCTTCTGATTCTTTGTTCCGCCGTTTCGAATAAGGTCAGTCAGACATTGAGTCATCCTCATTCATTGTTGCGATCTGGTCAGGTGAATGTTGGATTTTTGGTCTTTCGTTCCACTGTTGCGATTTTGGTCAGGTGGACATTAGACCTTTTGGGAAGCTCTTTATTCGTTGTTGCGAATATGGTCAGATGAATGTTGAGCTGTTCTCATTCGCTGTTGCGATCTGGTCAGGCGAATGTTGAACCCCCTTTCTCTCACCCTTTGTCTCGCTGTTGCGATCTGGTCAGGCAGACATCGGATCGTCCTCATTCACTGTTGCGATCTGATCAGGTGAATGTTGGACTTCTTTCTTTTGTTCCACTGTTGCGATTTTGGTCAGGTGGACATTAGACCTTTTGGGAAGCTCTTTATTCGCTGTTGCGAATGTGGTCAGGCGAATGTAGAACTCCCTCCCTTTCTTTACTCCTTGTCTTGCTGTTTCGAATATGGTCAAGCAAACCTGGAGTTGTCCCCATTCGCTGTTGCGAATATGGTCAGGTGGATGTGGGACCCCCTTTCTTTTCTCTATTCTGCTGTTGCGATGTGGTCAGGCAGATAGATGACTTCCTTACTTTTGATTATTATTGCTTTCCTTTGATTATTTCTCTTCGATACTTCCTTTGATTTCCGATTAATTCCCTTCTTTTCGCATCATCTTAGATATTTGTCGTGGATGATTGTTGAATTCTACTTGGTTCTTTGAGATTTTCCTTCTCTTATCTTCTCACTTTGGTTGGGCGGATAATTGACCTGTTTTCTCCTTTTATTGATTTGATCTTCGTCAGTTGATTGTCGGTTTATTGCACCTTTTTTGTGATCTTCATTAGTTGACCTTGAGGTTATATCTTCCTAGAGTTAGGAAGGTCAACGCCAACATATACGGTTCACCCGTTGTTCTCCGCATATGTTGGGGGTCCATTTGTTGACCTCGATTTTGGCTCGATCGTGCTCGAGCTCTTTCGATCGATCTAATTGAGTCCCGTCGATCCCAATTCAAACTCGAATCGACCCGACTCGTGCCGGATCAGACTCGATTGTGTTCAATTAGACTTGGTTATTTTATTTTGATTGTGTCGAGCCCGATTCAATTTAATTTAGTGTTGATGTCGAACTTATTTTCGTGCCATTTAATTCGTTGTGACGGCTTGAGCCCAAGTCGACTCGAATCGAGTCGGATATTGGACTCGAGTATAGCTTGATCTTAGCCAGATTTAACCCAATTCAGCCTAAGATTGTTTTAATTAAACTCCAAAATACTTTTAGTGAACTTTGAATTTAATTCCGAATCGGGTAGTTGAATCTAGCGGCTCTCATCGTGTTGAAATTGGGGCTCTACTGTTACCTGATACCTGCGATCTCCCTCAGGCAAAAGCAGCGATCTGCTTCAGAAAACAGGCCCTGTTCGCGTGATTTGAGCTACTGCGACGATGGACGAGAAAAGGCGGGCTTCCTCTTTCGACGAGAGTTTTGGGCTTAACCAAAACGAAGGCTCCGGGCTGAAGGACGGTTCCCCCTTCTCTTCGTCTCCCTCTCGCTTCCTCACGCCCGATCTCCCCTCTCACCCGCTCCAGCTCTCTCTCTCTCCCGTTCTCTGGCTCTCGGTTCCGAAAGTCCCCAGGCGCCCAGCTCCCTCTCACGCCGACCCCTCTCTCCGATCCCTCTCCCTGTTCGCGACACGCCCGAAGGCCGAAGCCGCCCGATCTCCCCTGTTCGCGCGACCCTAGCCCATCGCCGGCCTCCCTGTGCTCGCTGGACCGAACCCGACGTCCTCGGCCGCCTGTTTCTCTGGGTCGCGAGCTCCAGACGAGGCCGAAGTCGCTCCCGTCCGAAGCAGCTCCAGCCTGTATCGATCCCAGCAGCCCCTCTTTCGAACCCGACGGCAACCACTCGAACCCCTGCTCTCGGCTTTGCACACCTGAACCAGATCTGAAGCCGCTCGGATCGTTACCTGGACCGATCCCGACGCCGGAAGCTACCCGAACTCCTCTGCCTTACGAGGTGAGTATTTCTCCCTTCTTCTCCTTTCCCTTCTTTTCATTCTCTCCACCTTGCCCTTCTTCTTTCTCTTCTTGTTCCTCTTCTTCCCTTGATCTCCTTCCATCTCTAAAGTTTCTCCTTCTTTCTCCTTCTTTATCTTCTTCCCATCTAGCCTTCTTTAAAAAGCTAGGGCAAGTCATATAAATATGAGATTGATTTCATTTGGCTAAAACTGAAAGAATAAATGTGGTTATTACCATGCGTATATCCATATACCTCTAGTTATTTCACTTCTTAACGAATGCATTCACTCTTCATGTTGGATCTTACGACAACTGGTTGTGATCGGCTTGCAAGTGAAATCAATTTTGTTTTAATGAATGGGTTTCATGTACAGTTCTAACAGCAAATACATTGAGAAAGTTCATTCGGGCCGTTGGAAAGCTTGATGATATTGTCTAAGAGAATACTGATGTTACTTTTTACTTGTGTTTCTCTTGGTTTGGGATGGCCTTTTATATGGCTTTGTAGTGAGCATGGTAAGCTTTGGAATTTCATATGCCTGTGCTGAGATTAATATCATAATCATGTGGAAAATTGGGTGGTGACTGACGTTGATCATCACTACACATGAATGACTTGGTGGAACTTTATTTCTCATGGTATGAGCATGACAGTTTCGAAACAAATTAAATTTTCTTTTTTTTTAGTATTCCTCATAGAGGTTTAGTAGTTTTAGTTAAACGTTTAAGGGAAGCTTCTTTATTCATATGGTTGGGTGAAAAGGTAGAAGCATGGCACCCACCATTGATTTACTTGTTTAGCTTCGTGTTGTCGCACACCAATTATGCGGTGAAATGTTCCTAAGGAAACGTTATTATGAAATCCCTTCTCTTATCACTTTGTTAAAACCTTACATGGATGGCAACAGCTAGTTTCTTAGTGAATGCATTTGGAAGCTTGTGAAATATTATGAATTTATTTTAGAACTCTGCTGAGGGTTGGAACAAGTATCAAAGTGTCTTCATATGAAGTAAATTTACATTCATGTTTCTATATATACATGTTTTGGAGGTAGAGCATCTCTCACGAGGTTGTTATACATGTTGTCTAATTTAGTAAAATGCTTATTGTCTTCCACCTCTTGCTTTCACTACATTTGAGGTATCTTCCACTTGATGTGGTATGAAAGATTTTATGCTTGGAAACATTAAGCACTCATGTCGGAATCAACTCTTTATATGGTGCGAGAGATTTCGATTTGATTGTTCGTTGGAACTTTATTTTTATGATGCCGGCATAATAGTCTAAAGAAAACCTAGAACTTCTAAATCTTCATGTGGATTAATGAATAGAACTAAAGCTTCTACCTAGACTTGAATATTTAAACTTTCAATATTGTGTTTGTGGCATACCTCATATATTTTGGAATCTCATTTATGAAATAAAGATTTATCACTCTATGGATTTTGGTATTGATATGTGCATTTTTTTTGAGATTTGTTGCTTTGTGGATTTAAGGTATTGTGGAAGGTTTATATGTCAGGCTTATGTTGAATAAATTAAAAAAATGTGGATAGAATTTTCATGGTATGTGTATGTCACTATGTCAGTACACCTTTAGCCCTTTTGATCCCTAGTGAGTATTCTCATTCTCTATGTTGGGCTTTATGAGACCTTGCATAATTGACATTATTATCATGTGTTAATCTATGATGTTTGAAAGCGAGCAGTGGGTTTATGAAAATTGTGCTCGAAGCATGTTACACATTTCAATATTTTAGGTGTAAATGGTGATAATGTATAAAGCGATCTTATAGCTCGATTCAAGAGGATTTCATGAATGGATGGAGAAAGTTAAAATAAAAAAAATGCATAACTTTTTCTAAATATACATTTCCGTATGGTTTGCATCTTAGTGTCATGTTTGTATTCGCGATGGAAGCATGAATTATCTAGAGCTAAGAGAAGGGCATTTTTTTTAGTATCATCTATAAATCATGTGATTCATGGAATTGAAAAATTATTGTTATGCGTAGCCTTGCTCTTGTTTCAGTTTTGATAAGGTACGAAAATATAGCTTGTTTGTATGGTCATTTTAAGAAAATATTTAAATATAAAAATATGATATTATCTTTTCTTTCCAAAGTTTAAACTTCTTGAAAAAGATATGTTGATGTTCATTTTGCATATATCTTGAAACATGTATGGTTGAATATGATTAATATAACTTTGTACTTAATGTCATGAGCTGACTTGAAGGAGTGTAGTTGATATCCATTAAAACAGTTGCAAAATCATATGTTTGGTATCACTAAAGTAAGCTTACGGATTTTCAAAAGCCCTTGGAGACATTTGATTGTTTATGGAGGTGGAAACTAGAAGTTTGTCGGAAGATAGTTATATATCTCATGTCTTAAATCCATGCTCTCATGTCTTAAATCCGTGTTGTATTGTGATGATATCATGCTATCTTCTCTTGAATTTTGGAAACGAAACAATGGCATAAGAATCTCTTTCCCTTTATAAGTACGATTGGCAATTATAGTTTATATGTTTATGATTGGAGGCTAGTTTATTTTGCTATAAATGAATTTTCTTCCGTTAGCATTTAAAGTAACATACATTTGTGGATTTCAATGTTTCTATCGAATTTGTGTTGGGAAGACCGAATAGTCTTTTCCTTTTCTTTTCTTATGACTCTTTGTTAGATGAATGGAGGTGATTTGGAGGTGGTGTCGTGAGTTTGTTTTTTATGCTAGAGAAGTTTCGTATGTGATTTTATATTGAAAGCTTTTTTTTATGAGTCGTCTTTAGAAAGAGAGGTACTATAAGATGTTTTATATCGGAAGTACTCATGAGCATTCACTTTTACGGTTTGGAAGCTTTTTGATGAATTTTGTGAATTGTATTTTGCAAATTGTTTTATGTTGAGAAGTTCGGTAATTTTAGTCTAATGAAGGCTTTACAACGAGAAGTTTTATACAACTTTCTCGTTGGAAAGTTTTATGTTTTTACCCCACTCCAATAAAAGGGGAGGCACTTGATTAGTGGTTGTTTGGGTGGGATTTTTGTGTCAAAAGGAAGAGATCCTAGAAGATGGTTCTATATAGTTTTTTTTTATGTCAAAACAAAATGAAAAGAAAAGAGATTTTGATAGATAACTTTTGGGAAGTTTTGTGTGGTAGTTTAACTAGAAGTTCTTGCGAGTTTTTTTTTAAGTCTATAATTTTGTGGTTAGACTTGTTTAGTAAGATCCCTTAGTGTCTTTTGGGGGGGTGATTAGTGTTTTCTCGTTTGAGTTAGATTTTCTTAACGTTTATTTCAAAAATGAGTCATTAGGTTGGAACACTAAGAAACTTTGGGTTGGAAGATATTTAGTGTCTTTTTTGATTGGTCCCTACTTGTTTAGATTTTCTCCCATTAATGTTAGTTTCTAAAATATAAAATTTCGGGATAAATATAAAACAAAAGAGAATTTAATTGTAAGTCCAGTTTTAGAAGTCCTTTTCTCCCTTAATTGTTGTAGACTTTGTTTAGAGCGTGTTGTGGGTAGGTGCGTCCAAACGTATCAAGTGCCTAGTTTGGAGTGGGAACAACAAAGGGCATTGTTGATATTATAGGATGCACTTGACTGCTACGAAATGTATCCAATAACAACGATGCCTACACCCCTTTTTTTTATATCGGATTTTCGTTCTTTTTCTTTTCATTGCGTTTAGTCGTGTTTTACTTCGTCCGTTAGTTTTCTTTGCTACCTTTTCTGCATCTTGGTACAACACACCTACAAATTGAAGAGAACCCAAAAGACATAGGACTCAACAAGTAATAAAAGGTACGTTCTAGTTTTATTTTACTGCATTTCTATTTCTTTACATTATTATTTATAGAACTGCTCTAATCCCTATCTTTCTTTTGTGCCGCGAGGTACCTTTTGAAAAGCAACGGATAAGGAACACTTGGAGCTGGAGCTAGGACAGTGGGATCCAAGTATCAGTCGTCCCTACTCATCTAGTAGGGGCGCTACGGGCGGAACCACCGGGTCGTAGCCCCCGGTGCTGTAAGTTTACTAAAACTTAGAAAACCTTTAGGGGCCTAGATGGTTGTACGCCTCCCACCCTTAGGGCCTTAGAAACTTCAATTATAATTAGGATTGCTTTTGTTTTTTCTTATTTAGATCCCTAAAACCTTATGACATTCGTATAGAAGTCTTAGGAATTAGAAGAACAACACCTTTAATCCTACAACACTAGTGACACCTAAGGACAAAAATTAAGGACAAAGTCTTAGAAAACGTAGACTTAGGGTGCATGTTCCTTATAGGATAGAGACTTTAAAACAACAACTTAGTGACACGTTTTCCTAGATTTTGATTTTCTTTAATCTACTAATAATCAACCAACTAATTTTAATTTAATTCTTAAAAGTCTATTAAAACACTTAATTCTTAATTAAATTTTAATTAACATTCATAATCATTAAATCATAATTTTAAATCATAAACCTAAATCAAATCTAATTAATTAATAATTAACCCTTCACCAACTTAAGATTTAAAAGATGTAGATTTAATTAGGTGATCAAATCCTAAATTAAAAATTAATTAGGATAAAATACTTATAAATATCAAACCTTAGTATAATTTCTAAAATCAATCAACAAATATGATTCATAAAATATTTAATCTACCTTTTTCTTCTCTTTTAATAACAAACTAAAATAAGCTAACAAAGTTAATTATCACTGGGTAACCCAGGCCTACGAGGCTGTTAAATCAGCCCCAAGGAGGGTGAAATAAACCTCACGGCCTCGGTGTGAAACAAAGGTGGTAATTAATTAAACACTAAAAATAAAATACCTCTAAAATCAATTCCAAAACACTAAAATTTGAAGTTTAATTGAAATCTCTCATTTGCCCCTTTCAACAAACAAATAAAAATACATACAACTCTAACTAAATTATCCTATTTAGGATCTACCAAAACCACACAGCCTACACACACTTAGACTGGTTTGCTAGGACACGACTATTAGCTTTAGGTTAGGCTGTTGTTCTGCTTTTCTTTTCTGTACTTTGTTGTGACGCTCTGCATGTGACCTGTGTGCTGGTTGTTGTTTTTGCTACCTGTTGTAGCTTTTCTGCTGTGTTGTTTTCGTACTGCTTTCTTTTAGCTTTTCTTTTCTGCACTGTGGTTGTGACGTTAGAATACCCATAGGTTAGGCACGCTCTTTTATACTAATGCTGTCTTCCTGCAGGTGGCCGTGCTCATATAATGCTGCTAAAAAAGGGGGCTAAAAATTAATGATTATTTATAACTGCTCTAGGTACCTGCTTCAGCTGCTTAGCCCCCCCCCCAATAATCAGAGCACGGCCAAGTGATTGATGTGCGCATTTTCATTTACATATATAACTGCTTGGGTGAATTTTTCTTATTATAACTGCTTAGGATAACCCCTGCAGGTGAGTCTAGATTTTCTCTTTTCTGATGTAATGTATTTGAGATGTAGTAACATTTTGTGAAAATCTTCAAAATAAGGCATTTTTAAAGAGATAGGAATTCAAAGGGAAAAGTAAACCCCTACAGGGGGTTTCCTTTTTCATTTGGATATCCTTTTGGAGCACTCACTACGAGGAGTCCAAAGGGAAAAGTAAACCCCTACAGGGGGTTTCCTTTTTCATTTGGATATCTTTTTTTTTTGAGAGTCACTACGAGGAGCCAGAAGGAGGAACAAAGACGATCCAAAGACGAATCAAGGAAGAGAAGAAGAAGACTGAAGAGATAAAAATGCCTTATTTTAAGATTTGCGTCGTTCCCGGGTTGTTGTCGGTGGAGCCCGGCCACCTTTACTTACTGCATTCTGTGATGTAATATTGTATGGCATTTGTCATGGACATTCTTTTCCGTGAGATTTTGTTCTTTTTACTGTTGTTTGTTTACTCTGATTGCGCAGTAGAACCAGCATGATTTTCATAGGTTTCTTTCTTGCATGTGCTTGTGTCTGACCGTTAGGCTCTTTAGGGATAAAATTTTTATACTCATAATTATTAAATAAAAATTTTAAGAATAATTCACATAGAAACCATAACGATTCTAGGAAACAGCCGGAATCGTCCGGGGTGGCATGCATGCATTCTCTCATCTATTAGACAAGCTTCCCCGCCTGCGGGTAGAGTCCGGATAATCTGGCCTATGAGGATGAAGTGCCGGACCTGGGGAAGTTTAGTCATTCAAAAACTATTTTCTATAAGCTTTTTTAAAAAAATTTCATACATCATTGATTTGGAGACTTTGACTAGCATAAATTGCATTAGTAACTAATTAAAATTAAGAATTAATTGCATTAGTTTTAGGAGCATTGTACCACTCATAAGTGTGGGATCACTTAGGAATTTCTTTAGTTTGTCGATCCCAGATTTCGGTGTCTAAACTACCCTCCCATCTTTCATACAGACTGGACAGCATGGATTTTATACGATTAGGTGGTTTTAGCTGGCTTCCTTTGTCAGACAAGGAGTAAGTCCAGATTGCATTAGCTAGGTCATGGATGCTAGTGTTGTGTGTACAACCCTACATCTCTTATAGATTTAGGATCTAAAGGTGAGTGGTACGAGTGTACCCCTATACACTTTATTGGTGGGTAAGCTATCCATCCTTTCGGAAGCTATAAATCCTACTCATCCGCGTCACACAGATGACGCCACTTCCTTCTTTCTCTCGTGCTTGTTTGAGATGCTTTGCCTCTCTTCTTTTTCTCCAGTTTTCACTTCTCCTAGCCGACCGGATGTTGACTGAACCTTGTATGACTGATCGAGCCAAGTTGGGACATTCCCCTTTGATTAGGAAAACCTAGAAATCCCTTGCACTAAACCCACTTTAGAGGAGATAATCTAACGTCCTTAATCGAGAGTCTTCTTAGATCGAGGTCTAAGATGTAATTAACTACGGGGGCTTGCGCCCGTAGGAAACCGATCCCCACAATCAAATAAACCCCATTCGAGCTGATGTATCGAATGGGGGAAATCTCGTGAACTTTTGGGTTATAGATATTATTATCCATCGAGGTTGGTAGGTGAAAGCCGCAATCCTCCATGGCTAATCGTATCTATAACTCCATCTGCTCTTCCATCGGCCTGCTTGTGCCGGGTGTAAAGGTCTACGACCATTTTGTCCTTCGGGATAGTGTGATCGTACCCTTTGCATTCGAACCACACGAGCGGAATCCTTTCGGAGACCCACACACGTGGCGACATGTTATTGGTGGCTGAATGTAGCTCTACGTCCGGTCAGAGGACGTAATAATTGTTCCTCTCATAGGCCCTAACGATCTATGATAATGATAGTCGACAATGATAATGATTATATGATGTTGAGTGATGATTGATAGCGAATAGTTAGTAGTAAAAGAAGGTTGGGGATGATGATGGGCGGCGATGAATGGTTGTGGCATGTAGTGATTGAGATTTTATATTGTAATTAAAAATCGATCAAATTGATCTATTTTAAAATATAACTTCTTGAACTGAGCCGACAGCGAAAAACAACCTGAAGCTGTTCAAAACAAACATTCTCTCTCTCAGAGATCATTCCCAAACACATACAAGAGAGTTAAAATGCAAAAATTAAAGCAGATATCTGACTTCTAGTGAGGTTAGAATGGTTTGAACAATATTCTTTTTTTTGGAGGTGTCTCATCATAAAAGTAAAATGTATATGATTTAAATATTACAATGATATATAAATAAATATAAATATTTTGTTATCAAATATATAAATACATAAAAAATTTATGATATGCATACAAATCTTCTTTTTTTTGTTAATAAATCATCTTTTTAGATAATATGAATAATATTTTTCTATCACTTGAATCAAACATGATTTTTGATATATCATCAAAGAATAATCTTGATTGGTCAGGAATCTCGAGGCAAAATCAAGTTAGAAATTTCAAAAATTAAATCGTAGACTATATGAACTCCGATTTCAGTAAACTTACAATCGAACTGAACGTCTCAAAAATACAAATCCAACGACACCAAATTCGACCCAATCTGAGCTCAAATAGGTCCAAACCAAAGACTCGAAATGCATTTAAAAGGTTCAAACCATAATTTGGATTACCAAACGGTTTCCAAACGTGACATGCTTATAGTCGAATCGAGCAGATCAACGAGACAAATCCAACGAGCCCAAGATGCTGGAATTCTGATATCGTTAAGACATTCAAATGCCTAGTAGACGGTCCACAATCAAGGGATTTAATATTGGTCGTCCATTCAAAACGCTCCCAATTTACCCTTAATCTCCTCCTATTTAATGGCCACGCAACTCTTAGAAAACTATAAATAAACTCCTCATGTCTCATGAGAGGTGACCCAAGCAAGAAGAGAAGGAAGAAAGTTTTCTTGCCACCAGACTCATCCTCGACCACCGCCAGACTTCAGCTCGGTCATCGAGTGTTGCCGAACTTCCACTAGGCCACCGACTGTCATCAGACTTCCGCTCGGCCGCCGGACTTCCGCCCGAACACCAACTGACGCCGGATTTCTACTCTATCACGAACTGACTCTGGACTTCCGTTCGACCTTCATATTTCAGTCCAACTGCTTACTATTGTAATCTGATCATCATTAATTTCAATGATGAATCATACAATTGTAATTTAATCAAACACTAGTGGAATCATTTTAACTGGGCGTGGCCCCGTGATTTTTCCCTTTTCATGAGTTTCCACATAAAATTTTAGTGTTGCATTTCTTCTGTTTGTGTGCTGGACAAGAAAATTTAACTCTACCACCACGTATATTCTAGCCCGCAACGTTTTTAATATTATTTTTAAAATTGTAAGGAGAAAAAAAAAATAAAGACATGATGTTAGCCATTATCTTCTCATGTATAAAGCTTTATTATACATGAACTATCAATACTTTTTATATTTAAATTATTTGTTGCTTAAATTTTATAGCAATATATTCATCCGAATTAAATTCATTATACCATTTGAGAATCTAAATTAAGTTTAACAAGTCATTGAATGCTAGCACAAGTTTAATAAAGTCTTAAGCTTAACAGTATAAAGTCTTTATCCCACTACATGAGGTGGGTCACATGAATCACTTTTCTCTATTGTGTTCTATTAAGAGTCAAATTCTCATTAAATCTAATCGAAAAAAATCAGTTTTGATATGTTTAAACAAGACTTTTAGGTCTACTTCTATATTTCTAAACAAACATACATATAACAACTATAAATATTTTATTTAACACCCAAATATTGCTATTTATTGATTGACATTGCTCCAATTCAAAATTTTGAAACCCTAGCCTTGAAGAATACATGTTAAAGAAGGTATGTGGACGACATGATGGCATCTCACTAGCAAAGGAACTTATAACATGTAAATGTTGATCCTCAACAATGAGAGAAATTATTCAGTGCGGATGCCGAACGTAGTTTAACGTCCAAAGATCAAATAGAATGCGTCACGTCAGCTGTACCGAGCCGGGGTACCAAGCAGGGGGTGATGTGGCTCATTGTGAATTGTCTTTAGATGGCATTTGACATTCGCACAGAATAATTTTCTCCAACAATGAACTATGGCGTGTGAATGTTAATTCTGGATAATGAATAAGAGGTGTGTAAGAAAGGGCGCTATCTTGCCAGCAGCAGGAGCGACGACAGTGTGAAGGCCGGTGACGAACGAAGAAAATCTACAGAAGTTGCAATATAATCTCACATCGATTGGACTGACACCGTGCAAGAAGAATCCCATCGATTGAAGGTAATGATGAGAGAGAGTAACATACTATTTTGTTATGTTGTTTAAAGTTCTAAGTGTTATCTGAATAACTAATAAAGTTTGGATATTAAATTTATAAGTAAAATACTTTTAGATGTTATGTTAGATGTGTAAATACTTGAAAAAGTATGACTTCTCTCTATCCACGCGTATGAAGGTTTGGAAATTTTTAAACGGCCCAATATCTGCTGCACTGTAAGTCGGCCTAAGGCTTAGCCCACAATAGTAAAAACTTAAGTGGGCCTTTGAAGCGACGCCTCGTTTACAGTAATTTTTATTATGATAAGATAAGCCGATTAAAAAAAAAAGGTAATTATTTAAATGAAAAGTTATAAATTTGTTGTCAAAATTTTTATGATAAAAAAAAGAAAATATATTTAAGTATCTAAAATTTTTAGATTGAAAATAAATTTGGCCATTGGTGAATTAGACTAAAGGCTTGTTTGGGATAGCTTTCTTATTGCTTTGTTTTTTATACAGCAATAATATATATTTTGCTGTTATTTTTTTATTGCTTTCTCACTATTTTTTGTAAATTTTTATAATAAAAATTTGTTTTTTGCAACCAAAATTGCTAAGTTATTTTTTCTATAGCAACTTCACAACCAACTTTATAAAACACTGCAGCTTTCTCAAACAAATCCTTAATTTTGGCCTTTATTTAGATCACACTCCCTAATAAATGATATCAAGATCTATGATTCAATCAGGATTGGGTGATTCACACGGATTATTATGCCCTCAGTGCATTCCATCTATAAAGCAAAACAACAGTTTTTTTTACTTCCTTCATGGAATGTAATGATGTATGGACATTCATAATTTGTACTGTGCTTCCCTCTCTTTTATTTTATTTTGCTGAGGGAGATCTCTTATTTAGAAGAAATTACTACATGTGGTCTCCGAACATCGTCCGAAGGCGAATCAAGACACGCCGCAACACCATTTTGTTGTGTACCGGTGCTCTGTACCGAATGACGTGATGCATCTTGATTCAAGTTAATATTAATGATATTTTTATATGATATAGAAATTATAGTATTATATAAATAAATATTAAAGTTTAAATATTAAATATACAAATACATACTTTTTAAGATACAATGGTAGCTATGTAAATACCCTTTTAAATTTTTATGTTGAAAATAAATTTAACCAATGTGTATCAAGCTCAAATATTTTAGTGAAACATAATATTTGATGAAACATTATTTATTTGTGTTGCATTTTGATTAGAATAATATTGCTTTTTAAAAAGAGGTGGTCTAACATTTTATTCATGAAAATCATCCTACATTTTATGCATTTTTATCATCTGAAAATCAATTTAACGAATGCCTATCTTTTGGATCTTCCACTTTATGCTAGAACTTCTCTTGTATTTAATGTTGCTGACCTTACTTGAAGGAAATCGAGCTGATTTTGTGGATGTAGAAACTTTACCAGTTACCAGCTCCATTCAGGACAAGGATGATCATATAGAAGATGTTTTGGATATTAGGACTACCCAGATCAAACATGGAGAGCACAAACGAATTCCTGGTTAAATGGAGCGGCTGTTCGTTGGCTGATTGTACTTGGATGGATGCAGTGGAGCTACAAAATCATCGTTCTGATCTCTATCAAAGAATTTTTAAAGCATTCTCATCAAGAGATAAGATTCTCCCACTAGGAGGAAATTAATGCATGCAAACTTCATTTCAATTTTATTGTAATTTGAATTATATATATTTTTTTATTTTTTTCTACCCTATGATGGAAGGCAACCAATGATCATGTGTAGGTTGTGCTCTTGGACATGCTATTCATTTGGTGTGCTAGTTTCCTTAGTGCCATGTCATTTGGGCTGACTTGGGTTTGACCCAAGTTCTAAGGGTGTGGTTTAGTTGATTCGGGTATGTGCTGGCTATTTTACCAGGTGATGTCTTGTTTGTTGGGATTCAGTTGCCTTTATTCAGCTCTTTTTTCTGCTTTTGTGCATCTCCCAAGTTCATTTCCCCTTATTGCCTTTTCGGTTCTTTTGAATGTCCCGATTCACCCCCTGGTGCCTGTTTCGTTCGTTGGTTGTTCTTGTTTGCCGCATGCCTCTTCGTGTGCTGCTTCAGGCGATTGACTTTTGGTCTTTTATCTCCCTCTGTCTTATTAGTTTGAGTGGGTGGCTGTTTGGCTGTTTGGTTCCCTTTCTTCACCTATATATTGGGGTTATTTTATGGCATTTGAAGGAGAATTTGGTGAGTGATAAACACTAAAACTTGAGGGTTTCTTCTTTGATAGCTTGAGAGCTATGTACCCCATTTTCTTCTCCAATCTATAACTTCGTCTCAAGCTTCTTAATTATCTATTTCTTTTCTCCGCAAGTTTCCACCCCATTTGTATGTTTCTTCTAAAGCATTTTAAGGTGTTGGTTGGCCTATTTGTTAGCATTTTTCGGAGGAGTTTGTGGTGGATGTTAGCCCAAAGTTGCTATGGTGGATTACTGGTTTGCATGTGTTTGAGTACTAATCATTTTACCTACTATTTCGATGCATGTGAGATGACCACTAATTGGTTGTTCTGAGGGTAGTTTTATTTTATTTAAGATTTTCTTATTAATTTCCATTTTTTTTCAAGTTTGTTTGGTGTTGGCTTACTAAGTATTGAATTGAGTGAGGTTCTACTTTCCTTAGTGTTCTCCTTTGATTTTTTTAATCCACTTAGCTTGCATCAAAATAGTTTTTAAATGTATAAAAAAATTTTGTGCGTTAATCGATAATACCACAAAATTACAGCGCCGTCTTTATCACTATTGGAAAAGAGCCACATAATTGTTATTTTGAGATTTTCATTGAGGAGTATCAACTCTAAAAAATTGTAGATGTGCAAATCCTAGCAGTATAAATCATCTTCCTAAATCCAACTCCTAAAATTCACACAAATTAGGGAAAAAAATAGCAACACAATTAAGATATCTTATAAGTTTGCTTATATACTGTTAATTTCAATTTAAATTGGAATCATGAATACAAAATCAAGGGTTAGATACTTTGAAATGATAGTGGAGGCTCTACCAAGACATTTGAGTTATGCATTAGCAATTCAAACAATAAGATTGTCACAACATAGATTGTATTTATGAAATATACATGAATCATCGGTTATGTAATCTTACACACCTAAGACGACAATCCATGGATTTGAATTTTCCAGTTTTGCATTTAAAGCACTCGAAAATTTATCAATTTGTGGGAGGGTAGAAATACCATTATAAGAGGCAGGCAGTGCTCTATTGGGATTGTTAAAACTTCATTTTTATAAGAGTTCCAATTGTCCCTTGTTGAATGGAATTGGCTCGATGGGGATTTGGGTTTTCACCATGATTGTAGTGGTCGCAAATGGAGATAATTTTGTCTAATGTGTCGTCATGTAAAGAGCGATAATAGATCACAATTGTAGACCAGAGAGTTCTCATTGAGTTTAATGTTTGAAAAGACAAGCTAAAGGCAATGAACTGCCTATCATAGAAGAAGGATCTAAATGCGCAAGAGCAATGCACAGAAGCAAAAACAAGGCATGTAAGTATCAGTTGAAGTTGTGGATTTCACAAGCAATGGAACCAGAGAAAGTTGATGATGTCACAAGGTGAGGGTTCTAAAGAAATTACAGCTCTATGAAGATTTAATGCTCAACACAATGGCACTATGTTTGGATGAGAGAATTTAAAGCAAAGAATGTTGAAGACAATTTGTGATGTCGATTCAATCACAAGACACACGAAGACTACATGCAATGTCAATGGCAAAGGCAAGACACATGAGCGTCGTAATAAGATGCGCGAAGAAGTAAATGATTCACAAAAAAAAAGCCTTGCAAGAGAAGCAATTGCCAAAATACCACAAAGGGAGGGAGCTCTAAGAACATGATATGATATTTACAAGATCAACGAAGAAATGGACTGTAGGAGGTTGGCAAACATTGTCAAAGGTAAAGCTTGCTACCATGGAAGCAAAGTTTTAGAAAACTTGGAAACTATGTCCAAACACATGCAGGAAGTTTGATGCATCACACGAACGAGGATTTATGCGAAGGCAAGGTCGCAACCAAAGATGATGCATTAAGATGTCGAAAGTAAGACACGCACACTAAGATATGTTAATCATTTGTGTCATCTTGAGCCGAAGAGAGATAGGTGAACATAATAATAATAATAATAATAAACTATACTATCATGTCAGTTTTGGAGATAAATATAAGTTTTTTTTCATTTCTCTGCTTTTATAATGCATGGGTTGTGAAAGGTTGTACAGCTTGAGAATTTAAATCAACCATTGCTAATAGTTAAAGAACTACCTCAAATGCATGAGGGAAAAAAAGGAAACAAATAAGAGAAAAGACATTTAAACTAGTTCTCCAAAACCTCTTCCTATTCAAAACATAAAATTTTTCCTATCTACAAATTCTTCCATACATGGATTTAAGAGGGGTTAATATCCACAAAAATTGATCGATGAAATAAAAAATTTTAGCTGATTATAATTGTTGCATCCTGGATTGAAATCAACTCTTGCTAATAGTTAATGAATTGAACTACCTCAAATGCATGAGGGAAAAAAGGAAACAAATAAGGGAAAAGACATTTAAACTAGATCTCCAAAACATCTTCCTATTCAAAACATAAAGAATTTCCTATCTAGAGATTCTTCCATACATGGAATTAAGAGGGGTTAATATCGACAAAAATTGATCGCGGTTAGCTAATTATAATAATCTTGAAAAAAATCAAATATCACAGCATGCGCTGTTTAGATTCCTTTTAAGTTTCATTATTATAAAAAATATTGTATCAAAATAAATTTCATATTCATTAAATCTTTTTGAGATGAATATACTATAAATTTTTATGTATTATAATTTTAAAATAATTTAATAACAATAAGACTCATCTAAATCAAAGCTCTTGACCCAAATTTTCACCAAAAGGAATTTGGCTCTTAAGTGAAAATTTTGGTTAAAAAATTGAGTTCTTTATTGGTTAAGGTGATCAATAAAGTATGTATATAAATCGCAAGGCATGAGCTCATACATAATAAATATTTTGAAGAAGAGTGAATAAATGAAAGAATAGTAACGCTTATGACTTTTGTAATAAACAATAAGGAGTTAACGACAAAACAATAAATACTAAAATGTCCTAAATGAAACCTAAGTTTATTTATTTATTTATTTATGACTAAATAATCTTCTCAATATTGTTTACTTTATGACTTTAGAGCATAAATATTTATTTAAAAAAATAGAAATATGGCAAACAACAACTTAGACAAATTCAATTTTAGAGTTAAGAAAATGAAGGGTTAGTTGCTAGTTGGGCTGGATTTTAGTAACAAATTCACATAACTAATGGGTATTCTTGGTAGGCCTAACACTTGTGTTGGCAAAGAACAATTATTAGTTTAAAATGGGCAGGGATGGCCCAAAACATGGGAAAATTATTAGGTGCGGAGTGCGCACCGTCCGCACAAGTACTGGGTACCTAGCGGTACCCAGCGGTACCGAGTGGTACCTATCTATGTACCCAATGCTTGTGCGGACGGTTCTCCCCGTCCGCAATTTGCACCTAATAATCTCTCCAAAACATGTAAGTGCAATAACTGAGGCAATTTTTATTTATATATTTTTATTTTGTTAATTCTTATTACATATCAAATTAAAGAGTTATATCTTAATTTTAATAAAACAAAGTGACACATTAATAAATATAAAAAAGAGTAATATGCTATGAAAATAGAATTTATTATGAAAAATTACACATAATAATATTTTTTAGATTTTTTTAATAATATACCATAATTATTTTGCTCTCAAGTCAAGCATAACAATTTAGGCCACACATAATTATTTATTTAGTATTAATTTAAATTAGGATTGTAAGTGAGTCAAGCTTACTTGTGAGTGGCTCCAACTCGAATCGATAAATGACTCATGAGCTGAGCTCGACGAGCTAATGAGCTAAGCTAGACCTAGCCTAATTGACTCGGCTCGTTAGGTTGTGAGCAAATTTTCTTAAACAATATTAATATAAAATTCAGTTAAAATATATTAGAATTTATAAGTTTAAGTATAAAGTTATAAAAAAAATCTCATTTTCTTATATCAAATAATTCTTTACTATGTATCATCCAATTTTTCATTCTTTTTAAAAATTATTATAATAATTTATGAAATCATAATCATTTTCTTTCTTTTATTCTAAAAAAACTGGGTTGAACTCGTAGAATTAAATTCAAAATTATTTAATTAATCAACCTAAAGATGACTCGAGAACACAACTTGACTCACTCGTTTACACCCAACCTTTGACATTTGCATTCTAAAAACCATTCTGGTTGACCATTGTTCTATTTTTTAATTGGATGTACTTTTCATGTTTTAATATTATAATACGAACTATATATAAGTCTTTAAATATGTAACACTTGCCGACCATTAGTCAAACAATAGCAAGCCTTTGAACTTTTTAATAATTATTAAAATTTTATGGTTTTAAATATTTTAAATTGATTAAATTACTCATTGTAAGTGTGACAACAAAATGAAAAATCAAGCTACAATATATTTTTAATTACACTTTTGGATTAGCTTCGTTTGGGACATATTTTTTTACTGCCTTTTAAAGCAACTAAATTTTTATTTTTGAACTAAAAAATTACTTTAAGAAACAGTAATAAAACCGTCCCAAATGAAGCTTAATCATCGCCCTTCATCAATATCATACATTAAGGTTGATTGTATATTCTCATCAAAGTGGCCATCTTTTAGTGCTATCATAAGAGATGGTTTTCAGTTGAGTTTTTGCATCATATTCTTGCTTTTACTAGTTGCAAGAATAAGCTTTACAAGCTCAAATTAATTTTTCGTTTGAAATAACTTTCTTATTGTATTATACAACAAATTTTTAGTATAAAAATTTGTTGAAAGTAGCAACAAATCAGTAGCTAGAAGCTTTTCCCGAACAAAGCCTAATTAAGAAGACATATTATATCTTTTTGTTTCTGTTGACCTTGTTTTTCCCCAAACCAAGGTCAAAGAGTTGACCTAGTCAAATTTGACCAAGCTAGACCCCAAGACGGCAAGACCCTTTCCAATGGGTTCAGGGAGTCAAGCCAAGTCTGTTGAGCCTAGTCCCAGGTCCTGGGTCAACCTAGTTGACCAGGTCAACCAGGGTTGACCTAAATTGACCTTGACTCCTTTTAATCGATTTCAAATCCAATTCAAAGCTTCTTGGCTCAATCTCCCACCTCCCTTGAGTCCCATGGATCAGACCAAATCTCTTGAGCTCAGATCCATGCCCTTGGTCAACCTGGTTGACCAGGTCAACCCGATTGACCAATTTGGCTCTAATGGGTCTATTTAAATTTAAATCAAATTCAAACCAATTTTAAACTCTACTTGGCTCAAAACCCTCACTTCTTTGACCTAATTGACTGGTTTGACCAAGTCAAACTCTGACTTGGTCAAAACAAGCCCTTAATAGGTCAAATTAACCTATTTAAACCCATTAAGAGCTCATTTAATGCATTAAATTGATTCCTTTTGCTCTTGAATTCAAATCCACGGCCCCAAGGCTTGGTTTTCCCTCATAATTCACTGAGGATTTATTCCTAGCCGTCCACCCATAGGCTAGAGCTTTAAATAGGAGAAATTTAGGGTTTGGGGGGGGGGGGGGGGGGGGGGGAGGGGGTTGACTTTTTGCAATTACTTTCTCCCTAGAGCCTCTTAGCTCGAGATTTTTTGTGGGAGAGCTCTAGAGACTTCCTCCTTCCTTCCCCAAGAGAATCCCGACGATCCCAAGCTGCTAGCACCGAAATCTCCTGCTACCCGAAGGAAAATACTTTCGGAGGTCCACAGTTTCATAGGACTTATGTGTTAATAATCAAAATTTGGTTACAAGACCTTAAAGAGATCGATAATTCACTATTGCTCAAAGATCTACAATCAAAAAATTAAAAAAACCTAAGAGTCAAAGTTCCATATATAATTACAAACAAAATAGCAATAAAAAGAAAGGTCAAAGAAGGTATTTTAATTGATCAAGTCCTGATTTTTTTCTTCAAATTTCTCATGTAAAAAACTGTGTCCTATGGATTAGAGCAAATTTCTCTCTCTTTCTTTTGAATTTCTCAAAGATCTAACATGAAATTCTTAAAAACTTCAAAAAGATTCAAATCAATAATTGAGGAAAAAAAAATGATAAAGAGGTAGATAACTCAAGGATATCTTCCATTCTTAAGCTACAATATATCTTCCCCTAAGCTCTTTAATTAAGCCAAAACTTTCCTATATAACACTTCGGCTTCGTTTGGGACAGCTTTTTTAAGGCTTAAAACAATAAAAAAGTTATCCCAAATAAGTTCAGTATTCACCATACTCCAAACTGATCATCCAACACTATATCAGAGCTCTTTTCTTTTGGCTTTTCAGAAGTGTAAATTCATGGAGCAAGCAACTGGACTTTGCTCAGTCAAGAAGAGAGAGCTTAAACAATTGCAAGTGTGTTCATTGGAGCAGGTGACCAGAAACATTGGAGGGTCTTCCATTTCCTTCTGTTGAACTTGCTTTGTTGCGAGGCAGCCTTGTTCATCTCTATATGCACATCTGTAGTAGCTTCTGCAGTTTTATATTTATGACAAGAAGAAGAAATAAGCACATGAGATCATTGTTACTGAAAGTTGTCTAACTGTGATAGCTCTATCAAGAAAAAAATACATTGATTAATGATTAGCTTTAGCTTCTTTTGTATATCTTTGTATCTTAAATATAATATATGATTATAAGTTAGTGATTACTAACTTTAATTACCTTTATTAATTATGTTTGAGCAGCAAAATCATCTCATTTAGGCTATGTTTGAGATAGCTTTCTTACTGCTTTATAAAGCTATTTTTTAATATAAAAATAGGAAAAAAACGGTTGTCTAAACTGTCCCAAACGAATGCTTAGTTTTTATCAATCCTTTATTAGATGATAAATTAAAGTTTGATTTTGTTCAATCCTTCTATAAGCTTTTATCATTTGGCTCATCATATTTCTTAGCATTATATTCCCAATAATTATATTATCTTTATATTGATGCATCTTCTATTCTTTCTTATGCTTACCAAACTACCACTATAGGAAAAACGATATTTTCCGATGGCATTTCAGCCGGAAAATGAATGAAATCCATCGGTTAATTACTCTTCATTTAGTTAATTTTTTAGTTTAAACATCATTTAATTAGGTTAATTACTCTTCTCTATGCTTTCACAAGTTATAAAAAGTAACTTTCCATCACAAAAAGTTTTAAAAAATAATATGAAAATAAAAAGAATGTGGCAGCCAAACAAATCAAACGAATTTTTCTTATAATTTGAAGAAAAAAAAAAACAAACTATTGAATGCTAACATAAAAAAAGATTATATATAATAACCTTGTAAATTTGGACTTGCTGATTTTCTTCTCTCCATATTTTCTCCATTGGAATCCATCATCATAAGGTGCGCATGAGCTTGTTGTCCAACTATGTGATTTCTTTCTGCAAATGAAACAATTTTGAACTGTCATATTTCATTCAGTTCAATCAAATCTCATGGAGTTTAAAAAAAAAAAATTAAGACTTCTGCAATTACCTCCTCTTCTGATGTTCTTCATCAACCGTGTCATTTGAGTCCATGGGAACGGCACATACAACCGCCCCCATGGACTCATCATAGAAAGTGGAATCCTCCTCTGCTCCGACTCCGCCGGCTGGCGAAAGCCGGAGCAGAGAACGAAGCCTCATCGAGATTTCCAGCTGGCTCCTTGCAAGCTCATTGAGGGCATCTCTGTAACCCATAGAAGCCATTAAAGTGCTGAACTCAAGCTTTTAGTGCAGCAGGTGAAGATGAATAGTGCCTGAACTACAGCACATCTATTTATATAGTTTTATATATGTAGATTGATATGGAGATTTAATTAATAATTGAGCACGAGGGAAATTAGTGTAGGAAGAATTATTAATTAATATATTGCTTTGACCACGTGAAAACGTACAGATAAGGGATATAATTTTATTTAATTTGTAATTTAGGATAATAAATAGTATTTTGTTTAATTTTAATAATAGTTGTGGGCTTGTTTTAGATTCCTCTTGTCTCTATGTGATTCAGGCGATTTTGGGAAGTGCAAGTCTTTTTTTTTAAATGTGTTTAATATGTAATTAATTAATTAATATTTCAATTAAATTAAATTCAAAATCTATTAATTTGAAGGGTATATAATTAATTTTTCAAGCATAATCGATTTGTAAGTGATCTTTTTAGATATATAGATTCTAATCTTTGTCAAATCTTTAGAGCTGAATCTTCAATGTCTCCATATGGGGCTTTTTATGTATAAAACTATTGAGGACTAGAATATACGCGGCGATAGAGTTAAAAAGCTTTTGTCTCAGCGTTGTATGGATATTCAATACACAAACAGAAGATGAAAGAACACTAGGATTTTTATGTGGAAAATCCTGGAAAGGGAAAAAATTATGGGGCCACATCCAGTTGAAAGAATTTCACTAGTGTTTGTTTGAGATACAAGAGGTTGACTCATCCTTAAAATTTAGGATGATCCGATTATAATGATTCACTTCCGGATTGAAATCCAGTTACAAATAAGTTGTGTATTTGAGCCGAAGTTAGAGTCACTTGGAGATTCGACAGAATTCCGGCATCACTAGCAAGTAGGGTGGAACTCCATCGTCACTAATTAGAAGTAAGGTAGAATTATGGCGTCGTTTGGAAGTCGGGCAGAATTCCGGCATCATTTGGAAGTTTGACAGAATTCCGGCGTCATTTGGGGTCGGATATAATTCCAACGTCGTTTGGAAGTCGGGCAGAATTCCAGCGTCGTTTGGAAGTTCGGTAGAATTCCGACGTCATTTGGAAGTCGGGTGGAATTCTGGCGGTGGTCAAGGAGGAGTTTCTCCCCTCCTTTCCTTCTTATCTTCTCTTTTACTTCTCTTCTCCTTCTCTTATTCTTCTTGGTTTGGTCCCCTCTCAAGAGAAATGAGAGGCTATTTATATATAGTTTTTTGAGGGTGACATGACCCGTAAATAGGAGGAGGATCAAGGGCAAATGTAGAGTGGTTTGCATGAACGGTCGATATTGAATCCCTTGATCGTGGACCATTTATCAAACATTTGAATGTCTTAATGATATCGGAATTCAGTGATCTTGGGCTCTTGGATTTGTCTCGTCGAGCCACTTGATTAGACTATAAGCATATCATGTTTGGAAATCATTTGGTAACCCAAATTGTGGTTCAAACTTTCCAATAACGCTTCGGGTTCTTGATTTGGACCCATTTGAGCTCGGATTGAGTCAAATTTGATGTCGTAGGGTTCGTATTTCCGAGATGATCAGTTCAATTGTAACGTTGTAAGTTTGCTGAAATCGGAGTTTAGATAATCCTAGATTTAATTTTTGAAGTTTCCATCTTGATTTTTGCCTCGAGATCCATGTCTGATCATGATAATTTTTTGATGACATATTAGATATTTAAGCTTCATTTGGGACAATATTCTTACTATTTCTTAAAGCAGCTTTTTAATACAAAAATTATAAAAAAGTTGTTTCAAGAAATAGTTCAAAAGCCATCCCAAATGAAAACTTAATTTTGTTGAAAGTTTATAATGGAGTAATAATTGCTATGAACTGCTCTCACACAAGAGAGGGAATTTATTACATAAAATTAGGGGTGTCAATATTTGACACGACACGAAAACTCGACCCGGACCCGACCCGAAAAATCTGGGTTGGACCCGACCCGATTTCAAAACGGGTCGGGTTCGGGTTGACCCTGCAGGTTGCCGGGTCAACCCGCCAACCCGTTTAGTTTAAAAAATTTCGAAATCCCGCCCTCTGCCCGCTGCCCCCGCCCCTTGCCCGCTGCCCCGTTGCCACGCGCCGCTGCCCGCCCCGCTGCCCAGCGCTCGATCGCGCGTGCCGCCCTCGCGCTCGAGCTCGCGCTGCCGGCGTGCCGCTCTCGCTGTCGCGTGCTGCCGCGGTGCCGTCGTCTCCTGCTGCCGCGTGCCGATCGCGCCGCTGCGTGCTGCCGTAGTGCCGGGTCGGGTCGGGTCAACCCGACAACCCGCAGGGTCGGGTCCGGGTTCGGATTTTCGACCCGTTTCTCTACCCGGGTCGGGTTAGGGTCGACCCGTTTTCCACCCGGGTCAGTTCGGGTTCGACCCGAACCCGACCCGTGACCCGAAATTGACACCCCTGCATAAAATGCTATGGTTTTACTTTCAAATTTAGTTGTATAAGTTTGTTTAGAAATACCAAATGCTTAGCCTATCCAAGTAACTTATGCTTTGTTTGAAACGGCTTTTTATTGCTTTATAAATTAGTTTTTTAGTATAAAGGTATTTTGAACTAAAATTTTTGTACGAAAAGACTAATTTAAAAAGCAACAAGAAATTAAGCGGGCTCAAATGAAACCTTAAACTTTTGGGTTAAAATATTTGACCTAATTTTGATTTTCCGAGCTTAAATTTTGTCCCCAACATTCATGAAAAATGATAATGATGACCATTGATTATGCGTATTAAAATATTTGTGACTAATCTTTGTCTAGGATGGCTTTCTTACTGCTTCTTAAATCATAATTTTCAAGTGTTAAAATTTTTGTATTATAAAGCTACTTTAAAAAGCCTTGGTCTCAATTTTTTTTTAAATATAACAAAATGTTATGTCCCCTAATCAATAATTATTTTCCTTAAAATATAAGATAAAAATTATGACTAAAAATATTGCTCTAAGCCACAATTTTTTAAAAAAAATTTGATAAATATGTAATATAAAATTATATATATATTTGCTTGTCGTGTGTATCCTTTGAGCTTCTAAGATTGCACTTGCTTTACTTCTCCCTCACCAGCAGCTCCTTCTTTGTCTCTGTTTGGACCATGAAGCTCTCTTTCTGTATGTTAGATTCAGAATTAATTACTATAAGAACTTAAGAAGGTTTGTTGAGGTCGTAGTAACTCTGATAAGTTCAAATTTTGTTAAACAAAGCAACACAATCTTATTTTCTTTCAATTTATATTCAAAAAATAGAATCCTCACATTCAAAGTGCCTAAAACAAAGAAAAACAAAGAAGAAGAAGAAGAAGAGGAAGAGGAAGAAGAAGAAGCAAATTAATGCTTTTTACAGAAAAATAAACTAAATGAGCTTCTTAATTAATCTAAACAATGCTTATTAATTTTCATCTGTGAGGAAGAGAGAGTTTCTGTAGCTGCAACTGTGTTCATTGCAATATTTGACGAGAAACATTGGAGGATCCTCCGACTCCTTTTCCTGCACTTGTTTTGTTGCCATGCAGCCCTCGTCATCTCTGTATGAACACCTGAAATAGCTCCTTCATGTTCATAATATGTAACATGAAGAGAAGAAAATAATTTCACATAAGAACATTTCAGGAGATATTGATTATTGTTGAAAAAATTACAGTAATTTTCTATGATTTCACATAATTATATCTTAAATTGTTTGCATTTTGCAACATTGGATGATCAGCTGAAGTAAATCGTCATGACAAATGCGACTAATATTTCGTTTGGGATAACTTTCTTATTGTTTTTCTTTTCAGATCTCAAACATAAATCTGTTTGGCAATTGCTTTTTCATTGCTTTCAAAAAAAATCGTATTAAAAAGCTGTTTTCTACAACATCTTTAAAATGTTACTTTTAATCAAAGCCATTAACTTATTCGACGTAATTCCAAAAGTTGCAAAAAGTTGGCTTACTATCAGAAGGAGATAATAGTAGGGTTGGATTTTGTTTTGGAAGTGCATTAAAGAGGGGATATTACTACCAAATAGTGAAGAAACACCATTATCACTACAGTAGCATAGGATTGAGAGGAAGTGGGTTTGCCCAAACATGAAGAGAATGATGATGTTCCAGCTAGCTAATTAGATTGATTGACTACCTCGATCCCAAAGAAGTAGTATGGTCAACCAACGATTGGGGCTCTAAAAAGCCAAGAATAATTTGAGGAGGTACCTCTAGATAAGTATGAATTTTGAGATTTTAATGATTGGGTTATTTTGAAGTTAGATAGAATCAAATAACTGTATTCCACCATTTATAGAACAAAATGAATGTACTAAAGGCACAATCTCAAGTGGAGAAAGATCGACTCGAGAACATGGTGGGATCATTATTGAGTAACAATGGTGTTGTTATAATAGACCACAAATTAGGATAACCTACTAAATTAAGTCAAAGAGATGCATGGTAGAAAACAAGTAGGAAGTTGGCAAAAAGGGTGTGGATATTTGTGGAATTACCTAGGAAGTCATCACCAAACACAAGACAAAGCCACTAACAATGAAACCTCACAATGACTAGGGAGGAGTTTGACACTTAGAGCAAGGGGGGAAAATACGAGGAAGGTTACTAGCTTATGTAACTATCAATTAACATAGTTGAAGTGATACACATAACTTTTGAAAGTTATGATTTAAATTTTCTCTTTCATCATGATAATTAGAGAGTAAAATTATTACATCTTTGTCAAAATTGAGATTGATACACTATTGGTTAATCATATTTATTTTCAAACTAAAAACTTAAGCATATGAGAGAGGCTGACTAACAACTAAATATTTTTACACAAAATCTACATATTATAAACCATTTTAAGTGCTCTCTTGTTGGGAATTTCTTGAGAGATGATGAAGTTTCTTGAAGGAGCTACAACCTCTTCTTGGATGGCTACTCCAAGAGAATCGTTGGAGGGGGTGAAGGGGAGAGAGATCGAGCTAACCCTTCTACTTATAACACTAAGGCTTCATTTGGGGCGGCTTTCTTACTGCTTTTTAAAACAACTTTCTAGAAGAAAAAATTTTAATTTTTGTACTAAAAAGCTTATTTAAGAAGCATTAAGAAAATGACCCCAAAGAAAACCAAATACATGAATAAAAATGAACCTAGAACAAGATAACTAAAATTTGACTAGAAAATACTAACATCTTTATTCAGTTATTACATCTTAATTGCAATTTTTTCAAATCATCAAATCTTATGCCCCTAAAAAATCTTGTCTAACATATAATTACTCCTTTAACAACACTTATGTTAATTATTCATCATACCACTTTATCAAAAAAAAATAAATTAAACCTATCAATTTACTAAAAAAAAATTATGGAAAATAAATAAATTGATGAAGAAAATAACAACCTTGTAAATTTTGACTTGCTGATCTTCTTCTCTCCATATTTTCTCCATTGGAATCCATCATCATAAGGTGCGCATGAGCTTGTTGTCCAACTATGTAATTTCTTTCTGTTCAAAATTACACAAAGAAACAAAGGAAAACTTAGTTCTAAGCAGCAAATATCAATGAATATATAGAATGACTAAATATTAATTAATCACCTATTGTTCTCTTGCCCAGCACTACCAGCTTTTCCATCTGAGGAACTCTCCCCTTGATCTCCACCGCCAGAGCTCGCCGGAGCAGCAATTACCGCCGGCGCCACAGGTTCATCAAGTGAGACGAAGACACTTGGCATTTCAACTCCACCACCTCCACCGGCCGGCGATAGCCGGAGAATAGAACGAAGCCTCTCCTTGACTTCCTGGCCCCTTGCAAGCTCATTAAGCGCATCTCTGTGACCCATATTAGAAGAAGCCATTAACGTTTTCTTGAAGCTCTTGATGAGATGAGTGGGATTGGTGCAGCTTTTGACGTTTACCTAATCTTTTGTTATTAATCATACAGGTCGAGATCTAAGAAATTTGCACGTGAAAAATATGGAATTGTTTATTTCTTCAGCACGTGAAAACCGATGGAAAAAACTCAAAAGACTCTGATTCCACCAAATAATGGAGGTTTTATTATTATTATTTTATTTTTATTAAGCATTTGCTAACTGATAGTTAACATCTTTTGATTCCTCTCTAGCGAGTAGTGATCACTCGGCCTGTGCATTGAATCTAATATTTCGTTTGGGATCGCTTTTTTACTGATTTTAAAAGTAATTTTATAGTTAAAAAATTATATGAAATAAAAATTTGTAGTAAAAAGTTACTTTAAAAATCACGCCTTAAAACAACTTTATAGCATAATTTTAAAAAATAAATAATGAAAAAAGAGTTAAATAAAAGTGTATCAAATGTAATGGCCCATTTGTTTTTGACATATTTAAAATGTTAAAGAGAAAATAAAAATAAATATTTTAATTAATTTAGGTTTTAGCTTGGGATTAAAGGTAGATCACTTCTTTAAGGAATTTAGATAATCTTTTTTAGACTATTTTTGAGTCATTTGAGTTAATTTCAAATGTAATCCAACTTGACCCTGACCATGCAATCCAACATTAGACATCTTGGAGGTCACAAATCATCATCCCCAATATGTCCCATCATTACAAAAAAAATATTATGTGCAGAGCCCGGACAAATACGCGTGAAATTTTTTTTCTCTTTTTCGTACACAGAATATGTACAAGACAGAGAAAATTTACGTCTGTATTCAGATGATTGGAGTCTAGAAGAAAAATTGTGTATGGACTCTGCACCTAATAATCTCTCCATCGTTACCTAGATGAAGCTGATCATGAGTGTTTTTTATAGCTAAACAATTGAAAAAAAATAATTCCAAAGGTTTATTTTATAATAATTGCATTTAAATTTCTTTCAAACCAAATGACAATGCAAATATAAAATTTTGTGTTATGAACTTATGATATTCTTATTAAAAAGTAATTAAGACCAATTTTGATATATATATATATATATATCAAAGTCAACTTGCTGAAATAATTTTTTGTTAATTATAAATTATTATAATTTTGAGCTATAATAAATATAATTGAATATAAATGTGTAATTTAGCTAAGCTTTGCAAACAATGTGCTCATATTTTAAATTCTTATAGTGAATGCCACTATAAATGCTAAATTTGAGGTAAAATTTTATCTATAAAATTAAATTTGAGTTAATTAATTCCAATTAAGTAAAATAAGACTATTTATTTAAATTTTTTAACTAAATTGTGAGGACATGCTCTTATTTATTGCGTGTCAATAAATGATTCGACAAATACCTAATATAAAAAATATAAAATTGAGTTGAGTTGTTTAATAAATCGATTAAGTTTAGATCCTAAATTCCAACCCGTTTCATTCTTGGGTCATATTCGACTTAGGCTTCGTTTGGGACGGCTTTTTTACTGTTTTCTAAAACGGAGTTTTAGTACAATTTTTTTTATTTTTGTACTAAAATTCCGTTTTAGAAAGCAGTGAAAAAGCCATCCCAAACGAAGCCTTAGCCTGCAAGCCTAATAGTTATTTATTTAATTATTTTTCTTAAAATTGTTTGCTTTTGTTAATATGTTCTCATTCTTTGAATCAAATCATCTAAATTTTATACTTGACAAGTTTCAATTTTTTAAGAAAATCAAAATAGGTTTATAAGTAGGGCTGGACTCTAACCCGACCCATGAAACTCTAAATTTTCAATTTTCAAGGGTTATCGTCGGGTCAAGGTTCGCCTTTTTAACCTGGTTATTAAATAGGTTGTATTAGGTTGACTAGGATTAAATCAAGTCAATTAACACCTCGATTAATATTTCACTAATATTCAGATGTATGTAGCACATCTTAGGCTTCATTTGAGACGACTTTTTTACAGCTTCTTAAAGCAGCTTTCTAGTACAAAAACTAATTTACTGGTTGAAAGCTTTTTAAGAAGCGGTAAAAAAATCATCCTAGATGAAAAAATTTAGTGATTGAAAGATTTACCTACAAATCAAAACCCCAAATATTCATAAAAATAAAAAATTTCAGGTGTTTTTTAGGAATGTATTTTTATAACGGGACAGATTGACGAGAATTTACCCTAAAAAAAAAGTTGACGAGCAACAGCACAGTCATATTATAATATTAGCACGAGGGAAGTACGTCCTTTATAAAATAATATACAAATATATGCGCATACATGTGATAAAGTTGGCAGGTGGCGGAGTATTTACAAGAATTTAAATAATTATAAAAATAAACTTTCTAAGATCAAAATTTTGAATTATATATTTTATAATTTATTCATATAAGTAAGAAATAATTTTTTTTATTATAAATATTCAATTAGGTTTCCTTTAACACGTGTCAATTGCTTTTTTCGGTCTTATAGAGGTTCGTATACATCAATGATATGTATTATCATGATAAGTAATAGCGTGCGCGCATTAACATTATTGAAAATGACAGGCAGTCGCAAAGCCAAAAAATTTTAAACGGGGGCTCAACTTTAACTTTGCTTCAGCTGATTTTTTGTATTCATATACAATTAATCACTTTTTATTGCTTGTATGTATTATGAAAAATCAATATACTCTATGAATATATGCTTGCAAATTTCGTTCGAATTTTTTTTTTAGGAAATTGCTCGCGAGAAGTGTCTGATGCGGGCTTTTCTAAATTTCGAAGGCGCCCCATAGGACAAGCGATGGAAGTGATGATCGAGTATCAACATTCGTGTCAACAAAATATATTTGCCTTATAGGTAATAGTGTGTGTCAACATTATTAGCGATGATGCGGGATATAATTAGAGGGCATGAGCATTGGTGATGACTAGATGCATCAATAATGTATAACAATCTTATAATATACGAAGTACATACATCAATATTATAAAAGTATAAATCTTAGACTTTAAAGGAAAGAAAAAAATGAAAATTACTTCAAAAATGATACGAACGGTAAATACCTACTAAAAAGCAAGAAATAAGCAAGACACAATCAAATTCAGTTGCATAAGACCATCTGCAACCGAATGGTAAACAAGTGTATGTCGTTCGCCAAACGTTCCAATCGAATATGAAATTGTCCGCTAATCTCCATGAGTGAAAAAAAAAATTGTCTTATGCGATTTGCAGAAGAAGCGTGCAAAAGAGGAGAAAGATGATTTTTTTGCAACGATACGAAGAAGCGCTCGAAAGAGGAGAAAAAAAATGGAATTTAATTGGAGATGAATTACTGTATTTTGGAGTTTTATTGTATTTTGAAGTGAAAAATAAATTTTTCGATTGAAGATGGTCAAAATCACTTCATATATAAGTTAGAAAGAACTTTCATATCAAACTAACTGGCCCCTTATAAATACAATATGAAACATGCAATCTTAAATGTCTTTGGATATCGACATTCTTTTCTGTTTTCATTAAAATATTCAGCTAATTTTTCTTTGCAATAGTGCGTCATCTCGTGTGGAGACTGCACATATGGTGTTCGATAAAATGCCTGTGTCACCTAACTCACTCAATAATTATTTTTAAGAAAATAGCCCTTCACTCGCGAGGGGAAAATTTTCACTTTTATTACAGCTATATTTATTTGTTTTTTATTATACAAAAAACAGCTTATTTTATGCTTAATTATCTTCACATCAACTGGCTGACAACATTGTTTTCATTTAGATTTTTGCTATAAAATCAATGGTAAAAAAATAAATATTAAACTGTTATATTTTTAAGTAGTTAGAGAAATAAATATTATAAAACATTAAATAAAAATTCTTCAAATACGTACAGTGAATTTACTAACAAATTATAAATTAATATTTGCATCTGTTAAAAATGTTCAAATAGTATAAAAATAAAGAAAAAACATACATTCTTATAAATTTTATGATAAAAGAAAAAATATTAAAAAAAATCGGCGGCCGGCAGTCTATGACGATAACTCAATCAGCTTACAATAAAAATGAATATAGGTTTCGTTTGGGACGGCTTTTTTACTGCTTTCTAAAATTGAGTTTTAGTACAAAATTTTTTATTTTTGTACTAAAACTCCGTTTTAGAAAGCAGTAAAAAAACTGTCCCAAACAAAGTCATAATTAGTTAATAATGTAGCCCATATAGCAGTTTAATATGATTTTTATGTCGATAACGAGAACGGTTAGTGTGGATAATTGCCCACCCTTAAAATAAAATTTTATATATAAGAAAGGAAATTTTTAGAATTTGCCCCTCATGAAAAAAAATTTTGCGCTAAAAAAAATAATATGATGTTCATCTTCCCTTCCGTTCAAGGTTGTGAAAACCGGACCGGACAACGAACCGGAAGAATTAGAGGTTCATGGTTCGACCGGTTCGACCGTTTGAACCGGGGTCGAACCGGATGACGTAATAAATAATAATATAATTAAAAGTAATAAAATTAACATAATAATGATGACAATTTATTCATAAAATTTTTATAATTCTAAGAATTTTTAGACTAAAAAATAAATAAAATTCATACATATATAATATATTACATAATTTTAAAATTAAATATAAATAATTATTATATTTATTTTATATATTTAAATATAAATAATTACTAATTTTAAATTTAAATATAAACATCTTCAATTTCCAATTTTAATTTATATTTAATAAAAATTTAGTTTATATACAAATATATATATTTGATATAAATAATTGCTTTATGTTATATTTTTAAGCATAATTTACATATATGAATTATATATAAATTTTATATTATAAAACTATATTTATAAAGTCATACAATATTATTTTTTAATATTTTTATTTTTTTATCATTTAATTTTGCATTTAGAAAATGTTTTAGAA
Source organism: Dendrobium nobile (assembly GCA_022539455.1). NCBI lineage: Eukaryota > Viridiplantae > Streptophyta > Magnoliopsida > Asparagales > Orchidaceae > Dendrobium > Dendrobium nobile. The sequence continues at coordinate 54,672,975 of CM039718.1, forward strand.
CTTTAAAAATGATAAATAATTATTTTTATTTGAATAATTATAAAAATATAATTAATAATAAATTTAAGAAGTTTAAAAATTATTATGATGATTTTTTATCTAAATATTCTACAAAAAAAAATTCCAACAAGTTCTCATTCAAACAAGTCTTATGCACACATCATTGAATGTTGAGACAAAAAATAACTAGTTGTTTAGTCCCACAGCACTTAGAAGTTGTAAGTTGTGTTGTTTATATACCTTTCCTTGTACCCATGGTGTAGGAGGTTTCATGGTATTATGGCATCATGTGAGATAGATTATTTATATTTAATTTAATATATAATATAATAAAAATTTTGAATCTTATTATTCAATAAAATATATGATATTTAAATTAATTTAATATTAATTAGACATTTTATATAAAAATAAAATATTTAAATATATTATTAGTTGAACCGGCTAGTTTTTAAAAAAGGACCAGTTCAACAGTCGGCCGGTTCAACCGGCGGTTCAAACCGGTTTTGGCCGGTTCGTTGTTAGACCGATTCTTAGGGAGGACCGAACCGGCTGTTAGACCGGTTCACGGTTGAACCGGTCGAACCCGCCGGTCCGATCCGGTTTTCAAAACAATGCTTCCGTTTCCCTTTATGCACAAAATCACAAGAGATTTCTTCATCTTTTCCCTTTCGTTCTCGTTCATGCAAAAAATCTTAGGGCAACTCCAATGGAACGGCAAACACTTGTTTGCAGTTCTTGCTTTGCTCCAACCGACCGTCATTTGATCGGAGATGAACAGTGCGACGCCAATATTGGCGTGGCACTGCTCATCTTCACCATTTTTTTTGTCTCTACCGAACTTGTCGAAGAAACGCACGAAGGACCGTTACGGGTAAAATTGCGTTCGATTGGAGATTAATCACGACATTTTTTAGATTCACAACATTTTGGAGTGAAAAATGAGATTTTCGGTTGGAGATGCCCTTCTAAGGTTTGTTCCTCTCCGCTCGTTCATTTCGATTCACGCAAACGCTGGATTTTATCTTGTACATTTTTTATTTAGCTATTCATATAATGAGTTTGTTCAAATATCAAAAGAAAAGTTGATTCTGCGTTTAGCTGATAAAATGGATTATAAAAAAAAAAAGGAAACCAAAATTAGAAAAAAATTGTTATAAAATTTGGGGGAAATTAAAAAAAAAAAATACAAATGGAGAGTTAAAATTTTTGTTTTCCAAAATTTTCTAATTGAAAACGAAATTAAACAAAAAATTATTGTGATTTGAACGAAAGGTTATTTATAAATTAGGGAAAAAAAAATAAAAACATTAGAAGATTGTGGAGATGCGGGGTATCGATCCCCGTACCTCTCGCATGCTAAGCGAGCGCTCTACCATCTGAGCTACATCCCCATTATGAGATATTGTTAAGTTACAGGTTTATATAGACAGTAGTGTCATAAATCACCTTTCAATTATATGAGAAGATATTTTCAATTAAAAATTAGTTAATATCATAAAGTATAATTTATTCTGGATTTTTAAATGCAAAGATTAATATAGCACTACTTAAGAGATAAAATATAAGTATAAACTCATGGAATTAATTAATTTAGGAAGTATTTGATTTTTTTAAATATTTATTTTAATGTGTTTTTTCATTATTTTAATTTAAAAAGAAATATATTAATTTTTTTAAATACTTAAAATTATTTTAAGATAATTCGTCGCGGCTATGTCAAAACATAAATAAATAAAATCAACAACAACAACATCAAGCCTTTATCCCACTACGTGGGGTCGGCTACATGAATCCTTTTTCTCCATTGTGTCATACTAAAAGTCAAATCCTCGTTTAAAGCTAATAAAGAAAGATCATTCATAATATTTTCTAACCAAGTCTTTTTAGGTCAACCCCTACCTTTCTTAACACAAGTCAAATCTAATACCTCTACCTTTCTCTAATTATGTAATAAATCATTATTAATAAGGAAGAGGCGGGCCACGGGCCTCAAGGCCCATAATATAAGCAGAGATAAAAAGAAATAATTATACTAGTCTTAATTAATTACGAGTAATTAAAATAATTAGTTAATACTTCATAAATCATCAAATAAGAGAACAAAACTCTATATAATTAAGTATTTCTCAGAAGCTGATTAAAAATTTCTGTTAAAAGAAAGTTGTTTCTTTTTTAAGCTTCATTAGAATGACTTTTTTAGTACTTCTTAAAATAATTTTTTATTACAAAAGTTTTAATTTTTATATTAAAAAGTTGATTTAAAAAGCAGTAAGAAAGTTTACCCAAACAAAATCTTAGTTTATGAAATTGAATATTTTCTTTCCAAACTTTTTGAGAAATGCTAATTTCTTGGTCAATTAATATTATATGAATAATTATTTTATTAAGAAATTTAGATTGAAGAAGCTACATCTTATAGTGTGACTTGTTATACTTAAAATGATAAATATGGTTAAAAAAACTAAGTGTAAAAAGAAAAGGAAAAAATATATTGTGGTAGTCAAAGGGGTAAATGAGCAGAGCCGGCTTGAACTTGGCTCGTTAATGAGCTGATGAGTTAAGCTTATTTAGTTACGATCTCGAGCTCAAATATTAAATAAGCTTGAGTTTGAATTTGACAAAACTGGGCTCGTTGGCTAATGAGCAAGCTCTTATATTTTAAATATGATTTTGAGTACTATTTTTGCTCTTTAAAAATGATTTATACATGGTGGCATTAAATTTTGTTGTAATCTCTATCTTAAAACTAAATTTTTTTCACTCCCTACATCAAAACAATTTTGATGGTAACATCTTTAATTTTTTTCTTGAAAAAATTAGCTGCTATGTCACCTCTTTATCCATCGAGCTACAGCCGCGACTTGTTTGTTAAGTTTGAGCTTACGACCCGAGTCATGTTGAGTTTGTGCTCGAGTAAAAGCTATTAGAACATATACGTATCTTGTATTCGGCGTACTACTCATATCCAGAACTTTCCTGGTTTCTTTGTAATTATGTATAACTAGTTCTACCATCTACTCTATATAAGAGGAGGCGGTACTTTGTATTAGAAAAGAGATAATAATATTACGTTAGCAAGATCCTCTTTCTGATATGCTGTTGTCTTCGTAAGATTAGTTTCTACATGGTATCAGAGCAAAGGCTTCCGATCCTAAGCTATGAGCGAAACAGCTTCCTCTCGCCTTCAAGATCGAAGTGCGACGTCTCTGTCCGATGAATCAACGATTCCGGCTAATCTAAAATTCGTGGTTTCAAATCTTAGAAACCTCGTCACTTCTCCTCTTGCTCCGGACAATTTTCTCATCTGGAAATCCCAAATTCTCAAAACTTTGAGAGCAAATGGCTTTCTTCAGTTTCTTGATCCTAACATTTCGCCTCCATCGCAATCTTTGCAAAATCCTGACGGTTCCTCGTCAATCAATCCTAGCTATACCCAATGGGTGCTAATGGATCAGAATCTCTCAGCTTCTATCTATTCTACCATTTCCTCTTCAATTCTTCCCTATGTAATTTCGCTAGATTCCACTGCACAGATCTGGGTAGCTCTTGAGACAAGATTTCAAGCAATAAATCGTTCGAAGATTATCCAGTTAAAAAACGCATTGCATAATGTTGCGCTCAAGAACAACTCCATGACGGTCTACCTATCGGAGATCAAGGCAATCGTTGATCAAATAGCCGCAACAGGTTCTTCCGTGGATCAAGAAGACATCATACACTACATTCTAAATGGTCTTCCACAACAATACCAATCGTTCAAGACCACAATAAGAACCACCTCGTTGTCGCTGGCACTTGATCAACTTTATCCTCTTCTGCTCAGCGAGGAAATTAACCTCGCCTCTGATGCTGCGCGTTACTCCTCGGCTCATGATCCCAGTATGGCCCTGTTTACAAACAGGGGCAGAGGTCGTAGATCAAGAAGCAAAAATGAAAATATCTCCGCCAACAAAACCCGCGTCTCTGAACAACAAAATATATCGGCAGCAAGCCGACCCAATTCAAATGCCGGAGTTCTTTGCCAAATCTGCTACAAAAAGGGTCATTCGGCTCAAACATGTTGGCATCGGCTCAACCCACAATACATTCCCTCAAGCAAGAACTCTGCCACCGCTCTCATAGCAGGAGCTGATCCACCGGATTCCTCTGGGTACCTGGATTCGGGTGCTTCATCTCACCTCACAAACTCGATGGACAATATGTCTATCGCTCATCCATATCTTGGTCAAGATAACATTACAGTCGGTGATGGAAACTCGGTAAACATCGCTCATACCGGGGCGGGCATTCTCCCGACCCCTGCTCGTAAGCTGCGTTTATTGCAAATCCTCCACACTCCTTCTCTTAAGTTTAATCTACTGTCAATTTCTCAACTAACAAAAGATAACAACATTTCTATTATTTTTTATCCTTCTGATTTTATGTTGAAGGATCTGGCGACACAACAAATTTTATATCAAGGACCATGTAATAGTGGTCTCTACACGATTCCAGTGGCGTCTCCAGCACATCATCATCATACTCTTGCTGCCTCTACGACGGCGGCTCATACTTGGCATCATAGACTAGGCCATCCTCACAAACGCATTTTCGATTGTATCACACATTGTAACCCCAAACTGAAAATAAACACTCATATAAACCACTGTGATTCTTGCATTGTATCTAAATCTCATAAGCTTGTTTTTAATTGTTCTGCAAACCGTCAAACAATTCCGTTAGCTCTCATTCACTCGGATGTCTGGGGCCCGGCACCGTCGTTGTTGTGCCAAGGTTTCAAGTTTTATGTCATTTTCGTTGATGATTTTTCACGTTACACGTGGATTTTCCCTTTACGTTATAAATCTAATGTGTTTCAGACATTTGTTAACTTTCAAACTCAGTTGGAACGCCTAACAGATTATCGTGTGAGAATCTTGCGAACTGACGGAGGCTCTGAATACGTCAACATTGCATTCAAAAATTACTTGACACGGCAAGGCATTACACATCAGCTCTCCTGTCCATATACCCCGGAACAAAACGGGTTGGCTGAAAGGAAACATCGTCATATTATCGAAACAACACGCACTCTTCTCTTTACAGCGTCCATGCCACATATTTTCTGGCCCGATGCGGTAACAACCTCAGTGTATTTAATTAACCGTTTACCGTCTCTTAACACCAACAACAAATCACCCCTTGACCTTCTGTTTAACAAGAAACCTGTCTACACCGATTTAAAAATTTTCGGTTGTGAATGCTATCCGTTACTTCCTCCTCAAACTCGTACCAAGCTACAACCGTCAGCTCAAAAGTGCGTCTTTCTTGGCTATTCTGAAGTATATAAGGGATACAAATGCCTCAACATGCTTACGAACAAAATTTCGATTTCCAGACATGTTCGTTTTATTGAAGACAAGTTCCCTTTCTCCCCCTCTAAATCTTCTACTAATACTGATAAAATTTTTATTTGTCCTTTATTACTAACACCAGCATCTATTAGTATGTCTTCGAATGTTTCTGCTCAGTCTCGTGATCAGCATAGCTTGTCAAATGTTCAGCCGCACGTTCCTCAGGCATTACAAAATCCTAATCTGGATTTATCTGCATCTCACAATGAAGATTCACAACACCAGCTATCCCATCTGCTTCAAAAACATCACATGATCACAAGAAGCAAAACGGGATCTCTTAAACCCGCATCTCGCCTAAATCTCATTCATGTGCAGAACTCTCAAGACGCTGCGCAAGATCCATCCACATTTGCAGAGGCTGCCAAATACAGCAGAGGCTGCCAAATACATCCATTGGCGTCAAGCAATGCCAGAAGAAGTATTAGCACTTCAGAAACAAGGCACATGGTGTCTTGTAGAGCCTCCAACAAATGCATCAATCCTCGGAAGTCGTTGGACATACCGTACAAAGTTTCATACTGATGGATCAATTGCTAAATACAAAGCGCGACTAGTTGCGCAAGGTAACAACCAAGAGTTTGGCACGGACTATACCGAAACATTTAGTCCGGTCGTTAAACTACCTACCATCCGTATAATGCTATCAATTGCATTATATTTCAACTGGCCAGTGCAGCAGTTGGATATAGCCAATGCATTCTTACATGGCAACTTGTTCGAAACTATATATATAACGCAACCTAAGGGCTTTGAAGATAGCACTCGACCAAGCCATGTATGTCGCTTAAATAAAGCCATCTATGGACTAAAACAAGCGTTGCGCCAATGGTACAAAACGTTCACGGCATTTCTTCTCACACTCGGTTTCTCACACAGTCAAGCTGACCCTTCGCTTCTAATCTATAGCAAGGCTCAAGTCAGTATTTTCCTACTTATATATGTTGATGATATATTAATTACAGGAAATAATCAACAACATATTAACCACATTCTGACACGACTAGACTCCGAATTTGCAATGAAACGCCTTGGCCAAGTAAGTGAATTTTTAGGCATAAAAATTTCGAAATTTGACAATTCTTACTTCCTCTCTCAGGCCAAATATGCGCTCAAGATCCTTCACCAGGCGGATCTTACCCTCTGCAACCCGCTAGCAAATCCTACATGCACGAAGCTTCCGTCTGAGTACACTTCGGTTTTCCTTAATGACAATCACGCACGGTATCGCAGCATTACGGGAGCCCTACAGTATTTAACTTTAACTCGCCCTGACATTTCGTTTAGCGTTAATCTCCTATCGCAACACATGCATGAACCTCTTCAAAAACATTTCTATCTGCTTAAACGATTGCTCAGATATATCAAAGGTACGTTACATTTTGGATTACCTATCACTAAAACTGATCTTGTTCTAAAATCCTTTTCAGACGCGGATTGGGCTGGTGATCCTATCACAAGAAAATCAACGACTGGTTTCTGCTCATTCTTAGGTGAAACTCTCATTTCTTGGACAGTAAAGAAGCAAAATACAGTTTCTAGATCTTCAACAGAATCGGAGTATAGGGCACTGGTGGCCCTCACGTCCGATATTATCTGGCTCCGCAGGCTTCTTACGGATTTCGGCATCTCACAAAATTATCCAACAAATCTCTATTGTGACAATATGTCGGCAATAGCACTAGCCAACAATCCCGTATTTCATTCCCGGACGAAACACGTTGAAATTGATCAGAAATTCATACGTGACCACATTCAACAACATCACATTGTTCTACATCCGATCAGCACTAAGGATCAAATTGCTGATATTTTTACGAAGTCACTCTCAACGCCTCGGTTCCAAGATCTTAGGAGCAAATTGACGATCGTTCAAGATCCATCAATTTGACGGGGCATATTAGAACATATACGTATCTTGTATTCGGCGTACTACTCATATCCAGAACTTTCCTGGTTTCTTTGTAATTATGTATAACTAGTTCTACCATCTACTCTATATAAGAGCAGGCGGTACTTTGTATTAGATAAGAGATAATAATATTACGTTAGCTAGATCCTCTTTCTGATATGCTGTTGTCTTCTTAAGATTAGTTTCTACAAAAGCTCGGGCTCGACTAGCTTGATTAGATTGACTAGTAAGTTCATTAATGTGTCAAGTTGGAGCCTATTGGTCTCACTTACACCTCTACTACCATCGCACTCAAAGAAGGTATAATGACTTGTCTTTTAACTGAGGAATATTTTTCAGAACTCTATAAGAATACCTCATATCTGATTTGTTCAGAACATAAATTTTTTTTTTCCATATTTCTGCATTAAAACTTTAATACAAAAAATATTGTATGAATTTCTAAATTCATTTGTGCTTAAGTGATGCGAATTACAGAAGCCCTTACAAATCCCCTTTGATGAGTAAATGGGATCAGAGCTCTGTACTCAAGTATATTATGCAGAAGAACCAGATAGAACAATATTTAATACAAGCTGAGAACTGATCAGTTAGAAACAGATATAGGAGAAGCTGTCCCTTTCTCTTTAGCTGTGGAGGTCTCTGCTTCTTCTGCTTCACATCTCGTCGAAGACACACAGTTTTGCTCCTAATAAGGATAAAATGGTTAAGAATCATAGAGGAGAAATTGCAGAAATAAGAGCTGAAAACAGATGGATTCGAACTTACCATTAAAAGCTTCTCTTTTCTTTTATCTTCCTCTTGTTTTCTCAGTGAACTAATCGTTTCAAATCTCTGCAAGTTTACCCGAAAAACAAAAAGTGATTAATTAGTAACTTAGTCGAACAATCCACAGCATCAGGTGTAAAAGGGCTCAACAATAGAAAGTTCAAATTTTGTTCGAACAGGAACTATCTGAATGGATGAAAAACCAAAAAAAGATATCTGGAAAAAGGGGGGAAAGATTGAAATGGCTCACAAGTAGAGATCTGAGCTCTATTAAACGGAGGAGGCTTTGGAGCTTCATCTCAACCTCTATATGCTGAAGATCTCTCATCTCAGCCTCTCTTGCTTCGTTCTCAAGAACCAGGTCTTTCTCTCTCAGCATTGTCTCCGTCTTCTCCCTCTCCAATCTCAGCCGCTCCTTTTGCCGCCGAGCTGCTTCGAGTTCCTCTGACAAAGACAACGCTTCTGCAGGTAGAAGGAAATCACTGGAAGCCATTGCTGGTAATGGTAATGCGGTGGTCACCTCACTGTTCTCTTTGTCGTCGGGCTCTAATCTGGTTTGCTTGAAGGGTGGGATTGCTCTAAATGAAGCTGGCTTTGCTGGAAGCTCTATGGCTAGAGTTACCGGAGTGTTTCTCGGCTGGAGTGGCCGTGGCCGGAGAGTTCTTCGGTTTCCGGCGATTTGGTTATCCATCTGTTCGATTGGATTTAAAGAGGTGTGTAGAGGCTTATTATAGTCGGAGAGAGAGAGACAGAGAGATGAGGAGTGAGGGAGATTGCATTTGAATTTGAAAAGCAACGGCTAAATGAAACTGATCGGGGGAAGAAAAAGCGGAGAAGAAACCAAAAGCGAGTTCTGAAAGTAAGAAAAGACGAAAATGTCCCCTGTCGGTCGACATCAAGGAAATCTACTTGAAGGGTAACTTTAACATTTATAAGTGCTCCTTTGATGGGCAAATTTTTTATTGCTTTCTTACCCTTTTTTTTAATTATTTTCATTTCTTATATATTTGAAATTAAATTATATTATTTGAATTTTTTAAACTAAATTATAGAGCTTAAATTTAATTTTTATTTCTAATTATTTCTAATTAATATGAAAATGATAGAGATATATGTCCTCATACTATCGAATTTAGTCGATTGGACGGTCGATCTTATCTCTCTATTACTATATGTTGATTCTAAAGTGAAAGATGTTGAGATCTGGAGATAAATTTTTTGTCTAATTCTTCAAAACTTTTTTGCCTACAATCATCTACCTAGATCAGCTTTGAGCTAAAACTAAATAATCAAACCTAACTGATTATATATTTCAGACTCATAATTTAAATATTTAGCCCAATTTTATAGACCTAATTGAGAAGAATCATTGATAATCCTCTTATTTGCGATAAGCTGCTTGACAAAATGCCTTGCAAGATTTGCGAATATGTAGATACATTGTCTTTCTCAAAAAGAGAACTTAATTAATTTCAGACCTAACTTTTGAGTGTGATAGGGATGATCTGACAAAAAAGTGCATTAGAGTTATATTGAATGTGCATGATGATCTTATAGTAGTTTATATCGTTTTAAGGATTAGATGACCCTTCATAACGATCAATTACAGATAACTTAAACTCCACTAAAATAGAATACTAAAAATTCATATTATTTAAAAATTAGGACACTTGAATCCTTGTATTAGATGTAGAATTTCATCTCGTATAGTATCATGAGAAGCATCAATAAGAAGAGTTTGATATAAGTATACCAGAAGTTGCTAGAAAATTATATGTCATCCAAAAAGCATTGGAATAATTAATTGAGCTAACTGTGTCAAAGAGATCTTAATGAGATTGTGGTAGATGAGCAAATGTAGCACGATGATGAGGGGCATCACAGATGTGGCATAAAAATGGTTATCTTTGACGTGCTATTGAATTAGTGGTGAACTGCCCATTATGTTGTTATTGTGCTCTTTGTTGTCTAACAAAATTTGAACTTAATTTTTTAACCATCCTATGCATGAGATCCTTCAAAATTAGGTCTTTGTAGCCTTTACGAGCTATATTATATTGTAATTGATTTAGAGACTGGCTTTTATCAACAAGAGAAGAATTTGTAGTATGTTAAAAACATTTTTCATTGACGACATCAAACTGTTATGCTCTAGAATATTTGCAATGATAAAGTGAGAGATAATATACTAGTTTTATATAAAAGATCTAGCACACATAAAGATAAAAAAATGTTATAAGAGACATCAAAATTTTTATACATAATATCAGATAAGAAAAAAAATCATTTGCTTTGCCCATATGAAATGATCAATTATGTCATAAAATGCATATCCCTTGTTGATGCAGTGATGAATACTGTAGAATGATGGCATGTTCAATAGTTATTGATAGAGTTATAATGATTTGGTGAATATGGTCGGACGAAGAAAGAAGAGTTGCGTTGATCGGACAATTGTGCTTGAATGACAACGAAAGGAAGACAATAGTCAGATAATAGTAATCTGATGATGATGAACATATGACGACAATCGGGTGTCAATACATGGGCAACAACGATATTTGGTACTAATCTTCAACTTTGAACATTGAGAGGAACTCTAAAGTTCTTCGCATTTCTATCTCTAAATATATCACGAGGTTCCACTCATAAAGAAAATAAATTTCTATTTATATTTTTTAGAGTGATATTTTAGTTATTTTAGCTAAAATATCTAAAATACTCAATCTTAGAACACTTGTTAATTTCTTGATCACAAATTTTTAGCTAGATGTTAGTCGTGATTCGAGCTCATTTGTAGTCAGATCAAATCAATATTTTTGGCATTTGGTTCATCTCATCTAGACATTCGATTTAATTGTAATCACATTTTGATAAATCATGAATTCTAATTTTAAAAATTTTCATTATGCATAATCCATTATAGATGTAGAAATTTTGCTTAAAATCCCCCATTTTCTCATTTTGCTAGAAAAAAAAATCCAGCATCAGCACGAATGGGTCCCACGGAAGGAAAGAAAAATTATTCTGTACGAACATCAGACAGTATTTGAAGACTAACCTTAACGCACCACGTCATTTTTTTACTCGATATTATAATATTCAGTTACATGACACATTCTAATTGGTGTCCGCACGGACAGAACCCATAATAATGTCACCCACGTGAAAGACATGTGCGTTAAATCAAAGGGTCCCCAACTTAAGACCGCCACGTGTACAATTACGAGGCTTATGCGAACCTCTCTGTTAGATACGTGTCAATTCCTCGTTGTCCAGCGAGGTGCCTTCTCCACCGAAAAAGCACGTGGCAAACCATTTCCTTATAAGTAAAAAACCCACCTCTCCTGCTTCCAATCAACAACAATGGAGCTTCTCCTACAATGCATCTCTCCCTCCCCTCCTCTCCTCACCCCCATCTCGCACTTATCCCTCCGGCGATCTATTCGTTCCAAGTTCTGGAATAAAGGCAACGCCTTGGCAGCGACGGCGAGGCGGAGCATGGTAGTGATGGCCGATGCGCGGCCGGAGAAGGAAAAATTAGTGCCGAAAGTGGAGAAAAACGATAACTTGGAGCCGGAGGTGGAGAGACTGACGGCGGAGGAGTTGGTAAAGATCGCGGAGGCGGTGATGGAGGGTAAGGATGAGGGGCGTACGCCGTCGGATTACGATCGGAGGGCCAGGATCTTTTGCGAGAGTTCTCGAGTCTTTAGGGATGTTAATAAGGTTTCTAGCTTGAAGCCTTAAGACTTTAATTATTTTGATTAAACCGTGCGTGTAATGATTAAGGCAGCTTAATCTGTTTTGTTTCATACATATTTCATGTTTCATTGTTATTAGAGCTGTGTTAATTACTCTCATATAAAATATTTATATTAAATAGTTTTGTAAAATAATGCAGAGAAACATTTTCTGATGGTCATTCTATTTCAGTTATGTATAAATTTTTTAAGCAAATTCTATGCTATATGCTACAAATATTACTGAAAAAATGATGATTACAACAAAACAAATATAACAACTCAAAATCCACTTACAAAATCAAATTTTTATCCCACTCTTTGAGAATTAACGTCATGATTATTTGATAAGTTTTACGGTGGTTGCCGCCTGTCTGACGAGATCCTCCATTTTTCTCTTTCAAAGGTTGGGACCTTAGAACGGCAGTGTTATCGGGCTCAAAATTTATTTAAACTCGTTATTTCAACGAGGTGATTATTCAACTTAAATTATTTTGATATTTTATGTTTTCAAAATGTATTCTCTTTATGCATGTGTAAAAATGAGAAAAATGAAGGAGTTCATGCATCTCACAACAAGCAGTAAGAAGAAGAAAAAGAAGAGAGGTGTCTCTCATCCAATAAAAAAAGAAAGGTTTTTTAGGATATTTATAAAGGGTGTTCTTCAATTTGAGTTTGGGAGAGATGGAGATTGAGTAAACATCACAATGATGAAACAAGCAAGAAAGTAAAAGTAACTAAAAATGTAAATGACACCATGATTTAATGTGGAAAAATTCAAAATGGGAAAAAGAACTACGGAGCCACATGCACCAGATATATTAAGAGATCCACTGAAAATTGGGAGAAATAAGTACAGATCTCTTTTCGCTCTCACTCTCTCCTTGCTTTTCTTCTTACATGCGCCATTTTCAATGTCTAAATACTCAAAATACAAGAGATCGAAAGTCAAGTAAAATAACCACAAGGGATGCAACCCTTCAGAAAAACAAGAAAGAAAATCATCAAGTCCGTCTCGTAGCATTGCAGCGCCAATTTGGGACGCTGTGACGCTCAAGCATTTGTCTTACACCGCTGCAATTCCATATTTATACCGTTCCGGTGCTATGCTCTCTGTCGTTGAGTGCTGGGGAGCTCGGGAATGCAACGCCGAGATGTTGTGCGGAAAAAAAAATTCAGGTGCAGGCCACCCAAACGCAAACAAAAATTGAAGAAATAATATCATTTTCTTCTTCATGACTTCCACTCAACTTCGTAGTAGTTTAGTGGATTATTTGATCTTTATATGATTGTATATTTAGGCTTACTTTTCGCATAAATATTTTTTTTAAATTATTATATCTTTTATAGATACTCTATGGCTCATCATACTTACTTTTGGTTTGTAGCATTATCCAACAAAGACTTATAAAGGCACTAATAGGTCGTAACAAGAAGCCACAAATTATGAGTAAAAAAGATTTAAAAAAAGACGGATAATGAGGAAAGAATCACCTCAAAATTTCTACTTTAGTCTGTGGGTCTCCAAAAGGATTCTGCTCATGTGATTCGAATGCAAAGGGTACGATCACGCTATCCCGAAGAACAAAATGGTCGTAGGCCTTTACACTCGGCACAAGCAGGCCAATGGAAGAGCAGATGGAGTTATAGATACGATTAGACATGGAGGATAGCGGCTCTCACCTACCAATCTCGATGGATAATAATATCTATAACCCAAAAGTTCACGAGATTTCCCCCATTCGATGCATCAGCTCGAATGGGGTTTATTTGATTGTGGGGATCGGTTTCCTACGGGCGCAAGCCCTCGTAGTTAATTACATCCTAAGCCTTGACTTAGGAAAACTATCGATTAAGGATGTTAGATTATCTTCTCCAAATAGGTTTAGTACAAAGGGGTTTCTAGGCTTTCCTAATAAAAGGGAAAGAATGTCCCAACTTGGTTCAATCAATCACACGTGGTTCAGTCAACATCCGGTCGGCCCGAAGAAGAGAAAACTGGAGAAAAAGAGAAGAGACAGCGCACTCACGAACATGCACGAGAGAAGGAAGGAGGTGACGTCATCTGTGTGACGCAGATGGGTAGGGTTTATAGCTTTCAAAAGGATGAAGAGCTTACCCACCAATAAGGTGTATAGTGGTACACCTGTACCACTCACCTTAGACCCTAAATCTATAGAAGATGTAATATCGTACATATGATATTAACACCTACGACCTAGCTAATGCAATCTGGACTTATTCCTTGCCTGAAAAAGGAAGCCAGCTAAAATCTTAAGCACAACCAACCGTCCTATATGTATGCAAGATGGGAAGGGTCTGTCCTAAGGGATCAAGGATTAATAGTTCGAAAGATCTAAATCAAAGACTCTACAATATGCAAAGGAATAGATCTAGCGTTGTATGATGCATGAAACAAATGCATAAGTAAGAAATGTCCTTAGGTCTACTAATGCAATGCATGCATGTAAGTGAGGTGCATTATGGCAAAAGGTGTGTAAGAACATATGCATGACATCCAGAGTATAGAAAAAATAAATAAACACACCCTAAGAGTACCCTCCAGGCAAGGTACCCGCACAGAAAATCATCATAGTCATGCCCACTTCGTATGGGAAAACAACGATGCTCAATGGCATAAATAGGTGGCCTACTCTACAGGCCTAAATGACCCTAAAGGTCTCTAAGGCTCACAAGAAAAAGGGGGGGTATCGTACCCAAAACCGGAAAAGGCCAAAATCCTAGCAGAAAAAACAACGATGCCCACTTCGTGTGGAAAAACAACGATGCCAACTGGCACGAATGGGTGGCATACTCTACAGGCCTAAATGACCCTAATGGTCTCTAGGGTTCACAGAAGGGGGCAAGCTTTGACCTATAAGGCCAAAGCTTCGTCAGTGAACTACCCTAAGACCAGCTACCTAAACATGCTAGAATTCCTATTAACAAGTCGTGTGTGATGTGTAGCAATTCCGATATATAATTAAAAGAAAATTGCTTTACAAGTTGCAGAGATCATACTTGATTGTGGCGCTGCCACTTAAAAGCTCCAAGCAAGTAAGCTATTCTCCACCGCGCAAAGCATGTGGCGCAGCCACTTAAAAGCCTCAAGCTAGCGAATTACCCCAATGTACCTCGCAAGACAAGTGAAAGAAAAATACAAAAATGAGCGTAGATGCCATTCAAAAAATAAATGCATGTAAGAAAGAATGTAACAAACAGGAAATCTAATAACAGCAATTATAAAGCATGTGCATGTAGTAAATACTAAATAACGAAAGAAAATGTCAGCCTAACCTAGGGCTAGAAGTCATGTCCTAACCAAATAAGTCTAAGGTGTGTGTAGGATGGGCAGTTTTGGATAGATCCTATGTAGGATGATTTAGTTACAGTCGTTTGCATTTGATTCGTTAAAGGACAAAAGAAAGATTTAAATTGAAGTTTAAATCTTAGTGTTTTAAGATTGATTTTAGAAATTTTATTTTATGATTTGATTGATTATCACATTTGTTTCACACCGAGGCCGTGAGGTTTATTTCATCCTCCTTGGGGCTAACTTAATAGCCTCGTAGGCCTGGGTTACCCAGTGATAACCAATTTTTGTTAAATTATTAGTTGGTTATAAATTAGAAAAAAAGATAGATTGAACAGTTTATTAATCAAATTTGTTGATTGATTTTAAAGGTTAGTCTAAGGTTTGATATTTTAGGATTCTTTTATCCTAATGAATTTTAGCTTAAGATTTGATCTACTAATTAAATCTACATCTTTTAGATTTTAAATTGGTTAAGGGTTTATTATTAAATTATTTAAGCTTGATTTAGATTTATGTCTTAGGTTTATAGTTTAATGATTATGAATATTAACAATAACTTGATTAAGAATTAAATATTTCTCAATACATTTTAAGAATTAAGTTATAAATGGTTGGTTGATTATTAATAGATTAAGAAGAGCTAAACCTAGAAAAATGTGTCACTAAGTTTTTATTTTAATGCCTCTATCCTATAAGGAACATGGACCCTAAATCTATGTTTTCTAAGACTCGTCCTTAATTTTTGTCCTTAGGTGTCACTAAAGTTGTAGGGAACAAAATGAGGTCATCTCTAACCCTTAGAACATTCGTACGTGTACTAATAAGCTCACAGATCTATGAATAAAATTACTATAATAAGTAACAAAACAATAGAAAGAAAAAGAATAAAAATAAGAAATAAAAGGAATGTAGGCATTGTTGTTATTGGACACACTTCGTTGAAGTCAAGTGTATCCTATAGTAATATTAACAATGCCCTTTATTGTTCCCACAGTCCAAATGAGACACTTGATATGAACCCGACTCTACTACCCAACCTATTCCCTACCAAACTCAAGGAAAACAAGGGAGGCTCAAATTCTAAAGGAAAACAAACTAGACCTAAAACAACACATCTTTCTACCCATCATATTCTTCCAAACTTTATATTTATCACATTCTTCCAACTCCATGTCTAGAAGCAAACATCAATGAAAGAGACATAATTTAGACAAGATATAATACTTCATCCCAAAAAGAGAGGTCTAAAGAACTTACAAATATAACTCTACTATACAAAACCTATTAAATCCCAACCTAACCTATGGAATTTTCTTTGGTTTTCTATTCATCCAAAAATAATTCTTTTCATCTCTAGAAGCTAACACTAAAGGAAGGAAATCCAAATGAGCAATGACTAATCAAAGAAACTATAAAAAGACATAAAGACCTCTAACACAAGGCTCCTAAAGCTTCAAATCCAAACATTCATTTTTTTTTTTTTTTAGAAGAGACTACTAAGAGAATCTAACTCACATGGTAAAGCACTAATCATTCTCAAAAGACACTAAGGGACCCTACTAAATAAATCTAACCACAAAATTATAGATCTCAAAATAACTTACAAGAACTTCCAAATGGACTACTACACAAAACTCTACAAAAAGAAATCTACCAAAATCACTTCTCTTTTCATTTTGTTTTGACACAAAAACTCTACCTAACAACCCATAATCAAGTGCATCTCCTATCATTTGGAGTGGGGTAATTTGTGGAAGTTTCTTAACGAATAGGCATTAGGAAGCCTTCCACCAAGAAACATTCACAAAAACACACTACAAAATTTCAACACAAAACAATTCACAAAACTCTTGAAACACTTCAATACAAAACAAACTATAAGACTTCTCAATGCGAGGCAGCACATATATACTTAACGTTGGAACCAAAATTTATAGAAAAAAAGATTCAGAGTCAACTTATTTCTCCAACCATTAAAACAATATCTCACTAACATAGATAATAGCGCATTGAGCTCATAAACCATTTGAGAAATTCTTTCTAAGCATGTATGTGGTACATAAATACTTACTAATCATGGGTATAAGCATTTTATCTATCACTTGATTTAAAATAAATATGAATATTTTCCAACAAATTGTATTTTTTTCATGCTACATGCCACCAATGATTCCAAGTAACTTATCTAATTAAAATCCATGACTTTGTTCTCACGCCGAAATAATTCTTTATAACATGAATGCATATGCAAGCCTTCCAACAAAATCTCATAGTGATGCCAACGAATAGTGTATGAGTGGAATACTAAAGAAAGCAAAAGTTCCAATTCAAATCTTACTACATATGATTCTTATAACAAGACGTTCTAACATAATCCCAAGTCATCCCTACTAAAGTATTGAAAGAAACTCCACGTGTAACATGAATGGTAGAAGATGCACCCTTTTTAAGTAATTAAGAATAATTTATCGGAAGCCTCTTTAACACTTCTCCAAAGATGCTCCATAGATGGCTCATTTCATTGGAGCACAAAACAGCGAGAAATATGCTCATAATTCGTTTCCAAAATAATTCGGAAGCTCAAAACAACGAAAAAACTGCACGTTGCTCATTCCCAAAGCAATCCGGAACACAAAAACAGTGAAAAAAACTGCATATAGCACATCTCCAAAACGATTTGGAATACAAAAACAGTGAAAAAAAAAATTTGCACTTAACATCGCTCCCAAAAATAGTTTAAACTTTCACACCATATGCTGCAAAACATTTGACCGAGTCCTTTCATGCTTTATCTCTCAAGGAAAACCACACGATCTAAATAGCTTCCAATTTTATTCCATATGCCATCAAACGTTCAGGAAAGACTTTTTAATCCTAGTTCATCAACTTGCTTTTGTGTCCAAGTATACATCATTTTGCCAAAATTCAAAGCCAACAATGCACCCATTCACTAAACAAATCGTAAAGTTCTCATATCTGAAGGAAAGACATTCATGAAAAAATCTATAAACTTATTTCATTGCAAATTCATTTTGTTTAGAACAAAGTAAAGCACAAGCTCTTTAATCCCTTAGCAAACGACTAATAAAAGATAACTCAAAATTTGCTTTAAGTCTATAAAACACATGCTCACTTTTTAAAGAGTTTCCAACACATACACATCTCTTTTATTCTAACATTTACAAAATAGCCCAAACAACTATGCAAAGGGACATTTTGACATATCGCATCAAGAGAACCATAGGTAAATTTAGTTGACATAGCCATATGTAGTATCACAACTACATGGAAGGAGGATAGTGTGCAACCTTTATACTAAACATGCTCACAAAATATTTACTCAACAAACTCCATATGAGTCTAAGTCTCATGGGTTACCACTAACCAAACAACACAAAAAGAAATTTTAAACACTTGAGGTGCGATGCTTGCAAAGTCACATAAAACAAAACATCACATGAAAGGACTTATACACCTATTAGCTCACAATCTCATCAAATTACCAAATTCATTTTTCAAATTTTTTTGACAAGCTTCTAAGAAATGCTTTGAGGGAACTTCTATATGAGCAAGCTCACTACACAAGGTCTCATTGCAAGCAAACACTTATGGCCTTCCCTTGGGAACAATTCATCAAACACTTGATATGCAAAGTTTAGTGGAGAAAGAACATGGCTTCTCAAGCCTTGCCACCATTCACACCTAAGACTTCTAAATCATGTGGTATAAAGCAAGTGCAAGCTCCCATACTAATTATCCATTCCAAAAACAAAATAAATCAACAAGTTGGATAGAAACTTAAAACAAAATCTTATCAAATCTACCATCATCACAAGCTATTGTAGGATTTGGCATGATGAATGAATGCACTCACTTAGAAATTAATGGCACAAGAGATGTGGTGACATATACACCACCAAACATCATTTTTTTTTCAGTCTTAATCAAGTAAAATGAACTTTGTATGAGTGAAACTTCTCACTAACCAAATCATCCCTAAGACTTAGGTTGAGATAAAGAAGAGCAAAGGAAATATTTCAGGAAAAGAAGGAGAAGCAAGAAAGAAAAAGAAGAAGAAGAAGAAGAAGAGGAAGAAGAAGAAGAAGAGGAAGGAAAAAGAAGAGGAAGGAAAGTAAGAAGAAGATGGAGCTTAACTTGCAAGCAACGGGAAACTGACGGCTAGGGGCGACGGGAACAAATCCATCCAGGAGGGAGATCGGGACTTGCCCGGGCGGCGTCGGCTCCGGCTCGGGTGTGCGAAGCCGGGGGCGTTCAGGTCGGGCGAGCTTTGGCCTGCACCGGGGAGAGAGCAGGGGCTTCGGGATCAGTCCGCCTGGACTCACGCGAGAGAGAGGAGAAAGGGGGGTCAGGATTCGCCTCTGGCTCGAGAATGGGAGCTTGGGATCAGTCCTCCTGGGAGCTTCTACCGAGAGTGAGAGGGTGAGAAGGAGCTGAGAGAGAACCGATCATAATGCCTGAGAGAATCGAGAGCTTTTGAGATGATACCGTTGTTTCGTCCTCTCGATCCCGCTTCCAAACGCTGAACCGTGCTCTGTCTCACTGCTCCCCATCGATCGACCACTGTATTCTTCCCAAAATGAGCATATCACAAGCTCGAGCACCGTAGTAATGGTAGAGTTAGGATATGGGGAGATCGGAGCCGTTGAAGCCATTACTAGATTTAGGAAATGATTCAAATGAAAGCAAAAGTTGATTGGAATTAAATTGAATTGATTTGAATCAGATTTGGGCTCAATCGATTTGAACAAATTAAATCAAAGACAATTCATCGCAGTCAAAATAGATAAATCGGGCTTGAATGAATAGGGTCGAGTCAAATTAGAACCAATTCGGATCGATTCGAGTTTGAATTGGGCTCGACGAGGACCAATCGCATCGATCGAATGCACTCGAGGGTACTTGAGCGAAAAATGAGGTCAACAAACGGACCCCCAACAGGTGCGGCGAACAACAAGTGAACCGTACGTGTTGGCGTTGACCTTCCTAACTCTAGGAAGATGCAACTCTAGGGTCAAGTAACAGAACTAGATCAACAATGAGAGAGAGTCAAAGAAAACAGCTCAACTTTCTTCTTTGATTTTTTCATTTTGTTGCTAGAATAAATTATGAAAAACTGAGAAATTTTTTTGGGATGTTTGTCTGAAATTTGCAAAGGAGCAAATCTATTTAATTTTGTTAAATTTTGTAAGTTTTATTGTTTGTTTCTTTGCATTTATATGGTTGATTTTATAAGTTTTATATTTTGGTCATTTTTTGAATAGATATATAATCAAATTAATCTTAAGGCATCTTTGAGTTAGAATATTATGGAGAGATATTTCAAACGATCATCAGTTCCAAAAACATCAAATGACAATAGCAATCAGGTTGAAGATTATAAAGAAAAGCACATTCGAGTGAAAACTGATTTACCTAACAATATAGAAGTAAGTGTTGAAAATCTTCCATCTGATCCAGGACTACGAATTCCCATTGTTGATTTTAATCCTAATATTCATGATGAAGTTCGAAGAGTATATTTACAACGAGGACCATTTCAACCTCGTAGTCATGATTTTCCAAAAACTAAATTCGAGATGAAAGACAGAAGATTTAATCCTACTTGGTTTGACAAGTATTCAGATTGGCTAGAGTATAGCATAAGCAAAGACAAATCATACTGTCTTTATTGTTATCTATTCAGAAAACCAAGTAGAGGCAATGAAGATGAAGAAACCTTTAATAAAAATGGATTTTCAAATTGGAAGAAAACAAACAAATTTGATTTTCATGTAGGAGGTCATAATAGTGCGCATAATAATGCTAGAAGGAGTTCTGAAGATCTACTGAAACAGAGTCAACATATTGGATTTGTGTTCCAAAAGCAAATAGATCAAGCTACATATGCATACCGTATCCGCCTCAATACTTCTGTTGATTGCATAAGATTTCTTTTGAAGCAAGGACTAGCTTTCCGAGGTCATTATGAGTCTTCTACATCTAAAAATCAAGGTAATTTTCTAGAACTGTTGCAATTTTTGGCTGAACATGACAAAGACATAGACGATGTGGTTTTAAAGAATGCTCCTGAGAATTTAAAGTTAATTGCACCTGAAATTCAAAAAGATATTACTAGATCATTTGCTATTGCTATTACAAAGTTTATATTAGAGAAGATTGGTGATAAATTCTATTCAATTTTAGTTGATGAATCACGTGACACATCTGCTAAGGAGCAAATGGCAATCATAGTTCGTTTTGTTAATAAGAAAGGCAACATAGTGGAACATTTTTTGGGGATTTCTCATGTATCAAATACTGCTGCAAATAGTCTTAAATTGGCGATTGAACAACTACTATCAACATATGATTTGAATCCTACACAGTGCTTGATATGCAGCTTCAGGAGTTGAACAATCGATTTACAGAAGTAAATACCGAACTGCTATTGTGCATTGCATGTTTGAATCCTAATGATGGATTTCATGCATTCAACAAAGACAAGTTGATTCAAATGACACAGTTTTATCCAACTGATTTTAGTCTTGTTGATCGGGCGGTTCTTGAAAATCAATTGGATACTTATATCATGGATATGCGATCTGATGATCAGTTCACCTCATTAAAAGATGTTGAAAGCCTTGCTGAGAAAATGATCCAAAGTAGAAAGGATATAATATATCCTATTGTTTTTAAACTACTGGAATTAGCATTGGTATTACCTGTTGCTATAGCCGGCGTTGAAAGAGCATTTTCTTCCATGAATATTATAAAAAATCGACTGCGAAATAGGATTGGCGATCAATGGATGAATGATTTCTTACTTGCTTATGTTGAAAAAGAAATTTTGGATTCTATTGATAATGAAGTTATCATTCAACTCTTTCAGAATATGAAGAGTAGACGTTATAAATTGTAAGTTGTTTACTATCTTGTATTTAATATTATATGTTTTGGGATAATTATTAATAAAAAAATTTTAAAACTGCCTATGCCGGTCCCAAGCCCGGATAAAAAAAATTGAGGGAAAATTTTACTAAATTAATTTAGCCCCCCCCCCCCCCCCCCCCCCCCCCCCCCCCCCCCCCTCGGATAAATTTACTGGCTCCGCCACTGGTCACTCCACGCCTTCGCTCTTCACGCGGCCTTGCTTTGTGAGCGTTCGATGCTTTGCCTCCACACAGAGCTCAAGCACCCAAGCCCCATCTCCGATTTCCTCCGGTCTGCACCACATATACACCATTAAGCATGCTCCTACTCCTGCTCCTGCTCACGTCACCTGCGTGAAACCAACCCAGACCGTTTGTTGGCCCGTCCCCTACACATTTCGTCTCCCTTCGTCGAACGGCACAAACCACGTGATCCACTATGCCGCAAAAGCCCCTTGTGCAACCTCACCTCTCTCTTGAACAAGAACTTCCTTCTTCCTCCTTTGCCCTATTAGCTCCTTTAGGCTCTGATATCATTTGTTAAGAAATTTAGGATTAATCTTGAGAGCATCTTAAGCTTTCTTACAAGAGAGAGAGAAAGAAGGGATGACAGATTTTGGTGGACAAAAATCTTCCTAAATATTTAATTTTTTTTAAATTATACATCAGCCTATAATGTCTATATAGTAACTTACATGATCAATCTATCTTAAAATTGGACTAACAACTCACAAATTCACTTCTTTAATTCAAAAGATTAATTTTTAAGCTCCAAGGAGGCGATGAACCAATTGAAGGTGTATTGCATGTTAGAGGGATCATTCTCTTCTAATTATATATGAATATATCTCGAAATAAAATAGAGGATTTAATTGAGTAAATATCAAAATATTATGTTTGATTATTTTTTATGCAAGAAAAATAGTAATATATAAAAAATGTATTTTGCTTTGAAGATAAGAGAGTAATGAACAAAAAGATAAGAAAACAAATAAATCAATTAATGCAAGTATTACTGCATCATAATATTTGGGATTAATTCATTAGCAAGTTGAACACAAATAATGTTTCATTTATCTGTAAAAGCTTGTTCAATTAAGCCTTCATTTGGAACGGTTTTCTTACTGTTTTTTAAGGCAGCTTTTTAGTAAAAAAAATAAAAGTTTTTTTACTTGAAAGCTGCTTTAAGAAGCTATAAGAAAACTGACTCAAACGAAGTCTAACCATAATACAAATTTGAATTGTGTGATATGGGGTTGAGGGGTTATCTAAAAGAATACATCCAAATGTCACTATATAAAGCAAAGAGCTCCTCTCTAAAACTTCGTTTGGCATGGCTTTCTTAGTACTTCTTAAAGCAACTTTTTTTATAAAAAATTTTATTTTTGTATTATAAAGGTGATTTAAGAAACAGTAAAAAAGCCGTTGCAAACGAAGCCTAATTGATGTAGTGGATCGGCGGAAGTCGATACCTGCAAGAAGGATTTGAAAATTCCCAATCCAGGGAAGAAGAAGAATAAAGCTTTTCAAGCTTCAAAAGGTGTATATATCATTCAATGCCTCAAAACCCACACATTATACCTATTTAAGGGAGCAAATAGAAGACTCTAGACTAAAGGAGATAAACTAGTCCCTAAGCATAAGATAGGCTAAAATGTTCCCACATCATTCTCCCCTTGCGTAAAAAGAGCTCGACTCCGTTCGAGGCTCTATAATTGGGCGGTCGACGACTGGGGGTGCGGGAAGCTGGTCGACGGGGGTCTGATCGGCTGCTTTTGGCGACGACGGAGCGGTGGCAGGTCGTCGCGGTTGGGAGTTTTGGAGGCCAGCGGGTTTGGCTTGAGTGGTGATAGCGGCGGTTGTTTCATCGGGTAGGGAATCGCGGGATTGAACTGGGATTTGGAGAGAATGTGGATGCGTGGGTTCTGAAGGCGGATATGCTCGGGACATGGTGAATTGATTTTCTTCCATGTGGCTTCGGATCTGGATCGACGGAGACGGTGCGGCGTTGGGCAAGTCAGGCGGCAGCGGAAGAGGTTTGGGAACAGGGATCCGGTATTGAAGCGGAGGGGGATGACGCCATTTGAGCGGAAGCTCGAGCGGGGGGTAGTCGTCAATGACGGTGGAAGAATGGCGGGGATGATAGCGTTGGCGAGGAGCGGACGAGCACAGAGAAGAAGAAGAATGCCTCGGTATGGTTGCCGACGACATCCTCATCCTCCTTATTGGCCGAAGGGTTTCGCGAATCCGATCAAGGTTTCTATCTACCTGATCGAGCGACTTCTTCGATTGAGCTTGATAGAAGGCGATCCGGCTCCGAGCATCGTCGGCAGCCCACCTTCCTTGGCGTCGATCGTCGTCGACCGCCAATCTTGTTTTGCGGCTTCGATCGTCGTCGACAGCCGACCTTCTTCCGCAGTCCATCGATCTTCACAAGCGCCAGGCTCTGATACCAACTGATGTAGTGGATCGTCGGAAGATCAAACCTGCAAGAAGGATTTCAAGGAGTTTCCCAATCCAGGGAACAAGAAGAAAGGCAAGCTCAAAGGCTTCAAAAGGTGTATATATCATTCAATGCCTCAAAACCCACACATTATACCTATTTAAGGGAGCAAATAGAAGACTCTAGACTAAAGGAGATAAACTAGTCCCTAAGCATAAGATAGGCTAAAATGTTCCCACATCATTCTCCCCTTGCGTAAAAAGAGCTCGACTCCGTTCGAGGCTCTATAATTGGAGGGGAGGTACGGTGGCAACAAATTCCTGGATCAAAGACTTTGAATGCGGACTTTGAAATTACCACATGACGAGACGTCTTCCAATCCACGTGATGGACCTTGTGCTCATTTTCATCAAATGAAGAAAGATATCCAATCCTCACTGTGCCATGACTGTCATCAACTTTGTTGGATTTGCTGTTCATTATCTCACTAGAAGAAATAATAGAGAAGTCGCCATAAGCACCCAAAATAATTTTATGAGTGGGAACAATCTTTCTTTCAGCTTCAGTTAGTAATTGATGAGCCTTCAAGTATATATCTATTGCTATGTACATGTCATCCTCAGTCACCTTTGCTTGTTCTGGAATCAACTCAGCAAAACTCACAAATTTAGCAATTCCAAGATTGGGATCTAAAGCAATTTCAGCTAAGTAACTCTCCATAAGTCTTCCCACTCGCTCAATATCACCATGAGGTGGAGACAAGTAGTCTTCATCAGTGTTATAACCCAACCGACTTATATCATTCTCATGTTGAAGGTAGTTTATAAAAATTCTTTGGATTGTATCAATATCAAACAAGATATCACCATTAAAGGAGAAGGAAGGTATCAGAAGATCATCAAGAGCTGCATGTGTTAGTTGCAGACTTATCCTTTTCTCCAGATCAAGCCTGCAAGCTACTGTTGTTTCCAGATATAGAGCTGCTCTTAAGAGCATTGAAAGAAAGCTAACAGATATTGTGTTTGTCTCTGTTGGTAAAAGACTCACAATTGTTTCTAATACCACCTTTTTTTCATGCTCTTGTTTAGGTTCAATCTTCTGTCTTCCTCTCCCAAAAATATCCAAACCTCGAAGTGAGTTTTGAGCATAGAGCATTATAACTGGTCCAAGGGCTTGCTGTTTGAACCCCCTTGACTTCAAGGCCATAAGAACCCTTTGAAAGGTGTCAATCCTGAGAACAATTAACTCCTCTGCCCACCAATCCATAATAGCTCTTGGTTGAGAAACTGAGGAACTCGAGTTTTCATGACTACTATCACCCTTTGAAGATGTTGAAAACTGACTATTACTGCAAGCCAAATAAGCTATTGCATCAATGCATCTGCTCACTAATTTTACCTTCTCCGCCATGGGAAGAAGCTCCACAGATTTATGAAGAACTGTGACTGAACCTGAAAGGCTAATCAGTACAACTTCTTCTAAATAAGCTTCTGTTCTGCTCAATAGATTTCCAGTTGAAACTTCTTCTGTCATCTCAAGGAACTCAGATGCACATCGAAACACCGCAATATTTTCAGTGTTGATTTCAAAATTTATTCCATAACAGAACTTGTCAGCAAGCTGAAAAGCTTCGGAACCACCGGGAATGTCAGGTAGATCAATGGATGATGTTTTGTCATTGGGTTCTGATAGCAGTTTCTTTATAAATCCACATTTGGATATGAGAGGAAACTGCACTTTGAGCGGATCGGGATTGTCGCGATCACCACTTGAGCGGTGGCTGGAATCCACCGGATCGCTCGATGCAGGGGCGCCGGAGCTGATGGGGTCGGTTAGCTGCGGAAGTGGGACTGGGAGCGGAAGCAGGAGCGGTGGATACTCCGGCGGCGGGTCACGCCATCGGAGAGGGAGTTCGAGCGGCGGGTAATCGTCAACCACAATCGGTTGATTAGGGATCCCTTTGCGGGCAGCGGAGTAGAAGGGGGAAGGGTATACCGGCGGCGGATCACGCCATTGGAGTGGAAGCTCGAGAGGAGGATAGTCATCGATCTCCCGTCTTCTTCGGCGCCGATCGTCGTCGCACGCCCATCTCCTTCGGTGGCGATCCTCGTCGACCGCCCATCTTATTCGGCGTCGATCTTCGTCGACCGCCCTTGATCTACGGCTTCGAACGTCGTCGACAGCCGACCTTCTGCAATACATCGATCTTCTCAAGCTCCAGGCTCTGATACCAACTGATGTAGTGGATCGGCGGAAGTCGATACCTGCAAGAAGGATTTGAAAATTCCCAATCCAGGGAAGAAGAAGAATAAAGCTTTTCAAGCTTCAAAAGGTGTATATATCATTCAATGCCTCAAAACCCACACATTATACCTATTTAAGGGAGCAAATAGAAGACTCTAGACTAAAGGAGATAAACTAGTCCCTAAGCATAAGATAGGCTAAAATGTTCCCACATCACTAATTCACAGCATTGCTTCTTCATAAATTGATTTATAAATTGATAAGAACAAGCTCCATTCTCCCTTCCATAGATCTACAAAATCCAGGCCATTTCGATTTCATGCCCATGAGCTTATCCAACATATTCATAGCCACCGAATGTGTTGCTTCATGATCTGTTCTTGATTGCAGTATGAGATTTTGGCCTGAAGGAATACACTAGAACTTCAGAACAAGAACCGCAGCGAAGTTTATGAATCCTCTTCATGGATACAAGAAAGTCTACAGGTAGTTGAAGCAGCTTGTAGCACTTATAGCAGATCACAAATGGTGCTCCGCCTGAGATCGGTCGACAATGTCGAATATGAGTTTCTTGGCAAATCCTACGATTTCCTTTGTGGCAGCAAATCCCTGAAGACTGACAAAGCAAGCAAGAAGAGTTGCTGGATTGTCTTGAGAAACAAAATAGCGATGATCGATTATCATTTGATTCAATTTTTCCTTCAAAATGTGTGACCTTTATGTTGAAGCTAGATCCCTCTTTGCCATCAGATTTGTTACTGAACATTCTATGTAATTGAATTTTGAGTTCATCAACCTTTTCTAAGATCTTTTGTTGATCTTCTGTTTCAGATAAAGGAAATTTAACAACCTCTTCTGCATTATTTGATTGAAAAATCAAAGAAAGGTCAGGATTTTCGGAGGAAAAACTCTGAATTGAAAAGTTACTGCAATCTTTTTCTGCAACAGTTTGTTCTTCTACATTGGAATTGTTCTTCATGACAGTATCTGTTCCTGATGACTCTATGCTCTCGGCCGAATCCAAAACCTTTCGACTTCGAGTTCTTCTGGATACTGCAAGATTCTTTTGAGGAACATGATCGAGCCGATGTTCGCTGGATGACGAGAAACTTCGATCAAAGGTATGAGAACTTCTTGTTCTTCTAGATACGGCAAGAAGCTTTTGAGTACCATGATCTTGTTGTTGTTTATCAGATAAAGATAAAGTTCTATCATAGGAAGGAGAGCTTTTGGTCTTCCATCTGATTCCAGTACCATTTCTGAGCTCTGCATTGCCCTCGTCGTTCTTCGCTTCATGCTCCAATGATTCTGAAGATTGTTCTTCATCCACTTTACGACTCGAATTCAAATTTGCACTGGCTTTTGGAACTATCTGATTAGAACATTTCATCACTTCTTGATTCAAATTATAAGTAGACTGGCTAGTAGGCTTTGCCTTGCCTTGCTCCAAGATTTTCTCATTGAAACCATTCAGTTCAAGTACAGCAGATTCTTTCTTCTCCATACTACTTCCACTATATGAATCAGAAGCAGAGAGAGTCTTCATTCCATTCCCTGAAGATTCTAATTCCTCCAAGTTTTCTTCCCCATTAGACTTGCAATCTTCAATCCTCTTTGTTCCTACTTGTCCCCATTTTTTTGGATCATCTGAAGTATTTGAAATTTGCTTCAAGTAAATTGCTAATCCATTATCTGAGGAACAGTACTCTGAATGCACTTTAGCTGAGTGGACACAAGGAATGGTCAGTTTCTGAACAAATCAGACAACAAAAACCTTGCAAACCATAAATTTTTTATCCCTTTAAAAATTGTCCAGGAGGATCAATAAGTTACTAATATTCAATTACACTCTCTGAGTAATATGATATAAAACCTAACCAAAACAGTCATCTTAGAGAACAAGAGAGATGGAGATAAATATAGATTGTGGATAAAGAGTAATTACCATAGAATCAAATAACAAGAAATTGGTCAAAACATGGCTCCAAATTTCCCCATTTATAATTAACTGAGCAAATGTCTACTAGGCTGACCATTCTGATAGTGTATTTCAGATAAATCAAATTGCCTATCATTGGAGGAAGGGTCATAAATCATAACTTAGGGTGAAATAATCTAAAGAGAAAGAAAAATTAGTGAGAATATACTAATCAAAATTTAAGGTCATTTTGGGATGGCTGCAGCTTTTGTAAAAGTAGTTGTAAAGTTGTTGTGACAAAGTAACTTTTAAAGCTGTTATGAAAAGCACTCCCTAGTACAGAAATTTTCTAAAAGCAATAAGAAAGTATTAGCCGAACGAAATTGTAGTTGTGGTCTGAAAAACAAGACAATGAGAAAACTATCCCAAATAGATCGACCCTTAGTAGGGATAAATTCTAAAATCTTCTAAAGATTTACGTTAAAATGAGGGCATTGCAAGAGTTGATTGATCATCTATCTATTGTTGTCATATCAAAACAAATCAAAAGTAGTAGATTATGGTTCGGGAAAACTTCAAAATAGATTTGTCTTCTTTATATATGTAGAGACAAAGTTGTATATCAATCTCTTCTTTAGACCTTGCATTTGTGAAAGCTTTATGCACTAGATTTAGGCTAACTCTTTTTCTTATACCCCCAAAACAAGGAGAAATTTTGGGTATGCATTAATCTTTATGACCTTTTTAACATTTAAATTTTCTTTCAGATAATTATAATTAAAGGTTAACTAATCAACTATTATATTGTATTCATCTAAAAATAAATTCAGTTTCTATAAATCTCATCATAAGGACATTCTGACCCAAAAGTTCCCCTCCACTTCAACTCTAAATGACAAAGTAAAAGACAAAGAAATACCTCTCGCTTGTCTAGAGAAAGAGAGGAAGAAAGTTCCACAAACTTATAGTAAGTAGACTTGGCAAAACAAATCCAAAAACTTTTAACTTTTTTTTTTTCAGGCAACAACAACAACAACATCATCAAGCCTTTATCCCACTTTTTTTTTCAGAAATGAAAAAAAAAGAGATTTGAAAGAACCAAATTCTCAATAAAAAAAGGACAGTGGCTAATTAAAGTAACTACTACATCCATTGATACAACAATAAAACACTAAGAATTCCAGCAACGATTTAATAACATAAATCTTCTGATGTGGAACATCTTAGCTAAGATTTTCCTTAGGACTAACATATCATAGTTTGTTATAAGTTTATTACTAATAGCTTCTAAAATGTTCTTATTAGCCTTATAATATGTAAGTATTGTAGTAGGAAAAGGGCAATTGATAAATATTATGATATTTTAAAGCTTAGTGCTTGTGTTTGTTCCCTGGATTAGGATTTCCTTCTTGCATCATCTTCTTCCAACGATCTAATGATTATCTCCCCAAATCGTTGGAAAAAGAGGATGCAAGAAGGAAATCCCAATCCAGGGAACAAACACAAGCACTAAGCTTCAAAATGTCATAATATTCCTCAATTGCCCTTTTCCTACTAAAATACTTTGCATATTTATAAGGCTTATAAGGACATACTAAAAGCTATTAGTAACAAACTATAATATGCTAGTCCTAAGGAAAATCTTAGCTAAGATGTTCCACATCATACTCCCCTTGCATCAAAAGAGCTCGACTCCGTCAAGGGGCATCATCGGTAGAAAGGTAGGTGTAGAAAACATAAGCAATTCTCCTGGATCGAAGATTTTACGTCTCGGATACATATCCTCAACTTTGTTCGGATGAGTAAAGGTTCCCAATGCTTTAGCCAAAGTGATTCCATCCGTAGAGCCAATACATGGATTGCAATCATATCCAATAATGTGGAATCCTTGTTGATTCACATATGGTTGATTGTGGACGACGGCCTTGGGTAGGGTATTCCGCCACCGGAGAGGAAGCTCGAGTGAAGGGTAGTCGTCGGCTGTGAGTTGATTGCGAATCTGTTTGCGATCGCGTGAAGCGGATGAGAGGAGAGAAGACGAAGAAGCCGATATGGTTGCCGACCACATTCGCATTCTCCTTATGAAACAAAGTGTTTTGACTATTCGATCAAGTGATGCATTCACTTGAGCTTCATAAAAGGTTATACATCTTCGATCATCATCGACAACCCACCTTCTTTGACGTTGATCGTTGTCGACCACCCAACTTATTCTTCGGTTTTGATCATCGTCAAAGCCTACTTTCTTCTGCAGTCCATCGTTCTTCGCATGCTCCAAGCTCTGATATCAACTGATGTTGGGAGATATTTGTTGGGTCATTGGAACAAGAGGATGCAAGAAGGAAATCTCAATCCAGAGAACAAACACAAGCACCAAGCTTCAAAATGTCATAATATTCATCAATTGCCCTTTTCCTACTACAATACTTGCATATTTATAAGGCTAATAAGAACATTCTAGAAGCTATTAGTAACAAATTTGTAACAAACTATGATATGCTAGTCCTAAGGAAATCTTATTCTTCCCCTGTTTAAGCCCTTAAATCACAACCAAAACTTGTTTAATGCCAGTTCTGAAAGCAGAATCTGATGAACTGTTCGGGAAAAATAACATTGATTTTTGCTTCAGGAAACGCAATCTAGCGACCCAAATAAAAATACAGAAGACCATAATACTAACCGATTCTCCCGTTTGAAAACATGCTCATCAGATTCTAATTAAGAAACCAGTTCTTGATTCTGAGGTTATTATCCTGAGCACGCCTGAATCTTCTCTCCTCGCTCTTGGCTGAAGCATTGGCAGAGCAGTCAAGCTGTAAGGAGACTAGCCAGTGAACAAAAAGGAGGGCATGAAAGATAAAAGGGAAAATATCAGAAAGAAGAGGAGAAGGGCCTTTAGCTTGGTTTGCTCTCTCTCTCTCTCTCTCTGTGGATTTTCTTTTGGGGTTTTATAGAGAATTTTTAAATTTAACATAACACAACTTTTAGGTGTTTCTAATAAATAGGAGATTTACATATAAAATATTGAAAATATTAAATTTTATATATGTAACATATAAATACAAATATAATATTCTAATTTTTTAATATCATACAAAATAACCCCCTCCTCTCATCCTATTTGTTAAAACCATCATATGAACGAAAATATGGACGAAGTCATGGATGACAATAATCAATGCACGTAGTGATAGCGATCAGCAAATTAATGTTTCGTTTGAGACGGTGTTTTTTCTGCTTTCTAAAACAATTTTTTAGTACTTTTGAACTAAATTTTTTTGTACTAAAAAGTTGTTTTAGAAAACATTCAGAAAGCTGTCCCAAATAAAATCTAAGAGGCGGATATCGCAACAGATGTGGAAGATTGAAACTTTCAGATAATTTGGCTAAGCTAAAAATCTTAAAAATATTAACTAAAATTCTATTTTAATTGTCTTACTATTTTTATGTTGAATTAATTTATTCCAAATTATCAAAATCAAAATTTCTCTTGCATTAAATATTTCAATCAATTTTATTATAATAAGGATTTAACAATCATTAGCGTTTGGTAATTAGTCCTAAATATGCCAAATGGGAACTTTCTTTAAGAAGAAGATTGGAGCAGTAATTTTGGCATTAAAAATTAAAAATATATATATATGCTTTGAATAAGTTTCTTCCTGTAAGTTTTTGGAGTAGGGGTGTAAGTGAGTCAAGCTGACTCAGACCCGACTCGAAAAATGGCTCAAGAGCCAAGCTCGATGAACTGGCAAGCCAAACTTGAGCCAGTCCTAACTCGACTTGTTTGCTCGCAAGCCGACTTGTTTAAAAAATATTAGTATAATTGCACTTGAAATATATTGTCATTCTAGATTTTAAATGCAAAATTATAAAAAAAATAAAATAAAAATTATATATCTTACTTTTTTATATTAAATAATTTATTATTATTTTCTTCAAATTTCTCATTTTTT
The DNA here is from genome assembly GCA_022539455.1 of Dendrobium nobile. Lineage (NCBI taxonomy): Eukaryota > Viridiplantae > Streptophyta > Magnoliopsida > Asparagales > Orchidaceae > Dendrobium > Dendrobium nobile. The sequence goes on from CM039718.1 coordinate 54,705,597, forward strand.
CACCATTTTATTTTAATAATTGCTTAAATCCTAAACATTTTCTCTTTTTCATAATAAAAGAATCAACTCGAACTCATAAAAAAAAGCTCGGGCTCGAACTCGATTAATCAAGATCAAGCCATAGGTGACTCGAGCTCAGCTCAACTTGACTTGACTGATCTGCACCCCTATTTTAGGTTAGGATTGTGTGGACCCAAATGGCGTCCGTAGATCAACCAGAACGCACCACGTCACTTTGTTGCTCGGTACCGGATAACGTGGCACGTTCTGATTGGTCTCCGGACAGAATAATATATCCTATTTTTAGCCACAATTTTAAAATAATTTGATGCCAACGTTGACTGAACCTTCAGCTTATGATATAAAAATAGATGTTTGGTTGATTGGAAATTCTAATATTTAATAGAGTTTAATGGACGTTAAATTATGGCAATAAGAATTTTGTTTGTTAAGAAGCATTGAGCTCGTCAATATCATTATCTTATGAACGTGCAATGCCGACAGCAAATTTTCTGATTTTTTCTTAATTTTTTTAATTTATCTTTTTTACCCTTTTCGGTTTTTTTATTGAAGTTAATAATATTTATTTGAATTATCTTAATTATTTGTATTTACAAAAATAGAAAAAGTAGGATGCTTAAGAAATTATATAGAAAACAAAATATAATCGTATAATTAGTAAGTAATCCATATAAGTATTAATTATCATAATTAAATTCCTTTTTCAACCATAATCACCCTTAGTTATCATTTTAATGGCTAATTAATTAGTAACTTTATATTATAATTAATATTTGAAAATTAATTTATATAGGATTAAAACAAGAATTTATCATTAATTAAGTTTACTAAAAGTTTTATTATTTATTAATTTGCATGATTAATAAATTAACTAGTTATTGTGAGCTTAATTATAATACTATGAAGGGAGGAGGTTTAAAGTTTGCTATCCCCATTTGAAAATGTTAATTATTCTATCAATTTTAAAGGCAAATATCTACAAAATTCAATTCAAGCTAGGTCAAGTCGGCTCAAGTTAAGCTAATTAGACTACTCAATTTTAACTCAAAAGAGGCTCAATAGTCAACAAGTAAAATGGCTTCAAGCAAGGGACTACGAGCTATGAACTCATCCTCTGTGCTACTATTCAGCTCCATATTATCGTTTTAGGGTTTAGGGTTTTCAATAATGAGTTTAGGGTTTAGAATTTAGGATTTAGGATTTAGGGTTTAGAGTGACTCCATATATCGTTTGCAGTCGCTCGTTTGCTCCATCCAATCGGCAAAACACTCGCTATTCGCGTGAGGGTGAACAGTGCGACAACAATATTGAAATTATGTTATGAATTTTAGTATTAGAAAGAATATACAAAGAATGTTCTTTTTTGTGTTAGAAAATGGAGTTCAATGGAGACGAGTTACTGCATTTTGGAGTGAAAATTGAATTTTTCGGTTGGAGATGGCCTTACAGTTTAGTCCCCTAAACTCATAAACCCTAAATCTTAAATCCCACTACAGGAAAAACAGTGAAAACCGGCGGTTTTTACCGGCGGTTTGTCAAATTACCGGCGGTCTAACGGCGGTTCAGTGACCGCCGGTACAAACGGCGTAGGAAACAAATTCCGACGGCCTTTTACCGGCGGTTTATTTTTGCGGCGGTTTTCCGGCGGCCCATACCGCCGGTGATCACCGGAATTTCAACCGTCGGTCTTTCGGCGGTTTGGCCGCCGGTAATGTAACCGCCGGAAAACCGCCGGTCATAGTACCGGCGGTGTTCCGGCGGTTAAACCTGGCGTCGTCTGGTTCATTAGACCGCCGGACGGCGCCGTTAGACCGCCGGTACCTTACCGGCGGTTGACGGCGGTTATAGCCGTCGGTGTTACCGACGGTTTAAACCGTCGTGCGTCCATCGTAGCGCCGCCGGTGACCGTCGGTAAGCCGCCGGTATTCACCGGCGGTTTAATAATAACACCGGCGGCTTTATCTTGCCCGTCCGGTATCGTAGTTTCCGGCGGCCAAACCGCCGGTTAGCCGCCGGAAACCTGTAGCACCTGAAAAAAAAAATTGACAGCATCCCCTCTATTTGAGGGAGGTTCACCCTAAAGTCTAAACCTGCAGAAAAAGCATATATATGTTGGGCAACACGCCGCTATATTCATCACAACCAGAAAATACAAAATTCATCACAACATTACAATCACAAGTTCACAAAATAGTTCATGATAATGCTACAATCACCAGTTCAGAAGTTCACAAGTTCTAATTAATACATTCATCAAACATAATAAACATCTAATCATCATCGGTATCCTCACTGTCTGCAGATGGCTGCTCCTGTTGGTCCTTCTTCCTTTGTTTTCCAGCTCTGTAGGATTGCAACTCTGCTTGCATTTCATTCTGAGCCTTCCTCATTTCTTCAATCTCTCTAGCTTGAACCCTTTTCATCTCTTCAATCTCTCTAGTAAGTGCTGCAACCCTCTCACTTACAGATTCTTCAGCTCCACTTGGATCATGGAATGCAGAGGTGTATGAACTGCCCTCAATAGCAAAAGCTTGTGAACCCATGCCATATACCCTCCCCCTCTGTCTTCCACCAACAACTTCTGACCATGTGTGATACTCAGAAGTATGGGCCGATCCAGAAGATGATCCCTCGCCAGTGGACTGCCTACTTTCTCTAACTCGTAAGAAATCATCCTGCAAGTTACAAATAGTTTTATTAAAATAAATTTTTATTCTAAAAATCCAAAAAATTTTACTCACATGAGCCTTCTTAGATTTCTCATCAACCCACTGCTGGTCAGCTTGATGTTGATGAGTTCTTGTATGCAGCTCCAATGGTGTTGGCTCCCGACCCAGGTGCGCTTTCTGAAAATTTGATGCTTAGTTATACTAACATAAATATATGTAATAAACAAATTCAAAACACTTACCAGTCGCCGCCTATGTTCTGTATGAGGTACAGATCCACCAGTATGATGACAGCTAGCCAATCTTGTTTGTCTCTGCGACCACTGGGATATTTGCTGAAATAAACTTGAATAGCTTGGCTTGCTAACACAAATGGATCAAACTTTCCGTATCTTCTACTATGTTTAACATCTACTAAACCATCTACTAAACCATACACAGGATAAACTTTCCGTATCTTCTACTATGTATAACATACATCCATTGATACAACAATCAATCTTTGTAGCAGTGAGACCCAGTTTGGATACTAATTTCTTTGTTCGGTACAAGTCTGAGGGAATTATATTGTCAGCCGGATTAGTTTCCTTCATAAGACCAATAACGTCATTAAAACACTCACGGGGAATATTATACTCAGTTTTAATACTTAACATCCTCACTGCAATGGATAATTCCGAATGCGTACTGCAACCTTCCCAAATTGGCTTTTGGGCTGAATGTAATAACTCAAAGAATTTTTGTGTCTCTACATTTGGTGGCTCTTCCACATTAGACCTTAAATTATGACCTGCTACATCAAAAATAAGGTCTTCATAGGGTCTACTCATTTGATTTTCATGAAATGTTTCATAAGCTGTAGATGAACCAGCATGAGCATCTCTATGTGGCTCGTACTCGCCATGTGATGTCCAAATCCAATAGTTTGGAAGAAATCCCCTACGATATAAATCAAGCTTCACATCATCGGACTTTAGGAATGCTAGATTTTTATGCTTCGAACACGGACATCTAAACATTTTATCAAGCTGAAAGGAAGGCAGTTGAGATGCAACTTGAATGAAAGTTTCAACTCCCTGTATAAATTCAACTGTCAATCCTTTTCGACCCGGCAACAATCTATTATACATCCAATATCTCTCTTCTTGGATAGTCATTTGCACGTTGAAGTAAACGTACCCTACATGTTGGAGGCATAAACAATCTGTTATACATCGAAATAGATTTTTATGCTTTAAAAGTCACCTCTAATAAACCAATGTTCCTTATAAGAATTCTCAAGGTCAACAAGTCATTGCCAAAGAGGCAATCTACCAAGTCTTGTGCAACTAAATAAACTATATACCAATATTATAAATATTAAAAATAGAGAAGTTGCAATGAATAATTTGATCAAAATCATCAATACTAGTTAAATTAATATCACTTTTACAAAAAACCCAAATTTTACTGGAACAATTAGCGAAGGAAAAAATCAAACTTTAGGAAGAATCAACCATGGGCTCTAAAAGGACTAAAAAAGAAATATTAAGATTTCAGTATAAATTGTGGATACGCATACAAGTTTCACGATAACCAACACATGTAATATTCGCAACCATATAACTAATCATTAAGATCATTTTTTGAAAGAAGTGTTGTATCTTGTGATTCTAGAATCAGCAGAAGATCCAAGTAATTACTTTTTTTTTTTAGTTTTTCTTATAACTTTTTCAGAAATCATCTTTAGTAACATTAACTAAACTTATGTCCTTAAGTTTATCAACAAACTTGTGGTAATAATCCTCATTGGCAGAATTTATCTCGCCCTCCTCTCAATTGCGAGGAGAAGTCTCAATTGCGAGGAGAAGGACAAATACCTTATGATTCCTCACTAGATTGCTCAGTAAAAACCTCCTTTCCTTTATTATCTCCAACCATCTCAAGAGATTCAGCATAAGATAACACAAAAACTAGAATCTTAACATAAGGAACCATTTTAAAAAACATTTAAAGAAATATAAGTTTGATGAGGACCTTTGGCATTATTCACAGTATTACATTCAGGTCCTAGAATATGCAGAATAGTTGAATCAAGCCCAACATCAAGAGCAACTTGAATTAAAGAATTGGTAAGAACATAATTACCTTCGTTGGGATTCTTCATCTAAAATCACTCAAGCATAGTTAAAAGTTAAACCCAACTGTCTAGATTTGGAGCTTAATAACTCAAGCATTAATCCAAATTGATTTTGACAAACAATATAAGCATTAATCCAAGCAAACCTAAACCTATATATGCACCATAACTCTCTCCCACATTTTTAAAGTATAAAACATTAACTAACAAGATAATATCAACAAATAATCAAAGAAAAACCATTAAAATTAACCTTAAAAGAGAAATCGGTTTGTTTGGGGTCAGAAACGGTCGGCGGTCGGGCGTCGGAGTAAAGGGGTCGGCGGCGGTCGGACTGGGGACGGCGGCGGTCGGACAGGGGTCGGCGGCGGTCGGAATGGGGTCGGAGGCCGGAGTTCCTTCGTCGGGGGCTGATCGGACGAGCGGAGGAGCGATATGAGCGAGCGGCCGAGAGAGAGAAGGAAACAGGGAAAATGAAATGAGCGGAGCGAGGGGGCTCGTATTAGGGCTTTTACCGGCGGTTTTCCGGCGGTTTAGACCGCCGGTAAAAAATCACTTATCACCGTCGATTAAGACCGCCGGAAAACCGCCGGTTCACGTCTATATCCGGCGGTTTTCCGGCGGTTTAGACCGCCGGCAAAACTCACTTATCACCGGCGGTTTAGACCACCGGATAAGCGCCGGTTAATGTTGAAATCCGACGGTTTACCGGCGGTTTAGACACCGTCGGTATTACCGACGGTGTATCGTAGCTAAGCCGTCGATTAAGCCGTCGTTGGCGTCCGACGGCGTAACCGGCGTAACCGCCGGCGTAGCCGCCGGTAATACCGACGGCCTCTAAACCGCCGGTTCAAACCGCCGGTTTTCACTGTTTTTCCTGTAGTGTCCTAACTCACCAATTGGTCGGAAGTGGCTTGTTAGCAACCACGGGCAATGTTTCTTCTTACTTTGATTGGTGGCCTTAGTTTGGGATGTGTGGTTGTGCTTCATCTATGTGGGTTGTGCTTGTTTCCTCCTCTGGATGGTTATTGCCATACTTCTGGGTGGTTGGCAGAAAGCCTCTTGCCAATAACTGAGCCCAGCTAGCCTGTGTCTTACTTAATGTTTGTTACCTCTTCTTTGAAGTTTTAGTCTTATAATTATTATTTTGTTCTTTGTTGGATTTGTTTGTATCATCCTATTATTGATGGAATAAAAAAAAATCTAAATCATATTATTTTGCATGATGAAATACTGTAATATAATTGACACAAACATTTATTTATTCACAAATACCCTAATTAATTGTGAAATTTCATTATTAACTATGTTTGCATTACACTTACAATTGATTTAAGTATTATGCATGTTAAACTAACTATACATATTTAGTTATTATCTCATATTAGAAGTATTTGTTAAATTTAACTCATCCTACATCATTTCTTGTTTTTGTTTGGATATTGCAATTACAGTTTTGCAAAAAAAAAAATTTTTTTTTTGACATCTGTTAGGTTTGAACACTTCTGCAAATTAATAATTTTAATAAATAAATTTATATAATATATATTTGATGGACAAATTAAAAGGAGGATATTAACCGTATTTGATGAACTTTTTGGGGTCAAATATGGCATGCCACATATAATTTTTAATTAGAATGCTAATTACTTCTTAATTAACATAGATAGAAGTTAATCATCAGACAATGAAAAGCTAATTAATTACTTAGGCCTCGTTTGATTAGGCTTTTTTTCTCTGTTTCCGTTTGAATACGCTGAAGTCAATCAGTATTTACTATTTGGAATCAAAGCTTAACAATAATTCCTTTTTAATAAACATCATTTTTTCGGCTTTTACAAAATTCTTTTCGTATCTGCTTCTTCGGTCACAAAACGGAGTTTCGGGAGCGAATTATGTCTTTTATAATAAAATCTCAAAAGCAGAACTTCTAAACAAACAATTTAAAATTACTTTCAAGTATTAATAAGCACTTTTAAAAATATTAGTCAAACATATCTCATTATTGAAACTCCATTTTATTGAACGGCTTTTTCTCAACCTCCTTTTCTAAAACTCCTTTTCATGTAAGCATAAACCGAATCAAACGAAGCCTTAATTAGTAATGCTAGGTCAAATTATCATAATCAAAGAACAACACAACGTTAATCGTAATTAGCATAAAAAATCCCAAATACGTTAAAAAATAATTATCAATTGCTCCATGAAATTATTTGATTATTCAAAGCCTACTTAAATTTAATTAAATTTTATTGATGTTAATTAAATTCTAAGATATAATTAAAAAGTGTTGAATATTTCAACACTAATTAACGATGAAGCTAAACGATATGGAACTAATAGAGGCCTTATGGAGGGTAAATAATTATCAAATTTAAATTTTAATATTTAGTTTAATTACTTTTAAAATTCAATGTTAATTATCGTTAATTAACGTTAGTTTATCTATTATTGTTTGTTTAATTCGGTATTGTTATTTGAAGAAAATCATTGTAATATATACTATAAATATTATTTGATCCAAATTTTTTCATGTATAATACTTAGATGTTGGTAGTAACTGAGTCAAGCCCCATCTCGGGTTCGACTTGATAAATAGTTTGTGAACAGAGCTCTATGAGCTAATTTTAATTAACGAGCCAACCCCAACTCTACTAGTTAGCTCGCAAGCCGACTCATTTAAAAAATATTAATGTAAATTATACTTAAAAATATATTAAAATTCATGATTTAAGTATAAACTTGTTGAAAAAAAAAATAAAAAATTAAACAAAAAAAGTATAAACTTGTTGAAATTATTTAAAAATTATATCTCACTTTTTATATTAAATAATTGTTTATTATTTTTCTTATAATTTATCATTATTTTTAATATTTTGTTATAATAATTACTTAAATAATAATCATTTTTTCTCTTTCATAATAAATGAGCCGGCTCGAACTCGTTGAATAAAGCTCAAGCTCAAGCCATGGATGACTCGAGCTTGACTTGACTTGATTACACCATATGAGATTGCAGTAGATATTCAGGTTTTATTTTTTATTTTTAATTTTGGATATTTGTGGCGGTTTCAACTGTCACAAACTCCCAGAAATGTGGCGATTAACCGCCACAATACTTAAAATCATTTTAAGCTTTGATTTTTGTGGCGGTTATAGCCGATGCAAATCTGAAAAATTAGCATCGGTTATAACAGCTGCTAAAACTAGCACATTCTTTAATCTACCCCACAGGTCTTGAAACTGTTGTGGAATGCCGTTGTTGCGCATTACAATCACAGCAGGAATGTAACAACTTTAGAACCGTTGCAAAGTAAAATGTAACGATTATAATCGTCGGGAAAAGTAAAAAATTGTGCTGCTATAGCCCTATTTTTTGTTAGTGCACTTCTACTTGGACGTTACCTCTAAGACTTACAAGGATCACAATATAACATAACAGTAGACAGAGAGAAAAGGAGAAAAACAAGGATAGAGTGAGGAAGAGAAAGATTATAAGGATTGTATTATTGAATTCAAATACTCCAAAATGATTTCCTTTTCTTTTGAAATTGTCGCATGATCTTTTATTTATAGAGTTATGAGGCTACAGAAAAAGTAATATATATGACATATTATTTAGTTTACATAGGACTTGTTGTTCAAAAAGTATGTAGTTAGGAAAATATAAAAACACATGGACTACCAATGGTCGAGTGTAGTCCCACCACCCAACGAGTGACGAGAGGCAACTGCAGACCCATCGAATGATGTGTGATCATTAATCCTTCAAGAGTGCAACTTAGCCTTCAAAGACTACACCTTTAACCAAAGGACGATTGAGCTTGAGGCTTCATTTGGGACGACTTTTTTACTGTTTCTTAAAACTTGTATAAAAATTTAATTTCTGTACTAAAAAGCAGCTTTAAAAAACAATAAAAAAGCTGTCCCAAATGAAGCATGAGTCTCTTGGAATGTTGTGATATACAAATAATATAATTATTATTTCTTTATAATTAATATTTCTGGCTAATTACATGCCATGAGATAATATTAAAAGAATACTTTTCCTAAAAAAACCCAAAGAAATACAACACATTGTTGAAAAATAAAAAACCTTTTGGAACAAAAAAATTTGATAATTAATTATCTATAATTACTATAATATTTAATTATACCTTACAAATTAATTATCAAATTTAGCCTATTTAATTATATTTTAAATTGGACAGATTTTAATCTTGTCATTAATATTTATTTGATGACTGAATTTGGTAATAAAAAATTGGAGAAAATCCAATGGACACCTAAAATAAAAATATTATTTAAAAATGTAAAACAAAACTTTTTTTTTTGTAAATAAAAAAACTTATTAACAAAAATCTCATAAAAATTATTATGCATTGGGAGAGATTTATGATTGGATAAAGAATAAACCCTAAAGCACAATAGAAGGGCAGTTAAATTTTGAATAAGCCCATGGGCTTTAGATTTGTTGAAACTTGAATGTTGGGCTTTTTTTCAAATGGGCAACTATATACTTATTTAGCAATATAATAAGCCTATAGATGGATAATTTGAGGAATACTAGTAGAAGATTTTGATTTAATAAAACTTTATTCATATTTCAATCTTATGTGTATATTCAATGTGTGATTCATTCATAGACATAGCAAAGATAACTACATAAGTTTAGAGTAAGTTATTTCTTTATGCAATAATTTTTTAATATATCATCAAAATATTTGTCACTTAAAGAAATCTTTTTGTGGCATATTTAAATGAAAGTTCCAAATTGCAAAAATTTAGGTGTTATTCATCATTATCTCTCTTTATGGGTAATCAAAATCTTTGAATAGGTTATAATTTTATTTTTATGCTTGATTACTCAAATGTTTATGTTTGCATATCATAAAAACATTTTATTTACAAAAAAAAAAAATTGTATTAATTTGAGAATATAATTACAAATTATGCTTAGGCTTGCAATTTAGGTTTTGTTTGCTATTATTTAAAGCAATTTTTAGTACAAAAATTTTTAATTCAAAATATATATATATATATTAAAAAGATGATTAAAAATTAGTAAGAAAGTTGCCCCAAATAAAACCTTAGTTATTGAGTATGGTAATGAAAGAAAGATTTAGTTATTGAATATTGATATTTAAGACTTATTTTGTTTTGCTTTGTTATATTTTGTGCTTTTGAAATTTGTTTGTTACTAAGTTAAGATTTATTCACACTTAATTGTCTATTATGGTGGATGACAAACTTAAGTTTTATTAAATTCAGGCTTCGTTTGGGACGGCTTTTTTACTGCTTTCTAAAATGGAGCTTTAGTACAAAATTTTTTATTTTTGTACTAAAACTCCGTTTTAGAAAGCAATAAAAAAGCCGTCCCAAATGAAACCTCAAACTTATCATCTATCATGTCTAGGCATTATATAAAGAGATGATTTCAAGAGAGAGAGAGAGAGAGAGAGAGAGAGAGAGAGAGAGAGAGAGAGTAGAGGGTGCTATCTAAGAACAAAATGAAGAATTTTTTTCTCGGTGCTCGTAAAGTAGTTCTTCGGCTTCTTCAAAAAGAAAAAATGGCTCTAATTTCATTAGTCATAGCAAGAGAAGATGTTCTTGGTCATAACAAAGAATAATTCTCATTGAGATTTCTACAATAGCGAGGAGAAGAAAGTGATTGAAGCAAAATCACCATCTCCTTGTCCACATCTTTTTTTTGGTTAAAACTCACAGAGGGGCCTACGCGTTAACATCAAAAATACGGTTACAAAAGTCCTTAGAAGGACCCTCCAGCTCACTAATGCTCGAAAGAGCTACAATGAAAAAGGAAAGAAAACCTAGCTAAGAGCCGGTGGTTCTTTATTCTAAGATTACAAAAAGAACATAAATAAAGATTTAGGCTGTGAAGAAACAACACCCAAAATTGGAAGATCAGATAAATCTCGTTCAGCACAGTCTTCCAGCAAAATTGATGAAGAAAATAGAAAAGCCAAAAAAGACACCAAAATAAGAGTACCTTGCAGTCGTTGAGGTTCCGGAAATATAAAGATGAAATATCCCTGCAAAGAACTCTCAAAAAAGATATATTAAACTGATAGTAAATAAACCAGGAAAAAAACTTAGTTATATAGAAGAAGTACCAAATGATACTATAACCCAGAACTAGCTCCAGCAAATTCCAGCCACACCAAAACATCACCGTAAAATGCCTCTTCCACATATCCCCCAAAACAAATCGCTCAGATCTAATAATATCCCTATTCTTACACAATTTAAAAACCCAGTAAATCTGCAACCTCCAGCAGTCAACAAAACTACTAAAGGTGTTAACCAAAGCCAAAGATGGACAGAAAAATGGACACCCCCTTAAAACCAACCTGCTCCAGCAGAACAAATACAACCTCCAAGACTGATAGCAGCAACTAGTAATAAAACAGGCATTAGAAGAACTCACCACCTTAGTAACAGCCCACCTCCATCTCCACCAGATAATCACCCACCGGGATCCGTAAGATAAGAACCAGAAGAGCAAAAACAATGCTCTAGCACCCAAGCATTCAATAAACATCCGAACCAGCCAGAGTAAACAACAACAACCCAGCACACAAACTATTAACCAAAACAACAAATAAACAAACATAGCACTAACTGTGACGAATGTAAGGTAAACCAATTTTATCAAGATTAATCATCCCTTTAAGAGGCACAGGAAGATCAAGCACCGGATGCTCCAGCAAGATCTCACTTTCAGTACCTAAATTTGCAAGCCAATCCGCACAAGCATTACCTTCACGATAAATATGGGAAATAGTAAAATTGACCAAAGATAGGGCCATTTTAATTTTTCTAATAGTGTAAAAATTCCGGGGAAGCAAACATCTCCTTGTCCACATCTATGATATAGCTTTCATGTTCATGCCAAGTGATATACCTTTATCCATATCTCCAACTTTGCAAGAAATGCAATATTTCATTTACTCTTTTTTATGTTAACAAAATTATTCGACCTCTGTGCAGTCATGAACGTAGATGTAGGTTCTATTTGGGTCGGTTTTTTTACTGCTTCTTAAGGTGCTTTCTAATACAAAAATTAAGTTTTTTGTACTAAAAACTATTTTAAGAAGTAGTAAGAAAATCATTCCAAACAAAACCTTAAATAAGCCGAATCACTTCAATATATAAATTTTATTAGAACAAAATCCCTATACATGCACAATATACAAAACATATGTGTATTCCATATAATATAACATCCACATAACATTCTCATTTATTCATTTACATATATATGGATTCAGTACTACACTCAATAGCTATCTATTAACATCCACGGTGCTCTAATTCCTTCTGCAAATCAATTTGCTCCTCCATGAGCATTTGGAGTTGAACATCTGCATTCTCCTTGACTGCAGGGAAATAATACTTGATGTAGATTTTGACCTTGCAAGCACAACTGCATAACCATCATCCATATAATCAGTCCCTTCAGGGAAGAGCTGCCATAGAAGACCACCTGCAGCACTCCCTCCTCTCCTTATGGAGTTCAGAATGTTGGTATAAACTGTACTAATGAACTGATCTCTGAAACCAACACTGAAGTTACTGTCTTTCGTCGATTCGCCAAACTCGGCGAACAATATCGGCTTTCCGAGCACATTCCCTGCATCATCAATGTGGCTCTGCATCCAGGAATTTGTGAATGGAAGGTGATTCCCCGGGATCGAATTCGATACCCTGCATCATTGTAGCACAGTTAGTATGGTCAGCTGGCTAACTAGCCGGCTAGAAATTGGTTAATTGTAGGGGTGTAAATTTCGGGTCACAAGGTCGGGTTCGGGTCAAATTCGAAACTAACCCGGCCGACACTATTCAGGTCAACCCGAACCCAACCCATTTTTTGTAAATGGGTCGGTTTTTCGGACCCGAACCCGACCCGCTTCGAGTTTAGGTCAACCCGACATGACCTGAATAACCCAGTGCCAAAAAAATGGTAGTTTTCAAGTCAAAAAACGGGTCAATCACCGCTTTTTGGGTTAAAAACTGGACAATCTCGGGTTGTCGGGTCAAAACGGGTTTTTGGGTCAAAATGGGTCAAAGGGTCAACCCGAACCCGACCCGATTTTTTAAACAGGTTGAATTGTTGAACCCAAATCCGACCCGTTCCGGATTCAGGTTGACCCTACCCCGAAATTTTCGGGTCGGGTTCGAGTCGGATTTTCACTTACCATGTGTCTGGATAGATGTGGGCTGTGGCAAAGTCGATGCCTGGAGCTCGATGGTTCCTAACGAAGTCGGTGCCGACTTGACCAGCGACGGTGTTGGGATTGAACTGAAGACGATTAGGCGTCGAGGGTCCATAGAAGCCCTCGAGCCCAATCTCAAGTAGGTGCTTCGGGTCGATCGATTTTACATAGAGTGCCATTTCTTCTATCCATGACTACAAATTCATTCACAATCAATAGCTAGCTGATGATGGTTCAGTAGTTGATTAGATTAGAAGAAATAGTTACCTGTAGCTTGTTGCCTGATGGATCTGCTTGGCAACGAGGTTCATTCATTAATTCCCATGCAAAGATTGTTGGGTCTTCTTTGTATGGGATGTTTGTGAAGGTATTTACTCTATTGAGAACCGTCTGATCACCCAAAAAATTTATGAATTTTACATATTTATGATTTTATAGGAGCTAAATATCAAATTTTTATCATGCATGTATTATAATATGATTAAAATACTAAAATATTATATAAATAAATATCAAAATTTAGATATTAGATGCAATTTATTATGCCATGAAAATATAAATAAAGAGAAACCGAATGATTTAGTCCCCTAACTTTTTTTAAGGATCAAAATAGTCTCTAACTATATAAAAGTATTAATTTGATCAATTAATTCTTTAAATAATGACCAAATTAGTTACTTTGTGAAGTCATTTAGGCTTCGTTTGGGATGGCTTTCTTACTGTTTCTTAAAACAATTTTTAGCACAAAAATGTGCTTTTAAAGCAGCTTTCTAGTAAAAAATTAATTTTTTTTACTAAAAGCTGCTTTAAGAAGCAGTAAGAAAGCCCTCCCAAACGAATTCTTAGGCTTCATTTGGGATGGTTTTTTTATTGCTTCTTATTAAAGCGGTTTTTTAGTAAATAAAATAAAATTTTTGTACTAAAAAGCTATTTTAAGAAGTAGCAAGATAGCCGTCCCAAACGAAACCTTAGTCTTTATTTGAAAAATCAGTGGACTAAAATAAGGCCTTTAAATAGTAGGAGATCATTTTTTATCTTTCGTAAATAGTTGGGTGACCATTTTGATCCTTTATACCTATAAATAAACGAAAAAGATTTAAGTACTTGCCTTGATATGAGCTTTGTAGTAGCCTTTCACAGTGGGATCACTAAAGAAATCATCATCAGAAGTAAGCTTCAAGCCTGCTGCTATTCCCCACTTCACATACTGAGCCTTTCCACCATAATCTTTCCAATTATTTGTTAATGACAGTATTAACCTAATATTATGCCTCTTTGCCTCACTAACCACAAAATCAAGTGCCTAAAAAAGTTATAAAACAAAATAGAAAACAACTAAGTCCTCTAATAAGAAATCATTATATTCAAATAATAATTATGATACACAATTAATAAATATAAATTATTTACAAAAATTGCATGTAAAATACATGCTTAGACTGACATATAGTTTAGTTGATTTTCTAGGAAAAAAATATTTTCCTGAAATTTAACTTTCTATTTAATAAAATAAAAATAATTGTTCTATTAATTAATTAAATATATATTTTTATGAATAATATATCATATTATCATTATAATCATTGACATTAATATCACAATAATTTTTGACAATTAAACATATAATTTATTTTAAGCACAAACACTCAATATTAATTATAAATAAAACTTTTATAAAAAATTAAAATTTTACATTTTGATAAATATTTATTTTCAACTTAAAAATAATAATCAATGTAAGGAGTGATTATTCTGTGTGGTGTCTGAACTCATATGAAGGTCAATCCGGGCGCACCACGTTATCCAATGCACTGTGCTTTTAGTGACGTGGCGCGCCCCGTATTAGCCTCTGGATGCATTGGCGAAGGGAAGAGGGGGCAGGAAAAGCAAGTGCCGCCGCCCCCCCCCCCCCCCAAAAAAAAAAAATTTAAGTTTCTTCTCTCTCTCTCTTATTGTTTTATGCTATACTATTATAAATATTGTATAATTAGAATTCAATAAAAATTCTTAATAATAATATATATATATATATATATATATATATATATATATATATATATATATAATGAGTGTTGCTATGATTTTTTTTAATTTGATAAAAATATCATATGATTTTGTGTTATATTACTTTTATAAATATTATATAATAAGAATTTATTTGGGACAACTTTCTAACTGCCTTATTATTAAGATAATAATCTTTTTTTTTTTTGCTACTGTTTTCTAGCTATTTTTCAAATATTGTAGAGGAAGTTTTTTTTACTACCAAAGTAGCTAAATTAATTTTTCTATGCTACCAAATTTTTTTTTATTGTAAGTTATTTATTATTTTATATTTAATATTCTACCTTCTTAAATAATAATTTGAAAAAATATTTTTAAACTTCCTCTGTCAATCCCAATCCTAAATGTAAAAAGTTGAGGAAAAAAAAAATTTTCTTTAGCGCGTGTAGCCTTACTATTAATCAATAGAATATTAATTTAATGCATTTGTTTCACTTTGGATGCCATACTTATCAAAGAAAACTTTGACAAATGGTTGAGCTTTTTGAAAGAAATAAATCTAATAAAAATTCAACAAACATCTCTTGTGGCACAAGCTCAATTTTTATACTTATACCAAATAAAACATTAACGTATTTCTTGTTTGATGCAATTTAATGATTCAATCTTGATTGTTAAAATTGGATTGCACATAAACTACTTAGACTTTGAACCGGTCCTCAAATTGATTCAATCAGATTGAAAAGTTCGATTTGCATAGAATCTCAATTGTTTCATAAGAATTGATATATATATATATGCAAATTATTTCTTATTTTTTATTATTATTAGAAATTTTTCATCATTTAAGTAATTTTAATTAAATTTAAAAAGATTTACATGCATACCATTTCATACCATAAAATTTACATATCTAACACTCAAAATGTAAATATTTCATACATATCACCTGTAGATTAAATATATATGGATGCAAAGAATGAAATATTAAAATTTTTAAGACTTTATGGGTGGTAGGAAAGAAATATAGGAGTGTCATATTTGATATTAAAACTTACAAGGTGGTATGGATTAGAAATATTAAAATTTTGAGTGTTAGATATGTAAATGTCATGATATAAAGTGATATATATTTATGTAAATACCCCCCTTAAATTTAATATATAATATTTATATTATTGCGATTGAATCCTTGTTGGATCTCAATTTCCATCAATATTTCAAAAAAACATTACCTTCAATTATTAAAATTATGTTTATATAGAATAAAATCATCATTATTGTCACATATTATTGCTCTGCATGAAAATTCTTTATGATCTCGAATTCATAAGAGCTATATATATATATATATATATATATATAGCCTGATATATGAAATACCTTGAAGACATTTTCATCATAAACAGAAGGCGATTTCTGCAGCGCCCCCTGGCCGCCATCACTGAAGGCCCAAGTCCGGCCAACTGTGAGACCAGCCGACGACGCATCTGCAAATGTCTCTGTCACCTTCCCCCTCGTCGAAGGATCAGCTGCAAGAGCCATAAGCCAGTAGGTATTAAAACCATTCACGTAGAAAGGTCTCCCTCCTTCTTCAAAATGATTTCCAATCCTCTCAACCATCTCCATCCTCACTTCATCAACCTGTTCTTGCCTCCTGGAAGACACATATTGCCCTATTATGATGATCAAGAACAAAGCAAAATGAATAGAGAATACTACAAGAAAATCTGTCATTACCGCCGGACGTTCCGACGAAAATATTTACATCGGTAAAACCGGCGGAATATCCGCTGGTAACTTAACGGCGAAATGTCCGATGCAAATTCCGCCTTTGAAACACCGGCGCATATTCCGCCGGCTTTTCGTCGGTATTTTACGGATTTCCGGCGCATATGCTGCCGCTAAATTACCGGCGGAATTCCCGGCGAATATTGTCGGAATTGCCGTTGGAATAGTTTTCGCTGGTATTTAACCGGAAATAAGGATTTTCTAGCGGATTTTGTCCGTCGATAACAGCGTGCTTTCTTGTAGTAGAATGAATACATATATATACCAACTATGATTGGTTTCGACAGAGCCGATACTCGCAGTACTGATTGTAGTAACTAATGAAGCTAAAATGGCTACAATCAAGAAGAATTGTTGAAGAGGTGAAGGGAAGAAGGAGAACATTGTATTTTTGTTTGCTTTGAGCTATATATATTTATATATTTTTAAAGAGTTCGATGGTGTGTTCATGTGAGATTGTTTGAGCTATATATATATGTATAAGGAGTTGAGAAGTCCAGGTTAGAAAGCTTATATTGCCGTCGCTTGGAAGCAAGAGGAAGCTTGTGGTTACCTCTCTCTTACGTGCGAAGTGTTGACATGAAGAGACTAAGCCAAAAGAATAGAGCCATATAGATAGATATCGCCCTAACGGGAAGAGTCTTTGGTTGGCCTATTAGGAGAAGGTACGTACATGCAAGTTAGACCAGAGAATCTGACCATCGGACCTGGCTAGTTTTTATTGGTTTATTTGGTTTGAGGATGTGGAGGTGGCCATGCAAGATTCAGCTGATATGACTTGATCTTATCGTTATGGGGGGAGGATTTGTGTTTGTTCTTCGTAAGTTTGGATTGGGTTGATTTGATCCGATTAGATTGAAATGAGAGGACAATAACTTCTTTGGATTATTAGATTTAGAGCATTTGATAAGGTGATAAATGAATCAAGTTGAGCTGAGTATTATCTTATTAAAACTCTTTTTTTTTATTAAGTTTTGATCACGGGTGGAATCTTAAAGAGTTCATAGTGGGCAATTGATCACTCTGAAGTTTTTTTTTTCTTAGAAGAATAAGCATTTTAACTATTTTGCTCCTAGATCTTCAGTAAATGCAGTTGCTCAAATTCTAAGAAAATATTTTATTTTTCTATTTCATATATAAAATCATGCATTCCAATCATATTTTTGTCACTCTGATCAAAAGAAAGGCTGATTTTGCCCCTGATTCTAACCGATGTGGAACATGATCTGAATTTTTTTTTTTTCAAGTTTAGTTATTAGTTGTAATGAAGTCTAATTAATTATATATTTGATGTTGATAGTTTAAGTATACAGCTTAATCAGTATAAATATTTGAATTTATGGATTTTAATTTAAATTGGTTTATTATTTTAAGCTATTTGATGAATTTTTTATTTTAAGAAGAAAATAATTAAATCTAGTTATATATTAAGCTATTGATTTGATGTTTTTATAACATATATACCTCTGATAATATAAATAATTTTTAATATGCAAATGATTCAACAAAATGATTCAAGAATGTAGAATAAGTTATCAAATAAGCAATTAAAGCTTCCTACGTTGGGGACGATATTTTTACTGTTTCTTAAAATAATTTTTTTGAACAAAAAATTTTAAATTAAAATTTTGATATTAGAAAGCTGTTTTAAAAATCAATAAGAAAGCTATCCCAAATGAAGCCTAAATTATTATTAAATGAGCATTTATTAAAGTTTTAGTGAATTATTTGTTAAATGACAAATTATTATATTCATGAATATAAATGAATAAATAGCTCATTGTTCAAACTTGCTCATTTACTTGAAGAGCATTTTAATATTTGTTTAAATTTGTTGAATTATATAAATAAATGAACATAAATAAGTCTTATATATAAGAATGAATATAAATTTTATCATTGAGTGCACTTAATCACTTTCTTATAGACCTCCTTTAAACGATAATTTTACTGCTTCTTAATTTTTTTTTTTTTTTTTTTTTTGGGAAATTTAGGGGCATAGCCCGTATCATTGATGAAATAAAATTACAAGTAAGAAAAAAGGAAACCTATGGTCTTGGTTCACAACAACAAAAAGTGAAGCCAAAGACAACAAAAACAGCAAAATCAAAATTACATATGGAAAGGAAAAATGCTAAAATGAGCAAAAGGACTCAGGTGGCATATAGTGGTGAACTTGGGTAGGGTCAAAAGCTCGAAGGGACTACACCATGACATGCCCTTGGTTGCCAATAAGACCATCCTAAGGGCTGCTGCAGAGCAGCTATCATCATCGTCCTTCAAAAAAAAAACCATCTTCCAGTGAACAGCAACATAAAATTTCCAAAAACCATTAGCGAATGCACTGGTTGAGTTTCCAATTTGCAGTCTTCCTGAGAATAGCATGAGAAATTTTCTTTGAAACCGTGGCTTGACAGTCAAAAATGCCACCAAAAAGTCTGTCATTGCGGGCTCTCCAAATAAAATAAACAGAAGCACATCCAGAGAGCAAGTAAAAACTGGTGTGAATTGATGTAAGCCTTTGATCCAGCACACTATCTAAAGCTTGGTAAAGATTGGGCCACATAAGATGATTACCCAGCAAAGGAAGAACCCCTTTGATGATGTTAAAGGTAAAATTGCATTCGAAAAAGTGGTGGGACACAATTTCATTTTCAACAAAACAAAAACATCATTTAGTACCAGTATTGATCCCACGATGAGCTAAAACATCCGCAGTTTTAAGGTCACCCTTAAAAGCCATCCAAGTAAAACTAAAAAACCATAAAGCCCCTTTTTTATGCCAAACAAGTTTATGCCAGAGGATCTTAGCCAAATGATCATATAAAATTTCTTAAAAATTTTGAAATTTAGGCTTCTGAGATCCCAACCAAAGATGATTCACAGCCTCATTAATGTGAATTGAGGAAATAGCAGAGATTGTAGAAGAATCAAGGCAGTTAGGAAGATTCCACGACAAATCACAAATAACCTTAGAAATCTTCCAGTTCGACATAAACGAAAATTCCTGCAGCTCATAATTCGTGATCAATAAATCAGTAATAGATTTACCATTACACCAAGGGTCCCAGAGAAATGACAGATTGCTAGTTTGGTGGACAAAAAGGTTAAGGCAATGCTTAACAAAATTAGTAGTGGAGCAAATAAAATTCTAGTAAGTCTAACCTTTACCATTCCACAAGTTCCATAAAGACGTATACCAAGCTCTCCACCAGTCAAAAAGAGGGTTACAACTGTTCAAAAACCTCCAAATAATCGAGCAAGCAAAATTGTGTTGAAGGCTATCAATGGAGGGAATACCCAAACCCCCAAATTGTTTCGGCAAATAGGTGTTCTTCCAGGAGATGGTATGAAGATTTTTCAGGCTAGTATCCCCAAAGTATAAAAATCTAGAGCAAAGACGGTTAATCGTTTTACAGCAACCTTTAGAAAGCTGTTTTAAAAAGCAATAAGAAAGCTATCCCAAATTATTATTAAATGAACATTTATTAAATTTTTAGTGAATTATTTGTTAAATGACAAATTATTATATTCATGAATATAAATGACTAAATAGCTCATTGTTCAAACTTGCTCATTTACATGAAGAGCATTTTAATATTTGTTTAAATTTCTTGAATTATATAAATAAATGAACATAAATAAGTCTTATATATAAGAATGAATATAAATTTTTTCATTGAGTGCACTTAATCATTATAGTCCTCTTTTAAACCATAATTTCTCTCTAACATTCTCTTATTTTTGTTTAAATCTTACTAACTAAAACTCAAAAACTTTGATATTTTTAGCTAAAATCCTCTTTTTTTTTTAATATTGTGACTAAATATTATAATGTTCATTTCCAACTTTTCAGTAAAAAGTGCAAATAAAAGAGATTTTAGTGCATTTTTAGAATGTTTAATCACATTTTTAATAGAGAGTTAATTATTGTTATGGCTAAAAGTTTTTTTTTAATTAAAGATTATTGATTAATTATATTTTTAGGCTCATTAGAAAATATTGAATATGAATTTATGAATAAAAAATTTGTATTCGGCTCATTAGAATTTGAACCGAACATAATAGAATCAATCAACTTATCTACTAACCAATTAGTAAATCTAAACAATATGATTTTAACTATTTATTTATTTTAAGACAATAATGAGCCACAAACAATAAAAAAATATATATTTATATTCCACTCGACTAAAAATTGAGCTCAAAATATCTAATCATATTCAACTTTCTTACTTATTAAACGCACTTTTTAATAAAAGAATGAAGGCTTCATTTGGGACGACTTTCTTATTATTTCTTAAAACAGATTTGTTTTAAGAAGCTATAAGAAAACCATCCCAAATGTAGGTGAAAGCCTTAGTAGAGTTACCCATTAGCCATCCCCCATCCTTTCTGTAAGGATATTCAGTATTGAGATAATGAGAAAAAATTGCTTCATTGCTTCACCTTTCAATTAAAGCAATAGCTAAAATTTTATGAAGGGAGGAGAATAGAAACTTTGGTGATTATTCTCCTTTGAAGAGATGAGATTAAAAACTAAAAGGTTTAGTATATATTTTGAGTTTTTTTTTTTTTAATATATATTTTGAGTTAAAATTAAGAAACAGAGTTGATATCGATAGCATACATCAACTTTCTAAGCATTCGTAGACGACAAAGTCAACAAAAACTTTAGTTTTAATGATGTGCATCAGTTTTATATGTGACAAATTTTTAAAGTAGATATTGTAATTAAGTATCAAAAAAAGGAATTCAAATGTAGAAAATTCTAAAAGAAGCTGTATCAGCTATGATTGTCGCAAGCCGCCCACTTACCAGGCGACTTGCTACTGTTATAGCTGACTCAGCAAATCTAAGTCAGCAGCAAAATAGCCGACTTTGCCTACTTTAAAAAAAAAAAATTTGTTACTTAGTTACATTATATTGATGTTTTGAGTGATCGTAGACGACAAAGTCAACATAAACTTTGGTGTTAATGGCGTGCATCAATTTTATATGTGATGACATGTGTAATGATTTTTTTTTTTTTTTTTTTTTGATGAATTCTTTTAAGGGGCCAAGCGTTAAATAAAAAGAAAATTTACAGCCCTATAAGATTTGTATATTATGTATTTTTAAGAAATCCACAAAACTGATATTAAGACAAAAAAATTGAACTTCTTAAGCAACCATTGTTTTCCACCTAATAATATACAGATTAAGAGATAAAACAAAGATTAATTGGATTATAAGATATGCAGATAAGTTCAAAATCTCAGCTGCATGCATACAGTACCCTTTCTCTTTTTTGTTCTTCTTCTTCCTTCTACAGTAACTATGTAAAAATATGAATAATTTACTTATTTTAACGAAAATAATGACATATTTTATCTAAAAATAAACTAATAAATTCATATATTTATATGCATCTCGATTGCTTGTAAGGAATTTAATGAAAATGAAAATAATGGCTGATTTTTTCTTGTACGATTTTGATGCTAATTTCTTACAAGAATTATTCTAAAAACTGAAAACATTTGTCGAGAAAAAGAGGCCCCAACGCATCAAAAATTGCTGATACGTATTGCAGATGATAAGCTGCTTTTCAACTCCATCCTCATCGGTAAGATAACGACAGAATGGCAGATTTTTAAGGTAGATGTTACAGGTTCTCTTGGAAGCCTTATCTGCTTCAGCTACAGACAAAAGAACACTATTAAAAAGTAAAGAGATCTTCTTTCTTTGAAAAAATCACTTCTTTTGCAATATTATGTTTATTCTATTTTATTTTTTGAACAGAAATTCAAGTATTAGATCTTCAGTTCAGACAACAACTCTGATGCAAAATAGGGAAAATTTTAATACTAAGTATGGTTATAAATTGTATTAAGAGCTTAAACATGTTTAAAAAAATTTTAAAAATAGACAAAGTTGCCCGTTAAACTGGCCACTTACTAGTCTAGTCAGCATCCAATCAGCATTCAAAAAAATTTTAAAAAAGTAAAAAATTTTACTGTAGAAAGTTTACCGTTTAACGGCGACTTGCTACAGAATAATATTTTTTTATATTAAATTATTTAGAAATTTTTAAATTTTTAAATGTCTCTCTAATATGGAAAAATAAAAATATGTTACAATAACATAATAAGTTTGCATATTTTATCCACCGCTCATCTCACGTCAAAAAAAAAAATTAAATTAAATAAAAAACAAATATTTGTTTGAAGAGAAAAGTAAGGAGAAAAGACTATTGGTCATGTATGCAGTTCATCTTAGAGAACTTTATGAGTTTTGCTTCTTTTTTCTTAGATAACATGCTCAAGCACGAAAGAATATATTAAATATCATCCTTTAATAGGAATGAAACACAAACCGACAAAGGAGAAGAAGAAGTAGAATTAAGCACACGACCGGCCGGAATGAGCAAGCAAATGAGGGCTTCAAAAGAACTTTAATCCTCCGATCGAAGGCAGGGAATGCACGAATCATAGGCACAAAACAAAAGAAACTCTTCAATCCAAGGCAAGGAATGCACGAAAAGAAGAAGAGGAAGAATTAGGGCACGTCGAATACGGGGGGTCGCGTATAAGAGGAGAAAAAATTTTAGCAGTGATCAAAACCGGTGCTATTTGCACTTGTTAAAACCGCAACAAATAGTAGCACTCTAAACCGATGAGAAAAGAAGGATTTCTAGGGGAAAATAAAACCTTTTATTTGATAGTGCAAGAACAATATTTCAATCAACAGTGAATGATAATAACATTTTATTTAAACTATTACAGTCATGCATGCATTGAATCCATGTAATACAACATTTTACATAAAATTTTATTTGTATATTCACAGGTATGATATAATATTTACAAATCTGTACTGATTTGATTCATTAATGCAATCAATCAATAACTAACTATGCATTCAAATATTTTCAACAGAGTTGATTATGCTGAGAGACTAATTCTTTCTGCAAGTCCAATTGCACCTCCATGAACAGTTTGAATTGAACTTCTTTAATCTCTTTGACTGCAAAGATAGAATTTTTTCTGTGGATTTAGATGTTTTAAGCACGACTTGATAACCATCATCCATAAAATCAGTTCCTTCTGGAAAAATCTGCCATAGAAGGCAACCTCCTGCACCCCCTCCTCTCCTAGTAGAGTTCAGTATGGTCTTATAAACCATATCAATGAACTGATTTCTTGAGCTAACACTGAAGTTCTTGTCTTTCGCCGACATACCGAATTCGGCGAACACGACCGGCATTCCAAGCACATTCTCTGCATCATCAATGTGGCTTTGCATCCAGGATTTGGCGAATTCAAGGTGATCTTTGAGGTTCGAATTCGATAGCCTGCATTATCAATAAGAGTACTAAAGTTATCAGAATTATTCATTGTCATATAAATATTCTCGCATTTATGAGATATATCTACCAAGCATCTGGATAAAGGTGGGTTGTGGCAAAATCAATGCCCATTGCTTGATGGTTCCTAATGAAGTCGGTACCGACTTGACCGGAGTAGCTATCAGGATTGAACTTAAGGCGATCCGGAGTCGAGTTTCCATAGAATCCTTCGAGCCCAACCTCGAGCAGGTGCTTCGGATCGATCGATTTTACATGAAATGCCATTTCTTCTATCCATGACTGAAATTTGTTAATGTTGATCATCAATAGTTGAATATAGTAAGTAGTTTAATGGAAGCTAAAGCTTATAAAGAGCTAGCTAAAAATTGTCACCTGTAACGTGTTGCCTGAAGGATCAGTAAGGCAGCGAGGTTCATTGATCAGTTCCCATGCAAAAATTGTTGGGTCTTCTTTGTATGTGATGTTGGTGAAGGTATTGACTCTATTGAGAACCGTCTGGTCATGCAAACAAATTCAATATGGGAAATCTTTAATATTATTTTATAAAGCTACTTTTTTAGAAAAAAAAAATTGGAAAATAAGTAAAAAAAAATAGCGGTTTAAAGCTATCCCAAATAAAGCCTAAGCCTTATTTTGAGACGACTTTCTTACTACTTCTTAAAGTAAATTTTTAGTACAAAATTAAAATTTTTATACTAAAAAATTATTTTAAAAAATAATAAGTACCCCGAGCTTCCTACAAACTTTTTTTATGGAAAGAACTATTGAATTATTGTAGAAAAATAAATATTTTCAAAATTATTATGAATAAAAAGTTGAACTATAGAAATTTCTTAAAAATTATCTTAGCGTATGTGATTGTAAGAAGTTGATTTTAATTAGATCAATTGCTTAAAAATTATAGTCAAATATAATTTCAACAGGTTGAGTAAAAATAATAAAACCTTGAAAAAAGCTGCCTAACGTGCCAATTTAAACTTACCCTTTTGCCCTCTAGAAAGAACAAAGCTACAAGAAACCTAACACTATAATTTATTTTGAATTTATATTATAGTTCTAATTAAAATTTTAGATTACAAAATAACTGGTTTTAGTATGATGCTCTCTAAAATTGCTTTAAATATTCATTTCTTGAGAAATAAATATGTTATAATGTTGGCCAATAAAAGAGAAGCATAAAATTAAGTTAAGTTCTGTTGAAATGAAGATATACAGATGAATAAGTGGTTTTACAAGTAGACTTTATTTGGGAGGATTTTCTTACTGCTTCTTAAAACAATTTTTTTAATAAGCTGTTGCAAATGAAGCCTTAGAAACAAAATACTAAACGAGTATACGTGTGAAAAAGTTGGAGTAGCTCCAACGGCAGATAAGTATAGAATCAATTGTCTTAGTTTGGTTTGGGTGCATAAAAAGGCGGCCTTCTCATGACTCAGTTGGGAGAGTAGATGTAGTAAATTCCGCTTATAATAGGAAAGGTACAGATAGATCTAAAAAGACTTGGTTAGAAAATATTAGAAATGATTTTCTTATTAGATTTAAATGAGAATTTGACTCTAAATAAAACATTATGGAGAAAAAATGCTTCGTAAATAAAAGCTTGATGTTATTGTTGTTGTAAGAAATAAAAAGGCAAAAAATTATTCTTATAATTAGAAGGTGAAAATGTCATTCTAATCAAATGTCATTTTTTTTTAAATAATAAGATTTATTATTGTAGTTAGATTCTAACATGAATTTAAACTTCATCACCCTTCTTAAATTTTTCTTTGAAAATTTTTAATTTCATGAAAATAAAAGTCTTCATTTTCTCTTAATGAATCTTTAGTAAAAAAAATAATCTGAATGCAAATTGATATAGCCTTTATTTGGAAGAGTTTTTTTTTTATTATTATTTCTAGGTAAGACAATTAGTTAATAAAAAATAATGTACCTTCAGAAGATAGATTATTTTATCCTTTTTTTTTACTTCAAATATTTGAGCATGAATAAGTATTTTTTAAATTATAGCTGAGAAATTAAGTAAAAATAAAAAGTTTAAACTGGCCCAAATAAAATCATAATTTTTTTCGGGGTGAGATACGCATCAAAGTGTAATTTAATAAAAATTAGTGGGTTAATGTGCTTAAATATGAGCTGAGGCAACAAGTTAATTCTCAACTAAAGTTTCGTTTGGAATAACTTTCTTACTGCTTATTAAAATCATTTTAAGAAACAAGAAGAAATTAAGTCATCCCCAACGAAGCTTAAGAAGCACCATATTTGCTAGAAATCTGTATTACAAAAAAATTAATGTTAAAATTATTTAATTCACATAATCCTTAAATGCCACACATCAAATTAATGAAATGTGTCATAATATTATTGGTGAAGATAATGTTTCATTTATGATTAATCAAAACCTTATCCAAAACTTCAAATCATGAATTTATATATGGCCCTACATAAAATGTGGCTATTGTGGAGCTACGTATATAAGAAAGGTAAAATTTTGATTGTGACTAAGGGCATAAGTACATCAACCTGACTTGTGAGCTAGCTCGAGTTCAGCTAGCTCAATCAGCTAATGAATCAAGTTTGAACTAGCTTCAATTCAACTTTGTCGACTCGCAAGTCTGCTCGTTTAAAAAATATTAATATAAAATACACTTAAAATGTATTAGAATTCATATGTTTAAACATTAAGTTATTAAAAATATTCAATTATATCTCATTTTTTATATCAAGTGATTATTTATTATTTCTCGTATAAATTTTCATCTAATTTTAGCATTATATTATAATAATTGCTTGAATCATTATCATTTACTCTAATAGTGAAGTTAGCTCGTAAGCTAACTCGAACTCATAGAATTAAGTTTGAGCTTAACGAACTTCAAGCTCAAAATAGGAGTAACTAAAACCCGGCTCGACTCATTGACTCCCGGCCTAATTCATACACATTACAATTAGCTGCTCGAAAAAAAAAGGCATTATGATTTTCATGAAGATAATTATTATATGGCTTTTTTATAATTAAACTAATAAAATGATAATTTGCAAACTAAAAGAGATTGTTTAATTTGTAATAATAGGAATTATTTTGATTAAATGTTCAAATAAAAAATTATTTTGTTCAAATGAAAAAAAAAAATATGTAAAATAAATATACTAAACCATTAAAATCTAATTAAAGAAGATG
This sequence comes from Dendrobium nobile, assembly GCA_022539455.1. NCBI lineage: Eukaryota > Viridiplantae > Streptophyta > Magnoliopsida > Asparagales > Orchidaceae > Dendrobium > Dendrobium nobile. The sequence goes on from CM039718.1 coordinate 54,732,967, forward strand.
ATCTTACCTTCACATAAGCTTTGTAGTAGCCCTTCACAATGGGATTAGTGTAGAAGTCATCATCAGAAGTAAGATTCAAACCTGCAGCTTTTCCCCACTTCACATACTGAGCCTTTCCACCATATCCTTCCATACTATTTGTTAATGACAGTATCAGCCTAATATTATTCTTCTTTGCCTCACTAATCACAAAATCAAGTGCCTGAAAAAGTGATTAAGAAAAGAAAAAAATAATTAAATATTCACAGAAGAAATCATTATGATTAATCCATAATTATAATGCATAATTAATGAAAAAGGATAGTGAGTTTTAGTAGTTGTTCTATTAAATAAATAATTTTTTTATTTAAGTGTATATTAGTTATGAATAATTATTATATTATAATAATATCTATTTTATTCCTGTAATCATTCATATTAATGTCAGGATTAACAAACTTTTTAGTCAAATTGCTACAAATATTACGTTTGGCATATATTTTATAATATTTAATCTAATAAAATGAACTGTAATTTATTCATTTTATTGGATACGTTTCTCTTTGGATTCCATATGGCTATGCTCATTATTAAATATGCTGTTAAATGAGGCTTTAATTTGGTAATAATTTATCTAAAAACAATTTGACAAATGTTATTTGATAGAAATAAATATAATAAAAGTTATGGAACATCTGTATCTAATGAAACAATATTTTATTTCTTGCTTGATGCAATATTTAATTAGATCTAATTATTAAAAAATTCATTATAATAAATAAAATGATCATTGTTATCATATGGATGCATGGCATTCATGCATCCATGTATGTTCTTCATAGTCTTAAATTTATAAAAAATATGTTTATATACGAATGAACATATATAGAACGTGATACTATACCTGAAAGACATTTTCATCATAAACAAAAGGAGCTTTCTGTAACGCTCTCCATCCGCCATCATTGAAGGCCCAGGTCCGACAAACAGTAAGACCAATTGCAGAAGCTTGCTTAAACGTGTCTGTGACCTTCACCCTCGTCGAAGGATCAACCGCAAGAATCATGAGCCAATAGGTATTGAACCCATTCACATAAAAAGGCTTCCCTCCTACCACAAATTGATTCCCCTTCGTCTTAACCATCTCTAACTCATACCCCCTACCAGACAATCAAGCAAAAATAGTAAAAACACGTACACAACCCTAATACGATGAATAACTATTAGAAACACATACTAAATGAATACCTCTGATGATAATCATGTTGGATAGAAGAATAATGGATATCGGTTGTGTCGATACTGTCGATGCTTGAAACTGTTATAGTAAGCAATGAGGTTAAAATGGTTGCAAGTAAGAACGACATTTGTAGTGGCGCAGAGGAAAAGGCGAACATTTTTTTTACTTTAATTTTGACCTATATTTTTAAAAAATTTTTGATGATATTCATATGAAATAGTTCATGATGTATATATAAGGAGAAATTGAAGTAGCTTCAAAGCAAGAGAATGCTTGTCATCTATCACTCTCTTAGGCGCAAAGCAATAGAGTTTACTTAGCAAAAGGAATGTATGGAGTGGGGGTTCATAGATCAATCTAAGTTGAAGCCAGACTTCCTTGGGCTGGCCTTCTAAGGATTTAGACCAAAAAATTCGACTATCCTACGTGGTTGGTACCTATTGGTTTATTTGATTTAAGGCTGCCAGGTGTCAGTGAGAAGGAATGTGTGGATTGGTGACGTGAGGTATTTCTTATAAATATATTATCGGGCGGGTCGGGTCTTATAAGGCGATTGGGCGGGCATTTACAATCATGGGGATAATCCTCAATCAGATTTTGCTTCAGCTTTTAAACCTTAATTTTTTCAAAATAAAGTTAGCAAAGCTTCATTTGGATAGCTTACTTATTATTTTTTAAATCAATTTTAAAGTACAAAAATTTATTATTAATAAAATTTTTATATTAAAAAATTGCTTTGAAAAAGTAGTATGTAACCGTCTCAAATGAAGCATAAGTGTTCATTTGGAATGATTGTAACTTTTTATAAAACTGGTTCTAAACCTGTTATAGAAATCAATTTTCTAGCACAAAAATTTATTGAAAACGATAAAAAACAGTGGCCAAACAAAAATTATACTTACAGTCTGAAAAATAAAACAGTAAAAAAGTTGCCTCAAATGAAGCATAAGGCTTCGTTTTGGACGACTTTCTTATTGATTCTTAAAGCTTATTTTTATACTAGAAAGCTACTTTAAGAAGCAGGAAGAAAGCTATCTTAAACGAAGCCTAAGTTCCTATTTAAGACAGCTACAACTTTTTATAAAGTTGACTGTGAATTGAAGTTTCTAGAGAAAAATAACTTAGCTATTATGATTATAAAAAAAATATGTTTTGCTATAAAATTTTTTACAATACAATGAGAAAGTAATAGACAAACGAAATTATAAATGCTGCTGGAAAGCAAAGCTGTAAGAAAGCAGTTCCAAAAAAAAATCTAATTTTTAATTAAAAAACACATAAATTTAATTTTATATTATTTATTTATTTATAGTTTATTATTAATAATAAATTAATTAAATTTTAATTGGATTATAACTATGCAGATAAGTTCAAAATCAACGCGTTCTCTTCCTCTTTGCGTGACTTCTGCCATCTAATTTTTTTATTTTCTCAAAAAAAAAAAATTCAAGCCATCTAATTTCATTTAATCATATATTAAATATTTCAATTTTATAAAAATAAAAAATTAGTTAGAAATTTATTATGTTCTTTGAGATATTAATATTAATTAAAAAATAATTAATTTTATGTGTATATAAAATTGAAATATTACACATATAATTGTCATTTATTTTAGAAGATAATTCTATCAGTTGGTCACAAGTGTGGGGAAGAAGAGTTCCCAAAGCATGTGAAAATTGTTGATACGTGTTGAAGATGATTAACTGCTTTTTCAACTCTATCCTCTTCTTGTAGGTAATGATAGAGGGGGAAGATTAAGGCTTCGTTTGGGACGGTTTTTTTACTGCTTTTTAAAACGGAGTTTTAGTACAAAATTTTTTATTTTTTACTAAAACTCCGTTTTAGAAAGCAATAAAAAAGCCATCCCAAACGAAGCCAAAGGTTTCGTTTGAGACAACTTTTTAAAACAACTTTTTAGTATCAAAATTTCTATTTCAAAAAATTTTTGTAATAGAAAGTTGTTTTAGAAAACACTAAAAAAACTGTCCCAAATGAAACCTAAAGATAGAAATTTGGGATTCATTTGTAAATTACCCATCATAATGAACATAATTTATGTTAAATCATATTAATTTACTTAGCTATAAAAAACTATGAATATAACTTATATTTGGTGTGTGAGTAGCTTCAATATTTGTGCTTGAACATTGATGAAAAATTTTGAAAGCTTAAAGTTATTCCGAGTGAAAATTTATGTACCCAACATCGATTATTAGTTTTGGACTTTAAGATAAAGATGCAAAAAATAAAAAATAAAGTAAAATAATTTTCTAGGATTAGATGGGGGCATTTAAAGAATATTAAGATTGCAAAATATGTGTTTTTTAGAATAAAATTTTGTCTGTACATGAGGATGTCAATATTATGTGGAAAAAAGTGACTTGTGATATTAAAAATATTGCAAAATATGTGTTTGGAGTTTCGAAGGAAAAAACTCCTAATAGTAAAAATAGTTTGTGGTGAAATTCAAATGTACAAGAAAAAGTAAAAAATAAGAAGAATTATTATAAAAATTGGTTTAGGTGAAAAAATTCTGATAATTGGTAAACTATAAAAAAGCTAATAAGAAATCTAAGAAAGCTATTTACGATACAAAGAGCTTAGTTTTTAATGATTTATATAATAGATTAGATACCAAGGATGGAGAAAGAATATGTATAAGTAAGCCAAACAAAGAGATAGGAGTAGAAAGGAATTTAGCTCAAGTGAAGTGTATTAAGGATGAAGATCAAAAATTAATTTTCTTATAAGATGATATTCAACAAAGGTGGATGAGGTATTTTGCTAAACTTTTTAATGAATAATATAAAAATATGATTGACTTTAGTGACTTTATCACCCTAAACGAAAATAAAAAATTTTATTTTTATTAGCGTATAAGTAAAACAAAAGTTAGAGAGGCTTTAAATAAAATGAAGTGTGGAAAAGTTGTTGGACCTGATTATATTCCAATATAGATGTGAAAATGCTTAGGAGATGAAGGAAATTCTTGGCTTAATAAACTTTTTAATACTATTTTGAAGACTAAAAAGATGTCAAATCAGTAGAGAATGAGTGTGTTAATTCCTATTTTTAAGAATAAAGGTGATGCACATGAGTGTGCGAATTATAGATGAATTAAGTTAATGTGTCATACTTTAAAACTATGGGAGCAAGTTATGGAGTGTAGGTTGTGGCGTGATACTAATATTTCTCAAAATCAATTTAGATTCATGTCAGGTAGGTCTACTATGGAAGCCATACATTTATTGAGAGGTTTGATGGAGAAATATAGAGAGAATAAGGACGATCTACATTTATTGATTTAGAGAAAGCATATGATAAAGTTCCAAGAGAAGTGCTATAGAGAGTTCTAAAAAAGAAATGAGTTAATAATGATTATATTCAAATCATTAAAGATATGTATGCATGAGCTATTACTTGTGTTCAAACACAAGGTGGTTTGACCAATTATTTTTCTATTTCGGTTGTGTTACATCAAGGATCAGCCTTAAGTCCATATCTTTTTTGCTTTAGTCATGGATGTTCTCGCTAGACATTTGCAAGAGGATGTACCTTAGTGTATGCTTTCTACTTATGATATTCTTCTTGTTGATAAGACTAGAGAGGGAGTTGAAAGTAAACTTGAATTATGGATGTCAACTTTAGAGTCTAAAGGTTTTTGCTTGAGTAGATCTAAAGCTGAATATATGGAGTGTAATTTTAGTAGCAATAGACCTAGTGAGGGGATTGTGACTTTGGGCATCAAGGCATTAATAAGAGTACATGTTTTAGATATATTGGATCTATTGTTCAGAGTGATGGTGAAATTGATGGGGATATTATCAGCAGAATTCAAGTTGGATGGTTGAAGTGGAGGAATGCATCAGGCTTATTGTGCGATAGAAAATTCCCCCTCAAACTTAAGGGAAAATTGTATAAGATGGTGGTGAGACCTGCAATGCTTTATGGTGTCGAATGTTGGCCATTAAAAGAGAAGCATAATGCTAAGTGAAGTGTTGCAGAGATGAGGATGTTATGGTGGATGTGTGGCTTGACCCTTAGAGATAGGATAAGAAATGAGCATATACGTGAAAAGGTTGGAGTAGCTCCAGTGGAAGATAAGATTAGAGAGAGTCGCCTTAGATGGTTTGGTCACATTAAACGGAGGCCTTCCGATGACCCGATTAGGAAAGTTGAGTTATTAGATTTGACTTATGTTAAGAAAGGTAGAGGTAGACCTAAAAAGACTTGGTTAGAAAATATTAGAAATAATATTTTTTATTATTTTTAAATGAGAATTTGACTTTTAACAGGACCCAATGGCGAAAAAGGATTCATGTAGCCGATCCCACGTAGTGGGACAAAGGTTTGATGTTGTTGTTGTTGTTGTTGTTGAAGGCTTGAAGCTACCTCAAAAATTTTAGTTAGAGAGAGCAGTCTGATGATCAGTGTTGACAATCATTGCAAACAACCAACATCACCCAGCTACTAGCACACTTTATCGCCTGTAAGGCAAATGTACGTAACCAACATAAATGTCGATTCTCACAAACTTTTTCACTCATTGTCACCAACAATGTTGATGCACACATCATCACTCTAAGGTCAAGGCCGGCTTGCGAAATAAACATATAACTCCTGTTGACTTTACTGCTTGTCGATGTCACCAATAATATTGATGCAAGTAATCACCAAAAAGGTTTATGTATTTTGTTGACGTCAACTAATCTCCTCTCCCCAAAGGAAAATAAACAAAACAAGCTATAATCGATATGTTGAACACATCTCTAATGCCTCAAGGCTCTTTTAGATTTTAATATGGAATTAATCATCCATAGTTCATATGTATTATATTATATCAATGTCTTTCCTAATTACAGATAATGTCATCATTTATAACCCAGGTTTTAAAAATCGGTGAACCGGCCAGTTGTCCAATCCGATCTAGTTCAAAAATCGGCTTCGCAGAGAACCGGCCTGAACCGACAATTCAACCGATGAACCGGTGAACCGGCGAACCGGTCCGAGTTCAAAAGAACCGGCCGATTTCAAAAAAAAAAATTAATGATAAATAAAATATAAATAATATATTTTACTTCATTACATTTTTTAAAAATAATTTTTTTTTTTATTAAATAATGAGATTTTTGATACCATAATATATGGTTGTCATCTCATGAAACAAGTTTTGTTAGAAAAGAGGGAACTATATATAGAGCCAAAAGCCAACTATCTCTTACTCCTTCATGATGTGGGACTAAAAAAGAGTACATGAATGTTATGTGAGCTTAAATGTGAGCTTGGGCTTTATTGGGTCATTAAATTGAGTTTGTTGGGCCACAAATTTGGGCTGGTTGGGCCACGAATTTCGGCTAGTTGGGTGCAAAATTTTTTAAATTTTGTATTATAAATTTGTTATGATGTATATTTATAAATTAATAATATAAATTTATATATTATATTAAATATTATTCTTATTACACATTTTTAAATTTAATATTATAAATTTATATATTATATTAAAATTTTTAATTTGTTATAATGTATATTATAAGAATGTCATTTATTATAATTATAATGAAATATAAAAATTAATTATAGTTAAATTATTAGATATTCATAAATATAATATAATTAACTAAATATTTTTATAAATTATAATTATATTATAATATATTCATCATTTCAATTTAATTTAATTATATTGAAAGATAATTTATTAAAATTATATAATTTAAATTCTTAGAATTATATTATTTGATGTTAAATTCATGTAATTATTCTATTAATGTTATAAATTTTTAAAAATATTAGTATTTATTATATCATCCGGTTCGACCCCGGTTCGACCGGTCGAACCTTGAACCTCTCCTTCTTCTGATTCGTTGTCCGGTCCGATTTTCACAACCTTGTTTATAACTGATTCTTTTTATTTAGTATTACATATTAAAAATTCTCTCTTGCAACTTATTTTATTTATATTAGGTTGATCTCAAATTTATAGCTCAATCAAAATAATTCAAACGAGGTCAAACTAAATTTTGAGCTACATTGAAATTATTTTTTATAACTAAAATATAAAATACAATCCATCGATAACTCATTATAATTTTCATTTTTTCAAATTTTTTTAAAAATTTATTACATTTTCCTTATATATTAATTTGCTTTGAAATATATTATATTCATTTTTACTAGTCAATTATGACATAATTTATTGTTACTGTTCTAATAAAGAACAACCTAATTTATGATTTGAGCCTATCAACAGGCTCTAATTTAACTAGAGGAAAGCTCAAGCTAACTCAATTTGATACAAACTCCACTCAATTCTAGCTAAATTTGATAAAATGAGAACCGTTTATCTTTCTTACTATTTTCTAAAACAACTTTTTAGTATAAAAATCTCTTGAACAATATTTTTTTTGCTTAAAAACTATTTTAAAAAATATTAAAAAAATTGTCTCAAATAAAACATGCATCCTTCATTTCGAGCCCAAATTCAACCTAATCAAGTTGGTAAACTGGATATGCCTCTACTTGGCCTGAGAGATTATTAGGTGCGGAGTGCGAATGGGGAGAAACGTCCGCACAAGCCTTATTCCACGCTAGGTACCGCTAGATACTCATATTTGTGCGGATGGTGCACACTCCGCACCTAATAATTTTTCACTTGGCCTCACAACATTCAATGGTAACAAACTTAAACTTCATTTGAGCCGGCTTTTTTACTGCTTCTTAAAGCAATTTTTTAATACAAAAACTTTTGTTTTTGTATTAAGAAGCAGTAAGATAGTCATCCCAAACAAAGTCTTAAACAATCTTGAAAGTAAGAACAATATCAATATAAAGCATTAGATTGGCACCACAGCTCAGCATGGAAGATACATGAATAAGCAGATTTAGTTCAAAAGCTGCTAATAAACTCGCTGTATGAGATACAATAACTAGTATTTAACAGTATAACCAAATGCATAATAGTTCATCAGCTCTACTTCCAAATTCCTTACATCAGTTTAGATTTTATGGGAACCCTTTGAAGGTTACTGTGGAATTAAACCCCAGCCTTGCGACGGCCAACGCGTGCTACAAAGCCGGCTTTGATCGGTGCTACCGATCGCGAAGAACCACACTGCAACGAAAAAAAATTGAAAAAATAAATAATTATTTCATAAAATTATTCGACAGCATATAATAAGCTTAGTCTCCTATGTTTGTCCCAAATTTCAAAATTAACACCAAATAGCCTACATTTATAATAAAGAACAACAAAATCTCAATCAACTCCACTAAATTCTCAATGGTTTGATCATAACATTTATGAATATACAAGTTCAGTAGTTTATTGTTTTAAGAACATGGGTTTAAGTTTCGTTTGGAATAACTTTCTTACTGCTTTTGAAATAGCTTTCTAGCGGAAAATTTTTTAATTCAAAAAATATTTGTATTAGAAAGCTGCTTTAGAAAGCAGTAAAAAAGCTGTCTCAAACGAAGCTGTAGTATCGTACATAAAGAAAATTTCAATGGCATGTGCTTAAATCTCAAGTTCTCAACTTACTACAACAACAACAATAACAAGCCTTTATCCCACTATGGGGTCGGCTACATTTTTTCTCCATTGTGTACTCTTAAGAGTCAAATTCTCATCTAAATTTAATAAAGAAATATCATTTCTAATATTTTCTAATCAAATCTTTTTAGGTCTACATCTACCTTTCAAGTTCTCAACTTACAAAAAAATTGAAAAAAAAACTTGTTTGATATGAATGATGTGAATTAAAACAACAAGAACACAAGTTACCTGCTCGCAACGGAGGAAGAATAGCCTATTCTCTTTTGACAGAATGGTATCAGCACTCTTGCAGCCATTGCAAATAACATACTCATCTAAAAATAAAGAAAAATTAATAAAAACAATATAGAAAGTAAAGGTAAGAAAAATAACACATTTTTCTTGTAAGCTAACTAATTATCTAAAAGCAGTGGTAAGAGGTAAAAACATGTAGCAACCAATCATCAGCCTCCATATTAAGGCTTTGTTTGGGATGGCTCTTTTACTGTTTCTTAAATTTTTATACTAAAAAGCTACTTTAAAAAGCAGTCTCAAATGAAGCCTAAGTTTTCATTTTAACTGTAAGGAGTTCCTTAATCGCATAACCAAACATTAAAGGCACCAAGAAAATGGGTAACAAACAGCAGACTGGAAAATATAATGGACAGTTTTAAGCTTCTTATGTGGTTCCTTACTTCCTTATGTCACGCATGATCATCAAAAGAATAAGTCATTACTGCTTGATGAAAGATTGACATTTCCATAGATATGGAAACAGTGTGGGCTATTTGGAAATGTAAAGCTCAAAATGCTTAACATGAACCCTAAAGTAGAAGGTTATTAAATTGAATCATTCTGATACTATTACACTAAGACTTCATTTAGGATGGCTTTTTTACTATTTCTTAAAACAATTTTTTATACAAAAATTAAATTTTTATATTAAAAAGTTGTTTTGAGACGCAGTAAGAAAGTCGTTTCAAATAAAGTCTAACTCGGAAGTAATAGTACTTTATTTAGGCTTCGTTTGGGACATCTTTCTTGTTGCTTTCTAAAATGGCTTTCTAGTACAAAAATTTCTAATTCAAGAAATTTTTGTACTAGAAAGTTGCTTTTGAAAGCAACAAAAAATTTGTCTTAAATGAAGCCTTAGTCTGATAAATCAGAATGCATTCCTAACTAGAAATTATCTAAGTCATCATTCATCGCCATTAGTTTGGAGGAAGGAGTTCCTTCCTACCCTAAAACTTGAAGACTTTTCGGATGCTTAAAATAAAATAACATATTATAATATATCAAGTTTTTCTCAAATGAACACGTACGCTTCAACATGTTTGAAAAAAAAGTTATATAGTACTATGTCCAACGTGTTACCTCCAAACTGCTGATTCACTACTATAAACACCAAATAATCAATCAGGAGGTTCAGCTTAGCTATATATTTAAAACAAAAACTACCAACAAAAATAATGACTTTTCTCCAATTGTAAAGAATAATTCAACAGCAACAACAATAGCAACAACAAATCTTTGTCCCACTACGTGGGGTTGGCTACATGAATCATTTTTCTCCATTGTGCCCTCTTAAAAGTCAAATTCTCATTTAAATCTAATAAAGAAAGATCATTTCTAATATTTTCTAGCCCAGTCTTTTTAGGTTAACCTCTATCTTTCTTAACATAAGTCAAATCTAATATCTCTACTTTCCTAACAGGGTCATTGGAAAGCCGCCGTTCTATGTGACCAAACCATCAAGATGACTCTCTCTAATCTTATCTTCCACTGGCGCTACTCCAACCATTTCAAGTATATGCTCATTTCATATCCTATCTTTAAGGGTAAAGCCACTCATCCACCTGAGCTTCCTATCTCTGCAACACTTAACTTAGTATTATGCTTCTCTTTTAATGGCCAACATTTGACACCATAAAGCATTGCAGGTCTCACCACCATTTTATAGAAAAAAATAATTCAACAATGATATAAAATACTGTTTTAATTTTTTAGATGAGTAGGTTGACCATTTTCGATTCCTAAGCAGCATTACATAAAGAAGCTAGAAAAAAATAATGCCACAGATATTCCCAAAAGCAAGCTATGAAAATGTGGAAACTTACTGATGTATCTCTTAAGGATACCCTCAAAGTTCTTAGGAGCAAATCTCCCCTTCACAACCAATCTCTGCTGTCCATCAAGAGATCCAGTGGTTCCCATTTCAGCTAGTAAGAAAGTCATGACATGTTCTGGTTGCCTATGCATCCTGACAAGCAAACTCTCAAGATTAGATCTCATGTGTTACAATATATATATTCAACGGCATGATTATTTTGTTGTATATTTTCTTTCTGGCAGAGAGTTGCGAAGTAATTTTTTTGTTTTATAAATGATTTCATCCAACTAAAAAACGGAAGAAACAAAAAATTACAGAGGAACAAGATTGCAAAGAGAAAAAAAAAATATATCAATTAAAAAAAGCTAAAAGATCAAACTGCTTCTTGGTAATGTGAAGAGCATTTTTTTCTACGAATGGAATCCATCCAAAAATATGCTTGGGTAATAAAGTTGAACCATATGATTTTTCCCCTTTTTTATTGGAGAAAAATCTATAATTCCTTTCCTTCAAAAAAAGTCCACAGGATTGATATATTTTGGAAAAGGAATTTGGTATCATCACAACTATTACAAATTTATAAAATACAACAAATCACATAGTTACTCAAATGACCAGCTGAAATTTAAAAAACTAACTTTAAAGACTACAAGGTGTCCATCCAAATATTCAAAAAATCTGGTTCAAGTTAAATCGATCGGGATCAAGCTAAATCAAGCCAATTCAAATGAAGTTAACTCAATGTACTTGATCTCAAACTCATCAATCTAGAAAAAAAAAACACGCCTTAAGCAGGGGATCGTGATCAAAGAACTTATCCCAGTCAAGCAAGTCTAGCCTATCAGTCGGCCCTGGCTATTACTCAACGAAGATTATTTCTCAAGGCAAGTTGGTTACTTCTTCAAAGCTTGGCAGTCGACTTCATCAAGTCGAGCCTTATGACTAGGCTACACTAATATTATATTTTATTCTATTTTTTGTAGTCATGTATATAGCTAAAACTATAATGCTCAAACCCCAACCATAATTTATAAATAGAAAAGTTGAGGGGTGAGCTCAGTTTACATATTTTTTGTATTGTAACCTATTTTACTAAAATCGCATAGCCTCTTACTCTAGCATTCTTCCTTCGCTCTCTACCATTTTGTTCCCTTTTTCACTTAATATTCTCAATATAATTAGGTGTGATTCACAGACACTTTTAGATCCAACATCCTAAAAGGTGCAATGAGCGTGAAACATATTAGTAAGTAGAAGAAGATTATAACATGAAGAAAAACAACATCAAAGGGAAGGAGAAGAATTTGTTAACATGGAGCTTCATGATTTCGTGATTGTCCGTCAGCTTATTGAATTCGATGAGATGATGACCTGAATGATTTGAGGAGCATTAAAAAGGATTCCAAAAACCAAGCCTAGAGTGGAATCTAAGGGGTTCTCTAAGTTTGTGGGGAGCAGAAGAATACTTTCTGAAGCAAGATTATTGGCCTCTACTCCAATCATTGATAAGAGATGTTACCCTAATGTTGAGGGGTTGACATCAACTCTTCATCATGAAGAGAGGAGGCATTTGCCTTCTCGAGGATTAATTAATGCGGACTATTTTTATATTCTCTTATTCTTTTTGCAATAAACCTTTAAAGATATAATAAAATCAAGCAACTAAATGGACATTCAAGTATTTAGAATATATGGTTCAAGGTAAGTTGGTCTGGTTCAAGCTGGTACAAACCAAGCTAACTTGGTATAATCAATCCCAAACTCATTAATCTACAAGAAAACTGACCTCAAGCAAGCAAAGCATGATACAAGAACTCATCCCAATCAGGCCAATACATCTTATTAGTCAACCCTGGCTACTACTCAAGGAAGACACCTTAAGGCAATCCAATTCTTCAAAGCTCAACAAACAAGGTCATTAAGACAAGCCTTCTAACCATGCTACATTATTATTGTTTTTATTATTATTATTATTATTATTATTATAATGCTCAAGCTTCAACCCTAATATATAATTTTCTACACTTGAGCCTATGTTATTGAAATCTCAAAACTTCTTACTCTAACATTTTTCTTTCTCTCTCTACTTTTCTATTCTCTTTTCCATTCAATATTCTCGCCATAGTAGGGGTACGATTCAGGGATATTTATAGATCCAACACAAGTATTAATGCATGCATGCATCAAGATTATGAAAGTTGTTACAACATTCATAAAGTAATCATGATTCAAACAACTGTTGTTCAAAATATGGCAACATACGTCTTGCAGGAATCCATAAAATTTGCAAAGACCGTCTTCTTAGTTCCTTCTCGAAGAACTTGTGGGGGCCTCATCACAGTTCTGCGCCTGTCTCCCGCAAGCAATGGATTATTTTCACGCAAAGTATTGAAGACCCTGTCCAGAAGCTACAACATTGAACAAAAAACATCTGAGCACCAATAAAAATTCAAAGGAATTCTATTCTCAACCAAAAAAGCTTTTGATGGAATCTGACAACAGATAAACAAAATGCTTATCAAGCTTTTACAACCATCCGGAAGTAGCAGAAATATCAAATCATGCAGAGACAAAAGAAAAAGAGCAATAAAGATTGAATTTGAATTAAAAGATTGGTTTTGAATAGAAAGAAATCTATACTTGGACGTACATTTATTTAAATCGATCAAAAGGATTTGACTTTCACATAAAATAAAAGCTGGCACCTTTTAGATTAATGGAAAGTAAAGCAAATGAAAGGTGCTACACGTATAAAGCCTTAATTAGTTCACAACAATGTGGTTAAGTTCATGAAAGACAACGCTGACCTAGAGAGGCAGTGGTAGATGAATAATTTGGTCAAACCATCAAAAGAAATTGTATCAAACCATCAAAAGAAATTGTATCAACCAGCCTTTAAATGTAGTGTTTATGCTTTGTTTGGTAATGTTGGGTTGTCTTGAGCTTTACCGTCCAAATAAAGCATAGGTACTCTCGTATGGTTGAAAAAGTTGCTCTGCAAGTGTTTTGAACTTGCCCAGATGATCATAAAGCCTCTGAAGCAGAGCTCATAAAGAACATACTTTCCAATACATGCTCCCGAATAAATAAAAATTGTTAAAAATCAATTTTTTTTTCAAAAAAACGGAGCAGGTGAAATTATTCCGAAATCAAGTCTCATTCCAACCATAACATATTACATTGCAACTCTATTTCAACAGTTTGGATTATTGAGTCCTCAAATTAGCATCCTGAATGAATTATTGCTGGAATTCAGGTGGTTACAATCAATGTTTGTGTGCTATTATTTTTCTGAAATTAATTGATGGAATCCAGTAAAGAATAGTGGAAATGCTGAAATAAAAGGTTTGTTGTATGTTGCCATTTCTTGAAATCATGTGTGCTAAAATGGAAGGGGTTGCTAAAATTGATTTGTTGAATTCAGGAGAGGAATGTTGGGTTGAATGAAGAATGGTGGAATTGAGGTAAATTGTAATATATTCATATTTCTTGTGTTATTTTATTTGAAAGCATGTATAAATAAAGAAATGTATGTTTAGATTGTTTAAAAAAAAAAAAACATAGTACTTTAGGTGAACCAATTTACCTGACTGTCCTGGAAAAAAAGGTGAAATACCCAAATGATGTTATAGGAAATACTAAGAAATTTTATATAATTGCAAACACATGTTTGTTATGTTCATGATAGCAATTATTTCAGTTTAGTTCAGTTTATTCTTATGTAAATAATGGCTAAATTAAATAGTGATTACAATAGTACATTATATGATATTGGAAAGGTGAAATAAGTTATATATGGGGAATAATCCTGCACAAATAAAGGCGAAAGGCCTAACGATATAAGCCTACACTCTCGAAATTCTAAAAGTTGGGAATCCTGACCCGACTTTGAATAAGAATGCAACTTCAATTCTAAAAATTGAGAATTTAGATCTAACCTTGAATTGGAAAGTTGAATGAGTGTAAAAGTCTATAGCTATCATATGAATATGAAGGTGTTGAATAGTAAACAGAACAAAAAGTGATGTTATGCATTGCTTATGTTTGGTAGAAAAATTTACATGTGTTACATTAATTATCAATATGTTCATTATGATTTCTTATGCATTGTTTGTGTATTTTATTAAGCTCTAGATCATTAACAGTGATTATACTATAGGAAAGAGGAAGGAGTCAGTAAGACACTAGAGAAAAAAGAGTGATTGAACTTTTTATGTACATACATTTTTTGGTATAAAAAGGGATCTGAGTGTGAGCTGTATAGACTTTTAGGTATGTAAGTAAATTTTAAAAGTTTTAGTAAATTTCTTTATTTCAATTCAGACTTGCATTTTATTTGAGGTATATTACATATGCTTCCTGCTATGAAGTATGAAACTTGATATATTAGGATCTTCTGAATAGACTACTTCTTACTCCCTAATTCTGATATAGGTATTTTCATAATAGGAGTTAGTAAGGATGACTATTCAAATTCTCCTTCTCTATTACACTCTAGATTAACTAAAATAGGGTCAAAATGGAGTGTGACAACACGGTTTAAAATTATGCAATTGGTTATTGGGGCGGTTTCGTTTGTGAGACGAGATGTTAGCCTCAAGGCATTTTGAGGCGTAAGCCACCAAATAAAAAAAATTGCATAAAATGAAAATAAAGGTTAAAAGTTATTGTTTATATAATACCAAAATAATATATTAAATGATGACATATTAATTTTCTATTGAACTATAAAGTAACAAATTGACATACATATGAAATAAAAAAATTACACAAAATGTTAAGTGACAAGTAATAAATTGTATGAAATAGAATTGAAATCCAAATATTATAAGAGCAAAATAATATTAATACATGGATTGTATAAAAGTATCATACAACATCAAATTCAACTCCAAATTTCTTCTTTCTTAGTCACCTAATCATCTATATTTAATTCCTAAAAAAATGTTAAAATAGTTGACAATAACTCATAAATCATCTCCATTGTTATCCGAGGAGATCTTTATGTGAGCCATCTTCATAATAATTTAGTCTCTCCCCTACCTCATCTTGTGAAGTTCAATGCTCACAATCTACTTATTCTTCATTTATTTCGATCATCTTCCTCTTACAAAAATATGTTTTATCAACATAAAGATGAGATTAATACTCTAAAATTTTTAGAGGTTGTGGTGGTGGGGTGAGGCTTTCAACTGATTCTCGACGGCGGCTACGATGATCATCGCTATGGCGAAGACGACGGGCTAGAGGTCGAGGCAGTCGAGAGGAAGTCGTTGTGGCTCAAGTGTGCATGAAGGATTGATTTGTTCGGGGCATTAGTTTAAGATTTTGATAAGCTTTAACAAAAAAATATATAAATAGAGTGACGCGTACGCATCACGCTAGCAAAGCGAGGCACACTCAAGGCGAGTCTCAGTCAAGCTATGGTGCAAGCCTCATAAAAGAGACTTGAGGTATTTTTTACTGGAATTGCATTGAAGCAGGCCTCAAGGCGAGCTTCATATTGCGCAATTTTAAACAATGCTTATATGATAAACTTATATTAGTTTTTATTTAAATATTTTTTTCAAAACAAATACCTTTCTTCTTTTCAAAAGCATTCTCAAAAACATATTTCCAATTACATGTTTGAGATGTGAAACATGCAATTGAGTAGTATTTAAAAATCATAGTTGACAATAGCAGCATAAGCCATTAAGTGAAACTCAAAGCCTTGAATTCTCTTTGTTTTTCATTGATTTGTCTTCTCTATGGATCGACACCCAAAGCTATGTTGCTACAACCATTTAGCCAAAGTGATTATATTTCTGGGTGACACCAATGATCATTATGATGATCATCATTATGAGAGAATTAAGTTGTTGCTTTTCCTATCATGATGCCCATGCACCCTCTACTCTCCAGAGCATCAAGTTGACACATCATATAGTTCATATCATGATCGTACCGATCATATTGTGATGATCATGTATATTCCCAACCTTAAAATCATTACCCTAATAGATCATATCATGATAACATATATGCTCTTATCAAAGATGTCATCATTATGATCAATCATATCATAATGGTCATTTCAACTCTCATATCTGATATGATTATCATCCAAAGCCAAGTCAAATTGATAAATTTTCTCTTAAATTTCATCAAGTCTTTAATCAACCTAGGTCTTTTGACCCTAAGGGAAAAAAAAAGTCTCAAGTTACTTATCCATCTAATTACTCCAATCTTAACACTCTACTTGTCATTGTATCCTTTTAGTTTGAGCATTATTTTGCAGTTGAAATTGAGTAAGAATGTGAACCTCATGATTTAATGTCTAAAAAGATGAACTTGAACCAAAGCTTATGCAAGAGACCAAACTTCACCTAAGTTAGAGTCTTAAAATATTATTATTGATCCACAGACACAATGGTTGAGGGTTATATTACCATCTCGATCACAATAAAATAGACATGGAAGGCTTGCTTATCTAATTTATGATGTGTATCGACAGCCAACTCCAAAACCTCCAAATTCTTCATGAACATCAAAATTACATAAAGCAGCAGCACAATTCAATATAGTAGATGGTGAAGGCAAATGGACAAAGATTATATCAGAAATGTACTTAAAGTTTAAATTAGAAAAATAAAATGCTAAACACATTAATTGCAGAAAAAGGAAAATGCCTAACCACATAAAGAAACACCTATCTTTATAGTTATTCAATGTCTTGTCTTGTTTTTTTCCTAAAAATTTAAAAGAATTTTATCAACTTTCACAATAATAAGAAAATCTGTGCAACAATTAAAATAAAAGGCATACCTCTTCATATTTGTAATCTCGGTCAGTACCTTCCCAAGGTAATTGTTCACCACCAAATATAATACCCTCCCCTTGCTCATCCTCACCAAGTTTGCCATCTGAATCCATCACATTCATAGAGAAAGGTCGTTTACAAATATCACTTATTAATTAGGATATGTGAAATTAGCATCTACTATAATTAATCAAGTGATGCAACCTTATAGACTATAATTTCATAGCACTTACCATCATTATCCTCGCCAGCATCACCTTCCTCATTTTCCTCTATGTCCAATTCCACCTGAGAAGATGCCCAAACTTAGCAACTTTATGTCAAAACAAGCATCCACAAAATAAATCATATCAACAAAAAAAAAAAAAAAACAAGCCAGCAGAAGCCCATGCAAGCCAACCTGCTTCTTCTTCTTCTTCTTCATTCCAGAAAATACAGATTCACCGGCATCTTCGACTGCATTTTTGCAAACATTTCAGTCCTATCAAACATACACCCTCGAAAATATAAACAAGAGGGCATCAACATATCTTCATAATCAAACCTGATAAATTCTCCGTTGTTTCAACTAACTTCTCCACCTCTTCAACATGATCTTGAGCCACCGGCTTCTTCTTTTTCTTCTTCTTCGTGGGATCAAAGGGGGCAAGCTATATACAAGAGCACCAAATACTAATTTGCAAAAAAAGGTCAAGTAAACTATGCTCTCAAAATAAAATAAATCATCAAAATTCTCTTCCTTGCATCTTCATTAATCCGCAAAACGTTATATTTATTTAAAGATAATGTTCACAGACAATCTCAAAGTTAGTTAACTCGATGAAATGAAAGAAAAAAATAGAAATACCTCCGAAATCTCATCTTTCAAATCTGTTGCATTATCCGACGCCATATTGGACTCTGTTTTTTTACCAGCCTCAGAAGTAATGTACCAATCAAAGCAAGTAGAGAACTAGCTCGTTAAAATCAGCGGACGATTCTCTTCCAGAAATCAAAGAAATGAAAAGGTACCAAACAAAATAATAATATGTGGAAAACAGAGAAGCGATAAACCCTCGCAACCCTAACGCGGCGTACCGAGAAGATCGAGATAGAGAGGCAAGACAAGCCCTAAATCGAGCAGACCTTTATATCTCCAAAGCTAAACGTTTCAGGTTTCTCGCTTCGTTGCTACGAATCTACACGAGACACTCGCAGCTGGCTTGCATTTTTGGGATTTTTTGTTTTTTTCAGAAATTTGATTTAGTTTGGTTAAGTTTTTTTTTTATTGCTTTCTAAAATAATTTTTTGTTCAAAAATTTTTATGCTAAAATTTTTCCTTAAAAAGTAATATAAAAGATGTCTCAAAGAATGCCTTATATAATGCAGAGCAATATTATGGGATCTGATATCCATAGTCCTATATGGGATCCTGGTTGGGTACCTATGCTTTACACAGATGGGTCTTACCCACCCACGCCCATCTATGGTGACTTTTGGGATGTCGTACCCACCTATATCCATTCACTTTCCATGTTTTTTGAATGCAATCTGTCATGGACTGATTGCCTTGAGGCTTGTTGACCTTTGCTCTGATTGCAAACTTTCAAGCCGCATATCATAATTTATTGTAATCGCAACATATTTAAGTATTGCAAACTACGTAGCGATGATTGCAGTAATATAAGATATACTGTGATTAGTAATGTAAATCGATTTATCCCTCAATATTGATTACCCAATCATACCCACCCACAAAGGTCGTGGGAGTACCCATACCCACCCATATTGGGTGGGTACATGGGTGGGTATGGGTACCTAATGCAGAGCTTTGTTAATACCCCCTCTCATATTGCAACCACTGTCATAGTAATAATCATTGAAGCGTAAATTAAAGATGTTGTTTTTTCCGGGGATTTGAATTCAGCTTTTGGTCATGATGGTTTCAATTTTGAATTCTATTAAATTTGGTTGGCTGATTGTTATGCCACTTGTTTGTAAAGCTTTTTTTTTTCTCTCTAAAGGTTATCTCCCTAGAAGGTGAAGGCACTGCTATCTCTCTCGACCCAAAGAGCTCCCACGCTACAAACATTATTTACTTTAGGTCAATATCCCTTTGAAATGTCTTTTATAAAATAATTTCAAAAAACTTGGCCATAAGGATGAAAGGGATAATGCTTGTTATTATTGGGGAAAGTCAAACTGGCTTCATTCAAAATTGAATTTCTACAGAAAATGATTTGATTGTTTCTGAATTAATGTTGGAATTCAAGAAAAAGGCTAAGAAAAATTGATATGTGCTAAGTTTGATATATGTAAGGCCTTTGACTCTATCTCTAGGAGCTTCCTCCTAGAAAAGATGATTCAGAAGGGTTTCCCTACTCTATGTTCTGTATCGTCATGGATGATTCTCATGCTTAATGATAACCCTCATCTCAAGGCATGTTTGTCAGTGTCTCTAGTGTTGACCTTCATCTCATACATCTTCTATACGTTGATGACCACCTAGTCTTTGGTAACACATCTAAACACAATTGTGAGTTATTACTTGATATTTTGAGCTCTTTTGCTAGTTCTTATGGCTTATCAATCGATCATGAGAGAAGTAAGATTATCATATCCAACTAAATTTCCAACCCTCTGGAAATTTGTTCTACCTTAAATATTTCAATGCATAATTCCAAAATGATATATGTTGGCCTTCCAATTTACTTCACCAAAACTTGTATTGTTGATTTTCATCCCCTCTTATTGTCTGTCTCTAATCACCTAGCTAGTTGGAAGGTTCATGTTCTCTCTTTTGCAGGGCGGTTTTCAATGAAACACGATTGCCTACTGGATTCGTGGATCGCTTATACTCAAATCCTGCCTTAAAAATTGGGTAGAATGTGCTTTAAGCTTCTCTTCATTGGGGATACAGATGCAAAGAAAGTTCATATGATTTCATGCCACAATACTTGTAAACCTAAGCAATGTGGAGGTCTCGGTCTTCCTGACTTTAAGGCTCTCCAGTATGTTCATTGTTGTTCTCTCATTATTAGATTTTATAACACTAACTCGTCTATCTTTTTTTGGCTGAGTTCAAAATATTGATCCCTATGGACCTGTGTTTTGATTGAAAAATATAAGTTGTTTTGAAAAAGTATTAATTTTCTTTGGGAATATTAAATTTTGAATTTTCAAATTGAACACGTCATTATGAACAATATATCGCCTCGAAAGACGATCATATCGTTCTCTAATGGGTTCAAAGTTTAGAATCTCAAATTTATCCGGATTATCGTAGTCAAACTCAAAGGGAGAATCACCCGGAGGATCAAAATGAAATTTAATCAATTATTTGACTACGCTAATTTGGATAAAAATATCATTAATTTTATAATCAAAATCAGGATAATAAAATGATAGATCTCTCCAAGGAAAGAGGATATCACTTATTATCAATCATTTGGATATAACGATAATGATCGTTGTATTTATTTTTCCCAAAGAGAATTATTAAAGGTTTTGAAAAATTAATTTTGAAAATCAATTCTGAGTTTCTAAATCTCCTACGAGCGCAAGCCCTCGTAGTTAATTACACCATAGGAAATCGAAATTCCCTACGAAAACTCTCGATTAAAATAGCGGTGTAAATTTTATTTAAGATTTTCAAAG
Organism: Dendrobium nobile; assembly: GCA_022539455.1. Taxonomy (NCBI): domain Eukaryota; kingdom Viridiplantae; phylum Streptophyta; class Magnoliopsida; order Asparagales; family Orchidaceae; genus Dendrobium; species Dendrobium nobile. The sequence continues at coordinate 54,754,271 of CM039718.1, forward strand.
CTGTATGTCAAAGGAGATAAAGGTTGGAAGTTCAAGTGGGATTGGTTCAAGTTTGAGCAGTTATTTTCAGAGTCAAAGGAAAGGGGGTAGGGAGTGTTTTGAGATTCTAAAACAATTCAGAAAACACTCCAGTCTATCCTAAGTGTTGGGCTTGAATTTGATTGAAAGAGATTTAATGTTTAAATGATCAATTTTATTAGAAATTTGGGATTCAATTCCCGGAGGTTGAGGTCTTATAGCCCGAGCTAGCCTCAGAACCTAAGTCTAAGTTGGGTACTAAAAAGTGACCCGAACCTAGCTAATGCAGTGCAAATCTGGACTTACCCCGGCCTGGATTGGAGAGCCAGCTAACCACCTAATCGATTTAAAATAAATGAATTCAGTCTTTTATGACAGAGTGGTAGGGACGTTCTATTTAAAGTTTTAGAAAGTTGGGGACCGACATCTAGAGATTTTTCTAATTAGCCCATTTGACTTATGCTGGGTGCAAAATGCTAAGGACTAATGCAATTAAAAATTTGACTCTTTTAAATTTGTTTCTAATGCAATACATGCTAGTTAACAACTCAAAATCAAATATGCTTGAAAGTTAAAAACAGGCTTAGAAAATAATTTTTTAGAAGACTGGACTTCCCCAGGTCCGGCACCTCGTCCTCATAGGTCAGACTATCCGGACTCTACCCGCAGGCGGGGAAGGGTCTAAAGCAAGGAGAGAAGAAGTGTAGAAATATGCATGTGACCCCAGGGTCGATCCCGGGCTAATTTCCTAAATTCGTTATTTTTCTATGTTGTTCAGACTCGCTAAAATATTAAACTTTAAAATTATGAATATAAAAATTTTCACACCCTCACGAGTCTCACGAGTCCAGGCAAAAACAAAAGCGGCACACAAACGCCAAAAAACTACGAAAAGCAGGTAATCCTATACGCAATCACATCAAACATTATTTAAATTAATTAAATTAATATTCAAATTGAAAGTCCATAGGCAAAGTTGCCTTGCTTATTACAAACCAGGGTCTGCTGAAAGTAAAGTGGCCGGGCAACACTGCCAACAACCCGGGTTCTAAACCTAGGACTCAAGTGACTTTGAGATTTGGGATTCTTCTCGTCGTCCATTTCTTCGTCTTCTTATGAACATCTTGATTCGTAGGTTCTGGATATCCAAATGAAAAGAAATTCCCCCTTGAATGGGGTGTTATCTTTCCTCTTTGGATATTTGAAGAGCATCCAAACTTGATTTTCCAAATGGACGAAAACTCTCCCCTTTAGGGATGTCTTCTCCTCTTTGGAATTCAAGTTGGATCTAAACATCCCAACTCAAGTCACTTTAAATACAACTCAAATTATATCAAATTACATTAATCAAAATTGAAAAGTCTAGACTCGATCCTGCAGGGTTATCCTAATAATTAGCAGTTATATAAATAATCCCAAGCAGTTAATATTTAATCTCAAGCAGATATAATCAATCCCAAGCAGATATAATCAATCCCAAGCAGTTAATATTTGAAATTTAAAATGCTCAATTACTCACAACACAGAGTGCAGTAAATAAATAAACATACATTCAATCAATTTTAAGCTAACAACCAGCATGCAGTGAAAACTCGAAAACCCGGCACACAACAGAAAAGTAAACACCGGCCTATCCTAAAACTAGAGTTGGTTGTCCTAGCAAACCATCTAAAGTGTGTGAGATAGGACGTGTGGTTTTGATATGTTCTAAGGAGGGCAAATTGTTAAAGTTGTTTGAAGTTCTGGTTGGTTGAAAGGCTTAGGGAAAGATTTAAAATTGAGTTCAAGTATTAATGATTTAAGATTGATTTTAACTGTTGGTTGATTGCTAATTTTAAAGTTTAATAAACATTTTTTGAAGTTTTAGAGTGATTTTCGAATTTTGGGAATCTTCTGGATTATTCTAATCACTTAATCAAGGGGTCAAAAATTGACTTTTCAATTATGAGGGTTTTTTAGAAAGTTAATATTTTATTAAAATACTAGACCTTAATACGATCAGTTAGAAGGTAAGTACGCTAAAATTGGATTTTTCTACGATTAGTTACGAAGGTTTGAAGTTTTGACCTAATTTGACCTAGGTTTGACCAATTTGTTGACTTTTTTACTTTGACTGATTTTTGAAGGTTTAAAATTTTTAATAAATACTAGACTTGATTTTGAGTTGAATGCAAGTGAGTTTGTTCAATTTGGAGTTTTCTACAGTTAGTTATGATTTTTCAAAGTTTGATGTATTTATTGAATTTTTAAAATTGTTTAATTAGAAGGGTTTTCTTGATTTTGCTCCAAATGAATTCCAAACTCCTTGAAATCAACTCCAAATGTCAGATATAACCTAAGAAATGATTCTCAAGTGTTTGGGAATTTTTTGAAATTTTTAATATTTTTTAATTAATTATTTTAATTAAATATTAGTTTTCAATTAAAATTAAATTAAGACTTGATTTAATGTCTGATCAAGAGGGTTTTAATTTTCATTGATTAAGGACTTAAGGCTGGTCAGTTAGAGGTCTTGTTTGTATTTTTTGGATTTAAATTTGATTTATTGTAATTTTTGGAAATTTTAAAGCTCAATTAAAAGGTTAACTTTGACTTGTCTAATTATCTGACCTAATGAACTCCAAATTGGATGAAATTTGAACTGTAGCTAGAAGGCAACATAATCTAACAATGCCTGAAGTTTGGAGGCTCCATGCATTGTAGATTTGCTACAGTTTTAAATTTAAATTTAAACGTAAAAGGGGCATAACTTACAATCCAACCGTCGGATGTTTGAGTTCTTGGTCTTGTTGGAAAGCTGAAGATGTCCTCTTCAACTTTGGTGAAGACTTCAAGAGCTATATCTAGCTGGATTTGGAGTTATTCTAAAATTTCCTGATTCTCTCTCTAAACTATCTCTCTTCACCAATGAGTGATTTGGAGGCCAAGATCTTGTGGGGAAAGGCTTGGGAAGGCTAGGGAAATAATTGGAAAATGTTTTTTGAGGGTTTTGAGTGCTGAGATAGCTCTTGGATGAAATATGGATTGAATGAGAGAGAGTTAAAAGGGGATTTGCATGTATTAAGATATTTCCCTATTCAAGCCATCTTAGTGGATTTGGATGGTTGGGATTGACTGCATGAGCTCCTAGATGCAAGCCATGTGGCCATAGAGTTGATGGGATCAAGAGATTAAAGGACAAGAGGTGGCATGAGGTGTTAAATCTCCTTTTTGCCCCTTTGGACACATGGCTTGATCAAGAGCCATTAGCTCTCCATCCAAAGGCTAAGATGAGTTCTAGGAAGCTTCTAGAAGAGGTATTAACAGCTGGAAGGATTTAGATTAGGTAGAATTAATTTTAAGAGGTTAATTAAGGCTTTTAAGAGGTTCATTTGACCACCCATTGACTGTTTGACCAGTCAATGGGTCAAGGGGTGCTGAGGTGGCATGTGAGAAGTATTTTGGAATTGTTGGAATTATTTAATATAGGATGGGCTAGCTTGGGTCAAGCCCATTTGAGGATTTAAGCCTCTTATATAGGCTTGTTGACCATGTTGACCAGTCAACTAATCAACAAAAGGTGAGGTGGCAGCCAAGGTCATTTAGGGGATTAATTAAAAAGCCTGGAGAAGGTTTGACAAAGACCTGAGTGCATTTGAGATTTAATTCAAAGTGAAAGAGCTTAAGGGTTGATTTGGTCAAAATAGGTTGACTGGGTCAACCAGGTTGACCCAAGGTGTGGGTCTAGGCTGGGCAGGTTTGATACAATATTTGAAGTCTGGTAGAGGTGGTTCCAGGGTTTAAATGGGTCATTTGGGTCAAAACACCTGTTTGGACCCTTAAAGGGCCTCTTGGGTCAAACCTGTTGACTTGGTCAACGAGGTTGACCCAGGGGTTAGGGATGGGTCCGACAGGTTTGAAATGACATTTGAAACTTGCTGGAGGTGGTTGCGTTCAATTCGGAGTTCATTTGGTTTGAAATCCCTATTTGAACCCCATAGGGGTATTTTGGTCATTTTGACCACTGGTCAACTAGGGGTCAAAATAGGTCTAGAAAAATGCAGTTTAATGTTCAATAGATCATAATTAAGGGTCTGGAGGTGATTATAGGCTTTGGAGAAAGCTCTAGAGTCAAAATCTTCTTAATGGCAAGTCCAATGGCATGGGTTGTAAATATTTGAAGATTTTACAGCCTTTGGATTTTGATTGAGATTCTTGGGTTAGAGACCTCAAAATGAGCTCAAATTTTGAGGGTAGCCTCTAGAGACATGTCCCATCAGTATGCAACTAACAGACCCTGAATCAGAGGTCATTTGATAGGGTTTTGAAGTATTTGAAAAATCCCTGGAAAAAGCTTTTAGGACAAGGCTTCTGGACTTTGGATTTGAGTCTGGATTTTTGGATTTGGTCTGGATTTTGAGCTTGATTGATTGGATTTGAATTATCTAAATCCTTCATGATCATTTGAATGATCATAATTGATTGGATAGGATTGATGTTAGATCAAAGGTATGATACAGGCTGAAGTTTGGAGTCTGAACTGGATGGAAGTCTGGATTTTGATTAAAGATTGGATTGAATTGAGATCAGGTTTGAATTGGAATCAGGATTGATTTGAGGTCTGGATTGATCTGGAATCTAAATTGATCTTAAGGTCTGGATAGATCTAAGGTTTAGGCAATTCCTAAGGCTTGAGAAAATCACAAGGTCTGGATCTAAAAGGGTCCTAAGATCCGGAATAGATCCTAAGGTGGGGTGTAGAGTCTAGAAGTCCTAAGATCTAGTCAGATCCTAAGGCTTGTAGTCTAGAAGGATCCTAGAATCTAGGTAGGTCTTAAAATATAGATTCTAGGAGGGTCTTGAGCTCTAGATTAGATCATCTCAAGGTTTAGATCTGAAATAGTCCTAAGGATCAGTTAGATCCTAGGATCTAGGGTCTGGAGGTTAAGATTGATCTGGATGGGTCCTTAATGACCTCATACAAAAATGAGGTCAACAACCTGTCGTGGCACTAACTCTTCCAAGATTTGGTCTGCTATATGTAGTGCGGCTGAGAGTACTCTCATTGTGTGACACTTTTTGTTTCTCCAAATAGCAAGCTCTCCTTTATTTGAGATCCATGGATTAATGGTTCATATATTACTAACTCCTTTTTAAGCAGTTTTCATGCCCCTACACTCCTCACTGAAGCCAAGGTTGCTAATTTTATTTCTAAGGGCTATTGGAATCTTCCTTCTTCTTTGTACGGGCATTTATATAGCGTTATAAATTCCATTTCTATTTTCTCTAATCAAAGTGCTTCATTACCTTTGAAGATGGAAAGAATGTTAGTTTTTTCATTTTTATTAAAGCTTTTTATAAAGAATATCCTCTCTATAGCTAGTCTAAGTTCATATGGCACAAGCATCATGATCTCAAATACTCTATCTTTGTGTGGCTTGTTGTACATGGAAGCCTCAAAATAGAAGATGCATTGCTTAAAGGAGTGTCGTTATAGATCCTTAATGCCCTTTACGCTCTTCTCATTTTGAAACTACTGCTCATATCCTTTTCAAGTGTGACAACTTCTTCTCAGTTATTACAAAATTCATTTCTAGCTTAGGAAGTTTTCGGATGAGGCCAAACTTTATTCATGTTTTAGACTTTGTGGATGACAAATCTTACCCTCTTAAAGATTAAAAAAAAAACTTTTACTTCTTGATTATCTGCTGCACTATTTATTTCATTTGGAGGGAAAAAAATAAAAGACGATTTAATTCTAATTATCGAAGCAGCTCTATGCATTGCATTCAATTTAGAAGGGCGGTTGTATTGTAATTAGCAAATTGGAAATATGGGAACATGATGGATCAGACCGGCCAGTCCATCCCACATCAGCACCGGCCCAAAATGGGCCGGTTCTCGTTTACTGCAGGCGGAGAACCCGCCCGCCTGGGCGTTCGGCCAAAGGAGAGGGAGGAGGCGAGTGGGCCCAAGGGGCCCACCAAATGGAAGAGGGGGGGGGGGGGTAATTTGTTTGCCCTAGGGGTAATTAGGGTATTATGGGAGGGTTAAAAGGGAGTTAGAGTTTGTTTTGTGGGGATCTTGTTTTGGTTGTTGTTTTATGTTTTTCTAGTTTAGGGCTTGGGAGAAAGCTTCTCTTCTCGAATTGAGAGAATTGTATCCGTGGAAACTTGTAAGTCTTTTGATATTTAAGTTAATGAAGTATTTATGATTGTTTTCATCCAAGAAATTCCCAATTTTTCCACTATTTTTGGGCTGTTTTCCTGGATTCCGAAATTTACAAACCAAGTTCCATCAAAGTGGTATCAGAGCGCTAGATCCACAACGAAGGGATGGGTACACGAAGGATTGAATCTATTGAAGAGAAAGTTGGAGAGTGGGAAGTGGAGTTCACTACCCTCAAAGAGAAATTTGCATCCTTTAACGAAATGCTTGATGGAGTAGACGAGTTGAAGACTCAAATGTTAGGGTTACAAGAAATGATCAAACAAATGGTGGCGGGCCAAAACAACATGGGGGGTTTGGCTAACCCTAACCCTAATGCGCAGCCGGTTGATGGTGAAGGTGGAAGTAGGGTTCGTGAGGGACCTAATGCAAAAGGGAAGGAGGCCATTGACATTAGCGACCATGGAGAGGATGCATGGTCCGCCGGCCCAAGGGGGGACATGTATGGCCCAAACCGTGGAGGGGAGGGCTACTCCACCGTTGGATTTATGGGAGATGCTAAGGCAAGCTATACTCAGAATTATCCATATCAATTTTACCAAGGAAGGGAGGGGGGAAGCATGCCTTACAATCAGTGGGGAGGAGGATCGTATCAAGGCAGAAGCGAGGCCGACCCTAGGGAGCCTCAGTGGGGGTCGGCTGGTTGTGCAAAGGGGGATCCAGTGGCACCGCAAGCTTTGGAAAGAAGGGAGAATCGTGGGATGGACCCACGGCCATGGGAGAGGCAACCATATGGGAGATATGGGCAAGGAGGTATGGGCCACGGCAAGGTGAATGGGAGAGGAGAATGGGGAATGAGGAAGTTGAAGCTTCCAATCTTTGAAGGTGAGGATGCATATGGTTGGATCTTCAAGGCGGAGAGATACTTCACAGTGATGGGGATGACGGATGAGGAGAAACTCTTAGCGGTACCTTTATGTTTGGAGGCAAGAGCCCTAGCTTGGTATCAGTTGATGGAAGAAAGGCAGAGATTCAGATGTTGGGCAGAGTTTAGGGAGATGTGCCTAGACCATTTCAGACTGCCAAAGGAGGGAACTCATCATGAGCAGTTCTTCGCACTGACTCAGACTGGTACAGTATCTGCTTATAGGGTCAGGTTCGAGTTGCTGTCCAGTAGACTTCATGGGATGACGGATGAGGTGCTTGAGGGGAACTTCATGAAGGGTTTGAAGCCTCACATTCGATCAGCAGTTAGAGCGGCCAAACCAAGGAGTCTAAGGGAGGCTTTGGAGATGGCTGAGCTGATAGAGGATAGATTGTCTTCTGATCAATACCGCAGGCCTACTTTCTTTGGAGGGGGATAGAAGGTGGCAAATCCTACGGGAGGAGCTGTGATGCCCCGGATATCAATAGTGAAAGGATTCGTCTGACAGTCTTGATCAATCTCCATTCCTGCTCCCTTGCTCGGACCTGAAAATTTCAACCACATATAATGAGCTTTACAAAGCCCAGCAGGTCACCAAAGCCTACAACTGAAATCAAAGCACGGCGATGCTATCAATATGCATGTCAGTCAATCAAATCTATATCAGTCAATGGTCAATCAATCTATGCAATACGGAAATCCATAGTCAATAAAACCAGTCAATGCAGCAGCAGGCAAATCAATAAACCAAGCTCAATCAATAGGCTATGATCAATGAATCTATGCAGGTACAGAAATCAGATCAAATTGAATCAATCAATAATCAATAGTCAATACGGCGGCAAAAGAATCAATAAATCAATACGTCACAGCGATCAAATCAATAAGTGCTTTCAGTCAATATCTATCCATCGTAGCAGTTTCTATCAATCAATACTATCAGTTCAACCAGTCGTGTCGTCTAGTCAATCTATTGTATCTATCATATTCCTCTTATCAATTGAATATCTATTTCAGTCAATAGCAATCCATAACATCAAATCAATCAATAAGAGACTCGTGTCAGAACGTACTCTTACAAATCAGTCAGTCAATTATTCAATACAATTTACTCAATGTCAATATACGATATTCAATATCAATACATCCGTGAGAACCATTCCATGATGACGACGCGTGATGCTACAATAAGGAAATCATCTCAATCAATAAAGCACTTTCCAGTCAATTATATCAATCAGCTGGGAATCCATAGAACGATCAAATCAACATATCTATAAAGCAATCGAAATCAAATCCATGCAATGAAATCGTCAGGTCAATTGAAATCAATACAATCAATTCAATAAAGAAATCTATTTTACGATAAATCAGATCTATACGGCAATAATCAATTCAATAAAGTCGATCCAGTCGATCAATCCAGTCAATCAATCAATCATCGGCATGATGAATCAATATATCAATGCATCAATAGCATATCAGGATCTGTCGTATCAATAGTATCCATATGTCCATATCATATCCATATCGATGTCGATGTCGGTATCTATTAGTCGATACAATCTATTCCTCGTAGCAGTGTCTATCAATAATCCATAAATCGAGTCGATATAATCGGTAGCGATGAATCAATACAATACAATAAATCCGTTGATGAAATCAATACGGTATCAATAAATCCATAAATCCATCAATAAATCTGTTCAAGATCAATAAATCAATCGGAAATCAATAAATCAATGCATATCAAGAAATCCATGCTATGCAATATCGTATACATACAATTCCATACAATGGCCTTACTAGACAAGCACAAACACTAGCTATGATCAATAGTGCTGTTGTAGAATCCATATTGCTGTTGTAGATATTCGTACGTTGGTTTCAATCAATAAGAGTCGTCACTCTTTTGCCCGTCGGCATATAAAACTCCTTATAACTCCCATCAATAGTGCTGTTGTAGATATCCATAATCGATGTTTAAAGGAAAGCCCGTCGGCCCACCATCCTGTACAGGTCAAGTCAATCTCCAACCAACGTTCAACCAGGTTCCCACTTGTCTTTCAGTAACAATCAATTCAATCAATAGTCAATGCAAGAAGCAATATTAAAGCAATCTAGAACAATCATATCAATAGTCATACGCATATCAATTCAATCTATCAATTTCAGATAAATCAGAAATCATACGAAAATCGGGCAGAGTAACGGCAGTCAGTCAAATTTATACAAAAATCCTGCAAAAATCACAATTTCCCAAATTCACACAGAACGTTCACAACATCAATATAAGGCTATTGTTCTACTGAATCCATATCAAATAACATCCTGATATTTTTCTATTCAATTAAAATCACGTAGAATCAATTCCGACCGGTAAAATCTTCGTAGAACATACTCAAATCGTGTACAATATTCATATCTATAACATTCTAAAAGTTGTGCGGTGAAAGTTGTGTCAATACCAAATCAGGTTCAAAATTCGACTACGAAAACACAAAATAGTGCACAACTCGATCAAAAATCAATATCTCTGAAAACAGAAATAGGATTCGGAGTCCTTACCGCGAGATAAATAAATCTTCTAACTGCGTCGTCGGACGAAAAGCGCTCCGCGGGCTCCAAAACCAAGCTTATCTTTATCTTCCTTCTCTTTCTCTCTCTTGCCTTCTCCTTCTCTCTCTTCGAAATGAATAAAAATATCTCAATCGGATATTTATTAACACTGATCGTCCCGGACGATCCAATTTTCGTCCCGGGACGATTTGCTCTCTGGACGAATTTCGTCCCGGACGAAATTAATTATCGTCAGGACGATTTTCTCTCTGGACAAATTTCGTACAGACGGATCGTCCCGACTGCTCCAGGTTCGTACAGACGAAAATGACAGATTTCTTCACAAATTTCTTCAGTTCGTCCAGTACTAAGTCCAGTTCGTACAGACGAACTGCACTAAAAAAATCAGTTTTTTTTGAAGGGTTTTACAGGAGCCAAGGGTACTTACTTGGGGGCAGGAGGAGAAGGACAGAAGGAGAGGGATCGGAGTGCACCGGCCAAGGGGGAGTTTAGGAGGCTCACTGAGGCAGAGCTGAAGGATAAAAGAGCCAAGGGGCTCTGTTACAGGTGTGATGAGAAGTTTGGGCCAGGGCATAGGTGCAAAGACAAATCACTCCAAGTCCTATTGGTGGAAGACCCGAGGTGGAGGAAGTTGAGGAATAGTTAGGAGGAGGAGAAGAAGGTGTAGATCATCTACATCTTGACATGATTAAGGTTTCCCTCAATTCAGTGGCAGGGTTGACAGCACATTCCACCATGAAGATGGAAGGGAGGATTGGGAACTATACAGTCACAGTGCTGATAGATAGTGGGGCCACCCACAACTTTATAGCTTGCAGATTAGTGGAAGAGTTGGGAATTCCTATGGTCCAACGGAGAGGAGTGGGAGTCTCCTAGGGGACCGGTCAAAAGGAGCAGTGTGCGGGAAGATGCAGCGGGGTTACTCTATCCATACAGGGGGAAGATATTACCCAGGATTTTTTGGTGCTCGAGCTGGGTAATATTGATGTTATTTTAGGTATTCAGTGGTTACAAACTTTGGGGGAGATGAAGGTCAACTGGAAGACCTTGATGTTGGAGTATTGTGAAGGGGAGCATCGAGTTACTTTGCATGGGGACCCCAAATTATGCCGATCTAAGGTGGCTTTGAAGACTATTCTCAAGTCTCTTAGGAGTGAGGGGGAAGTATTTCTGGTAGAGTTATGGCGATTGGAGGGTAGTGAGCCAGTTGAGCAGAGTAATATTCCAGCAGAGGTGGGAGAGTTGTTGGAGCATTTCACCCCAGTTTTTTAGATGCCAGTAGGGCTACCACCACAGAGAAGCAAGGAGCACGCCATTGTACTGAAAGGTGGAGCAGATTCAGTTAGTGTGCGGCCATATCGATATCCTCATGCTCAGAAGGAGGAGATTGAGAAGCTAGTCAGGGAGATGATGGAGGCGGGGGTCATCCAACCTAGCGTGAGCCCTTTTTCGAGCCCAGTACTATTGGTGAAGAAGAAGGACGGTAGCTGGCGATTTTGTGTTGATTATCGGGCTCTTAACAAGGAGACTGTCCTAGACAAATTTCCAATCCCCGTTATTGATGAGCTTCTTGATGAGTTGGGGGGTGCTACAATGTTCTCCAAGCTTGATTTGAAGTCAGGGTATCACCAGATCCGGATGAGGAGGGAGGACATTCCGAAGACTGCTTTCAGGACTCGTGAGGGACACTATGAGTTCTTGGTGATGCCATTTGGACTCACCAATGCTCCTTCTACATTTCAGGCTCTGATGAACTAAGTGTTTCAACCCATGTTGAAGAGGTTTGTTCTAGTATTTTTTGATGATATTCTGATCTATAGCAGGTCCCTACAGGAACACGTGGAGCACTTGAGGAAGGTTTTGAGCACTTTACAACATCATCAGTTGTATGTCAATCAGAAAAAGTGTTCTTTTGCTCAATGAAGTGTGGAATATTTGGGGCACATTATCTCAGTAGAAGGGGTAGCAGCTGACCATTCCAAGGTGGAGGCCATGATGAGCTGGCCAACTCCTAAGAACCTTCGGGCTCTTCGGGGCTTCTTAGGACTCACAGGTTACTACCGGAAGTTCATAAAAGGGTATGTATCTATTGCAGCTCCACTCACTGAGCAGTTGAAGAAAGACAGCTTCAATTAGGGACCGGAGGCAGATAGCACTATGGAGGATTTGAAAAGAGCTATGGTTTGTGCCCCGGTGTTAGCATTACCGGATTTTGAGCAGTAGCTGGTGGTGGAAACTGATGCATCTGGTTTGGGGTTAGGAGCGGTGCTCATGCAACAAGGGCGACCCATAGCTTTCTACAGTCAGGTATTATCAGGGAGGGCAAGGCTCAAATTTGTCTATGAGAGAGAACTGATGGCCATTGTTAAGGCCATTCAGAAGTGGCGACCGTACTTGTTGGGTAGAAGATTCCTTGTGAGGACTGATCAAAGGAGTCTAAAATATTTGTTGGAGCAACGCATGGTGACAGAAGAACATCAGAGATGGCTCTCCAAATTATTAGGCTATGATTTCGAGATTCAGTACAAGCCAGGATTAGAGAATAAAGCTGTTGATGCCTTATCCAGGAAGGTGGAGTGCTCACAACTCATTGCTACATCTGTGCCTTAGTTAGTGGATTGGGGGAATTTGAGGACAGAAAATATGACTAGTGAAGAATTGGGGAGCTTTAGAGAGGCCATAAGGAAGGGGGAAGAAATACCATCAGGATATACAGTGGAGGATTAACTTTTGCTACATAAAGGAAGGTTAGTTTTACCTAGGACCTCTTCCCAGATTCCACTGATACTTCAGGAGTTTCATGCCAGTGCTATTGGAGGACATTCAGGAGGGCAAAAGACTTATCAGAGATTGGCTAGAGAGATATACTGGAAGGGGATGAGGAAAGATGTTGAGGAAATGGTGGCCCAGTGTGATACGTGTCAGAGGAACAAGTACCAAGCATGTGCCCCTGGAGGACTGTTGCAGCCACTTGAGTTACCTGATCAGGTTTGGTCAGAGGTGACTATGGACTTCATCGAAGGCTTACCCAAGTCGGAAGGCTACACTGTCATTCTAGTTGTAGTTGACCGGCTTAGTAAGTATGCTCATTTCATACCATTGAGACATCCTTTTAATGCCACTACCGTTGCAGCATTTTTCATCAGAGAGATTGTGAGGCTTCATGACTTTCCTGAGTCGATAGTCTCTGACAGAGATAAAGTGTTCCTGAGTCACTTTTGGAAGGAGATGTTCAAGTTACAAGGGACACATTTGAAGCGTAGTTCAGCCTACCACCCACAGATAGATGGGCAATCTGAGGTAGTCAATAGAAGTGTGGAGACTTACCTTAGATGTTTTGCGGGGGAGAAGCCCAAGCATTGGGTAAGGTGGCTACCTTGGGCTGAATATTGGTATAACACTTCATTTCACAAGGCGGCGCAGGTCACACCTTTCAAGGTGCTTTATGGAAGGGATCCTCCAACCCTGATACAGTACAAGTCTCATTCTACATCAGTGTCTCTGGTGGAGCAACAATTGTCAGAAAGGGATGAGATCTTGGGGGAGCTGAAGAAACACTTGTTACGAGCCCAGAACATCATGAAGCAGTCAGCAGATCATCATAGGAAGGATGTTCATTTTGAGACTGGGGAATTTGTATACTTGAAGTTGAGGCCTTACAGGCAGAATACTTTAGCAAGGATGCTAAGTGTTAAGTTGGCCCCAAGGTATTATGGCCCCTATGAGGTAGAGCAGAAGATTGGGAATGTATCATATCGCCTGAAGTTACCACCCACTACTACGATTCATCCAGTCTTTCATGTGTCACAGTTAAAGAAGTTCAAGGGAGATTCTGTACCAGTCGATACTTTACAGCCAACATTGTCTGAAGAGGGTACAAGCTTATTAGAGCCTTCTTCATTGAAAGGGGTTCGACACACTGAGGAAGGAGGGAAAGAAGTTTTGATTGAGTGGAAAGATCTACCGACACATGACGCTACTTGGGAGGCCTATGAGAGCATACAAGCCCAATTTCCCGCTTTCAACCTTGAGGACAAGGTTAATCTTTGGGCGGGGAGTGATGATGGACCGGACCGGCCAGTCCATCCCACATCAGCACCGGCCCAAAATGGGCCGGTTCTTGTTTACTGCAGGCAGAGAACCCGCCCGCCTGGGCGCTCGGACGAAGGAGAGGGAGGAGGCGGGTGGGCCCAAGGGGCCCACCAAATGGAAGAGGGGGGGTAATTTGTTTGCCCTAGGGGTAATTAGGGTATTATGGGAGGATTATGGGAGGGTTAAAAGGGAGTTAGGGTTTGTTTTGTGGGGATCTTGTTTTGGTGGCTGTTTTATGTTTTTCTAGTCTAGGGCTTGGGAGAAAGTTTCTCTTCTCGAATTGAGAGCATTGTATCCATGGAAACTTGTAAGCCTTTTGATATTTAAGTTAATGAAGTATTTGTGATTGTTTTCATCCAAGAAATTCCCAATTTTTCCATTGTTTTTGAGCTGTTTTCCTGGATTCCGAAATTTACAAACCAAGTTCCATCAGAACACTATTAAAGAATGTTGCATTTCATGGTGGCGGAGTAACTGGTTTTTCTTTGTTGTTGTTCTCTGGCCATTATGGGCTTTAACTGATGGATTATATCAATGTTGCTTATTGGTGTTCGGATTCTATGAAGTGGAATTGTTTATAGTCTTGCTAGCCTCTCCTAGATTGCATGCGTTTACGGATTACCTATCTCGAGTATTGCACCTGAAGTGTTTATATTATCTGGTGGGATTTTTTTTTTTTTGCGTTGGACGATGATGTGTATCTCTTCAATCTAGATTCTCACCCCTTGGATGATCTTCTGACAATCAAGGGTGTTTCATTAATTGCTTTACAATCTGATTCTCGCTCTATTTTACTTGAGTCCTGGCAATTTCTCCTTCGGCTTTTTGGTCCCTTAACACTCATTTCAATATGGTTTGGGTTCTTTGGGCATTACTAGTTTTTTTTTTTTCCTCTCAATTTTGGGATTGCCTTTTGTTGTTTTTTCAAATCATTTTTAGTCACATTATAGTCTTTTTTATTGATTTGTTGGTGAGCTTGCTCAATTTTTTGGTAGCTTCTCATCCTCTTTTTTTTTTATAGCTACACACATGTACTTCCATTTTGGTTAATACATTGGGAGGTTAGGGCCAAATAGATATAGAAATCTTATTCACGAAAAAAAAAAAGATTATAATATATTAATATCTTTGTTGGAGGAATTTAAATTACATATTATGCTCTACCAAAGTGGTGCATTACTTTTAATTTCAGTCTAAATTGATTCTTAATTATCAATATCTATAATAATTTTGTAAATAAGATCTTTGAGATCTTGAAAGGAAAATAATTTTTGTGCCATTAATTAATAGCTCCATTTCCCAATAAAGATCAAACTTAATTTGTGTATCTTCTTTCCATTCTCTTCCATAAAAATATTTGTTTACAATTCTAACAAAGTTTGAATATGATTTGAACACATCTTCCAATAAAGATCCAAACAAACTGCTCGATATTCTATCTTGCTCTGCATTAGAACTCTAACAAAATGACCTAATTCATTTGAATCATATATTTTATAATATAAAGTATAAACATTAACAAATCTCTCTCAGGCTTGTCGAAGAAATCGTTAAACTAATTTTTTTATTGAGATTTATTACGATTATCTTTTTACTCCTTAATGCAAAAAAAAAAACTCAAAAAAAAAATGTTATCAAAAGTTCGATAGGGTGGTATTACGGAGAAGATAAAAGTATAAGAAGGTATTTTGGTCTGAATAAAACTTTGGAGTATATTTCTCTAAGAAAATAATTATTGACATATTTGTCTAATTATTATTATTATGAGGCAAATAAGGTTAAAATTTTCTTTCTAATATTTATTTTTTAATTATGAGCGCAAATATATATAAATTTTAATGGATTTACATACATACTTATTAATTCTTATTTACATATATATTTATTTTCTATTTTTTATATTTATTTATATAACACCTTAAATTCTAAATCATTAAAAAAAAAACTATTAACATTAGTTTATCTTTTATGCCACATAACTTTTTGAACTATAAATTTTTTTTGGGATAATTTTTTTAATGTTTTTTTAAAGAATTTTTTTAGCATAAAATTTATTTTGAACTATAAATTTTTTTATAAGAAAGTTACTTATAAAGTAGTAATAAAATTATTTCAAATAAAGTCCGGGTCTAAACCGGGTCCATTCGGGTTAGGCAGAATCTGCAAGAAATTCCCGCCATCATCACACGTCGATCCGACGGCCCACAACCACCACCTCAATCAAACAATCCAGAATCGACCAAATCTGACGGCTGAAATTGCTCAGTATCCCCAATCTCATCGCACCTGTAACCGACTTCCTGGATCCAACTGTCCTTCAGTTCCTTCAATCTTCTCCTCCTCCTGCCCCCAGCTCAGCACCAAATACGCGTCATTCATCAAAGATTACTTTTTTATCTGCTATAAACACCAAGTAGCCAAATTATTTAATCAAATCCCACGTTCTTCCATGATTCCATCGATTCAGCCAAACAATCTGCCCAGTGCCCAGCAGGAGACTTTCATCTCCTTCTTCTTCCTTCTCCCTCTATGTTCAACTCCGCTGCCGGCTCTCCTCTACGCTGCTTGGTACATTTCTGTCTTCTTCAAAGTTGAGATTTTTTTTTCACTCCATGCGTCTCGATCGATTCAGTTCTATCGTAAATTTCTTATTTTGCAGCAGTGTAATGCTTTTATACCTCTCGATCGCTGTAGTTTTGCCTTAAAAGATCTGTTTTTGTTTTCACTGTAACGCTCCTTTTTTTCTCGAATCCTTTAGTTCCATCTTAAAACCTCTGTTTTGAATCCATTAATGCTCGTATTCATCTCGCCCGATCCAATTTTTTAGCTACAGATCCACTTTAATTCACCCGCATTCACACAAAACTCCAATCGTTCTCTCCAACGTGAGTAGATCGACTCCCCAAAACCGTCAATGAAGACTCCGCCGCCACTCCTCCCCTTCTTCCTCTCCCTCCTCTTCTCCTCCGCCATCTCCTCCGCCGTCGCCGCCGACTCCGGCGGCAGCGCAGTCAACTCTCCCTTCGTCCCCCGCGACTACATCCTCCTCGACTGCGGCGAATCTGGCCAACACAGAGACTCCAACAACCGTACATGGGACGGCGACGCCGGCTCCAAATACTCTCCTCCGTCGCAAAACTTCGTCAGCTCCACCGCTTCAGATCAGGATTCCTCCGTTCCTCAATACCCTTATCTCACCGCCCGTATCTTCACCTCCCCTTACACTTACTCCTTCCCCCTCGGCCCCGGCCGCAAGTTCCTCCGCCTCTACTTCTACCCTTCCAACTACTCCGGCCGCGCCGCTTCTTCCGCCATCTTCTCCGTCACCGCCGGCCCAATCACCCTCCTGCAAAACTTCTCCGCTTATCAAACCGCCCAAGCTCTCAACTTTGTTTACCTTATCCGAGAATACTCGCTCAATGTCTCTTCTCCCGCACTCAATCTCACCTTTACTCCTTCAATCAATTATACGAACTCCTACGCTTTCATCAATGGTATTGAAATCGTCTCCATGCCTGATATCTTCTCTTCACCGACTCCCCTGTTGGTGACCGGTAGCAGTTCTTCAACTCTGTTTCCAATCGTGGATGATTGGGCGTTGCAGACGGTTTATCGTCTCAACGTCGGCGGTCAGGCGATATCTCCGACGGCGGATTCCGGCCTGTTTCGCTCTTGGGCGGATGATTCGCCTTACATCAATGGAGCTGGATTTGGTGTAACTTACTCTGCTGATCCCAATGTTACAATTGAGTACTCAAATGCCCTCCCTGAGTACATAGCTCCTGTTGATGTGTATTCAACGGCGAGGTCAATGGGACCTTCTGCTACAGTCAATCTGAACTACAACTTGAGCTGGATTTTGTCTGTTGACGCTGGGTTTTTCTACCTCGTTCGACTTCATTTCTGTGAAATTCAGTACCCAATCACGAAGATTAACCAGAGGGTTTTTAATATCTATCTTAACAACCAAACTGCACAAGTAGGAGCTGATGTTATTGGTTGGAGTGGTGGGATTGGCAAGCCAGTTCATGAAGATTATGTTGTGATCACTTCAGGCTCTGGAATGGTGGATTTATGGCTTGCTCTTCACCCAAATACTCAATCAAAATCTCAGTTTTATGATTCAATCTTGAATGGAATTGAAGTTTTTAAACTGCAGAATACTAACAACAGTCTTGCTGGGCCGAATCCTGACTTTCTGCCACAGCCAGATGTTGAACTTGATAGAATTCTGGTTAAAAAGGACTCCTCCAAGTCTAGTAAGATTCCTGGGATTGTTGGTGGTGTGATTGGTTCTGTAGCTTTCCTTGCAATTTGTTACTTTGCAGTTGTGATTTGCGGTCGAAGGAAGAAGAAGGAAGGAAAGGATTCCAGTGCCAGTGATGGCTTCTCAGGCTGGCTTCCCATTTCATTATATGGAAACTCTCACTCAGCTGGATCAGCAAAGACAAACACAACTGGAAGCTACACTGCCTCCCTCCCATCCAACCTTTGTCGCCATTTCTCCTTTTCTGAGATCAAAGCAGCCACAAATGGATTTGATGAGGAGCTTCTACTTGGTGTAGGGGGCTTTGGAAAGGTTTACAAAGGAGAGATTGATGATGGAACAAAAGTCGCGATAAAGCGAGGGAACCCAATGTCAGGCCAAGGTGTTCATGAATTCCAAACTGAGATTGAGATGCTCTCAAAGCTCAGACATCGACATTTAGTATCTTTGATCGGTTACTGCGAGGAGAACCAGGAGATGATCCTTGTCTATGACTACATGGCCCATGGAACTTTTCGAGAGCACCTTTATAAGACTCAGAAGCCGCCATTGCCGTGGAAAGAGCGGTTGGGTATCTGTATCGGCGCGGCCCGTGGGCTACATTACCTTCACACCGGCGCCAAGCACACCATCATCCATCGAGATGTGAAGACTACCAACATTTTGCTTGATGAAAAATGGGTTGCTAAGGTTTCAGACTTTGGGTTGTCAAAGACAGGTCCTACTCTTGATAACACTCATGTGAGCACAGTGGTGAAGGGTAGCTTTGGGTATCTTGATCCTGAGTACTTTAGAAGGCAGCAACTTACAGATAAATCTGATGTTTATTCATTTGGTGTTGTGTTATTTGAGGCTCTCTGTGCAAGGCCTGTGCTGAATCCAAGTCTACCTAAGGAACAAGTTAGTCTTGCTGAATGGGCAAGGCATTGCCAAAAGAAGGGCATTCTTGATCAAATAATGGATCCATATCTTAAGGGAAAGATTGCCCCAGAATGCTTTAAAAAGTTTGCGGAGACGGCGGAGAAGTGCGTGTCGGATAACAGCATAGATCGACCGGCCATGGGGGATGTGCTGTGGAACCTCGAGTTTGCGCTTCAGATGCAGGAGAGTGCTGAGGAGAGCAATGGAGAATTGATGAGTTGTGGAATGTCTGATGGGGAAGCAACACCACTCATGGTGGGTGGTGGGAAGAAGGTTGTGGATGATCCAGTAATGGATACTTCGATGACAACGACGACAACAATGACATCCAGTGCAGTGAGCATTGGCGGTCGGAGCGTCAATAGTGAGGATTCCGACGGGCTCACGCCCAGTGCCGTCTTCTCCCAGATCATGAATCCTAAGGGAAGGTGAGAATCATTGATGCTTGTTTCTTTGCTTGTTCAATTTCAGTTCAAAAATCTAAGGTTTCATTTGGGATAACTTTCTTCCTGCTTTTTAAAACGACTTTCTAGTAAAATAAAATAAAATTTTTATAATGGAAAGCCGCTTTAAGAAGCAGTAAAAAAGCCGTCCCAAACGAAACCTAAATCTAGCTTTGTTATATCAACCATTTCTTTCTTAGTTCTTACTATCATCTATCCATTATTTGAATATCTATAAAGTTGCATGAAGAAAACCTGCAACATGTACATGAGAATGTAACAGACATTTGAAAGTGTTTTGGTTGTGATTTGAGTTTATGCTTATGGAAAGCATCAATGGCTAACTCTTCTTTCACTACCTGAATCTCTTTAGGTTTTTATCTGAACTCAACTATTATTCGTTATCATTTACAAAGGATATATTTCCTCGTGGTAAGATATTTTGATATAATGTAGTAAACATACTATGTATTTAACATATTACATGATTGAAGTTGGAAGAGCCTTGTGTCATGGGAGCTATATTTAGGACATCAGTTACTTATGTGTTTGGTTAAACTCCTTTAAGGAGGGGTGATCATAAATTAAAAAATTCATCATAAATCTTGGTGCCTATGTTGGGAGTCAAAGTTTATATCGACAATGAACATCGATATTATAAGAGATAGCATGCTTTGATATTGTTAGCGATGATATGTAACAAATTTAGTAGCAGTCAATGTAGCCTGACAATAATTGTTAGAGGACTAGAGATTAGAGTATCGTAGTCGGGTGATTGTGGTCAGAAGATTGTAGTTAGGTGACAGTGGTTGGTGGATCGTCATTAGACAATTGTGGTCAGAGAACCATAGTCAGGCGACAATGTCCGAATGACTGTAGTTGGTGACGATGACCGAAATGTTGTAGTCAGGCGATCATGGTCAGACGTTTGTGGTCGGGGGTAGAGCTGTCAATATTTGACCCGACCCGAAAACCCGACCCGAACCCGACCCGAAAATTTCGGGTTCGGGTTAGAGATTTCGACCCGTTTGTAAAACCGGGTCGGGTTCGGGTTGACCCGAAAACCCGAAATCAACCCGATTTGACCCGGAATAACACAATAACTCGCGTCAGCCCCGCCTCGAGCCGCGCCCCGCGTCAGCCCTGCGTCGCGCCTGGCTCGCCCTGCCCCGCTGCGACGCCCTGGCTCGCCCCAGCCCCCGCCCCGCGTCGCGCCTGGCTAGCCCCGGCCCCAGCCCCGCATCGTGCCTGGCTCGCCCCGCCCCGCTGTCGCTGTGCCGCAACTCGCGCCCGCGTTCCGCCGTCGCACTCGCGCCCGCGTAACCAGTTGCCGCGGTTGAAATAGTGGGTTCGGGTTGACCCGAACCCGACCCGAACCCGAAGCGGGTCGGGTTCGGGTCCAGAAAATTGACCCGTTTGCAAAAACGGGTCGGGTCGACCCGAACCCGAATAGTGCCGGGTCAATTTCGGGTTTGACCCGAACCCGACCCGTGACCCGAAATTGACACCCATAGTCGGGGGATTGTAGACGGGTGACTGAGGTTGGAGGATCATAGTTGGGTGATGGGTTTAATGGGCTGCAATCGAGCAACAATGGTCGGAGAACCGAAGTCTAGCGATGGTGGTCAGAGGACAAAAGTGAGGTGATGGTGGTCGTACGGTGGTAGTCCGATGATGGCCTAAAGATGGCGTTTGGACCGTGGTCTAACAATGGCAATATGGAGGTGGCCTGGTGACGACAATTTGTTAGTGATTTAATAGTAGCGTTCAGGTGCTGGTCTAGAGGTAGTTTAATGTTAGCACTTGGGCACTAGTTAGATGGTGATGCTCAAGTAGAGCTCTAGGATTCTTCAGGCTATCGAGCTCTCTTAAATTTCAAGCCAAGATCCAAGTGCTTAGGATTTCCTTTTCATGTAAAGAATAGAGGTTTATTTATATATTTTGTAGAGTGGTGCTAGTTTGGTGGTGGTTTAACGATAGTGCTTAGGCATTGGTTCAACAATGGTACTCAGGTGGAGCTCTGAGATTCTTCAAACTACTAAGTTCTTTTGAATTTCAAGCCAATGTCCAAGCCCCTAAGCCTCCCCCTTTCATATATGAAGTGAGGGTGTATTTATAGATTTTTTAGAATGACATGCTTCATAAATATAGCCAAAATTTGGATAACTCCATTGAACAACTCATTTAATTCATTAATCATAGACTGTTCCTTTAATATTTAAGTGCTTTTAATAATGTCAGAATTAGATAATTTTAAACAAGTTGGATTAGTCTCATTGAAACACTCGATTTTGTTCTACACAAGATTTGTATATCATTTGGTTGGATAACTTTTGGTGTCTTTGGATTAATCTCGTTGTGACGGCCAATTTAACTTTAAGTTTGCTGAAACCAGAGTTCGAAATTGAATTTGTAAGTTTCCAATTCAACTATGCATTGAGATTCATGTCTGATCAAGTCCATTATGGATGACTTATTGCATGTTATCTTGCACTTAATTTTTTTTTAATATGTGACATTTTTATAATAAATTGAAACTCTCCATCTTTCTGCTTAAACGTATCAGACAAATGAAAGCTGGACGGAGAAATCTATCTTAGTCTACCAATGTTCTATTAGTTTTTTTTTTTTTTTTTTCAGAATGCGTAAAGCCTTAGAACTGTGGGCTTGTAGAGCTGTCAACGCGTTTGGTAGCAGAAACTTTTAAATTAATGCTATGAGTTGGCTTCTTCGCTGGAGGGCAATGAAAGTTATAAGCTTGACTTTATATGTTTATAGTTGGGGGATTTACATATATATATATATATATATATATATATATATATATATATATATATATATATATATATATATATATATATATATATATATATATATATCATTTTATTTCATACTGATACGTCATCATGAAATTATCTTGATCGGGCACGAATCTTGGCGGCAAAAATCAAGCCTGAAACTTCAAAAATTAAACCTGGGAGCACCTGAACTCCGATTTCATCGAGCTTACAGTCGAACTGAGCGTCTCGGAAATACGAACCCAACGACACCAAATTCAACTAAATCCGAGCCCAAATGAGCCCAAATCGAGCACCTGAAGCGCTGTTGGAAAGCTCGTACCACAATTTGAGTTGTCAAACGGTCTATGATTTTGACGAGCTTATAGTCGAATCGAGCAGCTCGACGAGACGAATCTAACGAGCCCAAGATTGCCGAATTTCGACATCACTAAGACTTTCAAATGTCTGACGAATGGTGCACGATCAAGGAATTCAATATCAGCCGTCCATTCAACCACTCCCTATTTGCCTCTGATCTCACACCTATTTACAAGCTACGCCACTCCAGAAAAACTATAAATAGAGCCCTCATTCGTTATAAGAGGGGACTCAAGCAAGAAGAAGAGAAGGAGGAGAATCAGCTACTCCTTGAGCACCGCCAGAGTTCTTTCCGCAGTCTGAATACGCCGGAATTCTGCCGGATATACGGGAGACGCCGGAATTTTGCATAACTTTGTAACTGAATTTCAATTCTGAAGAAACTCTTTGTAATCTGATCATCCTAAATTGTGGGACGAATCAGCCTCTGTACTTCAAACAGACACTAGTGGAATTACTTCAACTGGGCGTGGCCCCGTGGTTTTTTCTCTCTTTCTGGTTTTCCACGTAAAAATCCTGGTGTTTATTTTCCTTTCATGTCTGTGTGTTGAATATTCGTACAACGCTAAGACAAAAGTATTTTAACTGTATCGCCGCGTATATTCTAGCTCGCAACACATACTATTTATATATCTAATATCTAAAATTTTAATATTACATTCCTACTGCTTATATAAAATTTTAATATGCAATATATCACTCCTATATTTTATTCTTACCACCAATACCGCTCTATAAACTTTAATATTTCATTCCATGCACCCATATTTGTTTTATGGGTGGTAGACATGTAATATTAAAGTTTAGGCATTAGATATATAAATAGAATGAAATAAAGTGGTATGTATGTAAATCCTTCATGGGGAATTTACAAATAAGGGGAGTTTACATACATATCACTTTATTTAATGCTATTTACATTTCTAACACCTAAAATTTTAATATTACATTCTTACCATTCATATAAAATTTTAATATCAAATATAGCACTACTATATTGCATTCTTATACCTCATACAATCCTATAAAATTTAATATTTCATTTTATGTAATCATATTTATTCTATGGGTGGTATGCATGTAATATTAAAGTTTTAGGTGATAGATATATAAATAACATGAAATAAAGTGGTATGGATGTAAATCCTCGATAGTTGTCGAATTTACATATAAATTTTCTAAATAATAATATATCATCAGCTTACCAAGTCTATTTTTGTTCATAAAAAAAAATCTGAATATTCTAAGTAAGGCTGTGTCTGGCATAGTTATAATTTTTTATAGAAGTGGTTGCAAAGTTATTTCTTTTGGGATTGACTTTTTTGTTGCTTCTTAAAACAGTTTTCTAGCATAGAAATTTTAATTTTCGTACTGTTTTAAGAAGCAACGAAAAGTTGTTCCAAACGAAGCTTCAAAGCTGCTACTAAAAGTAGGCTTTCTAGCACACAAAAAATATTGAAAACAGTAAAAATTCAGTGATCAAATAAAAATTATGATTACGATCTGAAAACAAAAATATGATGGTCACCTAAGCTCCTCCTTTTAAAGCAGCTATATCAAACGATTCAACTTCTCCATACCAAACTTTCCCGAAATTAGTCTTAGAATTTCGAATTAATTGTTGTACGTTAGAGTTTGAATCTTTGGGCCAAACTGGGCCTAAGTTGTTTGTTATTATAAGAGCCATTCATATTCAACTTGGGCTTCAATGCCCAAATTCCACACTGGGCCTAATACTTTTTAGCAAAATTTATTTTAAAAATACTGTACAGTTTATGCATTATAAATTAAAAAATGAATATATTATGATAATTATGATGATCATAAATACAACCAAAAATATATAAATGCAATAGGTGTCTATTAAAAAAATAAATAAATTATGATAAAAAAATATTATGTAACATAAATTTTTGTAATAGACACCTATTAAGAGAGGGAGGGGAAAGAGAAAAAGTTTAACTTATATAAATATAAATTATATGATTTTTTTTTATGCAGATAGGTTTATTATTATTATTATTATCAGTAATATAATATAATATGTCATTATATCAAAAATATATTATTATTTTACTTAAGTTTTTTAATTCGGCCCCTGTTTAGAGGAGAGGGAAGAGAGAAAAAGTTTACTAACTTATATAAATATAAGTTATATCATTTTTTGTGCAAAGAGTTCTATTATTATTATTATTATTATTATTATTATTATTATTATTATTATTATTATTATTATGAGTTATATAATATGCCATTACTCTAAAACAAGTATAGTATATCTATCATTAGTTCTATAATGCAGACAAATAGAAGATGAAGTGATATTATTATCATACTCTTTTGTTGTCTATAAGAAATTGTTATATTTGATACTGAAAGCCTTTTTTGTTTATAAGTAAAATTTGGAAAGCAAAGAGTGCAGGGAGTAGGCCTGTCAAAATCGGGTCACGGGTCGGGTTCGGGTTCCACCCGAAATTGACCCGGGTTCATACGGGTCAACCCGAACCCGACCCGTTTTTGGAAACGGGTCATTTTGCTGGACCCGAACCCGACCCGCTTCGGGTCCGAGTCAACCCGACCCGACCCGTTTGACCCAATAAAAATTAAAATTTTGGGGTTTTGTATTTAATTACAAATAAAAATATGCACCCTTCAATTAATTGTTAAACAAAATTTTAAAATGTACAACAAAACATATCATTTAAAAATTACAAATCAATAAATTACAAAAAAATTACATATCTTTAACAAAAAAAATTACATATAATAATTATCATTTACAAATTAGAAATCAACAAAATGACCGCGTCGTCACTTTTCCCTTGCTCAACTTCAAGTCTTCAGGCACACGACCCCGTCGACCTGTATTCAGTATTCACAGAACAAGGAAGAGCTGTATTCTGCGAAATAAATAAGTTAGTTATGATGCTCATTGCTCAGATTAAACCTTCCAAATCTTTAATCACCTTATGAGGTGTATGTTCAATCAACATTAGCATATTACCATCCAAGGAGACAAATTGTATTTTGCACTAAGTTAGTATCTATTCATTTATTTATGTAGTATCTACTCATTTGATTTGAATACAAAATTACAAATGTCAATCCTGGTTGTAATAGCATTTTTTCTGAAATTATTCCCACTATAATTTGAGAAGGTTGATCATCATCGCATCATCACTTCAAAACAACAACAAAATATCAGAAAGAACCAGCAATAAACTGAACACCTCAGAAGTCAGAATATTAAAGTTCAGCAAAAGTGCAAAACAGCCCGAAAAAACACAACAGGTAACCCAGCCGGCCAGCCGAAATGCTAATGTTCTGGAATCTGGATCCTGTACAGAAATGACAAATGCATATAGACATATAGCAATAGCACAACCAAATAAATTTTTGACAGGAATGAACACAGCACTACAGCAGCTGAGCAGCATGTAACCCGAAACCAAAATACCAAACACACTTATAGAAATACAACATTAAAGAAATAACTGTCTTTCA
The DNA here is from genome assembly GCA_022539455.1 of Dendrobium nobile. Taxonomy (NCBI): domain Eukaryota; kingdom Viridiplantae; phylum Streptophyta; class Magnoliopsida; order Asparagales; family Orchidaceae; genus Dendrobium; species Dendrobium nobile. The sequence continues at coordinate 54,780,326 of CM039718.1, forward strand.
AGTTTCAAGTTCAACATTAAACCAAAGTACCAATCAACCAAATAAATTTTTCATATTCCAGAACTTTCAGCAGCATTTGTCTCAAGTTCATTTACTGCTAAAGTAAGGACATCTTCAGTCACAGCTTCAAGTTCAGGATCATGTATAACTGCAACAAACCAACAAATAATAATATGTTTTTAATAATTCAGCTCTTAATTACTAAAGAAAGTGCAATTTTATAAGTAAAAGTTTAGGAAAACTGCACCCTTATCCCCGTATAGCCAATCTCTTTTCTTGCAATTTTGCAAGTGTCTCCTTAAGTTACCAGTGCCATTTTTACTATCACATAAGTATTGAGCACCACATCTTTTGCATTTACACATTTGTTTACCATCTGTAGGATTAGGTAACATCTCAAAATGACCCCAAACCTTGGAAGTCATCCTTCTACGCTTCTTAATGACGACTGAACCATCATCACATGCATCATCAGATGCATCTAGTCCCTCTACCACATTGTCTTCAATGCGAACTTCATCGTTTTCTTGAATATAATTTTCAGGAAGTGTGTTTGAATCCTCCATCTATTGCAAAAATTATATCAAATTATACAAATGAAAAATGATAATTTACCTTAAAAAAATATCCAACACACAAATACAATACATATAGACATATTGAATAAAATTTTCAGGAAGTTGTAATTGCATATAGACATATAGTCAAATTCAATACACTAAGCCACTTATCACTGATACACTCATACACAGAATCAGTGAATCACAGCCACAACTCATAAGGTCAATAACAGATTAACAGTCACAAGGCCGACAACCCACAAGACGCAGGCAACAACCAAATGCTAACAAAAAGTCAAGCCAACTGCTAATAGATAATGCCAATTTTAATTTGCCATAATAGATAATCAAAGTCCAAAGAAAGCCTAGCCAACTGCTTAGTGCTAACATAAAGTCGGAACTTTAATTTTCAAAAAACCCTAAATCAAATCTCAACAAAAAATATGTTTATGTCTTTATGATTTCATAATAAACTAATTAACTGCATCTTAAGATAAAAATTCGTAAAAAACTAAACAGCTAAAGCACAAAATGTGAAGCCCTAATCGGTATTTCAACGCCACACTGCCACAGCAACTTAAAATTGGAAGGAAGAATCGAAGCAGCAAATAACTAAAAAAATCAATGCTTCCGTAACAAAAAATCATAAAAATTTGCAACACTCATTGCTTGACTTCAGACTTCAAAGATAATCGAAAGCAAGTTAACAAAAAAATCAAACCAACGAGCTTATGAGCCGATGAGTCGATGATGATTGATGAAGAACGGAAGAATCAAAGAGCCGCAGAGGCTCAGAGGAGGAGATCTCAGCGAAATCGACCGCAGAGGCGCAAAGAGCTTAGGGTTTTCTCGCTCGAAGAGAGACGAAGTCACGACTCACAAACTGAACGCTCGCAGTCTCGCTCGACGGCTCGATAATGGTATGGCTACTTAAAACTTAAAAATTAAAATGTTAAATGAATAAATGCGAAAACGGGTCAAACGGGTCATTTTCGGGTTACCTGGGTTGACCCGAACCCGACCCGTTTCGGGTTCGGGTTGACCCTAACCCGAATTTCTCGGGTCGGATTTTCGGGTCGTGTCAAATGTTGATAGGCCTAGCGAGGAGCATGAAATTTGGTACATTACATTGAGTCCAAATGAACCCAACGACATTAAAAATGGCATAATTCGAGTCCAAATAAGCTCAAATCAAATATGTGAAGTAAGATTGAAAACTTCAATACATTAATTGAAGGGTCCAATGATATACAAATCATACATACTTATTGTCAAATCGAGCATCTCGACTAGGCAAATCCAATAAGCTTAAGATTATTTGATTTCGATGTTTGTATGATATTTAAATGTTGAATGATCAATGTATGATTAAAGGATTATTATGGTTGAGCGTTATGAAAATTTTTGTTGGATTTATCAAAATGTTACTATCAAAATACAGTAAATAGAACCTTAAAATCTTCATATGAAGAGCATTTAGGCTTGAATTCAAATATATCCTGATTGTTTGAAGAATTATAGAGCTCTTCTTAGTATCTAATGTCGTTGATCACAATCAATTATTATTATCATCTAATTGTCATTGTCTGAATGTCATCATCTGACCACTATCACATTATCATCCCAAGCCATTTGTCATCATCCAATTATTGTTACTCAACCACCATCACTCAAGCTTGTCTTGCATACTTTGTAATTTCATCTTCTTCACTTGAAGGGGGAAGAGCATAATTTTATATTTTTTACTTAGTAGATCATTTCATGTGGATCATACTCATGATATTTTTCTTTATCATGTTTTCAATGCAACCTTCGCATTCTATTTTTGCATGTGTGTGTGTTGGATTTACGTACAAAACTATGACGTAAACCTCTATTTATCGTAATAAATTTTTTTAGCAAGCGACAAGTTAATGGAGAAATGAGAAGTGATTTTCTCTTAATTCAATTATTTTACTTTTTGACTCTAAGCATGATGCTTCATTTAGACTATCATTCACAAATGCATTCATGTAATTACATAGAAATAAAATACAACTTTTGATAAATTATTTTCCCTATAATAAATTCACTAACTAATTTTATAAAAGCTGCAACGGTCCTAAATAGACCCTTATGCTTTGTTTGGGACAGATTTCTTAACGTTTTGTTTGGGACGGCTTTCTTACTGCTTTTTAAATCAGTTTTTTAGTACAAAAATTTTAGTTTTTGTTTTAAAAAACTGGTTTAAGAAGCATTAAGAAAGCCGCCCCAAATGAAGTCTTAATATTATCTATCTTAATTTAGGCCAATCAAATAACTATCTTTAAAATTATGGATGCTTACACTCATTAGCTTAACTCACCTTCTTACACATCATGCACATTTTATACACACTAAGTTATACAAAAAATAATGAAAAACTTTATTATTCTAAAGTTATTATTGTCATTACATTTTCTTCTAAAATCTCTTTGATCGAGTACATGCATGTGGTAACCACAAAAGAGGCATGTTTTAAATGAACGTTAATATGTTCCATGTGCAAGTTGGCCCATAGCAAAATCTTTCGAGATCCATTAAAATGGGCCCACTATTGTACTTTAATTAAGGCCCAACCCAACTACATCAAGTTTGCCCCCTGTCCAGTCTATTTCATTTTTCTATAAAAAGTAAGGTGAATTTACATACATTTAAATATTTGCAATATATAACATTTAGATTTGTATATTTATTTTTATATCAATTTAATGTCTAAATCATATTAAAATATATGCATAAAAATATAAATTCTATTTTACATAATTTAGTAAAAAAAATCATTTTTAATATAATTTAAAGCTTAGGAATTAGTTATATAATTACATAAAAAATTTATGGTATGTATGTAAATTCTCTAACAAGTAAGATATGAAAGGGAAATCTACTTTGGAAGTCTACATTTGTTTGCGAAAAGTTGGTTGGCAACTTTTTTATAATGATCACATTCCATAAATCTGAGAAAAATATTCCGATTCTATTGTAAAAGTAACAAAGGTCGTAGTTTCTTAGACGGATTGTTGAAGTCTCATAACAGAGCTGATGTTCGTCATAAGCGACAAAAATTAGATGATAAAAGTCGGGCATTGGCGGCGATACTTCAACCCAAGACCTTTTGGTTTCAAATCTCTCAACCAACAAACCAAGTTGAGTTTCATTAATTTGAGTGCTTAATGAAATTAAAATGAAATGATATTAGGCTCGTAGAATTCATCTCGTCGATCCATTAGTTTTGATTATAAGCACGTAAATTCTTTAGATCATTAGGGAAGTTATAATTAACTAATTTTAGGCTCATTGAATACGTATCGTTGATCCGCATGATTTTACTATAACCACACAAAAATTGGAGACCATTCATTCTTCAATATATGCAAAATAATAATAATATTTCGAGTCTTTGGTTTGTGCTTATATGGAATTGGATCAAATCACTTGATCGGTTGTTGATGGATTTGTCTCGCCAAGACATTCAGACGATTATAAGTCTATTGAAATCGTAGTTGGAGTGGTCTTGAACTTAATTTTAAAATTTTTCAATTCAAATTTTGTTCTCATATTTATGTCAATCAAATAAAATTTTGGGGAAAAAAATAAAGATCACTGATAATTTTAAAATAAATTGGATAAGTTTAACAAAACCAATTATAATTTGATAAATATATTTCAGAACCCAAATTGCTTATATTTTATCAGTCACCCACCTTGAATTCTACTAACTACTGCTTGCTACTTTCTCACTTCTTCATAACTTTTTTTTTAATAGAAAATAATTTTTTTAAACCAAAACAGCTTTAAGCTTTTATTCCACAACAAGTCACAATCAGCTTTATAGAAATTATTTTGGTTGATCACTATTTTCTCGTTGTTTTTTATAAATTTCTGTGATAGATAACTATAGTGACGAAATTATTTCTGTTACAATAAATTCACAATTAACTTTATAAAATACTATAGTTATCCCAAACAGATCTTTAATCTATTTTTAACTATAGATTTCTGTTTTATTATAAATAAGTTCTTTAATTAGCATTAGTAGATGTGAACCCTATCATTCTCAATTTCCCTTTGCTTCTCCTATGACAACAATGCATACAACAACAAGCCCCATCAAAGTTATTTTTCTCACTTGTTATTGTCGAATATTTCGCATCAAAATAATTTCTAAAATATTAAAAATAAATTATAATTGTTTATAATTGTTGCAGGCTCGAGTATTCATGACAGTAAAGTACGAAAAACCTTACGTCTTAGCATTAGATGAGTATCCATCACACAAACATAGCAAAAAGAAACAGCAATTTTTTTTACCTGGAAAACTATGAAGAGAAAAATCATGGGGTCACGCCTAGTTGAAATGATTTCACTAGTGTTTAAATAAATTATAAGTGACTTATCCATCATTGAAATTGAGCACGATCAGATTACAATAGCCAACCGTTGGGTTGAAATCTAGCGATGAATGGAGATCGAACGAAAATCAGGCGATGTTCGGTGGTCGAGCAGAAATCCGGAGTCAGTTTGTGGCTAGGAGGAAGTCCGACGCCAACTGGTGGTCAGGTGAAAATCCGACGAGAGTCAGTGGTCGAACAGAAGTTCTTCGTTAGTTGATGGCCTGGCCAGGAGGAATTCCGGCATTAGTCAGTGGCCGAGCAGAAACTCAACGTTATTCCTGTAATGGTTAGTGGTTCGACGATGGTCGATGAGGAGTTTAGTGGGAAGAGAACTCTAGTTTCTCTATCTTTCTTCTCTTCATTGCTTGGACTCCATTTCTATGAGAAATGAGCAGTATATTTTTAGTTTTCTAAAAGTGGCATGACCAGTAAATAGGTGAGAGACCAAGGGTAAATTGGGAGTGATTTGAATGGACGACCGATGTTGATCCCCTTGATCGCGGACTCTTTACTAGGCATTTGAATGTCTTAATTTTTTATTTTTTTTAACCTAAAAATTCGTCCATGTTATTCAAGAAATTGATACAAGTCCAAAACAATCATAGGGCTCGCTAATGCTCCCAAGAGCAGCAATACAGGAGAAGAGAGAATCCTAATGAGCAGAAAAATCAAGTCACACAGCAAAGTGTAAGTCAAAATACAAACGAAACATATGCAACTATCCGGACTCAAAAGGCAACGCGTACCCATCCCAAGCCAAGCAGGGGCCCTCCATTGGAGGCAGCAAACCAAGAGCATGGAGCTACAATTCCCAAACTGCAAAAAGAACACTGAGGTTGCCAACGAGCAAGGCCCAGGAGATAGTACAATGAAGCTTCATCATCATTGCCCAAAACAAACCAGCAGGCATCAGAAAAAACATCAGCAAAGTAAACCGCAAGCAATAGAAAAGAACATAGTTGGAAAGAAGAAGAGACAGTAGCAAAACTGAATCGAGATGGGAAATTCATTTCTTCTTATATTTACATTTTTTTCCGCTTACTTTTTTTAGCAGGAAGACCAACATCAGCAATTTGAAGAATAATCACATCAAAATTGGAAGCATTCTCATCAAACCCCTCCCCAACAATTGAAGAAAGATCATCATTCAACTAATCACCATGCATGACCTCAAAATTCATCGCATAACAAGTTAGATGAGCTCGCAAAGAATCATTAGAGAGAACATATATGGGAACATCAACCATTCCCGATTTTCCTGCCATATCATCACCTTTAAGAACAGAAACACTAGCACCCTCACAACAATTAGGAGTCAAAATCCCACTCGCAGAAGGATCACATTCATTGTCTCTAAGGTCCAGAGGAACATAATCATCAGAATACTCATTTTCACCATTACTAGTATCAACATTAGAATTTGGGGATACAATAGGACTAGTTACCAAATTAAGTAAGCAAGAGTTAGCACAAGTAGGTGCAACTGGCACATCAATAGACAAAGGCACCTCAATTCCATTAACAGCTTGGATATGATGATCAAGCACAATAACAGGCGCAACCAAAGCATCAACAGGAACATCAAAAACCTCAATACCAACCACAACACCGATAACCAAGGGGTTTTGCAGCATGTTAAAAACATCCTCATTACCTCGAGTTATTGAACTTCACAACATTAGGAACTATTAACTCCACACCAGCATTTGAATGTTTTAATGATATATGAATTTCGTAATACTAGGGCTCGTCATATTTTTCTCGTCAAGCCACTCAATTCGACTATAAGCATGTCACGTTTGTAAATCATTTGATTGTTCAATTTAAGGTTTGAACTTTCCAAATGGCCTTTGAGTCTTCGATTTGGACCCTGTTGGGTTCAGATTGAGTCCAATTTGGTGTCGTTGGGTTCATATTTTCGAGACGTTCAGTTCGACTATAAGTTTGTTGAAATCGGAGTTCGGATGGTCTTAGAATTAATTTCGGAAGTTTGTAATTTGATTTTGCATAGAGATTCATGCCTAATTAATATAATTTTTTGATGATATATCAATAATATTTAAGAAAACAATTTATATTTTTCTAAAAAAATTTAAATAAAGTCATATGTTATGTTATTCAAACATTTCTTAATATTGAAAAATAAAAAATAAAGTATAATATCAAAATAAACATAATTTAATAAAAGCTTAATCTTGATTCATTTATCCGGTTAATTAACCTGCCACCTGATTACGCTTAAGAAATAATTCAACCTTTAAAATGATGACTCGAACATGACACGAATGATCCGACCTTTGATTTGGTATTTAATGATTAACAACGTAATTATGATTGCTAATCCAACATATACGCTTAATTAACAAATCATTGCGGACCCCACTGACTTTTAATACCCAAAAAATTGAAAATATTTTTTTTTATTGCCATAAATTATTGTCTCTTATAACAATAAACATCAAACTACTTTGTATACGGATACATGAAATAAAACAAAAATGCTATTTACATCCGGTTTTTATCATAAAATTAAAAAAAAAACAATTTTTTATATAATATAATCATTTAGAGGGTTGAGATTGACTTAGAAATAGTAAAGTGGTTGAATTAGTGATTGGTCCAAAAATTTTCAAGATTATTGGGTGATTTAAGAGTCATTATCATCATTATTAATAACAGTAACAACAAGTCTTTATCCCATTATGTGAGATCAGCTGCATTAATGCTTTTGCTCCATGACGTCTTATTAAAAGTCAAATTATCGTTTAAATCTAATAAACAAATGATATTTATAATGATTTCTAACATATTTTTTCTCAAGTCTACATTTACCTATCTTAATGTAGACTAGATTATAAAACATCTAATCTCCTAATCAGGTTATCGGAAGGAGAAATTATTCTTTATGGAGTCTGGATGAGAAGAACCGTCCAAACATGTGAGTGCACACACTGTATACATATTTATACGCAGAGTGTATCAACTTTTTATACACAATGCTTGTACACTATGTCTACACTTACAGTCCGGACGATTCTTCCCGTCCGGATTCCGCACAGAATAATTTCTCCATCTGAAGACTGATATTTTATACGACCAAATCTTCTTAGATGATCACTCTAACCTTATATGCCATTAGAACTACTCCAATCTTTACGTGCATATACTAATTTTGCATTCTATCTCTAATAGAAAAATGTTTATATCATCAATAGATAAAAAAATTAGATGAAACTATAATTTAATTTTTGAAAGTAAATATTCAAATTATAAGATATTTATATAAAAATAAAAATAATGTACACAAGAGATCAGGTTTCTTAAGTGTTTATGCTTTCATTTGAATTAACAAATTATTTATTTAAAATTTTAGTATTTTCGAATTTACACTTTCATTTTCATTAGAAGAAAATGGATAAAACTTTGTTTAAGATTTTTAACCAATTTTCTTATGAGAATGTTTAAACAATTTTGAATTTATTTTAACATAAGTATAAGGAATGAAGGAAAATTAAAAAATATTATATTTATAGCAAAATAAATTATTATTATTATTATTTTTAATTTGATCATATTTTTTAAATATTCTCCTTACATTACAGGGGTACTATTGTCATTTCACACGCATTAGGTAACGACTTCCATTGAAAAATCCTCCGCACTAAAATCATCCAAGTCGACTTCCCAGCACTGCCTCTTCGGCATGCAAAACTCCGTTAAATATAGCGGCGGACCCACGCTAACGCCGAACACGTCGACGTCGCCGTAACAGAAAGAATCAAACGGCGTCTGCTCGACCGCGCAGGGAAGCACGGAGGTCGGAGATGAAAAGGGGCAGGAGGGTTCGTCGACGATCTTCTCCGGCTCCGCCTCACAATCAATTAACGCCGGCGACGGTACCTTCCAAACCGGAAAGTTCGTGACGGCTCTTTCTCCCTTGATCATGATGGCGGCAGAGTCGTAAACGGCGGCCGCCTCTTCCGCCGTATCAAACGTCCCGAGCCAAATCCTTCTCCTTCGATTCGGATCTCGGATCTCCGCCGCCCATTTACCCCATGGCCGCCGGCGAACTCCACGGAATCTCTTTGAATAGTTGGTTTCCGGTGAAGTAGCCCCCGTTGTGGTATTTGCCCGCGGCGATACTGAGCCCACCTGGAAACCTATTTCGTATACTTGCCTCTTTACTCGCCGTGGATCAGGGTTTACAACTTCCTCGTCGCTGGAAGACGAATCGGTCGCGTCGGCGTCGGTGAAGAAGATCCGAACAACTCTGCGATCGATTCTCTTTGGCCTTCCGGCGACCATCGTCTTCTTCTTAATTCTTGAAAAATGCTCGGAGTACTTTACCGGAAGGCCGGCAAAGTCGAGGCGATGGCTTGGGCGTGAGATCTCCATGGATCCGACGCGCCAAGCTAATTAAGATCGACGTTTACAGAGCGATTCGAGGTTTCATGAAAGTTGATTTGGGTTTCTCCTTCTGCTTTGGGGTTGAAGAGAGAAGAAGAAGCGAAGTGGCTGGATTCAGAGCTAGGGTTTTATGTGGGTATTGGGGGTTTTAGAGGTCGGAGGATGAAGACGGGAAGGTTAAAGGTCGATGAAGGAAACGAAGGAAGCAGAGGGATTAGTGAGACTGAAGCGAGTATATATATATATATATATATATATATATGCCGGCAAGAGTTCATGATTCGTTAATCTATAGATATGCTCCATTTGAGTTTTTTTTTTTTTTTTTTTTTTCATATTAAATAGGGTGCAATGAAACATTTAAAGGGATAAAGACTTAGGCTTAGGTTTCGTTTGGGACTACTTTCTTACAGCTTCTTAAAGCAACTTTTTAGTTCAAAAGTTCTAATTTTTGAATTAGAAAGTTGTTTTAAGAAACAGTAAAAAAGTCATCCCAAGCAAAGCCTTAGTTTGGTACGGCTTTTTTATTGCTTCTCAAAGTAACTTTCTACTACAAAAATTAAAAATTTTATACTAAAAATCTGCTTTGAGAAGCAATAAGAAAGTCGTTCCAAACGAAACCTTAGACTTCGGCTTCGTTTGGGACGACTTTTTTATTGCTTTTTAAAACGGTGTTTTAGTACAAAAATAAAAAAAATTTGTACTAAAACTCCATTTTAGAAAGCAATAAGAAAGCCGTCCCAAACAAAGCCTTCATTTAAGAATTTTTTTTTAAATTTAAGACTGTAACTATAATTTCTGTTTGGCTAAGTATTTATGTGCTAGGAAGCTATTTTCTTATAACAACTTTCAAAAATTATTTTTCTCATAACAACTTTATAATCACTTTTACAAAAAGTTGCAGTTGCCCCAAGCATACCTTTAGGTTTCGTTTAAGACAACTTTCTTATTGTTTTATTTTTCATAATACAACCCCAATTTCAATTTGATCATTATCTTTTTGTTGCTTTTAAGAAAATTATCTATGCAAGAAAGCTGCTTTTTGAAACAGCTTTTATAAATGTTATTTTCAGCACAATAGCTATGTATCTATTTTTATAAAAAGCTATAGTCATTCCAAACGGACTTTCAATATTATTGTTATCGTTAATCTATTGATTAAATAATATAATTTTGATAATTTTCAAAAAATTATAATAATAAATTTGAAGTACTTATGCTAATAAATTTAATTTATAATGAATTTTAAATTTCTTAAATTTATTTATGAATTATATCTATTTAATTTAAGAGATAAATATCAAAATGATTCAATGATTTTTTATGAAGGATCTAAATGTCTAATTATCTAAAAGTTTCAATTTAATCTCTTTACTTTCTAAATTGCTATTTAACTAATCTGAAATGACTAATTTAATCCCTATACAAAGGATAAATAGGTCAACTTTTTTATAATAAAGAACTATTTTGATGCTTTAGAAAAAATAAATAAAAATTTTTAAAATTTATTGTCAGCTCTTTTACCAAATCGCCCTTCCTTTTTCTCGCCAGCTGTCTAACACAAGCGTGGAGTGCGAATCACTCTTTCATTTCCACCATAAACCTAAACAAAGCGGCACGAATCTTGAAGCATATGTGGTTAACATCGTAATAATTCCATTTTGCTAGATCCGCCGTCCAATTAGCAGTAACTAAATTGTGCGGCTTGGATTTCCTATCAAGCCACAGGCGGCGCTTTAAGCATTAGAAAGTTGCGGCGGGCCCCACGGTGAACGTGTCACAGTACAGCCGCCACTGTGGGCCCCATGGACCCACCGGGTCCACGCATTTGCCGAGCCCGCCATGGGCTTCGGCTTAGTTAGCGCAATTAGTCAAGCACTACGGGGAATATTAAAAATCCCCTACGTCGATAATATAATCAAATTAGAGAGACCTAATTAAAACGCACCAACTTTCACCCACCCGTTGAAAGTGGGCCCTAGCATTACGACACTGCGGGTATTGTCGGGTGGCGATGACGTAACAATTGGGTTTTTTTGGGTCCCATAAACGTCCGACCACGCCACATGTGTCAAGTGTCCGAGTCCACGTGGATTTATTTCTTCTGTTCGTTCGGGTATTTATTTGTGTGAAAAACGTGATGTGTTATATTATAAAATCCACACAAATTGGGATAAAGTTCTTATTAGATATTTGTAAGAGGTTATATCTCAGTGTATGTTTTTGTTAATGATATTTTTTTTTGATAAGACTATAGAGAGAGAGTTGAATGTGAATTTGAATTATGCATGTCAAATTTAGGAACTTTTATTACGTCCTCTGACTGGACGTAGTTCTACGTTCGGTCTGAGGATTGTTACTCGGTATTTGGTCGGAATTGCTAGGTATTCTTTGGTAATAACGCGGAATGCCGCTTTGTGAAGATCAATACCGAGTAATCCCAAAAAATACTGAGTTTTTCTAGAAAAAAACTCGGTATTTTTTGGGATTGCTCGGTATTACTCGGTATTTTGCCTTCACATAATAGTATTTCTCATTTTTGTTGGTATTGCTCGGTATTTCTCATTTTGTGCCTGCGATCTTAGTGCCGGCCGAACGTAGCTCTCCGTACGTTCACCGGACCAAATAAAAGTGAGTATAAAGATTTTCATTTTAGTAGATCTAAAACTTAGTAAATAGAGTATAATTTTAGTTGTGATAGATCTAGTGGGAGATTGTGATTTTAGAGTTTAGGCCGTTAATAAGAGTAAGCGTTTTAGATATATTGGCTCTATTATGAAGAGTGATGGTGAAATAGATGTGATATTATTAGTAGAATTCAAGTTGGAGTGGAGGAATTCATCGGGCTTGTCCTATGAAAGAAAATTTGCCCTCAAAGTTAAGGGAAATTGTATAAAGATGGTGATGAGACTTGTAAAAAATAATAAAAAAAATTTTTAAAAAAAATGGTGATGAGACTTGTAATGATTTAGGGTAAATAATGTTGGCCATTAAAAGAGAAGCATCATATTAAGTTAAGTGTTAAAAAAAGAAAAAAAAAAGTTAAGTGTTGCGGAGATGAGGATGTTCGTGGATGAGTGAGTTTACTCTTAGAGACAAAATATGAAATGAGCATATATGTGAAAAGATTGGAATAGCTCCAGTAGAAGATAAGATTATAGAGAGTCATCTTAAATTGTCTGGTCGCATAAAAGGATGATCTTTCGATGACTGGTTAGGAAAATAGATTTATTAGATTTGGCTTATGTTAATAGAGATAGAGGTAGACCTAAAAAAACTTTGTTAGAAAATATTAAAAATGACATGTTTTTATTAGATTTAAATGAGAATTTGACTTATAATAGAGAAAAAATATTATTATAGTCAACCCCACGTAGTTGGATAAAGGCTTGACATTCTTATTTGGTTTGGATTTTATTTTGAAGATTGATTAAATTAAAGCTAAATTATATTTAATTTTTTAAAATATTAACTTAATATATTTTTATTTATTCAATATTATAAATTGATAAATTTTAAAATAGAATATTTAATATTTTTATTGATACTTGATTATATTTAAAATAAATAAATTCATTATTAAAATTAATTATAATTTTATTTTATCTAAAATTGAATTGAGCTGACCAAATTAAATTGTTTTAAGCTTCAATTTAGACAATCTTTTTACTACTTTCAAAAGTAGCTTTCAAGTAAAAAATTTTCTGACTAAAAAATTTTTGGCACTAGAAAGCAGCTTTAGAATGAATTAAGAAAGTTGTTCCAAACGAATCCTAAGTTTAAATTTGGAAAACAATTTAAGTTGATAGATTTTTTTAATATGATAATTAGAATTAATAATGAACAATTTTACATGTTTAAATATGCACTATTTTAAATTATTTATTTTATCAACTAATTTTTATTGTAGTTTTTCCTTTTTAATATTAAAATAAACCATAATATTCTTAATAATTCCATATAATACAAATTAATTTAATAATTTTTATAGAATATTTTTTTAATTTAAATATTAAGATAGATATAGCTTTTTATAGCCCTTTTTTTTTCTTCTCTCATATAATTTTCTTATGTTTAGTAAATAGATAAATAGTATAAAAATAGATAAGCTTGTTGTTTGATATAAGATAAATAAAAGAAGTTATTTTGATTAACTTTGATAAATATATAAGATATAAATATATTTATAGTGTAAAAATAAATTATTTATTATATATCTGATTTTTTCATATATATTTTACATCAATTATATAATAGAATTATTTAAATTTTCAACAATAATACAATTAAAGAAGATTTCCCAAACAAAAACTTAGATTTCAATAAGTGTTAGGGATGTAATTACTGTTTATTCTTACAATATAATACTATTATTTATTATAATTCTTTAATAATATATTAATTGCTACTTATAGCTCCAATCTATAATTTTAAATCCATATATTTAGGAGTACAAAAAATGTCCAAATTTCTATTTTCTTAACACTTTGAAAATAGAACTTGAAATAGAATCAACAAACAATAATTAAATATATTTTCAAAGATTAAATTGATATATTAAATTAATAATTAATATTATATTAGTAAATTTTGTGGACATATTTTAGATAAAACGATTATAATATCTTGAATTACAACCATTAATCACTCCAAAAAATATCCCTAATTCCACTAAATCTATTGAAATCAAATAATCTTTATCATCATAATAATACCTCGAATCGAAATTATATTAACATTATTGATTCTAACATAAAGCTACCAAACACATCAATGATTGTACCCTATCACTTAATGTATATACACAAACAAACAAGAAAGTGATATATTTATGAATACCAAATTCACTCAATAAAATAGATAGGTTGAATTTCCCTATCACCAAAGGCACAAAGAATAATAATTTTGGCTTTAAAACTTGTGGGTAGCATTGTAATATGCCTTCATATGCTCAATCCTTTTCTTTCTTTTTTGGAAAGGAATTTAAAACTCCTAAAATTGGGGGATTAGTTAGTATAGAAAAGCTTATTGGAATATAAATGGCATTGATTCTTATTAAGAAAATTATAATATTTAATATATTTGGAAAATGATTGGGGGAATATTATTAATAACTAATCACTTTCTTAACCATTATAAATATGTGATTGTGAAAAGCAAAAATTGATTAAAAAAACATTGAGATAATATTTGATCTAAATTTCATTAATAATAGATTTTCAAATATGATACAATGTTTTTAAAAAATTTGCAAAAATTATTAAGAAAATTACATATGTGAATTAGGATTAGGATATTATTTCTCATAATTGAGCTATTTAGATCACTAAAGTCATTAGACCCACTAATTATTTTTTAATCATCCTATTTTAATGCCCATCGTTTTCATATAGTTGAAGATTTTATGGAAGAAAGTGTTATTTTCTATGAAGTGACCAAGGAAATTGAAGGGGCTTTGTATGTAATTTATCACAATCCGAATACAACAAGCTTGATAGCTAGGGACCAAATTACAAATAAATAATGCCGCTATTTTCCTTTTTATTATATTATTTTTTCCCATTAGAAATTTAATATGAAAAAGAATACATCAGTAGCTTAAAGCTTGGAGCCCAAGAAACATTTAGTCACATGGATGATTCAAATGTTGACTTCAGCCATACATAACTTGTTTCCAAAGGAATTGCTTTAAAAATATTTTGTATAAGATAATCATTTGAATAATTCTAGAACCAAAGACATAGTCTTCCTTTGTGATATTTTATTTCGCCGATGCGATGAAAATGAATTGACATCACGAATTAGAAACCAAATATTTTGAGAAGCTGAGTGAGTTGTTTGAGGAGAATCAGTCAACATAGATTATCAAGAATTTAACTGATTTATGGCACGTAATTGACTAAATACTTGTTCAAAAATGAAATCATATTGATCTACGAATCAGCTACGAATGAGCGACGTACCTCATAAAAAAATAGATGATGAGAACTTACTTTTTTTTTGGGATAAAACTCACATATAGGACCTACACGTTAATATGAAAAAGGAATTACAAGTCCTTAGTGAATCAATAACCTTTTAAAAATACAACATTTAAAGTAAAATCTACGAGCCTTTTATTCTATCTATTACAAATTAAACTCATAGAAAAGAAATACAAGAAAGAAAAACAAAGCCAACAAGGCAAAAAATGCCACAGAAGACGATGAAATAACAGTATGAGTCGAACGATAGCAGCCTCCCAAGTAAGGCTCCCAAACAATCAACACCAATCCAACGTGGATCAACCACAATAACATGATAGAAGCCTGCAAATGACACAACAAACCACAACAGGGAAAGAAAAAGAAACCTTCAAGAGGTGCCAAAAGGATCAAACAACCACAGTACAACGAAGAAGAAGAAGATATAAAAGGAAGACGTCACCACAGAGAAACAACCCAAAACCCAACACACAGATAACAAACAAACACCAAATGACATAAATCCAAAAACCACCATCCGAACAAAAAAAGGACAACCAACAACCAAAATCACCACAAATACAATGAATTACAAAATAAAAAGATCAAACAACATCAGAGAAGAACCAAACTATTTCCTTTTTTGCTTCCTCCTACGACGTTTGCCACCACCAAAAGTAAAAGCTTTTTTCAATAATGTGGTTAATATTCAAATTATATCTAGCCTGAATAATGTCTTTAAGCCCATCCAAGTCATCCCCATCACCCCCACAAGATTAGTAATCATAATCATCAAGCCAATCGTTTTGCTCCAAACAATTATTTTTCAAGTTACCTACCAATTGGACTTTCCAAAGCCTCATTAGAAATGAGTGAAATTGGGACTTCTATAACCAGTTCCAACAGCATCACAGGTCAGAAGAAGCCTCAATAATAGTCACAGGAAGGCACACGTTCATGTTTTGTACTTTTTCGTATACATATCAATTTATTTTTTTCCCTCTTTATCTCTCTCTCTCTCTATCTTTCTCTTATCTATTCTTTTTTCATACTATAATCTCTCAAAATTCTTGTAAGTAAAGTCCACATATCATTCATGGATAAATTTGAATCAAACATTATTATTACTATTATTAAAAAATAATAATAGTGTCTATTTGAATAAAAATAATAGATGTTTTTCACATTCTTTTCTCCTACTATAATCCCTCAAAAGTCTTGTGACTTCAAATCTCCAATTAATATTTTGGAGCTTCTAAATATGCTCTAATTCTTTTAGTTTTGAGCCAATTTCAGCTCAGATTAGACATATTTTTATGTCATTAGGTTCATCTCATTGAGACATTCAATTCAACCATAAATTTGTTAAAATTAGAGTTTGGACGATCCGTATTTAATTTTGTAAGTTATCAATTTGAATATGCCTCAAGATTCGCACTTTTTCAAGATGATTTTTTGTGATATTTCAGTACTCATAGTTATTATTTCACAATTTCTCATGAAATCTTGTTAAAATGGCAGAATTTTGTTTTTCTTTTTTCTGAACATAATACTGCATCAATATTTCATGCATTTATTTCTCTTTATGCTTGTAATGTAGAGAAAATATAAAGTCTAGTTCGAATGCCAGACTAATTTTAAATCAAAATTTAGAATTTTTCTTCAAGAACAAAACAAGCTGAAAAATATTGATTTCAATATAATTTTTAAATTACCTTTTCCTAAAACTATGATTAATTTTAAATATTTGAATAATTTCACATAGATATTTATTTACAATGCTTACAAATACATGTAAAAAATATTATAAAATTCAACAATACATATTTATTGCACAAACAACTATAATAATAATAAAAATAAATAACAGAATATTTTGACGCAAAACTCATCAGAATTATTTGTTTTTCTCTTAAATAAGGAATTCATTTGTTTTTCTCTTAAATTAACCTTAAAAATAAGTGATTAAAAATTAATTTAGTTTTATGTCTTCATCATCATCTTTTTTATTTTAGAAAACTTGCTTTAAAAAGAATTAGATTTATTATATTTTATTATTTATAAAAGTGATTAAAGACAAAAATAATTTTAACTATATAGTTTTTCAATTATGTAAAAATAAAAATTCTTTTCAAATGAGTTAAAATTAAAACTTAAAAGTTTTCAAACATCATTTTTTTCCACTAGAAACCAAATAATTTAGAAATAAAAAATATATCAGAAATTAATTTAAATTGCATTATAATTAATTAAAAATAATTAAATTTATCTTAAAATTAGTATGTGTAAGAAATTATATTACTTTAATTATAAAAAAAGCTAATATTTTAGATAAAATTTATATAAAAATATCATACACAAATTTTCTTCTTAAAATAGATATTTAATACAAAATAAGCCCCTTAGTGGCGTTCCGCACGACTTTTCGAGCAAATCCAAAGGCTATAAACCACTTTCAGAATCTTACAGTAAAATCGTACTGCTGACCGCGCATCTTTGCCCCAGAGGGCCTTAGATGACAGACGCAGAGGTATTCTCGCTAATTTCCGAAGCAATTCCGATGGGGAGGTTTCAGTGGTTGGAGGCTGCTCTGCCTTTGGGAATCATCGCCGGTTTGCTCTGCGTGATGGGAAACTCGCAGTATCAGATCCACAAAGCTTATTATGGCCGAGTAATTTCGAGATTCTTTCTAAACGAAGCTGATTTTGAGGATCCGTTTTCTTCCGATTCGTGTCGTTGGTCTTTCATTTTGTGATAATGATTGTTACCTCTTGTTTTGTTTTTTGGGTTACTTCAGCCAAAGCACATTGGAAATGATGTGTGGGATGTAGCCATGGAGAGGAGGGACAAGAAGCTTTTGGAGGAGGCTGCTGCGGCGGGGAATTAGGTTTGTTTCTGAATCGCGATTTACTATGCTCCTGATTTGCTTTCTGATGATTTAATTAGAGGGCTGATCAGTGGCGCAATTAGGATTTTGTCTTTGAATTAGGGTTTGATGGTAGTTGCGTTTACTAAACTTTTTTTTTCGAGCTTCTTCGTTTTTTTTTATGACAAGCTTTCTGAGGAGATTGCCAACATTATCTTTGAATGTGACCTTAGTTTTCTTTACTTGTATTTTTTTTTTTGGTAGGAAAATTAGAGAGACAGCCTAATATCATTGACAATGAAAAATAATTACATGAAGAAATGTACCATAAAAATTACAACTCGAGACCAAGTTATCCAAAGAAAAATTGAGTTGAAAGCAAAAATGTGCATGCCTCAAAAAGAGAGGGAAGAAAAAGAAGCCAAATCTTCCAAAAAAAGGACTCAAAATGAACAAAATTTCACCTAAACTTCATATGGCATTTCATCAATACCGATTCAAAAGCATCCTCTGATTGCCTGTGAACCGTCCAAGGAGATGAAGGGACATATGGGCACAATGACATTCATCATAGTCCTGCAAAAAAAAAAAAGACCCTTAAAGTGTGGAAGGCAGCAAAACGATTTATGAAGTTAATTGAATCATAACGAAACAGCAAAACAACAAAATATATCCCCATCTGAACACACCCCAAAAACAACAAAAGCCAAATAAGCAGCAGCTCCAAATAGATGAAAGAAACCACCACCAAAGCAACACTAGAAAAAAGTAGTATCTCTGAAAGAACTACAGAACATTGCCTGACGAGAACATCCGAGTTCAACAAATCAACCCAAGCAAAAGAAACCAAATATGCAGGATAAATAAGTTTGGTAGCAAATAACATAATCCTAACAAAAACATCTCAAGTGATGAGGTATCTATTCTCATAGAAATTCTTCCAATTGGATCCTTTAGAGGCAATTGATATTTTTTATTTTAAAATGCAAAGTAGATGTGATGAGGATATCCGACCGTGAAAAATTTATCAGAGAAGGGGCCGAAGATCTACGAACGTGATTGGACCACTTTATTTTTGAGCTTTTTGTTGTATTTGACTTATTTATGTATATTTTCTATTTTTACCCTCACTTGAGGGAGTAAGCTTATGTGACTCCAGTGAGCACTTTTGTCATTAGACGTATCATTGTATTTTGGCTATTTGTAGGCCTCTCATCCTCTTTGGAGAGGATGATGATTATGATGAAAAAAAATCCCAGCACTTATGTTCTTAGAGATTTGTGAGAGATCTTGTAAGAGTGGAAGTCCCTAGATGAGGGAAAAATACTACCCATCAGCCGTAGGAAGCGTTCAGGCTCGTGTTCCATCTCCTCCACCAAATCGTCTTCTTCTTTCTCCTAGCCGCCGCCCCCTCTTTCCCTTCCTCCACTAGACGAACCATATTCCCAACCCTAGGATGAACCCCACACATCCAAACCGCTGGCTCCTCCCTCCTAGCCGCCGCCTCCCTTTCCCCTGCGCTTGGCTGGCCCCCACCAAACCACCGGCCCCACCTCCCCTCCTAGCCGCCAGCCACCATCCCTTTCCTTGACTCCAAAAGTTTCAAACCTAATATTCAATACTTTCCTAACTTGGCTCATTATAAATTTGGAAATTCAATAATTTCTAGTAAATTTGAGTTTGAAACTTCTTTTCTAAATGAGAAAAGTTATGTTAAGAAGGTTTCCCCAATCATGCTAACATTAATTTGAATAGTGGTTGCCCTAGATTTCCTTCCCCATTTAGTATCCTAAATTTGGAAACCCATACCCTCTCATTAATTCCCTCCCCCTAGCTTTGCCGCCCCACCCCTCTCTCCTCTAATTATTTCTTTCCCATTAATGCTCCCCAATCAATTCCCCTTCCAGTAGGGTGTGCCTCCCCCCACCCTACTCCTAATCAATGGAAATTCAAATTCAAATCACCCCCAATTTCTCCTCCACTTAAAGCAGCCCTTAATTCCTTTTAAATCCCAATTGATTCTTGTCTTAATTTGCATGCCGCCTAGACGAGAAATCAATTCCAGAATTTTGTTAATTGCTGGAATTAAATTCAGAGTTTCCTGTTTGCTGCCCTTCCTTACTCTTCACCCCAAGTAAGGAATTAAACCCCTCTCTAGGGCCGGCCATAAGCATCCCACCCGCCTCTCTACACTTCTACTCCTTCGCTTGATGTTTTCACATACGAAGGAGAAGTAAATCCTCCTCCCTTGGCCAGCCACATCCCAACCGTTCTGACACTTTAATCCCTTGTCAACTACTAGGTGTATTTACTTCAAAGCACATCCAAGGACGATCAACGGCCGAATCCTGAAGAATGTTGGAGCAAAGTTTAGAAGTTTGAAGAAGATAAACTCTCATCCGAATCTTTTATCTTGCAACTCCTCTTCGATTGTGACATCATTGAAATTATGAAAGCTTCTCTGCCTAGCCTTCTAATATGAGTATGTGTGAGGGATCTTAATAGTGACTAGTCTAATTGTTAATCGAATGATTTCCTTTGAAAACCCCACTTCAAGCAAAGCTTGATTTGATTTGATTATTTTGTGCTCCTAATATTTTCTTGTAATCAATTGCCTAGCTTAATCACCGCTTTATTGTTTTCAATCTATTGTTTATGTCATAGGAAGTTGAATAATTGATATATAAGCGTGTAATTTCAAAGTTAATAGCATCGCATGTTCATGTAGTTCTACATGAAGATGCGTTGCTAATAGAATCTCCACATATATGGCCATTGTATTCATGTCAAATATGATATATAGAGCAGCGGGTTGATAAAGAATATAAATTCTTAGCAGCAGGACTAATGTGAGGCATATTGGAGATATATATATATATATATATATATATATATATATATATATATATATATATATATATATATATATATATATATATATATATATATTTTAGACATATAGGAGATATGACAAAACATTTGCAACAGGCTAGGTTGAAGCAAAAAGGAAGCAACCCAAGGCAAAATATTGCAAATGATGTTGAAGGTGAAATTAAAAAAATAGATGAGGGCCACTTTCATTGTGATCATCACAAAAACTGCAGGCCGCCGCCTGTACATTAATGCTATGCCTAATCAGGTTATTTGTAGTTACTATGGATGTGTTCTACAGTGATACGAGTTTTTTAAATGAGCAGTTATGCTTGGAGAGAAAATTGGAATTAAATCATTATGATGTTACTTTGGATGTGATCAATGAAATAAGTTATGGACAAAAATTTATACAAACATAGAAGCTAGGTGCAAAGTATTTTAGTGTTGGGAAACAATGAAGTAAATTAAGTGTTGAAGACTAAGAATATTAAAATAAATTTGCAGTAAAATTAGGAAAGATAAAAGTTAAAAATGATTATGAAAGAGAGAAGATTGGAGTAGCATCTATTTAAGATAAGCCTTTAAAAAAACATGCTTAGCTTATTTGGGAATTAAGAGAGATGACAAGAGCAATAGAAAGATAACCAATATAAGGATTATATATAATTAATGTGCAAGGATTATGAAGTAAATGGGTAGAGTAAAGTCGTCATTGCTAAAAATAATGCAACAAGACATGCAATATAGAGTTGTCACATCTTCTATTCCTCAACATGAATTAGTAGAGGATTAAAAAAGTTGGCATTTGGTTGGGATTAATAATGATCACAATGAGATGACATGTAGAATCTTACAAAAAAATTCAAAAATTTCCTTGTTAAAGCCATTGAATATGCTATAAATGCAATGAATAATCAATTTATTATATTTTAAGTTTTAGTTAAGAGTCTTCACATTAAAAGTCATATTTACATTTCTATGTTATTTAAGCTATATGACAAAAAAGGTTGAATTCGGTGAATGTTCTTTCATCAAATGCATAAATTCTTATATGTGGCTAGCTTTAATGATGTTAAATAGGATGAATGGCTTTGATGTAATGCTTGATGGCCATCAATAAATGATTAAATTAAGTAGAATGAAGATTCTTTTCTTGAAGGGGACTAGTTCACACACATTCAAAAATGTGTCCACTCTACTACTTTGATATGTAGTTGCCCATCCATCAATCATTAGTGTAATCCTATTATTATTGAAAAATCTTTGATGACTATATAACTATTTATAGTATTTTCACTAGTTCATTATATATATCTTCAATAACTTCAACGTATTACATATTAAGACATATGGGAGTATTGGATTTAGTGTCACATCAGATAGTTAAAAAGTGTTGGTTTTGAAATAATATATGGTTGACCATCACTTATAGGATCAAGCTGTTGGGTTGAAAATGTGTTTGACCGTTAGTAATTTGGTGTATTAGGCCTAACTTTGGTCAACTTTATTTTACAGTTTCTAAAAAATGGTATTAGAGCTAATGATTTTGTTGGGATCAAGTGATTCATGGATTGGGTGGGCTTTTGGTGCAGGATACCTGATGATGTTGAAAAAAGGGTTTTTGTTTGATGTCAGATTGGTGGACGATGTTGAGAGCTTTCATATGAGAGGGATATTATGAAGACATGTGACAATAATGGGTTTATTCTAACATCGAATAGTTGAAAAATATTTTTTGTAGGTTTACCATGTGGTTGCCTCTTATTCATAGGTTTAAGATTTTGGGTTATAAACTGGTTCGACCATTGGTGTATCAGGCTCAACTTTGGCCATATTTTGGTTCATATTCTCTAGTATTACAAATTTCCTTTGAAATACTTATCAAATTAAGTTTTATGGTATGTGATCACATGCGTTTCCAAATTACTATACACCATATGAATATCCCTTTAAAGTTCTTGTGAAAAAATATAAGAGAATTGTAATTGTGTCAATTGATTACAAGCAACCATGCAATTATATACATGCTGTACAAGGAGAAAACAAAGTCGACATATACTAGAAAGGAAAGCTTTCAAGGTCTAGGAATTAATTTAAGTAGTTTTTATAAGAAACCACTAATTTAATGAAAATGACTCCACAATTTTGATGGGGAATTACAACACCTGTATTTTTCTAATGCTACCATTTAAGTTAATGAATAGATATATTTTATTGCAACTTGAAAATAATCTCCTAGAACTGTGCATTTTTAAGCTTATTTGTGGGGACATCTACTTGTTGATTTCTTGAAGTACATATGATATACAACTTAAACCATTGTCTTTTTTTGTTGTTATAAAATTTATATAGATTTCAACACGCTTAATTGTTAATTCTATCATTCTAGATGGTGTGCTATATTTATTTCTAACTTCTTATCATGATAGAGTCATGCAGGTTCATTCCACTTAATATTGAAATCTTTAAGAAGAATTTTCAACTACAGTTACTTTCGTGTCACTTGTGCTATTGATCTAAATTCTATTTTGACACTAGACCTTGCCGCTATATTTTTTTCTTCTTCTACTTTTCCTTATGACAAGATTAGACTACTGGAAAGGCGAAGAGAGAAAAAGTGATTTGAATATATTTTTCATAGATGACCATACAACCTTATTTATATAACAAGATGTTATGCTGCATTTAGCAATTTCTATCTTTAGAAACAACAAAATTCTTGGTAAGTGCTGTAAAAAGTTCAAAGGATAGGATATACAAGTATTAACAAAATTTGTAGGCATGCATCTATATTCGTTGGGAATAAGACATGATTTTTCTATAGCTTGCACTCATGCAAATTCCCAAGAAGGGAATTCAACCAGGTTGCTATCCCACATATTGGCAACCTGGATAGTTGGACCACCAACGCTCTTTCCGAACATGTAAAAGAGATACTCTCCATTCTTAGATTGAATATGATATTTTGGAATATGAGCTTGGTAGTTTCCTAGTTTGAATGTCAATAAACTTCATGCTTGTTTGATCATATAGGATACATATCAATTCACTTTCTAGTTTTTACTTAATAGTGTCGATCAATTTCTATATGTTTGTTTTACTCATGTTGGACTGAATTTTTCGCAATGTTGATGGATAATTTATTGTCATAATACAACTTTATAATATCTTCTTAATTTATTCTCTAGCCATTTAAGATGATTTTATCTCACAATATTTTACAAAATTCTAGTTCAATTTCTTGAAAGTCAACTGTAACACTTTATTTGTAGACTATTTACTATTGATTACTTTTTCAAGTGATTATATTTACTCCCAGGAAGCTGGAATAATCAATAGTAGCTTATCTGTGAGGGATCTTACCTACTCAACATCTGTATATGTTTCTAAGCTTAGTCTTCTATTGCTCTTAAATAAAATTCCTTTTCATAGATTTGCTCCAGGAATCAATGATTAAATATGAATTGACTTAGAATACTTACATCATAGGTTGATTAAGCTTCTTGATCAGCATTTTATACCTCCCTTTATCAACGTTTGACCTATCACCTACCTCTCAAAACATATGGTTGTAATTAGTTGGAACATTTAAGGGTTTGCATCCCAACTTACCTATTTCATTCAAGGGTTGTTTGGTTAGAGGAAAAAGAATTGCAGTGTAAAAGGAATGCATGACTTTTTTGCTTTTTGATGTTTGGTTGTACAGAGTGTAAAGTAAAATAAAACCATAATGCATTAGGAACTCCCCGTTGCAGCTCATTTTACATATAAATGAAACCCGCTTAAATCAAGCAAAAAAGGAATTTGTGGGCGAGAGAGAGAAGACCACGGTAGCTCTTGTTTGTTTCTTCCTCCATTATCGCGGGAACCATCGTTGTTCTTCCTCCATCGTTGTTTCGGGAGCTCGCTTTTAGGGAAAGTAACTATCTTTCTCCCTTCTGCGTGCTTCTTTAGCCAAATCCCATAAGTCACTTTCGCTCGCGTCTGTGGCAAAATCCTGTAAATCTACATAAGGGGAAACCGTCAGGGCTCATTGCAGTCGAGAGATGTGGGCTTGGTTCGATTTGTCTCACGGAAATAATTGGATTGTAGGGGAGAGCAAGACAAGAGAGAGAGAAAGAGAGGTGGAGACCTGGCGGCCATTGGCTGAGGGGTTGGAGTTTGGTGTTGAACAGCTCCACTCTCAATAAGCACGTCAAGGCCCCTGTTCATCTCGTGAGAAACCGATCCTTCGCCCTCCATCTCTTTTTCTTCTGCTTCATATGCGATTCAGATGGCCTTTTTTTTTTCTTTTGTTGAGAAGAAGTGGACCCTCTTTGGCTTGTTTATGCCATTTTAAAAACCTGAGAGGTAGAGTTGTTATAGTTTTGCAATTTGTTTGATTTTCTTGTGAAAGAAATAATTTTAAACTATATCGAGATTATGATTTTGCAATTTGTTTGTTTTTCTCGAGAATGTTGGATTTTAAACACATTGAAGACATTTATGTATGGTTGTATGTCACTTTTTTATAGATGTGCTATTGTAAATTCACAAAAGAAATATTTTTTTGCTTTTATATGCTTCTACACTTTTGTAAATGCATTGTCGACATAGCTTTGTAAATATATCTTATTTGATGAAAAGTGTAGAGTCGTGATAGTTCTATAATATTTTTTATTAATGTACATAAATTTTTATAAAATCTCATAAAATTATCATTATTATGGACTCAAACTATTTGATCAAATTAGAATATTTTCACTTTACTCTACAAACACCAAATCAAATGACCTTTAAGTATTCAGAATACACTAGTTTTACTTTACTCTATATATATCCAACCAAACAGAAAAAACAGTTCTACTGCGATTACTTTACAAACAACCAAACAACCTCAAAGTATTTACTTTACACTGCATATACTTTACAACCAACCAAACAACCCCTTAGTAGATTTAGAATGTCCCTATTACATTTAGTAGATTTAGAGCATATTCTTATTATGAGATGAATATTCCATATTTTCAGTGAGCCACTTCTATTCCAAAGAAGCATTTGAGTCTTTCCATATATTTTATTTCAAGTTCTTTGGATTGTTAATCACTTAATTAATCTTTTGTTTTTTCTATTTCATTAGAATAATATCATATTATAATCATGCCATCTACATTAAATATTAGAATTGTGTTTTTTTCTTACGGGGATCTCTTTATCAATAGAGTCCGATCTTCTAGATTTTGTATGAACTTCATCCTTTCCATGACTTTAGTGAATCCTCAAAATCATATTTTTGGGGATTGTTTGAGCTTATATAAAGCATTTTTAAATCCATTTACATTGTTATTACTGAATACCTTATTAAAATTTGGTGGATATTCCATTTCTTTTCTTCTTCTTATTGATCATGTAGAAATACATTTTTTTTACATCGAATAAATGTAAAGAACAACTAAGGTTGACTGCTAGGGACAAAAGTATTTGAATGGTATTTATTTTTGAGACTTGTGCAAACATTTCTCCATAATCAATTCCACATGTCTAAGTGTAGCGTTGTGCAATGAGCCTAGCTTTATACCTTTTGATTGTTCCATTTGGATTGAATTTGACATTATTTACCCATCTGCATCTATTTATTTTTTTCCTTTTCCGAATTCTATTACCTCCCACATTTGGTTTCTTTTAGGGCTCTGACTCCATCATCAT
The DNA here is from genome assembly GCA_022539455.1 of Dendrobium nobile. Taxonomy (NCBI): domain Eukaryota; kingdom Viridiplantae; phylum Streptophyta; class Magnoliopsida; order Asparagales; family Orchidaceae; genus Dendrobium; species Dendrobium nobile. The sequence continues at coordinate 54,807,093 of CM039718.1, forward strand.
GACTTTTGTTTTTTCATTCTTTATTTTCAAATGCTTCTTGGATAGGTCTCAAAATCTTGATATTGTTTATCTTGGTGAGGACTTTGTGGGAGGATGGAAGTCTAAAATGGAAAATTAAACTGTCTATTGCCTGTCAGGTGTGTTTTGTGCCCCTTTTCTTAAAGAAATAGTAAGACACTAAAGCTAATATCATGATGGATTTGATTTGATTAGAATGAAATTCAAAGAGAGAATCGATGAGTCTTTGAGGCTTAGGGGTGTGTTAAATGTTCTTAATTTGGAGATGTTATTGAAAGATAATGGAAAGACTATGGGTAGCATCGGTAGGTTCTAGATAAAAGGATATATAGTTATAAAGCTATGATCAATGAACTTAGGTATTTGTTATATGTGAATCTTTCTTTTGGGAGGGAGCTTGAGGTCACAAAAAGTGTATACCTTGTATAAATACACTCAAGGGAATGAATGGGTCTTATAATTCCACAGTAGCTATGAATGTGATTGAAGTAATTTATTGCTTCGTGAAAGATGTCAAACATGTTGGGACTTAATACTCTGGAACATCGAATGAATGTGGGTCATCATATCATGATACAGTGAATCTAGAACATCAAATATATATATATATATATATCTCTGTTTAAAATTGCGCAATAAGAGGCGCGCCTTTGCGCAATTCTGTCCAAAAGCGCCTCGAGGCGCACGCAATTTGGACACTGATTGAGGCGTACGCCTCACCCTGTCTGAGGCGCGCCTCAATTGCGCAATTATGGGTGAGGCGTACGCATTAGAACTCGAAATTTTTTCTTCGGTATATATGTAAATACGACGCAGCTGATTCGTGTTCGTGTATTCACGTATAGGATTAGGGCTTCTTGTGAGAATTGAAAGGCGAACTAGAGGCGAAGCCGTGAGGGAAAGAGACGAAGCTTTGAGGGAAGGAGACGAAGCCGTGAGTGTAGGAGACGAAGTCGGAAGGAGACGACGCAGGGAAAGAAACGAAGCCGAAGTTGTGAGTGCAGGAAACGTTCAGGCATCGTTTAGGTCGGAAGAGCAGGTACGCATTGTTGTGGCCTTGACTTTGACGTGCAGTAACGAAAGCTTGAATAACTCCTGATTCGGCTTTCTTTCATTCGTCCGCTCAGTACATGCTCGGTACCGCTCGGTACTGAGCGGTACATGCTCGGTACTGAGCTGTATATGCTCGGTACTGAGCTATACATGCTCGGTACTGAGCTGTACATGCTCGGTACTGCTAGGTACATGCTCGGTACCGAACCAGTACCGCTCGGTACTGAGCGATACATGCTCGGTACTGAGCTGTACATGCTATGTACGCTCGCTATTGAGCATATACATCAAACAGAATTTCAAAATTACTCTTATAATATAATTTTGTTCCGGGGGCGCTGCCCCCTGAAACCCCCGCCAGGGGGCAGCGCCCCCTTGGACCCCCGGCAGACTGGTATATTTTTGTATTCATGTTTTTTTATTATTGGATTCTTTCATTAGGGATCATGGTTAGAGGCAAGGAAAAGACGTCTGCATCATTGCGGAGGGACCCTTCTTGGAAATATAGTGTACAAGTTGACATAGGCGGCGGAGAGAAGAACTATGTTTATTTGGGCTACTGTGACCTATGCCATTTTGAGCACGAGACCCTTAGTGCAAGTACTACGCTTAGTGGATGCAGAGAATAAACCAGCTATGAGTTTTATTTATAATGCTATGGATGAGGCCAAGGAGTTGATTGCACACAACTTAGGAGGAGATGAGGCAAGTTATAGGGAGATTTGGGATATCATTGATGCTCGGTGGGAGGTGCAGTTACACCGTCATCTATATGCAGCGGCATATTATCTCAATCCTCAATTTCAATATTCAGAGAAGAAATCTTTAAATCCGGAGGTGAAGCTTGGTCTATATCATTGTATGGAAAGACTAATACCGGAGCAGGCAGATAGGGAGCTTGCAGATTTACAACTTGTTCTATTCCGAAATAAAGAGGGTTTTTTTGGTTTAAATGCAGCAAAAGCAACCATTTCCAAACGGTCTCCAGGTATAGTTATTTTGGTAAATGCAAGACACTTTATTCAGTTCTAATTATATTTTTTCTTGAAAACAGTTGAATGGTGGATCCAATTTGGTAATTCCACCCCTGAGTTACAGAGTTTTGCTGTAAGAGTGTTGGGCCTCACTTGTTCTTCTTCTGGGTGTGAGCGAAACTGGAGTACATATAGTCAAGTGCAAACAAAGAGAAGAAATCGATTATCTACACTCAGAATGAACTCCCTCGTATATATAATGCACAACAAGAGGTTAAGAGATAGGAGGTTGAGGAATAAGGGATTGAAGGATGATGAGGACCCGTTGGTGTGTGATGATGTGTCATCTGATAATGAGTGGTTCATAGATGATGAGACAGATTTGCCATTATCAGACTTACAGCTAGAATATTTAAATGTGGATGTCTTGAGAGGCGAAGCAGATCAATTGGGCACATCTACTAGTACCACACCACACACATCCACTAGCTCTGCAGCACAACAATCAAGTAAAGGTATTCCATAACTTCTTATATGCTATCGCAGTATATTTATATCAAGTGAGCAATTAACATGCTAATGATCTTTTCTCTTATTGAACAGGGAAGAGAAAAGTGAGTCATATTGAAGATGATGATGACATGACATTCATAGATACAATTGGAGAAGAAGATTCTCTTGAAGACCCGTTTAGTGATGGGATATGATTGCATTTTATATATTTTTTGTACTTTGAGAATTTTGTTAAACTAATATTTTGTGATTTTGTACTTTGGGACATGATTTTATTGCATCTACTTTCTTACTTTCCACTATTTTCATATATCATTTAGATGTTTTTATTGTAAGATACAATATTGCTATTATTTTCCTGCTAAAACCCTTAATTTTTCATTTACGCAATTCTGTGTCCGTGAGGCTTACGCCTCAGACCGCCTCGAGACTTACGCCTCGCCTCACGGACGAAAACCGCCTCGAGGCTTATTTACGCAATTTTAAACCTTGATATATATATATATATATATATATATATATATATTCATTTGAACAATTTTAGATTATAGCTAACTTGTCAAAGAAAAGAAAGGGTAGGATGGCAAGGATTGTAATAAGGAGACTCGTAAAAGTAAAATGTGCCCTAACTCAAGAAATGAGGAACCTATTACTTTGGCCGAATATTTGGAGTCTTATAGCCCATGCCAAAATTGAACTCATGGTATTATTGGAGATATCTTCCTTTGATCTATTGATGTAGCACATCATATGAATCAATTGGATAATTTAAATCAACTCGTTGAACCCATCACAAGAGGAAAAACAAAAATCTAAGTTAGCAAAATTCGATGAACAAGAGCTCATTTCTAAGTCCATGTCAATACCCAATGATAGAATTATTTAAATGTAGTTTTGTTTCAATTTTTTTTTGGGTTAAAATAATATTCAAACCATGCATGGTTGGCAATCTTAACGAAGAAGTACGGAAAATAAAAAAATATCAAAAATCTTCTCATTCATTAAGTAGCTAACTACTCCATCTTTCCCTTCAATTTGTTCCTTAAAAAAATAGTAAGTTCAAGGGTAATTTGTTTTGCTTATAAATAGGTGGTGATATATAATAAGGTTTTGATTGCTGAATGATTTATTTATGTGGAGAAATTTTCATTTATTTGTTATTTATTGGTTTCAAGAGTTGGCCTTTCTTTGGTGATAGTAGGTTATTATTTTTTTAATCTTCTTCTCTAAACACATGCTCTAAATTTTTCACACCATCCCCTACATCATAATCATCTGCCAAGATCAAACACCATCTAATCCAAGCCTTACAACCACTTTAAAATCCGATTTGGAGCTCTTGCTCAGGACTAGGAGCTAGTCTTGTTTCTACCCCTCAACACCCATTTAAATAAAACCCATTTTTAAAGAAATATTTCAAATTCGCTCGAACTAGCCCATGATAGACTAGCTTGATATTTCCTTTGCTAAACCTATTCAAACCACTTATATTTCCACGACAGACTTTAGATCACATCATTAGGCATTAAAATAAAGTTACATAGCATTTTCCTACCATCATTTTGATGAGCCAAGCCCTGTGGGACCCAGTAATGGGGACGACGGGCAAGGAGTGAGGGGGCTCAAAAGGGATTAATTATTTATCATAGAAAATCAAAAGTGGGAGGGAATTAGAATGTTTATTTAGAGAAAGAGGGCTGATTTGATTGGGAGGGAATTATGAAGGTTTATCTAGGGAAAGATATTTGATTTGAATTCAGATTTGGGAGAGAATTAAAATGGTTTATTTAGGGAAAGAGGGCTGATTTGAATTTAGATTTGGGACGAAGTTATTCAGGGAAATAGGGTTGATTTGAGTTTAGGGGAGGGAATTATGAGAGGAGCTTATTTAGGGCTAATTATGTTATTTTATTTTCATCAAGTGATTTGTGTGTTTGCTGTAGTTTTTCTTTAGAGTTGTCCCTAGTGTCGCCTAGGGTTTGTGGAGACCCAATTTACCTCTCGAATGTAGATCAACTTGTATCTTGGTTTGTTGTTCCTATATCAATAAAATTAGTCCATAATTTATTTCTTTCTCGCTGATTTCTGCTGCTTGTTCTCTTCATTATTGTCGTTTTACTGTGTGGAGAGCATAGTCTTATCACATTCTCACCAAAAGGGTTACCATCATTAGCATATTTAGTATCAAAGAAAATATGTGAAGATGCAAATTTCGGCAATTTTTTTTAATAAGAGGAATTTATTTATGGTTGAACGTGCCTTCAAGTGCTTATGAGTCACTTCAATAAATTTGATGTTTGTAAATTCTTTTTATGATAGATTTATTTTATTAATAACTTCTTACAAGTCTATCATATAAGCTTAAAATTTAATTAGTGAACCAAGATGCATGCATAATTCTTCCCCAATTTAATGCGAAATTGTAAGAGTTTCAAAATAACATCATGTTTTTTGGGCTAGAATAAGCGTTCATGATAAATTCTAGATTCATGAGCATCAACAGAAGATATTAAAAATTAATCTAAGCAAGGTTTATTGAGATATAGAGAATCAAGGTTATGGGCTCAACCTAGCATGATTAATTATATCCCATGTGTGATACGCAAGAACACTCTAGCTCTCATGATTAATTATATCCCAGGTGTGATACTTAATAACAATCTCGACTAAGGGTATTTTTCTCATTTGATCTAATTTAGCCAAGGGGATAAGGTTCGTTTAGCACAAATTCTAGAGATCAAGATACTCCATTAGAGAGGATGATTAGTACCAAAAAAATTAGGATGTCATCCAAAGGAAGGATCATCTCCGAGGCTATGAAGGATATAGGTTTAGCTCGATAGCGAATGCAAGAGTTTATACGGATTATGGATGAGGGGATACATAAACAAGGAAGAATCAACGAGTCATGAAGATTTGTTGAGAACAAAATTCTCTGATATTTGAGATATGGGAAGAGCTGAGACTTGCATTCTAGAATATTATGTGACCTTGAATTCCACCAAATTATGAATCAATGAGTCATGAAGATTTGTTGAGAACAAAACTCTAATATTTGAGATATTGGAAGAATATGGATCATTATTATTATTATATTTTTACAAGAACATAAAAGACAAAGAGCTCGCTGATGCTCCCAAAAGCAACAGTACAGAGGCAATCACAAAAAAAAGACTGCATGTAGCAGAAGAGGACACCATCGACGAAGAAGAAGAAGAAACAACAGCCATGAAGATTTGTTGAGAACAAAATTCTCTGATATTTGAGATATGGGAAGAGCTGAGACTTGCATTCTAGAATATTATGTGACCTTGAATCCCACCAAATTATGAATCAGTGAGTCATGAAGATTTGTTGAGAACAAAACTCTAATATTTGAGATATGGGAAGAATATGGATCATTATTATTATTATATTTTTACAAGAACATAAAAGACAAAGAGCTCGCTGATGCTCCCAAAAGCAATAGTACAGAGGCAATCGCAAAAAAAAGACTGCATGTAGCAGAAGAGGACACCATCGACGAAGAAGAAGAAGAAACAACAGCCAATCCGGAAGAAACAACCCAACACCCCAAGGCTCCAAAGCAGCAGCCACCAAGCAAGAATATGGATCATTATAGCGTTCCAATGGGTTACAAATTATTGGCTTGCGCACCAAAAGAAGCTTTGAGTGATGTGTATCAAGATAAGCTTTGTTATGCAATTGGGCTTTTTATGCATATGATGATTGCAATATTATACAAAATTACAAATGATTGATTTCAAGATATTAAAGATCAATTGACCTAAAATGATTAAGTGTAAGGAAATTCTAAGGGTGAATTCTCAAATTTCTCCCATTTTTAGTAGCATCATTTCCTAATTTTTATAAATTAAATGTAATTTTATAATTTAAGGAAAATAAGAATTTATAAATGTTTCAGGACTCTAAGCTCTGAGAAAAGATTACATAACCTGATAATAGCTTTCAAAAAGATAGTAGGTTTTAGTGACTATAACATTTTAGTATAAAAAAATTATCACTGTTTCTATTGCACACAAAGATTTTAGTTAATTTTAATTTACCCTTCCAGTTAATATTGAAACAACCTATGGTAAAGGGATTGTGATAGTTGTTTCTAAAGAGTCTGGCCTGCTAGTTAGATTAGTTTCAATGATAGATAAAGGTTAAATTATTACAGAGGTCTTCACTCACTTTTTTTTTTTTTTTTTTTTAATTTGGACAAAATATATCTGCTTATTGTTTTTTAATTTTTGGATAAAGAAATTAAATTGTTTTTAAGAATATCAAAAATAACTTCTATGCATTTTAATTATTTTTAAAACTTGAACTCTCATCATTTGATCTTGTTCCCTATGCCGGCTAGCTTTGCACCCACTGCTTGCAAACCTTCCGCTGAAGCTGACAATTTTTTCTGTCTAGTCCACCAACACTACATGCCACCGCCCTCTCCCAAATTACAATATAACTATACTTATGTAATATTTAATAAAATAAAAAAAACTATCAATATTTAAGAAAACAAATATTTTTTCATTTCATGTCAAAACATAAATAAAACAAAATAAAGGAACAAAAAAACAGAAAAAGGAAAAACACGAAGTGATCTTAAATGGCCCTCCTCGTGTCTGCCTGATTGCTGTTTCTACCTCCTCTTTTATTTTCTTGATTGTGAACCTTTCAAGTCTATAAAATGCGGCCTTCCGATGACCCAATTAGAAAAAGAAATGTATTAGATTTGAGTTATGTTAAGAAATACAGAGGTAGTACTAAAAAAATTGATTAGAAAATATTAAAAATGATATTTTCTTATTTGATTTAAATGAGAATTCAACTTTTAATAGGACACAATGGAGAAAAAAATTCATGTAGTTGACCTCACGTTGATGATGATGTTGTTGTTGTTGTAAACCTTTCAAGTCTAAAATTTAGGGTATGCCAATCTGTATGTTGAAATGTTAGGTCTCGTTTGGGACAACTTTTTTGCTACTTTATAAAACTAATTTTTAGTAAAAAATTTCTAATTCAAGAAGCTTTTGTAAAAAAAACTATTTTAAAAAGCAGCAAAGAAGTTGTCCCAAACGAAGCCTTAATGTCATTGGCGTGAGATTTTTCAACCTCATTTTGTTTAAATCTTTTTTAAGTCCCTTCCTCTAATATTCACAACATCACTCAGAAATCTTTGTGTTTTTCTAATATCGATCTCTAGTCATTTCAATTCATGTAAAGTTTTCTGGTCTGTAAGTGGTTGTCACTACAATTTAATCTCCTTGTCGTCTCTTGAAATGTTAACGATAATTTTGAAGCTATTCGAAGTAATTTTTGCAGAAATCTGATCCTGCTTAGTTCCTTGCATGCAGGTTTTTTCCTGGAGACAATGCCAGACATCTACTGTTGCAAATGATGAATTTTCAGCTCCTGTTAGTTAAGTTATCTTTTTCACAGTGATGTCAAGCACCACTGAATGTTTTTATATCGTTTGAAATCATAAAAATAATCATCAAAATTTCAAATTTCATCCCAGAACCAAAGAAGCATACCCTGTTCTTGATGATTTCTGTATCTGAATGCCAAAAAAAGATTTTACAGGCCTCATCTGTCAACAATCATAGTTAAATTCCTATTTATGATCCTTAAATAACTGAATTAATTAAAACTTGTTTGTCACTCTGAGCATTTTGTGTCATAGATAGCAAAAATTGTGGAATAAAAACAGTTTTTTTTTTAATGTTTCTGGAGTTTATGGATCAGTTGGCCATAATTAATTAACTAATTAGGGTCTATGTGATAATATTTTCTGGTTCCTGCTTTTGTTTAATTAGGCTTTGTTTGGGGCAGCTTTCGTGCTGCTTTTTAAAAGAAAATTTTAATATAAAAATTTTATTCTAATTTTTTTTTTTAGGAAGCAGCAAGAAAGTTGTCATGAACAAAATCTTAAACAGCAGAAGAAATTTTAAGCTGTTTGGTTTCATTTGTTTGAGAAAAAAGATATGCTGCATTAAAGTTTTATTTTTAGATTTTTGAGCCAATTAATTCAAAATCGTTTGGTTGCTAGCCAAAGTTCTCAATCAACCGTGCAAGATCAGCTGTGGGAGCTGTATTAAAGCTGAAAGAACAATTTAATAAATAAATTTAAAACTTTATTATATATTAATTATGATTAATTATTATATTTAATAACTATAAAATTTATAATAATAATTATTTCTGTCATTTTAAATAGATTTTACTATTTGTGTATTGTCTATTGTAAAATAGCCCATTAAACATGCAGCTTGACTTCTTAGAACCTATAAAAAAAATTTGAGATTTCTCTTTAGAAAAATTTGCATATTGTTTCTTCTCAAATCCTAGTAGAAAGATATTATGTCTACATTGAAATAATTATTGGGGTTTAAAGTCTAAACTCATTAAGAGAAATTGCATCACTGATTAAATTAAAATTTAAAATAATTATAAGGTGTAAATATTTTATTAAATTTTTATTATGCTCATGTCAAGACTATTCTAATAATTTCGAAGTATAATAGAATAAAATTATTTTTAAGAATTAGAATTCATATCATGATTGTTCGATAAATTTTATGTAGATTACAGACTTTTTAAAATAATTGCATCACTTTCTCATCCAGGGTTTGGGACTGGGGAAGAGAACTAGTTGCTTAATATTTTATTATTTATTAAATTAAAATAATATTAAACTAAGTAAATGAAAATAACATTTATGTTAGCACAAGCATGCATTTGGCAATGGAGGTGAAAGGAAGGCCACAGGAGAACATACCTCTTCTTTTACTAATGCAATATAAATAATAAAACCATGGGGTGGTCAAAATAATTTTATTGTTATTATGAATAACTTGGAACTTTCTAATGGAATCGAGAGAGATTGCTAATCATCTATGACATCTGTTCGATTTCACAGACATAACTTATCTTGGGCTGATGATTGAGAGTTTTAGTTATCAACTAAGAGATTTTGAGTTCGAATCTCGTGTATGTGAGTTTATTTTAATTAATTAGAAATAATTATTTCTGCCTAATTAGTGTAGAAATTTTATAAAAAATAAATTTAGCTCTAAAACTTTAAGGAATAAAAGAATTGCATCTATTGTTGTTGAAGCCTAACATAAATTGGCATCTTATATTTCATTTGAGACTGCTTTCTTACTGTTTATTAAAGCGTCTTTTTAGTACAAAAATTATAATTATTATTTTAAAAATAATTGCTTTAAGAAACGATAAGAAAGCTGTGGGATGTCTTTCTTGCTGCTTTTTAATAGCTCTTTAGTATGAAAATTTGCAATAAAAATTCCTTTAAAAAGTAGTAAGAAAGCTATCCCAAACTGAGCCTTAGTTTCAAATAAATTTACCCATAATTCATATTAAAAATTAATTTGGAAATAAATTTATCTTATATTTATAAAAAAATTCAACCCAATTTTAAATAAATTTTATTTTTTATTTGAATTTATATAATTTTATTTCTTATTGCATTTAATGATAATTTTAAGTATTTAAATTTAACTCATTCTTATTGCTAATGAAATAGATTTGAATGCTTATAGTTAAATTTAGCTTAACTTGAGGTCAAATTAAATGACTTTGACTAGATCTTCAAGTCAAAACTCGATGAAATCAATATTAAATAGTTACCCATATTATAATAAATATCAGAAAATGAATAAAACTCTAATAGTCTAATTTATAAAAAAATATTTCATTATATAATTTCATAGTTTTATTTAAAAAATGCTGTCATATACATTGTTTGATGTCCTTTTTTTATTCTCTAACAGACAATTTTGAAAAAAAAAAAAAAATCTCTTTTTTTTTTGTTTTCTATTCTAAAAATCAGTGGTGATATCATTTTAATATTTTATAGTTTAAAAAAGAGTTCCAACTTCAATTATATACTTATTTTATTTTTCACATCATAATCATATTTTTATTTGGCTATTATTATTTTTTAATTTTCTAACTATTTTTTAGAAAAATTAGTTTTGTAATATTAATTTTTTGCAATTAAATTTATTAATGTGCTATAGTTGTAACAAATTTGTTCTCAAATTTTACAAAAAAATATAATACTTGCAATAATTTTAAAACAATTTATTTTCTCATAAAATTTTCAGTATCATCTTCTTAAAATATTATTCCAACTATATCAAATAGGAATTTCAACTTCCAAAAACTAATTGAAAAAAAAAATTCTATTTTGATTTAATTTTTATTATAATGAGATTTATAATAATTTCATTTGTTTTGATAGATTTACATACATACCACTTAATACTATTCTATTTATATATTTAACACCTAAAATTTTAGTATTACATAAATATCACTCATAGTTCATTTTCATATCAAATATGAGTGGTAGAAATGCAATATATGAGTGGTAGGAAAGAAATATAAGTGGTATATTTGATATTAAAATAATATAGGATGGTATGCATGTAATATTAAAGTTTTAGATATTAGATATGTAAATAGGATGTTATAAAGTGGTATGTATGTAAATTTCCCTTGTATTTATCACATTTGGCGCTTATTCGATCCCTTTCCTCATTGCAAGAATTCCTCCCTCTCTTTTTAATTAATCGAGAAAGAAGTTTTCAGAGTCAGAAATGGTGAGCTATTCCATCGATAAGAGTAGCAGAGAAATCCGGTCCCCTCTTTCTTCTCGTCAATTCAAGATCTTCTTCTTCTTCTTCTAGGGTTTTCCGAGAGATTTCGCACCGATTGATACCAGTCGCTTCCATTTCCTCTCTTCGAATTCGACCCGATATCTTTCCGAACTAAATTTAGGGCGTTTACCGTTTCAGAAGCTTCCGCTGAATTCAACTAAGTGTAGGGTTTGCCGTCATGGAAACATCGGGCGGAAATTCCGATGCTTATTGGACCTCGAGGACTGCCGGCGCTACTGCAACCGGCGGCAGCACGAGGAGTTACTCAGCGCAGTTTTCGGCTTCCAGTTTCATTCAGGCGCCGCTTACTGCTCTTCTCGAGTATTCTGGGCTCCTGCGGCCGCGATCGAGCAACGATGCGGAGGGTGCGAGTTTGCTTGCGGGAGAAGCCAACGGCATCCGGCTGGATCATGGTTCGGTTCAGCCGGAGGGATCGTTGAATACGAATTCTGGAGGTGATGGGGAGGTCTTGATAAGGATTATTCCATCAGGGGATAATGAGAGCCAGGCTCATACATCGACCGGCGAGAATGGTGTTTCTGCGGAGGTGATGACTAGGGTTTCTGGTGATGGTGGGGTTGGAGACGATGGTGGGAGAGAATACCGGGTTCGCGAGGTTAGTGGATCGCCAGCATCTCAGCTGCCTTCAGTCTCCTCTGCTAATACGCAAAGCTCGGATGGTGATGCGAACCTTGCGGATGCTAACAATAGGGAGTCATCTTATCAGAGATATGATATTCAGCAGCTTGCGAGATGGGTTGAGCAGATACTCCCTTTCTCGTTGCTTTTGTTGGTAGTGTTCATTCGACAGCATTTGCAAGGTATTCCTATTTCTAGTTTTTAAATTTGTAAAATTCATGCAAAGGATTATAATAGATTCTCTCATGGGTGATAATCGATTCTATTTTTTTTTAATTAAAAATATTCAGTATATGTAATTGTTTTTATGTGACATTTTAATGTCACAACATAAGATGATCGATATGGATGTATCTTTCAGTGATTTTATTGAATTGTATAGGAAGTGTTTGCAGATGAATGATTTAGAATCTTTATACGTGGTACAATTCATTACAGTTGAACATTGTTGTAGCGGCTTACTGGGAGTCAAATGCCTTGAAAAATTATATATGTTGGCGATGGTGCTTTGGCTTAATTTTTTTTCTATATATTCCTTATGAAGTTTGTTGTAGTTCACTTGCAGAGTTTTTGTCGATAATCTGAAAATGTAAAATGGGAGCCCTCTATTCTGAAATCTGATTTTGCATACAATGTTTCTGCACATGTTGATTAGTAGGAAGACCATATGTGTAAATGGTCTATTCCACCATTTTATGTTGCAATTCCTTCTAATAAATAAAAGAAAAAAAAATACTGAAGCACACTATCATCAATGCCATATGGGGCAACAGCTAAACACTACAATAGCTTGATGATATTAACAGTATATCTGGTGCTTTTAACAGTGTTGATCTATTTAGCTATTATTCTCTTTTTGGAGAGATATTTAGCTATTATTCAACATACAAGTTTTGACATGGTCCAAGTTGTAATGCTTCTTTGTGAATTTTGGTTACACATTTTTCTGTCTGCCATGAAGTGCAGAGTTCTCGATCCTTTTCCGGAATTTTTTATTTGTTATTCCATTTTTACATTGGAAATCTATTTCAGAAGTCTCATGTTGCATTTTTCTAGATATTTGGTGAAAGTTATTGGTGTATAGCTCTATTGCTTAGCAGCTTTAATAACTTAGTCATACTATTTAAGGCTTTCTATGGTTGCTTCTCTAGTGTGTGGTGAGGTTGGATGCTTTGTCCAACTTCTTACGGTGGTTATTGGGTAACCTTAGTATGGTATGGTTGTGTTCCTGACTAAAATAGTTCAAAACATTGCATTTAATGTCAACATTACCCTTGGTGGGAAGTAGAGTTAATTTTACTTTCCATATCTTACTACACTTGCTGGTTAGGAAAGCAGCAAATGATCCCTATCTATTTCTTTTTAGTTGTGAGCCTGACTTGCATTGAAGGTCCATATTAGAGTCTATGTTATGATTATATTACTTGATTATCATTAAAGATCTTGGTACATCAGTACATGCTTCTAGCTTACTATAATAAACTATTCCACTTGATTCTTTAAATGATGGAATGGCCATGCAAACTTCTCTTTATGGAAATAGGTCAAGACTCAGTGTATTTCTTTAAAAATTTTACTTTTAAAAGTAGAAATATTTTGACTAAAAAATGATTTAAAACATTATATAAAGGGTCATATCTCTTTATCACATAATCAATTCTGCCATGAAGGGTCATATCTCTATATCACATAATCAATCCTTTAGCATAAAGATCACATATGACATTGGTAACTTTGAAATTCCTTTTCAAAGTGAAGTAAACATGTTACAATTTGGTTAAGGCATTACAACATGAGGAGGTTTGTCTATCTCTCAATATCACTTATTCATAAGGATGTAAATGAACCCAATCAAGTTAAGTGTTTCCTTGTTTGAGCTTGTTCATTTATTTTCTTATCGTGTTTGAGCCGTAATCAAGCTTTAATTGAGCCTAATTAATTATTAATTTGATGCTAACGATTTACACATAACCTAAGTACTAGACATAATGGATTTATAGTTTTTAATAAAATTTGATGTAATTCATTTGGTATTATTTAATTTATTTTGGTAAATTTTAAATTTTAATAGAAGAAATTTAAATCTATATATCTATCTATTTATTTAATTTTTCATCATATATGTGCCTCAAATAATATTCATAATTTTTAAAGTGTAGATAATATAAGAAAAAAATATGCAACAACAAATAATGAGTCATGAAATAAGGATTTACGCTATCATTAAATGAGCTTTTTATTGAGTTCTTAGCGAGTTAGTTGTTAAACAACAAACCAAACAGTTTACAAACCTAAATGAACAAGCTAGTTAGTGTCAAGGTTCATTTATATGATGAATATTTAAACTTTTATTCAAGTTTGTTGTTCAATTGTGTAAATAAATGAGCATAAATGAGCTTTATAAAAATGAGTATTGAATAGTTCATAGTAGGCTTACTCACAACCCTACACATCTTGCTTAATTTGAATTTTGTGTCCTAAAACTTCCATGATTGTTTCTTAACTATCAAGATGTACATTTGTGGTATTCAAGCACAATAAAAATATAACATCGTTTTTTTGTTCTAAAAACTTGGTTACATGTTAACCCAAAAAATTATTTAGCTTAAAAAGGGTGCTCTGTTTAACAAATATGCTCCTCATGCATAATTTGTGCGAGAAAATAGTTGTGGAAGCTGTGCTTTGTTCGCTACCCAAGCCCAGTTGTTTTTTTCCTTTTGATATGCTGCTATAGCTTTCCTTTTTAGCTGTATTTTAAACATTTACTAAGATATGCGAATTACTTTTTACATTCTCCATCGTTTTAAATATTCTTTTATGTTAGTAGACGTGGTGGTTAAATTTGCCTTTTAAGACTACTCTTTACATGTCTGATTTATTTATCCTTAATAAATATGGTTTGATTTGGAACTAGGAATAATTCAACCTTCCATCACCTTGTCCTATATAGGCCAAGGTGTTATATTACTAAAGATACAAATTCCTTAATATTTTTTTTGCATATCTTGTGTTTAATTCATAACTTGTTTAGTCTCTACTTATGTAACAGGATTCTTTGTCACTATCTGGATTGCGGCTGTGATGTTCAAATCAAATGATATATTGCGGAAGCAAACTGCTTTGAAGGTGCTTTAATCTTTCCTGCATAACTTTTTTTTTTTTTTTTTTTTAATTTAATAGCAACTACCGTTTGAAGTTGAGTCTTTTTCTGTGGTAGGTTTGATAATATGAAAGAAAATTGAAATATAACAGAACTATGAATAATAATAAATGCAACTTTTCCTTAGAATTAATGGTGCTTGATGCAGTCCCAAGAATCCAGCTGAATACTTTGGTCAAAGTTAGATTAAAATACTATAACTAGAAGTTTTTATCCCACTACGTGAGATCGGCTACATGAATTCTTTTTCTTCATTGTGTGTTATTAAGAGTAAAATTCTCATTTAAATCTAATAAAAAGTCATTTTTAATAATTTTAACTCAATATTTTTAGGTAGATTTTCATCTTTCTTAACATAGACCGGATCTAATACATCTACTCTCCTAACAGGGTCGTCGGAAGGACGATGTTATATGTGACCAAACTACCTAAGGAGTTTCCCTCTAATCTTATATGCCATTGAAGCAACTACAACCTTTTCACGTATGTACTTGTTTCACATTCTGTCTCTAAGCCACTTCATCCACTTGAGCATCCTCATCTCAACAACATTTAACTTAATTTTATGCTTCTTTTTTATGGCCAACATTTTGCTCTATGAAGCATTGCAAGCCTCACTACCATCCAATAGAATTTTTCCTGTAAGGTGCACTTTTCTATCACACAACAAACCCGATGCATTTCTCCACGTCAACCATCCAACTTGAATTCTACTAATAATATCCCCATCTACTTCACCTTTGCTTTGAAAAGTAGGCCCGAGATATTTAAAACTTGCACTTTTTTAATGACTTGATCACCCATTATCATAATCCCACTATTAGATCTAATACTACTAAAGTTACACTCAACTAATTCAATTTTAGATCTGCTTTGACAAAAACTTTTAGACTTTAAGATTGACCTCCATAATTCAAGTTTTAGTCAATTCCCTCTCTAGTATTATCAACAATAAGGATATCATCAGCAAAAAGAATACATTGAGGTATATCCTCTTGCAAATGTTTAATAAGAACATCCATGACTAAAGCAAAAAAATATGGGCTTAAAGTTGATTCTTGATGTAATTCAACCGAAATTGAAAAATGCTCGGTCAAACTATCTTGTGTTTGAACATAAGTAAAAACTATTGTATACATATCCTTGATGACTTAAATATAGAGCTGTCAACATTTGACCCGACCCGAAAACCCGACCCGAACCCGACCCGAAAATTTCGGGTTTGGGTTAGAGATTTCGACCCGTTTGTAAAACCGGGTCGGGTTCGGGTTGACCCGGTAACCCGAAATCGACCCGGTTTGACCCGTTTTTAATTAATTTAATAGGATTTTAAAGGATTTTTATGAAATAAATAAATGATATTTCAAAAAATTATAAACATTGTTGCCCAAATTAAATTAATCTTGATTTATTTTAAATTAATTGAAGTAAATCTTACCTTAATTTAATTTAGATTTAAATAAATTGAATTAAATAAAAAAATTTAATAAAATATACCCGAAGCGGGTCGGGTTCGGGTTCGGAAAATCGACCCGTTTGCAAAAACGGGTTGGGTTCGGGTCGGGTTGAACAGTGTCGGGTCAATTTCGGGTTGGACCCGAACCCGACCCGTGACCCGTTTTTGACAGCTCTACTTAAATATAAGCATTTTTAACTCATTTCTTTTCTAGAACTCTTCAGAGCACTTCTATTGGAATGTTATCATATATTTTCTCTTAGTCCAAAAATATCATATATAAATCCTCCTTACTCTCTCTATACATCTCTCCATCAAACCTCTCAACAATATATAACTTCCATTGTTGACCTACACGGTATGAATTCAAACTGATTTTGAGAAACATTAGTATTACATCGTAACCGTTGCTCAATTACTCCCTCTCATAATTTTAATGTATGACACATTAATTTAATTCCTTTATAATTCACACATTCTTGTCATCACCTTTATTCTTAAAAATAGAAGCTAACACACTCCCCCACCCATTTGGTATTTTTTTAGTCTTCAAAATAATATTAAAAAGTTTACTAAGCCAAGAAATTCTTCTACCTACTAAGCATTTTCACACTTCTATTCCAATATCATTATGTCTTGCTGCTTTTTCTACACTTTATTTTATTTAAAACTTCTCCAACTTTGATTTTACTAATACGATGATAAAAATAAAAATCTCTATTTTTATTTAGGGTTCTGAGGTCACTAAAGTCAATCTATTCTCATGACTTTCTTTGAAAGGTTTATCAAAATATTTTATCCACTTATGCTGAATATCTTCTTTTGAGAAAATCATTTTATGATCTTTATCTTTAGTGTAGTGGCCCTTGCACGCTTTTCGTTGTATTCAGGTCATATAATGCGTTGCTTCTAGGGAATATCTTAGTATTAGTTCAAAGTTGATTAAAATAAGTAAAAATATCAGTAGAGTTTTTGCAAAAAGAATTGTTATTGTTCTTGGACATATTTGTCAAGATATTACAAGCATTTCATTTCTTATGCTTAAAATTTCAGCTGATACGTGTTCTTCATTGAACTTGTTTATGAATACAAAAAGTACATTGTTGGATGAATTAGGCCTATGGTTTATTAGTGCAAATTTAAGATGAGATGTAGAAAATCACTCACGAAGAATAAATTTGTAGTCAACAAACTTTTAATTAGTTAAATTCTCAACTCTTTAATGAAAATCATGAAGGATGGAAAATTTTCCTCAGAGCGATAAGTTGAAGATGACCCAAACAAGAAATTTAACTTGAATAAAATCTCACGATGATTGTGATCACACTGTTGTTGTAAGAAAACTTCTAACAAATTTGGTCAAATAAATCACCCACGCAAATAAATCACAAATTATGTTGATGAAAAAAAAAATCACTTAAATATTAGTCCAGATATTACGTCAGTTCAAGCAGAGATCTCGCGTCAATTCAAGCAGAATACTTATATAATTCACGTCAAATCACCATTTACACCACATGCAAAGAATTCACACTCAATCAGCACACAAGTTTGAGCAGAAAACTGAAATTTCATTGAGCAGTTGATTGATTTTTACATGCATTAACATCTACTCTTGTAATCATAAGAAGATCGATTTCCCTAAATCAGAAATATCTCGAAATATATGTTTTCCCAAAACCATGGATCTCAATCTGGCAAATCCTAAATTTATACAATGCCAGTGCATTGACTCCCAAAGTCCCAATTCCTTACTACAGTCAAAGTCACGGTTTCAGCAAGTAGTAATTCCAGTAATTAAAAATAGCGATTGAATGAACAGTGTTCTAGGTGGCTTAAGCTGCAGTAAATAACAGATCAATGACTCTGGCTATGAGAGATTAGCTGTTAGAAGCATGGATAATAGCCACAAGAAAAATTGGCAACCCATAGAACCAACTACTGGAATTGAACCAGACCAGGAAAACAACCAATGAGAAAGCCAAACTAACACATGCATTTAGAGAACACAACCTAGTCTCTATAGTGATCGCCATCGCTAAAGCATGTTTACACTAAAATAAACCAATGTAAAATCATAACTTAGAATGTCAATGGGTGAAAAACAACATAAGCAATATCAAACTTAGAATATAAATGCGCTCATCTCAACGCTCATATGTTGCATTCCCAATGAGCATAAACTTTTATATTTTCATCTACATATGAGCTCGTTTATGATTGATACTATATTGGAGTGTCCATTACATTTCATTTTGCTTGTCAAAGCAGGTGCATTTATATCAAGGGCTATAGCTCTTGATCATCCATGCCATTCCAGGGATTTTTGTTAAGCACATAATGAAACCATCTCTAGTCTATTTGTTTGCTCATCTTTAGCCTATCCTTAAATACTTAGTCTGCTTGATACTCTTTACCTGGGATTCATTGTTTGAAGAAATCACAAAAGAAATGGGGTTGAAAAATACCACTAACTGACATATGCATTCTTTGTTACATGGTTAATTTATCTTGCAGGGGGAAAGAAGAAAGTCAGTTCTTGTTGGAATAACATTGGTTTTCATGCTTCATGTTTTTGGTGTCTACTGGTGGTATAGGAATGATGATCTCCTGAACCCACTGGTTCTGCTTCCTCCAAAGGAAATTCCACCATTCTGGCATGCTATATTTTTTATTTTAGTGAATGGTATACTTTCTAACTTCTCTTCTTTGGTTATCTTTCACGCACATTTTTTTTTATAATAATATTTGTCGCCTTGGGAGTGGATTAGCTTTTGAAGGAAGGCCTTACCAGCTTGATGCTTTCTTCTAGCATAATGCACTAGCCGTTATTGCTTATTAAGGCCATTGATGGGAGCAATTAGACAGGTTGAAAGCTTTTATATATATATATATATATATATATATATATATATATATATATATATATATATATATATATATATATATATATATACACACATATATACATACGTGTTTTCTGTTTGCAATGCATGTAGTCTTAGCTTGGGCTAATGCATTGGTGGAAATACAGAGAGTGGATTGTCAAATAGTAAGTTTGAGAGGGAAAAGCTTATCACTTTATTCAACATGATCCCTATTTATAGTCTATACAAGATGCTTATATAAAGAAACAAATTACTACACAATAAAGAGTAATACAATCCTTCCTAAATTAGTTCTCTAGTTTTGGAAGGTATTCAATGTGATACAGGCGGGCTTCCCACGGATCACGGTTCATGGCAGGGGGATTAGTCTAGCAATGGAAGGTTGATATTTAACATGGATATTATTAGATGGCCCCCCACCCAAATACATTTGCATTTACCCACATGCACACTGTAGTCCCAACTGATCTTCTCGAATCAGACATAAATTTGGTAGATTCTACTTTTCATTTGGACAATCTGCACTTTTTCTGTCCCCGTTAAACCTGGAAAATCCCTATCCAACCACCACTAACCAATCTTTATCTCATTCGGTAGGTAATATGTATGTGCTCTATGGAGCTGATTCTTATGGAAATTATCTTTTGCAAATTCATGTAAAGAAACTGTTTTATTCACAGCATTTTATCTCCTTTTCATTATCTTTGACTCATCTTGTTCCAGACACATTTATACAAGTTTGAAATTTTTTATGTTGTTAGGTAAGCTTTTGTTTGTGCAATTGAGAATTCTACTTGGTATTAATGTGCTCACAGATGTTGGAATTCCTTATTTAGATGCAATAAATGTTCTGTGCATATTTGCTGCTTAATATTTCCTTTCAGAAATGACCGTAGTATTTTAATAGTTCCTCATTTTCAGATACAATGGTTCGACAGGCAGCTATGGTGATAAAATGCATTCTGCTAATTCATTACAAGAACAGTCGAGGCCGTAGCTATCGGAAGCAGGTAATCTATTTTTACTTTGCTCTCAAGACTTTTGACATTTGAATCCATGAAGACATTTTTTTTGCAGATAATTAGAACTTTGTTTCTGCATATCATCTTTTAGAATATGTTCCACATATGCTCCCCAGGTTCTTCTGGTATAGATTTTATTTATGCTATTAGCTAAATTAGAGAGTGCTGTAATAGAGCAACAATTAGGTTATTGTCTAATTATCTACAAGCTGAATTGAGTTTGATGAGAAAGTACTCTCAATACCATGTGAGGAGGTTATTGTCGAAGTACATATTTCCAATTCAAAATACCTATCTTAAGTGAAGGTTGTGTTTATATGAAGGACTATTTGCTATTATAATACCCAAAACTAGGCTACTAAACTCAACAGGACCCTAAAAAACATCTGCATATTACAAAGTTTGTTACTCAATCATCTCTTTTAACCTAGGACCATGTTCACCTTTTTTTTTTTTTTTTAAATTCCAAAAATGAAAAGGACAGTACAAGAAAGATCCAAAAATAGCCGAAACCAAAATACATCAGAGAAGGGACATGAAAACAAAAGCAACACAACTTTGGTTATAATGAACTGCCCATTCTTATCAGAAGGAAAACTTCCTACGTGTGTGCCTGGAAAGCTTGCCTGTGAGTGTGCCACCGGTGGTGATTGCTAGCTACTTGGCGGTTGGCGAGCTTGCCAAGGAGATTTTTGCATAGTCTCTGTTCCATCACTGGCGCTCGATAGTGCAGGTGAGGCAGACAGAGGCCATGGATTTGTTGGGATACAAATATGTCTTACTAAGGTTAGCAGAATTAAACTTAACAAAAGATAAAATGAATTTCTTCTAGGTACTATCTTTGATTTGTTTGAGAGAAGTTTTGGGTGGTATATGTTCTATTGAAGTTTCGAGTGTTATCTAGGTGCTTCTCGTGTGTTATTTTGAGTCGTGGAGCTTAATTCTTCTCCTTAAAGAAAATTTGTTACAGAGTCTTAGTTGTGGCTGCCCTAGATTTTTCTCTTTATATGAGAGAGTCTAAAAGATTAGTATCGTAATTATCCACAATCAATTTTATTGAGATCGATAGCGGGGACAGTATGTGATAGCTGCTAATTGGATGAACCTATATAAGTTATTGTTTATATTTGTATTTTGACCTTTTTTTCTCAGCTTTTTTTGTTTCTCTTTTTTTTTTTCTCCCTAGGTTTCTGATAGGAAATACTTAAGTTCATACTTAAGTTCGCAAGTAACCCTAATGGGAAATACTTGAGTTCGCAAGCAAACCTAATAATAATCGGTAAGACAGCGAGAAAAATAGAAGAACTTTGGTGGAAACAATAAAAAACAGTAGATAATCTTATAGAAATCAAAGCGAAAAGCGAGCAAGAACGAAACAAAGATACGATTGATCTTCAATTCGAGAGGAGGATCGTTCTCTCCCAATCTCTAGACTAGAAGTCTAGAGCCCAAAACACCATAGAGAACTTTAAAAGAAACAATAATCATGCATGAAAATCTAATCCTAATTTCTTCATCCTACTTAAAGCATATAATTAATTAATTAAAAAAATAAAAAATAAAATTAATTAATTAAGCCAAATTACTCCCTTGCCCCCTCCTCTGCCTCCAAATAATTTGAATTTGAATTCCTAGTGGAGCCCACTCCTCCCTCTCTCTCCTTAGGCTTGCCGCCGCCCCTTCTCTTGTAGCAAAGAACCGGGTTGGACCGGTCCACTAGGGACCGGTCTAACAGTTTCATCTATTTCCCCACATCTCATACGAATAAATAACAACTAGATAATAGACCAGGTAAAATACTTCTACCTATCTTAAAAATAACTTCAATCTCAATTTTGCTTTCAGGGTCAAATGCTAACGCTTGTGGAATATTTTCTCCTCCTATATCGTGCATTATTGCCAACACCAGTTTGGTACAGATTCTTCCTGAACAAAGAATATGGAAGCCTCTTTTCTTCTCTTACTACTGGACTATACTTGACTTTCAAGTTAACATCTGTTGTGGAGAAGGTATTCATATGATTTACATTTTAAATTATTATAATTTCCCCCTCGTGATTTAACATGTTATCAATCTCCTGCGATGATTGAGATTATGTTGCAAAGCCCATTTTCATTTCTTTCGAATTTTGTGCCCCACAGGTTCGATCATTCTTTGCAGCATTGAAGGACCTTTCCTGTAAAGAGGTGCATTATGGCTCAAATGCAACAGCAGAACAGGTCAACCATCTCCCTTTCGACTTTTATCCTAGGCTTTGTTCGGGGGCAAATTATTACGTCCGGTGTCCGGATTTATCCGGACATCCAATCCAAATGTGCCACGTCACCAAAATAGGGCCCCAGTGTATTTGGGTGACGTGGCGGGTCTGGATTGGATGTCCGGTGACCGGATGTAATAATTCGCCTTGTTCGGGACGGTTTACTTACTGCTTCTTAAAGCAGTTTTTTAGTACAAAAATTAAAATTTTTGTACTAAAAAACTGCTTTAAGAAGCAGTAAGAAAATCATCCCAAATGAGAGAATTTCTCATTCCACGAACATCTATAATATTTTCTCTGCTTTATCATATTCATAATGACTTCGATATGCTTAAATTTTTTCCTCTTTAATGTTTAGCCAGATCAACTTTCATGGTGCTCCATAAGGCCAAGAAAAACCAAATGAAAACCCTTGACCTTGCTTTCTATCTTTTTAGTTTTTTTTAATCAAATTAATTCCCCTACGGCCCTACACCTACATAAATTTTTATTAAAATTTATTCTATTATTTTTTCTTATAACTTCATGACATCTTGTAAATTTAATTCTCTTACAATTATTTCAATAATTAAAAAAACCTCTTTCTTCATTCCTAAAGTGATATAGCAACCCTTTCTTTCGAGAATTTAAATGTCCAACGTTTACATTTCCACTCCGTAAAAAAATGATTTTTTGGCCAAATTTTGATAATGACGAGTTTTAGGCTTCGTTTGGGACGGCTTTCTTACTTTTTCTTAAAACAGCTTTCTAGTACGAAAGTTGAAATTTTTGTACTCAAAAGTTGCGTTAAGAAACAGTAAAAAAACCGTCCCAAACGAAGCCTTCGTTTGGGACAACTTTCTTACTGTTTTTCTTGAAGTAATTTTGAAGTACAAAAAATTTCAATTTTTTATTAAAAATTTGCTTTAAGAAACAGTAAAAAAGTCATCCCAAACACAGCCTTAAAATATTTGAAATGATGTGAATGATCAATCAATATGGAGCTTATGGTGCAGGTAATTGCAGCTGGTGATCTCTGTGCTATATGCCAGGAGAAGATGCACGTGCCAATACTCCTTCGCTGTAAGCACATCTTCTGCGAAGATTGTGTTTCTGAATGGTGAGTTACAATCATTCCTTCCTTCCTTCCACCAATAAATATATTCTTTCAACTGATTTGTATTATGGCAATGCGCCATTTTTTCTCTTTATTTTTATTTTTTTTGTAGGTTTGATAGAGAGCGTACGTGCCCTTTGTGCAGGGCTTTAGTGAAACCCGCAGGCCTTCGTTCCTTTGGAGATGGCTCAACGAGTTTGTTTTTCCAACTATTTTAATCCTGTACAGTGAAGCTAAATTTTTTTTTTATATAAACTATAGAGCCGAATGAAACTGCCATCCCTCCTTGCTCTCATATATCCCATCCTTCTTAAGGAGCCACTCCCATGGAAATGGGTAAAGCACTTTTTCTTCAACTTCTTAGGCATTAGATCCCACCCCGGAGAATTTATTAGGTGCGGACATCGGACATCGGACAGAGAGAACCGTCCGGTTTTCTCTATTTACAGTAACTGCGCTTTGACTGTAGACAGAGAAATTTGGATGATTCTATCTGTCTAGTGTCCGCACCTAATAATTTGCCCTTGTATGGAGAGGAGTTTTTGGTTGAGAATATTCTGATTCATATTTTATTAGAATGGAATGGTTTTTTTTTTTTTTTAGTTATTTTGATTTGCTTTAAGAAGTGTTTGATTTGATTGTATGTTATAATCATTTCAAAGCAAATCGAATAATTAAAAAAATATATTCTAATTAAATTTGAGCTGGAATATCTAAACCTATTTAAATTTGACGTCATGAATTTTTTTTATGGGCAAAATATTTCTTTTAGAAAATTTTGCCATCCAAAAAGTTTTTGCAGTCCAGCATTGGCTTCTTCATCAACATGGCCTAATCACAGGCTTAAAAATATCAATTATTTATATAGATTGATTGAGACTTCGTTTGGGACAGCTTTTTAATGCTTTTAAAGTAATTTTTTATTACAAAAAATTTTAGTTTAAAAAATTTTTGTACTAAAAAGTTGTTTTATGAAGTAGGAACAAAGTAGTTCCAAACGAAGCCTAAAAATTATATTGAAATAAGTTTGAGGCTTCGTTTGGGGCGGCTTTTTTAGAGCTTCTTAAAGTAATTTTTTAATAAAAAATTTAAAATCTGCTTGTAGCTATCGTTGCATACATTTGTGGCCTATTTGTTTTTCTTGTGAATTGTCTCTGTGGTGAAAGGTTTTCATTTTAGAGAAATCATTTTTAAAATTTTAGAAAATCAAGCTTAATTTTCTTTTTTTTTTCCCCCCGAGTTTGCCATGATAGCAACTTTCCCTCTCTTTTAACATTTTAAGAGGTCCTGCGACTATAATTTTATTAGATAGATGGAAAAATTCAGTGGGTTATGCCTAGTTGAAGTGATATCATTATATGAGTATTGATTATAAAGGTTTGTTTGATATTGTGATGATAAGAGTACAATAATATGAAGAGTTGGTGGAAATTATGAGTGAAAATTATGTGTAGTTTCTATAAGGGAAAAGGAGTTTTGATGGTTGTCGTTGAGTGACAATGGTTCTATAGTGTTGATCAAGTGGTGAAGGCCCAATAAGGTGAGAAATTATTCTGTGTGGAGATATGCAGAATGTCATTCGTAGACCAACTAAAATGCATCACACCAACAATATCGAGCGAAGGGTTGATGTGGCACATTTTGGTTGGTCTCCGGACGGTGTTGGCATTTGCACAAAGTAATTAATCCAATGAGATTGATTAGGTGACATCGGTCTGGTGATGGCAGTCTAGTGAGATTGGTGTTAGATGATGGTTGTTGAAAGATAGAGATTATAAAATTATTGTGTGACAATAATTTGAAGTTAGTAGTTTGATGATAGTAGTTTGATGATAGGAGTTGGGCGGTAGCAGTTTGATGTTAGTGGCTTGTTGATGGCTGTGGTGGTGGTGTTGCCTTTGTGGATTTACAATATTAGCAAGCTGAGGTTGGTAGGGAATTTTTTAGCTGCATTGTAGTGAGTTTAATTGTTTAGGTGGTTAATATCTTGAGTTATTTTTATTGCTTACGTATTTTAAATTTCATACAAATAAGACGGAAGTGCCATTGCTATTAAATTTGACTTGTTTTGAATGTAATATAAAATTATGTAATTACATTAAAATCTAATCAATCATTTTTTTAAAAGAGAATTTATATAAATGCTATTAAATTTATATCAATTTTAATGTTAAATAATATGCATAAATATAATATTTGGTTTTTAATAAATTAATATGAAAGCTATATTTGTTATAATTTAAAATTTTAAGTTTTATGTAAAAATTTAGATATAAATACATAGATAAGCAAGCAGCCCCTTTTTAAGGGTTTGTTGAAATATATTTTTCACAGATAATTAACGTAACCAAATAAAAAAATTAGATTGTGAGAGAAGGGGCGTTGCGAGAATCGAACTCGCGACCTCTCGCACCCAAAGCGAGAATCATACCACTAGACCAAACGCCCGTTCTTGTCACATTTATTTTAAATAATTTATTTTTACACATTTGGAAAATTAAACTATTTAAAAATTTATCATTTAATTATATTTAACACATAAATAATGAAAGATTAATTTTATATTACATATCATTAAATAAGATAATTGGGTTAATAAAATTTTAAATAGGAGAAATGTGTTAATTCTTTCTCAATATAAATAGTTTTTATTACCAAAGCAAGATGAGTTGAAATGATACAAAAACCGTCATTTCTGTTTTAAACTAATTTTATTTTTAACCCTAATTAATTTTCATATTTCAAAATATTGTGAAATTAATTATTTATGATATCAAATATAATCAGCTGCTTTTCTCCAATCAACGCCTCGAACAATTATTACGTCCTCCGACCGGATGCAGAGGAACATTCGGTTGTAGGCAAAATCCCGCCTATATCGAGGTGTACCCAATTTTTCCAAAAAACTCGGTACACCTCGATATAGGTGGGATTTTGATTACAACCGAATGTTACTCTGCATCCTTGCACCGGACCAAATAAAAGTTCCATGGCCTCAGCCTCTCTAAATCTGATTTATTTTGTTAGACGTAAAATAAATATTTAACTTTTTTTAAGAACAAATATAGAAAAGTATGTTTTGAATGTTATATATGCAATTATTTGAATTTAGATATGCAAATCTCAATATTTTAATAGCCATTCTATAAAAAATAACCAGATTAAGAAGCAATAAGCAATTGTTCTAAAAGAATACTCAAAATTAATAGAAATAAATAAGTTCACTTTATATAAATATATTATCTTAAAAGAAATTAATAAACATTATTTGAATTATCATATGACTAAAGAAATAGATAAATTTTAACAATTCTCCCAATAAATAATAAATTATTTCAAATCCAGCAAATTAAAAATTTAATCAAAATACCTGAGCAGTTTTCTCCCTAATTAGATTATAGATTGAACAGAGGGAAACAGGACCCTTAAGTAGCCTTTTAGATTACAACAATCACTTACTCATCTCTTATTACTTAGCAAACTAAGGCTTCGTTTGGGACGGCTTTTTTATTGCTTTCTAAAACTCCGTTTTAGTACAAAAATAAAAAATTTTGTACTAAAACTCCGTTTTAGAAAGCAGTAAAAAAGCAAGCTTCGTTTGGGACGATTTTTTTATTGATTTTTAAAGCAACTTCTTAGTATAAAAAATTAAACTTTTGTACTAAGAAGCTGTTTTAAGAAGCATTAAAAAAGTCGTCCCAAATGAAGCCTAAATAAAACATAAAGAGATAAGGGAGGTAAATAACCAGCAAAGGAGCAGAAAAGTGCACCAGTTACTTCATCAGGTTCATTTCAGATTATCAGAGCTTGGATTTTGGCTTAGAATTGTTTTGTAGCACAATCATCACTTTTCCAATAGCCTTCCTGTCTTTAATAGCAGCAAAAGCAAGATTTGCCTGTCAAAAAAGTATGAAAAAGAAGAAATTCTGATTATGATAAAAGAACAATCTCTCCAAATTAGGTATAAATATCTTTATTTTTCTTGTTTTCTTATTTTGAACCTAAAGTATAGTATAAGAAACCATATAATTGGGTCAAAATATTCATGATAGATCTCAAAATTGAAATAGGAGCAATATATGAATGAATGATGATCAGATAACTGAAACAAGTTTTGGAGAAAGAAAGGGCTGAGAACTGTTTTACAAGCCAAAAAACAGTGATCAATAGAGTTGAATTATGATAATAATCCCATGAGGAATTCCTTAAATTTTTTTTAAAGGCCTAAAAAATCACCTTCTGGGTCTCTTTTACATTAAAATTTGTAAAGCAAGAACAAGTCTCTAGCAAATACCCATAAATTTTTTTTTTCCTATGAAGATTTATGTTTTTTTTTTTTTGGTACAAATCCCTACAAAAGAGAGAGATTTGCTCATATATCAACTTTTGCTTGCATGACGACAAATCTCAAACTATAGTAAAAACTTTAACTCAAATACAATATGAATAAAAGTTGAGCAAAAAATATAAGGTCAAAATATACTCAACAAAATTTGGTCATTTGGGACAATTTTAGGCCACTGCCTTTTTGCTACTTTAACAAATTTTTGAAGTAGAAAGCTGCTTTAGAAAACAGTAAGAAAGCTATCCCAAATAAAACATAAGTTTTTGTTTAGAAAAATTTTATTACTACTCATTACAGCATATTTAAAGCACAATTTTTTTTAAAAAAAATAGAGAATAAGCAGTGGCAAAAAACTATCTCAAACGAAGTCAAAAAGTCATCAATTTATTCTGAGATGGATATTGTATAAGAATTAATTAATTATTCTTATATTATATTTATCTCAAAATAAATCTAAGAATGTTAAAATTCATCCTAACCAATATTTGGTGAGAATATCCTAACCCAAGTTCTCTTTAAGAAAATAGCACATAAGTTTATCATATAATGTAAAACTTACTAGAAATGAATAAAAAATGAGGATTCATGAAAATAATCACAAATTATTGGTATATGACTAATGCTGATGATATTGCAAGAATCGAGAAGCAGACCTGCTGTTTGGCAAACTGCTGCTTCACCATTATAAATTTATCCTACTATTGGCTCCATTTGGGATGGCTTTTTTACTGCTTCTTCAAGCAGCTTTTTAGTACAAAATTTTTATTTTTGTACTAGAAAACTATTTTAAGAAGCAGGAAGAAAACCGTCACAAATGAAGCTTAAGAGAGACTGGGGATTGTGTTATGCTTACCTCTGATAGGCTGTAGGAGTGAGAAATTTTAATCTTAATCAAGCCTTTTGAAAGCCAGGAAAGCAGCTCCTTCAGAGAATCCTCAAGAATTTTGGGCTGATGAATTCTATAGCTACCCCAATAAAGTCCATGAACGGTCCAGTTCTGAGAATCAACATAAAATATTCATTAAAAAACACGAATTATTTCGAGAATATCATAGCATGCATGTAACATTAGATATTCAAGAACATTAAAAAGCAACTAAGGCTTCGTTTGGGACAGCTTTTTTTTTCTGCTTATTAAAGCAGTTTTTTAATGCAAAAAAAATTAATTTTTGTACTAATAAAAAGATGCTTTAAGAAGCAGTAAGAAAACCGTCTCAAACGAAACTTAAGACAACATAACATAATCTGTATTTTAGAAATAAACTTGCAAACATAACCGCATAGCATAAAATTGGGAAAAGCTGAGTTAACACAAGTTTCCTTTCAACTGATGGAGTTCTATTGTTTTTGTGCAATTACAAAAATATTCACAATCCATAGGTCACAAAATCATAATTTAGCAAAAATTTATTGCTTACATTATTCAAGGACATCTTTATCATTCCTAAAAAGAACCAAACAATTGTCAAAATCTGAAATTTTACAAGAGAAGTTTTGTTCTTTATGAAATTTCAACAACAAATTAAGTAAATGTTTCAAAAAGAAAAGATAGCAGATGTTTACTCAACAAGAGGTGCAGAAGCAAGATGGAGAAATAGCATTGCCAGCAGATGTAGTAGTGTAGCACTACAAACGAGTGTTGAGTGTTTATGAGCTCGATAAGGTTGCACAACTAGCAAGCAAAGAACAGTGAGAGGATAACAAGGCAAGCACTGCTAGGCATCTCCAATCAAAAATCTCATTTTTCACTCCAAAATGCAGTGAAACTAAAAAATGGCATGATTCATCTCTAATCAAACTCTATTTTGCGCCCAGGTAACCGTCTTTCTCTTTCGTGCGTTTCTTTGACAAATCCGATAGAGACAAAAATAACACAGTTACACAGATGAATAGTGTCACGCCAATATTGGCGTCGCCCTATTCACCCGCAATTAAATACCTGAAGTTTTGTCGTTCGGCTGGAGCTCGTGAGCAACGCCATTCACGTGTTTGGAGTTCGGTTGGAGAAGGCCTAAGGGCTTGTAGGGAGGACATGGAAGTCTAGGAATTGAAACGGGGAGGCTATGACACCACGTTATGAGTAGAGAATTAAATGATCTTATTCACTAACTAACAATGCCTATTTATAGGTGTATATTATAATACAATATGAAGAAAATAAATCCGAGAACAATTCTAATTAAGAATATATATATATATGTTCAAAAGATAAAAAAAACAGGATTTTGGTGCAAGTATCAAATAAAAATAGACTACCTTAACAAGAGCAATGTTTGCAGGGATAACTGGTACTTCACCACTAGCAAATCCTATAACCAGGATTTTTGCTCCCCAATTTAGAAGCTTCATGCTTTCCTTCGTAAGTTTGCCTCCGACTGGATCATAAAGAACATCAACTCCTTTTAGCCCTCTAGTCTTTAAATACCGCCGCACGGTTTCTATTACATTTTCTTTGGTGAAATCAACAACATAATCAACCCCCATGGACTGCAGCAACTTTACTTTTTCATCCCCCCTAGAAGTTATAATTCATCTAAAATTACTTTCTTCCTCTTGTCACAAACCATAAACTGGCCAGACCAAAAATAAGAACAATACAAGCATACCTAACAACAGCGATGACCACAGCACCACAAACCTTCCCAATCTGTACAGCTGAAAGTCCAACACCACCAGCAGCACCAAGAATAAGCAATACCTGAAATTAATGTAGAAGAAGAAATAGCTGAAATGTCCAACGTAAAACATGAATAATATAATATTATCAAAACAAAACAATATTCTGAAATGTATTTTATAGCCTATTCACCCAACTAGTGATCTTTGTTTGCATGAGCTGCAACTTGGGAGCCATTGATGTTAGTTGTTTGCAAGTTTTTGCAAGCAGATCAACAGCCTCTTGGCAGACAAGTCCCAAAAGTTCAAGACCATTACGGTAAGACATCACTAAGCCCTAATTTATGCATATTTGGTCTTTATATGTTGATAACATCTAAAAAAAAAAAGAATAAAAAAATAAAAAAATGTTGATAAAATCTGATCAAAACTAGATGAAGATCATAGATCCAGAAGATGGAAGTTGATTCAAATTCAATATTTGAGATGAAAGAAAATTGGAGCTGCTAAGAAGATTTAGGGTATGGAGATAATTAGAAATAAAAAATCATGAACATCATTTCTAACATAACAGAGATATGCTGAGAAGGCACTATTAATATTTGGATTGAAAGCTACCATGCCTATTTGATCAATATGGAAGATGGGCTACTCATGACAGCATAAAAATGACATGAATAGAGAATATATATTATCATTCAAAGAGAATAATAATACAAAGAAAAATATAAAAAATATTTATAGAGAACTCATCAAAGAATCCTAACAAAAGGAATCCACCAAAATTTACGTTTCATCGCATACAAGCAACATCTTACATTATTTCAATACAACATGATTATCTAATACAACTCACTCCATATTTATAAGAAGTAGAATGCATACGATTACAAACATTCACGGAAGAAAAACAAAAATCAAAATCTCCATGATTTGATTGCATAATTGATGTCCATTTTACTTAGCCAAAAATATCTTTAATTATAATTCATCCAAAGCTTCCTTTTTGTATTAGAACCTTGATTTAAGGTAGAGATATATGGGGACGGACATTCTATAATAATTATTATTTTTTTACAATTGAGAATTTTATTATTAACTTTATTATTATTATTATTATTTTAACAATTGATAATTTATACACTTAGCCAGAAACTAGATATACTCTGAGAGAAGTAAGCTTATTGAAGTTTGCTAACACATCATCAGAGGATAGAATAACAAGACTTCTAAATGAGATCACATGTAAAAGGAGTAGTCTGATGCTTTCTTTATGTTTTCTTTGAAATTATGAAGGGAGATGATCAATTTATTTTCCGTCTTGGCGATTTAGTGATAAAAGTTCTTTTTTTGCTCTTCGGCTTTCTTTTATGAAAGATTGCTCTAGTTTGGTGAGATATTATCTATACCTCCTTATTAGTTATGTGAAAGAGAATTTGCACTCCTCCATATTCAGATAGTGGAAATATTTGTAGCTTCGTACCCCATGGATGGAGATCAATCTTAGCTTTAATCACCTGAATCCTAAAGGAGTGCTCTTTACTATGCTTTAATTTATTGATTCAATGCATATTTGTTTGTGGTGCTAGCTTTGTTTCTCACAGGTTAAACTATTGCTCTCTTTGGTGCCCCCTAAATACAGGTTTGAGCACTTCCATTACAACAAAGCCCAAGGTGGTTGGTTATTAGTTGCTTTAAGAGCTCATTTTAACATATAACTACATTTTATCAAGATGCAAAAGGTATGAAGTAATATAATACTACAAATACATAATAAAAACTTTAAAATATGCTCGTATGCCAACCTATGATGCACCGACACTTCTTTTCAAAGAGTCGTGTAGCGTCCGACACGTATCTGACATGACACGCGTTCGACACATGTCAAATACGCCGAAAACTTGTCCGATTAAAAAAATATTAAATACAAATTGGACACACATATCCGACATGGCGTCGTTACAACATCAACATTTCAAAGTTATCTCAAGATTCTCAACATCAAAGTTTGACAGACTGACACTGTCTTGACATTGGTGCTCGATCTAGCAATTTCTACACCCACAACTTTATAGTTCATCTTTGTCTGATGTATTCTTAACATTGACGACCAATGTCTTCTCAATATTGATGACATAAGCCCTCTTGACATCGACGCCCAATACTTAATGCATAACATTGATGCTCGACTCTCGACAACATTGTCGTCTCTTCTCTCGATGTCTGATACACGACAGCGACGTCTGCCTCTCAAAATCCTAATGTTAATCATTTTAAGCAAATTTATAGTTAAATAACTAATTATTTCTAATATTATATTTATCAAATTTTTATACACATTTTAAAATATAAAAATTATATTACCGTGTCCAACCGTGTCTATGCATCATAGAAGCCAACTATCGGTATGCCAACATAACATCACTTCTCCATTGATCTATAAGATATGCTAGCATGGAAATTCTTAAACCAATTGGTCTAGCCCTTGATTATGAATATCATCCTAGCCTGCTGAAGCTAACCCAAAAATACCTGATAGTTGAATTTATTATATTCTAACCAGAAAATCTGAAATCAAATGCATACGTATTAAACCTTACAAGCATATATGCACTGATAAATGCTAGCAATCTCATAATCCACAC
This sequence comes from Dendrobium nobile, assembly GCA_022539455.1. Taxonomy (NCBI): domain Eukaryota; kingdom Viridiplantae; phylum Streptophyta; class Magnoliopsida; order Asparagales; family Orchidaceae; genus Dendrobium; species Dendrobium nobile. The sequence continues at coordinate 54,840,469 of CM039718.1, forward strand.
TCCTTTTAGATGTGATAATTAGATGTAGAGCTCATTCTACAGCTATGAGAATATTCAATAAACAAGAGTGCTCTTGTATTGACCAAGGTATCAATGATGGCCTGAATTTCAGAAACATTCCAAGCATATTTTTCACAGCTGCAACTACAACACCCCATATTAATACGAGCAGCTTTCGGAAGAAAACGAAGCTTCATCATAAGCCAAAGTTGCTTACATACCAACTACAAGCAGTTTATTTTAAAACAAAAGAAAACTTACTTGCCTTGCAATATTCTAATTATCAGAATATAAACAATTATAGATAAGCAGTTTTCCTTAATATCTCAATATACACATGTGAATATAACTCTCGGCCAATAAAAGATGAGCAATGCTACACTCCCCAAAAAACCTACATAAAAACTCATGTTACGCAATCACTTGATTAGGTGGATCAATAAAAATCCTCCTCAAAAAGTGGAACCCAATTGACTTGTTTGTGCAGATTTGTTTGCAGAGTTTATAACAATACTCTAATATATTACACCAGTTTTTAGTCGTGCCCATACAGAGAGGTTTTCGTATCATTAACTTCTGAATATAAAAAATAATAATAAGTTGATGGTGCTGAATAAAGTTGAACTCAAATAGTTAGAATAAAGATAATGCTGATGATGACAACCAATAATATGCAGAAAAAAAAAAGGATAACTGAAAGGGAGAACTACCTGCCCAGCCTTTAATTGTGCCCTGTGGACAAGAGCAACATGTGAAGTGCCAAATGCAACAGGTAGTGCGCCAGCATCAACTAGATCACATCCATGAGGCACTAAATATCTTTTTAATCGAGAAAAGAACATCAAAAACAGTTTTAGATGTTAACAAGCAAACCAAAAAGAAGATAACATGACATATACATATCAGATGATAATAACCTTGCATTCAAGAGAGTTGTTCAAAAAAGATTCTAGTATAAAAAGAAAATGAGCAATGATAAGAAAGCATAAGGAAACAAAATCTGCAAACAAAGGTTAAACAAGTTAAGCAAAAGCAGGGGCAGGAATAGTAGGGGAAAATAGATTACACATATTTCAGGCAACTTACAGGAACTAAGTAGCCGTCATTCTCATGTAACAGTAAATGTGATAGGCAGATTGACCAAGAAGCAGAACATTACCAAGGTGGCCTCCAAGAAAAGATCAAGGCATATGCCAAATCTTTATCATCTCAACACTTCATTATTATAGAAAACATAGGTAGATGCAGCACATGATATACATAATTGAAACATTAGAGCTAAATAAAAAAAATCTGCGAGGACCAGTTGGTTGAAATTCTTCCTTCTTTCCCGCATTCGCTAGCCCCGCGCTAGACGCTCAACTTCCCACCAAAACAAAAAACAAAAAAACTTCGATAAATTTAAGGTATTAAAATTTCCTCCATACTATACTACACCCCCCTACACAAGTAAATTTCACTTGCGTTTCACAAAACATATACAACAAAGTTAGAAATACACCAATGAAAATAACATAAAAGGGCATCGACAACCAAAGCATGATCGGCAAAAAATAGAGCCCCTCCGTCTGAACTTAGTTTTAATGTTAATTAAAAAAAATGCCACAAAAAACTTACAAATCTTTCTCATCGGCCACGATCAACTCAGCGAAGGATCCAAGACTCGCCATCGAGCAAACCTTGTCCCCAACCCTAAACCTGGAGACGCGCTCTCCTACGGACTCCACGATGCCCGAGTAGTCGGAACCGGGGATGAACGGCAGAGGGGGCTTCTCTTGGTATTTCCCCAGTATCTGGAGGTAGTTGGCGAAATTAAGACTCGTCGCATAGATCCGAACCCTAACGGCAGTGGGAGAATTGAGCTCCGGAACAGGGTGAGAACGAGACAGTACAATTGGAGAGGAATCGGATAACGGAAGTGTCGGATCGCCGATCACTCGGCACACGAGAGCTTCCATTAGACAGAGATAGAGCGCTTTGTCGGTTCGCCGGAAATTTCGATCGCGCGGGCGAGAGAAAGAGAGAGAGAGAGAGAGGACAGTGAGCTTGTAATTTTCGGCTACGTTAGTTCTTATAAGTTTCGTGGCGAGTTTGAACGAGGTGCGGTCGTGAAATTCTATGCGGGAGCTGCTCGTGCGAACAGTAAGGACATTGGACGTCCGATTAAACGGAACTTTTATTTGGTCCGAACGTTTATTAGCGTCACGTAGCATGAAGTAAAAATATCGACCCAACCTGCTGTTTTTTGGGTTCTTGTACGTGCATTTTTTTAAATCCTTGATGAGCCGAACAACATCCCATCACCTTTTGGATATATTTCAAATACCTAGCAATACCGAGCAAATACTGAGTTGTACCTAGTTTTTTCTAGCAATACCGAGCAAATCCTGAGCAAATACTGAGTTGTACCGAATTTTTTCTAGCAATACCGAGCAAATACCTGGCAATACCGAGCAAATCCTGAGCAAATACTGAGTTGTACCGAGTTATACTGAGTTTTTTCTAGTAATACCAAGCAAATACCTAGCAATACCGAGCAAATCCTGAGCAAATACTAAGTTGTACCGAGTTGTACTAAGTTTTTTCTAGCAATACCGAGCAAATACCTAGCAATACCGATCAAATCTCTAGCAATACCGAGCAAATCCTGAGCAAATACCAAGTTGTGCCGAGTTGTACCAAGTTGTAGAAAAACTCGGTAAAACTCGGTATTTGCATGGTTTTGGTCTTCACAGAGCGGTATTTCTCGTTTTTGCAAAGCAATACCGAGCAAATACCGATCAATACCGAGAAAATCGCGAACATAGCATTCCCGGGTTCCGCTACGGGTCAAGTTGTCTAGCCGCGCGGTAAAGAGTAAGAGCACGTGGCGACATGTTATTGACGGCCGAACGTAGCTCTACGTCAGGTCAGAGGACGTAATAATTCTTCGATTAAACGTGGATAAATCGTGAGCTTTGGTTTGGTTGCTAACTGATTAATGCTAGATACTATTTTTCTATACTTCTCAATAAAGTTTAAGGAAGTCAATAAATGACTCAGCTTCGTTTGTCCGTTTGGGATAGTTTTTTTAAAATAATTTTTATATAAAAATTTAATTTTAATTTTATATAAAAATTATTTTAAAAAATATTAAAAAAGTAGTCTTATAAAGATAACTTTTTTTATTGTTTCTTAAAGCAGCTATTTAGTTAAAAAATTAAACTTTTTTAACTAAAAGCTATTTTAAGAAACAATAAAAAATTCATCTCAAACAAAACCTCAATCCATATAATTTGACTTGAATTTGAACATAAAAATTAGGTTTAAGATTTACTCTAATAAATAATGAAAATTTAAGTTAGAAATTATGATTTATTTAATTGCTTGGTTGTATTTGGACTAACCCATAAATCTAATTTTGATCCAATAGAGACTAATTTAATTATTCTTTCATTAGATTCTTTTGCTTTTTGATATGCTCTTCTTATTTTGATTAATTAATCTAAAATTTATAGTTACTAAGTTGCAAAATTTTTTAATCAAAACAAGTAATCTAGTTGAATATGAGTCATATAGTTGCCAATGGATCGGATTCAAGTCAACTTTTTGACCAGTTTATTAAACAGGTTGGTTTCCAATCAATATGATTCATATTGAATCAATTTTAAATCCATTTTGATCCCTAAAAAATTCTTATAAAATTTTAAATTTTGATGCATATATTACATTTTCATTGCATTAATGAAATAAAGAATTATGTACTAGAATGCATGTAGCTCTTTTTTTTTTAATAATTATATAAGACATTTTAACAGATTAAAAAAAAAAAAAAAGAGGAATATATATATTTTTATAAGTTCTATTAGAGTACAATGTGATTGTTTGAAATTTAAATTTACATTTTAAGAAAATAATCAATTTACTAATCTATATCGTTTGTTTGGATGTAAGGAGAAATAAATAAAATTTCTAAACTCACAAACAACTTCAAATTCTATCAAATAGTCACATTTTATTTTTAAACAAATTAAAGCTTCATTTGGGACAACTTTCTTACTATTTCATAAAACAATTTTTTTTTCTAATTTTTTTTAATTTAATTTTTTTTTAAAAAAAAATTGCTTTAAAAACAGTAAAAAAGCCTCAAATGAAACCTAATTCATGCCCAACAAATAACAGAAAACCCAAATGCCACCAATGGAAGAGAATTTTAGTTAGGCACTAATCTCATCTATATGACATGGCTCATTTATCCACCATATGATTTATCAATATATCAAAATATTTCATCAAAAAACTTGTAAATATTTCTCTTGGAGGAGAAATTATTCTGTACGGAGACCGGATGCAAAACGTTGTCCGGAGATCAATCAGGATGTGCCACAGCAACGGTACTGAGCCCGAGTACCAAGCGGTACCGAACAGTACCAAGTTGTGGTAGATGTGTCTCATTCTGATTGGTGACACTATCTTAACTCTGAAGAAGACAAGAGAGTTGCTTTCAGCACAGTGAGCCTATGCTGCAGTGAGCCTGTGCTGCAGTGGTCCAAGAGGGTGCTGGGTACATAGGGCATTACCAGCTCTTTGAAGTGTTCAAAGACTTAGTTTTAATGTTAATTCAAAAAAAATGCCACAAAAAACTTACAAATCTTTCTCATCGGCCACGATCAACTCAGCGAAGGATCCAAGATTCGCCATCGAGCAAACCTTGTCCCCAACCCTAAACCTGGAGACGCGCTCTCCTACGGACTCCACGATGCCAGAGTAGTCGGAACCGGGAATGAACGGCAGAGGGGGCTTCTCTTGGTATTTCCCCAGTATCTGGAGGTAGTTGTGGAAATTAAGACTCGTCGCATAGATCCGAACCCTAACGGCAGTGGGAGAATTGAGCTCCGGAACAGGGTGAGAACGAGACAGTACAATTGGAGAGGAATCGGATAACGGAAGTGTCGGGTCGCCGATCTCTCGGCACACGAGAGCTTCCATGAGACAGAGATAGAGCGCTTGTCGGTTCGCCGGGAATTTCAATCGCGCGCGCACGAGAGAGAGAAAGAGAGAGAGAGAGGACAGTGAGTGATCGAGCTTGTAATTTTCTGCTACGTTTGTTCTTATAAGTTTCGTGGCGAGTTTGAACGAGGTGCGATCGTGAAATTCTATGCGGGAGCTGCTCGTGCGAACAGTAAGGACATTGGACGTCCGATTAAACGTGGATAAATCGTGAGCGTTGGTGTGGTTCCTTACTGATTAATGCTAGATTCTATTTTTCTATACGTACTCTTCCTCAATAAAGTTTAAGGAAGTCAATAAATGACTCAGGTTCGTTTGTCCGTTTGGGATAGTTTTTTTTTTAATAATTTTTATACAAAAATTTAATTTTAATTTTATACTAAAAATTATTTTTGATATGTCACCAAAAATTATCTTGGTCAGGCACAAATCTTGAGGCATAATCAAGTGGGAAACTTCGGAAATTAAATCGGAGACCATCTAAATTCCAATTTCAACAAACTTGTAATCGAACTGAACATCTAGAGAAGATGAGCCCAACGACACCAAATTCGGCTCAATCCGAGCCCGAATGGGTCCAAATCAAGGGTCTGAAGCACTGTTAAAGGGTTCAAACCATAATATGGATTACCAAACGGTTTCTAAATATGGCATGCTTATATTCGAATTGAGCGGCTCGACGAGACGAATCCAACGAGCCCAAGATCATATAATTATGAGATCGTTAAGGCATCCAATTGACCAATAAACGGTCCATGATCAAAGGGATCGATATTAGCCGTCCATTCAAATCACTCCCATTTTGACCTTGATCCTCCATATATTTACAAGCCATGACACTCTCAAAAAACTATAAATAGCCCCCACTCTTCTCATGGAACTTTTATTTGGTCCGGTGAACGTATGCAACTCTACCTTCGACCGCCAGTAGAATCGCGCCACACGTTTTCATTATTTACCGCGCGCCCCGACAACCAACCCCGAAACAGACCCAAGATTGCTCGGTATTGCTAGGTATTGGTCGATTTTGCTCGGCAATAATCAATACCGAGCAATACCGAGCAAATACCTAGCAATACCGAGCAAATACCGAGTTGTACCGAGTTGTACCGAGTTTTTTCTAGCAATACCGAGCAAATCCGTAGCAATACCGAGCAAATACAGAGTTGTACCGAGTTTACCGAGTTGTAAAAAAGCTCGGTACAACTCGGTATTTGCATGGTATTGATCTTCACGTAGCGGTATTTCTCATTTTTGCAAAGCAATACCGAGAAAATCGCGAACATAGCATTCATGGGTTCCGCTCCGGGTCAAGTCGTCAGGCCGCGCGATAAAGAGTAAGAGCACATGGCGACATGTTATTGGCGGCCGAACGTAGCTCTACATCCGGTCAAAGGACGTAATAATTGTTCCTTCTCATGAGAGGGGGGGGGGGAGAGGAGAAGTAAGGGAGGAGTTTGGGAGCTCTCTTGCCACCGACCACCGCTGAAGCTCCTGCCGACCACTGCCGGGGTTCTTGCCGACCAACGACGGAGTTCCTGTAAAACCCTTATGAATTTCATTTTTTTTGTGCAATTAGTATGTACGAACTGACTTTAGTACGGACGAACTGATAAAAGTTTTGAAAATCTGTATGGTTAGTACGCACGAACTGCCTGTACGAACTGAGTAAGTGCATGTTCGTCTGTACGAACCTGAGTTCGTCTGGGACGAACTGAACAAAAAATTTGCCCGAGAACATCGTCCAGGGACGAAATCAGACATCGTTTGCGCGCTCGTGTCCAGATAGCTTCGTCCCGGGACGAATGGAAAACATCGTCTGGACGATCGAGTTCATTAAATAGATGATTTGAGATATTTTGAAGATAGAGAAAAGCTGGAGAGAGAAAGAAAAAGAAAAGGAAGGAAAAAAGCTTGGTTTTGGAGGCCGCGGTGCGATTTTCGTCCAACGCTACTGTTGGAAGAATTATTTGTTTCACTGTAAAGAATCCGAATCCTTTTTCTGATTTTGAAGATTTCATGTTTTGGTATATTTTTGCTCAGATTTGTTTTTTTTTACCAAAAAACGTGCATATCTTTGTAGTGACAAAACTTTTACCACGTAACTTTTGGTAGTTATTGAAATGATGATTTTGTACGATTTAAATATTTTTTGGAGATTTTTCAACGGGTATTTTGAATTCTGTGGGATTTTTATCGAATAGATAATTTTCTGGATGTTGAAAAATATTGCTTCAGTACAAGTAAAGTTTTGAAATGATGTTTTATTCGATTTTTGGTAATTTGGTAATTTTCTGAAACTGTGTATTTTGATCCTGTTTGGAATTTCTGTCAATTGTACGATATTTTAAGGATTTTCTTCAATTGAGTTAAATTGTGTTTGTTGATTGTCATGCATTGATGAGATGTATATGAATGTGGATATATGATTGAATTTACTACTATTATATTACTGAAAGACAAGTAAATACTGGTTGAACCATTGGTTGGAGACTGATTGACCTGTACATGATGGTGGGCCGACATGCTTTCCTTTAAAAGGGGTTTGGTGTTTTCCTCTACTGATCACGTGATTACTATGGGAGTTATAAGGAGATTACTGTGCCGACGGGCAAGAGTGACGACTCTATTTACTGAGCTAACGAATTACTAACATCGATACTAACCTTGAAAAACGCCTTAATAGCCAGTGATTGTACTTTTAAAGTAAGACTACTGTACTGGAATGCATGTGTAAAGTATTGTTCTTATAATTAATTTATGGATTTACCGATATTGAATTGATTTATCGATATTGAACGGATTTATTGATTTCTGTATGAATTTACTGATATCAACGGATTTATTGATATTGAATGGATTTACTGACGGATTTATGAGTTTACTGTCACTGCACGATTTCATTGATATTGCATATTGTTTACCGATTCTACTATTGATTCACCGATACTACTGATTCATTATATTGATCTTTTAACATGTGATATATCGAATATTAATTAATACAAGTGATATACTGACAAGACTGATAACATGTGATTCACTGAACAAGTGAACTGTATTGCATGTGATACACCGAACACGTGATATAGAATATGCTTTTACTATATTGCTGTGACTTTAACTGTTCTTAATGATGTATTGATTTGATTGTTTTATATGATTCCATACCGATTGATATTATTGACCGGAATTGATTTCTCTTGATACTGACTGATATGATTGATCCGATGATTTCTTTATTGATTTGACGCACGTACTGATTCATTGAGTTTTACAGACTTTTATACTGTTTAATGATTCTTCTACTATCGATTGAGGATTTTACTATTTTTTTATTGATTATTGTTTACGCATTGATTACTACTTCTGTACTGATTTTTGTATCTGCATCGATTTAATGATCATGTGCAAGTGGCTAATATTGATTTGACTGATTGACATGCATATTACTTCCGTACCATGCTTTGATTTCAGTTGCAGGTTTTTGGTGACCTGCTGGGCTTTTAAGCTCATTATATGTGGTTAATGATTTCAGGTGCAGAGCCTCCCGCGTGAAGCTTCATACAGACACTAGTATAGTTTTCATAGTTTTTAGTTCATGTATTGTTTTGTAGCCCGAGCGGCTATTGTATATATTCTTTTGGACGCTACTTTTGGATTGTAATTATGAAATATCATAATGTGAATTATATTTTTATATTATATTTGTTTTCTTTAATGCAATTATCATTTCTGGATGTCTGTATTGATCTGAGCGAGAAGAAAGAATAAGAGGGAAAGTATGTCGATGAATCCTTTCACTATAGATGTCTGGGACGTCACAGTTCCTGCCGACCACCGCCGGGGTTCCTGCTGACCATCGTCGGGGTTCCTGTCAACCATCGACGAACTTATGTCAGTCCGTCGACCGTCGTCGGACTTCCACTAGTTTGCCGACCGCCACCAGACTTCCGCTCATCTGTTGACCACCGTCGGACTTCTGCCTGTCCGCCGACCATCGCCGGACTTCTGCTCATCTGCCGATTATTGCTGGAATTCTTCCCGATCGTAGCCATATTTCTTTTTGGGCACCGATGGACATCCGCCAATCCGCTGAACACTACAACACTTCCGCCAGTCCGCCAACTACAGCCCTCCCTACTACTGTCATCCGACTAGAGTCATCCAGACCTTTGTCTCAGGCTGACTATATTTTTCGAACCTCCATCGTCCACCGACTATGGTCTTTCTGACATCCGTCGTCTGCCGACAACGATCCTTGCGACCCGCATCGCCCGCCGACTACATTCCCCACCGACTACGGTCCTCTTGACCTTCGTCGCTTGAGGACTATGAGCCTCTTGACCTTCGTTGCCTGCCGACTACGGTCCTCGCGACCTTTGTCGCTCGCTGACTACGATTCTTCTAACCCCCATCACCCGCCGAATATGGTTCTTTCGATATACAACACTCACCGACTATGGTTTTGCCTCCCCAAATAAATATGTCAACATTAATTCATCCAACTCCCACCACGTAATATACTATGTATGATGCATATTTGCTATATTGAGCCAAGACCTTCCTCTTAAGGAAGGACCTCATTTGTAATAGATTGCAAACACTAATGGATTCATTTAGATTGGGCCAGGTCCCGTGGGTTTTCCCCCTTTTTAGGGGTTTTCATGTAAAAACTCTTGTGTCTCTTATAAAAGTTACACCCTCTCCTTTCATCTGTTTGTGTGCTGGATCTTCGTACAAAGCTAAGGCATTAATCTTTATATTTCTCTACCGCCACGAATTTTTCAGGACGCGACAATTTTAAAAAGTATTAAAAAAGCAGTCCCATAAAGATGACTTTTTTTGTTGTTTCTTAAAGCAGCTTTTTAGTTAAAAAATTAATCTTTTTTAACTAAAATCTATTTTTAGAAACAATAAAAAAGCCATCTCAAACAAAACCTCAATCCATGTAATTTGACTTGAATTTGAACACAAAAATTAGGATTAAGATTTACTCTAATAAATAATTAGAATTTAAGCTAGAAATTATGATTTATTTAATTGCTTGGTTGTATTTTGACTAACCCATAAATCTAATTTTGATCCAATAGAGACTAATTTAATTATTTTTTTCATTAGATTCTTTTGCTTTTTGATATGCTCTTCTTATTTTGATTAATTAATCTAAAATTTATAGTTATTGTTGCAAAATTTTTTAATCAAAACAAGTAATCTAGTTGAATAGGAGTCATATAGTTGCTAATGGATCGGATTCAAGTCAACTTTTTGACCAGTTTATTTAGCAGGTTGGGTTCCAATCAATATGATTCATATTGAATCAATTTTAAATCCATTTTGCTCCCTAAAAAAATCTTATAAATTTTAAATTTTATAATTTTGATGCATATATGATATTTTCATTGCATTAATGAAATAAAGAACTATGTACTCCAATGCATGCAGCTCATTTTTTTTTAATAATTATGTAAGACGTTTTAATAGATTTAAAATAAAAATAAAAAAGAGGAAAATAATCATTTTTTTATAAGTTCTATTAGAGCACATGTGATTGTTTGAAATTTAAATTTACCTTTTAAGAAAATTATCAATTTACTAATTTATATCATATGTTTGGATGTTAGGAGAAATAATTAACATTTTTAGACTCAAAAACAACTTTAAATTCTCTCAAATAGTCCATTTTTATTTTTAAACATAATTCATGTGAAAAATAAATTATAAAATTTTGAAGTGTCCCTTACAAATATGAGCCTTCAACTACCAGAAATCATAAAAAATTATTTTGTGCGTTCACCGAACGACGTTCAGAAGAGAATCAGAACACGCCATATCATTTTTTTTACTGAGTACCGCTCGGTACCGGATGATATGACACATTATGATTCACCTCTGAACCGTTCGGTGACTGCACAGAATAATTTCTCCTTCAACCACATATAAGATCTCTTCCAACTTCTATGCCATTTAATCACATCAAAAATATGTTAACAAAATCAAAGCTTAATGAGATTCGTTTGATCGAATATGGTCTCTAAGAGTTTAATTGCGACGATTACATTTTATAAAATTAGTTGTAGAGACAATAACTTCACTATTATTATTATAGAAAGCAGCTTTTCATCATAAAATTTTTTTAAAAAATAATGAGAAAACAATAGCTAAATAAAATTATAATTAATATCCAAAAAATAAAATACCAAAAAGCTATCCCAAATAAAATCTAATTCTCAAATAACAGAGAACCCAAATGCCACCAATGGAAGAGAAGTTTTGTTAGGCACTAATCTCATCTATATGACATGGCTCCTTTATCCAACATATTATTTATCAATATATAAAAATATTTCATCAAAACACCTATAAATGTTTCTCTTGGGGGTTCAATTATTCTGTGCGGATGTCGAACGTCATCTGGAGAACAACCATAATGTACCACATCACCCCTGTGCTCGGTACCTCGGCTCGGTTATGCTGACATGGCACATTCTGATTGATCTCCGTACAATATTCTGCACCCGGTGTCAACACAGAATAATTTCTCCTCATGGGGACACCATCTTAACTCTGAAGAAGACAAGTGAGTTCTTTTGTTTTTCAGCCATGAAGTAACTGATACATTGGGCCTTACCAGCCCTTAAAAGTGTTCAAAGACTCTTCAGCTTTTCAATTATCTCAAGGAAATTCGAAATTTTCTTTATAATTACTAATTCAAGTAAACTACTAATATTTTTTTTAAAATTACTAAGCACTCCCTTAGTTTTTTATCTTTAAAATTAATTATTTTAATTATAATTATCTTGTGTGAACTTGTGATGAATGCAATATTTTTTATCAATTAAACATATTTTATTATTATTATTAATCATTTAATTTGGTCAACTATAACAAAATATTAGAACTTCCTCAAGAAATATATGAAAAAATATACATTATATTTTATTGGAGGGTATACTAATAGCATGCTAAGAATGATAAATATTCATCAATAATGAATTTATGTTACAAAGACAATAGAAATATAAAATATAGCACTTGCCAAAATCTTTGGGGAAGAGAACAAACTTGGTTTCTTTTTCCTCTTCTCTTGGCCGAGAAAAGTAAGAGCTTTGTGAGAAGAAAGAATTTCATGCTCCCAGTTTAAGAGCTGTATCTATAGAATCTGTGCTGTTCTGCTGCAACCATAACTGGGAGTATCTTCCAGCTCTTGATAGAAGAACTTCATGGGGTCCTTGTTCTACAACCTTGCCATTTTCTAGAACAATAATCTAGAAGAAAAAAACAATGGTGGATCGTTAAATTCCAAAGTTTTAATAAAAAAAAGATGTTGATATTGAATCACATTACCGTTGTCTTCTGCGTAAATCTTTAGGAATGGTTTTAAAGGTAATGTAATGGGATTTGTGGGTTATCTACTTCAAAATTTTGAAATATGGAGTAAGGATATGGAGTTCATGCAAAACATGCCAGAAGAAGTCGAATCGCCGGTAAAATCGAATCGCCGGTGGCCGAATAAGTCAAAAAGGAGGAGACAACGAAGGATAATAAGAAGATGAAGAGGAAACAACGGAGTGCTTAGAGAAGAAAAAGAAGAACGTTTGAACTGTGTTAGGCCTAGCCTGAACATAGCTGGAAGCTGTAGAGGGAAATGCATGAAGATCTCGTTGAATCCGAGAAATGGTGATTGACAGAAAAAAGTTCAAATAATGGAGTTAGTGATAGCAAACACATAAGAAATAGGGGTATATATATATATTGCTTTTGAAAATTTATAAATGCATAAAATTTTAAATGCGTAATTTATTTCACGTTAAACAAAACAAATTAATAACAACAACAAAAACAACATCACAAGCCTATTATCCCACTATGTGGGGTTGACTACATGAATCTTTTTCTCCATAGTGTCATGTTAAAAATCAATTTCTAATTTAAATCTAATAAAGAAAGGTCATTTCTAATATTTTCTAACCAAGTCTTTTTAGGTTGAGCTCTACCTCTCTTAACATAAGCCAAATCTAATACATCTACTCTCCTAACCGGGTCATCGGAAGGCCGCTGTTTAATGTAAACATACCATCTAAGGCAACTCTCTTTAATCTTATCTTCCACTTGAGCTACTCCAACCTTTCACGTATCAAGTCTTTAAGAGTAAAGCCACTCATCCACTAGAGCATCCTCATCTCTGCAACAATTAACTTAATGTTATGCTTTTCTTTTAATGGCCAACATTGTGCACACCACCAACCTATAGAATCTTCCTTAAGTTTGAGGGACTTTTCAATCACACAACAAGCCCGATGCATTCCTCCACGTCAACCAACCAACTTGAATTCTACTAATAATATCCCCATCCATTTCACCATTACTCTGAACAAAAGACCCAAGATATCTCAAACGTCTACACTTATTATAACATGATCTGCTCGAAGTCATAATCTCTCCACTAGATTTATTAATAACAAAATACAAAAATAAACCACATGTCTTTAGTATCAATTCAAGAAAGAACAATGCACCAAACTATATAACAAAGGAATTGAAAATATGCAATCTTCTATTGCGTACCTCATCACACTGCAATGGCTGTTGTAAGCCTATGAGCTATGAAGATGGAAGTTCGATTTGTTGACAATGGTTTCAATGCATTCAAAATTTCAGCTTCGGTGTACTATCTAGTGCACTCGTAGCTTCATCACACAATCTAGAACCAGAGAAAAAAAAAAACAAACAAACAAACAAATTTCGATATAAGAATCAACAAAATCAGAGCTTCACAATCTGAAATACGAAGAAATTCAGGTGATATTATGTCCTTGCTATATAACAATTTACATCATGCAGCACGCTCCAGTTTGAATTAAATTCTGATTAATGTAACATTTCTCAGCATAGACTGTCACATAGCTACCGAAATAGCAGCTGATGTGTTATTATACTTTTGTTAAGTTATATATTACATGAATATCTTACTTCTCATGTAAATATTATATTTTTAATTAAAAAATATATTTTAGTGATATATAAGAAGATGCACTTGAAAATGATAAAACTAATAGCACAGAATTAGATGAATTAAATTGATAAGCAAAATAAGATAATTTCAAAGAAAAAACTACTAAATATAACATCAAAAAAGTTATTTCAAACTGAAAGATCTTATAATTGGAATATAAATAAAATATTTGTTAGGAAGTACTTGAAAATTTCAAGTAAATCATAACAATAAAAGTAAAAACAGAGAAAAACTCCACCAATTCAATGGAAAAACAGGAATTTCTTGAGACAATCAACTAACAGAAGAAAAAATAATAAGATACAATTGATCCTCTATTCGAGAGGAGGATCTATCTCTCCAAAATCTCTAGAGGCCGCTAGAGCCCAAAAACCTAAAGCTAAGAGATTTGATGTAGGGGGGGGGGGGGGGGGGGGGTGTTGGGGGGGTTGGGGGGTCAAAACAAAATGAATATTTGTTTTGCTCGCAAAATTTGGGTCTCTTCCCAAATTTTTTTCTTGCATCAATTTGGTATCAGAGCCAGGTTTGTGTCTTCCTAGGTTTGTCTCTTCTTAAGTCTTGTGTCTTTTTAAGTCAAGATGGATAAACATCAAGGGAAAGCAGCAAGAAAGTAAGCCAGAAGATTTTGAAGAATCTATTCGTAAAAGCCAATGGACCTCGCCACAAGAAAGTTATTCTAACCCGATACAGATCGAATTACTCTGGATTCAAGAACACTGCAATTATGTGACAAGAATTCGAGTCCAAGAAGTGTTCACTTCTAGCAGAACTTGAACGAGAAATAGAAGCCATCAAACGAAAGTATGACATTAATTCAAGAATCTGAAATGTCGGATCTCCAAATTTTTGAAGCTTCCTCATCAGGAGATGTGATGTAGAAGGGGGTAGCATGGCAACAATCTGAACAGTTCCTTTCAGGAAACCTGAAACATTTCAGACTTCCTCCCAAAATATGAGAGGAACTTCAGCAATCCAGCAGCGGGATAGCTTCAGCAGCCAAAATCGGAGAGAAATCCCAAGAATCAAGGCTTGGAGCAAAGGGGATTGGGAGGAGAAGTCAGGCTTAGTCCAGCAAGGCATTGACGTGGGAGAGAGGATTGTACAGAAATTAGAGGAAGGAATCCAGCCGAAATTGTGGAGAGAAGCTGAGAGTAATTTCCATCAAGGCTCTTGACTTGGGGAGCAATTAGAAGTAAATAGGAGAGGGAAGAGGCGGTGGAATTAGAGAGAAACATGGATTTAATTCCAAGGGGGGAAACAGGATTTGGAAAGGGAATTTTGTGGAGGGAAACTCCAGCAATGTAGCCGGCGGGATGTAGAGGGAAATTAGGGATTTAATTCCTGAATATGCTCTCGTTTTGGGAAGGAAATTAAACGGCTTTGGCTTAAATGAATTCCGGTTGGCAAGAGAGAGGATTATTTTCCAAAGTGCCTAGAATGATATTAGGAAATAAATCATATTTGAAACCATGATGGGGCCAGTGGCTAAAGGAGGAGGGGGGGGGGGATTTAATGGGGCTAATTAAGACTTCTTAATTTGGTTTAAAAGATTAGGAAAGAAAATAATTCACTCCAATTTGAATTTCAAATTCAAATGGATGTAAATTAAGAACTTTCCTAAAATAGAATCACTAATTTAGGAAAGAATTTGAAATTTGAATTTGATAATTTCAAATTCAATCAATCCCTAAATTAACCCAACCAAATTAGGAAATCCCAAAGGGGTGGAGAGGAAGGTTCGGGGCCGGCTAATGGGGTGGAGCGGCGGCTGGGTTCGGGTAGGGGGGAATTTCGGGTGGAGGTGAAAATCCGGCAGCCAAAACGGAGATGGGGAGAAGGAAGAAGATAGATAACGACGAGGAGCAAAAAGAAACAACAAACAAAAAACAAGAGACAAAATATTAAAGAACAACCGCGCAGCCCGGACACATCCTGCGGCTGACGGGTACTACGTTGCCCTTCTCCAAGGGACTTCACGCCACAAGCCCGGACACATCCTGCGGCTGGTGGAAACTACTCCAATCCCTCCCATAGGGATTTCACTAACGTTCTCTCCCAAGAACACAAGTGCAAAAACACAATTTTTATTAATAATCCATCATCCTATACAAGAGCAAATGCCTCTATATATAGGCCTTAAAAGAAACTAAAAGACAATTTTGCCCCTTGGGCTTACAAAAACAAACCCTTAAGTAAGGGTAAAAAGGAAAAATGCATAATTAAATAAAAAATACAATTAATAAATAAGATAAATGAAGGGATCTCGCCGTCGATCTTCAGCTCCTCGGATAGGCATGGACGGTTGGATGTCCGCATCAGATGAGCCTTTTTAAGTCGGGAGAATTGATGTAGGCAAGGGGGGTGGTCAAAACAAAATGATATTTGTTTTTGCTCGCAAAAAATTGTGGCATCAATTTTCCTAGATAATAGAAAAGACAAAAAATACTGAAAAAGACACTTTTTATATTATATAAAGACTTTTACAAACTTTGACTTACAAACGACAACTAAACAAACAATTAAGACACCTAAAGTGCAATTCCATCATTTGAGAAGAATGATACATGTGGGGTGATCACTTGCGTAGAGAAGAAGGGATTAGAAGTTGTAACGAAGAGAGGCATAGCTCGCAAGCTATCCTAGAGGAGAAGAAGAGGAGAGGTGGAACAAGCTCGCAAGCTTTTCCAATAAAACCCGCAGGTTTCTATTCCAAAAATCTCATAATAAGCAACTCTTTTGCATCCCAAAACACCTCCTATTTATAAAAAAAAGGGTAGCCAAACAACCACCTAAAACTAATAAATAATCCCATTAAATCATGGAATATAGAAGGCCAAAAGACAGCAAAACAGCTGCAGGAAAACTGCAAAAAAACAAAGAAAGCTCATGGAAATCTCCCCAACAGCCACGGGAATCCAGCCAGCAAGGGACCCGAAAAAATCTGCACAGGAGACAAAGCAACAGCCCACGGGAAACCAGCCAGCAAGGGACCCAAAAAGCCAACACAGGAGACAAAGAGACAGGACGTGGGAACCAACCAGCAAGGGAAAACCGAGAAGGCAAAGGAGGGAAAGAGGCCCAAGTCCACTCCAATAACTCAATATGAGCTTGAAATAAAAGCATACTTTTTTGATTTAATGAGCTAGGAAGTGCTTTAATCCCCAATCATTGAGCTAAACTCAGCTCAAACTTTTATGAGCTAACACCAAATAAAATCCAAAATTTTGAGCTCAACACACAAGAAACCAAGGCCACCCGAGAGCAGCAACTTCACCAAACTGAAAACAGCAAGCAGCCAAAAGAACAAATATCATTTTGTTTTGACCCCCCTCCCCCCCCCCCCCCCCCCCCCCCCAGCCTACATCAAGATCTCAATTTCAATCAAATTCAAGATACCCTAACCCTAGGAAAACAAACTATTTAATCATACAACCAAAAGGAAATCTCTAACAATCCCTACACTCAATTTTCCTCCCACTCCCTCAAAAATCCTTCCTAAAACACTCCCTTGGACCCGAGCGTGCATTTGGCATGCACAGGAGAGGTGGAACTTCCGCCTCTGTTCCGCCTGGGCCGGTCCCTGTGAACGGCTGGACTGGTTTTAACATATTTGCAAAGGTATATAAATTGGATTGTATATAAAAAGAAAATTTTGTATAAATTACCACACAACATAATAATCAAGAGGCATAAATTTAAGCTTGAATTTATTTAAGATTAAAGTTTTATTCTTGAAGTATAGCATAAAATATCAAAAAATAATGCCTACAGAAAGATTCATAAAGGCAAATGAATGTTATTCTCTAACGCGCAGGTTTACCATGAGAAAAATGTGGTATTCAAAATGATGATTCAACCATGTTGCATTAAGTACAAAGTTAGAGTCCCATGAACTATATTTCTATATATATCATCTTACACTTTTACGAGAATATTGCCTAAAAAATTAAAATAAAAATGAACCAATATATAAAAGAAAAGGTCAGAAATTAAAATAAGCACGCGAAGATTTTTTACTAAAAGCACAAAAGGGTATAATCAACATTAAAACTTATAGATAACAGAGTGTAGTAAATTAATTTTATTTGAATGTTCTTATAAAAGCTTCATGGATTAATCTACCAATTCCTTCCTAATAAAATAATATAGAGGTAGACTTACTTTACCTAGGGAGAGATTTGTCTGTACCTCCCCCGTTTGTTTTTCAATAAATGCTAACTTCCACCTTTTGGACTAACTAGCTTTCCACAAAAGTGCAAACAACAATTAAAACCATCACTTTCAATACAAAATCAAGTGGATAAAAATGATTCGCTTATTCCAATCCGGAAATAAACACGGGAAGCAATAGGAGATGGTATCTTGATAGTATGGAGTTAGACTGGAAAAGCACAGACATTAGGAGATGGTAATTCTGCCAGTATGATTTTATGCAGCTTCTACTAAATGGGTAATAAGGACTACGTGAATAACAATAAGATATATGAAAGCAAGAAAAAAAATACAAGTTTGATTCTAAGGCTTGTTGGATGGCTTTCTTACGCTTTTTAAAGCCGCTTCTAGTACAATATTTTTAACTTTTGTACTAAAAATTATTGTTTTAAGAAGCAATAAGAAAGCCGTCCCAAACAAAACGTATGTTAG